>CM019176.2:18476654-19805744 GCA_009739505.2 Apolygus lucorum
GGTTTTTCTGCTTTTACCGAATGTAGTACCTACTTTTCCAGAGTCTTAGCCCAAACCAAGAACCAACCACTTTGAAGTATTTTGGACTATTTGGAAATTAGGAATCGAAGTACAAAGGAATCACGTTTGCGTTTGCCACCTGCAGCAATGAAACCTGAGTAGCTGTCTAGATTTCAACCAGAAAATGTTCTAAAATAAATTCCATCACAATCTTACATTTTTAATGGTTTTTACCTCGAACAGACAAACAAACGTATAATGATACATTTTTGCTTCCGAGTCTACCAAGGTAGCGGTTTTCACTTTTCAAGGGTTGAAAAAAAAAGTTCTCCGAAATCGAAATTTCACTCGCGTTTTACGTTTCAGACCTTTCTGAACAATTTGGTTCCGCGTCTGTCTGTCTGTGTGTCTGTCATGAAATCCTTGTAACCGGAAGAAGTATACGAAGTTATTGTCCGATTTCGATGATTTTCATTAATTTTCAGGGATTGGTGCGGGTTGGTGTGTAGACAGTCCCCTATGAAAATCATCACCCCCGGACTGATAGTAGCCGCTACAACAAGCGCGAACGTGAATTCCTTGTAACAGCCATGACTTCTACATTTTCTATCCGATTTTTTACCAGCTACAAAAAATACAAACCTTTTAACTCCATCTTGGATATGAGCAATTAAAAAAGCCCATAAAAACACTTTCTTCACTCACCTTTAGGAGCGAATTATGTATCATCTGTGAATAACTGCAGACATTTTAATTTAAATCGACTTTTTTTACAACTTGCTACTTATTTTCCCCTGGGAATAAAATATACTCAGTGAAAGGCGATTTACATCTCACGCCTTCACTCAGTCAATCGAAGAGAATCGTTCACTTAAGATGGTAAAGATAGACCCCCTACGAAAGGGAATCTGTAGTTACATCCTCAGAACACGTCGAGATGTCGTTTTCAAACAATGATATTCAAATGAGCGGTCGGTATTCAAATAATATATCCAACGTTGCCCCTCCGAAGTCTTCAGAAAGAATTTATTCTCCGACACTAAGAAAACGTGAAGGGGAGTAGCTTGCATTATTCATGATGTAAATATTTGGTTTGAAGTTGTTGTCCTGTCGAAAGGAACCAAAGGAAAGCAAGAAGTCAGATTGATCACTCCCTTCACTGGTATAACCTCGTATTCGGACGTCTGTTAGTAAGCAGACGTCTAGACTTCTGGAGCAGTTAATCCGGTGTCAAACTACGAGTACCTTCCCTTCCTGCGACGACACGGTTAACAAGCTTTGTGTTATGAAGGCTTGTGACTGGGTGCTCCTGCTCTGTCTGTTGAGACGGTTTCCTCTTTCCTTCTGTTCACTGCACGCTAAAACTACGTAATTTAGGGACAACGCAGCCATCTTGGTCAGAGGAACGCGGTATTTTGTAACATGGTTTTCTCCAGGGAGAGGTTCCATTCTAAACGGTGAATCTTCATTAAATAAGCTCAAATAGTTGAGGATGGCCATTGAACTCGACCTTTCGAGTTGGCTTTCTCTATAGGGAGGTACCATTCGATTCACCGATTCTACGTAGAATTGAGTGAAATAGTCAAGGAAGATTCGAGTTGGATTTCTCTATAGGGAGGACCCATTCTATACACCGATCGGGGTAGAATTCTATACAGGATTATTTGTAGAATTGACACAAATAGTTAGGGAAGACTGTTGAAATCGTCCTTTTGGTTGGTTTTCTCGAGAAGGAGGTATTAAAGTAAGAACACGCTCGAATACTTTTTCACAAGTGACAATTTAATTATGGTTCAACACATGCTTACAAAACATTGAATATGTATATAGAAACGAATTAGTATAACATATTGGAGATCAATCCTCAACATCCTCCCTCAACATGTTGTGCTAGGAACAATCAACCCTACTTTCTGAAAACAATCTTTGAAAGACTTGGTAGGAAAAGATCTGGTTAGCATGTCAGCTTCATTGTGTTCTGAACGACAATATTTCAGAACAATATCTCCCCTTTGTATCAAGTCCTTCAAATAATTTCTGCGCACGTCCATGTGTTTGGTTCTGTTGCTGAATTTATCATTGTCAACGTATTTCGTGCAACTCTGATCGAGCTATATGACCTGTAGCTTGGGATTCGAAGCAAATCGGCGATGAACTTGTATTCCGAGGTCTGGCGAACTTTGAAAGGAGGGCTCCTTCGTTTCCAATGTCATCTTCCCTGTTGACGCAAATCTCGGATTTCCTTTTTCTTTTCTGGCATCACTTTCTTCTAGAATTTTTACTTTCAAGGTCTCAGAGTTAAGAAGTTCATCTCGCGTCTCTATGGCACAGCGAAAATTTTTGTACTCGTCTGGCAATGAGTAGAGCAACAGTTTGGCGAGTCAATCTTCATGTTGGAGATCAATCCTCAACAGGAGGTTCCATTCTAGGCCTTGGTTCTTCATTTAATTGACTTATGCACTAGAAGAAGACGGCTTAAATCGACCTCTCGAGTTCTGTTGCTGAATTTATCATTGTCAACGTATTTCATGCAACTCTGATCGAGCTATATGACCTGTAGCTTGGCATAATCCGCGATGAACTTGTATTCCGAGGTCTGGCGAACTTTGAAAGGAGGGCGCCTTCGTTTCCAATGCCATCTTCCCTGTTGACGCAAATCTTAGATTTTCCTTTTTCTTTTCTGGCATCACTTTCTTCTCGAATTTTTACTTTCAGGGTCTCAGGGTTAAGAAGATCATCTCGCGTCTCTATAGCACAGCGAAAATTTTCGTACTCGTCTGGCAATGAGTAGAGCAACAGTATGGCGAGTCAATCTTCATGTTGGAGATCAATCCTCAACAGGAGGTTCCATTCTAAGCCTTGGTTCTTCATTTAATTGACTTATGCACTAGAAGAAGACGGCTTAAATCGACCTCTCGAGTTCTGTTGCTGAATTTATCATTGTCAACGTATTTCATGCAACTCTGATCGAGCTATATGACCTGAAGCTTGGCACAATCGGCGATGAACTTGTATTCCGAGGTCTGGTGAACTTTGAAAGGAGGGCGCCTTCGTTTCCAATGTCATCTTCCCAGTTGACGCAAATCTTAGATTTTCCTTTTTCTTTTCTGGCATCACTTTCTTCTCGAATTTTTACTTTCAGGGTCTCAGGGTTAAGAAGATCATCTCGCGTCTCTATGGCACAGCGAAAATTTTCGTACTCGTCTGGCAATGAGTAGAGCAACAGTATGGCGAGTCAATCTTCATGTTGGAGATCAATCCTCAACAGGAGGTTCCATTCTAAGCCTTGGTTCTTCATTTAATTGACTTATGCACTAGAAGAAGACGGCTTAAATCGACCTCTCGAGTTCTGTTGCTGAATTTATCATTGTCAACGTATTTCATGCAACTCTGATCGAGCTATATGACCTGAAGCTTGGCATAATCGGCGATGAACTTGTATTCCGAGGTCTAGCGAACTTTGAAAGGAGGGCGCCTTCGTTTCCAATGTCATCTTCCCAGTTGACGCAAATCTTAGATTTTCCTTTTTCTTTTCTGGCATCACTTTCTTCTCGAATTTTTACTTTCAGGGTCTCAGGGTTAAGAAGATCATCTCGCGTCTCTATGGCACAGCGAAAATTTTCGTACTCGTCTGGCAATGAGTAGAGCAACAGTATGGCGAGTCAATCTTCATGTTGGAGATCAATCCTCAACAGGAGGTTCCATCCTAAGCCTTGGTTCTTCATTTAATTGACTTATGCACTAGAAGAAGACGGCTTAAATCGACCTCTCGAGTGGGTTTTCTCTAGTAACATTCTCTACACCGAGCCTACAGGAATTACTCAAATAGGTAGACGAAGGAGAAATTATTGAACTTTCGAGTTGGAAAGAAAGAAAGTTATTGAAAGTTCATTGAAAGTTATTGAATGTTCATTGAAAGTTATTGAATTATAGAAGAAAGAAAATTGAACTTAGAGTTCACCATATTGCTTTATTGTTGTTATGTTTATCTCATTTATATCGACAATTACTTATGCTCTAGGTGTTTCTGGCAAATAAAATGATATTGATTGAAAGATTGAGTTGGTTCATTGGAGAGGGAGACTCCATTCGATACGTTGCTGTTTCACTAAATTTCACAACGGCATTTGAATGTTATTGGCGTCGGAAATTTTAGTAGTGGTTGGCCACATTTTGATGTGTTGATTATTTTGATTCGAGAGACATTTTTATTAGTTGGGAATTCGGATACGAGGGGGATGTTCCATCCGATGCCTTCTTCCTTCGTTGAGTTGAAAAATTGAAATAGGTAATTGAAAAAAAAAGTTGGTGCGAGCGACTTATTCCCTTTATAGGTGTTGACCTTTCTTTCAAAATACTTACCAACAGTCTGGATTTGCGGAATGGAAAACTATGAATAGAGTCGAGTTTGCGAGCGCCCCATAAGGAAGGAAGCTGAGTAAGCGATATTCACTGACAGGTTATTGAGTCATTTCGATGAGCGGGAGGTGGAAGGGAGTTTGTCGTGGTTGCTATTAATACGAGAAGGGCTGACTGACTATAGATAGAGTCTTGGGATTGGCCACTGCGTGTTTGTGTGTGTGAGCCGGCTCGTCGTCAACCCAATATTTTACATGAGTGTTCGTGCCTGGAAACGGGAATATAAAGGGTTGGGGCGACGTTGATGAGGTTGTGTAAAAATACCTTCCCAAGAAGTCCTAAGAAAGACAAAGGTTAACACTCAACTCTTTCACGAGCCCTTGCATTTCCTGCTCCGCCTTATTCTTTTTCACATCTGTTTCTCTATTTTATTTTTGTTCTACACCTAGGGAGAAGGTTTTAATTTGAAATTACAGGAAGAAGAATAAGTAGGTACAAGCACTATCGGCGGTGAAATATCAAAGAGATTACCTACGTAAAGATACCTATCTAAAAATGGAATCTGTTAGAAACTCTGCTTCCTGTAGGACATTACCAATCAGCAGTACTTTTACATCTTTCATAAGCTTGTTCTCTCTCGTTTAAAATGTTTTAGCGAAGACCATCCTTTATCTTAACTCTAATTAGCTCTCTAATTTGTGCGAGATCTGTCCACTAGATATAAAGTAGGTCTATGAGGAAGAAGAAGCAGAAAGAATCTAGTTTTTCTTGTTAATATTTTCTTTAATCGAGCAATTTTTTTTTTTTTGTTGACATTTCATGTCTTTGCTATGGCACACAACCAAATTTTCGTTATGTCACGTTACGTTACGTGACGAAATATGCTCAATGATTATTATGATTCTTAGAAGTGAGGTAGGTAGGTACCTATATGATTATAGCTGAAATTTGGCTATATGATTATTATGATTTGGCTGGTAGACTCCTTAGGACGTGAACAATAAGGTGCACAGGGTTTTGATCAGCTGAGTGGCTCCTGAAGCTAACTTCTTTCCTTTCAACCCTAGGAAGCTGAAATTTGGCTGGTAGCCTCCAATTGGTGCTAAAAAATCGTGAACAATATGGTGCACAGGGTTTTGATCAGCTGAGTGGCTCCTGAAGCTCACTTCTTTCCTATCAACTGTGGAAAGCTGAAATTTGGCTGGTAGCCTCCTTAGGACATGAACAATAAGGTGTACAGGGTCTTGATCAGCAGAGTGGCTCCTGAAGCTAACTTCTTCCCTATCAACCGTAGGAAGCTGAAATTTGGCTGGTAGCCTCCTTAGGACGTGAACAATAAGTTGTACAGGGTCTTGATCAGCTGAGTGGCTACTGAAGCTAACTTCTTTCCTATCAACCGTAGGAAGCTGAAATTTGTCTCGTTAGGACATGAACAACAACGCAAGAAGAAAATGTCCCAATGTCTACGCAATCAATGGTTAGTGGGGTTAATGTACTGTCATGTAGAACATATAACATATAACATACCGTTCTTTTACTACCCACGACGATATATGTATGGATGTAAATAATAAATAAAAATATGAGTTTAATTTTTGTTTTCTTTATATTGAAAAAAATGTAATTCATAGAGGAAGACAAGATTGCTAGAAGATGGAAGGGAAGAAGGAGGGAGGGGAAAGACATGAAATGTCCTACTGAGTTGCAGACTTGTATGCAAGCGTTTTGTTTTAAGGTATTGGGGCGTTTGGATTTTCTCGAAAATTAGGCTTTTATAATTTTTTTTTTAATTTTTCACTTTTCAAGGTTAAAAGCATTTTTTTTCCAAAATCGAAATTTCCACTCGCGTTTTACGTTTCAGACCTTTCTGAACAATTTTGGTTCTGTATCTGTCTGTGTGTCTGTCATGAAATCTTTGTAAACCGTATAACTATACGAAGTTATTGTCCGATTTCGATGAAATTTTTAGCGATTGTGCGGGTTGGCGTGTAGACGTTCCCCAATGAAAATCATCACCCCGGACTGATAGTAGCCACTGCGCATGCGCAAACGTGAATTCCTTGTAACAGCCATAACATCCACATTTTCCGTCCGATTTCGATGAAATGTATAGGGATCATGCGGATTGGGGTGTAGATGGTCTCTATGATCGTACTTAGAGATTGATGTTTTGAGATTAACCACTCTACATCGGATGATTTTTTTTTTTTTTTTGTATATATGTAAGGGTTATTGCTTCCTAGTCTACCAAGGTAGCGGAAGCTTTGTTTTCACTTTTCAAGGACGAAAAAAAAAGTTCTCCAAAATCAAAATTTTCACTCACGTTTTTTTTTTTAGTTCTGTCTTAGGATTTCTTGGTTTGATTCATTGATCGAGTGGTCATTTCTAAGTTGTTTTTAATGACGAAGAGTGATAACCAGTAAATAAAATTTGATAACATTTTTGGCTGGTTGATACTAGCAACAGCGATCCTATCGCTTTAATTGTGGTTCAATTGCTGCCTTAAAAAAATCGTTTTTATTTTAGGCTTGAAAAAAGGGGCCATAGCTTGCCCCTTAAGCGCTCGCCTGATTAGAGAATAGATTAACAAGGAAAACCGGGTCCTTTCTGCTAATTCTTCCGCATATACCTACGATATGACTACAGCAGGAGTACAGAAAGAACAAACATATGAAGTATATCAGTATGTAAGAAGGACTCAACGTCTTGTAAAGCTATCAGAATGTTGTATGGGTCATAGGATTTAATTGTAATTCAAACGAATCATACCCTTCGGTTTAGATGATTTACCGAATGCTCATACCCATAGCTATCGTTGATCATTGAATTGAATGAATGGTTCTAACGCACGGCTCAGTCAACGGTAATTACAGGAGGCACTCTTTCCTAGATTAAGGCGACGGCGCAGGTTGCCCAAGCATGATGATTGTAGGGTTCGACTATCCTGGATGAGTGCTAATCGCCCTCCAAGGACAGCTGCATATATTATCTGACGCTTTCCGACCCTAGCGCCAGCGACTAACTACAACAAGTTGTTACCACACCTTATGTCTTGATCTATGAGAAATAGTTCACTAGACAAGATTATGTAGGGAATGAATATAGGTAGGTACTGCACACAGCTACTAGTCCTACTTTAGTTAGGGTAACGTAAATTGTACCCCAGGGTTTGTAAAATTTTGCCACCATTCTGGATTTTCAACCCTTAAATAGTTTCTCGCGATCTGTGAAGGAAAGATGCTGTCCAAAATGAGATCAGTTTTTTCTTACTTTCCACTAATAGTTAACCCTAATTGGCCATGGTGTCACTAATGTCACTGAAAACATCTTAGGATTTCCACCGCTGTCCCAAGGTATCAACGGAGTAATCAAAATTGAATAGCATTTTTGCAATTTATTCATGGACAAAGCTAAATTTTTGAAATAATTTGTAAGCTACCGTCAACTGGTACAACTTTCGCCACCCCGTTCAACAATGTGCCACAAACGTTTTTCACAGACAGCGCTTCCTAGCGATTCCTGGGATGAAGCTATTAATTCAGGAAAAATCACAGGGGCAGGGCAGTAGTATAGGCACAGGTTAAACAACTCAACAAGCTTATCAGTGGACATCAGCGACAGTGATAAAATTGTATCTGTTCCCGGTTTTTTTCGTAAGTTGAATTTGTCCAAAAAGTCTCCTTTGGGTACCCCACTAGCGTTTGGTTCACGTTTCTGGTAAGTTTATATTTTCAAACCTCGAATATCAGAAACGAATTGCCATATTTGCCTTTTTCATGAGTGTGTTATTTCAGGAAAGTAAAAAATGGGTCAAACAGGGTACAACTTTGTGCCACCAACTTTTTCCCGTTTATGCATTGATATTTAAAGTGTTCTGTTCTATTTTTTGATCACGTGGACGATCCAAATGTCACAGTTCACGAATCAAACCAAATTACGGAACCCAAACCTTTTAGGGGGAGATCCTAACCATTTCCACCATATATCTCCGCATCAGATAGGCCTACAGGGACTATTTTTTGTAATTCTTCGTATTTTTAGTCAAGAAATAGAGCAATGAGCTTACATTTTAGATTTTTAAATGTTATCATATATTTGTGTTGGTATCATACATTTGAAAAATTTAAATACTCCAAATATCTTCACTCCGATTTATTAAAACTAACCTCCTGATGCTTACCTAAAAATCTCAACATTTTCGGTTCATCCGTTCATCCATGGTTTTGGAATTACTTTTGAATTGAGCCATATAAATCAGGGTTATATTTTTGTTATAAAAAATATGTTTTCTGTGTTATGCTTACTGAATTTTATTAAAAAATGAAGAAGATAAGGTTTCGAGTTTGTTTGTGATCATACACTCCCTAAAAAGTTGAAAAATATTGAAATTTTTTTAGAAACAAGCTTGTTTTGGTTCCTTTTCAAAGTTAACATGATGAGTAACAAAGAAACCAGGGCAAGAAGTGTCCACTGCTCGATATTCGCATATTTTCAAGCTCAAAAAAATTGTGGTACATTGTTGTACCCTTATGGGGTACAAGAATGTGCCACAAAAAAACATTTCTCTCTATTTTTGCATAAGAGATAGAATTTTTTTCATGGTGGCATTTGATACTTGGAAAGTAGAGGTACGTTGGGTAAATTTTTCAATAATATTCGACGAAAATAGGCCAAGGGGTCGTATACGACCCATAGGTTCACGATTTTCTTCCCATGCGCCTACCGTATTTTTCGTTGTTAGAGTTAATACAGTATTTCGATCAAGTACTCATGAAAGCGAGGAAAAATCCTGATTATCAAGATCAGACTCTTCGATGATGAGAAAAGTAAAATATATGCTATAGGTTTTGTGAATATTCGGAGTAGCATTTTCATATATTTAAAAAAATGCAAATCCACCGTCATGAAACTAGTGTTCCAATGTCAGTGTAATGTTCACACATATGTCTAGTGGGGTGAATAATTAATTTGTGAAAAACGATGGATTAGAAGTAATAACCTTCAATAATTCAGAGTGGGGTCGTAGGCGACCCGACGGCCCGATATGGGATCAACAGTTTGGCATGGCCTTGAAGTCAGCTGCATAGCGCGAAGTTGGTCTCGTTTCTGTACTATGATGTTTGACCCCTAAACTGCGTCCACTTTTCGACAGCCTGAATGCCAATTTCATGAAGTTTGGAATTTTCTCAGGGAGGCTCTCAATTGACGAAGAGATGATTCCTTTTTTTGGCCGACATACTGCTAAAATGTTTATGAGGAATAAGCCAGTACGCTTTGGTTTCAAGACTTGGTGTATGTGCTCAGAAGATGGCTATTTATTTCAGTTCATTCCGTATGCTGGTGCTAGGTCTGGCTTCACGTCTGACCTAGGACTCGGAGGCAGTGTTGTTCTAAAATTACTGAGCGTCGTTGAGCAACCTAAAAAACACGCAGTTTACTTTGATAATTTCTTTTCCTCATATAAATTGTTTCATAGACTGATAGAGAAAGGTTTTTGTGCCACTGGGACTGTGAGGGAAAATCGCCTGAAAAAGTGTCCCCTTCAGCCAGACTCTGAACTGAAGAAGAAAGCTAGAGGAGCTTATGATTCGGCATAAGATCCAAAATCCAGTTTGTTGGTTGTGAAGTGGCATGACAACTCGCAAGTCATTGTAGCAAGCAACTACGCAAATATTGAGCCCCTCCACAAAGCAAAACGTTTTTCTAGGTCCGCAAAACAGAGAATCACGATTGGACAACCTCAAATGATTTCCGATTACAACCGATATATGGGAGGAGTAGACCTACACTATAACGGTGAGGCCAATTATCGAATTTCAGTTAGGAGTAAAAAAATGGTGGTGGCCAATGTTCACCAATTCTTTGGGAAATTCAGTGGTGAATGCTTGGAAAATTCATCGGCGTCTCACCAAGGACTCCATGCCATTGATTGAATTTGTTTCTGCCATCGTGCATCATCTCATGAAATTTGATACCTCAGGGGAAGAAAATCTTCCAAATCCTAGCCGTGGAATACCATCAAATTCTTCGTCATATTCAAGATACGACAATGTAGGACACCTCATCATAAGGCATTCCTCGAATGTTCGCAACAGGTGCAGGCAATGCCAAAATAAAACTCTGTATTTGTGCGAAAAATGCGAGGCCCACCTTCACCCGGAATGCTTCAAGATCTACCACACCCGTTAGTGTATGAAGCCGTAGGGTCGTGTATGACCCATGCTGTAAATGATACATGCTAAATTTAAAAAAATCTAATTTCATAATTTTTCCTTTTGTTTGAACCATAATAAAAAGAAAAGTAATTTAAAAACTGTAGTTTTAATATTTGTCGTACCTTGGCCTAATATGGGTTAAAGTATTTACACGTAAAAAACCTCAAAATTGGCACAAAGTTGTACCAGTTGACGGTAGTGGAAGTCATGACAAAAATTTCCAATGAAATCATTGAGAAATTTTTCAAAATTTTTGTCATGACATCATTAGGTACATAATAGATTTCTAAAAGCTCACGGAAAATGGTTTAAAAAATTCAACTTTGGCCAATACATTTAAAATTGTAATTAAAATTTAGTTTCTCTTTTGATACCTTGGGTCAGGTGTGGAATTCCTAAGATGTTTTCGGTGACACCAGTGACACCATGGTCCAATAAGGGTTAACTAGTAACTGATAATTTGGTTCGAATCTTCCCAGGTAAATACCTTGGCGTGTTGAGCAATATCTTAGCGAAATGGTAACCATTCAACTTCAACTTCCCTCCTAAATCCATAAATACACCCACTAGGACGGGCTCTAATCACCAAGACGGACCTCCCAAGAGTAATAGTTTTTCCCATAGCCGGCCCTCACGTTCAACTGAATTATATTCCCTGAACCGCCCCTCAGTTTTTGGGCACTTGCGCCGCGACGGTCACCATCGCCCCTGGTGGCCAGACCAGGTAACAAGTCTTCCAAAGTCGTCTTGGAGACGTGGGAGGCAGTTTTTTTTTTCTGATCAGGTCTTCTTTGCTGGGTGTTGCGAAGGCGTGCGATGGATCATTAGAGGTAAATTGATCTTCAATGAAGCCGCTTTTCTCTCGAACTTGGTGCTCCGAAGTGATTCGAAACATCGGGTCGTTTGATGACTGCTTACACCTGATGCTGAATAGAAAATCAAGATATAAACATATTGTTTAATAATGCATGCATTGAAGGGGACGTCCCATTGGATAAGCATTAGGTCAATTTAAACCAGTTAGTAAGCGATAAAACTGTTTCACTTGATGTACCTAATTTATTTAGTATTTTAGGCAATAAATAGAGGTCCTCCCCCCCACCTCACACCCTTATCCACCATAACATTTCTAGAGGCATGGGAGCCTTGAATTTGAAGACCATCCATCACCACCAAAGCGGAAATACGTCGTAACGTTGAACTTTCATCTGTTTAGATAGTCCCTATTAGTTCACATTCGTATTCAAGGTGAAACAAACAAAAACCCTCGAAATAAACGGTTTCTGGAGTCCTGGCACCATAGTGGCACCACTATTAGTCCCATGGGGACACAGAGAATAATTCATGAAAATCCGGAGGTAAAATTGAGAATTTTTCGTAATTTCAAAGCTGGGGTACAATGTTAGTAAGCTGTAAAGGAACCGAAAAATTGAAAAATCGGATATTTTGTGAACAGTATACTCTCCCCCTTCCCAGGCTAATTTTGATACTCTGGTGAAATAGTGTGCAATTTGGGAAATTTCCGAGTCAAACAAAAAAATAAACACGCAAATCAGTTGGAAATTAAGGCTTAAGCAGAATTTACAAGATTATGTATAAGGACGCCCAAGTCTTACTATGAGAAGTCCTAACAACGCGATTGGACAGCGATTGAATTTGTTATTGGAATACATTTAGTAGTTTACCGTAGACTTCAACTCTCCAAGTAGGTATCTATGAAGATGTAACAGTGTACACTTTCCTTTGCTTCAGCTCATCTCTTAGAACCATTTTAGAGGTAACCATGTCTAATAATTGGAGAAAATTCTGCTCTCAGTTTATCTCGATTTAAATTAGGTATCTCGATGTTTTGACCAATGTGCTGCTATTAGAAACAAAAGGATTATCTTAATGAAATTGTCGACAAGTTCATTTTCCGGTAAATATTTATGGATTTTTATGGATCAATTCCATCACTTTTCCAATCAGCGTAAATCCGACAGACAGATAGAGAACTGCTCTCCAGAATACTACCAGTGAATCTATGTACATTCTGTTTCTTGGTAACAAAAGATTTTTCCTCTCACATCGAACCAGATTGGGCGGTCGGGAACAGGGCTCACGGGGATCTTCCATGAGTATCCTTTCAAAATCTCGCGTAAATGTATGCAACAGACAACTGACCTTCTTAGCTGCTTCTTTGGATCTTACCTGATAATAATAATCTACTTGCCATGATTATGAATACATGCACTTGGGTGTGCGCAACAGCCTTAAAAGAAGCCACAGGAGTTTGACTGTTTGACCTTTTACAAGACACAGTTTGTGCAATCATGAAGCCGAGTCTAGGAGTTGGTGGTGCAACTTTCCCTAGCCCCTTCTTATGCAATTCAAATGCGCTGGTTTATATGGTGACTGAAGAGCTTCGGAAAACGCAGCTTGAACGGATTTTAACAAGCCAGTATCATTTTGGGTCTAATTTATAACCACCTCCAGAGCAAAATCGGACAGCAATTGAACCTTGGAGACGGGGGTGAACTTGGGAACTGATCATGGACACGAACCGAAATTAATCAAAAATCTCTGGAAACATCCTGAGTTTGGAGGATCCAAACTTATTTGACCTGCTGCTCAAGTTTCCTTACCTTCAGTAGTGTGGCAGCAACAAATTAGCGCCGTCCGAAATCAAAATCTGCTCACCTTTTGGTTTATTATTTTCAATAATGAACCTTTGGAATCGACCAAGAAAACTAATTTTTAACACCCCCTCAAAATTTGATGGTTTACGTTTCAAGGTACGTAGAATCCAAAACTTTTGCCACTTAGCATTGACCGATTTTGATGAAATGTGGTATGTAGGCTCCATTTGGGGTCTAGTTGTGCCCCGAAGATATTGGTTGATGTAAGTCACTTCTAAGGGTTCCAAAATCAATTTTGAAATTTTGAAATCGCCCTAACTCAAAAAATTTTGATGTAAAGGTATTGTTTTTCCTTCAATTTAAGATTTTATAGAATTTTTAGAATTTTTTGAGACCAACCAGAGCTCTGTAGGACAAACCTTTCGCTCACTACGAGAATTTAAAGTTTGGCCGTACGATAAATCAGAAACACGAGTGTGAATCGCAAAAGAGGTCTAATTTCCGTTCATATTAAAGCTGACCGAAATGCGATCGATGTTTTTCTTCATGTTGGATGGTTGGTGGCTTTGCAGATGAGTGATCTATATAGAAAAATAAAAAATAATAAACCATTGTGTAATAATTTGCAGCGTTTGAGTTTATAGCTATTCGAACAACTTTTGTATTGCGCCAGTTTATTATTCTGCCTGTGTTCAATTCCTTGTCCTGTCATAAGTAAGTGCACGAAATCTCCATCTCATTCCATTTATTATTTTCAGGGTTTTGACATTTTCATGTCTTTCATATGGCACATAAAAAAAAATCGTCACGAAATTTGTTGCGACGAAATTTGTCCCAAGTCGCCACAATGATGATTATGACCATCAGAAGTGAAGTTGTTAGGTACTTTACAGGTAGGTACTTTACAGTTTGATATTACCAGATTAGCCAAAAATCGAGCTCCCAGATCAACTGAGTCGAAAATCGAGCTCCCAGATCAGCTGAGTCGAAAATCGAGCTCCCAGATCAGCTGAGTCGAAAATCGAGCTCCCAGATCAGCTGAATCGAAAATCGAGCTCCCAGATCAGCTGAGTCGAAAATCGAGCTCCCAGATCAGCTGAGTCGAAAATCGAGCTCCCAGATCAGCTGAGTCGAAAATCGAGCTCCCAGATGTCTCGGGAGGGGAGGGGGGGGGCATGAAAATGTTTCAATGTGTTGCAGACTCGTATGCAAGCGTTTCCTTTGAAGGACACATTCATGTCTTTCATATGGCACATAAAAAAAAATCGTCACGAAATTTGTTGCGACGAAATTTGTCCCAAGTCGCCACAATGATGATTATGACCATCAGAAGTGAAGTTGTTAGGTACTTTACAGGTAGGTACTTTACAGTTTGATATTACCAGATTAGCCAAAAATCGAGCTCCCAGATCAACTGAGTCGAAAATCGAGCTCCCAGATCAGCTGAGTCGAAAATCGAGCTCCCAGATCAGCTGAGTCGAAAATCGAGCTCCCAGATCAGCTGAATCGAAAATCGAGCTCCCAGATCAGCTGAGTCGAAAATCGAGCTCCCAGATCAGCTGAGTCGAAAATCGAGCTCCCAGATCAGCTGAGTCGAAAATCGAGCTCCCAGATGTCTCGGGAGGGGAGGGGGGGGGCATGAAAATGTTTCAATGTGTTGCAGACTCGTATGCAAGCGTTTCCTTTGAAGGACACATTTTCCCAAGAATCTCAATTTTCAATCTCAAATTGAACTACGAGAACCCATACTTTTTCAAGATGCAAGAACAGTGAAAACTGTGCCAGAATCTCAGCTTTCCAATGGTATAATCAAAACATATTCTACAACCGAATTTAGGGGAGAAATTCGTGTTTGAACGCGGAAAAACGTGCATTTTTTCAAAGAAATCAGCGCTCTGGCCGCCTGTTTCCGGAGGCCTCGCGGTCTACTGGGCGCCACCCACCCACTGCTATCGTCCGACCCCTCAGATCGACTAGGCGGAGCGCCGGTTTCGTTGAAAAAATGCACGTTTTTCCGCGTTCAAACACGAATTTCTCCCCTAAATACGGTTGTAGAATATGTTTTGATTATACCGTTGGAAAGCTGAGATTCTGGCGCAGTTTTCACTGTTCTTGCATCTTGAAAAAGTATGGGTTCTCGTAATTCAATTTGAAATTGAAAAAATGCGATTTTCCAAAATTACGTAAAATTCTCTTTTTAGGAGTCGTTTTTATTCGATTTTCGTATTCTACGTACCTTGAAACGTAAAACATCAAATTTTGAGGGGGGGTTAAAATTTTTTTTTTCTTGCTCGATTCCAAAGGCTTATTATTGAAAATAATAAACCAAAATCCTTTCCATGCTAAAATACTTTCCCCATCTCTTCTATTTTTCAATGAAAATTATTTGTGGGTCAGTCCGTAGACGTCTTTCATGGATAGTAGACTGTGAAATTTCATCTTAAAGCCAAACAAAAAAATCCAGTAGGTATCACATAAATATAGTTGTGTTCAAATTAGTCGATCGGATTTTGAAAATATTAATTTATAGCTTGGCCATAACTTTTCCAAAAACACATTTTTTCTGAATTTTATCAATTTCAAAATATATTCTTTACAATTAAAATTTCGAGACACCATTAGACTAAAGCGGAGTTTAAGAGAGGCTTCCATCAAATTTTCAGTTTCAAAGCGCATACAGGAAATAAATCCATTCTTCAGGCGGGAGGATTTCGACCTGCAGCGTTTGAGGATGAACAGTTTGGCAAGGATGCGAGAAATCTACGCTACCAAAGTATACAAAATCGGCTCCAAAGTATAGACTAAGCAGTGATGATGAGTAACACAAATTCTTCTAGGCCTGAAACTAAATATAAAAGGTTTATGTTAGTGACTGAAGGATTTCAAGTTAAAGATCTTACTGCGACGGAAGTCTTCATTTGAATTTCCCACGAGACGTCCGTGTCCTTCAGAGGGACCTCTGAAGTGCACTCCAATGGTTTTAAGAGTCCTTTATCAATGAAAACCTCTTATCAAGGATAATAACCTCCGTAAGGGGATAATGCTGCTCTTACGTCAATCTAGTATTGGAGGGGATGTGCCGTTGAATTGGACTCTCTTGTAGCCCTTTACATCGTAAACTCACGTTCACTGGTGAACAACAGTTGTTGACAGTTACTGTCAACTATAACAGTGTAGACAGTTACTGTCTACAATTATTGTAGACAGGATTCATGCCCCTAAACTAAATTTTACTTGGTCGTTGTGGAGAAGGAAGCAGAGGACGTCAATACTATTTTCAAAATTTATTTGGCTAGCGCTTTCGGGGCAAACTATGGTCCCTTTCTCAAGCCTCTGTTCACTCTGCAATCATACTCCTACTATCTTCCATCCCTCCTCAATCACCAAAATCTCATCTCCGCCAATCATGAAAACTATTCTCACTTCGTCCATTTCCATAACAATTATTCTTTTCAAATCACTAAACACTTTAAATCACTTAAAAACTTTTGGTTTATTATTTTCAATAATGAACCTTTGGAATCGACCAAGAAAAAAAAATTTTTAACACCCCCTCAACATTTGATGGTTTACGTTTCAAGGTACGTTGAATCCAAAAATCGAATAAAAATTTGGCAGTCCGTCCGCCGTACGCGGCACTTTTGCCACTTAGCATTGACCGGTTTTGATGAAATTTGGTAAGTAGGCTCCATTTGGGGTCTAGTTGTGCCCCGAAGATTTTGGTTGATGTAGGTCACTTCTAAGGGTTCCAAAATCAATTTTGAAATTTTCAAAACGCCCTAACTTGAAAAATTTTGATATGAAGCTATTTTTTCCTTCAATTTAAGATTCTATAGAATTTTTAGAATTTTTTGAGACCACCCGGAGCTCTGTAGGACAAACCGTTCGCTCACTACGAGAATTTAAAGTTTGGACGTACAATAAATCAGAAACACGAGTGTGAATCGCAAAAGAGGCCTAATCTCCGTTCAAATTAAAGCTGACCGAAATGCGATAGATGTTTTTCTTCATGTTAGATGGTTGGTGGCTTTGCAGACGAGTGATCTATATAGAAAAATAAAAAATAATAAACCATTGTGTAATAATTTGCAGCGTTTTTACAGTTGCGGTACATAAAAACAATCCAGAAATGGGTCACTTACAGCCAGTTTCATGTTCAGTCAGTTTTTTCACCAAATGAATCCCACCAAAATAGATCTTTCTAACCGTATCCATAGATTTAAACTAACCTACTGAGTTAATATGGTGTGAACATGGGTCCGAAAAACTGTTCATTTTTATTTTTAATCTAAACTAGACCTCATTCTGAGAATTTTGACATCAACATCGACCTTCTAGCGTGAGAAGACCTTTTTCTATAATTTTTCAGTTTCAAATGTTTATGACGTTTATGGGCTGGGGGAGGGGCGCGTGACGTCATAAACAGACGTAACTTTGAAAAATCATAGAAAAAGGCCTTCTTATCCAAGAAGAGAACGGCTGGTGTCAAAATTCTCAGGATGAGGTCTACTTTCGATTAAAAATTTTTTAAAAATCGGGCGCACCCCCCCCCCCCCCCTAATGTGGTAGTTACAGTTATTTTAGAGATATAAGGTAGAAATCACGAAAAAATCCTACGTGTGAATATTTCAAGCAAAAAATGTAGGTATGTTATAGGACTTTTTATGCAAACTAGTTGTAGAATCACCCTCTGAAGTACTGACCACATCATCTGATGCACCCTGTTTTCGATATAAATACAACTAAGAACAACTTATTATTCTGATCATACTGCATTCATTAGAGTTTCTTCCACAACCTGAGAGGTCGTTCACATCGCGTACCAATTTGCAGGATGTGTTTACGTTACATGGGTACCATCATGAACGTCTAAATCACACCTACAGCATTAGTTCATGTATCCTCCGCTAGGGATAAAACGCGTTTTTCCAGTGAATCGTATGAGATAAGCTTAGTTACCTATTTTGGCAAAGCTTGAGATAATGCGATGCAGGCGATTCAAGGGAAAATTGCTTTACTACCCCTAGCGGAGGATACATCTATGCCTTAAAGCACAAAGGCGCTATGTCCATCCACCTTCCAAATTTTCAATTTTTTTCAATTTCAGAAAAACTCAAATTCAACTAAAGTATTATTGACCTTTTTGACGATTATAGCTTAAAAATTAGTTACGAAATTAAATAGTTTAGTGTAGTAAGCCATCATGTTAGGATTAGTGCACTAGTGAAAACTTCTTTTGCGTTTTTTGAAAATTCTGTTTTTGGACATAGCGCATTTGTGCTTTAAGGTATCTACATGAACTAATGCTGTAGGTGTGACTTAGACAATTATGCTACCATCGACCTTCGTTGACTTGAAAACAAAATCGTCAATAAATGGATCAACTTTATTGATTAGATTTGGTCAATTCTCGCTCATTATAAACTGGACGAAAGGATGGAGTCACGAGTTGTGGTCGGATTGATTCCTGGGGGTCCATCACCGTGGGAAAACCCGCGGTAAAAGATGCCTATCTAGAGTTCTGGAGCCATTCCAAGGAAACAATCGAGTAGCCTTCCATAGCCGTCTCCGCCCCTCACGGAATAACAATACGACAATCATAAAAGGCAGAGCTGGAAAACTATACGGGGGTGGTGGTTTTTGCTTTGTTTTGTTCTTTTGTAAAAAACAAAAGACCTACGACCACAGGGTCCTGGAAAAAGAAAGGAGGAAGATGAAGAGGAAGGGACGAGTTTTTGTTGGGTTCTTGGGCGGCTGCTCAGTGAGGACACCGTGTTAAGGGCGACCACCTGTCGTGCCACCGGCTCTTATCACGATCTTCAGGGTTAGGTCGAGGCGTTATTAAATCTTCCCTTAAAATGAGCCGACTCCGAGGCATCAGGTTGTGTGACAAATGTGGGTAGTAAAAAGGTACGTATTTCCATAGTCCTCCCATGTCTCGGACCTTTTTCAGGGTTCTTTACATTCACCTTTGGTTGCCTCAATGGGTAAAGCATTCCTCACTTGGCTTTGTGGGGCAGTATAATTGAAAAATCAAACTTCCAACTACACGGCATTAAAGAGCAGCGAGTGAGTAGGGATGGCAACGATATATCGATATATTTCATAGGTAATATGAATATATCGATATAGAGAACAGATATCGTTCAATATTGATATATTTACCGATAATATCGCGACTTAAATTTCAACGAGTGAAAATGAATATTAAAATGAATGGATGAGGAGGGACGCAAGTATATGTGTAAAACATCAAGTAATTTGATTCCAAATTTTGTAGGTACGTATGTGATGGCTTGATTTCAGACTATTTACTTCAGCTCAAACATGAGTGGATGATTGGTTTACACCTACAGTGGAGCTCAAGGCTCAATAGGGTGTGCGCCTGGGTAGGAAAAACTGTTTATTGTTATTTTTAATCTAAGGTAAACCTCATTCTGAGAATTTTGGCACCAACCGTGACCTTCTAGCGTGTGTAAATCTTTTCCTATGAATTTTTAAAGTTTCGACCGTTTATGACGTCACAGTGGGCTGGGGGGGGGGGGGATCCCGCCCAGGCGAGATTGGCGCGTGACGTTATAAACGGTCGAAACTTTGAAAAATCATAGAAACAGATCTACTCACGCTAGAAGGTCGCGGTTGGTGCAAAAACTCTCAGGATGTAGTCTACTTTCGATTAAAAATCTAAAAAAAAATCAAGGCGCACCCCCCATTATTTGACTTGACCAAAAACATATTGTTTAGTAATGCATGCATTCCAGGGGACGTCCCATTGGATAAGCATTAGATCAGTTTAACCAGTTGGTAAGCTATAAAACTGTTTCACTCGATGTAATTTACTTATTACTTTAGGCAAGAAATAGTGATCCCCCCCCCCCTCACCATTATCCACCATAACATTTCTAGCGGCGTGGGAGCCTCGAATCTGAAGAGCATTTTAAAATCCGTGATCTACGATACCCAACATGCGATTTCGAGTTCCCCCCCCCCCCCCTCACCATCACCGCCACCAATGGTGCCAGTCTGGCACCAAAGCAGAAATACGTCGTAATAATGAACTTTCATCTATTAGTTTTAGTAGGCAGTCCGTCGAAGTTCACATCCGTATTCAAGGTGAAACACGATAAAAACCCAAGAAATATGTGGTCTATGGTGTCCTGGTGCCATGGTGGCACCACTATAAGTTCCATGGTGGCACAGAGCATAATTCATGAAAATCCGGAGGTATAATGAGAATTTTTCCTCAATTTCATAGGTTGGGTTAAGTTAGTAAGAAGTAACGGAACCAAAATATTGAAAAACCGGATATTTCGTGAATATGATCCCCCCACTCACCCCCTCCCCTTGCAAATTTCGGTACTCTGGTGAAATCATGTACAACTCGGAAGTTATTTGAGTCAAACAAAAAAAGAAACACACAAATCGGTTGGAAATTGAGGCTTGAGCAGAGTTTACAAGATTATGCCCGCAAACGCACGTTTTTTAGGCATTAACCCCCCTTTCCCCCCCTTAAAAAGCAAAATTCGAAATTCCGACGCCGTAGTGCACAAGTAGATAGTTTTCCGCGACGAAGAAAAAACGAACCACGAAAATCGGTTGAGAACTAAGGGCTGTGCAGACGACACAACATTTTGTCACACACACACACACACATACACACACACACATACACACACACAGACATACACTTATGGTTTTTTTCGCGGATTTGGATTCAGAATGGTCTGAAACGGATTACTGTGTGGTTATTTTTTTTCTGTTGAGTGTTGTCCAACTTCACCCCAGATCGATCGCATAAGGACGCCCAAGTCTTACTGTGGGACGTCCTAAAAAATGGAGTCGCGTCTAGATTAAAACTACCTACTATATGAAGTGAAGCAGTTTTTCATAACAATTATTTACAATTTTGAAGAACCATGCCTACAATGTAGCCCTGTCAATTTATATATATAACATTGCAATGGCGAGGGTTTTTCCCGTTTTTTGTGTTATTACCTTCAAAATCATTGTAATATATGGTAAGTATATTCGGATTCAGCACAAAATTTCTGATAATAATGCTTTTTTCAAAAATAAAAATTGTCCAACATTAAGAGAAGTATGAATCTATTTATATATAATGAATATGTGCGTATATTTGTTGTACTTAACCAGAAATGCAGTTGCCGTGTGGGTACTCTACGAGTTCGTAGAGACGAGTAGAACATTATTATGGACTCCTAACATCTTCAAAGCATACCCAGTGCATACAGTATGTTGGTATGCTATACTGAAAATCGAAAAAACCAAGAATCGTGTAAGAAAAAAAAAACTTTCTAAAAGAAATTGCAACACCATTGTTCCTTTTCTTAACCATAACTTCAACTGAAAGATTTCTTTGAAAATTCGCTCATTAATTCATGCTGCATGAATGGACTTTTTTATATGTTGTTAGAACCCCTGAGGGTAGTTTTATCCCCAAATTTGTAACCTCAAAAAAACCTGTGCTCAGAGACCATGACATTTTCGCACTTTTTCTGTTTTTAAACTATGAATTTCGATGGTTTATACCCAGTAAAACTGTTTAAGTAGGTTAACAAATACCAACTTCTACTGGATTTTCCAAGTTGATCTCCCGATAAGTCGAGAATATCGATATATTTCTTACAAAGTAATGTTAGCAACGTTTCAATTCACCTATCTATTACTTCGAAAAGTAGTATTCAAGTAGACAAGCTGTATTGTAGTAGTACCTATTCATTAGTATTCATCGGCTGCCTCTCTGGAAATGTCAACGCGCCGCAGGAGTTGTATTGACCACCCCCAAAGTTAGCTAGCTGTTGTTGGGAGCGAGCCAAAGTGGTCTCAATACGCGTTTCCTTCCCAGAAGATCAAAAGACCCACAGATCACCACCTTATATTTATAGTAATGATTCAACAAGCTTTAGGGTGCTCCCAACTACACACAAAAAACGGACCTGCGTCTGAAATTTATGTTGAAAAAAGACCACCAAAATCCACAATTCAAGATACGATTCATTCTTAATAAACGAAACTTTTTTCCTTCCTTGATTACAAAGGTTTTTATCGCAAAAAGTAAACAACATGTTTAAATGCTGCCAATTATTACGAAACAGTAATATTTACTGTTTAGGTTTTAATTAATTAGAATTAAAATTAGAATTTAATTCTGATCTTCCCTTTGGAAGACAGCAAAAAAATCCAACTTGAAATGGTTGTTTACTTTACTACTTTACTTAGGTACTTATTACAAAACTTTTTTTCTCTTCAATGATCGCCAGTCTGCAAAGAACATGGTTAATCCTTTAATAGTACCTACCAATAGCGCATGGTTACAAATCGAGTTTATTTTGACAGAAAGTAAGTACCTACAAGCAAAACATCAGTATCCCAAAGTTGCGGGTTCCCTCATTACTAAATTTGGTTTTTGGTTGTTAAGGAAGCCCAACTAAGTGACCTAAAATTTTATTCGGTACCTAGGTAGTCAAGGCGGTACTGCCAACAAAAAACCTAAGGGCTGTTGGCGGGTGGAAGGGTTGAGGGATCCCAAGAAGGCTCGTAGGCAGCCTCGTGTAATTCAAATTTGTAACAACCAACTCTCATCTAAACTTCATCCTCAGAGCTAAGGATGGTCTCATTCGTTTCTAAAACTTGAATACTAGGTATCCTAAATTGATGTAAAACCGTCAGTAATTAAATAATTAATTATCCTCACAGGAAGCAAACAGAGGTCCCACAAAGCTCTGTGTGGTGTCAAAAAAATTCTAAAAATTCGATACTGTTTAAAATTTTGAAAGTTGTTGAATAAACTACACCTGTATATCAAAATTTATCGAGCTAGAGCGTTTTCAAGCTGTTTTCCTCCACTTTTGATTTGTTATTTTCAATAATGAACCTTTGGAATCGACCAAGAAAAAAAGTTAACCTCCCCTCGAAATTTGTTGGTTTATTTCAAGGTACGTAGAATCCGAAAATCGAATACAAATATTGCCGGTCGACCGCCGTACGCGGCACTTTCCTTAGTTCCCACGTACCGATTTTAATGAAATTTGGTATGTGGCCTCCATTTGGGGTCTAGTTGTGCCACGAAGATTTTGGTTGATGTAGCTCATTTCTAAGGGTTGAAAAACAAGGATTGAAATCTTGAAAACACCCTAGCTCAAAAAATGTCAATGTAAAGGTATTGTTTTTCCACCAATTCAAAATAGTTTTGAATTTTTAGAGTTTTTAGAGACCACGCGGAACTCTGTAGGACAAACCGTTCGTTCCCTACGAGAACTTGAGGGTGGACTTACGATAAAACAGAAATACGACTGTGAATCTCAAAAGAGGCCTAATCTCCGTTTAAATTCTAGCTGACCAAAATGCGATCGCTGTCGGTACGTGGTAGGTAGGTGGTGACAGTGGCAAAGCCCAGTTCTTTGCAGATGAGTGATCTACATAGAAAAATAATAACCTTTGTGTAATAATTTGCAGCGTTTTAATCCTTAGAAGCACAAATAGACCCCAAATGAAGCCGATGTATCAAATTTCATTAAAATCGCTGCATAGGAACTGCGTACGGCGGACGGGCGGTAATATTTTTGGACTCTACATACCGTGAAACGTAAACGTTCATATTTTGAGAGGGGGGGGGGGGTAAAAATTGAATACAAAGGTTCGTTTTTTGAGATTCACAAGCCGAAATTAGCCTTAAAAATCATTGTGTAAGTAATATTTATATTGTCCCTCAGTCAATATAAAGTAAACAGAAGATAAAGAAAATGCATTTTAAACTTCAGCAATACATCACGAGTTTTGCCAAATAAGAACGCATAAGGTTAGTAAATCACCGTTGAGGACGAGAGTTGTGTCACAGGTGCTATGAATGGAGGTGAAATACGGCAAATTCTGAGTAGAACTTGAAAGTACTTTGAAAGAAGATGTTATTTTTTTAACTCCAGAAATGAAAATTACGAGTCATTTTATATTTACGAGTAGGTACCTACCATGTACGAGTATAATATTATGGTAAATCACCGTTGGCAAGCATGACATGTGTCTCGGGCGATGAGAATGGAAGCAATCCGGCGAGATGATTGCGACTTGAACACTTTTAAAGTTCGTTCCCGTTAGACGGGAGATGTAGAGATGACGTCAGAAGTCATCACAGGTTATTAGGTAGGAACATTACCTCTGAAGTTGATGGATGACGGAGTGAAAGCACTGAAACGTTCCCAGAGCCCATCCTATCCCTCATCACACCGCACCTGATCGAATGAACCGATCGCAAGTACTGTAGTTAGAAGGAACTTTGGGAGAATCCAAGTAGTAGATAGTAGATTGAGAGTCCAACTTCTGTTCCACTTCCGAACAGGAAAGCCTGTAGTTATTAACAAAAATGAACCTTGGATAGGTATAAAAGCTATCAATAATAATACGGTGAAAACCATCATGTTGTTCCGTACTCCAAAATTAAAATTTCTACCCGAATTTGGGGAAGAAGAAGAAGTCCACAATAGCCCTGTCTCAAGGTCTTTTCTTCCGATTCTACCAAGTTAGCTGGAGCTTTGTTTTCACTTTTCAAGGTTGAAAAAAATGTTCTCCAAAATCAAACATTTCAATCGCATTTTACGTTTTATTGAACAATTTTGGTTCTGTGTCTGTGTGTCCGTGTGTCTGTCATGAATTCTTGTTACGGGCAAAACTATTCGAAGTTATTGCCCAATTTCGATGAAATTTTCAAGGATTGTGTGGATTGGGGTGAAGATGGTCTCCTATGAAAAACATCGCTCCCGGATAGATAGTAGTCACTGCGCATGCGCAAAGGTGAGATCCTTGTAACATCCATAACTTTTATATTTTCCACCATATTTCGATGAGATTGCCAGAGATTGTATTGGGGTTGCCTTGTAGATGGTCTTCTATGAGGGTAACAGTGCAAGAAATTCGGAAATTAATGTTTTGGGATTAACTACTATGCATCGGATCATCTATACAATCGGGTTATGAATACGAGAAAGCTATGTGCCACACCCACTTGGCAGTCGTTTTTCCTGTATTTTTTAATTTTTTCAAGAAACAATTCTAGCAGGAATTTCTGCTCCGTTTTGAAACTTTATCTATTTCTATCTTTCTCTATCTGTAGGTAATATGGAGAAGAATTTGCCGGTTTACGTTTCGAAGTACATAGAACCCAAAAATCGAATGAAACATTGACAGATTTTGATGAAATTTAGTATATGGGCTACATTTGTGGTCTAGTTGTGCTCTGAAGCTTTTGGTTATTGTCACTCACTTCTAAAGGGTGGAAAATAAGGGTTAACATTTCAGTACGCCACAACTCATACATTTAAGATATAAAGGTATTGTTCTTCAATCAATTTAAAACAGTATCGAATGTTTTGAATCGAATGAGACCACCCAGAGCTCCACAGGACAAACCGTTAAAGTTGGCACGAATGATAAAGCAGAAACTCGGATGTGAATTGCAAACGAATCTTCACTCATAGAAAAGGGCCAAATCTCCGTTCAAAGTACAGCAGATAAAATGCTATGTTTTTCTTTCTCTGAATAGAGTTTCATGTCGCTCAGTTGTGCTTCCCTAGCAACCAAGAATCATATTTCGATATGAATATGAAGGTTATATTTTACAGCGTTTTTCCTCTAAAATGATAACGAAACACTCAAATTCTTCAAGGTGTCTTCCTCTCCTTCAAGACCGTGCAGCCATGCAGGTTCTTGTCCAAAACTGTTTTCTCTGCCCCTCGAATAACTATACCATTAAAAAATCCTCTCCCAAGTGGGTGTGGCTCTTAGCTTCGCACACCCATAACAAGATTCTGTACAGGGTGTCTACGCTTGAATTGGTAAACACTTCAGGGTTAAATATTTCATATAAGAAATGTTTCATAACAATTTTGTTGTAACCTCTAGTTTTCCCAATTTTTTTTTCAATTTTAAGATTTTGCTCCCGAGTGTATCAAGGTAGCGGAAGCATAGTGTTCACTTTTCAAGGATGAAAAAAAAAGTTCTCCAAAATCAAAATTTCTTTCAAAAACAAGGGAGAAACAAAATTGCTAGGAGATATTTTTTGTTGGAAATCCAACAAGCACTTCTCGAAGTTTTGACCAACAAGTGTAGACACCCTGTAAATGATACGATGCTGAGTAAATAAATGAACTCAAAACCTCTAACTCCAAGTACCTTCTGTAACATTTAAGTAGTACTCGTACCAATCTTGCAATAAGTGAGAAATCAATTCCCACCAAACTAGGCTGGCGTGTTCTTAGCTACCTATCTGTATATTCAACTATTCGATTATTATTTGCCCAATGCCGAGATCCATCTCAATGGCTATTTTGCAATACTTTCCTTATCTTTATTTGGGTTGTGATGAGGAAAGTAAAAGCAATAATTTTTAGCGGCTTATGTTTTACGTACGGATCCTGTGGTTTATTCTCGGAGTGTTTATTCGTGCATGGCCGTAAAAACAGGAAACTGGAGCCAACCACTTCAACTTTTCATCCTTAATCCCGTCGTAAAAGTTAATGTAAGGGCCGAATGGACCCATCGAAGTGTTTACAGCCAAATAGTCCTATTTTTAACCATAAAATACCCGCATCGCATTCCCGTCGTGAAGCAACAATTTCGAAAACTTGTGGAGCGTTTTGCATGTAAATCGGTGGCATACGCGGAGGATTCTCGATTTTTTTCATCATTCTTCCGACGTGTTGTGGGCGTTTTGGGTCTTTTGTGTTGAGTTCAGGAGAGAGATAAAAGGACTGAAAGGCCGAGTGACTTGACGGCACTATTTTTTCCTATTTGCCGTAGCGCCTCTTGGAGTTCGGGAACACCTAAGTGTGTGTATAAAGGCGGAGGTCTGTGAGTGTATTCTAAGTGCATCAGAGACGTAAGAAAAACGCTGAGTCTTCCCGAACTCTCCAGTCTCTTACTTCATCTTTCCGAATGTGGACTCGCCTTTGTTCATTTTCTGAACTATTCGATAATATCATACCATGAGTTGATCCACTATTGATGTCGGTGGTTTAGATTGAGTAGCCAAAACCCTCTACATCCCTCAAATCCACCATTCTTGCTCTTCACCTTCTCCACTGTTCAGTTTCCCTTAATAAATTGCTTCAATAAAATTGTACACATTTTCTCAGTACAAGTGCTTGATATTTTGCATCCTTGAACTGTTCGAGCTATATTTTGTACTCCATCAACACATCACAAGGATTTCGTGTAAATCGCCTGCTGCAAGTCTGCTAGAGCCCCTTGCATCATCTACTGGCTTATCTATCTTTCTTACCATTACTTTCCAATCCACATATCTACTGCATATTATATACATGGCATTTCTTTCCATCGCTTATCATTTTCGGAACTCCCAGAGTTAAGAAAATAATATGAACAGAACTTTAAAAGTAAAGCACCTAAAGTAAAGGTACCTAACAATATGGAGATCGAAAATCCAGGAAAGAGAAGAAAATTAGAATGAATAAAATCAAAAATTGAATAAAAACTAAAATTTTACTTATAAGAAAAGATACAAAGGTATTCAAGAGTGTCTACCTATAATTTTGTCGTTCTGTACTCCTGATGTATTCATATTGTAGTTAACGTGGAGAAGGAAGCATAAAGGACGTCGTTACTTATATCATTCCTTTTAATGTGGCGAGCTATAGCCCCTTTGTCAAGCCTATGATTAAAAATCCACAATCATGCCCTCTGAATTGTGGATTTTTAAACATAGGCTTGATAAGGCTCGCCCCGAAAGCCTGGCCACATTAAAAGGAGTGATATAACTAACGACGTCCTTTCTGCTTCCTTCTCCACATAAACTACAATATAAATTTGTCGAAAAAATGGAATTTAAATTCTACTGAACCCAATATCTAGGTGGGTAGGTAGTGAGATACGACCTGTTTGTTCAATTCCTCTCTCTTCGACGATGGTGCTCCAACGCGACGGTTGCAGCGTTTTCATGGTTGCTGAACTGAAGTGGAAAATTTATTGAATTACGTTTCAAGGTACCTTACGTAGAATCCGAAAATCGAATAAAATTTTGCTGGTCGCCGTAAAAACCGGGTTTGCTGGTCAGCCGGGTGGGGGCTGTGACGGGTGATCACCACGTGATTGAGCGTCGGAAAATAATTAAATTTTTTTGCCACAATTAGGTTTCCTCAAGATTAGATTTTTGAGCAATTTTGGCCGCTTGCTGGTCGGGTTGAGCGCTGAAAAAGAAAAAGGGGTCTAATTTGTGTTTAAGAACAAGAAACAAAATTCTACCCCCCTCTGTACTCTTAAAATTTATTGAATTACGTTTCAAGGTACCTTACGTAGAATCCGAAAATCGAATAAAATTTTGCTGGTCGCCGTAAAAACCGGGTTTGCTGGTCAGCCGGGTGGGGGCTGTGACGGGTGATCACCACGTGATTGAGCGTCGGAAAATAATTAAATTTTTTTGCCACAATTAGGTTTCCTCAAGATTAGATTTTTGAGCAATTTTGGCCGCTTGCTGGTCGGGTTGAGCGCTGAAAAAGAAAAAGGGGTCTAATTTGTGTTTAAGAACAAGAAACAAAATTCTACCCCCCTCTGTACTCTTAAAATTTATTGAATTACGTTTCAAGGTACCTTACGTAGAATCCGAAAATCGAATAAAATTTTGCTGGTCGCCGTAAGTGGCACTTTCCTTAGTTCCCACGGACCAATTTTAATTAAATTTGGTATATGGGCTCCATTTGGGGTCTAGTTGTGTCCCGAAGCTTTTGTTTGATGTCAGTCACTTCTAAGGGTAGAAAAATAAGGGCTGACATTTTCAAAACGCCCTACCTATCTCAAAACTGTTTGCTATAAAGCTATCATTTTTTCATCATTTTAAAATAGTATTAAATTTTCAGAATCAAATGGGACCACCCAGTGCTCTACAGGACCAACCGTTCGCTCCCTATGAGAAGTTAAGAGTTGTAAGGGTTGAACTTGTAATAAATCAGGAACACGAGTGTGAATAACAATTTTTAGGTGACCAAAAATAAATGAAACCTCTATTTCCTATTTAAAAATAAGGCACCCTCAACACCCTGTTTTTCCGAATTGAGTGTGAATCGTTTATTTCTTCAAAATAAACTTGATTGTGAAGCGGAAATATGGTTGGTAGTTAATGGCAATGGCAAAACTGTGTTCTTTGAAGACGAGTGATATATTCAGAAAAAACATACCTTTGTGTAATAATTTGCAGCATTTTTATGAAGAATTCATTAAGAACCACCCTGCATTGCTACCGATGGATGGTCCAATACCTCTCGTTTCGCTGTTCCCGTTTGTTTGGTAGGTATCTTGTTTCACGTGTGATGATCATCAACCTAGATACTTATCATGAATGAAGCGCTACTTACACTAGGTGTAAAAATAAACTTGCTACCTTCCATCCTTCTCCACATTTTCACCTTCTCACATTCCATTCAGTCAGGAAGGTTCGTTTTGCATGACAAGAGAAGCTCCTTCTCGTGTCATTTCGGAGAAAAAAGGGGCTCCAGGGAGCCAAACTGTCTAGGAGGTCACGGACGGGCCATAAAACCCCTGTTTGTCATAGTTTGTTGCTATGTGTCGGTGTCACGTAGACTAACAAACGGAAGACCTAGAAAGGGTCCATTTTTCGAAAGAGTAGTAAATATTTATAACATTTATTAGGGTGCCTCCCTCAAGATGTTTTTTCCGGTCGCCAAAGCTTTGCTGTCAATGTTTGACTGAACTTCTCACTTATGAGTCGTTCTTTTCTAGTTTTGAAAGAAAACGCTGCTTAATGAGGTAGAAACGCTTGTTTTCCGTTGCTTTACAAGTAGGTTCTCCTCCGGACCACAATATTCCCCGGTGTTTGACCTACTCAATGAATCTCTCAATGGCCTTACAACTGCCATCCATTCATACTACCATACCAAGAGAGAAGATTTGAACAAATCTACTTGTTTTATAATTGATTGTATATTTTATTTAACCACATATTATAAAACTTATTTTTAACTTTTAACTTAGTTTAAACTGATGGTCGAAAGGGGGTTGGGAGAGAAGAAGATCTCATGGCCCTAATCCTCTCCTGTTATGTGACTTAACGCCGTCAATCAATCAATCGCATCCCAGCGTCTCCCTCGTATTCAATAATATTCGATTTTCGGATTCTTCATACTTTGGAACGTAAAACATAAAATTTTGAAGGGGGTTGAATTTTTTTTCTTGCTCGATTCCATGGTTTATTATTGAAAATAACAAACCAAAAGATTTCTTGGGATGACCTACGTGTATCTAACTCCAAAACCCCTTCAGGTGTCTCAAAATGCATGATTTGAGGAATTTTTTCTCTTTTACGGGAATATTTGACCAGCCCTTTCTACCTTACTTCCCGGCCAATTTTCAAGTTTGACGAGTAGATGGGCATTTTTGGTATTAACCAGCAGGGGAAGCTATATAGGATACCAGAACCAATCACTTTAGAGATCGATTCTACAACTAATTTGCAATAACTTTTCCCTCTTAGCACTTTTTTACCCTACTTAAAATGCCACTTTTTTCTTCGTGTTTTCGACGTAAATGGTCATAACTCCCTCATTTTCCTTGCAAATTCAAATCTGATTACACCGTAAGAAGGAGCGTCAAGTTTCCCATGACCTGTAGAGCTCAGAAAAACCAGCAGAAAAACACTACTCTTGATAATTCTTTCTACATCAAACTTGAAAATTTGTGAATTTATGTTTTTGACATTTTATGTCTTTACTATGGCACATAAATGAAAAATCGTCACGCGGGGAGCGTTACGAGGGGAGCGTTACGCGGAAATTTCTGATGATTTTCACGTACAACCAATCGTTCCTAGGGAAAACTAACTTCCTCTTTTTCCACCCCACAAAAATCGTTCATCACTCATTGGAAAGCTCTCAATTTATTAAACATAAGACATAAAATGTCTCTCGTGTTTGCGAACTTGTACGAAAGCTGTATCCACCGTTTGTGTTTTCATTTCCAAACATTTTAGTGATGTTTCCCTGCTTAAACTCGGTTTTCTTCAGAGACCATCAAAGCTTTAAAAATGCTCCACTTCATCAGCTTCCCAACGGTTACACATTTTTTAGATTTACTGAGAAATATGAGGGGGAAATGGAGTTTGAATGCGATAAAATGTAAGTCTTTATAAATGAGCGTCAAGACTCCGAGGTTGGACATGAAGGAAGGGTCCCCCAGTATTTAGCACTCCTCCGTCCAACCCCGAAGTCTCTTGCCGGAACGCTCGTTTCAAAAAGTCACGTTTTTTGCATTTAAACACTATCTAGAAGCATGTTTTAAGCTTCTGGGGGTCTCTGAAAAAGTCCGTTAGCAGGTAAAGATCACCAAAATGTTCGAAAAAAACTTAAATTGACAAATTTTCAAGTTTGTGGAAGAATGAATTTCCAATTGTGCATTTTCTGAATTTGTCAATGTCTCATCGCATGGGAAATTTGACGCTCACTCCAACGATGTAATCAGATTTGAATTTGCATTAAAAAAAACAGGGAATTATGGTCACCTTAGTGCCACAAGATCGAAAACACGAAGAAAATTTTCAAAGTCAGAAAAAGTGGCATTTTGAGCGGGCTAAAAAATGTGCTAAGAGAAAAGTTGTGGCAAATTGGTTTAAGAATCGATTCCTGAAATATTTTTGATTGGTCGTGGGATAAGTATTTCGATAACTTATCTTCTGTTCATCTTAGCGCGCTGAAATTTATATTTTGTACACAGCCTCTTGGTGACCACTGGAAGTGATTGGGAGCGATACGTGGAGAACGGATTAGCTGTGTGAGCTGTTATTTCTCATAGAATTCTTTTATCAGTACAGCAAAATGTGGTACAAATTTATTCTCTTGAAGGGATTAATCTCACTGAAAGGGACAACTGTGAGGGAAGTCAGATTAACTGAGTGAACGGTAAAGCTAATTTCTCTCCCGTACATCCTTGAGATTAAAATCTTCTTCCTACGCTTTTGGAGACTAATGTTGTTGTATAACATTCTTATCTATTTAACAGATCTTTTTCTGGTTTATTTTTTAACTTGCTATTAGGTGAAATAACTTGTTCTGGTTTATTTTTGTTAGACTGAATTTACTGCATTACTTTCTCGAACTTTTTATGTATGAATCTGCGGATTATGTGAATCTGCGGTGGCTGTAAGAAAGGTCTCAGGATTACCAGATCAGGAGTTTGACTAATACAACTCAATCTAGATCTAGAACTCAGTCTAATCTACAGTTCTACATACATAGTTATCATATTTTGTTCTTACACCAACTATTTGTCGATGATATTCAGAGCGAGGAAGCTATACTGCCCACCCAACTTGGTAAGTAGACGCTTATATCAAAATTAAGGACCTGCTCCACCGAAAAGAGGATCCCATCCAAGGAAGGCCTCAGATAGTCAGCTGTTTGGCGCCACTTCCCACGTCTGTAGTAGGCGAGTTTGACTGTCCTTGCCCTCCCTCTGCTGTGCCAAGGCATCCACGGTCTCCCATCGCCCGATACCTTCTTCATGTAATACGTCCCCTCTCTCAGATTCATGAGGGCATCAAACGGGTTCGATCTGATTCATGGGAGCATCAAACGCGATTATGTGCCTGCTCCAAGGGAGATGGGAGAGCAAATACGAAGACGCGTAGGTCGGATATGAACCGTCCATCAGTCAATCGCTTGACCGTGTCAGAGTTAATAAGTAACGGCTGTCTTGATTCCCACGTACTCCATCTGACACGCCTGTTCATAAATTGTTTGTGTCATTTCAAGGTGGTTACTCTTACGATTGATTCTGATGTCACACCAGGGTCCTCAACAATATTTCCTGGTGAAACTATTGTTCGTGGCTGTTGATCTGACTTGGTAGGTACGTTTGAAACTTCCCCTCACATTTTAATCAAAATTGGACTAACTATTTTATATTTTTGATCGGTGAGTTGAATTTACCCACTAGTGGGCGCTAAATGCTGATGCACTCCCGCAACATTTGTGGCAGGGTTATAATGTTCATTAGAACTGAGGGATCACTATCGGTATTTCATGAGAAAACTCCCTGCAACCCTAGATCGACTAGTAAAACACTTAAAATTTGATCACCATTGAATAGGTACCTTGTTTAGTATTTCCCCGTGGAGTTCCCGGATTCCTTCGATCTTGGCCTTCAACAGTCTGATGTTCAAAATCTTATTTTCCTCCTCCATCTTCTCGATGTCTCTTTGAATGCTCTCTAGCATCTTTCCAATGTCTTCCTTGATTAGCTCGATTTCTGGATAATTTTCGTGATCTTGATATTTGACTCTGCTTCCTCTTTTATCGGCGACAAAATTCTATCCTTCTCATCTTCACATATCTTTCTCTTATTAGTTTTTATGTCACAAATACACTCAATGGATACTAGAAATAGGGAAAAAATGCTACAAATCCCAACTCATAGAACAACCCTCTTTAACAGATCTTTCATTGTCCAGGCCACCAGAATTTATAATGAAAAGATCGAAATGTTCAATCTCGATCTCAGTACTGAAACTTTTATAGCTATATTAAAGAAAAACTTGTTAGGGAAATGTTGTAACTGAAACCAGGTGACATTAGAAAAATCTGTCCAATCTAATGGAAATTATGTTAATTTTTTTTTCTTTATAAGTACTATTTTCTTTTTTTAAGATGAATCATTGTATTAATTTTTAGATGGTTATTACATTAATAATGTATTGATGAGGTTTATAAATTTAAATTATAATTTATTACGATTGTAAGAGGAACGATTGTCTTGTACATCCAGGGATGGTGGAAGAGAGGGCCTTATGGCCCTAACCATCCCTGATCAATAAATAAATCAATCAATCAATCAATCTCTACCTATGCCCTACCTTATACAGTCTTTATACTCGTAAACTATTTGAACTCGGTTTGCTCGTGAACAAACAATCTGAACTTTCATTTAACACTCTTGTACTTCAACAGTCTTCAACCTTCAACCAACAAGTGTGATACTTATCATTTCAGAGTAGTTATAATTCGCCCAATCTGCCGACACCTACCTTTATGTCATACTCATCTGCGTTTCTCATAGACGCTACTATGGTTCGCTACAGTTCAAATTTGGTGAGTTTGGGGGTGGAAACGGCATGATCAGCCCAACTAACCACTCGCTTACTTAGTACTAAATTTGAAAAAGTTGGTTCTATCGTGTAACCTGGTAATTAGGTGGAGGGGGGAAAATTATGTGACGAGAAAAATGCAAATAAGTAATAGAAACTGAAGAATAGTAAAAATGGTGACGTCACACAGGGCAGGAAAAGTAAAAGAATGGAAAATCGAAGTGTGTTACTACTTACTAAATTAAGTGTACTTCAACGTGACTTTAAACTACTGTGTGAAAAACTTACCTATTGTATGGCTGTGTAAAATTTTAATCCCAATAAATAGAAGAAGAAATATATCTATCATACCTTATTCTTAATCCATGTATGTGCATCCTTGACTAATGCAGCATTAATACCTATATAATGAAACAACATTAACAAATCGATCGCTGTCTTTTGTTTCAGGTGAGCATGTAACCAGAGGGATGTGGTTTCCTTCCTTCTTTCTAGCTCCAATTCTTTGGTGAGCAACCCAGTTATAATTATGGAAACTATTTAGTACCCTTGGCCATAGTTGCTCCTCCAAGTTAGTATGAGAAAATTGCCCCATTTATGCAAAACTCACCGAAAACTTTGTTTTGTGAAGTGTTTACCATCATGTGATGATAATGTTACATAATACGTCAGTCTGTCACAAAGGAAACGTTAAAATAAAATTGCTAAGAGATATTTTTTGTTGCAAATTAGTTGTAGAAACTACTCCCGAAGTTTGGTGGATAACTTATGGGACACCCTGTCGAGTCCTAACTTGATCTAGAAGGTTGCAGTAGCCAGTAGCCGTCATTGGTGGGTAAAAGTTACCGGGTTGAAGGAAATCAGTGTAGCAGAGAATGAACACCAGTGCCCAGAGTCTAGTGATGTCCAGACAGTCTAGTGATGTCATTCTCTTCTCGTCTATGGCTTCCCAAGAGCAAAGAAAAGCCAATTTTGTAAATCTAGAAGGCAAACTTTACCCATCCATGATGCAAGAGCTTGTTCTAGGTAGGTTTAATTTACATATCTACGTCCCAGAGGTGGATAACTTTTACCCACCTGTGACACAGTGACAACTGGTTCTGACTAGCAGCCATTCACTTTCAACAGGTTGGAGCCTGGTGTCATGGTGCTATCCATTTTACAATGTTAGTTTTGTAGCAGTATATTAATCTAAAGTTGCAAACTCCATAAAGTTTTCTTTTCCCGCATTAAACTGCTTAAAAACAGGTTATAGTTAATTTTTACCCAGCCGTGACCAACAAAACCGAACTTTCACCTGTTCAATTCGACGGTCACGAAGAAATTCAATCAACAAAATCCCTTCTGAGTCACAAAAAATGGATGCCATCACCTTTACTGCAGACAAGGGAGTTTTGGACTTGGACGGTTCAGCCTCCATGTTCTCACCTATGGGTGAGTTCTTCACCCATGTCTCATCAAACGTCACTATTTGTTTCAAAAAAGCCTCTCCTTCAACTTGGGCAAGAAGTTTTTGAGAACTGTGAACTCGGACATCAAAGAAACACTTGGCGGAGAGCGTTTCCAATCAGCAGGTTCAGCAGTTCGTGCGCAACTGAATGACTACCCGGAATCATTCTTCAGTACACGTCCGGAATCATTCTTCGAAAAAGAAAGAATTCCAAAGGTTCATTATTGAAAATAATAAACCAAAAGAGCTTTTAGTCTCTGACAAAGGGATCAAATAACAAGATTGCACTGTAACGAAAAAAAATTTAAAATTCACATAAAAGAGCATTTTATCATTTATAAATCGACCAGATACTTGTTCCATGGAAGTCTGAAACACTATCACAAAATATCAGCATCGTCATTTTGGTTTATTATTTTCAATAATGAACCTTTGGAATCGACCAAGAAAAATTTTTTTTAACACCCCCTCAAAATTTGATGGTTTACGTTTCAAGGTACGTAGAATCCAAAAATCGAATACAAATTTGGCCGTTCGTCCGCCGTACGCCGTACGCGGCACTTTTGCCACTTAGCATTGACCGATTTTGATGAAATTTGGTATGTAGGCTCCATTTAGGATCTAGTTGTGTCCCGAAGATTTTGGTTGATGTAGGTCACTTCTAAGGGTTCAAAAATGAATTTTGAAATTTTGAAAACGCCCTAACTCAAAAAATTTTGATATAAAGGTATTGTTTTTCCATCAATTTAAGATAGTATAGAATTTTTAAGATATTTTGAAGCCACGCGGAGCCCTGTAGGACAAACCGTTCGCTCCCTACGAGAATTTAAGGGTTGGACGTACGATAAATCAGAACCACGAGTGTGAATCGTATAAGAGGGCTAATCTCCGTTCAAATTGTAGCTGACCGAAATTTGATTGATGTTTTTCTTCATGTTGGAAGGTTGGTGGCTTTGCAGACGAGTGATCAATATAGAAAAATAATAAACCATTGTGTAATAATCTGCAGCGTTTTGGTTTATTACTTTCAATAATGAACCTTTGGAATCGACCAAGAAAAAAAACGCTGCAAATCATTGCTCAAAGGTTTATTATTTTCTGTATAGATCACCCTTCTGTATAGATCACTGGTTCTCCATCAATAGCACCTACCACCATCTGTATTCTCCCTTGACCTTCCCTCTCAAATTTCAGCTTCCTGCGTTCAATAGGATTGAAAATGGCTTCGGAGCTCACTCAGCTGATCAGTGATCTGAAGAGTGAAGAAGATCTCCTCGAATGCTGAAGACGCCTGGAAGAGCATTTCCATTCAATAGGATTGAAAATGGCTTTGGAGCTCACTCAGCTGATCAGTGATCTGAGGAGTGAAGAAGATTTCCTCGAATGCTGGAGACGTCTGGAAGAGCAATGATTTGCAGCGTTTTTTACCCACCAACATTTTTTTTACCTACCAATTTTTTTTTACCTACTAGCTAGGTACTACCTACCACACCATACTGGCTTCACACCTTCACAATCACATTGGAACACTCATTCCACACTCGATTGGAAAAATAGAAAGCTTCATATGGAAATTTGATTACTGGTTACGCAGAAGGCAAAACTGTATACAAATCGAAGAAATGAACAGCGATCGCATTTTAGTCAGATAAAATTTGAACGGAGATTAGACCTCTTTTGCAATTCACACTCATGATTCTGTTTTATCGAAGGAAAACCTTCAAGTACTCGTAGGGACCGAACGGTTTGTCCTACAGAGCTCCGGGTGGTCTCAAAAATTTTTAAAAATTCAATACTATTTAAAATTGGTGAAAAAACGATACCTTTATTTCGAGAGTTTTCGAGCTAGGGCACTCTTGAAAATTTCAACCCTTAATTTTCACCCCTTAGAAGTGACCTACATCAACCAAAAGCTTCGCGGCACAACTAGACCCCAAATGGAGCCCATATACCAAATTTGAACCAAATCGGTCCAGTGTTGCTAAGAAAAGTGCCGCGTACGGCGGACGGCGTACGGCGTAAAAAAACCATTGTGTAATAATTTGCAGCGTTTTTTGTTATTTTTCCAAAAAGGCTGCAAATTATTACACAAAGGTTTATTATTTCCCTATATAGATCACTCGTCTGCAAAGAACACGGCTTTGTCATTGTTACCACCAACCAACTTGAAGAAAAACATCGATCGCATTTCGGTCAGCTATAATTTGAACGGAGATTAGGCCTCTTTTGCGATTCACACTCGTGTTTCTGATTTATCGTACGTCCAACCCTTAAATTCTCGTAGGGAGCGAACGGTTTGTTCTTCAGAGCTCCGCGTGGTCTCAAAAAATTATAAAAATTCTATAGAATCTTAAATTGAAGGAAAACCAATACCTTTATATAAAAATTTTTTGAGTTAGGGCATTTTCAAAATTTCAAAATTTATTTTTAACCCTTAGAAGTGACCTCCATCAACCAAAATTTTCGCGGCACAACTAGACCAAAATGGAGCCTACATACCAAATTTCATCAAAATCGGTCAATGCTAAGTGGGGAAAGTGCCGCATACGGTGGACGGACGGCCAAATTTTTATTCGATTTTTGGATTCTACGTACCTTGAAACGTAAACCAAGAAATTTTGAGGGGGAATTAAAAAATGTTTTTTCTTGGTCAATTCCAAAGGTTCATTATTGAAAATTATAAACCAAAATTCTCCTTACCTAACACCATAACGAACAACAAAAAATTCTTATTCATCCAAAATTCCCTAAAACCAGAACTATTACGAAAATGAGGAATAACCTTTTGCTTCCGAGTCTACCAAGGTAGCGGAAGCTTTGTTTTCACTTTTCAAGGACGAAAAAAAAAAGTTCTCCAAAATCAAAATTTCCACTCGCGTTTTGCGTTTTAGACCTTTCTGAACAATTTTGGTTCCGTGTCTGTGTGTCTGTGTGTCTGTCTGTCTGTGTGTCTGTCTGTCTGTGTGTCTGTCCGTCTGTCATGATTTCCTTGTAACGCGCATAACTATACGAAGTTATTGTCCGATTTCGATGAAATTTTCAGGGATTGTGCGGGTTGGTGTGTAGACGGTCCCCTATGAAAATCATCATCCCCGGACTGATAGAAGCGACTGCGCATGCGCAAACGTGAATTCCTTGTAACGATCAAAACTTCTACATTTTCCATCCGATTTCAATGAAATTTTCAGAGATTATGTGGATTAAGTTTTAGATGGTCCCCTATGAAAATCATCGTCCCCGGACTGATAGAAGGAACTGCGCATGCGCGAACGTGAATTTCCTTGTAACAGCCATAACTTCCACATTTTCCACTCGATTTCGATAAAATTTTCAGGGATTATGTGGATTAGGTTGTAGATGGTCCCCTGTGAAAATCATTGTCCCCGGACCGATAGAAGCGACTGCGCATGCGCAAACGTGAATTCCTTGTAACGGCCATAACTTCCACATTTCCAATCCGATTTCAATGAAATTTTCAGGGATGTTACAGATTAGTATTTAGATGATCTTCATGAAAATCACCACCTTCGGACTGATAGTAGCCATTGCGCATGCGCAAACGCGAATTTCCTTGTAACGGCCATAATTTCTACATTTTCCATCCGATTTCAATGAAATTTTCAGGGATGTTACAGAGTAGTGTTTAGATGGTCCCCTATGAAAATCACAGAGAATTGTTTTTCATAGAGGGATTCATTCATAGAGGGATGGTCTCCTGTGAGAATCTCAAATCCCATTAATTGCAGGTCATCGGTAGCTCAGAGCATAGAATCTTGATTTAAGCTCCTGATGTCGCGGGTTCGAAACCCAACCGAGGCTATGTATTTTTTGATCCTATCACATACACCTACTTACTTAATTTTTCATCCAAATTTGATGAAATTTTCTAGGATTGTCCAGATTAGCGTGTAGATGGTCTCCTATGAGGGTAGTGAAAGGTACTTAGAGATTGGTGTTTTGAGATTAACTACTATGCATCAGATCATCTATACAATCGGGTTATGGATACGAGGAAGCTATGTGCCACACCCACTTGGCAGACGTTTTTTTATATGGAATTAGAGTTTTCATAAATATTGACCACAAATTGTTCGTGGGGTTGTGACCTAAAATTTTGGCAAAAGCCTCAACAATGAAAAAACGTCTGCCAAGTGGGTGTGGCACATAGCTTCCTCGTATCCATAACCCGATTATATAGGTGATCCGGTGTATAGTAGTTAATCTCTAAACACCAATCTCAAAAACGCGTTATATGGACGGTTTTAACAAATCCTAGAACAGTAGTAAAATACTTACGTTTCTACGCGCGGGCCGTACGGAGTGCCAAAGAGGGGACCTCCCGACTTTGACGGTGGATGACTTACTAATGAAGACCGCAAAAAAATATTTGGCGTGATTTCCGTGTAAAGGTAATTGTAGAAGGAGAATACCCGGACCCCATCTCCCTAAGAAGGGAGAACTGTGAGTTACTCCAAAAATTGAACAAGGGAGGGACGCAATCCCGCCCTGCGAGTAGAAAAGGACTAAATAACAATGAATCAGTATGTGATTGAGTCAGTCTTTCGATATAATGCCCATAGCAAGTAGATATTTACAGAATAAATCAGATTCTAGGATGATTTATGCAAGGCTTTTTTCTCGTTCCTTGCCACTCAGTTGATATTTCTTAGCAAGCAAGAAGGCACCCACAAATCTCGGATATTGCAGGTGGGTAGATACTTTCTGCCGAAATAAATTACATTGTTTACCTCTCACTGTATTGAAAACGATTTATTTTAATGCCTACCTGAAAAGGGTACAGGGGAAATAATTTGTTCAACGAATGTAATGGGCAGTTGGGTGAACTATTCAGAAAAATGATAACTGATTTGGAATGATTTGCGGCGTTTTTATGGTGCGTCAGGTCCTCTCTCAGTACAGTCGTGTTCTCTTCCATCGTGGAACGATTCCTCCCACCCATCGGTTACTGCTCGTAGTTACCTACTACTGAGGTACGTCCTAAGAAGTAAGTCACAGGCCTCCATGGAGCCGGAGGCGTGAAACGGGAAGATCACGCGCCTCTGAATAGGCCCATTTAACCCTGAACGGTTTATTAGAAAGAAAAGAAGGAACTCCGACGACGGGGTTTTATGCCTAAACGGTTTTCCTATGAGAGGTTTTTGTTCCCTTTCCAGTTAGCGTTTTTTTACCAGAAGGGCGGAAGGGCCGGCATGATAATGAGAGGGCATGGCTCGAGGTGGCAGTGACAGGTCCTCGTTACCTGTACGACCTGATCCTAGGTCGGCCTCATCAGTTACAAGACTAGATACCTTCGGCAGCGCCCTTGTCTTTGAATGCTCCCATCAGAGGGCGACAAGGAAGAATAGGGCCTTTGACTTGTGGGGGGAGGGGGGGACAGTGATTTGTAGTTGGCGTAAATAATCGGTTCCTGATAACGAATCTTGCTGAAAAGAGACGACGAACGTTTGAATTTTGTTGTTACAACTTTTGCACAGGTGGAAGATACGTCTATCTCTGTGGTATCTCACCCTCCCCTCCGACCTCTTCTTCTTCCACAGTAAAGACACTTGTGTTCCTTGTCTTTTTTTCAGTCTCTTTATCGTTTTTAAAGCATCGATCGTGTTTCCCGCTCGAAAGATATAGGTACGATCTGTCCCTCAATTCGGCAACAATTTTGTCAAGTTCTGGACCTGATATGTACGTATTATGAAATAATACGTACATATACCGGGTGAATATACCGGAATATATATATATATGAATATACCGGGTGTTAAGATTATAAATTTTATAATTATAATTACAAATTTCATAATCCTAACACCCGGTATATTCCTTTATCCAGTCAAGTATGATTTTACTGGTTGAGTTCAACCCTTCGGAGTAGTCATGCGAAGGATAATTCTAATAGGCGAAATTAATCACGTCCTTCCTTGGGAGAAAGAAGAAGAAAAGTTTATTGCCGAAATTCAACAAAATTAATTACTTAATGGGGTGTACGCACAGGTCGGAAAAACTGTTTATTGTTATTTTTAATCTAAACTAGACCTCATTCTGAGAATTTCTACACCAACCGCAACCTTCTAGCGTGAGAAGACCTTTTTCTATGATTTTTCAAAGTTTCGAATTATTATGACGTCACAGTGGACTGTGGCGGGGGGGTTCCGCGTGACGTCATAAACATTCGAACCTTTGAAAAATCATGGAAAAAGATATACTCATCCAAAAAGAGAACGGCTGGTGTCAACATTCTCAGGATGAGGTCTAGTTTAGATTAAAAATTTAAAAAAAATCAGGAGCACTCCCCATTCAGTTCCAAAAAAACTATACCGACATGGTATTTTTTTAACCGTCCGTCGAAGTGTCAACATACCTTGAAACAAAATCAAGTTTATTTGGAATAAATGAACGCTTCACACTCAGACTCAATTCGAAGAAATAGGGAGTTGTGGTGCCTTCATTGGGAAATTTGAATACTATCTCAAATTGGTGAATAAAACGCTGCAAATTATTACACAATGGTTTATTATTTTTCTATATTGATCACTCGTCTGTAAAGCCACCAACCATCCAACATGAAGAAAAACATCGATCGCATTTCGGTCAGCTATAATTAGAACGGAGATTAGGCCTCTTTAGCGATTCACACACGTGTTTCTGATTTATCGTACGTCAGAACCTTAAATTCTCGTAGGAAGCGAACGGTTTGTCCTACAGGGCTCCGCGTTGTCCCAAAAAAATCTAAAAATTCTATACTATCTTAAATTGATGGAAAAACAATACCTATAATATAGGTATTGTTTTTCCATCAATTTAAGATAGTATAGATTTTTGGTTGTTTTGACGTGATAACGTCTTATAAATTGGTTTTTTGATATTATATTTAATTTTGATATTATATTTAATTTTGATATTAAATTTTGATATTATATCAAAATTTTTTGAGTTAGGGCGTTTTCGAAATTTCATAATTCATTTTTGAACCCTTAGAAGTGATAGCTCACTTGGTTGATGTAGGCATCAACCAAAATCTTCGGAGCACAAGTAGACCCCAAATGTAGCCTACATACCAAATTTCATCAAAATCGGTCAATGCTAAGTGGGGAAAGGGCCGCGTACGGCGTACGCGGATGGTCGACCAAATTTTTATTCGATTTTTGGATTCTACGTACCTTGAAACGTAAACCAACAAATTTTGAGAGGGTGTTAAAAAAAAATTTTCTTGGTAGATTCCAAAGGTTCATTATTGAAAATAATAAACCAACAATACCTAGTTTTAAGCTAAAAGCTTGATTAGCAAACTGCTTGTTGTAAGCTAAAAGCTTGTTTCCGAAGAGTTTAAGACATTTGTCAAAAGACTGTTGTCATACGACTTTCGGTCAAACGACACTTTGTCAATACGACGTTTAGTCAAAAGACTTTTAGTGAAACGACTTTCGTCAAACTTTGTAAACTCAACTAAAAACAAGCAGTTTGCTTAAATCCAAGTCGTTCTAACGCTTCTTCGCGTTGCTGATGAGTCACCGTATGACGAAAACGATTGACCAAAGTCCCATTTACACTGAAACAAAACTGACTGCCCCTTCTGCATGAAGAATGCGTTTGGTTCAGTCAAAACGTTTCAAATATTGCCACTTTCAGTGGCGATCGTTTTGTTTGGTTCTTTGTTTCGATCTTTCGCATCTCTTCAGCCAAGCGTGTGCAAACCTAGCCTCTTCAGGCTGAGCACTAGCTTAGGTCAAAGTTGAGTTTACAAGGTTTGACGAAAGTTGTATGACTAAAAGTCTTCTGACTAAACGTCGTATTGACAAAGTGTCGTTTGACCGAACGTCGTATGACAACAGTCTTTTGACAACAAAACCTTTATTTCGAGAGTTTTCAAGCTGGAGCACTATTGAAAATTTCAACCCTTATTTTTCACCCCTTAGAAGTGAATGAAATCAACCAAAAGCTTCGTGGCGTAACTACACCCCAAATGACGCCCATATACCAAAGTTCATCAAAATCGGTCCATGGTAACTAAGAAAAGTGCCGCGGAACTGACGGATATTTTTTTTTTTTTTTTTTTTGTGCAAAACTGTTATTATGGGTCAAAAATAACTAAGGAGATGGCATTATACAATTTCGCGAGACTACAAATCACAACATAAATATGTGAACCACTATGAACGAGCGGAGTTTCATATAAATGGATTGTAGTAAGCGTATCCCATTGAATGAGGGCAGAGAACGAGGATAGAATGTTTTGAATAGGTGACCCCAGGGGGTTCAACTCAGCTGCATGACATGAGGCGAGCCCTGTACATGACCAGACCTAATCGAAATCGGCCACTCGAGATGATGAATGTTGTGACGGGCCTTCAAGGCGGGTTTGAACCCCTTCAAAGTACTTAGCGGCTGGGGCGACCGATTCCCGTGTTTAGACCTCGTAACAGCGTTATAAGTTCTGGAATTAGACGGCCCGCCCTTTCATTGTAGAGCCTTCCCTTCTCATCTGTAGTAGAGTTATTATGCTGGTAAAGAGGGTGACCCGGGAGGTTAAAAAAAAATCCCCAAAAGAGCTCAAAAGTAAGATACCTGGATCATATGGATGCTTCAGGATTTTCGAGTTTTGTACTGTAGGAATTTGACCTTTTGTAAAACAGAAAAATCTGCCAAGTCGTTTATTACAGGAATTGATTCGACAACTTACTAGGAAACAATATACAATGCGCAACAAGCCGATAAACATTTACCCCATCGCTATTAAAAATGTGGCCAATCAGAGAAGTTTAGTAATACAGTTGTGGATTGGAGCTTGCAGATCTGTTGTCTGACGAATTTATCCTTTCTTTCTTCTCTCCTCTTCTTATAACTAGCTCTAATAGTGTCTAAATTCAAAGTGGATGAGTTACCTACTCATAAATTTGTATGACGCTATTTTCATTAAGTAACCTCATTTTATCCAGTGATGCTTCGGATTCAAGGGAGTCTTTTCACTCCTTATACAATAGTGAGAAGGTATCAGCTATCATAATATGCAAGCCTCCCAAGTATTATGCTTTCGAATCTACCAAGGTAGCGGAAGCTTTGATTTCACTTTTCAAGGTTGAAAAAAAAAGTTCTCCAAAATCAAAATTTCCACTCGCGTTTTACGTTTCAGACCTTCCTGAACAATTTTGGTTCCGTGTCTGTCTGTCATGAAATCCTTGCCACAGCCAGAACTTATACATTTCTCATCCGATTTTGATGAAATTTTCAGGGATTGTGTGGGTTGGCGTGTAGATGGTCCCCTATGAAAATCATTACCCCCGGACTGATAGTAGCCGCTGCGCATGCGCAAACGTGAAATCCTTGCCACAGCCATGACTTCTACAATTCTCACTCGATTTCGATCAAAACTTCAGGGATTGTGTGGTTTGGCGTGTAGATGGTCCTCTATGAAAATTATTTCCCCCTGACTGATAGTAGCCACTGCGCATGCGCATACGTGTGTTTCCTATAGACATTTTGTCTTTGAGGGGAGTTTCACAAAAAAAAAAAAAAAAATACTATCATAACTTCTAGAGTTTCCAACAATATTCAGAGATTTTGCGGGTTGACATGAAGAGATGGTAGTGCAAGTTACTTAGAGATTGATGTTTTGAGATTAACTACTATGCATCGGATTATCTATACAATCGGGTTATGTATACGAGGAAGCTATGTGCCACACCTACTTGGTAGACTTTTTCATCGGCGTAGATGTTAGCAGTTGTCGTTGTCTTCTCCTAGACTAGATATTACAAATAAAAGCAAAGGAATGTTGCGATAGCTTGGGATGAATACCTGCAACAGAGGCGCCTTACCTCCACCCGTCTCTCACCAATCCCAGTAATATATAGGCAGTTTGAGGAGCCACCATACCTATTCTAGTCAACAAACATGCCTAGTTCACGTCAACGCCTTTCTCCCCCTTTCCACGATGATTTGACGGTTCTGGGCAGAAAAATCATCCTAACCACCATACCCACATCTAATAAGAGTTCTGTGCCGGTTAAATCCATCCTCTTCCTCACCTTTGTGTAACGAAAACCTAACAGTTTTGGGCCGGGCAACGAGCTCTTATCAAATTCACATCAATTTCTTTTTCCAAGTGTAAATTTCTTTTTGTAAAGTAAATCCTGAATAGTCAGTTCAAATTCAGTCAAATTCCAAATTTAGTCAAAGTTGAAGATTTTTAATCAGTCAAAAATCGAACTCGCAACAACAGCAATTTCCCAAGAATAGTTATTCGGTAACCGAAAATTAAAAAAATTCTTAGACGCCAAGGACCAAGAAAGTATGTACTTATTTTCATGATCAGTTTAGTATAGTAGGTTGGTAAGTTCCTAGATTAATTCATTACAGGCAGAAAATTATCGGTGAATAATCTCGACTGAATTATTGACCGAAAACAGAAGAATTCACGAACGATTCTTAGTAACTTTCAGCTGAGTCGTTGAGATCGGTTACAATGGTTCTTCAAAAATTCGGTTATATGCTCATGCTACACAAATGAGACTTTTTGATTCCTCACTTCTAACTAAAGTGAATTTTTAGAATTTTTTTTCAATCTCCTGTTTGACCACTATTCACAAATTTATTATTTTCCTGAAACTTCAACCGTGTGATCCAGCCTTAACGATCCTCTACGGAGGATGTCTCGCAGTGTTGTGTGTGACATTGCAGCGTTGCGTTGGAAATTGTAATACGTATCTACCGATTTTTAAAGTTTTCATATTAATTTGTGGTGAAGGTTTGTTCGAATAAAATTGGCGTGTTAGGATGAGATTATAATCACTTATAATATAAGTTGTTATAATATATGTAGTTGTAATATATGTAATATAGTTGTTGTTGTTATAATATATGTTATATATATTATTTGTTTATGTTGTTAAATATTATTTAACAAACAGTCCATTGCAAGGTCAAGTTATGTGTGTGGGTTGTGGATATTTAGGGTGTAGTTAGTAGGATGGTATACAAATAATTTATCATCGCTTGTTACAAATTCATGTCGAACTCGAAAGGCGTGAAGCCCTTGGCCGACAGACCCGTCACCCTGTAGGTAGCGCCAGCCTCCGGGGCTCCCGCCGTGTGTTCGAATCCTGGGAGTCCGTTCGGCAGATTCGCCGAAGTGACGAACAACTCGTCCCATTTGGCTCCACCAAAGGTCACTGAAGTGATTTGCGTGCACTTGGGGAACATGATCTTCTGGAGAACTTTCCCCGTCTCAGGGTTCACCTGAATCACCTGAAATCAACAAGTTGAGAGCTCAAAACTTACTTGGAATTGAGTTGGGCGATTATAATCATGGTTACGATGATCATAGTAGGCATCTGAAATGAATTTACGATTATAATCAAAAGCATTTGAAATTTGATTACTATTACATCACGAATACGAGATAATATGAATGATACCATTTAGTAGGATTTCTTTATGAATTGGAAGATGGTCCCATATGAATTGGAGGATGGTCACCTAGGAATTGAAGGATGATCATTATGAATTGGAAGATGGTCCCCTACGAATTAGACGATCCCCTTTATGAATTGGAAGGTGGTCCCCTGCGAATATGAGGATGGACCACTATGAATTGGAGAATTCCCTTTATGAATTGGTAGATGGTGCTCTAGGAATCGAAGAATGCCCTTTATGAATTGAAAGATGGTCCCCCATGTATTGGAATTGAAGGATGCCCAATTTGAAATGGAGGATGGCCCCCTACGAATTGGGAGATGGACTCCTACGAATTATAAGATCCTCTTTTATGATTCGGAAGATGGTCCCCTGGGGATTGGAGGAAGGACCCCTACGAATTGGAGAATGCCCTTTATGAATTGGAAGATGGTGCCCTAGGAATTGAAGAATACGCATTATGATTTTGGTGGATTTGTTTTATGAATTGGAAGATGGTCCCCCGGGAATCGAAGGATGCTCTTCTGTGTTATAATCACAGGCATAGGAAATCAAGTTTTCAATAAATTAAGATTATAATTGCGGGCATTTGAATTATATAAGTAGCAATAATTACTAATCATAAGTGTTTACTAAAATAATAAGTTGTAATCACAATCGCAATCATAGAAAAACGCTGAAAATTGTTAGGTACACAAAGGTTTATTATTTTTCTATACAGTTCACTGGTCAGCAAAGAACACGGATTTGCGACTGTCACAATCTACCAACTATAGGTACTACCTACCTACTACTCATACCTACCTCATAATCAAGTTTATTTGGAAGAAATAAACGCTTCTCACTCAGTTCGAAGAAACAGGGAGTTGAGGTTGCCCGAATTATTAGGAAATTTGATTGCTGGTTGCTAAGGACGCAAAACTCAGTACAACTCGAAGAAACGAACAACAATCGCATTTTGGTCAGCTAAAATTTAAACAGAAATTAAGCCACTTTTGCGATTCACTCTCGTGTTTCAGATTTATCGTAAGTCCGACCCTTAAGTTATCGTAGGGAGCGAACGGTTTGTCCTACAGAGCTCCAGGTGGTCACAAAAAATTCTAAAAATTCAATACTATTTAAAATTGGTGAAAAAACGATACCATTGTTTCGAGAGTTTTTGAGCTAGGGTACTATTGAAAGTTTCAACAATAATAGCACCCTAAGCACCTAATAACCCTTAGAAGTGACTGACATCAAACAAAAGCTTAGGGACACAACTAGACCCCAAATGGATCCTATACACCAAATTTCATCAAAATCGATCCTTGGGAACTAAGAAAAGTGCCGGACGGACGGGCAATTTTTATTCAATTTTCAGATTCTACGGAACTTGAAACGTAAGCCATCAAATTTTGAGGGGGGGGGTTAAACTTTTTTTTCTTAGTCGGTTCCAATGGTTCATTATTGAAAATAATAAATCAAAATTGCAAAGTACAATATTCTAACTATATGAAAACTTGTGCTTACAAGTATACTCATGATATAAATATTAGGTATCCATAAATATGTAGGACGTCATTACAAGAGAAAATTGCCCTACAAATCGTTCTGTCACAACTCAAGAAACGCTGACTTAATAGTAAATAAGTGGTTATAATTTATATAACCCGGCTCTCACTTACCTGGGATCCGAAAACGCAGGCTACCCAAATGTTCCCGTTAGAATCCATAGTCATGCCGTCCGGTGCGCCGCTGATGTCAGCCTTCTTGAAGTCAATGACGGTTTTCTCAAACTCTGATCGAAAACAGAAAAATCGTGTCAGAAATAAACTCAAAAAGACACCAAACTAATTCAGTTGCCAGATATCTACAACAACTCATTTGGGCTATAGGGATGTCAGATTCTTCAAAATGAATCGATTTAAATCGACTCGATCTTTCAGAAAAGAATCTAAAAAAATCAATACAATTTTTTCCAAAAGTATCGATTTTTTCATGAATCGATACTTTTCAAGCAAAATAAGTATCGGTAGTTTTTTTCACTTTTTATACCCAAGTAAAAATACCAAAATCTGGAGCTAAATTTTGATCCCTATGTATATAAAGTTTAGTTAAATTCTATTAATATGAAAGATGAAAGTAGTAGGATTTGAAACTTTATGTTTTTTGGCAATTTATGTCACGAAAGAGGTGTATACATCCTGCGTAGATGATAACCAACTAGGTAGGTAGTTTTTCTACGTGAACTGGGGATAAGAGAATGACGTCATGTATTATCAGGATAGGTTGAGGTGGTGTTTCTCATTTTGTGATCATTATGTAGTAATAATCAATTATCTTCATCAATTTTCCTTCCCCATTGAGGCAGTTTTGGTTGTTGACTACAATTTATTTCCTTTAATCAGCTAATGAAAAGAATCGGACCGATTCTAGAATTTTTTAATCGATTCTTCGATTCTTCAGGAGAAAAAAAAATAATCTAAAAATATAGATATTTAGGTTAGGCCCAGCCACAGATTCAAATTTGTGGAAAAATTTTTATTCGATTTTTTAAATAATTTTGATAGAATTTTTTAATCGATTCTTCAGGAGAAAAAAAAATAATCTAAAAATATAGATATTTAGGTTGGGCCGAGCCACAGATTCAAATTTGTGGAAAATCAAGCTATCAGACTGTGAGGTTTCGATTTCAAAGTAAACTCGCGTTTGAGCGTAAGCTACTGTTGTTCAATTTTCGTGGCTGATAGTCTTGTGGCTGAAAATTGGTCCATGATTTCGAGTAGTTATGCCCGAGAAAAGGACATACCGACATACTTGGAACCAAAGTTAATCAAAAAGCGAGAAGACATTCGTAATAACAGCTAAAATAACAATCCGAGTTCACTTTTACTATTGAGTTTTGCTACTCAACTGACAAATTCACTTTCCAAAAGAGTGTGAGTGGTGACACGGCGAGGTCATGACGCCAGCAGATTACATAGATAATAGATTTAAAAATTTTTACGATTCCACTAGAGTTTAGATGCTCCAAAACACCTAATTTGACATTTTTGTGGTTCTATGAGTTAGTTGCGTCTATAAGTACACCTCATACCCTACCATACTCACGTAGAGTTGTGAATTTACCATTGAGACTCCCTCGGATTAAACCGAGATTAACAATACATGAGAATTAGGTTTCAAACCTCAACTACCTACTCCATTGTCTAGTATAATAATTTGATTAATACAGTTAATCTGTAATTTATTCAGCATTTTACAGATTTATTTCAACCTTTTACAAATTAATCCGAATCTTCTACGAATTCAGTTAAACTTTTTACAATTTTAACTCATCCCAACACCTCTTATGAGACAAAATATCTTTTCTATGACCCTTCGAGTGGTAAGGAAAGTAAAACACTTTTAGCTTCGCTGATTTAATGGTTGCCGGGTAGCTGTAGCAAGAAAAACGAGGAGCATGTAAATATTGTCAATCAGGGCAAGCGTTACATTAGCTAAGCTAAAAAAAAAGTTGTTCTTACTTTCCTTACCACCCGAAGGGTAATTGGAAAGATGTTTTTTCTCACGAGATCAGTTGAAGGGTTAGGATGAGTTGTACTAGTAAAGTGTTGAATTGAATTTGTGAAAAGTTGAATATCATTTGCAAAAGGTTGAATTGAAATCGAAGAAGGTTGAATTGAATTCGTAAAACTTTCAAACGAATTTATGAAAGGTTGAATTAAATATGTCAAAAATGATACAGTAGTGTCTCACTTCTTGTGCCAGTCTTCGCATCGACGCAGTACTGGTCGACCCTGTACTTAAAAGTGTCCATGTAGTACATCTTCTTATTGTCGAGAGAGAAGCCCAGACCGTTGGAAATGAAGATGTCCGATTCGTGTTTAACAAGCCCTCCTTTCATCGTGAAACTATAAAACGATCCATCAGCTCCCTCCAACTTGTCATTCCAAGTCCCTGATTAGAAAGTTGTAATAACCGTTAAAAACTCATTAAGTAAATGCCACATCAAATTCGATTAGATTTTTATACCTAGTCGTTAAAATTCGAGTACGTAGGTAATATAAAATTGAATAGGCTTTACCTAGAATTTATATTGGAGGATAAAAACGGTTTCCTCCCCACATTAGGAAAATAAAAGCTTTCTTATATTTATTTCACTTATTCGCAAATTATCAGATTTTTATCCCTTCATGTAAAACCATAAAAAAGGACAGCCAGGGGAGTTTCAAGAACCGCATTTTTGGCCAAAAGTCACCTCCGAACCTGGAAATTCTATTCATACGACTGACTTTCAGCACCAGACTATTATGAAGGACCAGAGGTGGTTTGGAGAGCCCTTATAAACACCAGCCTTTGAGCTAGAACTTAGCGCTCTAGATTTCGTTCCTTCGGTAGTATTGTACACAATTTTGATGCACTGGTTAATAAAATAATCCTCTAGAGATCACATCTAGAACGTGGATGAATAAGTTGCATTTCAAGACCTCTTTACATATTCTTGCACCGACTTATTTCCTCATTCGCGTTCACTATTTGAATCTTTTAATAATGTTCAAAAATTAAAATTATATTTAAATGTTGATAAGGTATTATATTTTCTTATTGGCATTGTTATGAATCGTCCTCTAACAAACTTAATAACTACTATAATAATTTGTTTCTCAAAGCTTATTCAAAATGTATCTACCGTTTCAATGTACTATCGTCAAATTCTATTCATAATGGATCTACCTTTCCAACAAATTAATATCAAATTTTAATCATTTAGAAATATAAGAGTGAAAAAAAAAGACAGATGAAAAGATGACCCAGGGATTCCCAATGGCCTATAAAAGAGGGGGGGGGGGGGGCTTTATAAACTCAGGGACCTCAGGGGACCTGTACCCATTCCAACCTGTCCTTCTGTCTCAAATACCTCTCTAAAACTCTGCCTTCTATTTTAAAACCCTGGGTAAGCTGTTTCCTTGCTCTACAAGGAGTACTCTCACCTCAGTGCCAGTCTGAGCTGTTTTTCCTTCTCAAGAAAAGTTCAAGCTCCTGGTTATTTGTGGTGAAGCTGTTCTTCTCCTTCAGAGATTTTAATGATGTAGCTGTTTTTCTCCCTCAGGGAAAGTACGTGCTCCCATTTTACTAAATACTGTACAGCTGGGTGCTCGTTACATGAATTACGCGATGTTCAACCCTTCAGAGTGGTTTGTGCACCCATGTAGTGAAGCTGGGCCCTATTTGCTACTTGGGTTTAAGGTTTCTACACATTTGCGACTTCCCCTTCAGTGAATGATTCGTACTTAGTACAATTTAAAATTATAGCTAGCATACTAAATTTAGCTTTATACGTAAATTCATTACGTAGTTTTAATCAAATTTATGATTTAGTACCTAAGTATCATTTCTAGTATATGAATATAAAATTATAACAGGCAGTAAGTGTGTCTTTCCATTTGAACATATCTAATAACATTACTAATAGGTACTAAGCAATGTTTATTTCTTAGGTCCTGGATTTATATTTCATTGATTGAAGCCTTTTAGGTTTAACAGCACGACATCGTGATTTAGTGAATTGATTAGTAGAGCCAACAATTACAATTTAGCATTATCGTTAATTTTAGTATCAAGATACCAAAAAAGTGTGCCAAGTGGGTGTGACACATAGCTTCCTCGTATCCATAAACCGATTGTGGTGTTGATCCGAAGCATATTAGATAATCTCTAAACCTCAATCGCCAATTACTAACCAATACCCAATGAAATTCCATGATCTCATGATTACGAAGTTTATAGTGAACGAATGGAAACTGTAGAAGTTATGATTATTAGGGATTTCACGTTGGCGCATGCGCAATGGTTACTATTGAACTGATAATGATGTGTTTCATAGTTAACTATCGAAAGTCTCACCAATATAATCCCTGAAAATGTCATCGATTTTGGATGGAAAATATAGAAGTTATTACTGTTACAAGAATTTTACGTAAGCGCACGCGTAGAGGCTACCATCAATGCGGGGCGATGACTTTCATAGGGGACCATCTACACTCAAACCCGCTCAATCCCTGAAAATTTCATCAAAATCGACCAAAACGTAGTTCAGTTCCTATTGCCAGTTACAAGGATTTGTTGACACACAGGACAAAAATTGTTCAAGACGGTCTGTAACGAGAAACGCGAGTGGAAATTTTGATTTTGGAGGAATTTTTTTAAAACCTCCCTGTTATCTTGGTAGACTGGAAGCAAAAATATTTGTACATTTATGTTATATTTATCGGCGAATTTATGAAATTGCCGATGAAGCTACGTACCGAACCACAATCTGCCCATAACATCGCATTTGGCGTCGTTTATCTTATTTTTCGGACTCTCTTCCAACCTGACCAGAGTGGTTTTCTTCAGGAGTTGGTTGGTTTTGGTGTCCCAAAGGATGTGCAGTAGGTCGAGCTTGGAGCCCACCATGAACTCCCCTCTTTTACCTTTTACGGGGATAATGAACGAAGCGTGAGCACCTGGAAAGGTGAAAAGAAACAACAGTTACTACTATTAATAACAACACTGCCCGATAAAGAATGCGAAAATTTCCAATCTTTGCAGCTTTTAAATTACAATCAAATTATTTGATAGGTAAGTAGATCGTATTATGGTCAACAGACATTCATAGTTCATTTTGAATCCTATATTTACACTGTAATATTATTCAAATAAATCTCGTTAAAATGTATTCATCAATTTTTTTCTATATTTTTACAAACACACATCTAAGGGAGGAAAATTTTAAGTCTTTTGTACGATTATAGATTACAAGTTTTCAGTGAGTGAAGAGAAGTAGGGGCTCAAACCTATTTCTTATTATATTTTTAGTTAGAACGTATAAATAAAAAATATTGGGAAAGGCACTTGAAAACAATTGCAGGATTATCAACTGTGAAAAAGCGAAAAATCTTTAAGTTGGAAATTTGATTTTGCATAATCCTATGCGACAAGTTATTGTGCATAAACGCCTGATAACTCAGAATATTAAAATATATTATCTACTTATTGGGAAAGGATAAAATTCCAGAAAAGAGTCTTAGGTCATAATAATTATGTTTGTGAGCCAAAAATATTTGTAAATTCAATAGCAACTATCTCTTTCGGGAAATTGACTGTGCATTCGTTGTGCAATTTGAATGCAATAAATTATAATGATTTTCTGCGTTTTTGAAGTTGAGCTCCTCAGAAATCAAAGGAGACACTGGTAAGGGCCAGTATTTGATTCAAATTTGGAAATCAAGTGCAACATTTTTGAAATATCTCTACCAAATTCATCGTTACTGGACCTGGCACGTCTCCATGGCAGCTGTTTCTTAAAGAAACCGCAAGCAGACCACCTGTGATTTTGATGGATTTTGAGTCATTCGAGCTCATTCAACAGTCGACTTAAGCAATTTCTCATGCCGCCAAGAGGAAATTGCGTATAGTTTCTTGATGGACATTTGCCATTTATAAATTGAGAAAATAGCATATAATTTGATGATGGAATCAATCTGGCAAGGGATAAGTTATTAGCATTATCGTCACAAGGGTCCCTCTACTCTAACTAGTGAAAGTTGGAGGAAAGTCAAAAGAGAGTCACTTGGAAGAATTGGAAACACGAAGGTCGTAGAATCCTTGAAAGAATCTCAGGTGGTTTTTTGCGGTTTTCTTATAAATAAGTGTTATTTAGAAATAATTTTATTTCAATAAGTTGTCACTGGAGCATTGTATGTCCTAATGCCCTTCGTATGGCTTAATTGGACCTTTTAGACCTCTGCAGTATAAAATACATCGTTTAACTTCTAAAAGGAGGGCAATAGGGCATACTAAAGTTGAAGACCACACGGAAAAAGGGGGAATGTCACTTTTTTTCGAAATTGAGTTAAGGTTGGTAACAACTTCTCCAGGGGTTGTAGTTTAATCTTAAAAGACCAAACATGTGAAAAACGAGGAGGAAGTGGGTTAAACTGGTATGTGCCATTTGAAAATTACACGGAAAAAACGGGGAAGGTCGGTTCGTCCATGGAATGAACAAGGAGGTTCTGCAATTTCGAATGAAAAATACAACGATCTCCTCCACCTTCGTCAGTTTGTCCATTCTATGAAGGCTAGGAGGTATTATACCAGGCTCAGACACGGCAAAACCAAGAAGAACCATAAACAAAAATGAAGCATTCTAGAATGTCAAGGCATTAATAATGGGGACATTCCCCCTTTTTTCATTTTTTCGCCAATTTAATACTACTTTTTGTGAATAGAACTTCATTTTCAAATTATATTGTATTCATAACCCGTAGAATTGTTGTTGTTGTTAGTACATTATTATAGTAAACAATGAAATATCATTTAGTCGTATTCATGGGTCCTCATGAAGCACCATTCAGTCCCAAACTTGAAATCGTGATTATCTCGAAAAGAGGAAAAATGGACATTCCCCCTTTTTCCGTGTGGTCTTCAGTTGTTTTCGTGGTCAGCAGAATAAGTACTTGCCTACGTTCTGGTAGATGGTTTTGTTGGTGCTGGGCCACCAGCAGGCGATGTTGCCCGTCGTCAGGTCGACCATATACAGGGCTTGTTCAGTCGGCTCCCAGTGAGGTCCTTCTCCGATCCCGAAGCGCTGAATAGCGTCCAACCGTTCGATCAAAGGCGCCATCTGAACTATCATATGCATTCAAATTTAATTAAGTGAATTAATGAAACAAAATAATATGGAGTAAATTAATTGGACCGAGAGTTAATTCAATAAACAGTTAGTATTTGTTAAACATCTGCTTTGAATGAATTATGATATTGAAATAAAAACTATCAGGAATACACTTCTTGCACTGCCAGTGGGGTTATGTTCTCCAAGTTGGATGGGCAGTTTAGCTATCTCTCACACAATGACATGATCATACAGAATTCGTAGATGCGAAATTGATTAATATTTTTTACAGAGAGAGAAAAACATTTTATTGAACATTGTAGAAGGAATGAACGTGGAGAAGGACTCCAGTAGTTGTCGAAACGTAATGGATTTGCCGAAAGTTCAAAATGAGTTGCCAAAAGTTCCAATTGGTATGCCAAAAGTTTGCCAAAAATTGAAATTGATTTATGCCAAAGGTTTTTTTTTTTATTAATATTGATTATTCTTCCTTTAAAATATAGAAGTCCCTATATGAATCACGATACTGCAGAAGTTGTTATTGATTGTTAAATGTTACTTTGTCAGTTACTCATCAGACCGTGATGAAATCATCAAGCAACCATCTTGGGAACAGCCCCAAATCACCCTCCAAATTTGAGCATAATCTGGTCAATAGATCGTGAGGATTTTTTTAGGAACCTCACGCTTGCGCGTTCACTATCGGTCCTATGATGAAATGTATAGGTTCTTTGTTCTAAGACACAATCACTGAGAATTTCATGAAAATTGATTTTTATCGTAATTTGGTGTAATTATGTCCGGAACAAGTATTTGACTATGGGCAGACACGAAACCTAAGTTGTTCAAAAAGCTCTAAAACCTAATAGCGAGTAGAAATTTTGATATTGAAAATCTGTGACCCATTTTCAATAATTGAGAAGCAAAAAGCAGGACACAATTTTAATGCATTTTGTTTATTCTTGTAATTATTGGTGCTTTAAGAGGGCAGTAAATTTTCTGCCCCTGCCATTTCCTACGGGATTTTGAGTAGACCCTATAGTGTAACGTTGAGAATCTACAGGTACTCGGTACCCACCTGATACTATCAATTACTATTTCATCAATTCCTATGTTGTTTATAGTATTGTGCATAAATAAATAATTTCGTACGTCTCACTTCTTTGAGATATAAATGTGGTAGACGACACAATTCATTGTACGGAGTGCTGAATTTGAAGTCAACTAGTTTTTTTGTAATTGGTCCGAAAATCTATGTAAGATTGAATTCCAAACCGTTTTTGAATCATGGCTCTTCGGACTTCTGACATTGAAACCGATTTCAGTTTGGCCCTTTGTACAAGAAAAACGCTGCAAATTATTACACAATGGTTTATCATTTTTCTATATAGATCACTCGTCTACAAAATCACCAACCATCCAATATGAAAAAAAAAATCACCAACCATCGATCGCATTTTGGTCAGCTCTAATTTGAACGGATTATTAGGCCTCTTTTGCGATTCACACTCGTGTTTTGATTTATATATATATATATATATATTTCAATATAAACCCTTAAATTTTCGTAGGGAGCGAACGGTTTGTCCTACAGAGCTCGGCGTGGTCTCAAAAAATTCTAAAAATTCTATAGAATCTTAAATTGAAGGAAAAACAATACATTTACATCAAAATTTTTTGAGTTAGGGCGTTTTCAAAATTTCAAAATTGATTTTGGAACCCTTAGAAGTGACCAACATCAACCAAAAGCTTCGGGGCACAACTAGACCCCAAATGGAGCCTACATACCAAATTTCATCAAAATCGGTCAATGCTAAGTGGCAAAAGTGCCGCGTACGGCGGACGGTCGGCCAAATTTTTATTCGATTTTTGGATTCTACGTAGGTACCTTGAAACGTAAACTATCAAATTTTGAGGGGGTGTTAAAATTTTTTTTTCTTGGTCGATTCCAAAGGTTCATTATTGAAAATAATAAACCAAAAGCAGTTTGGCCCTTTGGGCGCTCAGGTGTCGATATAGTATGAGACGCTATGACCACTGAAGATGTACTAAGTGACTCTTACGTACACCATCTAATAAAGCTATTTGTAAATCGATAATGAAAGACTTACTTGTCAATTGAAGATACTTTGCCTCAGGAGAATATAATACTGTAACCTGGGTAGCTGAGTGAAATCAGTTCCTCTACTGATGACAGGCAATCTCGTATGCTACTGGAACTGTGGAGCCATTAGGCACTCTCTTTTATGGAAGTGAATGATAACCCCAAGATACAACCTCCTGATGAGTGACTACCTCACGCTCATGAGGTAATCAAAACAGATAAGATTTTATTCCAACCTTGTTAAACGACTTCGATAACCTCTAACTTTCTCATTTTTACTCAACTTTTTCTTATATCATTGTCATTCTTGCCACTTTTTCATAGATTGTCAGAGAAGTTTCATTTCAAAATATTCTTGAAGTGACTGAATCATGACTATAGCGAGCTGAAGTGGATTCATAAATATTTGGAATCATCAAGAAATATAACGAACATACTTCACAATACCGAGAAGGTACCTACACATTTCATTCCGTTGACGTCATCAAAACTTAATGTACTGTTAATATGACAACAGTGATGATGAAGTGATCAATCTTTCGAACTTGTCTGATATCTTTGGAGGGCCCGTCTGCGTGGCATTCTCCTTTCCAATCAGTTTTGACCTCATTTGAATCTTCTTATCCCTCAGTTCGTACGGGACGTTCTCTTATCGGTCAGTTCAAACAGAAATTTCAGCTGGAAACTGCTCAAATCACTACTCAAGGATGCTGAATCCGAATTAGAAATTAAAAATGCTAAATTTGCCATGCGAATAACTTCCACAGTTTTCATCCGATTCCAAAAGGATTTTCAAAAATTGCCCGAGTTGGGGTTTGGACTGTCCGCTTTATCAATATCAATGATCTATGATAATGAAAAATCACTTAATACGAGAATTCCATTCTATTAGAACAATTAAAATAATTGAAAAACTCAACACGTCAGATCTCGAATGACTCTCACTTAATTTTAATCAAAATTAAGCATTTCTCAGTATAGATAACATAATTTTGGTTTATTATTTTCAATAATGAACCTTCGGAATTGACCAAGAAAAAAAAATTTTAACGCCCCGCAAAATTTGTTGGTTCGCGTTTCAAGGTACGTAGAATCCAAAAATCGAATGAAAATTTGGCCGTCCATCCGCCGTACGCGGCACTTTCCTCACTTAGCATTGACCGATTTTGATGAAATTTGGTATGTAGGTGAAGATTGTAGCGGTGAAGTATTTTTTCCAAATATAAATTGTTAATGGTATTTAGGCTCCATTTGGGGTCTAGTTGTGCCCCGAAGATTTTGGTTGATGTAGGTCACTTCTAAGGGTTGAAAAATGAATTTTGAAATTTGAAAACGCCCTAACTAAAAAAACATTATATAAAGATATTGTTTTTCCATCAATTTAAGATAGTATAGAATTTTTAGAATTTTTTGAGACCACGCGGGGCCTTATGGGACAAACCGTTCGCTCCCTACGAGAATTTAAGGGTTGGACGTTCGATAAATCAGAAACACGAGTGTGAATCGCAAAGGAGGCCTAATCTCCGTTCAAATTATAGCTGACCGAAATGCGATCCATGTTTTTCTTCATGTTGGATGGTTGGTGGCTTTGCAGACGAGTTATCTATTTAGAAAAATAACTAACCATTGTGTAATAAGTTACAGCGTTTCCTATATAGATCACTCGTCTGCAAAGAACCACCAACCAACATGAAGAAAAACATAGATCGCATTTCGGTCAGCTAAAATTTGAACGGAAATTTGGCCTCTTTTGCGATTCACGCTCGTGTATCTGATTTATCGTAAGTCCTTGGTCTCTGCGTTGAACAGCGTAATTTTCTTGCTGCGTAGGCTCTCTGATAAGTTATCCCAACGGGCTGTATTGTCAGCCTTTCATGGTACCTTTCAGATCCGGGCTACCTATGCGGTTGTTTGTTGGGGACATTCGCCCTCTTCATCTATAGTGTTTAGCTGCCAGAGGCGAGCTCTCCTAGCTGTTGTAGGTTTGAGCTACAGAGCTGATTGTAGACAAGCTTTCGTAGAATGTAGAGTTCTTACAATTCCGGCCGTCTATATTCTTGAATCGCTGATCTATGTTCACGAGCACAGATCGGAATATGATAAACCGGGTCACACTTATTCTACCCGAACAGGTGCTGATTTGGTTGTTCCTTTCACAAGGCTGACTGCAACACAAAATGCTGCAAATTGGTGGGGCGTTAAATTATTTAATGCACTACCAACTGCCGTTCAAAATCTCCCAAAGAATTATTTTAAAAATACGATTTCTTCATTCTTGCGGAAGCTAGCTCCATATATGTAGTTTTGATGATTTTTTTAATGCAGCTACAGCACATAGTTTTGTAAGCCAAAGAACACCTATTTGTTGTGATATTTAGAAGTAATTTGTAAAATGTTTCAACCTAACTTGTAAGTGTTTGTGTACATCTTGTTTTAGAGCTCTATTTATTTTTTAACCTGTACCTAATTATTACTTTATACTAATACTAATACTAACTTAATACTAATCGACTGGTAAATACTCGTATTTGCGTAATTGTTTTGTTTGACTGGATACATTTTCTCATTATCGACTTTGTAAGTATTTAGATTAGTAAGTTGACTATTGTCCATGCACCATGTGTTAACTTGGCGAATAAAACTGATTTGATTTGATTTGATTTGAGTCCAACCCTCAAGTTCTCGTTTGCCCTACAGAGCTCCGGGTGGTCTCATTCGATTCTAATGTCTAATGGGGGGTGCGCCTTGAGTTTTTTTAGATTTTTAATCGAAAGTATACTACATCCTGAGAATTTTGGCACCAACCGCGACCTTCTAGCGTGAGTAGATCTGTTTCTATGATTTTTCAAAGTTTCGACCTTTTTGACGTCACGAATTTTAAAAAAAAGGTCAAAAAGGTAAAAAAAAAGTGTGTTTTGTGGACATTACTACCATAATTGTATGGTATATTCGGCTTCAGCACAAAATTGATGATATAAGAGTACAATTTCAGAAATTAAAAATTTTCAAAAAATTGAAAATATGTTTACATAATCAATTTGTACATATTATGGAAACCTACATAAAGGTAAATATTCGTTGAACCCAAAAATGCTATAGAAGGACGTGATTGTATTTTATGAGTTCGGGGTGAAAAGAAAAGTATTTTCGAGGTTCTTCTTTTTTAATTGTTTAACCAAGGGGTTTGATTGTATCATTTTAACGATTTATGCTATGCGCTACAACCAAAAGACTGACTACTCTCTCAGATGGATAAGTTTTCGATGTTCTTAACCTTAGCTTTAAATATTTCTTTGAAAATTCGCTCAATAACTCATGATGGATGAATGGATTTTTTTATTTGGCTGAATCACGATGGAACGAAATAGAACTTCGTTGATTAGTTGGTATTTGATGAAGTCCTATCAGATTGTCTATCCTATCATGTTATGGCAAACTTATCAACCACTTGGCAAACATTTTCATTCTAGTTTCCTTCTTCAACTTAAAACTGGAGATCTACCACATTGGTAATCACATTGTCAATATTAATTAAACCAGTTTTAACTATTGTATAGAAGATAACGTTACATTAGAGCGCAAAAATGCATTTCTATATTTATAGGAAATTGAGTATTTGTGAGTAATGCAATATTGATAGTTCCCCAAATAAATTTTCATGCTGAATCGAATAATGGGTTCTCAAAACTGGAATTAACTTACGTAACTAGTGCTACGTGTGATATTCTGAGAAGCGTATAATCTGCTGTCAGTAACGTTTAGAAGTTTCTTGCACGGCCCACTACGGAACACTGAAGAGATGCTTTGATTAAACCCAGTAAGTACCCCGTTATTACCTTTTTAAGTACCCTCCACACGATTATGAGTCCAAGGACGAGCCAAGTCTCATTTTTAGAAAGGAGGTTACCTGAAGGTACCAGTCAAAAGAGATTCATAAAGCAGATTACCTGACTTCAACATTTCTCCTGTCATTTGTTTCACAGCAAATTGATGTAATCTGAAATCAAGAATTTCCACGTCAATTTGTTTTTCATATCTATTACACCCAACTCTCGTTAATTCTAGTTTTTTTAACATTCATCATTAATTAGGGTTTATTTGGTAGGAATTCTACGCCTTACCCAAGCACGCTCGAAAAAAACCTTTGGCATGAATCAATTTTAATTTTTGCCAAACAATTTTAATTTTGGCCACGCAATTTTACTTTTGGCAAATCCACAACGTTTCGACAACTACTGCAGTCCATGTCCTATCGAGTAAACCAATACCATTCGATGTTTTCAACGATCATTCACGTCGTTTTCGAACAATCGGAGGTAGGAACAAGCCTTTGAAGTGGTCGATTCTCTCGATTAAACCAACAACATTCCATGATTTCAACGTTCATTCACGACTTTTTCGAACAATCTGAGGTGAAAAGCAGGCCTTTGAAGTGGTCGATTCTCTCGAGTAAACCAACAACATTCCATGATTTCAACGTTCATTCACGACTTTTTCGAACAATCTGAGGTGAAAACAAGCCTTTGAAGTGGTCATGTATCTCGAGTGAAGCAACAAGTTTTCACCAAATTTACCAAATATTCACATCAAATTCTCTATTCCAATTATTATCAAAAGTTAATGTAATTCGCCTTGTAATTTTCAAATTTCAAAGTAAAAAATGTGATGTTCTCCAAAATCAAAATTTGCACTCGCGTTTTACGTTTTGGACCTTCCCGAACAATTTTGGTTCCCTGTTTGTATGTCTTTGTGTCTGTCATGATAAACATGTAGTGCACAAAACTATACATAGTTTTTGTCCGATTTTGATGAAATTTTCTGGGATTTTGCGGATTGGCGTATAGACGGTCTCCTACGAAGATATAAATATAAAGAAGGTACATATAAAAAGAAGAAATATAAAAAGTAGGATAAATATAAGACCAGTAGAAGCAAGAAATTCGGAACAAACCGTTGAGTGATCATAACTGAGGATGGACAATTTTCGGATTGATTCAATGTTCGTCCGCGAAATGATTGTAAACATGATCGTTAACTTTTTATTTGTGAAATTGAATGAGCAGGCTATATTCTACTTCTTGCTTCCCTGCAAACTGGGATCTGATTCGGTATCGATGTTATTGCATCCGTAGCTCTAGACCAAACATAATAAATTATGTATGAGTAATAAAGCGGCGGTCATTGCTACGGAAATTCAAGTACCGTAACTTCTACTACAAATTGGTAGGTACTTCTATGTTACTTCTTCTAACCGTACAGGTAACATAAAAATTATGAGCGAAATTCTGAATTTTAGTCGTCAATAATTATTGCAAGGTGAGGCATCTACTCTACTAATCATAGTTACGATGATGAAAGCCACCTACTTTTTTCGCCAACAATAAATTATAGTCGTTAAAGTTGCATTTCACAATCCTGATGTCAGCACAATTTTTTCCACACACATTTACAACGAATTCCGTTTTTTGAAAAGGAATTAATATTTTCCCTTTACTGTTTGAGAAATATTTTGGAAAATTATAGAAAATTGTTTTCTGTAGATCACAATTTTAATGGAACCCTATTGTACATCACGCATAAAATTAAGAGAAAGTTCAGTTCTACTTATTGGTTCCCGTAATATCATAGTTCTCATTTTTCACAGTGGGTACCAAAATATTGGATTATGTAGTTTCTTTATAATATAAAGAGAATATTATTATTAGAATATTATTCTATCATGCTGTGCTTCCAACTTACTCTTGTCGACTGATAGTTTTGCAACTTATAAATCTGACTTATATTGCTACGATACACTTTCCAGGACCTAAGATACATAACTTTGTCCCGTGTCTCTCGAAACTATCATATTCACTTCCTATACAAGTTCATGCGGTTTTAGACGCTTAAGACGTCGAGTTAGATCTTGCATATCTGGGAGCTTTACAGCTTCCTCATTCACATGATCTTTCAGTCTTGCAAGATGAGCCGTTGCTCGCATTTGAATTAATTCATCCACACTGTCCACTTGAAGTTGGCTGTGGAGAGCATAATTTCGGAAGTACCACGGCGCATTAGTCATACACTGTAGGACAGAGTTATGGAAACGTTGGATGATCTGTCTATTGGTTGGAGCTGTGCAGCCCCACTACTGCACTCCATACATCCAAACTGGCTTAAGTACTTGATTGTACAGAAGCAGCTTGTTACTGATAGTCATAGTGGATCTTCGGCCAATCAGCCAGTACATCTTTCTAAATTTCAATGCGAGCTCAGTCCTCTCCTTTTTGACATGTTCCGTTGTTATCAATAAACACTTTTTTTTTATACTACATATCTTGAAACGTACCTACCAAAACCATCAAATTTCGAGGGGGGGTTAAAATATATTTTCCTGTTCGATTTCGAAGGTTAATTATTGAAAATAATAGGTAAACAAATAAGAGAAAATGAAAATGAGATTTTTCTCCGCGCAACCAAAAACTCGTTTTTTTTCAAAGTGGCTCATATCCATCGTTTTTCATCAAATAGTTGTATATCCAAATAAGAAATGGCCGTGTCTCCCTCGAAGATGCAAAAAAAATGCATGCCAAAAATTCGAAATTTGATCTTTCAATCAAATTTGGAAAATTTGGAAACCCTCGACAGCTTCCTTCGCCATGAAATTAGTTATTCTCAATTTCCCTCAGAACATTCGAAGTGGATATAAGCCCGTTTGAAAGAAAACTCTACAAATGCAATAAATGCATTTTTTGTTAGTTTTTGGCCTGTATCAAAACAACAAAGATATTCTGTTTTGTTCCCTTCTCTGTCACTTTCATGTTGCTGACTCTCCTAATCGTGTTGAAAGTAATATGAGTTGAAAAACGTAAGGTTTCAATGGAATGAAACAACTCAAGTTCGGTTCAACTAATTTCCCTCTTTTGAATACCTATTTTTGGACTAGTCAGTACCTTCCTTCCAACTGAGCCAAAGCAATTGACCACAGACAGACACAGAACCAAAGCTGTTCTAAAGGTCTGAAACGCAAAATGTCCTTCCTGGTCAGGAATCCGTGAGTTCCCTGCTTCTGTTCGCAACAGGTGGGTAAAAATGCAGCAGAAAAACAGCTGGAATGACTTCCACTTGTGGTTTCCCGTGGTTTTCGGACCTCCCCGCAATTTTAAACGTTTCTACAGGATAATTTCAATTAAGGCAGGAGTGGCCTTTGCACAAGGATACACTCTTTCATTAATTATCGGAATTAGGGATCAGCGCTCGGTAGACGAGGATGCTGAGCATAAAATATTATAATCTTGGAGTGCCCGGTAGATCACATTCCTCCAAATTAAAGATGATATCCCTCCATTGTTCAACTTAGAACTAGTACTTATCTCTGAATCAATAACGATCGGTAACATCGGTATACGATGTTCTGGTGAAATTCATCCTAGACTGTTAAATGAGACTTTTTTGCTGTAACTAATTACTGCTATTGTGTTTGTACCTGATATACATTAAATCCTAGAGTCAATTAAAAATTAGGGAAGGTATCAACGCTTTACGCTGATACATTGTGACATGAATAATGTACTATGTATTTTTGAAGTGAGTAGATACTTGCGCTATCATTACAGTCACAATACGAACCGTCATGAAAAAACATCTGATTTCACTTCACAATCCATTTTGGTTACCAAACTCGATTCAGGCTAACAAACATATTTTTAAAAATAATAGAGAATGTCAAATTCATGTCAAAACTTCGTAACTAAGGAAATGCTACTTAGTCGATTTTCCACCTACAAAAATCTGTATCCATTCGTTGGATATGCTCTCGATTTATGCCAAAATTGTCACAGAGTACTGGAGACAAGTGAAAAAAGTTAAAAAATTGTATACTGACTACTCGGCCATAAAAACAAAGAACGCTGCAAATTGTTACACAATGGTTTATTATTTTTTATTTTTCTACATAGATCACTCGTCTGCAAAGCCACCAACCATTCAACATGAAGAAAAACGTCGATCGCATTTAGGTCAGCTTTAATTTGAACGGAGATTATAGTCCGGGAGCCCGGCTGAAAAAGGGCAACTGATCGATAGAAAAGTACCAATTGTAGAATTGCATAGTACTAATCGTGGTTATACAAGAAACGCACGTCTGCCGTTCCAAAGCCGTCGGATTCAAAGATGGCGGCCGACGAAACACAACCCAAAATCATGAAAATCTAACTTACTGGTAGATGCATGAAATTTTGGACAATGGTACTTGACTGTATGAGTAATCCAAAAATGCAAATCTGCCACTCAGCAACCGCCGGGTCGCCGGTGCAGACGCAGTCCAAAAACACATATTTTGGGGTCCAAAATCGACTTATAGGTAGATGCATGAAATTTTGGACAATGTTACTTGAATGTATGAGTAGTCCAAAAATGCAAATCTGCCACTCAACAACCGCCGGGTCGCTGGTGCAGACGCGGTCCAAAAACACTAATTTTGGGGTCCAAAATCAACTTATAGGTAGATGAATGAAATTTTGGACAATGTTAATTGAATCTATGAGTAGTCCAAAAATGCAAATCTGCCACTCAACAACCGCCGGGTCGCCGGTGCAGACGCGGTCCAAAAACACATATTTTGGGGTCCAAAATCGACTTACAGGTAGATGCATGAAATTTTGGACAATGTTACTGGAATCTATGAGTAGTCCAAAAATGCAAATCTGCCACTCAACAACCGCCGGGTCGCTGGTGCAGACGAGGTCCAAAAACGCAAATTTTGGGGTCCAAAATCGACTTATAGGTAGATGCATGAAATTTTGGACAAAGCTACTAGAATGCATGTGTAATGCAAAAATGCAAATCTGCCACTCAGCAACCGCCGGATCGCCGGTGCAGACGCGGTCCAAAAACCCTTTCGGTTTGGGGACCAAAAAGAAACTTATAGATAGATGACTCAAATGTTGGGCAATAATAGTAGGTATGATAAGTAACATAAAAATACACGTCTGCCAACGGAAAGTTGATGGATTGCAAGTGCAGACGAAGTCCAAAAACACACATCCGGGGGTCCAAAATGAACTCATTTGTAGATGGCTGATATTTTCAACCATGATACTAGGAGAAAATTGTAACTTATTCATGTAAGTCTGCCACTTCAGAGCCGCTGAGCCACTGGTGCAGACGAGGTTTCCCAAAATCTCAAATTGTTGGGGTCCATGTGGACTTACAGGTAGACGGCTGAAATGTTGTCCCATAGTCGTGGGTAAGGTATAGGACATGAAAATACACGTCTGCCAACGGAAAGTTGATGGATTGCAAGTGCAGACGGACTTCATAAAGTCTCAGTCATGCAGCTTAAGTTAATGAGCGAATTTTCAAAATGCTATTTCTACTGATTTTTGACTATTTTCGAATGGTGACCATTTTTTCGAAAATCTTGATAAGGTTTTCTGATTGAAATTTTCAATCAGATTCTTAACATCATCATACTTTTTCATATGTTAGAGGATAATAAGCTCTGAAAACCTCAAGATCACTTTTTTGACACTACTTTTTCACCCCTTAGTATTCGTCGAAAATATTGACCGATGGACTTAATCTTGGATTATCTGGATTCTTTAGCTAGTACCTACGACCATATTTCGACTGGAAGGACACACATAAATCCTTATATGAATCTGATGGATGGTTATTGAAGGAAAAATTACAAACAAAATTCAAATTACCTAATATGATGGTTTGTTAATGCAAGCATTCCAGGGTTCGTCCCATTGGATAAGTATTAGGTTAATCTAAACCAGTTGTTGGTAAGCGATAAAACACGCATTTTTATTTAGATTCCTCCTGCACAAAACAGTTTCACTCAATGTTATTTAGTAGATAAGTATTTTGAGTAAGAGATAGTGGACCTCCTCTTCCACCCCTCGCCTTTACCCACCATAACATTTCTAGCGGCATGCGAGCATCGAATTGAAACAACCATTCGAAAATCCAAGATCTACGATACCACCCTCACCAATGGTGCCAGTCTGGCGGTAGTAAGTCGGAACGTTGAAATGTCGTCTGTTAGTTTTGGTAGGCAGTCCGTAGAAGTTTCATCCCTATTTAAGGTGAACACACACAGAAACCCACGAAACATGCGGTTTGTGGTGTCCTGGCACCATGGTGGAACCAATAATTAGTTCCATGGTGATACTGAGAATAATTCATGAAATACCAGAGATATAACATATCTCTATATTATAGAAAATTTTCCCCAATTTCACAGCTTGAGTACAATTAGTAAGCTATAAGGAACCGAAATATTGAAAAATTGTTGTAAATATTTGTTTTGTGAATATTATCCCCCCGCTAATTTTGGTACTCTGGTGTGTGCAACAGAGAAGTTATTTGAGTCTGAGTCTGAGATTATGCCCGAAAACGCACGTTTTGAGCATTAAACCCCCCTTCAAAGATCAAATTCAAAATTGAAATAAATTCAGTAAATTCCAGGAGTGAATACAGTTAATCCATGAGAGCGAAAACATTCTTTTGTGTGAGACATATAAATAGTTTCGAGTTACACTCATGAACCTTATGATCACATCATTTGGTATTCATAAATTCAGTCAGTCATGATTCACATTTTGTATCATTCTCTACTAAAGTGAAGACTGATTACCATTTGATTTCAATGTCAAAATATTGTGGTGAATATTTTCAAAAATGATGAAGGAAACCTCAAAATAAAGGAAATGTCCCAATTTGCGTAGCTATCCTCCCACCACCCAAAAATCAAGTTTGCACAAATCCCCGCACTCTTCCACTCGCCGTGCTAAAACATGCAGGGCTTCTTGGTCTGGTTCATGTAGATCAGATTGGCATAGTATTATTCTGCTAAGGAATTCCCAAGTGGAACAGCTCACATCATTTAAAGCTAAAACATACAATAAATTCCATAATGGATTACAGTTTACCCAGGAAAACGAAGAAATTAAGTTGTGTGAGATACTGAAATAGTTTCAAGTTACAAATTTTATATCATTCTCTACTAAAGTGAAGACTGATTACCATTTGATTTCAATGTCAAAATATTGTGGTGAATATTTTCAAAAATGATGAAGGAAACCTCAATATAAAGGAAAATGTCCCAATTTGCGTAGCTAACCTCCTATCACCCAAAAATCAAGTTTGCACAAAATGTAATATTCTCGCTAGGTAGTAATTATAAGCCACTAGGTTTCAGCGCTTTGAGCTCTCATTACTCTGATCCGTGGATTCAGCTACAATCTACAATCTAGGTAGTAATTTAGTTTAACTAAACATGAAAAAGAAGTTGGTCGTAGGCATCCTTCTCATGAGTGACTTTAGTAGAGAATGATATAAAATTTGTAACTTGAAACTATTTCAGTATCTCACACAACTTAATTTCTTCGTTTTCCTGGGTAAACTGTAATCCATTATGGAATTTATTGTATGTTTTAGCTTTAAATGATGTGAGCTGTTCCACTTGGGAATTCCTTAGCAGAATAATACTATGCCAATCTGATCTACATGAACCAGACCAAGAAGCCCTGCATGTTTTAGCACGGCGAGTGGAAGAGTGCGGGGATTTGTGCAAACTTGATTTTTGGGTGGTGGGAGGATAGCTACGCAAATTGGGACATTTCCTTTATTTTGAGGTTTCCTTCATCATTTTTGAAAATATTCAATTTTTGAAAATATTCGTAGGTACTAGCTAAAGAATCCAGATAATCCAAGATTAAGTCCATCGGTCAATATTTTCGACGAATACTAAGGGGTGAAAAAGTAGTGTCAAAAAAGTGATCTTGAGGTTTTCAGAGCTTATTATCCTCTAACATATGAAAAAGTATGATGATGTTAAGAATCTGATTGAAAATTTCAATCAGAAAACCTTATCAAGATTTTCGAAAAAATGGTCACCATTCGAAAATAGTCAAAAATCAGTAGAAATAGCATTTTGAAAATTCGCTCATTAACTTAAGCTGCATGACTGAGACTTTATGAAGTCCGTCTGCACTTGCAATCCATCAACTTTCCGTTGGCAGACGTGTATTTTCATGTCCTATACCTTACCCACGACTATGGGACAACATTTCAGCCGTCTACCTGTAAGTCCACATGGACCCCAACAATTTGAGATTTTGGGAAACCTCGTCTGCACCAGTGGCTCAGCGGCTCTGAAGTGGCAGACTTACATGAATAAGTTACAATTTTCTCCTAGTATCATGGTTGAAAATATCAGCCATCTACAAATGAGTTCATTTTGGACCCCCGGATGTGTGTTTTTGGACTTCGTCTGCACTTGCAATCCATCAACTTTCCGTTGGCAGACGTGTATTTTTATGTTACTTATCATACCTACTATTATTGCCCAACATTTGAGTCATCTATCTATAAGTTTCTTTTTGGTCCCCAAACCGAAAGGGTTTTTGGACCGCGTCTGCACCGGCGATCCGGCGGTTGCTGAGTGGCAGATTTGCATTTTTGCATTACACATGCATTCTAGTAGCTTTGTCCAAAATTTCATGCATCTACCTATAAGTCGATTTTGGACCCCAAAATTTGCGTTTTTGGACCTCGTCTGCACCAGCGACCCGGCGGTTGTTGAGTGGCAGATTTGCATTTTTGGACTACTCATAGATTCCAGTAACATTGTCCAAAATTTCATGCATCTACCTGTAAGTCGATTTTGGACCCCAAAATATGTGTTTTTGGACCGCGTCTGCACCGGCGACCCGGCGGTTGTTGAGTGGCAGATTTGCATTTTTGGACTACTCATAGATTCAATTAACATTGTCCAAAATTTCATTCATCTACCTATAAGTTGATTTTGGACCCCAAAATTAGTGTTTTTGGACCGCGTCTGCACCAGCGACCCGGCGGTTGTTGAGTGGCAGATTTGCATTTTTGGACTACTCATACATTCAAGTAACATTGTCCAAAATTTCATGCATCTACCTATAAGTCGATTTTGGACCCCAAAATATGTGTTTTTGGACTGCGTCTGCACCGGCGACCCGGCGGTTGCTGAGTGGCAGATTTGCATTTTTGGATTACTCATACAGTCAAGTACCATTGTCCAAAATTTCATGCATCTACCAGTAAGTTAGATTTTCATGATTTTGGGTTGTGTTTCGTCGGCCGCCATCTTTGAATCCGACGGCTTTGGAACGGCAGACGTGCGTTTCTTGTATAACCACGATTAGTACTATGCAATTCTACAATTGGTACTTTTCTATCGATCAGTTGCCCTTTTTCAGCCGGGCTCCCGGACTATTAGGCCTCTTTTGCGATTCACACTCGTGTTTCTGATTGATCGTACGTCCAAACTTTAAATTCTCGTAGTGAGCGAACGGTTTGTCCTAATGAGCTCCGGGTGGTCTCAAAAAATTCTAAAAATTCTATAGAATCTTAAATTGGAGGAAAAACAATACCTTTATATCAAAATTTTTGGAGTTAGGGCGTTTTAAAAATTTCAAAATTGATTTTGAAACCTTTAGAAGTGACCTACATCAACCAAAATCTTCGGGGCACCACTAGACCCCAAACGGAGCCTACATACCAAATTTCATCAAAATCGGTCAATGCTAAGTGGCAAAAGTGCCGCGTACGGCGTACGGCAGACGGACGGCCAAATTTTTATTAGATTTTTGGATTCTACGTACCTTGAAACGTAAACCATCAAATTTTAAGGGGGTGTTAAAATTTTTTTTTTCTTGGCCGATTCCAAAGGTTCATTATTGAAAATAATGAACCAAAACCATGTCAAACACAGTAGGTACCTAACGCTTTTCTGCGGACAAAATTTTGGATTGATCATAGCATTATCTTAGTTATGATGAAGATTCTTCCATATCGAACAAGAAAATTTGTTTACCTACTTTCTCTTCTTTCACCATTACAAAAGTTTCATTTCACACGTTTTTTCTGAAATTTGCTGAATTTATGCTGATTTCAATGTGCCGTAGCGCCAGATGTACTAACCTGCATGACTGATGGGTCTTGATGGTTTGCGTCACAGTAGTTAGGAATCTCTCTGATCTGAAGTGGCATGGATACTTCACATTAAAAAAAAAAAGTAAAACATCCATGTGTTCGCGTTCGAGGTAGGAATGAGACATCGAACTGAAAACATCGATGTCAATGTCGATATTTCTGCAGCATGATAAAACTTCGAATGAAAAACATTAATGTCGATAAAATTGTAAGGTAAAACATAAATATTTTTAGCAAGCGGGAAATTAATATTCTCACTTGTCAACAAAGTAGAATCAAGTGATAAAATCTGAAGAAACTGCTCTTCCTTCATTCATAAGTTGATGTTTTCTTCTAACGTGATTTTTCTACTGCATAGCCTACCTACTTTTCCATACTACGAACTCCATACTTTTCATTGAATGAAAAGAATTTCGTGAATATCACGAATTTCGTGATAATTTTTTCCGCTTTTTCGTACACTTCTTTTTCAATTTCGATACCCCATACATTTCCCTGTTCAAGAGAGAGAGAAAAATCCCTTTTCAATTATTATTTCAAGCATAAAATGATGGTTAGGTAGGAAGTGATCTTCCAAGTAAATTCAATGAAGTTATCTGGCCTGGAGTTAGGATTTTCTGGTTTCCTTGCAGTAAGTAGGTACCTAGCAATTCAAATTTATCACGAGACCGGTGATTAAATCTATCGTCACGAGACGGATTAAACCGTCGATAAATCAAAAACATCGATGTTTCGATTATTGGTATCGATGTCCCTAGTTCGAGTTCGAGCCTCGAACTTCGAGGTGCAGAGTGCAGAGCTGTTAGCTGTGTCTTGTTTGTTTCTGTGTTCTGAACTTTATGTAAAGAAATTCTCTTCTGAGTTGTAAAGAGTGTACTTTAGGTTTGTGCTTGTGGTATTTGGATAGACCATAATTCATAAAATTAAACTAACTTCCTATCGTACACTGGAGACTCGAAAGTACTGTCCATTCCGTTTAGCATGAATTGTTCATTTGTCTTCGTTCGGTCAGAACTTGCCTATCTGGTGTCTGTACTTCATTTATGTGACGCTGAGTTGTCTTGAGTGTCTAGTGGTGTCTACCTAGTCGAGTGTCAAGTAGGTACGGACCTAGTGTATACCATTTTTCTCACAAAATTTTATTGTTGGCAGGTTTACCAAATTCTCCATGTCAGAGTGCGGGCTGGACCCTCGCCCCGACCTGGGAATTGGATCCTCGAGAAGTCCGTCGATGGCGGCGAGTTCTTCCCTTGGCAGTACTTCGCCGTCAACAGCGACGAGTGTCAGACCAAGTATGGAGTTAAGCCTACTCACCCGGGGCACATCCAGCGGGTACCTGGACAACCACCTTGTGTGACGGCATTCTCCAAAGTGTCGCCTTTTGAAGGGGGAGAGGTAAGTGTATTTATACCCACCTCCTAGCCTTTGTAGCTAGAAGTACCTAACAAGGGATTCATTATTTCATCTCCCCTCAAAATGTCTGTCTTGGGAGGACGCACAATCTCTCACTCTCAACATACCAGTCAGTAGATGACAAAGCACTTGCTGTCTGCAAGTCTGTGTTACAACCAAGCTCCAAGCTTATCAAGCTCACCTTCTGCTGAGTTCGCTGCTCCACTACATGGTTCAGATTTCATTACCACTCCAACACGCAAATCAATGGGTAATCTCTGTTGTCCCACAACTAACCCCTCGAACACCATATATCGCAGTTAACAATGTTGCAAGTTCTAGTAATTGGAGTTCCTAATGCCCTCCGAAGCCCATTCCACCCTTCGTGACGAAATGAGGCTTTTAGAGCTCTGTGGGAGTTGCTTACCATCTACAGACTCACGAAACGCAGTAGCGAACTCAGCAGATGAGCTTGGTTTTGGGGCGAATGGTAATACTCAGTTGCTGACGAAATGTGCCTGGAAATGCCTACTTACCTACCCCTTTCACCACACCAAAGAATAAGGTACTTCTTTTTGTCGTGAACCTCTATGAAAACTGTCTTCTCTGTCTCCTTGGTAGAGTCCGATTAACACTTTCCACGCGGTTCCCAAAATGGCGATTTCATCACCAACGCAGATCTCAAACGGGGTGGTCTTGCCGACTGTGCGGGGTCCCTACCGGTATGCACTTTTTCGCCGCTCTACTGCCATCTGTTTCTTCTTAGTTGAACCTGTTGGTAGTTTTTTTTCAACAGGATTTCTCCATGTGATTTCGTTTAGTAATACCCATTCTCCACTAGGTTGCGTTTCGTTTCCTGGTAGCATGATTGCAATGGTTGCAATTTCGCCCGAAATTAGTAGTCCATACAAAATACCTATAGATAGGTATAGAAAGCGCTCGAAACGTCAGCCGCTCAGGGGGTGGGATTTTGTTTGCCTACCGGTAGGCAATCCGCGTGGAACGTGTTAACAGAATAACATTCTCTAGTTAAAATTTGTGATTAGGAATCAATCCCCAGCGAGGGAACCTCCATGTTTTAAACCATACAGTTGTCGCAGTCAGGACTGAGATGACTCATCATTTTCTGAGAACGTACTTTTAATAATCAACAAAGAATACAGAAGACAAACTGGTTGAGTCAACACATTCTACCATCTGATGGAACCAAACTGTAGAGCTTTCACAAGGATGTGAAATGCGAAATAAACCTAAAGAGGCTGTCAGGCATTGGAACACCTGAAATTGATTGACAACGAATTTGTAGAGAATTCTCAAGTGCGGTGAAAATAATCACCATCAGTAAAAGTTTATTATGCATTGATGATTTATTATTACTACTATTATTGTTTTTTCAGGTGAATATCGGTCTCACACAGGGTTGGCCCAATGGAAGTTTGTCTAGTCCTGAAGTTGCACTTCACACGAGTGCCAGATTCATACGCATTAAGATCCAGAAATTGAGCAGCCATAAGTTTGAAAAAACCAGGCATTCCCATGGCTCAGATCTAGTCAACAGGTATGTACCTATAGTGTATTACGATCACAAATTTACGAATTTCTGTTATAACCCAAGTAAATGTGATGATATTTATTTTCTTGATGCAGATTTTACTATACAATCAAGGATATCCTGATACAAGGAAGATGTAATTGCAGCGGTCATGCATCACGATGTCCATACGATATGATGCTTGGCGTAAGTTTTTGTGTAGTTCCGAGTGTCGTTTGATCTCAGGTGCTATATTTGTTTTGTCAACATTTGTTAATTTAATGTGGGCTTCTTCTTCAGAAATCAGTATGCGAGTGTATGCACAAGACAATGGGAGACAATTGTGAGCAGTGCTTACCCCTGTACAATCAGAGGCCTTGGAGAGCTGGTACTTCCAAAGAAGCCAATCCATGTCTCAAGTGTGAATGCAACGGACACGCCCGCTCTTGTCGTTACGACCCGGCTATTGATGGGACTCTGGCCTCTGATGGATCATTTCTTGGTGGAGGCGTCTGTATTAGTTGCGAGGTGAGAAGCTACCGAGAGTATCTTTTACCCCACTCAACTTTAGTAGGTAGAACCCAATTTCTAAATCACAGAAATATGTTTATAGTGGGACCATTACGTCTATTCATAAAATCAGGGTAAAATGTTGTTTGATAATCTCTACAGGCTCACACTGCCGGAGTGAACTGCGAAAAATGCGAAGACGGCTGGTTTAGATTGCCAGGCGTCCTGCCGAACGCTACGAAACCCTGTATTCCTTGCGAGTGTAACCCACGAGGCTCTACAGGGTTCTGCTGGAAAGACAGCTCCGAGATCCACATGAACAGAGTAAGTACCTTGAGTTGTCTACCAGAGCATGTGATATCCTCGTGGTTGATCGTGAGTTACTCTATGAGTTCCTCCAGTGAATTGGGCGTCTGCACTTTGTTATTGAAACAGTTGCACGGAGAGAAGCAACTTTGGTCTGAAGTGCAAACCAAACCCTCCTCAAGTAGTATTAAGCTGGGTTCACATGAGCGCGGTCAACGCGGTTGTGCGACGAGGCGGTTACGCCGTGTCCTACGTGGACGACCAAAGCGCGCGACCCGTGTGTGTGAGCGAGCAACCAGGTGGTATCAAACAAGTTAAACTGAACGGAGTGTCCTACGTGCCACTGCCCGACGTCGCGATTCGGCCCGAGGTCGCACGCTTGGGTTTGATTTTCAAACTAGTTTGTTTCTGGTCGCGCGCTCGCCTGGTCGCTTGGCCGGGAGGTTATCATTTTCCTGTTTACTGTTTCGTTTGTATCCGTGTTCCACTCATGTTTTCCCTGGAAATGGCTGTAATAATTATTTATAGCGAGCTTCTTATCAGCGAAATTCAAAATAGGGAAACGTTATGGAAAGAAGTAAAGAGTACAAGAAGACATTTCTAGTGTTAAAGAAAACTATACTATTTTGTAATACGAAGGTGGGAATTTGATACATAATTTTTGGCAAAAAGTTAAGCTAATCTACTGTAAGTAAATTTTGCAACCCACTTGAAATCTAATTAATATCGTATATTCAACAAATAAACCATTTGGAGTTGAATAGAAAGAAACATATTATTTGTAACCCATCTAGAAATTATATGTTTTGGTATAGGTTTCAAGACATGTACCTTGGTATGATCCAAAATCGAAGAAACCCGCTGTGGACCAAAATAAATAGAATTGAATACAAAGGGTGTATCAGATAATGTGGTCAGTTGTTCTTCAAGGAAACGGCGTTAAAGTTTCTTTCTCCCAGATGTCGAACCCAACTTTTTTTGATTTGGTGAAAAAGCTGCCTGAGCATGCGGGTAGGTCCTCAAGTTTTACAGCGGCTGTGCTTCATTTCTGGGTTGTTTTTCTCAGTATTTCTACTGTAACAACTGGTCCCTTTAGAATCGCACATTTTCACACTCGAATTTAGGGGAGAAATTCGTGTTTGAACGATTTAAATTCACCGCTTGGTTCCCTCTTTGAAAAATTGCCGAAATTAGCGTCCATCTTAACGAGTTCTTTGCCGTAAATTAATAAAGCAATGCTGCATTATTCGAATAAAATATGTCATACTATCGCGAAAAACAGAAAATGTGCTTAAGTAGAGAAAAATTTGACAACTCAGGACGAAGCAAAGATAACCTCGCAAGGAAGGATTTCAGACGCGTCTTGTGGACGCCTACTGTGTACACTATAGCGGCGCGCGCGCGCGACTTGAGGTTGCTCTGTCGCACTCTTTGGTCGTCCACGTAGGACAAGGCCTGAAGCTGGGTTCACATGAGCGCGGTCAACGCGGTTGTGCGAGGAGGCGGTCAACGCGATCGGGACGCGGCTGGCATCTAGAGGTTCACGTGGTTGCGGTTGCGCGTCAGCTTCCCGCCTTTTCGACTAATATTTTCCCGCGCTTCAGTGGAAATCCTAAGCTTCAGTTTTGAATCCTAGCTCGTTTTAATCCTTTTAATTTCAATATAATTTTAGAATTATGATAGCTTTATTTTATTTGTAATCATTATTATCAAAGTGAATTATAATGTAGAATATTCCCACGAAAAGCGTAATTTATAATTTCGTTGTTGGTGCTAATTATGCAAAAAAATCTTAGAAATCACCTCAGGTGGTTGAAATTTTCATCAAATTTAGTTTCCATTACATAAATCACAGATCATATTTATTAGATATACCATTTATTTAATTACGATGCATTCTTCACATGTTTACAGGAGACCAAAATAAACGAAAATTACAAATACCTATAAGTAAAATAAAAATACTTGGTGACCCCTACCTTAAAGTCCCACAGCTGTCTTCTCTCCTTCACAAGGTCAATAATAAGTTCGCTAAAACTTGTCATTTTTGGACAGAGGATTTGTAATCGGCGGAATCTTCTGTGAATCAGCTTCCAAGCTCACCACACAAAACACCAGTTGAATTCCCTGCTCAAACAAGTGGTGATAACAAGTCGTGATAACGAAGCGGTCGACGCGTCAAATATCAGAATTTTTGAAACGCGACAGTCCACTCCAAAAGTACTCAGGCGGCTGAGGCGCCGCCAATCAAATGGCCAAACGCGTCAACCGCAACCGCGTTGACCGCCCTCATGTGAACCCAGCTTTATGCGTTCGGGACGCAGCTGGTGTCTAGAGGTTCACATGGGCGCGGTTGCGCGACAGCTTTTCGACTTCAGTTGAAATCCTATTATGGTTTGAATCCTGTTTGTTTGAATCCTATCATTTTTATTTTCACATTGTGATTCAATTCAGCTCGTCCGAACTATGTGAATCACTATAAAATCACCAATGTACCTCCTCATCAAGGGTGACTGGGGGGCACATCAAGTAGGTATATTTTTTCTGTTCCTACGATGTTCCATTTCATTTTTAAATGCATCAAAGATAAACAGTATTTTACTGAATCGAGATAGATACCGTTACCTACCAACTCCAAAAATCGGAATTCTGATAGCTTTATTTTATTTGTAATCATTATTATCAAAGTGAATTATGATGTAGAATATTCATATGAAAAGCGTCATTATTTACAATTCCGTTGTAGGTGCTAATTGAAGACTACAGGGGAAAAACGCTGAACGTCCAAAATAAGGATTTTTGTTGTTTGTGCTGCTATCTTGTAGGCTACAATCGGAACTATATTCCAAGTGTTTTCAACCGGTTGAAATGATGAAAGTCCAGTTCTGTGAACTTTTGAAAGTTTAGTATAATGGGAAAAACGCTGAGGTGAGGGTCTACGGACATTCATTCTTTTTTAACGAAAGCGAAGAGATTCTGCTGTGACCTTTATCATTTTTCCCCTGTACCCTTCAATTATGCAAAAAAATCTTGGAAATCACCTCAAGTGTTTGAAATTCTCATCAATTTGAGTATCCATTACATAAATAAATCACAGATCATATTTATTGGATAGGTATACGTTTTATTTCATTACGATGCATTCATCAAATGTCTACAAGAGACGAAAATTATAAAAATAAGTAAAGTAAAACAACTCTCGATCCCTAACTTAAAATCCCACAGCTCTCTTCTCTCCTTAACTAATTCAATTACAATTTCACTAAAACTTTGATTCATTTTGGATCAAGCTTCCAGAAAAATCACAACACACCAGTTGATACCCGTGCTGGAACAAGTGGTGATAACAAAAAATGTAAACAAAGGGCGCGCGGTTACGCGTCGAATATCAGAATTTTTGAAACGCGACAGTCCACTCCAAAAGTACTCAGGCGGCTGAGGCGCCGCCAATCAAATGGCCGAACGCGTAACCGCCTCGTCGCATAACCGCGTTAACTGCGCTCATGTGAACCCAGCTTGCAGCAAATCCCTATTTTTATTACATACAAAATATGTTAGTTATAATTGATTAGTGATATCACATTTTATTTTTCAGCTTGCTGGAGTTTGTGAGTGCTTGGAAGGTTTCACTGGTCCTAAATGTGACAGATGTGCACCAGGCTATCGTGGCTTTCCAAACTGTACGAGATGCGATTGCGACCTCAGAGGTCTGCTTCCAGGAAGCTTGTGCGACTCTCATTGTGTTTGTAAAGTTAGTGTTTGTTCCATTATTACCTCGTATTTCATGTACTGTTGTGCCACGCTTGGATACCAGGTCTGCCAAATGCTCAGAAGCTGTTCCTTAAAACCACGAAGCAGCGTCTTAGGTTGAGAGCTTTTTGAACTATGTTTACTTTACTTATCAAGTCTCAAGGGTCCAACAGGAAGCTATGTAAAAAGGCTAGTTGTGAAACTTCCTTTAGTCTAGTGTTGTTTAGTGATGCATGATATGACGGTATACCTTTTGTATGGAGAACCTCATTTACTATCGATCTTGGTAACGTTCACAGCCGAACGTTGAAGGAAAGAGATGTGATCGTTGCAAGCCCGGATATTTCTTCATGGAGCAACCCGACGGCGCGATAGAGTGTACAGAATGTTACTGTTCCGGTCTGAAAGTCAGTTGTGAGAGGGCTGCTGGTTATAGCGTCAATGAGGTGGGTTTTCAGTATGCATGGACCTTACTACAGCTCTTTTCAACCTTACTTAATTACTATTACTATTGCTTACTCAAGTTCTTCAGCTCTAAGTTTCCTCATTTCTAATAATTTCCTTTAATCGCCAGTTCATGACTATGGAGGGATGGCAAGTTTGTGATCTCTCAACAAGCTACATCGTTCAACCCTACAACCGTTTCCCAAAATCTCATCAAGTCTCCATAGCTGATGCTCAGATGACAGGACTTGAAAGCTATTATTGGCTAGCCCCTCCTACTTATCGAGGGAACAAACTCACCAGCTACGGTTCTACCATAACATTTTCAGTCAGTTGGGACTTCATGAGAGGTGACACCAGTGGAAAAGAAACAACGGGGCCAGATCTTGTGCTCATTGTAAGTATTCCGTATCGTAAGTTTTAAAAGTTATTATGACGATTAGCATTTTGCAGGATCTTTAGCGTTATCTATTCTGTTTAGGGACACAATGGTTTAAGAATTGGTTATGGAAATTCTCAACACACTGACCGGAGTTTGAACATAACTGTTCCACTTGTGGAAGATGGATGGTACCACGTGCTGGACGGAGTGAAAGACATAGTTACCAGGCTTAGAAGGAATCAAGAAAATTGGGAGGAGTTTCGAGGTGAAAACATTAATCGCGGACAACTACTCAGCGTGCTGGCGAATTTGAAGCATATGCTTGTCCGGGCGAAATATCACACCGATCAAGCAGAAGGCAGGTGAGTGTTTGAAGGTCAAATCCAGCGAGAATTGATTCATGGTGATACTTAGTTCACATGGACTGCAGTTGAAGATGGAAAATGGTTGAAAGTGGTAGGTGGAGTACCTACATTTATATTTCATTTATGCTACAGTGTAGGAGGATCTGATTGACATGTAATGAGTGGATCCGATGAGTCTGTAATTTCCTTTTCTCCTTACAATTGTTCTTCTTATTTAAAATTGAAATGAAATTCCGAATTACTAGGTCGAATTAACGTTTATTGTAGGTAGATAAGTTGCACCAGTGACGTCATAAAATGAACATATTCCTGTTGTGATCAGAAAAGAGATGCATTTCTGTCCATCCACTTCCTTGGCTCAGTGGTAGAGAGCCCGAAATCAGTCGGAAAGTCTGTAGATCGATCCCCCGTCGGGAGAAGTTAGTTTTTTTTTATGACAACATTCATCCATGCAACGCATGGAAAATAACAGCTGCTAAAAATCAAACTGTGCTACCCCTATCAGTGAATCTTTTCTACCTAGTAATGCAGACTAGACGTTAGGTGTCGGACCGGCGCTAGTTCTCCCTGGCTCCACAGGGAGCGCAGGATACTTGGAATGACCGATGTTACCGACAAATTTGGTGTTAATGAATGATTGACAAGACAGCCCCGAGAGAGCAGCAGTGCAGCAGAGGCAAATTATAGGCATTTTTCTTGTCTTGATCTCAAACCTATTTAACTATCTAAGTCTTGTTAATCACGCTTTAACATCAATTGGACTGCGTTATGCGAAAATATCTCTTTAAGTGACAGAATACCTGTCGTACCTACAATACAAAAGGATTCATCTCGCTAGGTAGTATCGATTTCTTTGGGTACTTGCGCCCTCCTTTTGTTAGAAAATCGAACTATTTCCTCATAGAGGTACTTACTAAGCGACTAAAAAAGGCATTTTGAATTTCACAATTCCCTACGAAACACCATGAAAAAGTTACCAAACAAACGACACATAAATATTGGTGATTAGTTTGGATTTATGTATATTTGTGTATATTTCCCAGGGGCAACTGCGAGTGCCTCATTTTACTGTTTCGTATTATGTATTTGCAAAGCTATCTCTTTCGTCGAAACAGCTAAATTAATGAATTCGCAGTGTATGGGCAAGCTATGAGGTATGAAGATGAAGTTATAAAAGAGTTATGTAATAAAACAATCATTAGGACCCATTGTACAATATGTAAAATGATACAAAGGGTTGGCGCTTAGTTATAGATAATAATAATTTACAGATTAATGCAATTTTATCTAATAACGATAAATTGGCGGTTGTCTGGTTTTTGCGCTCCAATTATCGGTAACATCAGTCATCCCTATTATCCTGCGCTCCCCGTGGAGCCAGGGAGAACTAGCGCCGGTCCGACACCTAACGTCTAGTGTAATGCAGTATCTTTGGTAGTGACAACTTTAGGGAATAGTATGTATCGGTCTTAGTTGAACTACAAACAACTCTGCTATGTTGATGCCAGTGCACCATTTGGGTTAACTTTCAACCAGCCCAGCTGATGCATTGAAGTAGCTTCATCCTGATACCATGGTTCTTATTCCATTGCAATGAGACTGTCTTCAATGAGACTATCTTCCCAGCATTCATCTTCATTACTTTTAGACGACAATGTTCCAAAAATAAGCGAATAACATTCCGTAGGAAATCATCAACCTCCTTTCAACTTAATGCGTTTGAGCAGTATCCATCCGCAACTCTGCCACAGTTGGTTATTGGCCAATCAGATTCCAGGACAACCTCAATATTGGACACAGTGCTGCAATCTGCAAATCTCAGAGCATGTGAACTGGGCTCAATTCTCCTTTGCATATTTCTCTATGCCTTGTTCTGTAGCTTATTCTATGAGTGTGATTCGAAAGTTTCTAGCTGAGCTACGTCAACACAAACATGAACCACAATTGATCTCATTGATAGGCGCGTTATTGATTAATGACCACTCGATAAAAACTTCATCCGAGCTATGTGGGAATAAAAGTAGTGGATCTACTTTGATTGTGCCCATTCCCTACTTCTGTTGTGTCCTCTAATAACAACGTTATTCACCTAATAACGAGATTAAAAGTGTTCTGTTTTCCATGAATTTTAAGGAAAAACTCTGCAAATTATTATCTAGATCACTCTTCTGCAAAGAACAGGACTTTGCCATTGTTACCACCAAACAACATGATGAAAAACATCGATCGCATTTCGGTCAGCTAAAATTTGAACGGAGATTAGACCTCTTTTGCGATTCACACTCGTGTTTCTGATTTATCTTACGTCCAACCCTTAAGTTCTAGTAGGGAGCGAACGGTCCTACAGGGCTCCGCGTGGTCTCTAATAAATCTAAAAATTCAATACTATCTTAAATTGATGTAAAAACAATACCTTACAACTCAACATTTTTTGAGTTAGGGCATTTTCAAAATTTCAACCCTTATTGTCCAACCCTTAGAAGTGACTTACATCTACCAAAAGCTTCGGGGCACAACTAGACCCCAAATGGAGCCCACATACCAAATTTCATCAAAATCGGTCAATGCTGAGGAAAGTGCCGCGTACGGCGGATGGACGGCCAAATTTTTATTCGATTTTTGGATTCTGCGTACCTTGAACCGTAAACCAACAAATTTTGAGGGGGGTTTTAAAAAAAATTCTTGGTTGATTCCAAAGATATATTATTGTTAATAATAAACCAAAATGGGAATAATTTATTTGGAATCGATGTCACCATTGTCAATTCCACGAATTTCATGTCCAAAATAATTTATTCGAAATGTTACCTTGTAGCTGAATATTATTATCTTGGTTCTCCACCAGCTTATATGCTTGCACAATCGAGTTGGGCAATGAAGGCGGAAGTGGGACATCAGTTGGGTTCATCGAAAAGTGCTTCTGTCCCGTTGGAAATGCAGGCCTTTCGTGTGAACGATGTGATTACGGATACACCAAGATAACGGATGGTGTTGCCCCTATGCACAAAGTCGTCTGCTCGAAATGCAATTGTCACGGCCATTCTCCATCCTGTGATTCAATCACTGGACAGTGTGCAGTAAGTCATCTACCTTAAGATTAATAGATGTTTTCGAGTCAAATCAAAATCAGGCTCCTCAACCAGGTGTTTACATGAGCCTGGGCACCTTCATTCAACTGATAATCCGATTTTTTGTAGATGTGTGAGCATAACACTACAGGTGCTGTTTGTGATAAATGCGTTGAAGGTTTCTACGGAGACGCCACCAATGGATCTCCTAATGATTGTAGGCAATGTGCTTGCCCTTTGATCGAACCAAGCAACAATTTCAGCCCTACTTGTGTAGCAGACAACCTTGGTTACATTTGCACAGCTTGTCCCAGCGGTTATACAGGTAGACATTGTGAACAGTAAGTACCGAACACCTGTTACTCCAATCTTCAGCGAATTTGTCTCCGCTAACAATATACTCCACGTTTGTCTCTGAATTTCCTCATTCGCAGATGCGCTCCTGGGTATTACGGTAACCCTGAAGAGGTTGGATCCACTTGTAAGCAATGTAATTGTAACGATGGCCCTTGTGATCATTTCACTGGGAGGTGTTTGACATGTCTTGGCAACACTCAGGGTTGGAAATGTGACAAATGTAAACCAAACCACTATGGAAACGCTTCTACTACTGGTTGTTTCTGTGAGTACAATTGTCTGCTTTTTAGAACGAGTAGATCAATAATTTGCCAAGCTGTGCACAGTTTTAACCAGGTATTTGTTGCAGCTTGTGGGTGTAGCCCTACTGGTTCAGAAATTACCGAAGGCTGTAACTTGGAAGATGGTCAGTGCAAGTGCAAGGAAAGATTCACCGGTAGAACGTGCGACCGTTGTGAAGTACGTACTGTTGAGAACTAACTATAATATGAAAAGGTTATCTTTGCAAAATCGTTCAATTTTCATGGCATGTTACTTATTGTTCAGACAGGCTTTGGAAACGTATCTGCAGGATGTGTGGCTTGTAATTGTGATAATGTAGGAGCTAAGTCCTCCTTATGTGACGCAATTAGTGGAGCTTGCGAGTGCCATCCTGGAGTCACTGGACTTAGTTGTCATACTTGCCTCCCTGAACATTATGGCTATTCAGATACTGGTTGTAAACGTAAGTTTTTCATATCTACTGATGAGTACTTTTAATTTGTGTAGTCTCAGTTTTTTTTTACAAGGGTCATCCAGAAAATGGGTTTGGCAGTGCTCGTGATGGGATTTTTTTTATTTTTTTTTTATGTACCTGGCTTGAAGACAGTAGCTTTGTCCCGTGTTTTTGTCGACTGTTTTGTTCAGTCACAGTGAATTTTTCAAATGGAGAGGTCGAAGCCAGTTCCCGCCACCTCTCGTCTGAGTGAGATCCCAGCGGACATAGGGTTTTTGACTTATTTCAGAAAAATACGGCCCCAATATCCATTGCAAGATCGTGGAAGCGTATGGCGGAGATACGATCAGTCAACTACCAGTCACAGAAGTTTAGAGTAGGCCGTACTGATGTTGTATCTTCAAAAATTAACTACCCTCGACCAGGGATCGACCTCCAATCTTTCCGACTAAACTGTAATTACATTCCTGAGTCTGAGCTCGCTATCACTGAGCTACAGAGGTGAATGGACAGCAATGGGAAGAGGTAGCTGATCACAACACTGATGCCCACAATGAGCTTAGGATACTCCAAGTGATTTCTAACGAATTGTTCAAAAAGTACAAAAAACAAAAGTAGAAAAAGCTTGATGGCCTTGACTGGACCCTGACAACCCTTGCACTTCACAAAATCTTCCTGATGATATTGTATTGGAAATATAACTCTGTTACAAGAAGTTGAGTGCGAGATGGGTGCCAGAATGCTCAGTTGGGAAGAGAGTGGGTGTTTACCACAACCCATAATCCAGAAGCAATCCCGCCAATTGTGTAATTCAGCCTCCCTAACCAAGAAGTAGTTCAAAATGATACATTCAGCTTGCAAATTTGCCGCATCTGTCTTTTGGGATCAGAAGTGAAGGGAAGACTATCAATTCCAGCACATACTGCAATACCCTTAAAAAACTCATAATAGCGATACAGATGCTAGGGGGCCTGGCCCCACACTGCGCGAGTCACCCTAGAACTTTTGACTTCTTTTGTATGGGACATTATCAACCATCCTTCTATTCACCCGACTAAGCACCATCCTATTTCCATCTGTTCACGAAATTGAAAGTGTTGGTGGGTAAAAAAGATTTGCAGAGGATCCAGAGGTCCAGTAAGCTCTTTAGAAGTGGTTAAAATATGCGGCAGTAGAGTTCTAAGACACTGACATAAAAAAGCTGGTCTCAGGCTATAGAAATGTCTCAACGGGGATTACAGGGAAAAATAGCTTAGTATATTTGTGAACTATACTGTCAACTTAATTGAAATACAATTATTTATCGCATTTTCAAAAATGGTGTAAACTCATTTCTGGATGACCCTTGTATTATGCTCGATTTTTTGTTAATTACCTGGAAAACCTTACCCATGTTTTGTGTGCATTTTCAGGATGCAACTGTAATTTGGTTGGCTCTGAGAGCTCAGATTGTGACATCTTCACTGGAGAATGCAAATGCAGACCCAATGTTAGCGGTAGAACATGCAACGTTTGCCTAGTAAGTATAATCGAGGGTACTTTGGTCGGAAATATTCGCGTGATACTTCTCACCCATCTGCGCAACTGTTGAAAGTTCAATTGTAGTACAATTTACTGTACCATTTTTTGAGTGCCTATTTTCCATTACGTGTTCCTTTAGAAATTGTGACACTAACCCTTATTTTCATTTCAGACTGGTTTCTGGGGGTTGAGCGCCAATGGATGCACCCCTTGTGAGTGCGATCCTCTCGGCTCGAAGAATTTTAGTTGTGATCAAACTACTGGACAGTGTTTCTGCAAGCCTGGTGTTGGAAACTTAAAATGCGACCAATGCTTGCCTCGATACTACAATATGTCGTCGGAAGGATGTTCAGGTTGAAACTCATTGCTTCTTCCTTCTCTTTTAACTTGAGTCAAATTAATGCTTGTCTAGCAATCTCTCCCTATGTAACTCAAATTTATTATTATAAACCGTCATAAATGTAGAATTTTTGACGATTTTTATTTTTGCTCACTGAAAGCAAGATGTTATTGTAAAATGTAGACAAATCCTTTGCAATTTAGAATGCGATCTGTGCGAGCTTCCTGGTAGAATTTGCGACCCAGACACCGGAGCTTGTGTATGCCCTCCGCTCACTGCTGGTGACTTTTGCCAAGGATGTGAAATCAATTCTTGGGGTTATCATCCTCAGAAAGGGTGTAAGGTTTGTTTATTTTTATATTTTTCTTTGGGTTTTTGAAGCAATCATTTCTATTCTGCCTGCCACCAAGTAAGTTACTTCATTTTCAGCCTTGTGACTGTGATCCTCTTGGTTCTCTTGGAGGGAAATGTGATGCTATCAACGGAAAATGCTCGTGCAAGGAAGGTTACCATGGCACTAAGTGTCAAAGTTGTTCCAAAGGTTATTATGGACACCCAACGTGCAAGAAATGTGATTGCAATGTCCCTGGTACGTTACCCCACCATTGCCAGGATGACATTTGTGAGTGCGATGGCACCGGACAATGCCCTTGCAAGGTAAACCTAGTAGTCCAATAAACCGTCTGGTTTTTATGTTTGGAGGTTTGATTCTCTGTCATCCTGTACCTGTATTATCGATTCACAGGAACACGTGCATGGACTCCAGTGTAATAAATGTAAGGACGGTACGTTTGGACTGCTCGAAGAAAATACAAAAGGCTGCACAGAGTGTTTCTGCTTCAATCGTAGTACTGTTTGCACTGATGCTCATCTCGAGTGGACAGAAATCCGCATTGGCCGACCACGCATCATTATGATCAATTATGATAATGAAACAAATCCGGATAACGTGATATATCCTGTGAATACTCAAGAAATCTGCTACATCAATGTAAGCTCTAGTTGTACTCTTACCAACTTAATAACCATTTTATTGAGATGGCTATGTGTTTGGTCGAATACCAATACTCTGACTTTAACTCAACGCAACTTTAAGCCCAATGATACTATAACATGTGGTAGAAAAATTAATTAAAGAGATCACACGTTTGAAAAAAAGGCAGGCCGCCATAAATGCACACACACTACGCCATGCGCGTGTGTGAGTAGTATTTTGTAGTATCCAAGAGGTCCTCCAATGGTTTCATCTCTTCTCTGTGCATGGATACTTTTTTCAAAGACAGTCGGCTAGCTACGTCACGATTGGCTAGCTACGTCACACCATTGAAATCTTCAACTTCCCTCAGCTTCTCTGATTTTTTAAAAACATTTTCTCGACGAACAGACCAGATTACTGTTATTCCTGAGCCATACCCTTTTGAAAAATTTTTTTTTAAAAATTGACTGAAATACCCCATTATGCCCTGAAGAGTTTTTAAATGATTTTGTTGAACTGCCCTGTATGAAGTGACTGATCAAGACGTCGTTGCGCTGATAAGAAATGAACTTATCAGACTTGAAATGAAAGGAGAAAGGGTTGTGATTGATAATATTGAAATACATTAAGTTGAAATTGTACTTATAGCGAGTAAAGTTCATTCTGTGGTGAAGGTCTATGAAGACTAGACGATGCGAGTGGTACATAAGAGTTTCACAATGCGTAGAACCGTAAAATGTTCATGTTCTCAGTTGAATGTTATTTAAAGATTTAGTTCGTTTGAGTATGTCTCAACAGACAGCGTCCCTACTTTGTCTAAATCAATTTAAGGGGCTTCGAGGAGTCTGTGGAGATCTTGATGGGACTTTTGTGGCTGCAGCGCCCTTCCAGGTTGAGCCTCTGAAGTAACTCGTGGTACCTAGTCTTTGGAGCCGAAATACTGCACTGGGGATGACCTCGTGGACACAATAGTTGCTGCTTGAGGGATGAGCGTTTCGAAAAACAATTATCGCAAATATAACGGGGTTTTGGATAGAAGGTGATTGCAGCGAAGTTTCAGAACGGGTTCCCGCGCTTTTACCCACCCAGTCACAGAAAAGGCCGTCTGAGAATGGCTTCTCACACTAAGTCAAATCTGCTGACAAATCGTTTCCAATTTATAATAATGTCCACCGAAAATTCGTTTTGATGAAAACCGAAACTTGGGTTTTGTTTGTTGCAACGTTATTTAGATAGACCACCCATTCAATTCATTAATGCCTCCTATGAAATTTCAGCTGGCCATGCCAGGAAACAGCGGAATGGTGAAAAAGGAAGGAAACTATCTTAATGTAACCAACAACCTTCGAATCATTCCTGCTCAAGAAGGCAACGTGGAGCTTGGAGTGAGCTATTGGTTTGATTCCCCAGTCTACTGGCAACTTCCTGACGAATTTCTAGGAGACAAAGTAAGTTAGTGGAGGATTTTCACAAGTTTTCGTGTATTGACCATCCACTTGAAATGTTTAATCTAGTTTTAAACTTAGGTGCTGTCATATGGAGGATACCTTCGATTTACTGTGGAAACAAGGGGTGGATCTACATTGTTCCCCGAGTCAGTCCTTGCTTCGTACCCACTAATTCAAATCCAGGGAAACGACAAAATAGTCTTGGAGCACTTCCCTTTTAATGGGAAATACCATTCTGGCAGGCTTAACGTGAGGTAACGAATCATTGAATCCCTTCATGGATTATCTTGTATTTGTGAAATTCATTACAATCAATTCTATATTATTCAACAGGCTCCATGAAACTGTGTGGAGGATGAAAAATAACCCGAAAGATTATGTGTCAAGAGAAACAATGATGTTGGCGCTTCAAAATCTACAACATATTCTGATCAGAGCGAGTGATTCAATGGACTTTAATGAAGCAAGGCAAGTACTCTATCCAGACCCCTAATATTCAAATGTGTTGGTACTGCATATATAAAAATCCCTTGAAGTACCAATTTATTACCCATATTATTTCCTTTTCTAACTCTCAATTGTTCATTCAGGCTTCGTGAAGTCACTCTGGATACGGCTATCGCATTTCCAACCACCAAAGCACCAAGCGCTACTGGGATCGAACTGTGCGAGTGTCCCAAACACTACAACGCTACATCTTGTCAAAATCCAAGTATAGGGTTCTATAGATACCGCAGTGAAGTTGTGCAATCAACAATCATCATAGACCTGATTGGTGAAGCCAGACCTTGTGAATGCAGCAACCGGTCTTCCGTCTGTGACATGGAAACTGGTAAATGCTTGGTAAGAACATTTTTTTTTCTTTTTTTTACGGAAGAGGGGAAACTCTTTAAGAGCGAAGGGGAAGTTCACCCCAACAGTGTTGGACTCCCCATGCATTGGGCCTACCAACTAAAACCCCACTCCCTCTGCTTAGGACTCACCCCGGAACCACTTGTACAGTATTACTTCAGGGTGAGCCCTTTTTTTGTGCCAAATGGCTGCTCCTACTTCTGGTCTCTCCTTCAATTCTATTCCTCATCTTCTTCCTCCCATCTTCCATCTGATTGTCTGTGGACGCAACGTTCCGATGACCTCTTCGGCACTCCTCATTGAGGGCATGTGAAGAAGGTGTGGCAGACATCATCCTCATTATCCCACAGTATCTGCACTCTGGGTCAGTGGCTTTCCCGATCTTTACTAAGAAGGAGCGGGAATATCCATGCCCTGAGAGGAATTGAGTCAGGTAATAGTTCACCTCTCCGTGTTTTCTCTCCAACCAAGCCTTTAGATCGTCAATTATGAGGGCTGTCTACCTTCCACGGGTTTCACAGACAAGGTCTGCTTGCCACCTACGGATGGTCTCCTCACGCTCTTCCCACTTTACTATGGAAATTGCCTCTGCCTTCCTCATTCTTATCCTTTTACGCTCCAGTGCCTGGTGGTATATTGGGACAGTTCCCGCTATCACTTGTGATGCTGGACCTGAGACAGTTCTAAATGCACTACTGATTCTCAGAGCTCCTCTCCTCTGTACAGCTTCCATACGTGCCCTGCACTTTTGGTACCTAAGGGAGTCTGCCCACACTTCTGCTCCAGACAGCATAATTGCCTCTGCAGTTCGCATAAGGAGTCTCCTCTTAGCGGGTGATGGGCCCCCTAGATTTGCCATCAGTCGGCTCAGCTTATTTACAATATCTGCAGCCTTATCTGCTGCTCCACTGATGTGCCTCCAGTAGCTTAGTTTCCCGTCCAGCGTCACACCAAGGTAGTGAATGGCTGGAGAGGTGATGATTTCCTGCCCATCCACATTCATAGGTATAGATCTCTCAATTCTTGTTTACTTATGAATATCTCCTGTTTACTTATACGAGTATGTACCTGATATGATGAATCTATGAAAGGACCATCATCTACTATGCGGCTAGAGGGACAATTTGCTTCCGTATATGTATTTCTGAAATCAGCCAAAGTCAACCTCCTTTTCACAATAAATATCCAAATAATAAAGTGCCAATTATTTAAAAAATTGTGAAGTATCTACATAATGTCAGTTTACTACCAACCGAAAACTGAATAAATATCCAAATTGGCATTCTAAGCTCGGGGGTAACCAAGTCTCAAGCTGGTGGAGATGCGAAGGCGATGATCTAATAGCAACTCGCCTGTAGGGCGTTTCACCACGTTGCTTTACAAAAGAAGAGAAAACCAAGAATTTCAAGCGTTGTTGTGCATTTGCGTCAGTCAAGTTTCCTACTAATGGAATTTGAAGTTATTGTTGCTTATGTTTCCATCTCTTGTGGGAATTCAAGTATTCCCTAGGAGGAAAGCAAGAATATTTTCCACAAATATAATAAGGATTCGTCAAGTTCAGGTATAATAGTCGAGGACCGTTAATCTTCAGTTAATACTTCTAATTATTTTAATAATTTTAATACTAATAAGTTTTTACTTCCCTAAAGGGCGCCATTCACGTGTATGCCTGGAGTCGCCGCCGCGGCCCTAGCCGCCGTCAAAGGGGAAAACTACCCGTGAATGGTTAACAAAATCTTGAGGTCTGGCGGTCGTCCGCCGCTCGGCAGGTAATCGAACATGCTCGAAAATTGCGGCCAGTTAATCCTCGGCAGCCCTGTGAATGGTTGAAGTGAGGCCGACGCCCGGTCGCCCTCCCACCAGTACAGCATGTAGCCCTACCGTTTTCCTCACTTCTAGTCATCTGAGCAAGCGGTGGTTGGTAGCAGGTCCGCCATCCGGCGGAGTCAGGAGGTTTTGGTAGCCAGGTGAATGGACTACTGTGGTGGCTTTGGGGAGTACCTGGAGGGACGCGGCAGCGACTCCAGGCATACACGTGAATGGGGCCCTTTAGTTTCGAAGTTCTCAATAGTTTTTAGACAAAGTTTTGAATCCAGTGTTGCTTTGAGCAACTTGGAAAGAGTTGAAGCAATGTTGAAAGTGTTCTGAGTCTCTATCTCACAACACACCGTGCCTATCTATTGGCCAATAAGATGAAGTGAATGTAAGCACTCACGTTGCTGGAGCCTGTTGGGAGTCCTTGGCGTGGCTGTAGGTCGTGGCGATCGTGGCCTAATCCTCCAGGCCAGACAGGATCAGGTTGCAATGAGCCAGGGAGGGAAGCTCAGTGAAATAGAGGGCGGCCACGTTATTAGTCACTGAAGCTATAATTAATGCATATCTCGTATCTGAGAGGATTCCATAGAACTAAATCATGATTGACGGAAAGTGGAAGTTATGCGCTCATCGGTTCGTCAACGAAAAACCCTCTGTAGAAAGATAAGCCAAATGGAAAAACTCTGTGGAAAGATTTACATCGGCGCTTGCTCACTGTAACTACTTTTTCCACGTTTTCATAAAACGAAAATTAATACTACATTTTGTCATTCCCCAGGACTGCGCAGATAACACTGGAGGGCACCAATGTGAGAGTTGTGCAGAGGGATATTACGGTAGTCCTAACGAGGGTATCGCTTGCAAAGCCTGCCCATGTCCATCAGAATCTAGGAACTTTGCCTCCAGCTGTGAGGTATTTGCGGATGGTAATCGAGTTTGCTACTGTAAATCAGGTTATGCTGGCCAGTACTGTGACAGGTATGTTTGTAGGCACTAAGTCGGCCTAGTACCAGTGTAATTATAACCTGCTTACCAATTCGAGCATTTTAAATACTATTGTCTTCCTGCTTTATAAAATTCCAGGTGCAGCTATGGACATTATGGCAACCCAATCAACGGTGGATCATGCAAGCAGTGCCAGTGTCATCCCCATGGTCGGAGCAGTGATGGGTGCGATGAAAATACGGGACAGTGCTCCTGTCTTCCTGGTGTAACAGGCTGGGATTGTTCCGTCTGTGTTGATAAACTTCACGTCTTATCTGAAAACGGATGTACAGGTAAGCTTAAGGTTTGTTCAGTGAAGCAGTCCCGAACCAGATTGGAACTGAACCAGAGCTGATAAGGGGAAGGGATAGAGGCGTCTGGACTCCTCCAGACAGGCAATAATGAACGTGTCCAGTTCTGAACCCATCGGGACTGCTTCTCCGGACAAACCTTCAGGTTTTCACATAGAAGATTCTCTCAGTTGATACCACTATCTAAGCAAGGCACCTCACCACAAACTGCGTGTGTAGCGTAGTATGAAGTTCTATGCTGCTGGAAGCAGAATCCTTGAATAGTGCATTACCTAGGAGAGAATTTATTTGTATTTCAGTTTATATTTTGTTCACAAACAAATGAATTATTTTCCTGGTTTTTAGAATGCACCGACGACTGCATTGTCAACTTACTCGAAAGAATTTACGGTATTGAAGATCGATTGGAAAACCACACAAGTAATGTATTGTCAGGGATGCTTGCACCATCCCATGAGCCTTTGATGCGAATGAACATGAAAGCTGCTGAACTCGAAAAAACACTCCAGCAGAATAAGGATAACTACCTTTTAGCTGAAGAACTCCAAACAAGGGTCGACAAGGACTTCAGGTCAAAAGAGAAACAACTCGTTCAAAAAGTAGGCTTTCAACCGTTTTTTAAGTCATTGCCTAGTGTGTTTGCATTTATAGCGGCCCGCCTTTTTCAAACGTGTGATCTCTTTAACTAATTTTTCTACCACATGTTATAGTATCATTGGGCTTAAAGTTGTAGTATATAGGTTTTCAAGGGTGCTGAATCCAAATTTGAGGTCAAAAACCTGAATTCCCCACCCACCGAAATACCCCATTGTTGGGTGTTCTATAGTACTCCCCCTCCCCCCCCTCTTTCAAACTAAGATTTCTCCTCATGAACCTCACCCTTTTAGAAATTGAATGAGTAGTTTCAAAACGTCAATCCCCGCATATTAATTAACTTTCAATGGAGAACAAATTAAATTTTCCTACGTTGGGTTTTTCATCGGGTAAAAAACTGGGGGGCTGTAGTAAAGTTTTGCATTAGTCAAAAACTTTAGTACAGCTCGCCCTCCCCACGGAAGTAGGGGGTGAAAAATTACAATAAAACTAAAAACTCAATCGGGCACCCATTTATTTTTCAAAATCGACTTATTCATATTAGGTACCTAAGGGGTTATACATGGTTTTAATGTACCCCATTAAACCTATATATTATGGATCTACCTTCCTGATGCGGACGTCCCGTTTCCACAAAACTTCACGAATATTTTTTTTATTTCCTTTATCTCAATTTAATTAATTAATTTTGTTAACTTCTAAACAATTTATTTGTAAATTTCCTCAAATGCAATTTCTTTCATCATGAAACATTTCAATTTTTACTGGTGTTTAACACTACTCGCCAGTGGGAGCAGTACCAAAGTTTTACACTAGTCTTGTATTACCCATTAGTACCTATGGTACCTGTGCGAGTCCATTTTGGAAAATAAATGGGTTTCCCATTGAGTTTTTTGTTTTTATTGTTATTTTTCACCCGCTATTTCCGTGGGGAGGGCGAGCTGTACTACAGTTTTTGACTAATGCAAAACTTCACTACAGCCCCCCAGTTTTTTAAACCCTACGTAAGCAAAATTTAATTGGATCTCCGTTGATAGCTTATTAATTAGCGGGGATTTCCTTATGAGGAGAAATCTTAGTTTCAAAGTGTGGGGCAGTACTAAAGAACGCCCGAATTGTCCTCTAGTGAAATGAATTTTTTCCTACTTTTTTGTTGCTCAGAACTCGAATATATCGATACCTTAAAGCGCAAAAGTGCTATATCCATCCATCTTCGGAATTTCCTTTTTTTTATTTCAAAAATACTCAAATTTAACAAAACTATTATTGACCTTCCTAAAGATTAAATCTTGAAATTTTCTTGAAGAAATGAAAGACTTTATTGTAATAAGCCATTATTTTAGGAATGGGGCAGTTGCATGATATTTTTTTGTATTTTTTCTGTGCAGAGAATCTCTATTGAAGTAAGTACCTGCAAATAAAACTGCCAGAAACGCTTCCTAAAAATTTAGAGATTTTTTCAAAGAACGGGATTTTCGGATTCAGGCGGAAAAACCTACACACGGCTTGGACGCTGCGGGGTGGGGGCTACGTCACGGGTGTGAAGGGGGCCAAGCATGGACTAGTATCCATAGTGGACCTAGGTCCATGGCGCCAACGTTGCAACAAGAAAAACATCCAAAATATGCTTCAAAACTTTCAATTCAAACGATTAATTCAAACATGTAAAGCTTGAATTAATATATTTCAAAGTTTTTTTAATCGTCACCATTATTTTGAAACTATATTTCAACGTTTCTGACTCGAATTGTCCTCGATGGCAGTGATCTCAATGCACTCTATCGTGAGATTCTCGTTTAGGGATGACGTAAGAGGAGTGGCCCGCCAACACTAAAAAGTACAGTACTTCTTTATTGAAATACGGCTAAACTAAATGGAATTTCGAACTGAAAACTGGTGTAGAAACGTTTTAAGTGCGCTAAATTCGAATCTGAAGTCAAAAACACGAAATTCCGAACCATGCAACTACCCCATTGTGCACTGGTGAAAACTTCTGCGTTTTTCTCAAAACTCCGTTTTTGGACCTAGCGCCTGTTCGTATCCTAATCGGTAGTGACCCACATCAATGCATACTTTGCATAGTGAAACACCAAGCCATGTCGCACGCTTACAATATCCATGATTATGAGGGGGTGACCCAAAAATAACGAGACATTTGCAATAACTTTTGTTTTTGAATATTTTCAATCCTAACTTGGAAGTACTCACCATTGAACAGTATGCACTTGTCCAATATAAAATCACTTGAATTGGTACATTTTTAGCCCTCTAGCGATTTTTGTTTACCTCTTCCGCAGAACCAAAACGCTTCCCTTCCAGGTCTCTTTCGCTCTGGGAAAAGTTTGTGCTCAAAATCGGTACAACTACTGCCATCTCAACATTCTGAGCTTATTGAAAATTTTAATAACTATTCCAGTGAGACGGTTTACCATTTGTGAGATTTCATGAAATTCAACATTTGCAGCCATCTTAAAGCTTTGTATTTGGTGACATTGTTTTGTAGCTGAAGAAGTTGTTGAAAAATAAGAATCCAGATGAGATGTTAGTGTTCGTGAATGAAGCCAAAAACAGCACAGATGTAATACATTATGGAGTCAAGACAATGACCGGTGAAATTTATGGTAAGTTGCAATTTCTGCTCGTACGTAACTACTCAGTGCAATACTGCCGTGATTAGTTGAACCAAAAAATTTGGGGATAGGATGTTTTAACTACTGGCGTCACAATGATACCTACATTGTAGTTGTTTCATCTGGAGTTTATTTTATGCCGATGGTTGCTATTTCAGATGTTATCAACAGGCTGAAAACCTACGCTGAGGGAGATTCTGAAAAAATAAGCATTGACACGATGCTTCTTGAAGCCAGAATGGTTTTAGGTAGAATCAGAGACACTGATTTGGAAACCAAAGCTATTGAAAGTGATCGATTGTTGAGGTAAGCGTATGATTGGAGGATTGGCTCGATCACATTCTTAGTTATTCGTTTCATACTCGCTAAATGTATTGTCCGTCGCTTGATTTGGTTTTAGAACTTGTCAAAATTCTCTGAACGAGCTCAGCTACCTGGGTGACCGTCGAGAGATCGAAATCCTCCACCACAGGACTGATAAATTGGGAAATAAAATCAATGAGCTCAACAACATAGCTCTCAACACTCAAAAGGATTACTCGAAGGTAATATCTATATGTTGTTGAGCTTTTTTGGTTTATTATTTTCAATAATGAACCTTTGGAATCGACCAAGAAACGGCGGCACTTTTGCCACTTAGCATTGACCGATTTTGATGAAATTTGGTATGTAGGCTCCATTTGGGGTCTAGTTGTGCCCCGAAGCTTTTGGTTGATGTAGGTCACTTCTAAGGGTTCCAAAATCAATTTTGAAATTTTGAAAACGCCCTAACTCAAAAAATTTCGATGTAAAGGTATTGTTTTTCCTTCGATTTTGGTTTCTATAGAATTTTAAAAAATTTTTGAGACCACCCGGAGCTCTGTAGGACAAACCGTTCGCTCCCTACAAAAATGTAAGGGTTTATATTGAAATATATATATATATATATATATGTGTGTGTGTGTGTGTGTGTGTGTGTGTGTGTAAATCAAAACACGAGTGTGAATCGCAAAAGAGGCCTAATCTCCGTTAAAATTAGAGCTGACCGAAATGCGATCAATGGTTGGTGATTTTGGTTTTTTTTTATTTTTTTTTTATTTATTTTTTTTTTTTTAATTTTTTTTTATATTGGATGGTTGGTGATTTTGTAGACGAGTGATCTATATAGAAAAATAATAAACCATTGTGTAATAATTTGCAGCGTTTTTCGTTTTACACCATTCATTTTGTCATTGAACTATTTTCCCTCAATACTGTTGTAGATCGAAGAGTTGATAAATAGGAATCAAAACTTCACTAGAGTATTGAAAGCGAGGAATTTCGACATTGATATATTCTCTGATGAAATTAATAAAATGGCGAATGAAACTTTCTATCTCAATGAAATGACAAAAGTAAATTTGCTAGAGGCAGAAGACAGCGCCATGGTAAGCAATTTTCCTCATTTTGTTCTTTGTGAGTTTACTTCGACGTCCGGAATACTGGAATAATCCACATTTTATAATTTTTACAGGCAATAATTTCACTATACGACTCAGTCAACATTGGATCGAGAGCTATTGAAGACAAATCAAAAGAATTAGCGTTGATAAAAGAAAATATGACGAGTGCTGTTGTACAAGCATTACTGCACGCTGATAAGCTCATGGAATTTTCGGTTGTCTACAGAAAGTAAGTTTGAATGATTCTTTAAAACCGTATCTTTCAGTCGAAAAAGATTGTTTCCTACATCGTTGTTAATATTTTGGTCTGTTTGGCAGTTGGTTTAAATCGGACAATAACAGCCTTGCAATGAGAGCCACCAATGCTTATCAAGATATCATTGATTCGTTGAAGGAAGCAGAATATGCGGTGAACAATGCCACTCTTGCAGCAGTCATCGCTCATGAAGAAGTGAGTATGATGGGTGTAAATATCTAAGAATATTTTATGCCTTGCATGAAGCATGGGTTCGAATCACATCCTCGTCGCCAAATATTATAATTTCTCGTGAATACGAATCTGTGAGATACTGTGAATGCTGCACACGTATTTACCCACATCACTATTAAATAGTCCACAATCCAAACCTTCCCAAGAAGATTATTTGATCAAGTCATCAATAAATTTTATTGATGACTTGATCAAATAATCTTCTTGTGAAGGTTTGGAGTGACATGAATGGAGGAAAATGGATGTACTACTACACTACAAAACTGATAGGAAATGAGTTGAAATTTTATTATAAATTTAGCAACTCTACCTACCGCTTACCCCTGTACTTGGCGAAACTATCCCACGGGAATTCTTTCAAATTTCCCCCCTAAAGTGAACTTAAGGCCCTCCAAAAACATGGTAAATTGAAAAAGCTTCTAAAAGTTCCGAATTTGAACAAATTTTCAACACGTATGGTATATCAAATACCTTTTTATCGTACACTGCCGAGTCACCGATGAATGAGAATTCTTATCAAATAAAATATAATTATTTCGTTGCCTTTCAATCAGAATAAAATTAAAAGAGAAAACGCTGCAAATTATTACACAATGGTTTATTACTTTTCTATAGATCACTCGTCTGCAAAGCCATCAACCATCCAACTTGAAGAAAAACATCGATCGTATTTCGGACAGCTAAAATTTGAACGGAGATTAGGCCTCTATTGCGATTCACACTCGTGTTTCTGATTTATCGTGCGTAAAACACTCAAATTCTCGTAGCGAGCGAACGGTTTGTCCTACAGAGCTCCGCGTGGTCTCAAAAAATTCTAAAAATTCTATAGAATCATAAATTGAAGGAAAAACAATACCTTTATATCGAAGTTTTTTGAGTTAGGGCGTTTTCAAAATTTCAAAATTGATTTTGGAACCCTTAGAAGTGACCTACATCAACCGAAGTCTTCGGGGCACAACTAGATCCCAAATGGAGCCTACAAACCAAATTTCATCAAAATCGGTCAATGCTAAGTGGCAAAAGTGCCGCGAACGGCGGACGGACGGCCAAATTTTTATTCGATTTTTGGATTCTACGTACCTTGAAACGTAAACCATCAAATTTTGAGGGGGTGTTAAAAATTTTTTTTCTTGGTCGATTCCAAAGGTTTATTATTGAAAATAATAAACCAAAAATTGGAAAAAGAATCGATAAAATAAAATAATAGAACAATTTATTGCTAGTAATTGAACATTCTCACTTGCTGAGCGCACCAATTACTCGTAGATAAAGTAGTAAACGTAAATGTACACAAATACAACTACAACAGTCTCGATCGAAGATGTCTTCAGTTTATCTACAATTTTGGCAGTTTTCCAATGGCGACTTGTTTAAATTGTTCCCCTAAAGTGTATGTACTGTTGGCCCTTTATAAACATGGTGAAACTGAAAAAGCTTCCATAATGAACAGGAAACACATTGCGAAGTATAGGGTTAAAGTGGAATCTTAATTCCTTTACTAACAATATTGTGATTTTCATTCCTCAGGCTTATCCTGAAGTTGGATCACTTTCTCTTGTCGACCAAGCAATCTCTGCCAAAAAAATCTCTCAGAATCTGCGTTCGAGGGCAGAGGAACTTCTCAGCATCGTCAATTCTCTCAATCCCAAACTCGAAGCTTCAACTTCAGCTTTGGAAAGAGCTAACAAAAACGTTGCAATCATCACGACGGAAAAAGAAAACATCGGAAAGCAAATTGAAGAACTCGATCAAACTTTATTGTCTGGTAAGCTTTAATATTGAAATCACTCACAATAAAGGGTGATACAAATGAAATTGGTACCTATATTAAATTAATTCGACTACCAAACATGACCGTACAATTTCAGTAAAAGATTCTTCCGTGGATACAATTACCAAATGCGACGAGGTCATCGAATACATTGAAAATGTGGAGGATGAAGTCTTTTCATTGCGTTTCAATATAACTAATAAATTGCAACCTTCTTTGGACGATTTGGACGCTGATGGTGAGATGAGTCTGAACACAGCCAGAGATTTGAGTGAGTGATTTTTCTCCATACGCTGAAATGGAATGAAATCTGTTCGAAGAAATGCTCTGCGTGAATTCGTATTTTTTCCGGAAATGTTTTACTGTGATACTTTTTCAGTCGATGAGGCCGAAGCAAGTACAAAACAAACTCAGGAAGTGGTTGATAGGATGGCATTTACAAGTAAAAAACAGGACCAGCAGTTTGAAAAATGGAACAACACCATCGCCAGCAAACTGGAGGAACTCAGAAATAAAATTACCCGAGCTCATCATAATGCTAATAGGGTAAGATTATCAGATATCTCTGAACTCTGTATACCACATGTACGTACTCGTGTGATTAATATTGCCTTCACCATAAACGGATTTAATCTCATTAAAAATCTCAAGCCGAGTTTTCTCGTTTGCGACAAGGTAACTGTAATGACTCATACTCTCAGCTATGTTGGTTCTCCAATAAAGGACACAAGGGAAACCCTGAGTGACTCATCATGCCAGGTAGGTAGAGTGAGGTACGGAGAACAAACACGTCACTTGACGTCACCTTCCTCCACTCTCCCCTTACCTTGTTTAACCAATATAAAAGGAGGACTCAGGGTTTCCCCTTCGTGCATTCGTCTTCGAAAACTCGACTTGATTATTTCTTGCTCTACCTCGCCTTCTCTTAGAAGCCCACAGTTCCTCAGAGGTCTCGGTAGGCAATAAGCTCATTGTGCCGGCCTCAGCTCCCATTTCACCTAGTCGTTGTCTGCCCCCCAACTAGGCCTAGGTAAATGTGCTACCTCCCTCCGGTCAGCGAGCAATCGTGCCGAGGTCTGTAGCTGAGCTGAAGTCTTTGAGCACGTGCTGTCCCATCCTTCACCTTCGTTGAGTAGGGACCAATAGAATTCAACAAGCCGACGTGAAGACAATTGACTTCACACACTGACATAACAGTAACAAATCACAGTGCGGATTTTGCATTGGCGATAGACTCTATCGACATTTTTCACTAAGAAATATTGCCTAGACTCCAGTTCTTAACGTAATGAGCTCGTTCTAGTCTTGATTCAAAGAAGAGGAGTCAAGCTACACAGCATTGTGGCCAACGTAAGAGAAAAAATCTCTACGGCCTCAGTACCCCTGATTTCTGGACTTACCTCATATGTTAGGCGATTGTTTTATATCTCTTTTAGATAGATTCGAAGTCATACAAGATTCTTGGTTGTTTCAGATTCGTTTGTCCATGACTAGCATTGGCGATAGTGGAGGCACTTGTGTTCGAACATACAAACCAGCTAATCTCGAGCCCAGTACGATGACAACTATCGTTCTCACCTACGCCATCAGCTCCCAGCTGAGAGACGCTTTGTTATTCTACCTGCCTAGCAGCTCAACTGTAAGATTCCTATTATTAATGGTTTTGATTTTATCCCTGTTTTTTTTTGCCATGTCTAAAGAGTTATGTTATTGAACTGTTATGGCAAGATGTGAATGGAATGTGCTGCAAAAAAACTGTCTCCTATTTTATGAGTTGATTTAAATTGGTGATCCCATTATTTCTAACTGCCAGTTTAAACTGTTATTGCAGGATGACTTCGTAGCGATAGAAATGGTAAACCGGAAGATGAGATTCGTTTGGAATGTTGGTGGAGGGCTGGGCGAGGTCACTCATCCTCTCCACATCCAGACAGCTGGCGACCTTAACAAAGATCAACACTGGTACAGAGTAGAAGCCGAGAGGTGAGAAATGAAGATCATGAATAGTTTGTGGTAATCCTTGCTGACTCCAATGTTATGAAGAGATTCTCTGAGGTTGCCATTGCCATGCTGGCCCGGCGACACCATGTACATAGCCTAGGGACTTAAGCTAAGTAGACAAGCAGATAATGTATGTTGTAAGAAATGTATATAGTAGACATAGTGTTATATATATCCTAGCAGGATAAATGTATATAGTACCTTAAGATTAGGATAAGGATTAGGGCTCCGACCTGGCTGCACAATTCCATGAGGAGGGGGGTAGTCAGGGGAAGTAGGCTAGGGGCAGATCCAACACCTAGGGGAACCACCAGACATGATCGTTGAAGACTGTTTGCCGCCTTCAATTGATCCCCCTTATCAAAGTGGTAGCACTCGTGCGAGCACACAGCTGGTAGTGCTTAGGTCCTAGTGACCATACTCGTAGCAAGCAAACAGGGGACCGTCTCCCTCTATCAAGCTCTCGTAATGCTCGAGCTGGAATTTTCCAGATGATAGTAAAGCGGTAGGATCAGGTACAAATTCTCTGATCCGGGCCTGTGACCAGTCATGGTATCTGGGGTTGAGACTGTGCCAGTTCACTGGCAGACAGTCTTATCTCAACACTGGTACCGCAGGAGGGGGGGAGCCCCAGGCTACCGATACAATGACTTTGTCGAAGTATCACTTGCCTGCCCCCCAAATGAGGTAGGATTCGCGGGGGTCGTGGTTTATACTGCCCTGGGAGACGAACTTCATCTGTATCCCCGGGAAGGGATCCATGTGTCATGGCCAGCGAGGATGGCCCTGATGAATGGAACCCAACATGTGAGTTTTGTGGATTGTCAAAAACTCGGGGGCCGACCTGCATAGTCGGTAGTGCGAGCTAGACGTGCGCCTCAACCTGTAGGTTATCACAGGGACTTCCAAATATGCAAGGACATTGATTGTGTCAACAATCCCTCTCAGGAGGAGTTTTTCTCTTGCTGCCTGCAGCAAGGGGGGAGACTATAGAGTCGCAAGACCCCAGGAATCCCTTAATCGTCCTTCACTCTGGAGGAAGAATAGTATACATCCCCTTGACTCCAATGTTATACTGATTCTTCCTGAGGGTGAGAGTCCGTTTAGAGATGACTCTGGATTACGAACTGTCACAGTTTCTTTTTGGGTATGTAAAGTTCTCAGACAAGTTGCACAGACCTGGATTGCACCAAGTCCAGCAGCTTTATGCTTGTGAGGTGGAGGTTTGCAGACCACATTTTGCTGAAATGTAGTTGCAAGGACGCTGATCCTGCTGACAACCCCTATCCGAAGGAATGATTCCCTCAATTCTTGGGGTGGGGTGGGGGAGAGACCATAGTATTTTTCTCAGGGCTCTTTAAACCTATTCCTAAAGACGGAATGACATTCATTTGACTTCAATGATAACGTTTGGTCGTAAGTTACCATGATTATATTAAGGTATTCGAACAATGTTTGATGTGTTGCATGTCTGACATGAATACGACTATTTCTGATCAATCTTCTTAATCGCTGCAGGGTGAGCAACATTGGCAATCTATGGGTGCGTCCTGTAGTCGTTCCAGAAGGGTCGTCATTGAGAGACAGTCCACCAGCCACCAATGCTTCGCTAGCAGGAGTTGGAAGATTCGACGTGGGGCCTGGAGATCGTGTTTGGGTTGGAGGAGCTGATCGGCGCCATCCACATCTGCTATCCACCCAATCTGGTTTGGTTGGTTGTCTGCATCATCTGTACCTAAATGGACGACCCATCGGGCTCTGGGACTTCAGCACTCAGAATCCTCATTCTTGCACAGCTTGCGTCGAAGGGTAAATACCACGTGTCAGATGTCTACCGCTATAAAAATACTTGTTGAGATTATTGTATATGGTATTTGATATATTCCAGTGTTACACACATTATCAACCAAGCATCCTTTATAATTAGCTAGTATTTTTTTTATGTAAGTTGAACCTACTTTTATTCTCTACACAAACCTTGTTTCAGAGCTCAAGAAGTAGTTGATGAATCGTCCTACAGTTTCACTGGAGATGGTTACTCCGTCGTTACACATGACAGCTCAGGAACTTACAATAAGTACCTGTTCAGCGTATCACTGAAGTTCAAAACGTTTGATTCCAACGCTCTTCTTTTCATTGGATCTGGAAACTCCACTGTAATCTACTGACATTTTCAGTGCATGCATGTTAATGATTTACTGGTTCCAGTTATGGTCAAATCCCTGGAAAATCTTTCTTTCTTTGGAAATAGGTCGTAGTATGTCCTATTCTCGAATCAGTTATTAAGAAGAGATTTCATCAATTTTCAGGGAAAACACGTTTCTCTGATGTTGAAAAATGGAAGAGTCGTCTTCAGGATTGGTTATGGTGAGGACTCCAGTCTGGAAATGTCTACGACAGAAAAGTACAATAATGGGAAGTGGACAAGAGTCGAAGCCAGTCGCTATTTTGATCGAAAGAAAAAACTGGAAAAAGGTATGCCGGAAGTGAGACCACAAATAAGAGATTTCTTACACTTTCTCTCTGGCACTCCTCGTTTCTCCTTCTGAATTGGTAACACTTTCAGACTGTGGTGTTCCTCATTTTAATAAAGAAACCAAAATTCAACTTACGAAGGTGTCAAAATGGCTTGTTTTAAGGTAGGTAAGGAAGTATCGTCAAGATAACAAGAACTTATTTACGATGAGCATCCTTGTCGTAGAGTTTCAAATTTGGTTACAATCTAACAAGAGATAAAATTTTGTGACGGGCAAAACTCAACCACATTTGTCTATTTCATTGATGCCATCCATTTCTTGATTTCTAACAAATTAACTGCTAAAATTTGTAAATAAATGAGGAATGCACGAACTGTTCTCTATTTATTGATTTAGATGTCTACCTCAATTAAGAGAAACATTTTCTTTTAAATTCCATTTCTAATAGAGACCAGATGTTAGCATTTCATTGGAATGTAGATAAAGCAGACTTTACATGGGCGGGAAGAAAGAGGAAGGATGGAATGAAATCTGATTTGGTGTTTGGACTGGAAGATGGTGGCCGCCATGTTGTTCAATAATAATAATAATCTTTATTGAGTAAAAAGCCTGCAAGGCGATACAATCGTCAGTGGGTACATTCAATAAGATTAATAAATATCAAGGATAAAAAACAAATTAGAGTACTAATGACAGTTCGTATTACAAATACTTGTCGAAATTGATAACACACAAACTCGACGCACGATACAACTCGGCATCTATTACTAGTATTTTTTTTTTTTTTTTTTTTTAAACTGCGACAGGCATCTTGCGCAGCACCACCGGAAGGAGGTTATAGAGCCTAGCACTTGTAACGGACTTCCAGACAACGATTTGGTGAGACGGACTGCTGGCGGACACAAATCATTACGCCTCCGAGTGTAATAAGAGTGCGTGTCTGAGTGTTGGGGAATATGCTCAATGTTTTCCCGTACATAAGTGAGAGCGCTTAGCACATAAAGAGCTGGCACAGTCAATGTCCCTAGTTCCTGAAAATAAGCGAGGCAGCTCTGAGATGTCTTCAGGTGAAAGATGGCACGTACTGCCGACTTCTGTGCTCTGAATGCTACCGTACTATGAGCAGAATTTCCCCTCAACAGAACTCCATATGAGAGCCTACTGTGTGCGCACGCGAAATACACTGTTCGAAGCACATGGTGCGAAACGACCCCAGACAAATGGCGTAGCATAAAATGAGGAATTTCACCGATTTCTGTTTGCATTTTTCCTGAATAGTTAATGGTGTGGGATAGATGAAAATCGGGCTGATTTCGGAAAATAAGTCTCCTGTTATTTTTGGGAGACAGTCAAAATTTTTAATTTCAAAACTAACCGGGAAAACAGACGTCCAGCGGGAACGCTCGCTGATTGGCTGTTCGGATCGCCGTCTCCACCCAGTGTTGCCCATTGGTACGACAAAATTGTGTTTTCTAAGAGAAAAGTTATCAAACAAAAACCGAGGAAACCTAATTTTCCCCATCTCGCTTTTTCTATTTTTTTCTTCAGTTTTTCGATTTCGAACTTTACTGTTTCATGAAATTTTGCATCTGGGGACTATGGATTTCTCGATCTCAGCGCTTCAAGCGGCCATAAATGAACTATTCCAGCATGAGGTCATTTTCCCGGTTTTTTTAAACATTCGTATTTTCTACACTGTTTTGTTTATTCGTAAATTAGGAAGTTCGGGCTGAAAGTTTGCCTTAGGGGGTTTTTAGAGGTGCTGAATCCGATTTTAGGGTCAAAAATAGGAAATTCCGACATGGTGAAATTCCTCATTTGACGACGCCAGTTTGGGGGCCACTGCTTCAATATGCTTGGACCAAGACAACCGGGAATCGATGGTGATACCGAGAAAGTTCACTGAAGCGTCCAGACGCCCGTTCAAGTTGAATTCCAGGAGTTGTGTTTTGTCTTCATTACGCTGCAGGGAATTGGCCTTACACCAATCGTGAACAACCCTTGAAAAGTCCATCAGGCCCGAATGAAGTGCAGATTGAAAAGAGCCCGTGACTTGGAGGGTAATTTCATCAGCGTAAAGGAAAATATTTGTAGAGACATCATCAAACTGGCACGCTAGGTCATTAATAAATATAACAAAAAGAGTTGGTCCCAGCTTAGATCCCTGCTTCAGTTGTTGGAGCGTCGGCAGTAGAAATGTCCATACCGTTTGCGTCATTGCCGCGGTTGTAGCAGCTCAGGGACAGTATACTGTAGTAAAGAATTGAATAATTAATTTCAAGGCAAAGGGATTAAGAATTTGTACTGCTTTAAAAAGAAAATGAGAGTAGTACTACAGTGTTGGCCAGTGGTGAAGACGTTGGTAATTCCAGGACGACGGAAAGAACTCGTTTTTTAGGGGTTTTATGAAGTTATGCGGAAAATTCGAGAGACGAAAAAGTTATTATTAACTATTAAGTACGAAAACGCAATGGCACAAATGAGAGGGATTCGATAGCGAACAAGCGTGATGGCGAACTGAAACACTCCTGGAAGGAGAGAGAATCAAAGGTTGTCCTAAGGTGCCCGTCCACTAGGTCGACAGCGCGGTGCGGCGCGGGTCGAAAAATTTTCGCAATCTGCCGCTCTCCAGACTTCTGGAGCGCGGCGTCGCGCCGCGCTGCGCTGTCGACCTAGTGGACGGAGGGCGAAGCGAAAAATTGTCGACCTCGGTCATTTTTGACAGTGTTCTGCTATTGTATACGAGGCTTAATCAATGTGTGAAGCTCGAAAAACTTCCCCCTCGACATTCTAAAATACTTTATAAACTTTTGCTCGTCTCTTAGAAACTCTTGGAACAGGTAATTGTGCTCCCCCACGTCCATCCTCTTTATTGGATGGACCCAAAATCTTCTGCTTTTCCCACCGATTTGGTCCTGTTCTTATGCTTCCAAAGCTGCGACTAAAATGAACATTTCTTCGTGGTCAAATGAAAAAATAATACCTATGCCCGACATTTTCCTGAGAAGGCACCTTCAATCTACGTGACGAAACGGTGGGTCGAAAAATTTTATCCGCTCCAGTGGACGTAGCTCAAGAATTTCGCGTCGCGCCGCGCTGTGGACCTAGTGGACGGCCAGCCCTACAGGTGGCATCGTCTTCCAGAGGTATTCACAAGAAAGCTAACTGGATGACAGGCCTTTACAACCACTTATCCGTCAAACTCTGTGCAAGCGCAATGGGGAGTTTCAGTTAGGTTGGTTTGATTTAGATACAGTACGGCGTGTTCTAACCTTGATACGGCCTGTCGTAGCCTTGATATGTTGCGCTGTATCCAATCCGGAACTGGCTTCTAATTCATTCGGAGCTGGCAATCCGGCGCTATGTATCGAGAATATGTCCCGGCGTATCCGTCCAAACCTTCTGAAACTCACTATTACATGATCCGTTCACTGCCCATGCGAACACTTTCCAACTCCACTAATTTTTCTGTCGATCCATCCTTCCTCATTCGTTCCACCCTAGTGAAGCCTGCTTTACAGAATTCAATCCGGTTTTCTTGCATTACTCTTCATCTACTCGTTCCCAACAATTTTTGGTAAAATGTTTGTTATGTTCATCTTTAACTTTAAACCTCATCTTAAAATTCTTTCTCACTTTTTCTAACCTCTGCTTCGCTTTCCACTCACACTTTCATCTCTTCTCTTTCTGTGCAGATATAAAAATGAAAGATTAATATTAGAACACATTTGGGTTTCAGGAGTCCTCAAAGTTGGCAATGAGGTCAGAGACGGCGCCCCGACGATTCCTCCGAGCCAGGATTCCATCCCTGACATGTCTGTTGCCAGGTATTACGTGGGAGGAATCCCTCCAGGCGAGAAAAATCTGCCTCCAGTTCCAGGTCCGTTCCTTGGCTGCATGTCAGACCTTCAGATAGACCAAGGAGCATACAGCCTCCTCAAAGGAAAATACTGGGGAATTCAAGCTTCGTGTCCCAGCAAGGTAAGCGCGAATTCTGAGCACCTACGTTAATAAGAAGACTCGCAGCATCAATGTTTTGGAAAACGTAATAAACTCTGCAAGGTTTCGTGTTGCATCCTTGTTTAATTTTTTATATTATTATTATTTTTTTTTTATTTATTATTTTTTTTTTTTTTTTTGAAATTTCTTCTCAGAAGCGATGGGAGCACGTCGAAAGAAAGGGAAACTAAATAAATGCGGAGGTTGCTCCAGCTTACCCAACGCTGGCTCTAATAGTTTGGAATGTTGAAGAGGTAGGGGAAGAGGATGGGTGAATGTGCCCCCTATAAACTCCACTAGTTCATGCACGAGCCACAGAGAACGCGGGTGGTGATACCCTAGAGCACTCCCTTTGGAGTCCCCTGCTCGAGTAACTCCGTGGCACTTTTTTCACACCACACCCCGGTCCATGTCAAGGTCGCAGCAATGACACTGATATTACTGGCTGCCACTTCTTTTACCGTGGACATCGCTTGCCATGGATCCTGCCCGTCATATTTGCTTATTTTAGCCTGCCATGTTTGCTCGATGTTTAGGCTGCCATTGACTACATGAACATCCGAGACTATGGAAAATCTTCAGGCTTTCGATATCCGATTTTGTGCTCTGGTCGCTCGGTATTAATTCCCAATATCCCAGCCACTGGATGCCAATGCACCTGCTAGCTACTTAGCTACCGCATCTTGACAGTAAACAGTGATCAGCTGCTTGGCCTGCCTCTGTTTTGGAGTGTGGCTCCTCTTTTGTTATCCTCGCTTTTCTGGGACTGTAGAGTAATGAAGCTCACAAAGAATGGCTCTCCAATCTCTGTTTGGCAAGGCGATCGGCTCCTTCAATATCGTCAACTCCGTCTTGGCCAGAAACTCTGAGCAAAGTCAGCTTACATCTCCGAGCCGCGGTCTTGAGGGAATTTAGACAACCCCAGGTTAGCATTGACATTGTGGTCTAGATATTCCCTATGAATTTCATCGGATAGACAAACAAAATTCTAATTTCATCTGAAATTGTTCAAAAGCTCGGAAATATGAGTAAAAGTTTTGATTTTGGGGAACCCAACTTTTTTTGATTTGTAACACGCATACAAAGCTTCCCTATCCCCAGTTCAGGTAGTGAGAAAGCGTAATAGTCACTCTATTGGAGAGCCAGACTTCTGAGGAAGTTATCCTCTCTCGTTCAATTATCTACTTATTGCTCACATTATTTTTTCTTTTACTTTACGAACGGGCTTTGAAATTGTGGGGGCGGAGAGCGGAAGTTCTTCTCTCAGAACAGTGGTTTCCAAACCACCCCAACCTGAACATTTTGCTGCAAATTCGAATCTTAACTAAGTAATGGACTAACCATAACAGTAATCAGACACCATTTACCGATAATAGGAACTAACATTTTCATTCAACTTGATTCATCCGTTTCACAGCCAATTGCCGTCGCTGGATTTTATGGAAACGGGTTCATAGAGCTTCCATCACATTCCCTGAAGAAGAAAGACAACTTTGGTTTTGTGTTTTCAACTTCTCAAAGAGATGCTCTCCTCATGCTTTCGACCTTCGAAGGGCTGGTAAGTTTCATTTTGGATTCCGTGTATGCTTATTCGTAATCCAAATTCGTACAAGCACAACTCGATTCGTGCATGATCATTTTCCCATGGAGAAAATCAGTTAGTTTCTCTAGATCGTTGTCAAATGAATGATGGTTAACTTTTTAATTAACCAAAACAAGTTAGAATTTTGATCGTTTCAATGATATTCATGTTAATGTAGTCTCTCTTTGTAAAAGATTCTTCAAGTCTTGAGCTCAGATTAATTCTTGAAAACTCCAAGCATGAGGTGGCACCGAACCCAACTCATAACAATAAAACCATAAAAAGTTAACTAGCTGTACCTAACTACATTAAAAGAATTGAGAAACTCTTAACCTTATCAATAATTGCAACGATTATTTCTAGGAAGAAGTCTGTCAATGTTTCACCGATTTTGATGTTGTTTGTGGCATGTTTTTATAAGGCCTTTACAAGTGTGCGTGGTGAATGTTTGGTCTGTGGGTGGAGGAGCTCCTCCATCCTCTTCTGGTGTACCTCTGGTGTTTGGTGCCCCACAATATCTTGTCGTTGCTGAAGATAGGACTGCTTTATAGTCCCGGCCTTGTTATGAGGATCAAGTGCTCACACTTACTATTATTTAAACCTCCAAAGTCGCACAGTTCAACATTTTTGAAATGCCGCAAACCACATCATTATCGACCGAAAATTGGCGAGTGAGGTGGTAATAACGTAGTCACATCCCTTCGGTGCCCCCTTAACTGCAGTTTTCCAACAATTATCAGACACTAGACTTAAGGGGGCCTCAGTCGCCCGCTGTTCGTTCCTCGTTCCGGGTTAGTGTTTCTCTCAAGAACCGGCGCTCAAACTTTAAAAATTGTACCTAAATTTGAAATTTTCAAGGATTTTCGAAATTTATTAGTGCAACTGCCTAGGTAATTAAAAAACTAGAAGATAGCCACTGGAATCATCAAAATCTAACAATAATGAGGAATTTCACCATGTCGGAATTTCCTATTTTTGACTCCAAAATCGGATTCAGCACCCCTAAAAACCCCCTAAGGCAAACTTTCAGCCCGAACTTCCTAATTTACGAATAAACAAAACAGTGTAGAAAATACGAATGTTTAAAAAAACCGGGAAAATGACGTCATGCTGGAATAGTTCATTTATGGCCGCTTGAAGCGCTGAGATCGAGAAATCCATAGTCCCCAGATGTAAAATTTCATGAAACAGTAAAGTTCGAAATCGAAAAACTGAAGAAAAAAATAGAAAAAGCGAGATGGGGAAAATTAGGTTTCCTCTGTTTTTGTTTGATAACTTTTCTCTTAGAAAACACGATTTTGTCGTCCCAATGGGCAACACTGGAAGGAGACGGCGATCCAAACAGCCCAATCAGCGAGCGTTCCCGCTGGACGTCTGTTTTCCCGGTTAGTTTTGAAATTAAAAATTTTGACTGTCTCCCAAAAATAACAGGAGACTTATTTTCCGAAATCAGCTCGATTTTCATCTATCCCACACCATTAACTATTCAGGAAAAATGCAAACAGAAATCGGTGAAATTCCTCATTGCCGGCGGAATTTGGGAAATACCTAACTGAATAAACAGTTTTCCCACATTCCGCCGGTAATTATGAATTTCAAAAATCCTTGAAAATTTCAAATTTATTTACAATTTTTAAAGTTTTAGCGCCGGTTCTTGAGAGATATACTTACCCGGACCGAGGAACGAACGGCGACCGACTGAAATCCTCTTAACCAGAAAAATACTGAGTCGAGAATGCTAGTAAATTTCCTACTGTACTCTCTTCGGAGAGTCCTGTTGGAGTTCAGAAGAGAATCGCACTAGAATTGATAGAGTTGTTTTGTTAAGTAAATAAAGTTAATTAAAAGTCTTAAGTAAATAAAATAAATCGCAAGATCTCGAACCCCGAGTCACGAAGGAATTGCTGATGCAGCATGTATCTTATAATATAAGTTGCACTTATAATTTCATCATTGCACTCATTTTAAGGTTCAGGAAAAAACTCTAACCAAATTACTAATCAAAGCATCCTTATGCGTTTCGGAAAGATCGAGTTTGTTCCTGAACTGATTAACATTTCATTGACAACCCGCGTTAGTGATTTGGCTTCGTCATTTATTTTCAGAATGGTCAACTTGATGATAAAGAGGAGATGACTAATCTTATTGAACAGGAGGTAACACAATTAACATCACATTTTCCCTCCACTTCCATCTTAATGAACTAATATTTTTAACTATTTCCAATGTTCCTTGGATGTTATGAATCACTAAGTGATGCATTCTACTATTAAAAACGCATCGTGCAATAATGTTGCATGCAAGGCTTTGGCTAAGCACGACAGGATTATAAACGTCAAAAACAAATTGAAAAAATTGAAGCACTACTCTTTTTACGTAGTAATGGTTTTTTTTATTTATTAAGGAGGCTTTCAGTTTTTGTTCCTTTTCAGAGGTACATAAGTTTCATTTTTCAAGTGAGTAGTCTTGTTGCAAAACCACCTAATTCCATGCCAAGCGAAGTTGAGTAAATTGCGAAAAACTTGTAGTTATTGGACCTATAGCCTAGGCTGCACTTTGAATGATTGTCAAGATTAAACCAGACAATGTAGCTCAAAAATTTTCCTTGGCTCCCCCCCCCCCCCCTTTAGATTGCCTATATTGAAGCTTGAATGACTTCCAAGATAAAACCAGACAATGAAGCTCTAGGCTGGACTTTAAATTAGGGCCAAGATTAAACTAGACTATATAGCTCGAAATATTAGCCAAGGAAGCTTCCTGCGTTCAATAGGATTGAAAATGGCTTCGGAGCTCACTCAGCTGATCAGTGATCTGAAGAGTGAAGAAGATCTTCTCGAATGCTGGAGACGCCTGGAAGAGCACTGATCGGTATCCTTGTGGGTTCCACTCCAGCGCTTCTCGCTCCACCGCTCCCTCGCCCTTCCTCAAAGTGTGACCAATCCACTGTCACTTCCTCCTCTTTACCTCAACAGCAATGGGAAGCTGTTGAGTCCTTCTCAGCAACTCATCATTAGAAATGGTGTCGGGCCACCACACACCGAGGATCCGCCTCAAGCAGCGATTAACAAATACCTGTAGCTTCCTCGATAGATTGCTGGTAACTTTCCAGGTCTCGCAAGCATAAAGGAGTACCGACTTGACGTTTGTGTTGAACAGTCGAAGCTTCGTCCGCAGAGAAATATTTCTATTTCTCCATACCGGGTATAGCTGGACAAACGAACCATTTGCCTTCCGAATCCTGCTCTTAATATCTTCTTCGGCACCCCCGCTGGCATCGACCATGCTACCCAGGTACTGGAACGAGTCCACCTGCTCTATACTTTCCCCAGCAACCTGCAGCTCATCTCTCAGCGAAACATTTACCCTGATTTCCCTCGTTTTCTTAACATTTATCTTGAGCCCTGTGACCTCTGAGTACTGGTTAAGTTTGTCAAGCTTGAAATACATATCACTTAGACGGTGTGCCAGCATGCACACATCATCAGCGTAATCCAGATCCTCCAGAACTGGTTACTCAGAAGGCAAAACTGTATACAAATCGAAGAAATGAACAGCGATCGCATTTTAATCAGATAAAATTTGAACGGAGATTAGACCTCTTTTGCGATTCACACTCATGATTCTGTTTTATCGGAAGAAAACCTTCAAGTAGGTACTCGTAGGGACCGAACGGTTTGTCTTACAGAGCTCCGGGTGGTCTCAAAAAAGTTTAAAAATTCAATACTATTTAAAATTGGTGAAAAAAAATATACTTACCTTTATTTCGAGAGTTTTCGAGCTAGGGCACTCTTGAAAATTTCAGCCCTTAATTTTCACCCCTTAGAAGTGACTGACATCAACCAAAAGCTTCGCGGCACAACTAGACCCCAAATGGAGCCCATATACCAAATTTGAACCAAATCGGTCCAGTGTTGCTAAGAAAAGTGCCGCGTACGGATGGAAATTTTAACCTTGAAAAGGTTTTAGCGATGGGACCCCCCGCCGAAAAACGACAGTAAAAAGCGACAGGAAAGTAGCGCTATGATTTATCGTATGCTTGACGACAAATATGCTTGACATCCTCTCCTGTTGAACGCAGGAACCTGAAATTTGAGAGGGCGGGTCAATGGAGAATGCTGAAGGCGCCTGAGTGATCACTGATCAGCTGAGTGAGCTCCAAGACCATTTTCTCTCCTGTTGAACGCAGGAAGTTGAAATTGGAGAGGGCGGGTCAATGAGAATGCTGAAGGTGCCTGAGTGGTCACTGATCAGCTGAGTGAGCTTAAATATTACAGTGGAAGAAAGATAAAGAGGGAGAGGGAGCAAAAACCTTTTCAAGGTATGTCACATTTTAGCCATTAGGCTCTAAGCGGAAATCATCCGGGGGTGCAGGGGGCGAAGCCCCCGCTGAGGCGCGCAGCGCCGAGTTTTATTCGATTTTCGAATTCTACGTACCTTGAAACGTAAAACATCAAATTTTGAGGGGGGGTTAAAAATTTTTTCTTGCTCGATTCCAAAGGCCTATTATTGAAAATAATAAACCAAAATGTTAGAGGATGAAAGTTTTTGCAAATTAGTTGTAAAATTGATCTTGGAAATTTGGCGATACACCGTGTATGCGTGTTACAGTAATGGCTGGCTTTAGGGCCTTCGTGTCTTGAGGCAATAGTGAAACTTGTGTTACTGACAGCTACCCATGAATTGTGGTTGACAAGAATCATTTTTATGGAGAGAATACCAAATAACTTCATCTATTCATTAACTAAACTAAACTGTTCAAGTGCTCTCCTAATTTCACTTGTTTCAAATGTGAACATTTTTTCCACACGTATAATCGCATAAAAAGTAAATAAACTGATCAAATTTCCTAATTAAGACCTAATTTCTCAAGCAACAAAGTTAATTTCAAGTTTCTTCTAGTACGAATTCAGACGTTTACTTTTCCGGTTCATATTTTAAGCAATGTTTCTTAATTTAATCTGAGAACAATTATTTTTATATATTCGTCAAGGTCACTGGTTGTTTCTTTCTCATTCTCATAGATAAATATTCATCCATACCTCTGACATTGCTCCTGATTTGTTATCGTTTTTTAATGACATAATAAATGATTCCATTCTTTATAATTATCATACGTCAGTTTTTTTTCCACTGAAAGAGTTATTTTAGGTATTATAAAACGATAAAGCTTATATCTCAAATCACATCAATTAAAATTGACCTGGTGGTCATCACCCCAGGGCCCTCATTGAAGATAAAACTAAGATATCTATCATAATCGTTTATCGTTTTTACGAAACTTTCTACTTACGACAAAAAAATTGGGATCAATTTATTTTCAGGTTGACGCTCCACTTCATCAATATCAGCTATCCATGTGCCTGTCTTCTACATATTCCTATTCTCTAACGTGTTTATCTTGCGAATTTCAGGATAGGCTAAGCTACTATTCGGTCAGCTTGCGAAGAGGGCAGATAGACGTGAGACTGAATGCTGGTCGAGGTGAAGTTCGGTTGGCCAGCGTCAGCTCTGAGTACAGTGATTCTAGATACCACTCCATCAACGTTGCCAAGGTAAAAACGTCTGTCAAGTGGGTGTGGCACATAGCTTCATCGTATCCTTAACCCGATTGTAGAGAAGATCCGATGATAAAGTAGCTTATCTCAAAACCTCAATCCCTAAGGACCTTGCACTACGCTAACAGGGGACCTTCTACACTTCAAACAACACAGCTCTAAAGATATCACCGAATTCGTGGAGAAAATATAGAAAATATTACTGTTACGAAGAAGTTCAAGTGTGCCCAAGCGCACTGGCTACTATCAGTCCAAGGACAATGATTTTCATAGGGCCAACACCCAAATCCGTACAATCTCTGAAAACTTCATCGAAATGATTTTATAAGGGGAACCTTTTATCAAAATAACTTCATGACCATGATTTTATAAGGGGATCATCTAGACGCCAATCTGAACAGTGCCTGAGCAATTCATCAAATTCACTTGAAAAATGTAGAATTTGTGCCTGTTGAAAAGAAAAATCACTTGCGCATGCGCAGTGACTACTATCAGTCCAGGGGCAATGGTTCCCATACAGGACCAACTACAACCCAACCGCATAATCCCTGTAAATTTCAGCGAAATCGGAACTGAACCCGGAACATTTAACCTTAATGAAATAAAGTTAGTCAGAATAGGGAAAACTGAATAAAAAAACATATTGTTTAGTAATGCATGCATTCCAGGGGACGTCCCATTGGATAAGCATTAGATCAGTTTAACCAGTTGCTAAGCGATACAACTGTTTCACTCGATGTAATTTGGTTTATTACTTTAGGCAAGAAATAGTGACCACCCCCCCCCCCCCTCACCATTATCCACCATAACATTTCTAGCGGCATGGGAGCCTCGAATCTGAAGAGCATTTTAAAATCCATGATCTACGATACCCAACATGCGAATTCGAGTTCACCCCCCCCCCCCCCCACCAACCCCAGTGGTGCCAGTCTGGCACCAAAGCGGAAATACGTCGTAACATTGAACTTTCATCTGTTAGTTTTGGTAGGCAGTCCGTCGAAGTTCACATCCGTATTCAAGGTGAAACACACAAAAAAAAACACGAAATATGCGGTTTATGGTGTCCTGGCACCACTATTAGTTCCATGGTCGTACAGAGAATAATTCATGAAAATCCGGAGGTATAATGAGAATTTTTCCTTAATTTCAAAGCTTGGGGACAGTTAGTAAGCAGTAAAGGAACCGAAATATTGAAAAATCGGATATTTTGTGAATATGATCCCCCCCCACTCGCCCCCTCCCCTTGCGAATTTTGGTACTCTGGTGAAATTATGTACAAATCGGAAGTTATTTGAGTCAAACAAAAAAAGAAACACACAAATCGGTTGGAAATTGAGGCCAGGGCAGAGTTTACAAGATTACGCCCGCAAACGCAAGTTTTTTAAGCATTAACCCTCCTTTCCCCCCCTTAAAAAGCAAAATTCAAAAATCCGGCGCCGTAGTGCACAACTAGATAGTTTTCCGCGTCGATGAAAAAAAGAACCACAAAAATCGGTTGAGAACTAAGGGCTGTGCAGAGTACACAAGATTATGCCCAAAAACGCACGTTTTTTGAGCATTAACCCCCCCTTTCCCCCCCTTAAAAGGCAAAATTCGAAATTCCGGTGACGTAGTGCACAACTAGATAGTTTTCCGCGACGAACAAAAAAAGAACCAGGAAAATCGGTTGAGAACTAAGCCCTGTGCAGAGTACACAAGATTTTGCTACACACACACACACACACACACAGACATACACCTATGGTTTTTTTTCGCGGATTTGGATTCAGAATGGTCTAAAACGGATTACTGTGTGGTTATTTTTTTTTTCTGTTGAGTGTTGTCCAACTTCACCCCAGATCGATCGCATAAGGACGCCCAAGTCTTACTGTGGGACGTCCTAAAAAGAGTAAAAACGATGTAAATATAGCATTTTCCGACCAAATTGAAATGAAACTAAGAACCGGCCAAATGAAACCCTGTTCCAATCAAAAGAAACCACGTACCTACCAAATGAAATATTAAACCCATTAAAATTAAACCTTGTTCCATATTGCTGGTCTCTGATACATCCAGTCGAAACTCCCATTATTTTCATCCTATCGTTTGCATCCCTTGTTCATGCTTTCTAGGACCTCCCGTTTTCCTTCATTTCTTCTCAACGCAGCACCTCCAGCATTCCTTCTCTATGCAGTGTCACTCGCATTCCTTCTCACCCGCTTCATCAAACTTTTTCAATAAAATGAAACGCATTGGATGATCTCTGATACATCTAGTCGATATCCTCGTTATTTTCATTCTATCGTTTGCATCCCTTGTTCATGCTTTCTATGACCTCCCGTATTCTTTCATTCCTTCTCAATATAGCGCCGCCAGCATTTCTTCTCTATGCAGTGTCACTCGCATTCCTTCTCACCCGCTTCATCAAACTTTTTCAATAAAATGAAACGCATTGGATGATCTCTGATACATCCAGTCGATATCCCCATTATTTTCATTCTATCGTTTGCATCCCTTGTTCATGCTTTCTAGGACCTCCCGTTTTCCTTCATTTCTTCTCAACGCAGCACCTCCAGCATTCCTTCTCTATGCAGTGTCACTCGCATTCCTTCTCACCCGCTTCATCAAACTTTTTCAATAAAATGAAACGCATTGGATGATCTCTGATACATCCAGTCGATATCCCCATTATTTTCATCCTATCGTTTGCATCCCTTGTTCATGCTTTCTAGGACCTCCCGTTTTCCTTCATTCCTTCTCAACTCAGCGCCTCCAGCATTCCTTCTCTATGCAGTGTCACTCGCATTCCTTCTCACCCGCTTCATCAAACTTTTTCAATAAAATGAAACGCATTGGATGATCTCTGATACATCTAGTCGATATCCTCGTTATTTTCATTCTATCGTTTGCATCCCTTGTTCATGCTTTCTAGGACCTCCCGTTTTCCTTCATTTCTTCTCAACGCAGCACCTCCAGCATTCCTTCTCTATGCAGTGTCACTCGCATTCCTTCTCACCCGCTTCATCAAACTTTTTCAATAAAATGAAACGCATTGGATGATCTCTGATACATCCAGTCGATATCCCCATTATTTTCATCCTATCGTTTGCATCCCTTGTTCATGCTTTCTAGGACCTCCCGTTTTCCTTCATTTCTTCTCAACGCAGCACCTCCAGCATTCCTTCTCTATGCAGTGTCACTCGCATTCCTTCTCACCCGCTTCATCAAACTTTTTCAATAAAATGAAACGCATTGGATGATCTCTGATACATCTAGTCGATATCCTCGTTATTTTCATTCTATCGTTTGCATCCCTTGTTCATGCTTTCTAGGACCTCCCGTTTTCCTTCATTTCTTCTCAACGCAGCACCTCCAGCATTCCTTCTCTATGCAGTGTCACTCGCATTCCTTCTCACCCGCTTCATCAAACTTTTTCAATAAAATGAAACGCATTGGATGATCTCTGATACATCCAGTCGATATCCCCATTATTTTCATCCTATCGTTTGCATCCCTTGTTCATGCTTTCTAGGACCTCCCGTTTTCCTTCATTTCTTCTCAACGCAGCACCTCCAGCATTCCTTCTCTATGCAGTGTCACTCGCATTCCTTCTCACCCGCTTCATCAAACTTTTTCAATAAAATGAAACGCATTGGATGATCTCTGATACATCTAGTCGATATCCTCGTTATTTTCATTCTATCGTTTGCATCCCTTGTTCATGCTTTCTAGGACCTCCCGTTTTCCTTAATTCCTTCTCAACGCAGCGCCGCCAGCATTTCTTCTCTATGCAGTGTCACTCGCATTCCTTCTCCCACGCTTCATTATTATTTATTAATTTTTAATGCATCTTAAAAATTTTATTGTTTGTGAATGGTTAGGAAAAGGTTCATTTTGGGTTTCATTTGGTCAGTAGGTACGACCATTTTTACTTGTTAGAAAAAAGTTACATTTGATCTGGAAAAGAATGTTATACTAGAATATCTCTTTTTTGTGTGCATCCCTTATCTATGTTGAACAACATACTAGTTGTATAATTTGATAATAAGTTATTCAAATTAATGGGGTTTTTATTTTTTGAGCCTGTTTTAAGCAACACTATTTTCCACTCAAGTATACGATCGAGAACAAACTCGGAGCATTTACGTTTTGGTTGTGTGCAATCGATTTTCTTGTGAGAGGAGTCTTCTTAATTGCTGTGCCTCATTCTCCCCATCAGATCGGGAAAAGGTTGGAGCTGCGAGTGGATGATGTCCTTGATGCTGTTACCAATCTACCAGAGGGGTCGACGACGTTCAAAGCAAACGGTGAAGCAGGTGGTCTTTTCTTCGGTGGTCTGCCAACTGGCTTCAATACTACAGGAAGAACGTTTTCCAACGTACCGTTCGTAGGTACAATCAAGGACGTGATCTTCAACGACAGGTAAGGCGTAGACATGGAATTTGGAATCAATAAATAATCTTGAAAAAAACAAAAAATGTCCAGTATTTTTGTATTTATCTTAAAGGTACTGGGTGGAGCGCGAAAGATGGATTACAAAATGGAGAATAACACAAATTAATGAAAAATTACCAAACTTTTTTGTGTTGATATTGGAGATTTGAATTTATGGTTTTGAATAGCGTATCTGGCAAATGGGAGCCTTCACTCTGAATACACCCAAGAAACCGTTTTCTGAAGTTTTTGCGGACACTTCCGGAGTATTTCAACCGGCATTTCGCCGATGTTGGCTCTGATGTTGTTCTCTGCGCTCCTAGGATCCTGGGACGACCATTATAAACCTAGGATTTGAGGTAGCCCCGCATGAAAAAATTCTGCAAATTATTACACAAAGGTTTATTATATTTTTCCTTGTAAAGATCATCCGCCTGCAAAGAACACAACTTTCCATTATTAGTACCTACCTACCGTTTTTTTGCAAGGTCCAATAAATTGTATTTCGACAGAAACTACCTACCTACAAAACATAGTTATCTGAGAGATGTGGGTGGCCTCGTATTCACAATGAAATTTGGTTCTTGGTCGCAAATTTGATGTGGTTTAGACGCTCGTGCGAATTATGTTGTTAAGTAAAGTTATGACCAAGTCGAATTTACGAGAAAAAATCTTGAAATAACTCGGAAAATAGTCCTCCAAGAAAATAGTCTGAGAAGCACTTTTTTGTTGCAAATTAGTTGTAGAATCAAATCCTACATCTTGGCACACCTGTTTTGTGTACACGCTGTTTACTAATGTGAGACACCAACGGGTCGCTGGTTTAACACGTTGAACGCGGGGGAAAAAACGCGTTGGTCCCCTGTGGCGGAGAAATTTTTTTTCGCCGAAACGCTATAGCAGCAACATATATTAAAAAGTACATTTTTCCACAAATTTTGACAAAAACAAAAGTTGAGAATTTGAGAATTTATTCTCGGCGGCCTTTGCAAGGGAGATAGGTTGATGGTGCATAGAATGGGTAGGAATCAATCATATACGACAATATAATACCTAGTTATTCCATACCTGGAAAGAGAATGTCTGTTATTTATTCAAAATATTATTATTATTTTTATCTTTTTTTCGAGCAGCAGAGGAATATACCTAGTACTCTCGCTTGCTAAAATTTTTATTACTTTATGTTCAGTTATCTAGTTATAATCAACCTGTGATCTTAGACCGACTGTGATTTTATACCTCGTCTGTGATATTGGGAATGACTGTGATTGTGTTTATGTATATATGTGTGTGTGTGTGTAGCCGCTTTGATAAATGTTTTGGGAGTTGGTCCGGGGTTCCTGGCTGGCCTGGGGGCGGCCCCCTTGGTGCTTCTTGGGGATGGGTGGTCTGCCTCTATGGTAGACTGCGCTGTTCGTCAGGGCTGCCTCTCCAGAAATGGATTGGCAGCCCCGGGAGCCGCCATGGTGGGTGGGTCCGGGCCGGTCGGGACGCCCCGGCCGGCGCGGTGGCGTTCCACACATGCCTTTGTTCCTGGACTGACCGATCACTTAAGTTCCTAATTCACTCATGTTCCTGCTTCACGTCTTTTTATTTATTTTTATCACAGTGTAAAATGAGTTTTATTTTCTTCAAGATGTATACCTTAAATTTTAGATTATAACCTAATAAATGTTGACGATTGTTCTGTACTTCGTATGATAACAATAAAAAAAGATATTGAATTGAATTGAATTGAAAGAACGAGTCTTCTCTTTTTGGGAGCTTTGTAGAGTTGTCTGGCAAAGATTCAAAACAGTGAATCATTCCGTAAAAATGAATGAAAAATGTGAAAACAACGAAAAAACCGGAGGAGCGCACAAAGATAAGGTGTCACTTTGATAACTGCTCAATTACCTTCAACCTCGACCAATTCAGCTCCGGATTGAACCGTTCGATTCATAATATGTTTATCTATCACGAAAAAAAAGCTAGAAAATAGCGGAAACTGAGAACGAAAGAACAGGAGCAGATATTCTTGAACCTGTTTTGCGAGAGGTGTTTGCGTGACATAGACGCAGCCAGCCACAGGGACCCCGGGATTTGCGTGACATAGACGCAGCCAGCCACAGGGACCCCGGGATTTGCGTGACATAGACGCAGCCAGCCACAGGGACCCCGGGATTTGCGTGACATAGACGCAGCCAGCCACAGGGACCCCGGGATTTGCGTGACAAAGACGCGATCCGCGTCCAAAGTGTTAATGAACCCTTTCCTTTGAGTTTATCGAACTTAGGGACAGTCTGCCCGGGAGATAGGTTATGGGGATAGGTGACCGCTCGACTTCACTTTATTGTAAGAAGTAAAATACTCTGGTAGGAAGTCATAATAATATATATGAGAGATTCCTCCGAACATCATTCAACTTCCCCAACCTTATTGGCGCATCACCGAAGTTTACCGTTGATTTGTTTCACAGAATCCATGGATTTGATGAACCTTTGCGCTTCGAGGAAGTAACCATCGGGCGGTTGGGGCCAACTACTTCTCAACCACGGACCAACGAACCCTCCAACAGCATAGCGACTGGCTGCAGGAAAGTCACCAGCTACACCGTGGACTCGAGAGCCGTCTCATTCGGCGACGTTCCGTTCTCCCATGTGCAGGTTAACTTCAGGAAACGCGCCGTTCTGCAGAAGAACTTCACTCTAGAGCTTGACTTCAGGACCTTTTATCAAAACGGCTTAATCTTTATGATTCCTGTGAGTATTCAGCGTCTGAGAGGGTGTTATTGTAATAAAGTCATGCTTTTATATTATGCTTCGTCTAGTTGCAAAACTGGCCACCTCCAAAACAGTAAATTTTGCGGAAAAGCATATTTTCTATCAAGCATAGCCTAAAACAGTTAGGAATCTGAACTCTTTGGTTCTAGGTACGTCAAGGCAGTAGAGTAAGGGGCAGAGGGTATTCTGGTATACATTTCGGAATTGTTCATTTTTTGCTTCTCACTTTTGAGTTGGCCGTTTGCTACAAATTACAATACCAATTCAAAGGAATCTTTGGTGAATACCGAGGTGTCACACCTGCAAATCACCAATATTTGTCTCAAAATATTTATCTTTATAACAAATAGATTTTACTGTTGAAAAATCACATTATTTGCTTCTGGCTATTATAGTAACTATTCAATTTCCTTGAGCAAACAGCTTGCTTAGGACTGCTTTACCTTTCTATATTAATTGTTGAGGTGAATAATGTGCGTAGGTGAAGTGACTTGTGATGTTGGGGGGGGGAGTTGTGTGCAATATCCTCCACTCCAGAGCCACGCTGCACTCCACGCTGAGCCACACTCCCCTGTCAAGTTCTCTAATCACTCCTACTTACAAAAGTCTAAATCGCACCGGCAGCATTAGTTAATCTTTCTTCCGCTAGGGATAGTAAAGCATTTTTCCCTTGAAGTAGCTGCATCTTACTATCTTAAGCTGTGTAATATCTTAAGCTTTACCAAAATAAGTAACTGAGCATTATATGCTCAGTATTTTGGTAATAAGTTACTTATTTTGGTAAATATTATTTCATCTGGTTCATAAGAAATATTATCCCTAGCAGAGGATACATCATGAATGATGCTGCCCGTGTGGTTTAGACTTTTGTCTCCTACTTGACGAGCTGATGCCAAAATATTTTCGTAGAAAATCAGGAGGTCGTCAGCTTCCCAGTTTAGCCCAAAATGTTTGATGAGCACGTTCCAGACATCGCTACGTTTTAGTGGTCTCACCCTGTTACTCTTCGCTACTCGCTCCAGCTTGATGTTCACGATTCTTTTCTTATTTTTCACATCAGACTTGTGTGTCTAGCTTCTACCTCTGGGCCCTTAGTTTGTGCTGGTGGTTTGAGAAATGCGTTGCTGTCGTTCTTTCAGTCATAATCAACGTAATCTATTCCAGTCTTGAACCCTTCCACTTTCAGTTAGAATTTCTTCATACGCTTCTAGCTCTACAAACCAAATCTCCAGTTCAACCAAAACAATGTATAAGAAAGAAGGATTTATTTCTATAGAGCTCATGATTATTATATGAACAGTCAGGTACCTGACTAATAATAATACTTTAAAGAAAAACTAAACATACCTGAAAAGAATAAATCAAAAATGCGTCATGATTCGAGTAAAAATTTAGAGGTGTGTGAGTTTTAGTGCTCACCCATCTCAGTGAGGATTTGTACATCAGCTGATTGATGGGAACAGCTACGACAACATCGTGTAGCTGCACTATGTACGGCGATAAGACAGTTGTTACACAGTTTGATACAGTCGAACTTAAGAAATGTAAAACCTATACTTAGGGAAATATAAGTGATACGCGTGATAAGAATGGGGACAGGAGTGGGACCTGGAGATGGCCTTGCTTGAGGATTTGCTGCACATTGGGACTGTTTGACATGTTATTGCTAAAGTTCTTGCTTGCTGTTTGCTTCTTTGTTGGCAGTAAGTACCTATACATTCTTTTCTGAAGTCAATAAAACAAAAAACTAACTTGGAGTCCTAACCAAACGACATGTATTAGAGATGTGTCGGTACAGCTGTACCGGGTCTGTGGAACCGAGTATCGACTTGTAAAGGTTCCATGCAGTGACAAAAAGTCAATCCTTACCGGTCCAGTTCCACAGACTGATAAGATATCATGGAAAGGCTCTGGACTGGGAAGCGCCCTCGCTGATTCCACAGACTGATAAGATATCATTGAGAATGGCTCAGGAGCAGGAAGGGATTGGGACCAAAAAGCATGGATCTTGTCCCCAGTTCTCTGCCATGTAGCTGGAAGCGCCCTTACCATGTCCATGGACTGAGAATATAATAGTATCATGGAATGGCTCTGGAGTAGGAAGGGATCATCTAGACTGGTTAGCATGGAAGTTGTCTCCATTATTATTATTGTCATGTTAAGTTCTTAAACTTCAACGAAATATTATTCTTTCCTTAAATTGTTTGGTCACTATCATTTATAATAAATTGTTCAAATTCCTTCCTTTTAGCGAATTTTTAAGGAAAATGAAGCTAGTGTATTGCAAGTTGAGATCATAAGCATGGAAGAAGGAAGATAGGGATTTGACTGCCTGCTTCTTCCATGACATGAGAGTGGGATTTGACTGCCCTCGGTAGGGAGTACTGGTAATGTAACTGTACTGGTAATTTGGAACGGCTACATCTTTGTTACTGTAACTGTTGGAACCGTTCCAGGGAAATACTTGGACTGACACACCCCTAACATTTATAAGGAAATGCTGTGATTCCGCTCCCCCCCCCCATCTATTTCCAACAGATCTCTCTATATCTTCGCAGTTCCACCTACTATTTTAATTTCACCGAAACAACGCAGTTTTTGTGTCCGTTGGTTGTGTGGAAGTAATTTTTATCAGTATCTAAATTTACTTTTATTCGTATATTATGTTACTTACAAATTACTTTCAATCAGGGTGTTCGAGGGAAACAGCCCCACTACTTGATGGCAGCCCTACGAAATGGAAGAGTGCAAATCGTGCTCAAGGGGAGGAGAAAAATTGAAACTACAGCTCAAGCCGTCTTCAACGATGGCATGTGGCACAAGGTACGTTCATTGGTCTGTTCAGAAGAAGCAGTCCCGAACCAGTTCAGAACTGAAGAGGGGAGGGGATAGAGGCTCCTCCAAACCCCTCTGAACCGTTCAGGACTGTTTCTCCGAACGAACCTCATATTAAATCTACATGGATGTTTGATACCCATGTTGAGCCCTAAACACTGCAATTTCCTCTGTCTATGTTTCTTCGACTTCGTTTGTTCTGTCTTTGAGAGTAAAAACAAATTAGCCATTCTGACAATGACAACGTTGTGCAGAATTATAAGGAATAAATTGATACCTAACATGATGATATTGTTTGGAGCTCGAAAACGAGCAAAGAGTAGTCTAAAAGTGTAGATGAAGAGGTCCTGTGGGATCTGGATTTTTATTTGTGCTTCAACATTTTCGAATGAAGAGTAGTTTATACATGTTGTATTCCTTGTGTAGTTGGTGCTGGAGAAGGAAGATCGAAAAATGACATTGAGGATCGACTCGATTGATCCAGAGAAAACCAAAACTCCGAAGAAGATGAATGTTGGAAACGTGATGTACATCGGAGGTCTTCCTGAAACCGGAGTTCTCCTTCCTCAGAATCTGGTAATTACCAAAATTGTTAGTCGTATAAAATTTTTTAAATCAAACAAGAGTTTCAGTAGTGCAGCATGAGTTGTTATTGAAGGGATTTTCAAACCACTGTTTTTGACCTATCTCACATTGTGATATTCGAATAAAAAATTGTACGGTGATTCTGATTTTACCGTTTTATTAACGTCTAGAGTTGTGTGATAATATGTACTTAATTATCAACCTCATTCATCGTAAAATTCGTAGGAATCATATTCCATTTGAAATTATTCACTGTGGATATTTGCTCTTACAGATTCACAAGCTCGAAGGTTTCAAGGGTTGTATCAGATCTTTGAGAGTGAACGATAGAGAAGAACCTCTCGTTGTGGAACAGACAAACCCTTATCCCAAAGTTGGCCAGTGCTTCCCTCAGGTGGAGAGAGGGTCTTATTTTCCTGGAGATGCCTACGCCATCTACAGTAAGTTTTTCTGCTTTATTACTAGTTGTTGCGTAATTGATTTAAACTCTTGATAATTTCAATTTTGATTTGTAATGACTCATACTCTTAGCTATGTTGGTTCTCCAATAAAGGACACAAGGGAAACCCTGAGTGACTCATCATGCCAGGTAGGTAAGGTGAGGTACGGAGAACAAACACGTCACTTGACGTCACCTTCCTCCACTCTCCCCTTACCTTGTTTAACCAGTATAAAAGGAGGACTCAGGGTTTCCCCTTCATGCATTCGTCTTCGAAAACTCGACTTGATTATTTCTTGCTCTACCTCGCCTTCTCTTAGAAGCCCACAGTTCCTCGGAGGTCTCGGTAGGCAATAAGCTCATCTCGCCGGCCTCCGCTCCCATTTCACCTAGTAGTTGTCTGCCCCAACTAGGCCTAGGTAAATGTGCTGCCTCCCTCCGGTCGGTCGCGCCGAGGTCCGTAGCTGAGCTGAAGTCTTTAGGCACTCCAGCACGCAGTTGGCGGTAACCCGTGCCTGATAAAAAGAGCTGTCCCATCCTTCACCTTCGTTGAGTAGGGACCAATAGAAACCGACAAGCCAACATGAAGCCAATCGCCTTCACACGCCGTCATAACATGATTGGAAAATAAATAACGTATTTCAAACGATCTATCGTCTAGAAGTTATCATTATAGCGATTCATTGGTATGAAATAGGATAGCCAATACCTACGTTTACGCTAATCTATTCATCTTTTTTGCAGAAAACAAATTTAATGTTGGCTCTCTCTTGGAGCTGGAGCTAGAGTTTAGAACATCCGAGATGAATGGCGTTCTTCTCAGTGTGTCTGAACCACAGGGTTACCCCGCACTCTCTCTCGAGCTGAATAATGGAAAGGTATTTTGTCCACGCATCTTACCTTAAAAGTAACTAGACTGTAAAGTAAGTAGTAAGTAAAAGTGAAGAAAACAACCATCTCGGGTTAAATGGGGTATTTCTGTCAATTTAAAAAAAAAAATTTTTCAAAAGAGCATGAGTTAGGAATAACGGTAATTGGGTCTGTTCGTCGAGAAAATGTTTAGAAGAAATTAGGGAAGCTAATGAAAGCTGAAGATTTGAATGATGTGATGTATAGGTCTGCCACAGAAACGTTACATCCCTTTGACGCATTCTTCTGGAGAACATAGAACTAATTATCTCTTATCATCAAGCAGATTCCCTCATCTATGGTTATTTTTCAGGAATTTCTCCCCTAAAAAGGGACATGATTTCTCTCCTACTGCAGCTTGAAATTCGTGAATTTGCGAAATTGAAATTTCGTGGCACTACACGAGCATCAAATTTCTCACGGCTCCAATTTCCGTGTCAAGGTTTCACCATGGAAGGTTGACTTGATCGTTATAGTTCGCGGATCCGCCACCTAGGGGGCTCCACACGGATGCAAAGTTTCTGTGGTAGATCGTTGTGATGTAACAAGTTGCTGACCTTGGAACGATACGTTCAACTAATCTCATGTGGTCTTGAACATCTCGTGGCCTTCTGATACTATAAAACACTACACACTCGTCTGTGATGTAGTGCGTGTGTTCATGGAGGCCCGCCTTTTTTTCAAACGTGTGCTCTTTATTTAATTTTTCTACCACATGTTTATAGTATCAACAGGCAAAAAGTTGGAGTATAGAGGTTTTCTTTGGCTAAATCCAAATTTGAGGTCAAAAAACCTGAATTTCCGACCTACCAAAATACTCCATTTTCGTACTTTTTTTTCCTGACATCGTTGAAGTCATCAGTAGTTGTATTCCAAATGGAAGATCAGAATTGGTTCTGATAATTTCGCTCATAATTTCATCATATTGCTTCACACCTGTAAGTGGTCCGGGGGGGGGGGGGGGTCACCAATGGTTCAACTAAAAAAATTATCAAGACCTGCGATCTCACCCACGAGTGGTCGCCAATCCAGACCCCAAGCTGGAGGCAAATTCACGGGCCCCTGCAAACTTGGAGCTTTGTAAAGAGGTTAAATGGGGCCCAGTAGTAGCGTGCAAAAATGCTCTATTGATTAGAAACGAGACGCTAAACAAAACAATGGTTTGGGTGAGATCGAGTCAATAAACGTGTTGTAACCACGAAGGGAGTTTGTTACAAAGTTTATCGAAATAGCTCCGTCTGTAATGCGTAAAATATCCAATTTTCCTGTACACTCCGCTCCAAAAGACGATATCCACTAAGCTCAATATCACTAAGCCACCCTATCAATTGGCTCCAGCCAATAGCGTCCAATTACACACTACGGGTTACGGACATTATTTACACACTGTGGATAATGCACCTGTGAACCTAACTTTACAGTTTGGAGAGTTGTGTTTATGTTGAAAGCAGGTATTAAAACTGGAAATCGCATCACGTTACCTAGCAACCAACAAAAACTGGCTCAGTTGGCGAGTGGACCATTTTGTGTGTCATTGACATTCGCCAACCATCTCACTCGCCCGCTACCTGCTATTAAACTCGCCTGTGTAATCGCCGTTTTTTGAGGGGGGGGGGGGGGGGGTACCTAATTAATCACAAGAGGAATTAACGGAACTATTTCTAATCTTTCCATTGGAGGATATCTGAAGGGGACACATATGTCAATTTTTGGTCCGGACGCACAAAATTTTTTTTCCCATAATTTGTAATTAGACTCAATTCCGGAAATTTCAAAAAAAAATTTCTTAATCCGATGAGTAGAAGTGCTCCAAATTTGGGTTAAAACCTAGGGAGTCACTAGTGCTGAGGAGCGCTCGGAAGCGCTGTTGAAGGAATGATGCACAGGCTGAGCTAGATCAACGTTTGTTATAATAATAAGTAGGTAATTATTTGAAGGTATAAATTATAACTCTCATTTCAATAAAAGCCTGGACCATAAGCGGGATCAACTTCTTGTTCTCGCATCTGTTCTTCAAGATGTTTACAAGATCAGGATCTTCTTTTTCGGGCAAGCTGCGATTCTTTATTGGCCGCTATTTACGCAAATCTCATCCTCTCTTTGTTGATTTCGCACAGTTCCTTAGCACAATATTTCCCGGGCACAATACCTAATTCATCAAGGACTCGACACTTCACTATACAACCATCATTGAATGATGCAACGGCATTGAACACACCAAAGCGCAGAGCAGGTAAAGAGACAAAAGTGACACAAAAATAAGACGTGCTCCTGTCAACATACACTCAGGTTATCTTTGAGGTTTCGATGCTAAACGATGTATTCTATTCGATATATATCGATGTTGAACTATCGAGAGTTGATACCGCAATTCCATTGGTTGAAAACAAGCAGGAACAGTCATTCAAATTTCGATAAACCTGACCGCCCAAACTCGGCCGCGCGTTTTTGATTCAAACCGCTCTCCTGTAAAATTACGTTTTTGAGCTTATTTGTTCCTTTTTCTCAGGAACTATTCATCCGATTGGAATCAAATTTTTACAGGATGTTCTTCTAGTATGTACCTATAATTATGATGGAGGGTTTTTCCGAATAACGCCATGGAGCCTAAATATGAGTGTGTGAAAATTCAAAATATCGCTAAAAATGTAAAACCCTCATAACTTTTTTTCTGTGAACTTCATAAAAACTTTGTTAATCATATTTGCTTCACTAAGTATACTGATGGTGCTGTCAAAATTTCAGACCGATAGCTTGAGTATTCTCAGAGAAAAAGGAACATTTATATCAAAAAACTTTTTTTGGATGGTCTCAGTGAGTTCAGATTTTTACCATCCAACCGGAATATATTGAGGATTAGTTCCTTAAATTTTCATCAAAATCGGACGAACCATTGAACAAATATCGCGAAAAAACCAAAATTGCTGCCGTAGCGCGGAAATGACATATGTGTCCCCTGAAGTCTGCAACACTGGAGCAGCAATCGGATGGAAATCCAACCTAAAATATTAGAACTGTACTTATTATAATAGTAACCCCACTGTTCACTGACAATTGGACTGACTGATAGAAGATCCAACTAGAAGATGGTAACTACCCTTTTTTTGCTCCCATCCTTGCCCAACTTGTTCTTTTTGATTCGAGATTCCCTGCAATACGTGTTAACTTAATACCTATTATTCACTTTAACTGTTACATTTGTCAATATTGGATCAATTCACTAGTAGTAATATCATGTTCGCATTTCTCATTCCCAGGTGATAATGAGCGGCGACATGGGAGACCGGCGGCCATTCCGAGTCGTGCAAGAGCTGGATTCTGAGTTTACCGTCTGCGACAACCGGTGGCACAGAATCCAGGCGCACTACATCAACGACGAGCTCACCTTGAGAGTCGACGACCATGATCAGAGTTACTGGCTCTCCGATAACGGTCACTTGACTGTCGCTACGACCAAAAGTCCTCTCTACATTGGAGGAATCCCAGGTTATTCAAATCTTGTTGTTAATGAATTTGTGATAGCTATTCTGATAAAGAGTTCTTTAGATGGATGCAACAACAATGAAGTCTAAGTTATGTTAATGTCAAAGTTTGACCCACTTTTCCTGAAAGCCAAAAAAGTCTTGTGATTCGTTCCCTACATATTCATCAAGTTTTAGTCATGAAAATCCTTAACAATGCTACCTATTACTACTATGTATTCCATGATTTACTATAAACTCAACGTTTACATTCAGTAACAACAATTTCCATCTATTCTCTATCTTCTTTTCTTGTACTCCTCATAATTAATTGGGCAGGTCAGTAACAAAGTTTCTTGTGTTCTCAGAACATGCATCGATTGGAACGCTTGAAACCAGAGAGAACTTCAAGGGGTGCATAAGAAATGTGATCATCAGCGGGGAAAGGCGGGACTGGACAGCGATGGCCAATCTTCACAACGTGCTCCACACATCCTGCCCATTACCATCTAGTTGATGAATCAGCAAGTCTCACCACAGCGCGAGAGTGAGTCGAGATTTAATCTTCGTTCATCACTCCCTGGCCCCGGATCATCACTGAGAAGACGTGGTCCGTCATTTATGTGTGATGTCTGAGTCCTGGTTAATTAGACTGGGAGGAGGGGGTTGGATAACAAGGGTTGGGGGAACCATGGATGGTTGTATAGCCGGATAGCATACAATCTACAGTATAGGTAAACAATGATTCAATAGTATCGATGCTACTCTACAATCTGTATTGACCCAGTAGAAGTTTTAGCTGACCCGACAGGTCCTCAGACCTGTGGCATTTGGGCAACTCCTATTATTAACGGTGGCTGCGAGTACTGCATCCACGAAGACAATTTCACGAGAGGTCATAAACATTACCAAAATTCCAAGAGGAGAGAACCTAATTCTAGACACGCATCCTATTTTCGTTCGCCATTTAATTTTTCACAGGCGTTTCAAGTAAACCTTGAACATCCCTTGAATGTATCAATTTCAACTCCTAATACTTCAAACATTAATTTTTCACGTCAACAGTTAGAAAATTATGTACTGATAATACCTAATGCTTGTGAAGGCGTCTTGTCAATGGTAGACCATACAATCGTCATCTCAGTTTATGGAACCTCATTATCTGCCTACGCCAGTTGACTCTTGTCTGACGCCTTCCTCATCCGAGTAATCAGTCTTGCCAACCCCCTCCCTCTTGCACAGCAGACCACGTGAATGACTGGTTTGAGAAGACAATGGAGATGTCTCCTTCATGCGCTTTACCCCTCCCCTCTTCTCTTAAGTACAAATCGTTGCTAGATGTATTTATTTATTTATTCTGCGGAGACGTTCAAATACTGAGGTGAAACCTTCAAGTTATTGAAAGACTTGTACATATTAGTCTTAACTAAGATAGGTTTGTTGAATTATTTATGTGCAAATAAGGCCACGAGTATTATTTTTGTAAAATCTTGTTCTTCAAGTCAATACGTTGTAAATAACTCTATTTATAAATAGGAATTATGAAGTCGATGTGAACATAGTTATTTTGTGGTTTATTTATATTATCTGTAAATAATTACACGCTTTCAGTAGAAAAACCGATGTTGCTTCCGAGTTTACCAAGGTAGCGCAAGCATTGTTTTTCTTCATATTTCCCAGTAATTCCAAGTTATAGGTCTATCACAGAATGTCTGCATCCGAGTGGCGCTTTCTAGGTGGCGGATCTGCGAACTAACAGTCGAGTCTACCTTCCATAGAGAAACCTTAATTGGAAATTCGACTGACGCGAAGTGTTTTGTTAGTGTGGTGTACAGTGGTGCACTACGAATGTGTTAATGATCCAGAAATTGTTTCCAAGCTGCAGTAGGAGGCAAAGTAGGAACACAGAGGGAAAAAATTCCCGAAAAAATATCGGTTGTAAGGGAATTTGTAAAACCCTAAGAGATGAGTATTTCTATCTTCTCCAGAAGAATGCTCCAAAGATTTTCTGTGGTAGACCTATAATTATTATGATTTCGGATTTTCTAATGGTAAATAATGTTTGTACTATAGGTAGTAATAACAGGTCACGCACTCAGTGCATGGCGGGTTGCCACTGGAAAAAAGGTTTCAAGATCTGTTGGCTTAACCCACTTTCGAGGCCATGCCTATCAGTGGCGTCTCCTCCAGGCAAACATAGCAAACACTGTTTGCCTTACTACAAATATGCAATACAAATAAATAAATTTTTGTTGAGATTCTCCAATATTTCCATATTTTGTAAGTAATATTTAGCCGATTTTGGAAAACTTTTATAATATTTAGGGACTATTTCATTATTATCAAGGAAGTTAGATTAAATAGGAGAATGGAATAAGAAATTACGTATTTTGCCCTGGGTACTAGCCCGCAACACACCAGAGAGTTGAAAAGGTCGGTAACTAGGTGTACGGATTGCTGATGATACATGAACTAGCGTGGGGACCGATGAGGCAAGGCAAGCAGTTCAAAAAAATTAATTTTTCGGGAATGTTTAGAGACTGTAGAGTGAGAGGCGATGATCGGCGGGGTGGCGGGGGGTCAGTGTGGTATCAAGTATTGCTATACCCCCACTACCACTCATGGCAAACAGTCGAGGTACTGTTTCGTGACCTTGAATGCAGAGAAACTTGGGAGATGAGCCATGGATACTAAGTAGCCCACGCATGAAGGCATAACATATCCATCCACCCTCATTATCTCAAGGAAAGAAAGCAGTTCGTTTTTTCGCCACTGCAAATAGCAGCTGTCTGATGCTGACTGGTGTCCCGTTCCCGATTTTACTGTATTTCACTCTACCTAATCGTTTTTCTTCTTGACAGACACTTGGAAATCATTAAATGATGGTTTCACATCTTATTTGGTCTGAATTCAGAGTCTCCCTTTTTTGGTTTATTACTTTTCAAGAAAAAAGTTTGACCAAATTCGATGGTTTACATTTGAGGTAAGTAGGTACGTGTAGATTTTGAAAATCGAATGTAAAAAATCCGTCCGTCCGCGGATTTTCCTTGATTATAATGGACCGATTATGATGAAATTTGGTATGTGGGTTCCATTTGGGGTCTAGTTGTGCCGCAAAGCTTTTGGTTGATGTCAGTCACTTCTAAGCGGTGAAACGGAAGGGCAGAAACTTCCAAAGGCACCCTCTCTCGAAAACTCAATATGAAGGTATTGTTTTTTCACAAATTTAAGATAAGTACCTACCATTGAATTTTTAGAATCGAATGAAACCACCCATAGCTTTGTAGGACAAACTGTTCGCTCCCCACGAGAACTTGAGGGTTGGACTTACGATAAATCAGATACACGAGTTTGAATCGCAAAAGAGGCGTGATCGCCTTTCAAATTTTAGTTAACACGTTCTGTGCGGATCACCAAGAGGAGGTGGTCCTACCAGCCTGAACACTTTTTTTCGTTAAATAGGCTCAAAAGCATGCAAGTAATGACATTACACAGGAAATTTTGCGAAATTTCAAGTTTTTGACCATTTTTGGGGCATGACGACGCGTATTCGTCATCCGCCTGGTGAGGGTGATCATTGCCGGGAGACCCGCAATACACGTTCTTTTTTGCGGGTCTCCCGGCAATGAGCACCCTCACCAGGCGGATGACGAATACGCGTCGTCATGCCCCTTTTTTCCTTCACTCTCTGTTACTGTAGGTAGAGGAACTCTCACAATGAATAACCAAATTTCAAGGGAATTTGAAGTAATCCAGTTTTTATTTGTCAAAATAAAACCATAAAAACAAACATAGTAGGTATACATAAGAGAATACAAAAAGTTATTCGTTGTTATTCGTTGCTTTTGAAGTGGAAGGTAGTTGTTATTCGTTGCTTTTGAAGTGGAAGGTAGTTCGTCCATCTAAAAAATATAGTAGGTTGGTACCTAGTAAATATATGGAGGGTGTAAAGGAGTCGTCATGAAAACAATAGTCGTCAGTCGGCAAAAAGAACGAGCTGGTGATACAAGTTTAACTCGTGAGAGGGAACAAAAGTTTCAATCATACTTCATGAACTAACAGTATAACAACATAATAATTACGTACCACCTTACCTTGCTTTTTGATTCAATATCCACGTCGAATAACGAGGAACAACACGTATAGGTGCCCCAACGTTGACAATAACACGAGAAAACCGCACATCGCACATCAAACTTTGACCCACCATCTAACACCGAAAAACACATCAGAACTGCCCCCGACGCCATCTGTGGTTCACTCAGGTACCTAAGAAGTGTTCAGCACGAAAAACCGCCAGATTGAGCCAGGCTTGATGAAAGTACAAGACTTTTTGTAGAAGGAGAGTGATGACGAACACCCTTCGTCATCCGCCTGGTGAGAAAGTCTGCCATGACGAAGGGTGTTCGTCATCCGCACTGAACGTGTTAACTAAAATGCGTTCGCCGATCGTTTCTTTGGGATGTACTCGGTTTTGCTTCCTTAGCAACCAGTAATCAAATTTCCAAACGAAGGAATTCTTTATTTGTTCCAGTAGAGTGTGAAGCGTTTAATTCTTCCAAAAAAACTTGATTCAATCAAGTTGATTGTGAAGGTAAAACATGGTTGGTAGGTGGTGACAATGGCAAAGCTGAGTTCTTTGCTGGCACATGATCAATACAGAAAAAATGAACCTTTGTGTAATAATTTGCAGCCTACCTGTTTGCCTGACGAATATTATCACCTGACGCCCCTGATGCCTATAACCATATGGGTTGTTCCTCCTACAACTAATTTCCAACAAAAAAAAGTCTAGTAATTTTGTTAAAATCCCTTGTTTTTAAAAAATATTTTCCTCCCTTGTCTATCGAAGTAGTGAAAGCTGATGCAAGCGCGTATTTCCTTGTTACAGTCATAATTTCTACTCCTCAAATCACATTGGCGTTGTTACTCAACCAAAATGGCTGAGAGACTAACAGATGACTCTATGAAGCTAGAAATACAAGCAAGCCTCGTCGCGAGACTCCACACTCTTCCACCCTGCTCTTTGTCCAAGTTGGTTGCTCCACTCAATCAACCTTTGTCTCTTACATAAATACAATAAAAAAAGTTATCTTTCTCATTCAGTTCTCTTCTAATCATACAATGAATAGAAAAGAACGTAAAATAGAAGTATACATTTCAAGTAGAAAAATTAATTTTGTCGAGTTTTCCTCAGACATCAGGAGAAATGTATACAAGTCACTGGTAACTCTATATAATTTTGTCAATAATGGAATCACAAAAGACTATAAAAGAGAGAAAAACAATATAAAAATAAATATAAACTGCTTGAGAAGACAGCAAAGATAATAAAATAAAACAATAATTAATTCTTCCCTAAAAACAACTATTGAAGGATGGGTGGAGACGGTGTGTCGCAGGCACTGCTGCACTACGGATCTCATTGCACCGAGCGGGCCCCAGCAATTCAGGCTATTCTGCGACGAGTTATTTATTCTGAAATCCTCATAGTTGCTTCTTACGCTGTAGACCACCAATCTTGAAGGAGCAACGGTTATACGAAGTCCAGATCGAACTCATTCGCCAGGAGACCCGTCGCACCGTGATCTGTGAGCCTGAAGGTGCAACCCGCATCAGGAGAATCGATTGTAAACTCGGGAATGTTCGCGCTCGTTACGAATAATTCGGTCAAAAAATTCCCTCCGAATGTAAGCGAAGTGATAGTGTTGGATTCGAATTTGATTCTTTGAAGGATTTTCCCCGAGTCAGGATCCACCTGAACTACCTGAAAATGACAAATGGTGATGACTTTGACTTTAAATTTAACTGCAAATAAAACAAACATCAAAAACCCCCGTCCTATAAATAATAAACCTTTATGTAATCATTCGCTGCGTTTTTTCTGTAAAGATCACTCGCCTGCAAAGAACACAGCCTTGCCACTACCTGTTTATTCCCAGTTTTGGGAAATCCCTCATTGAGTCACTGAACCCCTTAACTCCTTTTTGACCGATTATTTTATTGAACAATGAGCACGTTTCCCCCAACCAACCTACCTGCCTCACCCTCAATCCTTCCTAACGGGGTTGTCATCCCAATTCCAACACTAGGCGGTATCCCTAGAGGAGGTGGCACCTTCCACAAGCCGCGCTGGTGGTAAAAGTAGTTTCTCGTACGCCTAATAGAGTTATCTGATTAAAATTACCTTGGAGAGATCACATCAACACTTTTTAAGTCATTGATAATTTTCTACATTAATTAATTATGTTGTTGAGTTGGATGATAAATGTCTTCTGTCTGAAAATGTCGAAAAGACCCCTTTTTCTATTACAAAATTACCCAAAAAACCCTGAGTCGTTTCACCCACCAACAGAAATAATGTAAAAAGTTGGCACTCGTAAAAAGTTGATGTGATCTCTCAAAGGTAATTTTAATCAGAGCACCCTATTGGATGTAAGAGAAACTACTTTTACCACCAGCACGCCAAGCAGGAGTTGCCACCGCTTAGCAATTCCAACACCCTCAGAACTGGCGACCTTTTCTTGTTTCACTCGTATAAGTTGTGCGACAATCAATTCTGTACTTGTACCGTTTTGTTAATTCTTAATCAGTTTTTATCGAGACTTATCTTGATATTTAATATAAAGGTAACTTGACAGTTGATAGCGCATTCTTTCTATCGCCTTTTACAACCTACCCACCATATTTTCGCTTCACAATCAAGTTCATTTTGGAGAAATAAACGCTTCACATTCAATTCGAAGATGAAGAGTAGTGTGTGCTTTCATTAGTTAGTTACAGCGGGCCAAGATACGTACAAAAACGCGACTCACGTCAAAAATGCGAGCCTTGCGCATGACATGTGGCTCACAGAAGACGGTTGACTCGGCCCTCTCGCGTTTTTGACCCTCTGGCGTGAAATAACCTACTAGGTCAACTCCTTGTTTTTGTGGCTGAGCTAATGGCCGCCTTCAATCAGCTGATCATTCTGTTTCTTTTGTTTTGAAAAGTTTCGGTGAATCTTTTGCGAGTTCTTTATCTTCGGGGTCGCGGTAAAATGAATTGAAGATTGAAGAATTGATCCCTTATACATTTCGCTTGAAGTGAATATTGCTCCCTTATACATTTCGGTCTGTTGCGGCGTCTGAAGTGTGGATGGCGGATGTTTGATCTCGATGACATCAGTTGGACAATTGATCTCAATTTCTTCCCCATTGAAGGCAAGTTTCCTCTATCTTTTTGAATGACTTCGTATTTATTTTAGTTCGTAAAGGTAATATTGGAATATAATACGAAAAGATTGATTAGTCCGAAGTCGATCATAAACTACCAATCTCGTTGAATTCGGTTGTCTGTCATCTACTCCTCACACAAGGGGATGGACTGAAATGCACGATTAGTATTTAGTATTAGTGCTCACATTCATTTATTTATACTTTTACGATTATTTTGGGTAATAAATGAGCGTACTTCATTGATTTCCTTATATTTTCCGTCCTGTTTTCCTTTATGGGTTCAACGAAAACAAAAACCGCAGATTGAGTTGATGTTACCTATGGAGTGTTGAAAAATCTAAAGCAACGTCAATCACCTGAGCCTCACATCGAAAAGTTAGCATCCACTCGATGCTCGCCCTAGCAGCTTCTCACGTCTGAACGGTTCCAAATGTTGCTGTAACTCTCTATTACAATATTTGATTGCTGGTTGCTAAGGACGCACAACTCAAAGAAACTAACAACGATCGCATTTTGGTCAGCTAAAATTTGAATGGAGATTAGGCGTCTTTGTTGATTCACACTCGTGTTTCTGATTTATCATAAATCTAACCCTTTAGTTCTCAAGGGGATCGGACGTCTGGTGCTACAGAACGCTGGGTGGTCTCATTCGATTCTAAAAATTTAATACTACTTTTAATTTAGGGGAAAAAATACCTTTATATTAAAAGTTTGTGAGCTACGGCGTTTTGAAAATGTCAGCCCTTAGTTATCACCCCTTAGGAGCGACTGACATAAACCAAAAGCTTCGGGGCTCAAATAGAGCCCATATACCAAATTTCATCAAAATCGGTCCATGGTAATTGAGGAAAGTGCCGCGGACGGCGTAAAATAGTAAACCACAATACAAGTCACTGGTAAAATCTATGTAATTTTGGTCAATAATGGAATCACAGAAGACTTTATAAAAGAGAACAAAAATAAGCTGCTCTAGAGGACAACAATGGTAATTATAACTACGTTTTCTTCCCTAAAAACAACCATTGAAGGACGGGTGGAGACGGTGTGTCGCAGGCACTGCTCCACTATGGATCTCATTGCACCGAGCGGGCCCCAGCAATTCAGGCTATTCTGCGACGAGTAATTTATACTGAAATCCTCATAGTTGCTTCTTACGCTGTAGACCACCAATCTTGAAGGAGCAACAGTTATACGAAGTCCAGATCGAACTCATTCGCCAGGAGACCCGTCGCACCGTGATCTGTGAGCCTGAAGGTGCAACCCGCATCAGGAGAATTGATTGTAAACTCGGGAATGTTCAGGCTGGTTACGAATAATTCGGTCAGTAAATTTCCTCCAAATGTTAGCGAAGTGACAGTGTTGCATTTGTCGAATTTGATTTTTTGAAGGATTTTCTCCGAGTCAGGATCCACCTGAATTACCTGAAATTTACAAATGACAAATGGTGATGACTTTGACTTTCCATTCAACTTCAAATAAAATAAATATCTTGATACTCCTCGTCACTAACGGTAAATGGTAGGTAGAGGTGTTGTGATCAGCGACCTCTTCGCATTTCTGTCCATTCACTTCCTTAGCTCATGTGGTAGGAGCTCCGATTCAGAATTGGAATGATAGGAGATCGATCCCTGGTCGAGGGAAGTTAATTTTTGATGATTCAACTTTGTGGCGCAGTCAGTAGGACCCGGATGGTCTCCTCAGAATTTCTCAGAGAAACAATAATTCATTAAGATTAGGTCATCAAAACAACTCCCTCCCAAGACACGAGTCAAGCCACCGCCTATTCGGACAAACGTTGAGGTCAGCAGATCCCCCGCCCCATCAATAAGGAACAATAACAAAATCTCTGAAACCAGTCAAAAATAGCGCATTCTCACTGGGTTGGAAAACGCCGGCCAAACTGCCTCTCACCTCCCTGACTAGGTAACGGAGTACCTAAAATTTCCTAAAAGGGGGGGAGGAGGAGTTGTTGTGATCTGCGACCTCTTCACTTCTCTGTCCATTCACTTCCTTAGCTCATGTGGTAGGAGCTCCGATTCAGAATCGGAATGATAGGAGATCGATCCCCGGTCGAGGGAAGTTAATGAACAGAAATGCGAAGAGGTTGCTAATCACAACATCGGTACGTAGGTCTTCTTCTTCTTCTTTAACGCCTTTGACACTGATTGCCTAATTGTAAGGTAGGGATGTCCAATACTTCAAAAGTATCGATATGATATCGAGTCGATATATCTATAGTGTCGATACGATACTTTCAAAAAGTATTGATATTTTGAAGTATCGATACTTTCACAAAAATGGGTGAAAATGTCGTTCATGTTTCTCTCCATCGCGAGGATAATAATTAATATAGAATGAACAAAACAATAAAACACTAATTTTTTTAATTTAAAACTTTTTTTGTTCAGGCACTTGTTTTTTCATGTTGGTTTCACACTTGTTTCTCAACACTTGGTTGAGTCAACAATTAGGTGGTCGTTCCTAGTTGATGGAGGACAGCAGATTATCACAGGGAGCTGGAGGTGGTGGTACATCATCTTTGTTTAATTTGTTAAAGTGGTTTGTCTCCCAACAATCTACCTAGAGATAGAGGTGCTGTCAAGTAGGTACCTCCATGTCGTAGGTGATGGAACAGATAAAATGTGAGAGATTAAAAAGTATCACCTCCGATACTGGAAAAAAAGTATCGATACTACGATATATATCAGGGAAAAAGGTATCGATACTTCGGGGACATCCCTAGTGCCGTGTCCCCATCTTGGTTAATCGAGTATGAGGCCTGTCCCTACCATGAAGGCGTGACGGTCCTTTAGGCAGGAGACGAGATATCAGGGGGTTGGAGGTTTTGTCAATATCTTGGAGTCGACTTCATGGGAGTGGCCACCATCACTTCAAGCCGTGTGGACCTTGGTAGAGCGCTAGCTTGCGTTACCAAGACTCCATTGAAACCACAGCAAAAGCTGCGTCTCCTCACGTAGTTACTGCTAAAACCACTGGGATGAAAGCTAAAGCTGGGAGCCATAGAAGCGTTTTGATTGGTGAAGCTCCAGGACGTAGTTATAGATGAAGGCATCAAAGTAATTAATTTGATAACATATAGTTGTTTTCTCGATATTTATGACTAAATACGAGCTGATTATCAATAATTTACTAGGTTTCAAACGTTTCTACTAGAGGCAGTTGTCGATTGAACTGTTAACTTGTCTCTGGTACTCTGTAGCCAAAGCTAAGGATTCCAATTATAAAGCAGTACAACTGTTTGTGTAATCAACTCCTATCGTGTTAGTTCACATCGCTGCCTACTTCCTCTTAATATTAAAATATCAATAATAAATTAAAACTAAAAAACAATAGTTGAACCTGGTGTCAGGTGTGGGGTTAGGATCACAAATTAACTGCTTTTTGGTTTCTTCATCTCTTGTACCTAGCACTAAACGATCACGAATCATCTCATCTTCTAAGTCCTTGTACTCACACGTAGATGCTAGCTGACGTAAACGACCAACATATGTATCAATAGAATCTGAGACCCCTTGGACGGCTGAACCGAAAACATAGCGTTCGTAAATTACATTTACGGCAGGCAAAAAGTGCCCATCAAGCACCTTAATGATTTCATCTATCTTTTTGGCTTTCTCTTCAGTCAACTTCAGATTTTTTAAAATCTGGCTTGTCTCACGACCTAATAAGCATTTGAGAGTCGCAATGCGGATAGCTTCCTCTTTAAGGTTGAGTCCCGAGGCAATCAAGTAGTTCGACCATTCGTCTTTGAAAAACTTCCAATTTTCAATAGCATCACCTTCCAGCGACATCCGAGACGGCAACGGAACATTAGACGACATTTCCGAATACGTTTAGGATATTTTGCTTACCAAACGCAACGAAATAGGTGCGGAGATCTTACTGATTAGCGATGTAAACAGAACACCTCGTTGCAACGAACCGAAAAGCTTCACTGAGGGCGATTAAAACGAACGGCGGACGAAACTACTTATTCTCGCGGAACGCGGAGATACCTGACACCATGTTTAACTATTGTTCTTTAGTTTTAATTAATTATTGATATTTTAATATTAAGAGGAAGTAGGCAGCGATGTGAACTAACACGATAGGAGTTGATTACTGCTTTATTATTGGAATCCTCTCAAGGTCATAAGGGTAATCTCAAACAAAATGGTTTAATCTTTGGTAGGCTTACGGGGGGGGGGGAGGTAATTAAATATTATTATAATTAAATTAAATTAAATTCCAATTTATCACTAACGTATGGTGACAACCACGGCTTTTTGATACACAACGAACTTGTTAAAATATTAATTTTTAAATCGAACTCTGATTCCACTCAAGTTTAAAGAGCAGTAATTCGTATGACATGGCAACTCTCGCTTCTGGAGTACAACTGGAGGGTGGCAGTATCGCTTCCCCTTCTGATCTAGTCTGGAAAGGTTCCTGTCAAGATGTGTCTAAACATGTTGCAATTTCGCCCCTTACCCTTTAGAAGTGACTGACAATACCCAAAACCTCTAAATTTCACCAAAATCGGTCCACGGGAGCTGGGCAAAGTGCCGCAGATGGATGGAAAAATGTTTATTCGATTTCTACATGCCTTAAAAAGTAAATCATTCTATTTTGAACTCGATTCCAAAGGTTCATTATTGCAAAAATAAACCGATAAGTACAGTATTATTGAACAGCTTCGTTTGTGGGTACTACTCACATGAGAGCCTAACACGCAAGCAATCCAAAGTTTTCCAGAAGAGTCAACAGTCATTCCATCGGGCATCCCGCTGAGATTTTCTTTCTTGAAGTCTACCACAGTTTTCTTGAATTCTGCATGAAATAGGGAAGATTAATAATAAACTCTTATCATAAAGATTGATCTTAAAAGTTCTTATCGTTCGAATTGTGAAAACTTCCAATGCGACCGGTTCAATGGGGAATTTGCCTCAATTTTAGATTCTGGAATTTCAAGTCAAATTCTATAATAGGGCCCTAGAATAACGTTTAACACCAGGAGTACCCAAGGAAAAAAAATTACCATAGAAGAAAATGCCTAACAAGCGAAGCCTCTGTCAAAAAACTGTGGAAATCGAGGAATATCGTTCACGTCACAAAAAAAAAAAAAACTCGAAAAGAGACCGGATTCACATACTGAGCGCTCTAGCATAGAACTCCAGATAGTACCGTAGATCGACAACAGGTAGAGTTCTAAACGCCCTTCTAAGTTCCAAGCACGACCACACGAAACGATCCAGTCAAATGACCAATCAAATACTGTGATTCAAGTAACGAAACTAACTTAATATAGAAACTAAACAAGAGAGGATGAATATTAATGAAGCTTGATAAACTAATAAGTAGAATCGGATTGTAAAGAGTGAGTAAAATTGCTTCTTTTGGTCACTTGCACGTCCAAGTTTTTTCTCTTCCCCCAGTCTTCTGTCTTCAATCACGTAAGCTACAGTTTCATTTGCATTTCCAGAGGTAGCGCTACCTCAGAGGGGCACAGCTCCTTCTATGAAGTCAGATTGGTCAGAAAATCCGTTACGTTGCGACCCCATGAACAGATTGCCGCTTCTTTTAAAATTTCCATCTTCCTTAAATTCTCTAAATTTTTTGTATGCTTTTTCGAGCAGCACACTATGGTTTTCTTCCATATCAGTGAACCCTCTTTCGAGAAAGAAAATAAAAAAAATGTGAGGCAAATTCCCCATTATTTCAAGATGGAAACATCTTGTCTTAGTAATCATTCCACTTCGTCGAAACTGATTTACAAATTTAAACTTTCAAAATATTCAAAAATTGGTTCATATTTCTTACTTATAGCTCCTTTTGAGATGTCTAAATCGTACATGTCAACTTTATGAGACGTCGAGTCGATGAAGTACAAGTTTTTGTAATCTGGCGAAAATCCAATGCCGTTGGATAGCCCTATGTTCGACAGGTGCTTCACTAGACCTTCCTTCTTAGAGAAACTGTAAAACGACCCTTCAGTGGCGCCCTCCGTCCACTTTTCGCTGAGAGTACCTGGAAAAATTTTGTTTGAGATAGATTTACCAAAAACAGTTACTTGCATTAATTAACCTTGCGTTGGTCGCGCCTTCCCACACGCAAAGTAGGTGGTGCTGCTGTGTATACCGCAGTATTCTCGTTGCGTATTTTGCTCAAAATGGGGGGTGCGCCTCGATTTTTTAAGATTTTTAATCGAAAGTAGTCCTGAGAATTTTGGCACCACGCGACCTTCTAGCGTGAGTAGATCTGTTTCTATGATTTTTCAGTTTTGACCGTTTATGACGTCACACGTCCCTCTCGCCTGGGCGGGACCCCCCAGCCCACTGTGACGTCATAAACGGTCGAAACTTTAAAAATTCATAGGAAAAGATTTACACACGCTAGAAGGTCGCGGTTGGTACCAAAATTCTCAGAATGAGGTCTACCTCAATTAAAAATAACAATAAACAGTTTTTCCTACCCAGGCGCACACCCTATTGGAAAATTTTGTCAATCTGAGAGACAATAAAATGAGGTACACTTGCATTTTTATTCATACAATTGCAAAATATTGGGTAGAATATGTAAACTTGAACAAAACAATAAAACCTCAGAAAGTCTCGTTGCGCAGCTAGGTACTCAGTGCACGCATTACTCGATGTCCCCTGAAGCTAAACTGAATAGCAACTTTTAAGTTGCTCGCAAGGTGGCGACTCATATGCATTTTAGGGAGTGGGATCCTAAGCAAAAAAATACAGTGGGGGGGGGGGTTGGGTGAATTTTCGGAAATTTGGTTAAAGGGCAAGCGTTTTTTCCGAGTGTGGTGTAAACACTGCAGGCGCGACTGACGGAAGGTTAAGTCAACAGTAGTTTAAGCTTCTTACATCAACATTTAAACGTCTTGTTTCCTTTTAAAATAAACAAAGAAGTGTGACCGGAAAGATCTCGGGATCAATTTTAAAATCTACCCGAAACACCGGTATCCCCTGGCAGACAGGCGAGGCAAGTGCAGGTCATGTGGCCTTCCACCCACAGCGCTACCAGCCTCACTCAACCCATGAACTCATTCTGTAAGAAGCAGCTACGGCGAGCATTGAGTTGATGCTAACTTTCACTGAGAGCCTCATGGAATTTCATGGATCACAAACGGGATTTACGTTGCTGTAGATTTTACAACACTCCAAAGGTAATGTTAACTCAATCTGCAGTTTTTTTGTTTTCATTGTTCCGATGAAGGATATCAGGGAAATAATACGGAAATCAATGCTTGCTTGTTTACTATCCAAAACGCTGCAAATCATTGCTCAAAGGTTTATTATTTTCTGCATAGATCACCCTTCTGTATAGATCACTGATTCACCATCAATAGCACCAACCACCATCTGTATTCTCCCTTGACCTTCCCTCTCAAATTTCAGCTTCCTGCGTTCAATAGGATTGAAAATGGCTTCGGAGCTCACTCAGCTGAACAGTGATCTGAAGAGTGAATAAGATGTTTTCGAATGCTGGAGACGCCTGGAAGAGCACTGATCAGCTGAGTGAGCTCAGAAGCAATTTCAATCCAATTGAACGCAGGAAGCTGAAATTTGAGAGGGAAGGTCAAGGGAGAATACAGATGGTGGTAGGTGCTATTGATGGAGAACCAGTGATCTATACAGAAAATAATAAACCGTTGAGCAATGATTTGCAAGAAAACACACATTTGCGTATGCGCAGTAGCTTTTATGATTATTTTCATAGGGGACCATCTCCTCCCCAACTCGGGACGTCCTCTTTCGTCATCCCTGCATACTTGAGCGAGTATCAAGACAAGTGTAAAAAGTTCCCAGTTACATTAAAAGTGCCCAATTTCTCAACACAAGTAGATGAAAAATACATAGTATTATGCTTGAGTGCAGCCTCCATACTTCCTTTGGTCATCCATTTAGGGGGAAGTGCAGAACTCCTCACTTGCCAATGTTTCTTACTCTGCACTTCCCCCATAGGAGGAAAAAACGGGGAAAGTGCAGAGGAGGTCTTATTTTCAAAATAACCAAAGTTAGAACAAAATGTCATATGTACAATAAAACTGCAACATTTAAAGTGTATAGTTTAAAGTTTCTTATAAACTTGATTGTGAAGGGAGAGGAGCATCTAGAACACAGCCTGTAGGGGTTGCGCGCGCTTCCTAGCAACACTGCAACGAATTTTTTTTTCGTGTTATCGACTTGACTAAACTAAAATGGCCTTCCTTCAATCACACGCCAATTCAAATCTTATTGCACCGTTAAAAATGCGTTAAATTTCCAATTTTCATTTTCGTTTTCATTATTTCATTTCAATTCATTATTAGTTCGTCTTTGTTTTTCATTATCTTTGCTCCAATTATCGGTAACATCGGTCATCCCAATTATCCTGCACTCCTCGTGGGGCTAGGGAGAACTATCTCCAGTATGACACCTACGTCTAGTCATCAGAGAGCATTAATTAGATAATTGAGAAACTCGCCGTAGTGTCGCTAGGAAGTGCATGCAGCACCTGCGGGCTGGGTTCTAGATGCTCCTTATAATTACCTTGTCAGTCATTAACAATACCCAAGTAGAGGCAGGTTGAACTCGGGTTGAAAAATAGTTGATCACCTCGACCTCACAGATGAAAACACATGTGGTACATCATAACCTCATGGTGAGGTAACAACTGATATGAGCACACTCTAGTGGTGTTTCGTGAAACTTAACGTACTTCTCTACAACACCCACAGAGGTTATTCGTGTCAGCCCTTATGTCTACTTGGGAAAGGTATAATCCCCACTTACCCCATTTCTGCACACCCCGACGCACCTTAGCTAAATTTGAAATTTTCAAGGATTTTATAAATTTATTAGTGCACGGCCCTAAGGAATTGAAAAACTGAAAGATTGCCACTGGAATAATCAAAATCGAACAATTATTAACAGAGAAAAATGGAAAAAAACATAACTGAATGAACGGTTTTTACCATTTTTCTCTGGTTTCTTCGATTTTGATGATTCCAGCAGCAATCTTTCAGTTTTTCAATGAGGAATTTCACCATGTCGGAAATTCCTATTTTGACCCCAAAATCGAATTCAGCACCTCGAAAAACCCCCTACGACAAACTTTCAGCCCGTACTTCCTAATTTACGAATAAACAAAACAGTGTAGAAAATACGAATGTTTAAAAAAACCGGGAGGATGACGTCAACCTGGAATAGTTCATTTACGGCCGCTTGAAGCGCTGAGATCCTGAAATCTCACTTCGTATAGTCCTCAGATGCAACATTTCACAAAACCAGTAAAGATCGAAATCGAAAAAAATAGAAAAAGCAAGATGAGGAAAATGAGGTTTCCCCTGTTTTTGTTTGATGACTTTCCCCTTAGATATCACAATTTCGTCATACTGTTGGGCAACACTGGGACGAGACGGCGATCTGAACAGCCAATCAGCAAGCGTTTCCTCTTCACGTTGAAGAGGTCCGTTTTCCCGGTTATTTTTTGAAAAAATAAATTTTGATTGTCTCCCAAAAATAACCATTAACTATTCAGGAAACATGCAAACAGAATTCGGTGAAATTTCTCATTCCCAAGGGCCGTGCACTAATAAATTTCTAAAATCCTTGAAAATTTCAAATTTAGCTACAACTTTTTAGGTTTTTGCCCCTAGAATTTAGGGAAATATTGACCTGCAACGAGGATCGAATGGCGACCAACTGAGACCCCCTTAAGCTTTTGTTTTTTCTTCTATTTAATATAGTATTGATGAGTTAAAATCGAATGAAACCAACCAGAGCTCTGAAGGACCACTGCATAATAGTGAGTCACTGCATACGTCCCTTCTAAGGTGTCCAAAGAAATAGGTACCGTAATAGTAGAAAATACCGTGAATTAAGAAAAACCACAAACATCTCGATCAAAGCCAGCTTTTCAATGCCATTGGTTTGTCACAGAAGTTTTTTTGTTTCTTTAAATACTCGGAAAACAAGTTTTTTGAGCAAGTGGGAAATTAAGAGTTAAACGCGCAGTAGACAGGAAAAACATGACTTGACTTACCGAACCAAAGGCGCCCCTTGGCGTCACACTTCGCGTCGTTAATTCGAGACGAAGAGTCGTCGTCGAGGGTGACGAGTTTTTCTCGTTTTAGGATTTTATTAGCCACGACGTCCCACTCGATGTGCAGCACGTCTTTGCCGCTCCCAACCAGAAACTCGTTGTCCTTCCCTTTCACTGGGATGAAGAAGCTACATCGATCGCCTTGAACATTATAAATTAATATGAACAAAAGTGTAAATAGTCAGGGGGAAAGAATCAAATGGGGCTGATTTTCATGAACACTTATTTCATTTTGATGTATCAGCTTAAACATATTGTTTAGTAATGCATGCATTCCAGGGGACGTCCCATTGGATAAGCATTGAGTCAATTAATACCAGTTGGTAAGCGATATAATTTACTTTAGGCAAGAAATACTGACCCCCCCCCCCCCCCAACCATTATCCACCATAACATTTCTAGCGGCATGGGAGCCTCGAATCTGAAGAGCATTTTAAAATCCATGATCTACGATACCCAACATGCGAATTCGAGTTCACCCCCCCCCTCACCACCTATGGTGCCAGTCTGGCACCAAAGCGAAAATACGTGGTAACATTGAAATTTCATCTATTAGTTTTGGAAGGTTTCATCTATTTAGTTTTAGGTTCACATCCGTATTCAAGGTAAAACACGAAAAAAAACCACGAAATATGCGGTTCATGGTGTCCTGGCACCATGGTGGCACCACAATTAGTTCCATGGTGAGACAGAGAATAATTCATGAAAATCCGGAGGTATAATGAGAATTTTTCCTCAATTTCAAAGCTTGGGTACAATTAGTAAGCAGTAAAGGAACCGAAAATCGGATATTTTGTGAATATTATCCCCCCACTTGCCCTCTCCCCTAGCGAATTTTGGTACTCTGGTGAAATCATGTACAACTCGGAAGTTATTCGAGTCAAACCAAAAAAAGAAACACGCAAGTCGGTTGGAAATTGAGGCCTGGGCAGAGTTTACAAGATTACCCCGCAAACGCACGTTTCTAAGCATTAACCCCCCCTTTCCCCCTCTTAAAAAGCAAAATTCAAAATTCCTGCGCCGTAGTGCACAACTAGATAGTTTTCCGCGTCGAACAAAAAAAGAACCAGGGAAATCGGTTGAGAACTAAGGGCTGGGCAGACGACACAAGATTTTGTCACACACACATACATACACACACACAGACATACACCTATGGTTTTTTTTCGCGGATTTGGATTCAGAATGGTCAACTGAAACGGATTACTGTGTGGTTTTTTTTTCTGTTGAGTGTTGTCCTCCTTCACCCCAGATCGATCGCATAAGGACGCCCAAGTCTTACTGTGGGACGTCCTAAAAATGCATACAAGAAGTGGGACAAACATAAAATTTCTACCTAATGGGTGTGGCACATAGCTTCCTCGTACCGATAACACGATTGTATCGATGATCCGATGCTTAGCGCCTCGCACTAGCTTCATAAGGGACCATATACACTCTAGCCCGCACTAGGTTCAAATATGGTATACCTATGGGCTGCATTTGGGGTCTAGTTGTGCCGCGAAGCTTTTGGTTGAAAAAAAAAGTAAAGTAAAGTAAGCAACCATTTCAGGTTGAATTTTCGTCCGACTGCCATTCTTGGCGTCGCGGACGTCATCAGCTGTCTCCCTAAGGGGAGATCAGAATTTGTTCTGATGATTTCGCTCATGGCTTCCCAAACATCACCGCCCTGGGTTGGAACGAGAGATTGCCGATCGTCTAATAGACAGAAAACTTTCTGCGACGACCAGACTCGAACGCGCGTCCCCGCTAGACGGTTCTCATCTTATCACCGCAGTCGGGTACACTGTCCACTAGACCACCGACGCCCACAGCTTTTGGTTGATGTCAGTCACTTCCAAGGGGTGAAAATTAAGGGTTGAAATTTTCAAGAGTGCCCTAGCTCGAAAACTCTCGAAATGAAGGAATTGGTATTTCACCAATTTTAAATAGTATTGAATTTTTAGAATTTTTTGAGAATTCCCGGAGCTCTGTAGGACAAACCGTTTGCTCCCTTCGACACTTATTCTCTTCAGATCACTGATCAGCTGAGTGAGCTCCGAAGCCATTTTCAATCCTATTGAACGCAGGAAGCTGGAATTTGAGAGGGAAGGTCAAGGGAGAATACAGATGGTGGTAGGTGCTATTGATGGAGAACCAGTGATCTATACAGAAGGGTGATCTATACAGAAAATAAACCTTTGGGCAATGATTTGCAGCGTTTATTATATTATTATTTTCCCTTTATACAGAAGGCAAAACTATATACAAATCGAAGAAATTATCAGAAATGAAAATCGGTCCAGTGTTGCTAAGAAAAGTGCAGCGTACGGCGGACGGACGGAAATTTTTTATTTGATTTTCGGATTCTACGTACCTTGAAACGTAAAACATCAAATTTTGAGGGGGGGTTAAATTTTTTTTTCTTGTTCGATTCCAAAGGCTTATTATTGAAAATAATAAACCAAAAGGATGATTTCCCGCAATTTATTATCATTTAACTAATTATTATCGAGTAAAATTCCGTGTTTCTCAGCTTTAAAGGAATTCTAGTCTCATGAGTCAGATCATTAGGTTCACCAATCGACATTTTCATCACTTGACCAAAACTATGTGCTTTCTGGTGGTGGCAAGATGAGGCTAATTTAATGTAAAGAGTATCATACAGGTCTCACCCATACTGTGGATGACTGTTTTCCCCGTTTTCGGTTCATGCTTGACGATAGAGCCAGCTGCGTCCACCATGTACAGGCACTGAGAATCAGCCTTCCAGTGAGGACCCTCGCCAACCTTCATTGGCGCAATTTTGAGACATTCTATAACTGGTGGCATTTCCTCTCTGCAACAAAAAGTTTTGTGTTTTAACTGAAATGGAAAAATGGACATGGAAAAGTGCAGTCGTTGAAATAGTCAGGGAAAAGGGGCCTTTGTTGTATACAGGGTGTCTACACTTTCGATGGGCATAACTTCAGGGTTTGATTCTACAAGGTATTTCCAACAAAAAATATCTCCAAGCAATTTTCTTTTAACCCACTCAAAATTCCTTTTTTTTTCACTTTAAAGTTTTTCTTCGCGTTTTCGACCTTACGGCACTGATATGGTCATAACTAGAGATGGGCAAAACGGTTCACCAAGAAGAACGGCTCTGAGCGCTCCGCTCATTCAAAAGATCCGGATCTTTTCGACGGATCAGTGGCTCTTTTTGGCTCTTTTGAGCTCGTATTTATTGTAGAGATGAAAATACGATAAAAACGCTACAAATTGTTACACAACGGTTTATTTTAGTTCTGCCTGGAAATGTTTATTCGATTATTGGATTCTACACTACCTTGAATCCTAAACCATGAAATTTTGAGGGCGAGAGGGAATAATTTCTCTGTTGCTCGATTCCAATGGTTCATTATTGAATATAATAATCCAAAAAGCGCTGTTTTTCAATGAAGATGCTCAACAAATCCTTCAAAAAATCAACGAAAAACAGTAAATGAACAAGATTAAAGCAATGAATAAGTAAGACTTAAAAATACAGTTTTTTGGTAAAATATTTATTTACATGAAATCTGCATTTTTTTATGCCTCTAATGACAAACCACAATTAAAAAAAAAATTCTTAGTAGGTATAACATTTTGATGTTATATCATGGTATTCAACAAAGGAAATTAAGGTAACCAAGTAGAAAGAGAATAAACGAACCAATAAGTACGTAAGCTTCAATATTGATAATAATGGTAAGATAAGGATGTGCTTTTGCTTGCCTTTTGAACTTGTATCAGAAAGCTCCTCACAAAAAATCATGATGTAAAAATTAAACAGGGAGAAAAAACAACGGAAAGAATCAGAAAGTGGGTCACAGAAAACACTGGAAAAATACGGTAAAGTTTACGACCAAAAATACAATAATGCATATGGTGGTACGATACAATTCCGCAAAATTGTATTGTTTGATCGACTTACATCGTATTTTCCCTCGGAATTATCGTACGGGTTGGCAACAGTGAGCTGACGAAAAGGAGGTCCTAATTTTCCCGAACACTGCCGATCTCAAAAAAACCGAAGATCGAAGAGCCGCCGTTCATTTATTTTACTGGATCTCAAGAGATCCGAAGATCGAAGAACCGCGATTCATTTGTCATTTTTACTGATCCGCAGTTCACTCGCTCTTTTGAAGAACCGATCTTCACCGAACACTACCAGCACTGAGCTCAAAAGACCCGAAGAGCCGCGGTTCATTTTTACTGACCCGTGGTTCACTCGCTCTTCTGAAAGAGCCGGCTCAAAGAGCCGGATCTTTAATGAGCGACCCATCTCTAGTCATAACTCCCTTATTTCTCCTGAAAATTCAAATCTGACTACACCGTTAGAAAGAGCGTTAAATTCCTAAGCTACCTAGTACAAAATCAAAATATTTCAGCAATAAAATAGTTAAAAAATAAAGTAACAACGTAAGTAACAAATAATAAAGTAAGCCAACTATAAAAAATTTTCGAAACTTGACTTTCTTCGACCCAAGTTTTCACTCTAAATCCCTGCCCATTTCGACGGGCGCTCTTCGGATAAACCATGCTCAAATTGTCAGCTTTTCAATGGTCTATCAATTTTTCTTTTTAAAATTCAAATTGGAAGAGTAAATTAAGTTTGAATGCCAGAAAACGTGTGTTTTACGAGCAAATCCAGTGTTTTAAGCGGTTTATGGTCCCCCTCGACCTCAAGATGGCTTGACGATTTTGGTATCATTTCCTATGTAATTTTTTACGCTGAATCAAATAGTGATACTTCCGAATGGTTCCGACTGCTAAAAAGTGGATTTTTTTAAGAAAACCTTCGTTTTTCGTACATAAAATACGCATTATTCGTAGATATAGTAGTGAGCATAAAGTAACACCTTTGAACTCAACAAAAACACCGAATTTCCAGCTGTTTGAAGTTTTTGATGAGTTCAAAGGTGTTACTTCATGCTCACTACCACATTTACAAATAATGCGTATTTTATGTACGAAAAACGAAGTTTTAACACAGAATGTGTTTTTGCGATGACCTACCGAAAAAAAATCGTCACGAAAAAGCGACAGAAAAAACCGTTACCTACGCGCCTTTTATAATGATTTTCACGTGCAACCAAGCCGTTGGTAAGGAAATAGAACTCCCGCAGTGTTCATTGCACAGAAATTGTTCACCATTCGTTGGAAAGCTCTCAATTTATATAGTATTTTTCTTGTAGTTACATATTTATTTATATAACATTTATAGGGTTTTAGACCAAATTAAATGTCTAACAATTATTAATTTTATTATTGCCAAAGACTCCACATTTATTATTGTTGTTTTTTATTTAACGGATGACTAGCATCGCAAAAACACATTCTGTGTTCCTATGATTACATACAGAGTATGGAAAAAGAAATAAACCGGGGGGTGCAGGGGGGCGGAGCCCCCCGCCGAGGCGCAAAGCGCCGAGTTTCTTTTAAAAAATCCACTATCTAGCAGTCGGAACCATTCGGAAATGCTAACCTCCCCACTCCTTTTTACCACGGGGCAGTGACAGTTACCATGGAAACGGGACGCTCCGTGGGTTCTGTTATCATAACCTGACACCACCACCATTTTGTCTGTGACAAGTTCGCCACCATTTTCGTTCATGTTGATGTGGACGCCACAGAATGGAACCAACTACAAAAACCTAGTTTTGAGTTATCAAGCCTCAAAGTTATTTCAAGTTTGTAAATCAGGTGATAACGATGCTGATGCTACGCGTGCAATTCGTATTGTAAATGAAGAACAGATTATGAAATTGATTCGTTGCAGCTTCTTGTCGGGAGCGGTGGCGAACTCAACCCACGAGACTAATAAATAGACATTGATTAGTATACTCACCAAACATTGGACAAAACTCATCACACGCTTATGAACAATAACATCAATCTCAATGATCTTACAAACATAATCCCGCCATTCGTTGAATCGGAAGCTGTATTTGTCGAGGAACCCATGAATTTTGGCAATACTCCAGATTATGTGCCTGGCAATTTTCGAATCTTATGTCTGAACATACGAAGTTATAATCGTAACTTTAATCAGTTTCTTTGCTTTCTTGTCAGCCTGAACATGGAACTGGACATTATCATCCTGGTGGAGGCATTCGTGAAGGAACACACTCATATTCAACCCCTTGAAAATTATTCACCTCACTACGTACTGGGAAAAACAAATAAAAATGACGGAATTGTGGTTTATGTGAAGAAGCACATCAATTTGATCAAGGTAGATGCAAACTTGAAGCTTACTGGAGCAAGTGGTATTGAACTGATTATAAAATTAAAAGATCAAATTGACTTAAAAATACTCGCATGCTATAGAAGTCCGGTAAACAATAATGATGAATTGGACCGCTTCATTGATGAAATTCAGGATCTCCTGACGAAAGATCGCAGTTTGGATTCTCTGTTCATGGGTGACATCAATATTAATATTATTGCGAACCAACTGAACGTCAAAGCGGAAAAATACCTGAATGTCCTTAGCTCTTCTGGATACCGGTGTCTAAATCACCTTCCAACCCAATTAAGATCCTGTTTGGACCACTGTTTTTGTAGAGGCTCAAGCTCAGCTCGGGTTGGAGTGCTAAACACTGCAATCACTGACCATTTTCCATTGATATGTGAACTTGAATTAAGGAACCAGAGGACTGATAAAAATCATCCCAATATTATCCATTTTAGTACGAAAATAGACACGGATAAACTCAAAAAGGAAATTAAAGAAACAAATTGGGATCTCATATACGGAGAGCAGGACGCGAACAAGGGGACACAAAAACTAGTAGAATTGCTTGAAAAAGCTAGAGCAAAATCAATTGTGACAGTATCAAGAAAAAGTAGTAAAAAGACAATTTTGAAACCATGGATCACTGAAGGCATACTACGATCGATTCGAAAAAGAGACAGGATGTCTAGTAAAGCGTCAAAACAACCGTACAACACATCCTTACAGGAAAGGTATAATTCATACAAAAAGACAATTAACAAGCTTGTCAAAAACATGAGAGAAAACTATTTTATTGATAAATTGAACAGAAACGAGGGTAATATGAGGAAAAGATGGGAAATCATAAATGAGGCGGCCAATCGTATATCTAAAGAAAAAAACAGTTTCCCTATCCAGGACTGGATCCGTGAACATAACAACGTGAGAAACGAAACTGATGCTGCGAATGTTCTGAATGAGTATTTTACAACAATTGGAACTAAGATGACAAATAAAATAGAAGAAGAACTGGTCCCGCGTCAAAATGACCCCTCACCTTCACACCCACACTCAATGTTCATCTTCAAAATTCAGCCTGATGAAGTAATAAAAGCAACAGAATTACTGAGAGGAGGTTCGGCGCCGGGCCCAGATGGGATACCAACCCTGGCAATTAAAGCTGTTATAGAACATATTGCCAAGATACTAGCTCATCTATTCAATCTATGCATCCGCGGTGGAGTATTTCCGCAATTATTCAAGGTCGCCAAGGTGATCCCATTATTTAAAAAAGGGGAAAAAACCGACCCGGCAAATGGGGTATTTCGGTGGGTCGGAAATTCAGGTTTTTGACCTCAAATTTGGATTCAGCACCCTTGAAAACCTATATACACCAACTATTAGCCCAATGATACTATAACATGTGGTAGAAAAATTAATTAAAGAGATCACACGTTTGAAAAAGGCGGGCCGCTATAAATGCACACACACTAGGCAAGGACCACGCCGCAGACAGCCCCGCGCGCGTGTGTGAGTAGAATGTTGTAGTATCCAAGAGGGGTTTCTGTGCATGGATACTTTTTCAAAGACAGTTGGCTAGCTACGTCACACCATTCAAATCTTCAACTTTCCTTAGCTTCTCTGATTTTTTAAAAACATTTTCTCGACGAACAGACCCGATTACCGTTATTCCTGAGCCATACTCTTTTGAAAAAAAAAAAAAAAAAAAAATTGACCGAAATACCCCATTACCGCCCTATATTGTTAATTAACGTAATTGCCAAGATTTTTGAAAAAATACTGAAAAACCGACTAGTCTCATACCTGGAAAAAAACCAAATAATAGGGTCACAACAATTTGGATTCCAACGTGGTACCAGCACACAAGATGCACTCTTCAAGATCACCGAAGATATAAATAGCAGATTGGACAACGGAGACAAAGTAGTATTTTTTTTTTTTTTTTTTTTTTTTTTTTTTCGAATTAACTCCCCTCAAGACAAAATGTCTTTGGTGACGGAGGGGGCACGCCATAAATTTAAAATAAATAAATAAATCAAAAATAATGGGGAGGACGCCCAGGACTCACCCGACGCCGGCCCTAGGGATAAGGGAAGATGAGGAAGGTGGGGGTGGGAGAGAAGGATGAAGGGAAGTGCCTCTATAAAACGACCACCAGTTCAAATATGAGCCGAGCAGGACACGGGTGGTGATACCACGGAGTACGCCTACCGAGATGCCCAACTCGCGCAACTCCGTGGCACTTTTCCCGCACCACACACCGCGCCATGACAAGGTTGCAGCCATCACCCTGATGTTGTTGGGTGCCACTCCTTTTAGCTCCGACACTGCTTGCCGTAAATCATTTGTGTCATATTTCCTTATCTTGGCCCGCCAAGTCTGCTCCATGTCCAAGCTGCCATTGACAACTTGGACATCCAGGATAATGCAAGACTGGTCGGGCTTGACGGCAACAATGTCGGGCTTCTTACCCTGGTCACTTGGCATGTGATACAATCTCTCTCTCTCAACATCCCAGCCGCTAGATGACAAAGCACCTGCTATCTGCTTGGCGACCGCATCATGACGTAGAATGCGGCCACCATGAGTCCGAGGACACTGCTGCACTACATGATATAAATGTTCATTTCCACTCCGACAGGCGCGGCAAAGGGGTAGGGTTGTCCCGCGACTACCTCTTGAACACCTCACCGCAGTTGGCAAAGATGCCACGCGGATGGCGTGAAAGTGTCGGTAGTCGCGGGACCCAATGCCCTCCGAAGCCCAATCTACCCATTGGGATGAGAGAAGGCTTTTGGAGCACTGTCGGAGTTCTTTACCATCTACTGATTCATGCAGCGCAGCAGCGAACTCAGCAGACGAACTGGGTTTTGGAGCAGATGGTGTTGCTCGGTCGCACCATGCTAACTGCTGCCTGACAAAATCAAGATCAGCAGCCGCACGGGCGACCTCCCAGCTCGACCCTTGAAGGGCTAGCAGGCGCTGGCGGCGCAGAGAAGGGATACATGCGGAGAGAGACACAACGTCTCGACGACGACGTGCCTCGACGTAGCCAAAGCATTCGACACCATATCAAAAAGAAAAATGGTTGAAAAACTTGAGAAATACGGTATTCGTGGTATCGCTGTAATGATCATGGAAACACGTTTGACTTTATAAAACGTTTATTAATACAAAACGGGACTTGGTCGACATAAGGCGAACTACTACACAACAGACGACACAAGGCTGCCAACCTAACATCACATAAATATTACACCTACCCCTCCAAGTCTACAAAAGACCCATACATTTTTTTTTCTCAAGTATAAAATTATTTAAGTACAAATAATTCGAAATAATAGAAATGTAATTTAAAAAAAAAACAATTGACATTGTCCATAATACACAAATTGAAATGTAGAACGAGGGAGCATCATATCAAAGACAAAGAAATATTAACATCATTAAGACAAAACATAGTCGGACAGGTAATCAGGTTTTTTAACTATCCTCCCACTTCTAGTAACAAGAGGAGAGGACAATTGGGAAAGGCCTCCATGTGGAGGCGAAGAAGATAAATTAGCTGAAGTATCAGAACCAGACGATGACAAACTGGTAGAGGACAGATCCTCAGAACCAAAACTGTCACCAACCTGGTCGCCTCTCTCAACCCCAAGTGCGCCTCCACCTGGCTCCTCCTCAACCCCTGACACTGAATCACCTAACCGAGTCTGATTAGGCCTGACTTTGATAAATTTGCGATTTCGCCTCACAACAACTCCTCGATCATCCCGAATTACATAGGACCTGTGGGGTAGAACTTCTAGAATTTTTCCGGAACGCCACTGCGATCTGCTATCAGAGAAATTAAATTTAAAATAAACTTGAGTCCCTGGCGTCAGGTCAGCTAAAGTCATTGTCCCTCTGTTAAAGTATGATGCTTGAGTTTGCTTATTTTTGTTATGATTAAAAAGCAGTTTTTGATAGTCTATAGGACTGGCTATCAGATTTTGACTGGCAGTAGGAATTTTAGATTTGAGAGATCGGCACATCATAATTTGTGCTGGAGACCAACCCAATGCTTTGATTGGAGTGTTCCTATATTCCAACAACGCATAGCTGACATCAGTACCACTTTTGCTGCACTTTCGAAATATATTTTTAGCCACATTTACACCTTTTTCAGCTAAACCATTAGACTGACTGTATTTAGGACTTATGAGAACGGATTTGAAGTTCCACTCTCTAGCAAAACGCTGAAAGACATGGCTACCAAAAGGTACGTTGTCTGACACTAATAAATCAGGCACACCCAGACGTGAGAAAATAAACTTTAGCTTATAAATTATTGTGTCTGTATCTAAGCTGTCAACTGAACTTACTTCAATCCAATTAGAGAAATCGTCATAGCATACCAAATAGTGTTTGCCACCGAAATGAAAAAGATCACACCCCACTCGCTCCCAAGCCCGAGAAGAGGATGGATACGAGAGAAGAGGCTCACGCTTGTTGTTAATGGACATGGACGCACATAGATCACAATTTTGTACTAAATCATTAATATCTTTTGTCATATTAATCCAAAAAAGACATTGCCTTGCCCGTTGTTTTGTCTTAATCAATCCAAAATGGCATTCATGCACTAACTGCAACATAAAAGGTACCAAATTTTTAGGCACAATTAATCTATTTTCAAAAAATAATAAACCCTGAAATTCACAAATATAATCCTTAATAGCATAATATGGAACCAGATTCGGAGGCAGATCTTTTTTCAAAGGCCAACCATCAATCAAAAATTGTTTTAGAATACTGAGCTCATCATCATGCAAAGTGGCATCAACAAACTGCGCCTTACGTTCATCTGATATGTTAATATTACTCAATTTTGAATGGCTATGGACCACAACCTTAGTATAAGATAAATCAGGTTTTTCATTTTTCAGAAAAGCTCTAGACAAGGTGTCGGCAATATACATCTGTTTGCCAGGAAGATATGATACCTCAACTGTATATCTCATTAGTCGTAAGAGCAATCTCTGGAGTCTAGGAGACACCTTGTCTAAACTTTTTTTAACTAGGCTCTCGATAGGACGATGGTCAGATTTTAAATTAATTACATTGCCATAAGTAAAGTTGTGAAATTTTTCCAAAGCAAAAACACAAGCAAGAAGCTCCTTTTCAATTTGCGAATATCTTTGTTCCGCATCTGTTAGTGCCCTGGAAGCGAAGGCTAGGGGATGTCCAGCCTGCAACAAGACAGATCCCATACCACTTTGAGAAGAGTCAGTCTGAATTTCCAAGGGTAGATCAGAGGAATAAAAACTAAGAACAGGTGCACTAGTAATTAATGACTTTAAGTTGACAAACTCCCGTTCATGTTCAGGCCCCCAACTAAATGGAACGTCATTTCTGGTCAGCCCTCGCAAATGATTAGATGATTCAGAAAACGCTGGAATGAATTTCGACAAATATTTACACATTCCTAAAAAGCGCAAAACAGACTTTTTATCGTTCGGTCTGGGCATATCAGTGATAGCTTCAACATGGCTAGGATCAGGCTTAACCCCACTACCAGTGATTACTACGCCCATAAATTTAACACTTGACATTCTGAGTTGCACTTTATCTGGATTAAATTTAACGCCATACTCCATCGCTCGTTTGAGCACTGCCTCCAACAGCCGGTCATGCTCAGCAACATCCTTACCAGCCAAAATTAAATCATCAAAATATGGGAAAACTCCCTCAAGATCACCAAAAATCTCCGAACATTTTTTCATAAAAATTTCTGGGGCACAAGAAATACCAAAACATAGTCGATTCCACTTCCATCTTCCAAAGGGAGTATGAAAAGTGGTTAAATAAGACGCTTCCTCATCTAGTTCCATATGCCAGAACCCTTGCTTCATATCCAATACCGAGAAGACATTTTTATTTGCTAACTTCACAGTTATTTCATCTAGAGTGGGAATATGAAAACGAGGCCGTTTAATCGCCTTATTGAGATGTTTTGGACTGAGACACAACCTGAGGTCCCCATTAGACTTTCCCACAATGACCAAATTGGATACCCAATCAGTCGGTTTATCAACACGAGATATGATGCCACGTGATTCCAAATCCAATAAGGAGGAGTACAATTTATCCCTTAGCTTGAATGGAACACCCCGTTGACGATCAATTACAGGCTGAACACTGTCATCGAGATAAATTTTTACTTTGCCAGGAATTTTCCCTAAACCGCTGAACGATTCTGCATATTTGAGTAGTATAGGGTCCTTAGCAACGGGGCAAAGCTTTTTGATCAAATCGAACCTCACACTCGCTTGTAATCCTAAAATACACTCTACATCAGCATCAACAACTTCAAACTCCGTTCGCAAGCACCTATTATTACACAAAGTATCCACAGTAATTTTGCCAATAGGCTGTAACATTGCAGAACTCGCATAAGTTGCCAACAAAGCATGAGAAACTTGTAACTTAGGAGAAGGTATCAAAGAACTGAATACCTGCTTACTGATAACATTAGCCTCAGCTCCAGAATCTATTTTAGCTTGAAACTCAGTTTGCCCTATCAGTATTGGAACATACCATGAACATTCGTTGTCTGAAACAAGTCCTCCATCTCCTTGATTATTCACAGTGTGGACAGCTACCGCAGTCTTGGGGCACATCTTGGCGAAGTGATTCTTTTCTTGGCATTTCCGACAATTTTGATTGAACGCTGGACACTTTCCATAATCATGACGATATCCACATTTTTGGCAATTTCGAGAAGACAAAGGCTTTGAGTCATTCTTAGTTGATTCCTTATTCAATCCACGAGGTCTGTACACCGCATCAACCGACAGATGGGCGTTGGAAACTGGTTGATCATTGCCATGAATGTTATCGGTTTGCCTCTTAGCAGCTTCATACACACGACATAGCTCTTCTGCTTTGGCCAATGTCAATTCGTCAGCGAGTCGCAACATCGTTTCTGTCAAAACGGGATCTTTAATGCCCACTACAATCCGGTCCCGAATCAGACTATCACGTTCGGCGTTAGAAAAATCGCAAAACGAACTTTGTGTTTTGAGTTCGATAAGGTAAGAGTCGAAATTTTGACCCTCCTTCTGCACAATTTTATTGAACACATAACGTTCATACACCGTATTCTTCTTTGGAGCACAGTGAGTTTCAAAGGCTGCCATAACCACATCAAACTTCGTTTTATCCGTCATTCCCAACATATTGAATACTTCCACACCTTTCCTACCTAGACAGGTCATCATGATGCCCACTTTAACAGCATCATCAGCCTCATGTAGGTTTCTTCCAGCTATATAAAAGTTCAATTGCTGGCGGAATGACTTCCATAATTTCCCCAAACTCGGAGAGTCAAAGTCAACGGGGGTCGGCAAATTGAGTCCACTCATATTCACAGTCACTTGGGTACACGTAGGTTGACCGACTTCTAAACAAAACGTACGCACTTTCGACGAAAACTATACAGAAGACACTTCTGACATCATGTAATGATCATGGAAACACGTTTGACTTTATAAAACGTTTATTAATACAAAACGGGACTTGGTCGACATAAGGCGAACTACTACACAACAGACGACACAAGGCTGCCAACCTAACATCACATAAATATTACAATCGCATTGGATTTTTTTAAAAGCTACATTAGCAATAGGGAGCAAGCGGTTTACGTTGGAAACTCGAAAAGTAACAATGCCATCATCACGGACTACGGCTGTTCACAGGGGACCTCTATAGGTCCTTTCCTGCTTTATGTAAACGAACTGGCAACAAAACAGTATTCGGGAAACATCTTTATGTTTGCGGATGATGTGGCACTGGTTAATTCAGGAAAAACATGGAAAGAAGCACACGAAAAAGCAGAGACGGATCTAAAAATCATTGGACAGTGGATGATAGCAAATAAATTAACAATAAATACTTCGAAATCCGTTTATATGAATATTTCAAGAAAAGGTGCTCCCAGTTCCATGATGGAAGAGTCATTGAAAATGCATTCCTGCTCAGATCATTCTTGTAACTGTCCATCATTGACACGAGTAGATGAATTGTTATATCTTGGAGTGACAATAGACCACCGCATGAAATGGGACATCCACGTGAAAAACTTGTGCCAAAAACTGAGAAAATGTGCCTTTGTGATTTACCGAGTTAAATTTCTGTCCAACACCATGATTAGAAACATTTATCAAGCATTGTTTGAGTCAATTATGCAATACTCGATAATAATATGGGGGGGTACATTTAAGTACCTAATAGAAAAAATATTTAAAATCCAAAAAATGACTCTAAAGGTTCTTTTTAATAAACCAAGACGTTATGCCACTGAGGATCTCTTCAGGGAAGTAAATCTGTCAACTATTCAACAACTTTACGTGAAAAACATGTTGAAATTCATCAAAAAGGAAAAAAACATTTTTTTCAGCGATGTGAGATTACGCAAAAATCAGTCGTATCGGTTAAAACTTCCAAAAGTAAAAAACAAATTTGCTCAGATGACCGCCAAGTATATGGGAATGAAAATAATAGGTAAATAAAGAATTTACCATCATAAAGGAAATCTTATTGACAAAAAAATAAGAAAACATTCAATAAGGAGATAGACTGATATTGGATAAACCATTCGACTATTTCACAACATAAAACAATATAAATACAAAACATAAAATAAAGTATAAAGTTTAAATTCTTTATAATAACATATTGTCAAATTATTAAAACGTTGTATAACAAGATATAAATATATAAAAATGTATTGGGTAACAATGCATATATTCAAAAAATAAAACAAGTATAAACGTACACTACCAACCTACTCCGTGCTGGGCCACAGTTTTCTCAACTATCCAGCACGGTCATCATTGTAAAAATAAATCAAAAAAAAATGTATTTTCTTTTTTTCATCTTTTTTCTCACTCAGATGACTCAACATCTCAGATGTAGACTTATGTTAAGATTTCGAATTATGTATTATGTTTCCTGTTCAATGTAAAGATGACAATAAATAAATAAATAAATAAAATAAATAAATAAATTGTATTGGAATTTCCTTCTTTTCCTCTCAAATTTAAATTAATTCCGCGTCATTTCCTACTTCAAGAGCATGCAATATCTGTAGTAGAACGCCTAAAATTAAAATTGTATGTGAATGATTTCTTTCTGAGATTTTGGAAAACGCTGTTACCAAATTTGAGTGATAAACCAACTCACTTGGTTCCATTCTGAGGAATTCTAAACGACTATTCACATTCAACCTTCAGTTGTTTGCAATCCTACATTCATCATTCTTCTAGAAGAAAGCGATACCTTACTCATGACCTCACCCTCACAAATCCTCAAACATTTATTTTTATAGGTTTTTATAATATAAAATATTATAATTAGGATTATATTATAATCCTGTCTCCATTTTTTCCCCGACCAAACAGTATTCTTGGTATTATTGGTAGGTGTATTAGTATACAGGGTGTTTAACGAAAAGATTACACCCCTCTTCATTTAAATTCAAATTAATTTTAATTCAAATTTAAATTCTTCAAATACTTTCGCGCAAATACTTGCGGGCAATTGCGCGCAATTGACACCAACTTCATTTATTCAAATGGACCCCCCCACCCTTTTTTTACCACAAATTCCAATTCAACGTCAAATTTCATGACAAATTCATACCCGAACCAAATTTTTTTATTGCGCGCAACCTGACTTTTTGAACGCTGTAAGTTGCGCAACTCCACAATTGCACAAAAATTAGGTTTTGGAGGACCCTAACTGTGGCACATCTTTTTTCATAATTTTTTTTACTCTGAATCACAGGGTGTCATCCGTTTTTAAATTTGACTGGTATTTTTCTATTTTTTCTATTTTGCGCGTAATACCACATGATTACCTATTAACTATGCAGTTTGATGCATAGTTATTAATTTTACTATCAAATTGCAATTTCAAATAAATTGTTGGCAAACTTCTTATCAACTCATGAACACAATAATTGTCATTGCCAATTATTGGCATTTTAGAAGTAGCATAATAGATAGGCCTAAAATATCATCATTCTTAGTCATATTATGACTAAGAATGATGATATTTTAGGCCTATCTTTTGTTGTAAGTTTTTCTCTCAGTCCCAAAATTTTCAGAGTTCACGTATGGTATTACACCTAAATAATAAAATCTTATATTTTAAAATATAATAAATGACAATAAACTCGGGAAAATTATTATATTTTCAAAATTGCACATAATATGTGCAAATTCTTACATATTATGTAAGAATGAGTTTTAAATGTGTTATTGCCTGTACACATTTTTAGATCAGTTTTCTTTCACTATTAATCAAGTGAAATATCAAATGAAATTATGATCAAGTGAACTACCAACATCAATCGTGATTATATCCGGACCTCTATTGAAGTTCCACTGCAGTGCTCTGCAATAACCTACAGCAGTTTCAATATGAGGTAGTTACTCATTTTTAAAGTATATTTTGGGCAAGAATTGAAGAAGAAAGTAAAAGAAATCTTGCGATTCGCAAAACCAAAGCAATGTAATAACTGTTATCAGTGTGCAACCTACCTAAAGGTTGCATCTTGCGGTGGCAGGAATCGGACTGCGGGAGTGGACCGTGTGAAGAGCGCTTCAAACAGGCGGGCTTCGAGAACACACGGCCACGCGACAACTTCGGGAAACTTCGTACCTTTTCGGTCATCATCGGACCGCGTTATTTCCACGGACGGTGCCTCCCACGGTGCGCCCGTGTGAAGCAAAAACTCTCTAATATTAAGGTGAAAAGAAAGGCGCGAAGGAGGAGGTTCTCTATTTGCTGTGTCATGGGACGACGATTGACATCGGCAGATGAATGTAACTGGTTACTGAACTTTTGGTATCAATACTTTTGGTCCTATCGACATCTACTTGCTGAACCCATCAGTGGAAAAAATGTTCATACCGCCGTCCGTCTTCCGTCCTTTCTGTGCGCCTGCGCAGTGGTTAGGAATGATATCCACTAGTGGAGGTTGCACTAGGGATGGCCAACTGTCGATAGTAGCCAACAATCGATTGATTTGATACAATCGAAGCGATTGACGTGCTAAGGAGTTGTGATAATAGAGAGTTCCTAGTGGTTTTTGATACGGCGTGACGTATTACACACTCTCAATCCAACGCCAAATTGTGATAAGAATACGCCGTATCCAATACGGCGCCATATTGTTACGGTCGAATACGTCACTAGGAGGCAATCCGGCGCGCCGTATTGAAAACATGGCGCCAGATCGACCCTACTAGGAACTCTCTAATGTATTCCCAGAATTATTGCAAAATCCCAACTGTGAATTTTCTGGAAACATTGTTCAGCTGGCATTCGTAAAACTGAATGAGCATGTGGGCAAACTGAAAATTCCAAGAGCAATATTACTCCTTTGTTGAAAAAAACCATCGAAACTATCGATTGTTGGAAAGAACAATCGATTGTTGCAATCGATAATTGGGCACCCGAGGTTCCACGCTCGTGCTTCATTTGTTGGTTGTGCTGTCCTTTTTTGCTAGTTTTTTTCTTCTTTTTCTCAATACAAAATTAATTTCAACGTGGAATTGAACGTCAACTTCAAAACACCGCCAACAGAGGTTACAGATCAGAGAGAGGTTATCATTTCAGAGGCTTCCAGGAGGAAGGTTATCATTCTGTCCATCATCCATGTGAACCTTCCGCCGACTCCGGCTACCCCCTCCACTGGTTTTCTCGTCTTTCCGTCTTTTCCAATGCGGTATTTCGGTGGGTCAGAATTTCAGGTTTTTGACCTCAAATTTGGATTCAGCACCCTTGAAAACCTATATACTACAACTTTAAGCCCAATGATACTATAACATGTGGTAGAAAAATTAATTAAAGAGATCACACGTTTGAAAAAGGCGGGCTGCTATAAATGCACACACACTAGGCAAGGACTACGCCGCAGACTACGCCGCGCGCGTGTGTGAGTGATATTTTGTAGTATCCAAGACGTCCTCCAAGGGTTTCTGTGCATGGATACTTTTTTCAAAGACAGTTGGCTAGCTACGTCACAATTGGCTAGCTACGTCACACCATTCAAATCTTCAATTTTCCTTAGCTTCTCTGATTTTTTAAAAACATTTTCTCGACGAACAGACCCGATTACCGTTATTCCTGAGCCTTACTCTTTTGAAAAAAAAAAATTAAAAAAATTGACTGAAATACCCCATTCCGCCCTTTTCCGTACCTTGTGAATCCAGCTTGAGAGTAGGGCGTCTTAATACATCAAAGATAACTCCTATGCGGATGTACCTGAAATGTACTTTAGTTGACATTCCCTTAGATCTTTAGGCAGTTAGGTACTTTTCCAAGTAAAATGTCTATGAAGTACATAACTGGATATGAAATGCGACCTACCCAATCTATTTGAGTAATTTTCATGAATGTGATTTTAGATTTACATAATATCTTCAACAGGAATCCATTCAGAGGACCCATACAAATGCCATACAAATAAAATTATCATCACCAAAAAGTAATGTTCTCGCCAATGTACAATAAGTACGTCCAATATTTAATATTGGACACGATGAAACAACTAATGGAAGGTACAGAAATCGGCGTGCGAATTTCACGACTTTCAAAATATTCAGTTGGAGAACGTCTAGTCTTGAAAATGGCCGAAGAGGCCGAAATTAGTTCCCGCAAAAAAGGGACGTATGGTCGAAGGAAGGTCGATCGGAAGATAGGAAGGTCGAAGGTGGTCAGTCTAATTATCCTAAAATAAAGGTTCAACTGTGGATTTCACCTAATAGACGAATGTGACCACAATAATTTATTGTGATTTAGATACCTTTTAGAGACAATAATTTGGAGCAGAAAACAGATAATTTGAGGCTAACAAATGAAGTGAACACCAGGTAGCCTAGGTACTCACCAATATGAAATCTTATCTGTGAAGGTGTGTTTGTTTGGTAAGTGAATCTCTTCTCAGTGTGACGCAACGTGACTACCGGCAGTGGTTGGTTGTCAACTGGATCCATTCGAATCGTCCTAAGCTTAAATGAGTCGATTGCTTGTCAAATCCCCCTCCCCCCTGCACAGAGAGTGATAAAGAATCTCAAGGCCCACCGGAGTGAAGTTAGCAATATTTCTCGGCAATATTCAGGAAAATTCCGTAACATCGTTAATACTCAACCAAATTGAACCAAATTTGGGGGTTATGTTCCCCTGAGTTATGCGCACCAGATGGGAGTGGAAAAAAGGGTGGGGGAGAGGAGGGGGGAAATTTCCTAAATTCAACTATTTAACACAAAAAATTCCATAAAATCGTTAATACTCAATCAAATTGAACCAAATTTGGGGGTTGTGTTCCCCTGAGTTATGCGCACCAGATGGGAGTCGAAAAAAGGGTGGGGGAGAGGAGGGGGAAATTTCCAATATTCAACTATTTAACACAAAAAATTCCATAAAATCGTTAATACACAACCAAAATGCACCAAATTTGGGGGTTGTGTTCCCCTGAGTTATGCGCACCATATGCGACAGAAAAAACCAGGCATTGAGGGGAGGGGGTAAATTCCCCATCTAGCAATAATCAATAAAAAAATCGGTAAAATCGTTATTACTCGATCGAAATGCTTCAAATTAAGGAGTAGTGTTCCCCTTAGTTATGCGCACCATATGCAAGAGAAAAAACCAGGCATTAAGGGGAGGGGGTAAATTCCCCCTCTAGCAATAATCAATAAAAAATCGGTAAAATCGTTATTACTCAACCAAAATGCACCAAATTTGGGGGTTGTGTTCCGCTGAGTTATGCGCACCATATGCGAGAGAAAAAACCAGACATTGAGGGGAGGGGGTAAAACTCCATCTAGCAATAATCAATAAAAAATCGGTAAAATCGTTATTACTCAACCAAAATGCACCAAATTTGGGGGTTGTGTTCCGCTGAGTTATGCGCACCATATGCGAGAGAAAAAACCAGACATTGAGGGGAGGGGGTAAATTCCCCATCTAGCAATAATCAATAAAAAATCGGTAAAATCGTTATTACTCAACCAAAATGCACCAAATTTGGGGGTTGTGTTCCCCCGAGTTATGCGCACCATATGCGAGAGAAAAAACCAGACATTGAGGGGAGGGGGTAAATTCCTCATCTAGCAATAATCAATAAAAAATCGGTAAAATCGTTATTACTCAACCAAAATGCACCAAATTTGGGGGTTGTGTTCCCCCGAGTTATGCGCACCATATGCGAGAGAAAAAACCAGGCATTGTGGGGAGGGGGTAAATTCCCCATCTAGCAATAATCAATAAAAAATCGGTAAAATCGTTATTACTTTTCTGAAATGCACCAAATTTGGGGGTTGTGTTCCCCTGAGTTATGCGCACGATATGCGAGAGAAAAAACCAGACATTAAGAGGAGGGGGTAAATTCCCCATCTAGCAATAATCAATAAAAAATCGGTAAAATCGTTATTACTAATCCAAAATGCACCAAATTTGAGGGTTGTGTACCCCCGAGTTATGCGTACCATATGCGAGAGAAAAAACCAGGCATTGAGGGGAGGGGGTAAATTCCCCCTCTAGCAATAATCAATAAAAAATCGGTAAAATCGTTATTACTCAACCAAAATGCACCAAATTTGAGGGTTGTGTACCCCCGAGTTATGCGCACCATATGCGAGAGAAAAAACCAGGCATTGTGGGGAGGGGGTAAATTCCTCATCTAGCAATAATCAATAAATCTTGGAGTGGATGCGCACTTACCTTGTTGGGCGGAGGCTTGTTGTACGAGTGAAGGGTGCTCTCTCTTCCCCTTTCACTGCCACCTCTGGGATCCCGCAGGGTAGCCACTTGGGACCGTTGTGCTTCCTCATTCTTATAAATAGCGTTGTGGACGTCATTGAGGCCGATGGTGTGCGTGCCTTGCTCTTTGCGGATGACCTCAAACTGCTGCGTCGCATTGGATCTCTGGATGAGTCTGGGATGTTGCAGGGGGCGGTTGCTCGTTTGGAGGATTGGTGCGAGGCGAACCATCTCTACCTCAATCATTCTAAATGCTCAGTGGTGTCTTACCATCGTCTGTCTCAACCAGTTGTACACGATTACATCCTCTGCGGCAAATCACTTCGAAGGACAGCTGAAGTTGTCGACCTGGGAGTCCTTTGTGATGAGCGACTGAGTTTCTCCAATCATATTGAGGGGCTGGCTGCAAGAGCAATGAGGGCCCTCGGTTTCATTAAGAGAAACACTCGTGAGTTTTGTAGTATTGTTGCCATTGTGTCACTCTACAAGGCCCTTGTGTTGCCCTTGCTAGAGTATGCCTCTATAGTCTGGTCTCCTCTCTACGCTGTCCACAAATATCGCCTTGAACGTGTTCAGAAGAGGTTTTTGCGATATGTTGCGTATAAGATGGGGATCCCTTCTGAGGACATTAATTATGAGGTCATACTGCAGAGATGCTGCCTGAATACCCTCGAGAGAAGACGGAGTTCAGCGGACCTCGTGCTCCTATACAAACTTCTAAACAATGCCATTGACTGCCCCTCGCTGCTCCAGAAGCTGAACCTTGCCGCCACCCGTACATCCACCCGCTCATCCACTTTGTTTCATGTTAATTTTTCTGCCACAAACTATGACCAACACCGTCCCCTAAACCGGCTACCCCGTAGTGCAAATCTCTTTCTCACCACTTATCCACATTTTGATTTCTTCCATAGTCCCCTATCATCGCTTAAATCCTTAGTTTCCTCTTCACCCATCCTATTCAGTTAGCTCCCTTTTCCTTTCATTGTAATTGTATTTTCTCGATCCCCCCTACCCTATAGTTAGTTATCTATAGTATTTTTCTATTATATAAGTTGAATACAACTGTAATATGTTGATTATAAATTGGGCTTGCCCGTTAATAAATAAATAAATAAATAAATAAATAAATAAATAAAAAATCGGTAAAATCGTTATTACTAAACCAAAATGCACCAAATTTGGGGGTTGTGTTCCCCCGAGTTATGCGCACCATATGCGAGAGAAAAAACCAGGCATTGTGGGGAGGGGGTAAATTCCCCATCTAGCAATAATCAATAAAAAATCGGTAAAATCGTTATTACTCAACCAAAATGCACCAAATTTGGGGGTTGTGTTCCCCCGAGTTATGCGCACCATATGCGAGAGAAAAAACCAGGCATTGTGGGGAGGGGGTAAATTCCCCATCTAGCAATAATCAATAAAAAATCGGTAAAATCGTTATTACTTTTCTGAAATGCACCAAATTTGGGGGTTGTGTTCCCCTGAGTTATGCGCACGATATGCGAGAGAAAAAACCAGACATTAAGGGGAGGGGGTAAATTCCCCATCTAGCAATAATCAATAAAAAATCGGTAAAATCGTTATTACTAATCCAAAAGGCACCAAATTTGAGGGTTGTGTACCCCCGAGTTATGCGCACCATATGCGAGAGAAAAAACCAGGCATTGAGGGGAGGAGGTAAATTCCCCCTCTAGCAATAATCAATAAAAAATCGGTAAAATCGTTATTACTCATCTGAAATGCACCAAATTTGGGGGTTGTGTTCCCCCGAGTTATGCGCACCATATGCAAGAGAAAAAACCAGGCATTGACGGGAGGGGGTAAATTCCCCCTCTAGCAATAATCAATAAAAAATCGGTAAAATCGTTATTACTCAACCAAAATGCACCAAATTTGGGGGTTGTGTTCCCCCGAGTTATGCGCACCTTATGCAAGAGAAAAAACCAGGCATTGAGGGGAGGGGGTAAATTCCCCATCTAGCAATAATCAATAAAAAATCGGTAAAATCGTTATTACTCAACCAAAATGCACCAAATTTGAGGGTTGTGTACCCCCGAGTTATGCGCACCATATGCGAGAGAAAAAACCAGGCATTGAGGGGAGGGGGTAAATTCCCCATCTAGCAATAATCAATAAAAAATCGGTAAAATCGTTATTACTCATCTGAAATGCACCAAATTTGAAGGTTGTGTTCCCCCGAGTTATGCGCACCATATGCAAGAGAAAAAACCAGGCATTGACGGGAGGGGGTAAATTCCCCCTCTAGCAATAATCAATAAAAAATCGGTAAAATCGTTATTACTCAACCAAAATGAACCAAATTTGGGGGTTGTGTTCCCCTGAGTTATGCGCACCATATGCGATAGAAAAAACCAGACATTAAGGGGAGGGGGTAAATTCCCCCTCTAGCAATAATCAATAAAAAATCGGTAAAATCGTTATTACTAAACCAAAATGCACCAAATTTGGGGGTTGTGTTCCCCCGAGTTATGCGCACCTTATGCAAGAGAAAAAACCAGACATTGAGGGGAGGGGGTAAATTCCCCCTCTAGCAATAATCAATAAAAAATCGGTAAAATCGTTATTACTCAACCAAAATGCACCAAATTTGGGGGTTGTGTTCCCCCGAGTTATGCGCACCTTATGCAAGAGAAAAAACCAGACATTGAGGGGAGGGGGTAAATTCCTCATCTAGCAATAATCAATAAAAAATCGGTAAAATCGTTATTACTCAACCAAAATGCACCAAATTTGGGGGTTGTGTTCCCCCGAGTTATGCGCACCATATGCGAGAGAAAAAACCAGGCATTGTGGGGAGGGGGTAAATTCCCCATCTAGCAATAATCAATAAAAAATCGGTAAAATCGTTATTACTTTTCTGAAATGCACCAAATTTGGGGGTTGTGTTCCCCTGAGTTATGCGCACGATATGCGAGAGAAAAAACCAGACATTAAGGGGAGGGGGTAAATTCCCCATCTAGCAATAATCAATAAAAAATCGGTAAAATCGTTATTACTAATCCAAAATGCACCAAATTTGAGGGTTGTGTACCCCCGAGTTATGCGCACCATATGCGAGAGAAAAAACCAGGCATTGAGGGGAGGGGGTAAATTCCCCCTCTAGCAATAATCAATAAAAAATCGGTAAAATCGTTATTACTCAACCAAAATGCACCAAATTTGAGGGTTGTGTACCCCCGAGTTATGCGCACCATATGCGAGAGAAAAAACCAGGCATTGAGGGGAGGGGGTAAATTCCCCATCTAGCAATAATCAATAAAAAATCGGTAAAATCGTTATTACTCATCTGAAATGCACCAAATTTGGGGGTTGTGTTCCCCCGAGTTATGCGCACCATATGCAAGAGAAAAAACCAGGCATTGAGGGGAGGGGGTAAATTCCCCCTCTAGCAATAATCAATAAAAAATCGGTAAAATCGTTATTACTCATCTGAAATGCACCAAATTTGGGGGTTGTGTTCCCCTGAGTTATGCGCACGATATGCGAGAGAAGAAACCAGAAATTAAGGGGAGTGGGTAAATTCCCCCTCTAGCAATAATCAATAAAAAATCGGTAAAATCGTTATTACTTATCTGAAATGCACCAAATTTGGGGGTTGTGTTCCCCTGAGTTATGCGCACCATATGCAAGAGAAAAAACCAGGCATTGAGGGGAGGGGGTAAATTCCCCATCTAGCAATAATCAATAAAAAATCGGTAAAATCGTTATTACTTTTCTGAAATGCACCAAATTTGGGGGTTGTGTTCCCCTGAGTTATGCGCACGATATGCGAGAGAAGAAACCAGAAATTAAGGGGAGGGGGTAAATTCCCCCTCTAGCAATAATCAATAAAAAATCGGTAAAATCGTTATTACTTTACCAAAATGCACGAAATTTGGGGGTTGTGTTCCCCCGAGTTATGCGCACCATATGCAAGAGAAAAAACCAGGCATTGAGGGGAGGGGGTAAATTCCCCATCTAGCAATAATCAATAAAAAATCGGTAAAATCGTTATTACTCATCTGAAATGCACCAAATTTGGGGGTTGTGTTCCGCTGAGTTATGCGCACCATATGCAAGAGAAAAAACCAGACATTAAGGGGAGGGGGTAAATTCCCCTCTAGCAATAATCAATAAAAAATCGGTAAAATCGTTATTACTCATCTGAAATGCACCAAATTTGGGGGTTGTGTTCCGCTGAGTTATGCGCACCATATGCAAGAGAAAAAACCAGACATTAAGGGGAGGGGGTAAATTCCCCCTCTAGCAATAATCAATAAAAAATCGGTAAAATCGTTATTACTCATCTGAAATGCACCAAATTTGGGGGTTGTGTTCCCCCGAGTTATGCGCACCATATGCAAGAGAAAAAACCAGACATAAAGGGGAGGGGGTAAATTCCCCATCTAGCAATAATCAATAAAAAATCGGTAAAATCGTTATTACTCATCTGAAATGCACCAAATTTGGGGGTTGTGTTCCCCCGAGTTATGCGCACCATATGCAAGAGAAAAAACCAGGCATTGACGGGAGGGGGTAAATTCCCCCTCTAGCAATAATCAATAAAAAATCGGTAAAATCGTTATTACTCAACCAAAATGAACCAAATTTGGGGGTTGTGTTCCCCTGAGTTATGCGCACCATATGCGATAGAAAAAACCGGACATTAAGGGGAGGGGGTAAATTCCCCCTCTAGCAATAATCAATAAAAAATCGGTAAAATCGTTATTACTCAACCAAAATGAACCAAATTTGGGGGTTGTGTTCCCCTGAGTTATGCGCACCATATGCGAGAGAAAAAACCAGGCATTGATGGAAGGGGGTAAATTCCCCATCTAGCAATAATCAATAAAAAATCGGTAAAATCGTTATTACTCAACCAAAATGAACCAAATTTGGGGGTTGTGTTCCCCTGAGTTATGCGCACCATATGCGATAGAAAAAACCGGACATTAAGGGGAGGGGGTAAATTCCCCATCTAGCAATAATCAATAAAAAATCGGTAAAATCGTTATTACTAATCCAAAATGCACCAAATTTGAGGGTTGTGTACCCCTGAGTTATGCGCACGATATGCGAGAGAAAAAACCAGACATTAAGGGGAGGGGGTAAATTCCCCATCTAGCAATAATCAATAAAAAATCGGTAAAATCGTTATTACTAATCCAAAATGCACCAAATTTGAGGGTTGTGTACCCCCGAGTTATGCGCACCATATGCGAGAGAAAAAACCAGGCATTGAGGGGAGGGGGTAAATTCCCCCTCTAGCAATAATCGATAAAAAATCGGTAAAATCGTTATTACTCAACCAAAATGAACCAAATTTGAGGGTTGTGTTCCCCCGAGTTATGCGCACCATATGCGAGAGAAAAAACCAGGCATTGAGGGGAGGGGGTAAATTCCCCCTCTAGCAATAATCGATAAAAAATCGGTAAAATCGTTATTACTCAACCAAAATGCACCAAATTTGGGGGTTGTGTTCCCCCGAGTTATGCGCACCATATGCGAGAGAAAAAACCAGGCATTGAGGGGAGGGGGTAAATTCCCCCTCTAGCAATAATCGATAAAAAATCGGTAAAATCGTTATTACTAATCCAAAATGCACCAAATTTGAGGGTTGTGTACCCCCGAGTTATGCGCACCATATGCGAGAGAAAAAACCAGGCATTGAGAGGAAGGGGGTAAATTCCCCCTCTAGCAATAATCAATAAAAAATCGGTAAAATCGTTATTACTCAACCAAAATGAACCAAATTTGAGGGTTGTGTTCCCCTGAGTTATGCGCACCATATGCGATAGAAAAAACCAGGCGTTGAGGGGAGGGGGTAAATTCCCCCTCTAGCAATAATCAATAAAAAATCGGTAAAATCGTTATTACTCAACCAAAATGCACCAAATTTGAGGGTTGTGTACCCCCGAGTTATGCGCACCATATGCGAGAGAAAAAACCAGGCATTGAGGGGAGGGGGTAAATTCCCCCTCTAGCAATAATCGATAAAAAATCGGTAAAATCGTTATTACTCAACCAAAATGAACCAAATTTGAGGGTTGTGTTCCCCCGAGTTATGCGCACCATATGCGAGAGAAAAAACCAGGCATTGAGGGGAGGGGGTAAATTCCCCCTCTAGCAATAATCGATAAAAAATCGGTAAAATCGTTATTACTCAACCAAAATGCACCAAATTTGGGGGTTGTGTTCCCCCGAGTTATGCGCACCATATGCGAGAGAAAAAACCAGGCATTGAGGGGAGGGGTTAAATTCCCCCTCTAGCAATAATCGATAAAAAATCGGTAAAATCGTTATTACTAATCCAAAATGCACCAAATTTGAGGGTTGTGTACCCCCGAGTTATGCGCACCATATGCGAGAGAAAAAACCAGGCATTGAGGGGAGGGGGTAAATTCCCCCTCTAGCAATAATCGATAAAAAATCGGTAAAATCGTTATTACTCAACCAAAATGCACCAAATTTGAGGGTTGTGTACCCCCGAGTTATGCGCACCATATGCGAGAGAAAAAACCAGGCATTGAGAGGAAGGGGGTAAATTCCCCCTCTAGCAATAATCAATAAAAAATCGGTAAAATCGTTATTACTCAACCAAAATGAACCAAATTTGAGGGTTGTGTTCCCCTGAGTTATGCGCACCATATGCGATAGAAAAAACCAGGCATTGAGGGGAGGGGGTAAATTCCCCCTCTAGCAATAATCAATAAAAAATCGGTAAAATCGTTATTACTCAACCAAAATGAACCAAATTTGAGGGTTGTGTTCCCCTGAGTTATGCGCACCATATGCGATAGAAAAAACCAGACATTAAGGGGAGGGGGTAAATTCCCCCTCTAGCAATAATCAATAAAAAATCGGTAAAATCGTTATTACTAATCCAAAATGCACCAAATTTGAGGGTTGTGTACCCCCGAGTTATGCGCACCATATGCGAGAGAAAAAACCAGGCATTGAGGGGAGGGGGTAAATTCCCCATCTAGCAATAATCAATAAAAAATCGGTAAAATCGTTATTACTCAACCAAAATGAACCAAATTTGAGGGTTGTGTTCCCCTGAGTTATGCGCACCATATGCGATAGAAAAAACCAGGCATTGAGGTGAGGGGGTAAATTCCCCATCTAGCAATAATCAATAAAAAATCGGTAAAATCGTTATTACTTATTCAAAATGCACCAAATTTGGGGGTTGTGTTCCCCTGAGTTATGCGCACCATATGCGATAGAAAAAACCGGGCATTGAGGGGAGGGGGTAAATTCCCCATCTAGCAATAATCAATAAAAAATCGGTAAAATCGTTATTACTCAACCAAAATGCACCAAATTTGGGGGTTGTGTTCCCCTGAGTTATGCGCACCATATGCAAGAGAAAAGAGGGGGCTTTAGATGCGAAAGGCTATTAAACAGCATATATGTATAGGAGACTATTTAATTTTAGAGATTAGTAAAGTTAGAGAATATGAAAGTAAGTTAGTATATGTAGTAGTAGTATTGTTTATCAAAATGCGTTTATCAAAATATGAAAGTAAGTTAGTATATGTAGTAGTATTGTTTATCAAAATGCGTCCTTAATTCTGTCCAATCATGTATTGTTTATCAATTTACTTATTACTGTAATTGTAAAGTATACATCAATTTATTTACCGATATGGAGCGATTTTGCAAAGATCCTACCATACAACACGGGCCAAGCCTAATGTCGGGTAGGAAATCTGAGCAAATTGCATCCCTTCATGCATTTATATTATTGTAAAATTGTACAAACTGGCGAAATAAACATATCTATCTATCTATCTATCTAAAAAACCAGGCATTGAGGGGAGGGGGTAAATTCCCCTTCTAGCAATAATCAATAAAAAATCGGTAAAATCGTTATTACTCATCTGAAATGCACCAAATTTGGGGGTTGTGTTCCCCCGAGTTATGCGCACCATATGCGAGAGAAAAAACCAGCCATTAAGGGGAGGGGGTAAATAATAAATTGTTACAATCTACCCCAAATTGGCGAAGATGGGTCTTTCCCTGTTGTTCATTCACCGTAAGTTAGGTAGGTGAGTTGTAGTCCAGGACAAGGTTAATAGTTATCCATCCTTAAGTATTACTTGTTTCCAATTTTTCTCTCAACTTACCATTTAATGTTCAACTACACCAACTGTTTATGAGTATTTGTGATTGATTTATTGTAAGTACTTGAGTACCACGCTGGTAATGAAAACGTTTATTAGATTTTTAATTGAACCATAAAATTTATGGTTAAAAAATGTATGGTATTAAATGGGTTAATTAAACCATTTAATGGTTTAACAACTTCATGTATTTATGTTTGGATGATCGATCACGGATGATCGTTCGAGGGATGAATGTTCGATGTATGGTTTCGATTGAGTATGAGATGTGCATGATCGCCAATTTTACAGAAATAACCGTGATCTACCGATTTGAGTGCTCCTATAATATTCTTGTATGATATTTTTTCTTTCTTTCAATCCAGTAAATACCTAAACTGACACTCGAAAACCTCCTGTTCCAAATCAGTTTAGAAATGAGAAACAGTTCGTTTTTTGGTAGACTATTCAAAATTCGCTTCAATGGGGTATTTCGGTGGGTCGGAAATTCAGGTTTTTGACCTCAAATTTGGATTCAGCACCCTTGAAAACCTATAATTTCCAACTTTTAGCCCAATGATACTGTAACATGTGGTTGAAAAATTAATTAAAGAGAAGACACGTTTGAAAAAGGCGGGCCACTATAAATGCACACAACTAGGCAAGGACAGACTACGCCGCGCGCGTGTGTGAGTAATATTTTGTAGTATCCAAGAGGTATCTGTGCATGGATACTTTTTTCAAAGACAGTTGGCTAGCTACGTCAAGATTGGCTAGCTACGTCACGCCATTCAAATCTTCAACTTTCCTTAGCTTCTCTGATTTTTTAAAAACATTTTCTCGACGAACAGACCCGATTACCGTTATTCCTGAGCCATACCCTTTTGAAAAAAAAAAAAAAAAAAAAAAAAATTGACTGAAATAGGTATACTCCATTGTTTCTCCGATGCGGAGTGATCCACATCCCCACTTCCAGATTCTTGAGGTCGTCCCTCCACATCATCTTCAAATCGTGGACTTCGTTACAATTTTATCAACATTCTCAGCCAATGTACAGAAGCATTCAGGTTTAGTTGGAGATTGAATAATATATTTCGTACCTAACCATAAATGCAATTTATAGTGTATGGTTGTCAACGAGCCAACCATATGTTAGTAAGGTAGGTACTGTACTGTAGGTATCAAATAAAATGGCTGTTGATAGGGTTTTGTAAGCCGAAAAACCCCCAGTTAGGTCCTTCAAAAACATCTTAATCAAATCCTATCTGGTAGCGTTGACCTGAAGGGTCTGACTCTAACCAAGGTTCCCAGCCTACTAATTAACTTTACTCGCAAAAGAGGGTACTCTGGGTACTTGAACATACAACACATACGAACGATAAAATTAGATTTTATTACCAAAACTATTGGTCATGTATGTGTAGGAAAATAAGTCTGCATACAAAAATAGGTACCTACCTAATGTGATACATGGACCCTAACAATTGTGAAATCAAGGTGAGTACTTAGTTCCTCGCTTTGAATTTGGCGACTTACAGTTTTATCGACGTAGTTATGACGCAGTTATTCTCCAAGAATTCAAACATCAAATTCTTGTAGTTGGGATGTCACTGTTGTGATACGGCTTTCCCGCCAATAGAAGTGGGGACGGTATTTCCTCTTGAAATATGGCTCTATACAAAATGGAATTTCGAACTGATAACTGGTACAGGAATGCTTTGAAGTGCGCTAAATTGTAATCTGCCGTAAAAAAAAAATAAATTCTATGCAAATACTCAATGGGTTGAGTACACTATACTCCACAGGAACAAATAATAGCACGAAGATAGTGACTAGCTGTCTACCCCAGGAACAAATAATATCACGAAGATAGTGAAATTTCTCTATAGTAACAGTGCCGCAGTTAATTTGTTCAGAATAGTGTTGAAATAGAGTTGCAAATATTCTGATGGAATGACCAGCTCGTATTTCTACCCAATAATTCAAAAATATAATTTAATTTGATTAATTAAATAATTATAATATAGACATGAATTGGGTATGGTTCAATAACAAAACGGAGTGTGGTTTATATTGATTAACTCTTTAATCGTATATAGGTCCAAAATGAAATGAGAATGGATTTTGGGTATCAAGGGAAACCGCAAAATATTAAAATGTGTGAAGAGATCACTTACCAGGAGCAAGGCAGGAAAGTGACTGAATGCCGAGCTCGTTCCCAGTGTAGGAGAGTAGCGACGCCTCCTCAGGCCTATTCCGCGGAGCAGTTCGTGGAACTGCTACACTCCCCTTCTGGGTTTTTAAAATTTTGGAACAAAATGTTTGCGGGTTGTAGGATAGGTAGAGGTTGGGTGGTGGTTAGTACAAAAATAATTCGGTAAATCAATCCTAGGGACCCTCGGCAGGGAAACCATGCCTGACGCACACCCATAGCGCTATGGTTGGCTGCCATGGAAGGTGCGTGCAAGCTGGACAAAACCTGCTGGCGACGTCTTAGACGTTCTCATTCTTGTTTGAATGTTTTTCCAACGTTTTTGTTAACATTTTGTTTTATTTTTTTGTTTTTGTTTTCTGTTTGTTTCTAAGTTCTTCAGATTGTTGCTTGAGGCTCCCAGCGTATTTGATGGCTTTGGGTGGGTCATTCAGATGGATGGCCTTCCAATCTTGTTCCATGTTTCCGTTTACGTCTCTTGGGCATGTAACACAGTATGATATACGTGATTAATATTATGATTGTAATTCTCATTTACAAATAAAACTCATTTACAAATTAGGGAGATAACGTTACATATAAACAACTCTCGGGTCACTGGTTTTGTCAATAGCGGCCCCCTCGTCCTGTCCAAGTACAAAGAATACACACAAACAACAATCGGATCCCCAGTGGTATCAACAACCTTGGCTTTGGGATCATCCAATCAAATCATTTGAGAAATAACTTGAATCAGGAAGAAACTGATTCACATCTGTTTAGATAGAACGTTAGTAGCAGAGAAAGAAATCGGGCGTAACAGCTCAAAGCAACAACATTGTTATATCTCACTGAACATGGAGACCCCGAGCCCCATCAAATCCGAAATGAAATGAGAATGGATTTTGGGTATCAAGGGAAACCGCAAAATATTAAAATGTGTGAAGAGATCATTTACCAGGAGCAAGGCAGGAAAGTGACTGACTGCCGAGCTTGTTCCCAGTGTAGGAGAGTAGCAACGCCTCCTCAGGCCTATTCCACGGAGCAGTTCGCGGAACTGCTACAGTGTACGTAAGTAATCCAAGTTTGTCCTTCAGTAAGTACCTACTACCACTATACCTATGATATAGTATTCTTCACGCATCAAACCTTTCCCCTTCGGCAAGACAACACAAAGCACAGGACCACTCTAAATCTCCAGGCGGAGGACAGAACTTACCATTCAACAGTTTCCCCTGGCATTCTATATGAGTCCATCTATTGCAATACGAGCATTGGACCCATTCAATTTTTGACGTTTCAGGGCCATCGGTACAAACTACACAAAAATTCTCCATGGCGTCAGACGCTGCAAGTAATGTATTCAATATTTCCTTCCTGTAAGGGTTTGGTTCGAAAGAATGACAGAATGGAATACCTTTTACTTCACATTCGATGTACTTAAGTATGTAAATGCCGCAATTGTAAGAATCACTTTGTTTAGGCAGATCCCTCCTGATTGGTGTCCAGCGTGATGGAAATGAATTACTTTTCGTACGTATGTTGGTGTTATTCACAACATGCTTCAAATTCCTAAGAAAACTGTCAATTTCTGTTGAGTCGCACCCCATAGGATTGTAATACTCCATTGTCCTGTCTCCTAAATTAAACTTCACAACGTTCCAATGGTTTGAATTTACCACAAATGGCATGAAAACTGTCTTACAACCAGTTGGTAGTTCGGGAAATGTAACCAATGAATCTGCAGCCGTCAATCCATAACCTAAGTATGTTGTTAAAGCAAAGATGTGTGGAGCGTTATAAGTAATCACAGAAACGTAAGTATCAACAATCTCACTTGTAACGTAACTGTCGTCAGCATCTAAAGTATTTAGAGCCAAAGACCGGATATCTCCACTTCTGATCTCCTCAACTCTTAATCCTCTGTTAGCAAAATTCATCAAAACAAAATCTTTGCCGCCTTTAAAAACTTGAGGAACAACTGTAGCGATTTTGGTGTAGTAGGAGGAATCAGCTACAAGACCATTGGCATGGAATGATAATTGACCCCTACAACTCTGAACACGTTTCATGATTTTATTTGAGTAACTACAATCACTGTAAGTCCCTAGCCTGGTTCTTTTTTTTGAATGCCACTTTTCCACAGGATCACGTTTCATTGAAATGCAACAAGGTTCCATAACATTGACATCGTCAATATCTTTTTCATGTGTGTTGTGAGTTAAAGTCAACCTCGGCGTCTCATGTTTACCTATTTTGTTTGGCGGTTGGTACTTGGCCAAATTGCACAAAATACAAGACCATCGCGCTACTTGGGAATGAGCAATGCATTTGGTATCCATCAACTCCATCAAACATAAGTCATGTACCCATCTGCCGCAGTACGTACACCCCATCAATTCAGTGTGTGCCTTACGATCTTTAGCACATATAACACAAATACTGTCCATGCGGTCAGAACCACGAAGTAATTTGTCGAGTATTTCGTTCCTGTAACTGTTAGGCTTGAAACTATCTGTGAAGGGAGTACCTTCGACTTCACATTGTACGTACTTAATTACGAACAATCCGCAATTGAAAGAATCACGTTGTAATGGTTTTTTCCTAAGTTTTTCCTTCCATGTCACAGGAAAAAAATTATCGACCTTCGATTTATTCACACACTCAAAAACTTCCTTCATTCGTTTCGTAAATGTTTTTATTCTAGTAGGGCTGCAACCAAACGGGTCATAATATTCAAAAATACCTAATTGAAAGTCAAATTGCACTACATTCCAATGGTTGCCATTGATCAAAAAAGGCATAAATAGTTTTCTACAATTAGGTATTGTGGGGAATTGTAAATTGTTAGAATTTAGTACATTGAAACCTGCATAAGTTGTTAAAGCGTGGCAGTGCGGTACATCAGATGTGATCAAGGCAATAGAAGCACTTATGACATCACCAGTCAACCAATTATAATCTATTCCATCAGAGGACAATCCCAAGGACCGAATATCTTTCCCTGTCAAACAAGGAAAATACAAGCCCTTATTCGAAAATCGTAATAATTTAAACTCAAACTCTTTGAAAAAGAATGGAGTAGCAGAAGCTATTTTGGAATAGTACGCGGAATCACTGACCAGACCATTAGGAAAGGTGGCTGGCGTATTCCTGTCCACTATAGCATCGTTTGATGTAATGGTTGTGTCATCGAATGCGTCAATTGTATGTCCTGATTTGGAAGGAAGGTTCTCCAACGCTAAACACTGACTTGCCATCCTATCATATTCTTGATTAAATTCTTCATCTAGCAAAGGTGCTGCTGTTGCTGATGAAGTAGTAACTGGCTCTTCATCATTATACCATGGTTCAACTTCTTCAGACAATATTTGACACTCGGGAGAAATAGTTGTCATCTCCCTCTCAGTCGCCAAAATTCTCTTCTTACACTTGCTGAGACGGGAAGAAGTTTTACCACATCTTCGTCTGCCCTTACGTTTTATAGCACTATCGTACTGCATGTGTGTTTTTTTAGGAGTGGCTTGTTTTATTTTTTTAGGTGTCGATCGATTTTTCGGAATTGATAACAAATATTGTTTGGCACCACTTTTGATAATTCGCCTCGTACATCTCAAGAACCGAGATGCCCTGGTAGGTAATTTCATCTCGACTATGTTGTGCTTGACAATATTGAACCAATTTTCCAAAATGTTATTACATCCTACATCCCCCTCATTGTGAGTTTGAGTTCCACACCACATGGGATAATACTTGAACACTTTACGTATTAGATCATTTAGTAGCACAGGATTGCACAATTCATTTTTACCATGGTTAACATTGGTCAACAACTCCGTTTGACAATTCAACGATATTTGGTAAAAATGCATGTGAAATCTGGATTTGTCGGAACTATACCAAGGCGTTTTTGGTACTTGACAATTGGATGAAAACTGGCGTTTGAAAAAGTACAGTTCCGAAGGTTCTGGCGAGGACATGGTAAATCGATTGAGGTCTCGTAATGCTTCATTAACTTGATGGCTGTCAATCGTTGAAAGCAAAATGATACACAATTTCTGGAACCACAACGATACGTGCCAGATGGATTTGGCAAAGAACAGCGCTGAAATACCTTCTTTCATCATAATGGAGAAACTTTTGTCGCTTGTACCGGCATCAATTAATTTACATACATTTTTCATCAAGTGCGAATTACAATACTTGAGAATTACAGGGATGTTATTGTCAGGTAGTAATGGACGATCTTCAATTATGTAGTCGTATGTTAGATTCAAATATTGTTTTAACTCCATGTATGCCCAGCAATTTAAAACACCTTTGATCAACGCTTTACTTCCATCGGTTGTTACACAATCGAAAACAGGCCACTTCCCTGTGTATTCTTTAATCCCAAACTTGATATCCAGCAACCATTTCTGGATGCTTGTAGCATCGTGCCGGTATGAAATAAGTTCAGAAATAGGGAAAGGAGTATTGATTGCCTTCAAATGAACCAGGGCAGTATAGTACATCACAATGGGTTCTATGTGCGAGGGTCTTCTTACAACGCTTCCAGTTGCATCTAAATGTAGGTTAATCCTTTTCTCTCTTTTCTTCATTGCAACCAGCACATCAAATTGCTCTTGGCTCATTGCGATGAATCTAAAAGGAAATCCTGCCTCATAAATGAATTTATCGTTCCTATGGTGTCTGGAGACTGCCATTCTAATGACATCAATTATATCATTCTCATCCCGATCCAAACTTCGTAGTCTCTCGCTGTTCAGTTTCTTGTAGACATCAAGGGACCTCACCCCATCTGCATTACCACACCCTATCAATTGAGAGGATGCATCATTAACAGCTTTACTACGTACGACCAATGACGTATGTTTCATCAGATCATCTTTAAGAATTGCCCTGTGCATACCACGTACATGACGGGCTACTGGAATTGTCGTGTCATGTTTGAACTGTAGTCCAGTACTGAAAACTGCAAAAGATATATCTTTGTTATCTCCTCGTGGTTTTTGTAACACAATTTTGAATAGTTTGCACAAAGGATGAGCACAATAACCATACAACGTTATATTTCTAAGGTTCACATTTCGGGACTTAATATTCAAGATACATGTGTTATTTACCAAAGTAAAGTATTTGCTCAAATAGTATGTGTACACGCTGCCTTTTAAATCTTTACTCTTGTTTGCGGTACTGAAAAATATGTCTGAAACAACAATAGCAGGAATGCTGGCGGAACCTTCGAAATACGTACACGAAGAATATTCTAATTGACGAAGACCACTTTCTGTGTCCTTGTCCGACAATTCCCAAATGTTCGTAGTACCCAGTGGAAGGAAAGAAAGAACCTTGATTTTCATTTTTGAAACTAGTGCATGTGCTGGTCCTACATCGTCATCACTCTCTGATGTCGGTGTAGGAGAAGGACAATTTTGTGTACTTTGTATAGTACCAGCTTGTGAATAATGCACTCTCACTACGTTCCTTATCATCTTCCTTTTTTCTTTGCTGTTAACAATTCCAATTGTACGGGCCACCAGACCATAAATCGAATTTGGTGGGTTGTACGTCTGATTAAGGTAGTAGTTGACAAGACTTTCGTCTACCAATTCATTAAAAGTTGAAATTATTGAGAGATAGCTGCTATGTTCACTCTGTATCATTGGGTCAAACTGACATTGATCGCTGATCACAATTCGTTTTGAATCAGACAAAGCAACAACTTCATCTTGATCATCAAAGGCAAGTAAGGGCTCAGTAGTGTCGCACTTTAACTGGATACTAACTCCACTGTGATCATTATGAGGAGTACAAGATGGGGAAATGTCATGAAATGCGACTGAGGTATCAATTTTAATACCTTCAAGTTGTTGCCTATTATGACATAAATAGCGAACCAACTTCCGCTGGTCATTTGAAGTGGAACCTTCATATATGACCATGCTCAACATTTTTAGCATCTTATCGCCTACCTTCTTTTTCAATAACTCGGAACAAGTGACATTGTTTTTGACTAGAAATTCTTCCACGTCGTGTAAAATAATTTTTTTGGGTCTCATAATTAAAACTGTTTCAGTCAAACAAAACTGGAATGAAAAAAAAAAACAGTAATTAGTATTCGTGGTAGAGTATGAAACGAAATTATTTTTAAATATCGAAAACATTAGTATCAATGATTCAATGAGGAATTTCACCGAATTCTGTTTGCATTTTTCCTGAATAGTTAATGGTGTGTAAAAAGTGTGTAAAAAAAGTGTGTAAAAAGTGTAGTAAAATCGGGCTGATTTCGGGAAATAAGTATTTTGTTATTTTTGGGAGACAATCAAAATTTATCATTTCAAAAATAACCGGGAAAACGGACGTGAAGCGGGAACGCTCGCTGATTGGGCTGTTCAGATCGCCATCTCCTCCCAGTGTTGCTCATTGGGACGACGAAATCATGTTATCTAAGAGGAAAGTTATCAAACATAACCAGGGGACATCCCATTGGATAAGCATTAGATCAGTTTAACCAGTTGGTAAGCGATAAAACTGTTTCACTCGATGTAATTTATTTATTACTTTAGGCAAGAAATAGTGATCCCCCCCTCACCATTATCCACCATAACATTTCTAGCGGCGTGGGAGCCTCGAATTTGAAAGCATTTTAAAATCCGTGATCTACGATGCCCAACATGCGATTTCGAGTTCACCCCCCCATCTCCACCACCAATGGTGCCAGTCTGGCACCAAAGCAGAAATACGTCGTAACATCGAACTTTCATCTATTAGTTTTAGTAGGCATTCCGTCGAAGTTCACATCTGTATTCAAGGTGAAACACGATAAAAACCCACGAAATATGTGGTTTATGGTGTCCTGGTGCCATGGTGGCACCACTATAAGTTCCATGGTAGTACAGAAAATAATTCATGAAAATACGGAGGTATAATGAGAATTTTTCCTCAATTTCAAAGGTTGGGTAAAATTAGTAAGCAGTAAAGTAGGTAACCAAAATATTGAAAAACCAAAATATTGAAAAACCGGATATTTCGTGAATGTAATCCCCCCACTCGCCCCTCCCCTTGCAAATTTCGGTACTCTGGTGAAATCATGTACAACTCGGAAGTTATTTGAGTCAAACAAAAAAAGAAACACACAAATCGGTTGGAAATTGAGGCCTGAGCAAAGTTTACAAGATTATGCCCGCAAACGCACGTTTTTTAAGCATTAACCCCCCCTTTCCCCCACCCCCTTAAAAAGCAAAATTCGAAATTCCGACGCCGTAGTGCACAAGTAGATAGTTTTCCGCGTCGAAGAAAAAACGAACCACGAAAATCGGTTGAGAACTAAAGCCTGGGTAGACGACACAAGATTATGCCCAAAAACGCACGTTTTTTGAGCATTAACCCCCCCCCCCTTCCACCCCCTTTAAACGGCAAAATTCGAAATTCCGGCGACGTAGTGCACAACTAGATAGTTTTCCGCGTCGAACAAAAAAAGAACCACGAAAATCGGTTGAGAACTAAGAGCTGTGCAGATGACACAAGATTTTGTCACACACACACACAGACATACACCTATGGTTTTTTTTTCGCGGATTTGGATTCAGAATGGTCTAAAACGGATTATGTGTGGTTTTTTTTTTTCTGTTGAGTGTTGTCCAACTTTACCCCAGATCGATCGTATAAGGACGCCCAAGTCTTACTGTGGGACGTCCTAAACAGGGGAACCTAATTTTCCCCATCTTGCTTTTTATATTTTTTTCTTCAGTTTTTCGATTTCGAACTTTACTGTTTCGTGAAATTTTGCATCTGGGGACTATAGATTTCTCGATCTCAGCGCTCCAAGTGGCCGTAAATGAACTATTCCAGGATGACGTCATTTTCCCGGTTTTTTTGAACGTTCGTATTTTCTACACTGTTTTGTTTATTCGTAAATTAGGAAGTTCAGGCTGAAAGTTTGCCGTTAGAGGCTTTTCGAGGTGCTGAATCCGATTTTGGGGTCAAAAATAGGAAATTCCGACATGGTGAAATTCCTCATTGACGTGTTGACTTTAACATAGGTACTTCGCATAACTAGTAGAGAGAAAACGCTGAAAAATATTACACAAAGGTTTATTATTTTCAATAATGAACCTTTGGAATCGACTTAGAAGAAGAAATTTTTAACCCCCCCTCAAAAGTTGTTGCTTTACGTTTCAAGGTACGTAGAATCCAAGAATCGAATAAAAATTTGGCCGTCCTTGGCACTTTCCTCAGTTAGCATTGACCGATTTTGATGAAATTTGGTATGTAGGCTCCATTTGGGGTCTAGTTGTGCCCCAAATATTTTGGTCACTTCTAAGTGTTGACAGATAAGGGTTGAAATTCTGAAAACACCCTAGCTCAAGAAATTTAGATATGTTGGTATTGTTTTCATTCAATATACGTAGTACGTAGTGAATTTTTAGAAACCACGCGGAGCCAGGACAAACCATTCAGTCCCTACGTTTACTTAAGGGTTGGACTTACGATAAATCGGAAAAACGGTTTGTCCTACAGATGTCTCCTCCTTGTCACAATCGATTCTCTAAGTGCAATAAATAAATAATCAATTGTTGAAAAAACCTTCATTTCGAGTGTTTTCGAGCTAGGTCACTCTTGAAATTTTCAACCCTTAATTTTCACCCCTTGAAAGTGACAGACACCAACCAAAACCTTCGGGGCACAACTAGACCCCAAATGGAGCACATAAACCAAATTTCATCAAAATCGGTCCATGGTAACAAAGAAAAGTGCAGCAGACAGAGTGATTCTTCTATATTCGATTTTCAGATCCTACATACCTACGTTGATACGTAAAGCATCAAATTTTGGAGAGGTTAAACATTTTTTTCTTGTTTGAATCCAATGGTTCATTATTGAAAATAATAAACCAAAAATTATTTTAAAAAGTCACTCATGAAACTACTTACTTCACTTTAAGTTGGATGAAAACAGGTAACCTCCAGAAAGGGAGAGCGTGAAAACGAGCTGCCCCACTGTCGAGCTTTTATGAATTGAGACTCCGAAAGAGTTACGGTTTATTTGACGAGAAATTCTTCCAATTCGTCTATAATTATTTTTCAGTCTCACGTTTAAAACTGTTTTAGTGAAAACTGAAATTTAAAAAAAAAAACAGTAATTAGTATTTGTGGTAGAGTATGAAATATAGTTATTTTTGAACATCGAAAACATTAGTATCAATGATTTAATAAGTCACTAGGAGTAGCTAATTAATGACAAATCACACATGAAACTACTTACTTCACTGGAAATAGGATGAAAACAGATAACCTCCAAAAAGGGAGAACGCGAAAACGAGCTGCCCTACGGTCGAGCTTTTCATAAATTACTACTCCTGCTCTTGATGAGAAGCAATCAAATCACAAATATTATTATTCACAGTGTTCCAACAAAGCAACAACATCCGAAATCCGAACAGAAGAACTCAACAGGTCACCTTGCATTAACTTGGAGGAAAGCGAGAATCGAGAACGCGCCATAGGTAGTAAATGTAATGAGGGTTCGTGGTCCAAGTACAAAGTCTCATCCTTGGTCGATGAAAACAAGGCATCGGTTCTTCTTCTTCGTCTGTTTTCTTCTTGGTCGATGGGACCGCTGCCATGAGAGACATCATACTTTTGGAAAAAGGTTTATTCATTTATTTTTTCAATTATATACAGTCGAGCCCAATTCAATACAATTTTATACTAAATGATGAACTATCTGCAGATAGTTAGATATAGGAAGTAAGACAAAGAAGGAATTAGACGACTAATTATAGCACACGTGAGAGGAGGCAATTAGATTTTTTATTGATTATTGCTATATGGGGAATTTACCCCCTCCCCTTATTGTCTGGTTTTTTCTCTTGCATATGGTGCGCATAACTCGGGGGAACACAACCCCCAAGTTTCGTGCATTTTGGTTGAGTAATAACGATTTTACCGATTTTTTATTGATTATTGCTAGAGGGGGAATTTACCCCCTCCCCTTAATGTCTGGTTTTTTCTCTTGCATATGGTGCGCATAACTCGGGGGAACACAACCCCCAAATTTCGTGCATTTTGGATGAGTATTAACGATTTTACCGATTTTTTATTGATTATTGCTAGAGGGGGAATTTACCCCCTCCCCTTAATGTCTGGTTTTTTCTCTTGCATATGGTGCGCATAACTCGGGGGAACACAACCCCCAAGTTTCGTGCATTTTGGTTGAGTAATAACGATTTTACCGATTTTTTATTGATTATTGCTAGAGGGGGAATTTACCCCCTCCCCTTAATGTCTGGTTTTTTCTCTTGCATATGGTGCGCATAACTCGGGGGAACACAACCCCCAAATTTCGTGCATTTTGGATGAGTATTAACGATTTTACCGATTTTTTATTGATTATTGCTAGAGGGGGAATTTACCCCCTCCCCTTAATGTCTGGTTTTTTCTCTTGCATATGGTGCGCATAACTCGGGGGAACACAACCCCCAAGTTTCGTGCATTTTGGTTGAGTAATAACGATTTTACCGATTTTTTATTGATTATTGCTAGAGGGGGAATTTACCCCCTCCCCTTAATGTCTGGTTTTTTCTCTTGCATATGGTGCGCATAACTCGGGGGGACACAACCCCCAAGTTTAGTGCATTTTGGTTGAGTAATAACGATTTTACCGATTTTTTATTGATTATTGCTAGAGGGGGAATTTACCCCCTCCCCTTAATGTCTGGTTTTTTCTCTCGCATATGGTGCGCATAACTCAGGGGAACACAACCCCCAAATTTCGTGCATTTTGGTTGAGTAATAACGATTTTACCGATTTTTTATTGATTATTGCTAGAGGGGGAATTTACCCCCTCCCCTTAATGTCTGGTTTTTTCTCTTGCATATGGTGCGCATAACTCGGGGGAACACAACCCCCAAGTTTCGTGCATTTTGGTTGAGTAATAACGATTTTACCGATTTTTTATTGATTATTGCTAGAGGGGGGAATTTACCCCCTCCCCTTAATGTCTGGTTTTTTCTCTTGCATATGGTGCGCATAACTCGGGGGAACACAACACCCAAGTTTCGTGCATTTTGGTTGAGTAATAACGATTTTACCGATTTTTTATTGATTATTGCTAGAGGGGGAATTTACCCCCTCCCCTTAATGTCTGGTTTTTTCTCTCGCATATGGTGCGCATAACTCGGGGGAACACAACCCCCAAGTTTCGTGCATTTTGGTTGAGTAATAACGATTTTACCGATTTTTTATTGATTATTGCTAGAGGGGGAATTTACCCCCTCCCCTTAATGTCTGGTTTTTTCTCTCGCATATGGTGCGCATAACTCAGGGGAACACAACCCCCAAGTTTCGTGCATTTTGGTTGAGTAATAACGATTTTACCGATTTTTTATTGATTATTGCTAGAGGGGGAATTTACCCCCTCCCCTTAATGTCTGGTTTTTTCTCTCGCATATGGTGCGCATAACTCAGGGGAACACAACCCCCAAATTTCGTGCATTTTGGTTGAGTAATAACGATTTTACCGATTTTTTATTGATTATTGCTAGAGGGGGAATTTACCCCCTCCCCTTAATGTCTGGTTTTTTCTCTTGCATATGGTGCGCATAACTCGGGGGAACACAACCCCCAAGTTTCGTGCATTTTGGTTGAGTAATAACGATTTTACCGATTTTTTATTGATTATTGCTAGAGGGGGATTTACCCCCTCCCCTTAATGTCTGATTTTTCTCTTGCATATGGTGCGCATAACTCGGGGGAACACAACCCCCAAGTTTCGTGCATTTTGGTTGAGTAATAACGATTTTACCGATTTTTTATTGATTATTGCTAGATGGGGAATTTACCCCCTCCCCTTAATGTATGGTTTTTTCTCTCGCATATGGTGCGCATAACTCGGGGGTACACAACCCTCAAATATGGTGCATTTTGGATGAGTAATAACGATTTTACCGATTTTTTATTGATTATTGCTAGAGGGGGAATTTACCCCCTCCCCTTAATGTCTGGTTTTTTCTCTCGCGTATGGTGCGCATAACTCAGAGGAACACTACCCCCAAATTTGGTGCATTTCAGATGAGTAATAACGATTTTACCGATTTTTTATTGATTATTGCTAGATGGGGAATTTACCCCCTCCCCTTAATGTCTGGTTTTTTCTCTCGCATATGGTGCGCATAACTCGGGGGAACACAACCCCCAAATTTGGTGCATTTCAGATGAGTAATAACGATTTTACCGATTTTTTATTGATTATTGCTAGAAGGGGAATTTACCCCCTCCCCTTAATGTCTGGTTTTTTCTCTCGCATATGGTGCGCATAACTCGGGGGAACACAACCCCCAAATTTGGTGCATTTCAGAAAAGTAATAACGATTTTACCGATTTTTTATTGATTATTGCTAGAGGGGGAATTTACCCCCTCCCCTCAATGTCTGGTTTTTTCTCTCGCATATGGTGCGCATAACTCGGGGGTACACAACCCTCAAATTTGGTGCATTTTGGATGAGTAATAACGATTTTACCGATTTTTTATTGATTATTGCTAGAGGGGGAATTTACCCCCTCCCCTTAATGTCTGGTTTTTTCTCTCGCATATGGTGCGCATAACTCAGGGGAACACAACCCCCAAATTTGGTGCATTTCAGATGAGTAATAACGATTTTACCGATTTTTTATTGATTATTGCTAGATGGGGAATTTACCCCCTCCCCTTAATGTATGGTTTTTTCTCTCGCATATGGTGCGCATAACTCGGGGGAACACAACCTCCAAATTTGGTGCATTTCAGATGAGTAATAACGATTTTACCGATTTTTTATTGATTATTGCTAGAGGGGGAATTTACCCCCTCCCCTCAATGTCTGGTTTTTTCTCTCGCATATGGTGCGCATAACTCGGGGGTACACAACCCTCAAATTTGGTGCATTTTGGATGAGTAATAACGATTTTACCGATTTTTTATTGATTATTGCTAGAGGGGGAATTTACCCCCTCCCCTTAATGTCTGGTTTTTTCTCTCGCATATGGTGCGCATAACTCAGGGGAACACAACCCCCAAATTTGGTGCATTTCAGATGAGTAATAACGATTTTACCGATTTTTTATTGATTATTGCTAGATGGGGAATTTACCCCCTCCCCTCAATGTCTGGTTTTTTCTCTCGCATATGGTGCGCATAACTCAGGGGAACACAACCCCCAAATTTGGTGCATTTTGGATGAGTAATAACGATTTTACCGATTTTTTATTGATTATTGCTAGATGGGGAATTTACCCCCTCCCGTCAATGCCTGGTTTTTTCTCTTGCATATGGTGCGCATAACTCGGGGGAACACAACCCCCAAATTTGGTGCATTTCAGATGAGTAATAACGATTTTACCGATTTTTTATTGATTATTGCTAGATGGGGAATTTACCCCCTCCCCTCAATGTCTGGTTTTTTCTCTTGCATATGGTGCGCATAACTCGGGGGTACACAACCCTCAAATTTGGTGCATTTTGGTTGAGTAATAACGATTTTACCGATTTTTTATTGATTATTGCTAGAGGGGGAATTTACCCCCTCCCCTTAATGTCTGGTTTTTTCTCTCGCATATGGTGCGCATAGTTCAGGGGAACACAACCCCCAAATTTGGTGCATTTTGGTTGAGTAATAACGATTTTACCGATTTTTTATTGATTATTGCTAGAGGGGGAATTTACCCCCTCCCCTTAATGTCTGGCTTTTTCTCTCGCATATGGTGCGCATAACTCAGGGGAACACAACCCTCAAATTTGGTGCATTTTGGTTGAGTAATAACGATTTTACCGATTTTTTATTTATTATTGCTAGAGGGGGAATTTACCCCCTCCCCTTAATGTCTGGCTTTTTCTCTCGCATATGGTGCGCATAACTCAGGGGAACACAACCCCCAAATTTGGTGCATTTTGGTTAAGTAATAACGATTTTACCGATTTTTTATTGATTATTGCTAGAGGGGGAATTTACCCCCTCCCCTTAATGTCTGGTTTTTTCTCTCGCATATGGTGCGCATAACTCAGAGGAACACAACCCTTAAATTTGGTGCATTTTGGTTGAGTAATAACGATTTTACCGATTTTTTATTGATTATTGCTAGAGGGGGAATTTACCCCCTCCCCTAATGTCTGGCTTTTTCTCTCGCATATGGTGCGCATAACTCAGGGGAACACAACCCTCAAATTTGGTGCATTTTGGTTGAGTAATAACGATTTTACCGATTTTTTATTGATTATTGCTAGAGGGGGAATTTACCCCCTCCCCTTAATGTCTGGTTTTTTCTCTCGCATATGGTGCGCATAACTCAGGGGAACACAACCCTCAAATTTGGTGCATTTTGGTTGAGTAATAACGATTTTACCGATTTTTTATTGATTATTGCTAGAGGGGGAATTTACCCCCTCCCCTTAATGTCTGGCTTTTTCTCTCGCATATGGTGCGCATAACTCAGGGGAACACAACCCCCAAATTTGGTGCATTTTGGTTAAGTAATAACGATTTTACCGATTTTTTATTGATTATTGCTAGAGGGGGAATTTACCCCCTCCCCTTAATGTCTGGTTTTTTCTCTCGCATATGGTGCGCATAACTCAGAGGAACACAACCCTTAAATTTGGTGCATTTTGGTTGAGTAATAACGATTTTACCGATTTTTTATTGATTATTGCTAGAGGGGGAATTTACCCCCTCCCCTAATGTCTGGCTTTTTCTCTCGCATATGGTGCGCATAACTCAGGGGAACACAACCCTCAAATTTGGTGCATTTTGGTTGAGTAATAACGATTTTACCGATTTTTTATTGATTATTGCTAGAGGGGGAATTTACCCCCTCCCCTTAATGTCTGGTTTTTTCTCTCGCATATGGTGCGCATAACTCAGGGGAACACAACCCTCAAATTTGGTGCATTTTGGTTGAGTAATAACGATTTTACCGATTTTTTATTGATTATTGCTAGAGGGGGAATTTACCCCCTCCCCTTAATGTCTGGTTTTTTCTCTCGCATATGGTGCGCATAACTCAGGGGAACACAACCCTCAAATTTGGTGCATTTTGGTTGAGTAATAACGATTTTACCGATTTTTTATTGATTATTGCTAGAGGGGGAATTTACCCCCTCCCCTTAATGTCTGGTTTTTTCTCTCGCATATGGTGCGCATAACTCAGGGGAACACAACCCTCAAATTTGGTGCATTTTGGTTGAGTAATAACGATTTTACCGATTTTTTATCGATTATTGCTAGAGGGGGAATTTACCCCCTCCCCTCAATGTCTGGTTTTTTCTCTTGCATATGGTGCGCATAACTCGGGGGTACACAACCCTCAAATTTGGTGCATTTTGGTTGAGTAATAACGATTTTACCGATTTTTTATTGATTATTGCTAGAGGGGGAATTTACCCCCTCCCCTTAATGTCTGGTTTTTTCTCTCGCATATGGTGCGCATAGTTCAGGGGAACACAACCCCCAAATTTGGTGCATTTTGGTTAAGTAATAACGATTTTACCGATTTTTTATTGATTATTGCTAGAGGGGGAATTTACCCCCTCCCCTTAATGTCTGGCTTTTTCTCTCGCATATGGTGCGCATAACTCAGGGGAACACAACCCTCAAATTTGGTGCATTTTGGTTGAGTAATAACGATTTTACCGATTTTTTATTTATTATTGCTAGAGGGGGAATTTACCCCCTCCCCTTAATGTCTGGCTTTTTCTCTCGCATATGGTGCGCATAACTCAGGGGAACACAACCCCCAAATTTGGTGCATTTTGGTTAAGTAATAACGATTTTACCGATTTTTTATTGATTATTGCTAGAGGGGGAATTTACCCCCTCCCCTTAATGTCTGGTTTTTTCTCTCGCATATGGTGCGCATAACTCAGAGAAACACAACCCTTAAATTTGGTGCATTTTGGTTGAGTAATAACGATTTTACCGATTTTTTATTGATTATTGCTAGAGGGGGAATTTACCCCCTCCCCTAATGTCTGGCTTTTTCTCTCGCATATGGTGCGCATAACTCAGGGGAACACAACCCTCAAATTTGGTGCATTTTGGTTGAGTAATAACGATTTTACCGATTTTTTATTGATTATTGCTAGAGGGGGAATTTACCCCCTCCCCTTAATGTCTGGTTTTTTCTCTCGCATATGGTGCGCATAACTCAGGGGAACACAACCCTCATATTTGGTGCATTTTGGTTGAGTAATAACGATTTTACCGATTTTTTATCGATTATTGCTAGAGGGGGAATTTACCCCCTCCCCTTAATGTCTGGTTTTTTCTCTCGCATATGGTGCGCATAACTCGGGGGACTACAACCCTCAAATTTGGTGGATTTTGGATGAGTAATAACGATTTTACCGATTTTTTATTGATTATTGCTAGAGGGGGAATTTACCCCCTCCCCTTAATGTCTGGTTTTTTCTCTCGCATATGGTGCGCATAACTTGGGGGAACACAACCCCCAAATTTGGTGCATTTTGGATGAGTAATAACGATTTTACCGATTTTTTATCGATTATTGCTAGAGGGGGAATTTACCCCCTCCCCTTAATGTCTGGTTTTTTCTCTTGTATATGGTGCGCATAACTCGGGGGAACACAACTCCCAAATTTCGTGCATTTTGGTTGAATATTAACGATTTTATGGAATTTTTGTGTTAAATAGTTGAATTTAGGAAATTTTCCCCCTCCTCTCCCCTATCCCTTTTTCCACCCCCATCTGGTGCGCATAACTCAGGGGAACACAACCCCCAAATTTGGTTCAATTTAGTTGAGTAATAACAATTTTATAGAATTTTTTGTGTTAAATAGTTGAATTTAGAAAATTTCCCCCCTCCTCTCCCCCACCTATTTTTTCACTCCTATCTGGTGCGCATAACTCAGGGGAACACAACCCCGAAATTTGGTTCAATTTGGTTGAGTATTAACGATATTACGGAATTTTTCTGAATATTGCCGAGAAATATTGCTAACTTCACTCCGGTTCAAGGCCCTCGTCGTTCCACAGGTGCACCCACCTGACGATCTAATATTACCTTAAAATAGCTTCTCAATTGGAAACTCAATAAGATTGACGCGTCGCAATTTTCACTAGGTAATTCCCCAATTACGTAGGCTCTTCTAACAAATTTCACAATTCTTGAAATCGTATTAAATTTATTGATAACACCGAAAGGACTATACAAGTTCAGCTTGACAACATTTCACAGAGTAGGTATTACTTCATTTTCCTTAAGGTAGGTATGAAGAAGAGAAAAACTTCTGCCAAGTGGGTGTGGCACATAGCTTCCTCGTATCCATAACCCGATTATATAGATGATCCGATGCATAGTGGTTAATCTCAAAACGAAAACCTCTAAGTACCTTTCACTACCCTCATAGGGGACCATCTACACGCTAATCTGGACAATCCTAGAAAATTTCATCAAATTTGGATGAAAAATGTAAGTGTTATGGCTGTTACAAGGATTTTACGTATGCGGATGCGCAGAGGCTTCTGTAAATTTTAAGGCCTTGATTTTCATTGGGGACCATCTACAACCTAATCCGCGTAATCCCTAAAAATGTCATCGAAATCGGGTAGAAAATGTTGAAGTTATGGCTGTTACAAGGAATTCACATTTGCGCATGCGCAGCGGCTCTATTAGTCCGAAGGTGATGATTTTCATAGGGGACCATCGAACTACTAATCTGTAACATCCCTGGAAATTTCATTGAAATCGGATGGAAAATGTAGAAGTTATGGCCGTTACAAGGAATTCACGTTTGCGCATGCGCAGTCGCTTCTATCAGTCCGAGGATGATGATTTTCATAGGGGACCGTCTACACACCAACCCGCACAATCCCTGAAAATGTCATAGAAATCGGACAATAACTTCGTACAGTTATGCCCGTTATAAGGATTTCATGACAGACAGACACGGAACCAAAATTGTTCAGAAAGGTCTAACGCGCAAAACGCGAGTGAAAATTTAGATTTTGGAGAACTTTTTTTTTCTTCCTTGAAAAGTGAAACCAAAGCTTCCGCTACCTTGGTAGACTCGGAAGCAATATCCACAAACTTTCTTTCGACAGGTGGGAGGAAATTCATCAATTTTTGTGCTGACGAATCAGGTTTAAATGCTCTCAGAAGGATGTCAAACTTTTCATCAACCAGTGCTTTCGTGTTTTCAAGCTCATAAGGGTCTGTACCCAACTTGTCTCCAGTACCTACTCTGCGGTCCGTACCCAATCCAAGTGTAAGCTTTTTCGGTTTCGAAATATAGACTTGACTGAGCCTAAATGCAAATGCTCTGAGGGAGACTATGGTAGCGCAATTCAAAACCGTGAAACTAACAAAATGATACTAAGAGAATCACTGATACTCCCAGTACCTTAGACACCTTGGATGATGGGAACAAGAAATGTACACAACACAGGTTACAAGTTGCTGTTCAAAAATTGTATTATCGAAATAAATGAAATTGTCTACAAATAATATGCGTATCAATAGTACCTAATTGAAAATACTTCAAAATATATATATATGTATGAGAAAATAAACGTATCACGTGGGTAAATAGGAAATGGTACGCAACGCGTACTGACTGAAATAATATCACACAATTCAAGACTAAGGGTGGGCTATGAAATATATGCAAAAGGTAAGTTGTACCAAAACGAGTACCGAAATACGTATTATAAGTTATATGCAAAAGACAGGCGTACCGAAAATATGTACCCTTCGAAATGACTATTACACAAGGTATATGATGAAAGAAACGCGTATCGTTACGTGTATCAAAATTACTATATGAGTTATTACGATGTACCAAAGGTACCAAAATACGAATGATTATAAATGCTGATGGCGTACTGTTATTCGTACCGAAAAGTGTTGCACAATTACTGAATTTACACTAGGTTGCATATGTACCTAACCAAAGTTGCGTTTGTACCGATTAATAATCTTATTCAAGAACAATATATAGAATCTGGAATGTAGCGAGTTAACTGGCACGTAGCAAAACAATTGGAAGTAATATGAGCTGGGGATTACCGTACTACAGAGATTCTGGAGTCGTCTCAAGGGTGTGGCACGGGGTGTACCAATCGTGAAGGCGCCTGATCCAGTAGTAGAAGTGTCCAGGATGAGTTCGACAAGCCCGAAGGTAGTTGTCGGCAGGATACGAAGAAAAAGGGGTGAGCGTACCACCGTGACTTTAGGTACGTTCAAGATGTGAAAACTGTTACAACCGCTACACCAGTCTTTGGCAAAAAGACGACGGCCCTGGTGAGCACAACCACTTCGGTCAAACGTAGGAAGCTGACTGACGGTGGGGGAGCTCGGTCGAGGGTGGCTGGTCGCTGCCGGGGTGGGAAGGCCGACGACGCCCGACGTTTACCGAGGAGTCCCGAAGAATCAGCACCCCCCTTCGGGCTGCTCCGACGTAGAGGTCCGGCTGGCTTGACTCGCCCGTCGTGACGTCATTCGCTCCACCGCCCCATCCCCCGACTTACACTCCTCCCCCTCCTGGAAGCCGCCGTCCCCGGCGGGCAAATCATTGTCCTCCGTCCTGGGGATCTCCAAGGGTTTGTGGGGTTTCAGGCTCAGCATTGCCGCTTCGTACTTCCGCCGTCTGCAGTGCTGACAACCCAAGACCGGTACGGGGTGTGGCTCCGGACAGGCAGTGTTGAGAGTTCCTTCTCTGTGGCGCTTTATCAATCTTGTCCAAAATTGCTTACAAGACAAGCATCTGAAAGCCGTGAGTCGCTTCACCTTTACTCCGCAGACAGGGCACGTCACCAGCTTGATCGTGAGCGGCGATACGGTCTGGTCCTCGGTTAAAATGACTTCCGGGATGAGCGAAGATGTTAATGGTGTCGTATTTCCTTCTGGCAGGTCGTCCTCAGGGTGGTTAAAATCGTCATCTGAATCGTCGTCACTGAAGATGGTCTGACGCGGCTTCTTTCTGACGGCCGTTGTTGTTTTAGAAGGTCCCTCGTCACTGTCGTCCAATCTCGTCAGCCTGACACAGGGCTGGAGCACCTCAAGCTTTTCCAGGAGCTGACGCTTCTCCTTTGTCAGCTGCGTAACTTCATCGTGGGCTGTTCTCTTGGCCGCCACCTCCAATTTCAGCTGCTGTTCCAAACCCATGTATGCTGTGCGCAGGTGCTTCCATGCGGGCAGTAACGCCGCGATCCGGTTCAGGTGCATCCTGCTGCTTTGCAATGCACTGTGGATGGCATACGTGTTGTGAGTTTTGGACGCTGTATCAATCATGAAGGCTGCTGCTTCTATCATCCGCAAGGCCTCCCGTTCTTGTGCCTGGTTCAGGTCCACTTGGCACTCTTCTTCCTTGAACATTTCCTGAGACTGTGTTCGGTACGTCTCCCGAATTTCTCTGACAGCACTATGCTCTGTGCTGGGCGGTCCTTCCATGTCTCCTGACTCGATTTGTTGCATGGCCATGGCTATGGCGGTGACTCCGTACTGTAACAGAAGGAACCTCTTTTAGTACTCATACGACAATTCCATGAACACAATACTACCAACAGTTAAACCACGTTTCCAGATTCGCTACATTCAGGTAAGTGGGGTTCACAATTTTCAAAGGGCAAGGGGTTTACTAAAATTCTACGATGAAGGTAAGTATCGGCTACATCTACGCATACTATTTTGTTTTATTTTCAGATATTTTTTTCTCTTTCCAGCTTTTTTTTTTTTTTTTTTTTTTTTTTTTTTTTTTTTTTTTTTTTTTTTTTTTTTTTTTTTACATTGTTCTATTTATGTTACAGTTGCGTACCGGTGGTACGCGTACCTTATTCACCACATCACCGATTCGTGCTACGGCTTCCTCCAGTTCCCTCAACTCGTCGTCAGCAGCAGACAACTCGTCTTCCAGTACTCCGACTCCTGACAAGTAACCTTTCCGATGTAACGTGCGGTAGTCCTTAGTACTTCGTGGTCGCAAGTTGTAGGGTGTAGAAGTAGTTGGTGTGTCGGTAGTCGGTACGCGGGTGGATGGTATGCTATCCGCTGGCGTGCTGTCTCCAAGCACCGGTACCGCTGTCTCAATTTTGGGTGTTACGGGTGGCGGAGTGTGTGGTTCGACCCGTATCTCCTCGTCTTCCATGAGTACCTCCCACTCATGCTCTTTCTCTGGGCTTAAGTCTTCACGTCGTATTGGTGTAATAGGACTCGGCTGTTCAACAGTTCCGAACGGCACGTCCGTCAATGCACCATCAGGTACGCCGTTTTCCGCTGCTGGTTTCAAGCGGTTCAGGTGTACCACCTGGGTACGTTTTTGCAGTACGTCTGTGATTCGGTACGTTACCGGTGATGACGTTTCTAGTACCGTCCATGGTCCGGTCCACGGGCTCCAAAATTTCTTACACACGTCTTTGGGTGGTTGCATCGTTTTGAGATAGACGCGATCCCCAACTTCAAACGATCGAGGTGTTCTCCGGCGGTTGATACGTTCCGCTTGCGTCATCCATGCCTTGTCCAAACTCTTTTTCGCGATCTGGCGTATCCTTTCGATGGAACGGAGAGGGTCTATTGGATCGACCGGGCAAGTTTGTCGCCATTCAATGGTATTAGGCATCCTTAGCTCGCGACCAAACGTCAACATATTCGGCGAGTAGCCCGTACTTTTATGGGGCGTTGCACGATATGCAGCGAGTGCGATCGGTATAGCCTTTTCCCACCTCTTCGTCTCTCGTACCAGCTTCGCAACAATATTGGCGATGGTGCGATGAAATCGCTCGCAAACTCCGTTGGCTTGTGGGTGGTACGCTGTCGTTTGAATTTTTACCACTCCCCATCGTCGACATAGCGTTTGGATCGTTTGTGACGTGAACGCAGTTCCTCTGTCCGTTACCAGTCGTTTTGGTACTCCGTGCGTTGGAATGTACCGGTTTGCAAGACACTCTGCGACAGTTTCAGCTGTCGTGTCGCCGACCACATACGCCTCCGCGTATTTTGAAAAGTGATCCACCACCGTGAGAAGATACTTTTGTCCCGACGGAGTCGGTAGAGGACCAACAAAATCCATTCCCACGATCTCCCCCGGAGAACTGGGAATCAAAGGGCGCTGAATGGGGGCCTCCGAACGCTGTGGGTTGTTTCGCCGTTGACAAATTTCACATGCCGCGATGTATTCCTTTATGGTACGGGACATTTTGGGCCAGTACCCCGCTTTGCGAACTATTTTTTCTGTTACGTCCGCCCCCGGGTGGCCTGCCCAACTGGAACCATGACAGTTTTTTATTATCCATTCGCGCATGGTGCTCGGGATCAAGGGGACAACGTGCTCCTCCCCCTCGGTCACAACGGTAGTTTCCCACAGGTTCGTCCGCCTTACCAAGCCCGCAGCTCCTTTTCTCACCAATCCCTGGACCCAAGGATCAATTTCTTGCGCAGCAGCCAGTAGTCGTCCGGGGATATCCAATTCTATTGCAGCTACTCCATTTCGACTCAATCCGTCGGCGTGGCCCATCTGACTGCCGGGTCGGTACGCCGGTACAAAATCGTATTCGGCGAGCCGCAACGTCCATCTCCCAATTCGCGACGTGGGGTCTCGCAACCTCATAGCGGCGGTTAGCGCCATATGGTCGGTTTCCAGCTGGAATTGTTTTCCCAACAAATATTCTTGGAAGTGGCGGGTTGCCCACACCACAGCCAACAACTCCCTTTCGGTCGTTGAATATCGAGTTTCAGCTGGGTTAAGTTTCCTACTGGCATACGCCACGGGTCGCTCCTGGTCTCCAATGCGCTGAGACAGCACCGCGCCAATAGCTGTTTGCGAAGCGTCGGTCGCGAGGACAAAAGGTTTGTCCAAATTCGGGTGTGCCAAAATCGGGTCAGTGGTCAACGCTTTCTTCAAAGTCTCGAATGCAATTTTGTGTTCCTGTTCCCAAACGAAGGTTACGTTTTTCTTGAGTAGTGACGTAAGTGGCGCGGCGATACCGGAATAGTTTTTGATAAACCGTCGGTAATAGCCGGCCATCCCCAAAAACGTTTGTAGCTGCTTTGCATCGGTAGGAGTTGGGAAGCGTTCTACTGCGGTGGTTTTTTCGGGTTCCGTCCTGATGCCATCTCTCGTGATGCGGTGTCCCAAATATCGAATTTCGGACTTGAGAAATTCACACTTTTCATGGTTGGCCCGCAACCCGACATCCCGTAGTCTACTTAGGATTTTCACCAGACTATCAAAGTGTGCTTCTAGTGTGGGAGAAAACACCACAATGTCGTCCAAGTAGACCAGGCAATGGGTTCCAATTAACCCGTCGAGTGCGTCGTTCATCGTTCGTTGAAAAGTTGCCGGAGCGTTCCGAAGTCCGAACGCCATCCGTTGGTACTCGAAGTGACGCCCCAACGCCGAAAACGCTGTCTTCTCGATGGAGTCTGCGTGAATAGGTAGTTGGTGGTATCCAGCCACCAAGTCAATCTTACTGAACCATGCACATTGGCCCAGTGCAGCCACCGTACTCTGCAAATTTGGCATCGGGTATGCATCAGGTTTGGTTACTTTATTAAGGCCTCCATAATCCGTGCAAAATCTCCATTTTTGCGGTTCACCGGCCGGAGTCTTTTTCTTCACGAGAACAACAGGTGCGTTCCAGGGACTACTGGAGGGTCGAATCACACCGTCCGACAGCATACTCATGAGTTGCTCTTCAACTTCTTCCTTCAGCGCATGAGGTATGGGATACGGTCGCACGTTAACAGGTTCTTGATCTCCCGTATCGATCCGGTGTGCTACCTCTAATTGACATCCGTCCCTGCTGGGTTTCTGGAAGACCTGATGATATTCGACTAGAATATCTCGCAACTGATTAGCTTCTTTCTCCGGCACATCCATGCATTTTCGTCGTAGTTGTTCGATAATTTCTTGTTCCGTAGCGGTCCATCTTTCGGTGGGGGTGAGTTCCCGCTCATCTTCGTCCGATGGATCCGGTTCGCTTGTCGAGGGTTCCGCTACTTTTGGAATTTCCTGGGGAATGTTTGGTACTTCGTCTTTTGGGCGTACCTCCGTACCGAAATTTCCGAGTACCACCGTACCGTGTTCAGGGAGTACCTCCGTATCGGGTGTGTCAAGTACCACCGTACCGGAGAGGTCGGGTACTACTCTCGTTGCTTGTACCCCTGCCACGGGTACCGATTCCTGCTCGTCGTTCCTCAGTAGGGTTACTTCGTGACGGTCTGCTCGTATGACCATGGGTACCTTCTTCATGATGTCCATTCCCAGTAAGTCCAATCCGGTTCCTTCCCGTTCAAATATAAGAAACGTGTGATCAAAAGTTATGCCCCGCAAGTTCACTCGTACCGTTTGTTCACCACGGAATTTTAGTGGGTATCCGTCCGCCCCCCATGCAGTAGCATTCGTTGGTAGAATAGGAATACCGCGTACCGGAACTGTTAATACCGATACCGCAGCGCCCGTATCTAGGATCAACGAGCGAGACTCGTTGTTCAACGTAGCGTTGATGCGTAGCGTTCGGTTGAGGGGTCTTTCAATGATGGTGATATGTCCCACCTCACGTGATACTGGTACCAATTCGTTGTTGGAGTTTGTGAACTTCTCATTCGTACCCTGCGGGTGCGATACAGGTGTGAGCAGCTTCTTTTTATGGCAGTCCCTTTCAAGGTGTTCACGGACTCCACAATAATCACAGAAAATGGTCTTCTGAGGGTTACTCGGGCAGTCGACCGGGAAGTGTTGCGTATCTGCACAAAACATGCATGGGTATCTGGGTACCGGGCGGTTGGTAATTTTCGGTGCTGGCGCCGCGACGTTTGTACCATTCGTACCGCGTGAAGTGCATCGAGCCGCAAAGTGTCCGAATGCGCCGCAGGCGTAGCATTTTCGGTCTCCGGGTTGCACCGCAGACAAGTCCCATCGTACCTCCACTTCGTCGTGTTCCCCTAGCGTCTCCTCTATTTCTTCTGCGCGCTTGAGAGCTGCTTCAATAGTTGCAGGTTCGGTACTCAGAAGGTGCGAGCTCAATTCCTTTCCAACTCCTCGGATGAAAGCTTTGAGTACCTTTCGGCGTACCCATTGTACCTTTTGAGCCGCATTTAACTCAGCGCCTTCTTCCTGTACCGCTACCTGTGCTAACTGTCGGATTTTTTCTGCGAATTGTCGCAACGTCTCATTTGGTTGTCTTTTTACGGTCCAAAGTGAAGCGGCGGCTTTCCCGGGGTTACCCCGTTCGTACCACTGTACCATAGCCTGCTTCATGTGAAGGTATGGGTTCTCTCCTACGTACGAACCCATATTGTCAATCATGAACTGCTTAGCCGTACCTCTCATTTTCGAGCGTAGCAGTCGTAGTCGTTTCTGTTGGTCGAGGGTACCTGCGACGTCTTCAAATAATCGGAAATACGAGGATACCGATATCGCTCCCGCCTCATCGGGATCCCAGGGGTCCAACTCCAAGAACATTGACCTCGGAATGTCGAGATTATTCCCCCCCCGCTGGTCCTTTTCCACGTGCAGGTCATTGAAGGTCTTCAACAGGGTCCCTAACTGCGAAAACATCTCGGCCGTCGAGTCCCTTTCCGATCCCGCGGTCGCCATTGTGTTGGATGAGGAAAATCCGTACCGGCCTAGTCCCCTCGTTTCGTACCTGCGTCGGTAGGTTGACGAACCCAACGACCCCACCTGTACAATCCGTGTGAAAATTCTTGTGGAATGCGTACCGTTTGTACACACCCTCTCCAAATCTTTGCAATACGTGCACCCTTCCTGTTACCAATCACCAAGTGTCTTTTTCCTGGGTTCTGTGTGGCGTACCTACACAAGATCCTAACCGCTGCCACCAATTTTGTAAGCTTTTTCGGTTTCGAAATATAGACTTGACTGAGCCTAAATGCAAATGCTCTGAGGGAGACTATGGTAGCGCAATTCAAAACCGTGAAACTAACAAAATGATACTAAGAGAATCACTGATACTCCCAGTACCTTAGACACCTTGGATGATGGGAACAAGAAATGTACACAACACAGGTTACAAGTTGCTGTTCAAAAATTGTATTATCGAAATAAATGAAATTGTCTACAAATAATATGCGTATCAATAGTACCTAATTGAAAATACTTCAAAATATATATATATGTATGAGAAAATAAACGTATCACGTGGGTAAATAGGAAATGGTACGCAACGCGTACTGACTGAAATAATATCACACAATTCAAGACTAAGGGTGGGCTATGAAATATATGCAAAAGGTAAGTTGTACCAAAACGAGTACCGAAATACGTATTATAAGTTATATGCAAAAGACAGGCGTACCGAAAATATGTACCCTTCGAAATGACTATTACACAAGGTATATGATGAAAGAAACGCGTATCGTTACGTGTATCAAAATTACTATATGAGTTATTACGATGTACCAAAGGTACCAAAATACGAATGATTATAAATGCTGATGGCGTACTGTTATTCGTACCGAAAAGTGTTGCACAATTACTGAATTTACACTAGGTTGCATATGTACCTAACCAAAGTTGCGTTTGTACCGATTAATAATCTTATTCAAGAACAATATATAGAATCTGGAATGTAGCGAGTTAACTGGCACGTAGCAAAACAATTGGAAGTAATATGAGCTGGGGATTACCGTACTACAGAGATTCTGGAGTCGTCTCAAGGGTGTGGCACGGGGTGTACCAATCGTGAAGGCGCCTGATCCAGTAGTAGAAGTGTCCAGGATGAGTTCGACAAGCCCGAAGGTAGTTGTCGGCAGGATACGAAGAAAAAGGGGTGAGCGTACCACCGTGACTTTAGGTACGTTCAAGATGTGAAAACTGTTACAACCGCTACACCAGTCTTTGGCAAAAAGACGACGGCCCTGGTGAGCACAACCACTTCGGTCAAACGTAGGAAGCTGACTGACGGTGGGGGAGCTCGGTCGAGGGTGGCTGGTCGCTGCCGGGGTGGGAAGGCCGACGACGCCCGACGTTTACCGAGGAGTCCCGAAGAATCAGCACCCCCCTTCGGGCTGCTCCGACGTAGAGGTCCGGCTGGCTTGACTCGCCCGTCGTGACGTCATTCGCTCCACCGCCCCATCCCCCGACTTACACAAGTGCCTACAAAATCATCAAATTTCTTGGTAATGTCGTCGGTTAAGTACTTATACCGCCTAATCCACATTTAATTAGGTAGGTACTAACTAGTTTTTCGAAACTGATATTTTATTCACACTGTAAGCTTTTGGGGTGGTGGTTCAGTTAACAGTTCCTTCGACAAAGGGGGTTCTAAGGGGGTCGCGATACTGAAAGGCAAAAAACAAGAAAATATCGGAATCTTAGACTACTTGAATTTAGAGGTACTTAACTGGTTCTTGGTAGCGGCGTTCTCCCGAGCGGCTTGGAGATGAGGCGTAGCGTTCCAGTCGATACCTTTGTTATATATGTTAATTTCACTACTGTTATACCTGAAGGGTTCTGTTAACCTGAAGGGTTTTATGTATCGATATGTTGAACATAAATGAAGTTACGTTACGTTTGTTGTTTCTTTCAAGCAAGTTCCTATTATCGATACGGTTTGCAATACTCTTGTGACTCAGAACCTGGGATGTTGGGGTAAGTTTTGAAATGAGAAGAATTATTTAACCAAATGTCTTTTAGATTTAATCTCAGGACTAGAACGGCGATACAGGTAAGTAAAATGGTTTCAAAAATGGTTACGGTAAGTTCTGCAACTTCGATCCCAGGGATCGAGCGCCTGAGGGGCGTTACGGTGGAATGCGATCAGGTAAAAAAGGTAAGTTTTACTTATAGCGACTAGTCTTAGTCTTACGTTACGGTACGATACTCTTAGAGGTAAGATCAACAAGGTGAGTATTCTTATGTTACAGGTAAGTTCCTCTTAGTTCCTATTTTAGTTATAGTAAAATATCACTGAGTCACGGTACCTCTACCTTTAATTGGCCAATTATATTAAGGTAGGTAAGATTGTTTGCACTCACGTTCCGGGTTACCGTAGCGAGTCCGGAGGCGATGCAGCGAGGTTGAAGGGGGATAGCCGGGAACGGACTGGTTCTTCGTATCTTCCTCCGATGCGACGATCCGGCAGGTTCCACGAGATCCAGGGGAGGCAGGACAAACAAGATTCACCGGTTACAGTCTTTCCCAACTCGTAAACCGCGTGTCTTGGGGGAGGCAGGAGGATACGGTTCGGCGCGATACGGGTCGACGCGGAACAAGGGGAGTGCGCTTCAAAGACAATGGGGAGATCACTTCGAGACGAGCTGGCCAGGCTAAACTTCAGGACTGAGGGTTTCCCGTTGATACATCATAATATCATTGGGTTTCTGGGGCTCAGTGTTGCCTCTTCCATCTTCAGTTGGCACTCCTGCTCTTCCATACTGGTTAGTTGATCAGCCTCCATGTTAGTTATTTGACCTTCTCCATGCTCCTCCATGACAGTTGATTTTTGTTGTATCCTTAGATGTTGGTCGGATACTTAGTTCTGAGGCCACGCCCCTGTGATGTGGCCTGTGATAGGTGGTGGGGGCCTGGTCCCGAAGGGAATCAGGACTTACGGCTGTGAGGTGCCTGTTAGGGGAAACAGTGAGCAACTTGGTTGCTCACATTCCCCGCCCCTTCGGGAGCCAGGGTCATCTACGATGACACTGGGTATTGGTACCGGATCCTCCGGGTACGTGCTCCTTAACTCCTGCTCGTAGCGGTACCGTCTGCAACCCGAGCAACGCGCGGGGTCTCGCTCCTCCTGGTGGCTGGGTGGGCAGGTGGGCAGCGCCTTCTTCTCGGCATGAGCCCTCCGCAGCCGTTGCCAGAATGTCTTGCATGCAGTACATCGGAATTTAAGGATGTACTGACATGGCAAAAGACAGACTGGACACTTCTTAGAACCTTTTCTGGCCGACGACCCGTCAGGTCGGAGATTCGAAGAAGTGGCTGCGGCGGGGGTTCTACATCTGCTCAGACGGAGTCGCGGCAGCTGGGTCGGGGTGGAGATCCACGCCTCGTGGTCGGTGTCCTGGTTCGGTGTGGGGGACCTCAAGATTGTGGCAGGGTCTATTTCCGTCACGATCCGAACCGGTGTTTGAGAGGGACCCGGCTGCGGAGATAAGTCACGCCCAGGTGTTGGAGGCGGAAACTCGATTTTGTGGACTGCGGAACGAGGTGTTTCGGAGTCGGAATCGGCTGCAGATAGTGATGAGGAACTGGGTGGGCGACTAGTTGCTGGTGGCACTGCTCCGTTGGTACTCGCCGCGGGTGGCTCCGCGGGAGTCAATGCTGGTGCGACAGTTGGTTGTGGTACCGCCTGAAGCGCTTTCAGCAAGGCAGCGTTCTGTTGTTGCAGCTGCTTGTTTTGGTGCAGCAGCTTTTGTCGCTCTTCCGACAGCACATCCCGTTCATTGGCGATTCGTTGGAATGTCGGCAACCACGACGAGATCCGGCTTACAGCAACCATACTCACGTCCCCTAGTGCGGCTCTCGCTTCGTAATTGTCGGTGCGGATCATTGTTCTTATAAACGTGGCAAGGGCACACATTTTCATTGCCGGTTCGCATAGGGGTTCAGGAGTGTGTGTGACAGTTTTGGGAAGGGTTTGGAGTTTCTTAATTTTCTTTTCGATGTCATTTCGAAGGTGAGTGATGGCTTCGTCGGGGGGTGGAGGGTGTTCCCAGGCTTCCGGCGTTTCAAGGTGACGCTGCGTCATCCTAAAATAAAATTGTACCTTGCTAGTGTGTGTTTTTTGAAAGTGATGTTATATTGTTTCGGCCCGTAGGATGAAGGTTACAGTGTCTCAGGGACAGGTGAGTGAGAACTAAGTGTTTTTCAAGGTAAGTGTTAAATTTTGAATTGTTTTAAGTTGATATTTGACCTGAAGGGTCTTTTAATTTAGCTTATTTGGTTGTATCTTTTTCAGCGTTCCTGGATTAATGGTAAGTACATGTGGTTTTTTTTTTTTTTTTTTTTTTTTTTTTTTTTAAATAACTTGTAAACGAACTTTGTGAACTTCTAATTATATATACATGTTTTTCATAACTGTATTAATTGTACGTATGTGTGGTAGGTCTGTCTGTAGTTGTCATTCCCTAGTAGTAAGTCAGTTAGTTGAGCCTCGTCCTGTGTGAAGGTGTTGGTAATTGACCGGCACTCTCCGACGGAGGATATACCTCGGTGTATCTTCTGTGTGAGATTCGTCGGCAGTGGTCTCCACTTCACTTGCAGGAGCGGCTGTCTGCTGTCTCGGCGTTTCCGGGGGGTCTTCATCCGAAGATGTTCCGGGAGGGCTGGTTGTCTGGTCCCACAGGTTGTTCTCGGTGCGTATGTCTGTTTGTTTTGGCGAGGTAACGGGGCTATCGACGGTTCCTGGAGTTGAGGAACCGGGTTGCTCCCGTTTTCCTTGTTTGTTGGTCGGAGTAACCGGGTACGGCTTGACGGGTTTCTCGTCTGCTGAGGCCCAGTCTTCGGTTAACAACTTCTCTACTAAGGTGGGTTTGGGTGGTGTTACAGGTGTCACCTCTGGAGTTGTTGGTTCCACTCTCTGGTCAGTAAAAGCTTCGTCAGGGACACCATTTTCGAAAGCTGGCTTGAGGCGGTTCACATGAACGGTCTGGTGTTTCAGGTTTGCAGGGTCGCGAATCTCATACGTCACTTCGGTGTATTTAGCTGAGATCACCCAAGGTCCTGACCACGGGCTCCACAGCTTTCTGGCGGCTCCCGCCGGTGGCTGTATCTCCCTTAGATACACTCGGTCATCCAGTTCGAAAGACCTGCTTTTCAATCGTTTGTTAATGACGTCACTGCGCCTCTTCCAGGCGTCGTGGAGACAATTTATCGCAGCGTTACGGGCGATTCTCAATCGTCGTAGATTCGATTCTTCACTATCCGGTTTCAGTGTCTGGAACGTTTCGTTGGGTAATCTAACCTCCCGACCGAAAGTCAAGTAATTCGGTGTGAAACCGGTACTCTTGTGGGGTGTCGCTCTATATGCTGCCAGTGCTACTGGTAGAACGGCTTCCCAAGCTGTAGTCTTTTTGACGATCTTCGCCAAAATGTTCGCCAGTGTCCTGTGAAACCTCTCACAGACACCATTTCCTTCTGGGTGGTACGCTGTAGTGAATACCTGGCGTATTCCCCAGTTCAGACAGAGTTCTTTTGTCGACTTTGCGGTGAACGCTGTTCCCCTATCCGAAACCAATTTTTCCGGCACTCCGTGCGTGGGTATGTATTTTGTTGCCAACACACGTGCCACTGTTCCTGCAGTGCAATCGGCTACCACGTACGCTTCGGCATATTTGGTAAAATGATCAATAGCCGTTAATATGTACTTCGGGGTGGATCCAGACGTGACTGGTCCAACAAAATCCACCCCTACGATCTGCCCTGGTCTCTCTGGTAGCAGCGGTTTCTGGATTGGATGGCGTAATCCGCTCGGTGTGTTTCGTTTCTGGCAAGCGACGCATTGGCGGACGAAGTTCTTGACGTCTTTGGCCAGACCTGGCCAATACCCTAGTCTTCGGACGATCTTTTCCATGGCTTCAGCGCCGGGATGACCCGCCCAAGCGTTCCGATGACAATTTTCCATCAACCATTCCCTTAACGACACGGGCATCAACGGGGTCCATCGCTCTTGTCCATCCAGCTTGATCTTTATCTCGACGACTCCGTTTACTTTGCGCGTTTCACCTCTATTTTTGAAGAGGAATGTCGATTGAACCCACGGGTCGATATTCTGGGCGGCGATGATGAGACTTCGGGGAAACTCGAGGGTCATCGCGCCGATGTCCATCCGGCTCAGCCCATCCGCGTGAGCCATCTGCGATCCGGGTCTATATCGAGGCACGAAACTATACTCGGCGAGGCGAAGGGTCCATCTTCCGATTCTGGAAGTCGGGTCCTTGAGGCGCATGGCTGCCGTGAGGGCCATGTGATCGGTCTGTAACTCAAAGGACCGACCCAGCAAATATTCTTGGAAGTGTCTCACTGCCCACACGACAGCGAGCAGTTCCCTTTCCGTCACAGAATAACGCGTTTCGGCCGGGTTAAGCTTTCGGCTTGCGTATGCAACTGGTCTCTCTTGTCCATCATACTCCTGAGATAGGACAGCGCCTACCGCGGAATTCGATGCGTCCGTAGCCAGGATAAAGGTTTTGTCTAGATCGGGGTACGCTAGAACAGGTTCTCCTGTTAGCTGTGTCTTCAATTCATCAAACGCCTTTTGATGGGATTCGTTCCACTCGAACGGCACTCCTTTCCTGGTTAGGTTGGTCAACGGGGTGACGATCTCTGCAAACTTCGGGATAAAGCGGCGGTAAAATCCCGCTAATCCGAGGAAGGATTGCAACTTCAATACGGAGGTAGGTACAGGGAAGTCCCTAACCGCCCGCGTCTTCTCAGGTTCGGTATGTATCCCAGTTGATGTCACCCTATGTCCAAGGAATCGTACCTCTTGCTTCAAAAATTCACATTTTGCGAGGTTCACCTTCAGTCCGGCATCCCTAAACCGATCGAATACTTGTCGGAGCCTGAGTAGATGTTCCTCTGCTGTTGGCGAGAAGATGATTACATCATCTAGATAGACGAGGCATTGGTCACCCAGGAGTCCATCCAATACGTTGTTCATAACGCGTTGGAACGTCGCTGGCGCATTTTTTAGCCCGAACGGCATTTTATCATACTCAAAATGCCTACCAAGCACGGAAAATGCAGTTTTTTCTTTAGTGTCAGGGTGCACAGGAATTTGGTGATACCCTGAAATCAAATCGATGGTGGTAAAATATTTGCAACCTCCCAACATGGACAGTGTCTCCTGGAGTCGTGGGATGGGGTAGGCGTCCCCTTTTGTGATTTTGTTTAATTGTCTGAAGTCGGTACAAAATCTCCATTTTTGCGTTTCTCCGGGAGGCGTTTTCTTTTTTACCATCAGTACCGGTGCACACCACGGGCTGGTTGAACTACTGATTACTCCGGAAGCCAACATATCTTTTAACTGCTTTTCCACCACCTCGCGGAGAGCGTGGGGGATCGGATATGGTTTTTGGTTGGTCACTTCCGGTTGCGTTGTCGTGATTTCATGGGCTACCTGGAGACTGCATCCTTCTCCCGATGGTGGTTGGAACAAGTCCCAGTAGAACAAAAGTGTGTTCCTGGCCATGATCTGCGGTGCTTCGGTAAGATGGGAGATCTTTTCTTCAATTACTGCCTCCGTATCCGGTTGTGGGTCGTCCCATTGATCGGTGGGTATGAGTTCCCATTCGTCGTCTTCACTGGTACACTCTTCTGGTTCCGGTCCGGGTTGTTTCGCTTCCAACCTACACGCCTTGGTGATGGGTTGTTTGTGTGTTGACAGTTCGTGGACCCTTTTTAGAGTTCCTCGGGATTCCAGAAAGGCGTCCTCCTCGGTTTCTTCTTGACTCGAGGTCTCAGTGTCATCCTTACAAGGGAGTGTTACACCCCCCGATACACCTGATTCCTCATCAGATGTTTGAGTTATCATCATTATCGATACACCCGGCGATACCATGGGCGATACGGTATCCGATACACCCGGCGATACCATTGGCGATACCCCCGGTGTCTCTTGGTACTGCAGGGGCGATACGGCATCCGATACACCCGGCGATACCATGGTCGATACCCCCGGTGTCTCTTGGTACTGCAGGGGCGACACGGCATCCGATACACCCGGCGATACCATTGGCGATATCCCCGGTGTCTCTTGGTACTGCAGGGGCGATACGGCATCCGATACACCCGGCGATACCATGGGCGATACCCCCGGTGTCTCTTGGTACTGCAGGGGCGATACGGCATCCGATACACCCGGCGATACCATGGGCGATACCCCCGGTGTCTCTTGGTACTGCAGGGGCGATACGGCATCCGATACACCCGGCGATACCATGGGTGGTTGTTCGCTGCCACCCATTTGTAATTGTGAGTTTGGGGTCGTCACAGGATCCGATACGTCCGGCGATACAGTGGATGATTGTTTGCTGCCACCAATTTGTAAGCTTCCATCGTGTAAGCTTGGGGGCGTCACGGTACCCGATACACCCGGCGATACCATGGGCGATACCTCCGGTGTCTCCCTATATTGTTGGGATGTTACGGGGTCCGATACCCCTATCGATACGGTGGTCGATACCGCTGATGTTCCTCCATGTTGTTGGGTCAATGAGGGGTCCGATACACCTAGCGATACGGTGGGCGATACCTCGGGCAATTCCCTTGGTGTTCTTCTGTATTGTTGGGTCAATGAAGAGTCCGATACACCTGGCGATACGGTGGGCGATACCTCGGGCAATTCCCTTGGTGTTCTTCTGTATTGTTGGGTCAATGAAGAGTCCGATACACCTGGCGATACAGTGGGCGATGCCGTCAATGTTTCCATGCACGGCTCCCAGTTCTCAAGGTCCACAAGGGCGGCGGTTACCGAGCGAGAGGTGCTGGGGAGGGCCGTATCCGTACCGTCTGTATAGCTCAGGTACTGCGATCCGGGGTTCTCCCTCCTCCCGTCCGATATTACCACTCCTATGTTCCCGAGACTCCGATATTCCTCATCACGTTCCTCTTCAATTTTCCCGGTATCGGTCCTCATCTCCATGTTCGGTCCCAGTGTCAAGGTCAGTGGAATCTGTCTCAATACGTCGAGACCCAGTAGGTTCAGGTCGGCACGCTTCCGCGCGAACACCGGAAAAGTATGGAGAAACCGGTATTTGCCGATGCGGGTGTCAACGACCTGTTCCCCTGCAAAGGGTAGTAAGGTTCCATCGGCTCCCCAGGCCACCATTTTGGTTGGCCGTAACGGTAATCCGACTATCGGGCTCGCCAACACGGACAGCGCGGCGCCGGTGTCTACCAACATACTGCGCGTCTCCGGTCCCAGACCCACTTCCACTCGAAGGGTTCGGGCCATTGGATGTTCCACCGCGGTTACCCGGGGTTTATCTTCCTCTATTCCCCTGTAGAGGGTCACTTCCTTCACATGATTCGGTTCAGCGGGCGGCTGAGATACGGGCAGTAGCTTTTTCTTCTGCGGGCAATCCGGTTCCAGGTGTTCCCGACATCCACAGAAATCACAGAATATAGTCTTCTGGGGACTTCCGGGACAATCCACTGGAAAGTGTTCCTTCGATGCACAAAAGAGACACGGATATCTGGGCATGGGTTTTTCCTCGTTACGCTGGTTACGGTGGTCGTTGTTCCACTGATCTCTCCGATCTCCGTTCCACTGGTTCCGCCGGTCACCGTTCCATCGGTTCCGCTGGTCACCGTTCCACGTATTTTGCGGGTTCTCGTTCCACTGGTTACGGCGTTCTTCACCGTATCTTTGTTCCCGTCTCGGTATGGGTTGATCTCGACGCGGACATCGGGCGGCAAAATGGTTCGTTCCACCACAATTGTAGCATCTTTGTTCCGCCGATACCGCTGCGAGTTCCCAATGTTCCTCGGTATCTTCCGTTTCTGCGAAGGTCTCTTCAAGTTCCTCTGCCTTCTGTAGGGCGATACGTATCGTAGCGGGTCGATCCATGACGAGGAAGGCACTCAATTTCTTTCCGACACCTCTAATAAATGCGCTGAGGGTCTTCCGTTCCACCCAGTCACTTCGGTCATGCCGATCCAGGTGGGTTCCCTCCTCTACTACTGCGCATTGTGCCAACCCACGTATGCGATCCGCGAACTGACGTAGGGTTTCTGAAGCGTTCCGCTTCACCGTCCAAAGAGACGCGGCGGCATGTTGCGGGTTCTGTCTTCTGAACCATGACAGCATCTCGTCTCTGATCATGTTATAGGCATTATTACAATCAAGGGTATCGTTCCTATCAATGAGGAATTGTTTCGCGATCCCTCTTGCCTTGATCCTGAGGAGTTTCAGCTTCTGTTCCTGTGTTAGTCCCTCGGTTACTGCGTCGAAGTTTGTAAAGAACGAGCCAACACTCAGCGATCCGGTTGCGTCGGGGTCCCATGGTTCCACTTCTAGGAGCAAGGAACGTGGAATACCGTTCCCGCCCTCGTCACGGCCCGACTCGTTGTACTTCGACAATAAAGTATTCATTTGCTTCATTGTTTCAGTAAGCAAGTCTACCGGACCCTTTTCTTGGAACGGGTCGGGATCCACAAAGTCTTCTGGATCTCCCAACGACATTGTCACTGTTTATTAAGCAATACCGGAACACAATCACAATCACAGTCACAGGGTCGGCTCGGAACGGTTCTGTCAAGTTTCGGTCTGTATTGGGTTGTTCTGTGTGACGACACAGGTGTTTGTTTGTGTAATACAGTTGTGAAAATACGGTGTAATAGTTCACTTAATATATACAATTTCTTAGTACTATACACAATACACCAACACACCCTGGTTCTGGTTTTATTCGATTCCGATATGACTCTACTGAAGGAACTGCTACTGAACACCTAGCTACAAAACGGAACTGGGTTCGTGCGGGGCGCACCACACGCAAGTCCGGGCGATATACCGACCCGACACACAAGTTATCGAGTGCGATACGGCGCTTCGGAATTACGATTCGCAATATCCCACCGATTGCCAACAATTTGTAAGCTTTTGGGGTGGTGGTTCAGTTAACAGTTCCTTCGACAAAGGGGGTTCTAAGGGGGTCGCGATACTGAAAGGCAAAAAACAAGAAAATATCGGAATCTTAGACTACTTGAATTTAGAGGTACTTGACTGGTTCTTGGTAGCGGCGTTCTCCCGAGCGGCTTGGAGATGAGGCGTAGCGTTCCAGTCGATACCTTTGTTATATATGTTAATTTCACTACTGTTATACCTGAAGGGTTCTGTTAACCTGAAGGGTTTTATGTATCGATATGTTGAACATAAATGAAGTTACGTTACGTTTGTTGTTTCTTTCAAGCAAGTTCCTATTATCGATACGGTTTGCAATACTCTTGTGACTCAGAACCTGGGATGTTGGGGTAAGTTTTGAAATGAGAAGAATTATTTAACCAAATGTCTTTTAGATTTAATCTCAGGACTAGAACGGCGATACAGGTAAGTAAAATGGTTTCAAAAATGGTTACGGTAAGTTCTGCAACTTCGATCCCAGGGATCGAGCGCCTGAGGGGCGTTACGGTGGAATGCGATCAGGTAAAAAAGGTAAGTTTTACTTATAGCGACTAGTCTTAGTCTTACGTTACGGTACGATACTCTTAGAGGTAAGATCAACAAGGTGAGTATTCTTATGTTACAGGTAAGTTCCTCTTAGTTCCTATTTTAGTTATAGTAAAATATCACTGAGTCACGGTACCTCTACCTTTAATTGGCCAATTATATTAAGGTAGGTAAGATTGTTTGCACTCACGTTCCGGGTTACCGTAGCGAGTCCGGAGGCGATGCAGCGAGGTTGAAGGGGGATAGCCGGGAACGGACTGGTTCTTCGTATCTTCCTCCGATGCGACGATCCGGCAGGTTCCACGAGATCCAGGGGAGGCAGGACAAACAAGATTCACCGGTTACAGTCTTTCCCAACTCGTAAACCGCGTGTCTTGGGGGAGGCAGGAGGATACGGTTCGGCGCGATACGGGTCGACGCGGAACAAGGGGAGTGCGCTTCAAAGACAATGGGGAGATCACTTCGAGACGAGCTGGCCAGGCTAAACTTCAGGACTGAGGGTTTCCCGTTGATACATCATAATATCATTGGGTTTCTGGGGCTCAGTGTTGCCTCTTCCATCTTCAGTTGGCACTCCTGCTCTTCCATACTGGTTAGTTGATCAGCCTCCATGTTAGTTATTTGACCTTCTCCATGCTCCTCCATGACAGTTGATTTTTGTTGTATCCTTAGATGTTGGTCGGATACTTAGTTCTGAGGCCACGCCCCTGTGATGTGGCCTGTGATAGGTGGTGGGGGCCTGGTCCCGAAGGGAATCAGGACTTACGGCTGTGAGGTGCCTGTTAGGGGAAACAGTGAGCAACTTGGTTGCTCACAACACTGGAGTGGAACTATGCATCAGAAAACGTACCTTATAACCTCATTTTGACAGAAATGTTGATTAGGTAGTTATGGAAATGGAATTAGTGGATTAGGAAATGTGGTTTCTGGTTAGAATTGGTGTTTCATGAAGCCTGATGAGTCTCGATTGTAGGAATAAGTAAACTTCGCCTTCACCATGATTACTTCAACCAAATTTACAGATTATCAGCAAATTTATCGTCATACAAAGTTACTTAGAGGACTCACAAATTGATCTTGTTTCATAGTCAGCTTTGACAGCCTGTTCGTCGTCAATCAATCCGGGGTTTCTCGTCAATTCTGCCAAAGCTTGTTCATTAGATGACAATTCACTTTACCTGGTCACGAAACCATGGAATTTCGCTGTCACTTCCGTCTCGGTGATTTCAGTTTCCGCCCTTTTCAGAAACTCAACGGAGTTGAAGAGAGAACGTAACACCTGTCGAACTTTGGAGTTTCCGAAGTCATTTCGCAGAGCCAAATCGCATCCACCCGGTCTCGCTCGCCAAAAAATAATATTAATGAGTTACCTACCTATCACATTAGATTTTTGAAAAAAAAAGTCTGACACGAAACTGAACGTAAATCGAAAGATAGAATTAAGGGACATTTTTCTTTTCAAAACAAAGAAACAAGTCCAGAGTCCACTAGGGATGGGACATCGATATCGATAATATCGAAACAAGTAATATCGATGTTTTGCTCGTAAGATCGATGTTTCGGTCCGATGATATCGATATCTCGAGGAGATGAAGATGATTTGATAGCATCATTAAATGATGCTATTTTTAAATTTTGATAAATTTGACCTGCTGCAAAAAACCTTTGACGCTGCCCAAGCTATTGTTCTGGCTCCACACATTTTTGAGCCTTCCCTGAAATGTTATTTAATAACAGGGTTATTTTGGTAATAGGTTCCAAGCGGAATTAACGAAACCCGGTAATAGATTATTGCTTCCGAGTCTACCAAGGTAGCGGAAGCTTTGTTTTCACTTTTCAAGGTCGAAAAAAAAGTTCTCCAAAACATAATTTTCACTCGCTTGTAACGCGCATAACTATACGAAGTTATTGTCCGATTTCGATGAAATTTTCAGGGATTGTGCGGGTTGGTGTGTAGACGGTCCCCTATGAAAATCATCATCCTCGGACAGATAGAAGCGACTGCGCATGCGCAAACGTGAATTTCCTTGTAACGGCCGTAACTTCCACAATGGGGTATTTCGGTGGGTCGGAAATTCAGGTTTTTGACCTCAAATTTGGATTCAGCACCCTTGAAAACCTATATACTCCAACTTTTAGCCCAATGATACTATAACATGTGGTAGAAAAATTAATTAAAGAGATCACACGTTTGAAAAAGGCGGGCCGCTATAAATGCACACACACTAGGCAAGGACTACGCCGCGCGCGTGTGTGAGTAGGTATTTTTGTAGTATCCAAGACGTCCTCCAAGGGATTCTGTGCATGGATACTTTTTCAAAGACAGTTGGCTAGCTACGTCACGATTGGCTAGCTACGTCACACCATTCAAATCCTCAACTTTCCTTAGCTTCTCTGATTTTTTAAAAACATTTTCTCGACGAACAGACCCGATTACCGTTATTCCTGATCCATACTCTTTTGAAAAAAAAAATAAAAAAAATTGACCGAAATACCCCATTTCTACCTGATTTCGATGAAATTTTCAGGGATGTTACAGATTAGTGTTTAGATGGTCCCCTATGAAAATTATCACCCCGGATTGATAGTAGCCGATGTGCATGCGCGAACGTGAATTGCTTGTAACAGCCATAACTTCCACAATTTCTACCTGATTTCGATGACATTTTCAGGGATTACGCGGATTAGGTTGTAGATGGTCCCCAATGAAAATCAAGGCCTTAAAATTTACAGTAGCCTCTGCGCATGCGCAAACGTAAAATCCTTGTAACAGCCATAACAGTCGCGTGTGAGGTGATGATCTCAAACCCCATTTAACCAACCCCTTTATAGATCAATGAGCAGTGCTCTGGACTCCCACCCAGGGGTCCCGGGTTCAATTCCCAGGCTTGCCGAGAAATTTTTTGATCCAATCACTACCACACTTACATTTTTTGTCCGAATTTGATGAAATTTTCTAGGATTGTCCAGATTAGCGTGTAGATGGTCCCCTATGAGGGTAGTGAAAGGTACTTAGAGATTGGTGTTTTCAGATTAACTACTGTGCATCGGATCATCTATATAATCGGGTTATGGATACGAGGAAGCTATGTGCCACACCCACTTGGCAGACTTTTTTAAACTGTTACGTTAAATACCGCCCATCTCTAGTTAGGGATGGGTAAGGGGTTAGGGATAGGTCAGAGCCGGATTTCCTTAATTATTATCTCATTATTATCTCTTGTATCATTAATTGTACAGGGTTTCCTGTAAAACATAAGCAGACCAATAGCACACTACTAATCTATTTTTGTTCTTTCTAACATCAGCATTACAGCTAGGTCAAACAGCCAACAAATCAATTAATTCATCTTAAATTATCCTCTTAAATAATGTAAAAATAATTTAGAAACAATGCGGAAAAACACGTAGGTCGTGATCTTAAGGTTGGCCACAGTATGGAAAATCACGTGTCTGCAGAACACAAGGAGTGGAATTTATTGGTGAAATTGAGACTTATAAAAAGGTTTCTATTTATGATCACTTTCTCCGAACTCCATTTATGAATTTTGTAAACTTTTACATAAAAAAAAAAACTGACTACTTATCTTTGATGGAAACTTGCCACCAGCGTGAGCTGCTCACTCTTATGAAGGCATGCACATGGTTTTCCGGCGACAAAAGAGGTAACCGACTTACGTTTTCTTTTTTAATGCCTTCTGGATAAAAAACTATTCTTCAGATTGGAACCTGCATTCAGATTGGAACTATTCTTCAGATTGAACCTGCAGCTGAGAGTTCATGCGCCCCTCCTCCGCCACAAGGTCGTACGTCCAGCCCCTCTCAAAATCATGTACTCTCACCCTCGTATCCAGTTTCGTCGAGTCTACTTCCGGATTCCTCAATGTCATTCGTCTCGAGCGCGACCAGCTACTCGAGTGAAGTTCTCTCACCTACCGCGGTCGTTGCACTTTCGGATAAAAATGGTTTACGACGAAATGTTCGAATTATTTTGGATTCAGGATCACAATTGAATTTTGTTTCACAAGATCTTGTCCATATGCTCGTATTGCCCAAGAAGAATTCATTCACTCAAATTCTCTCAATAATGCGCAAACCAACACTGCCGAATTTGATAGAAGGACCTATTATTAAAAGAAACAACAAGCAAGATTGAACTGAAACTAGAGATTTTAATGGGTTCGTTCGGTCAGGCAGTCCTGGACGGTCCAGGACTGGAGCAGTCCAGGACTCGTGACGTCACAGAGTCGCCCTGGACTGTCCGAGATTCGGTGTTGTCCGAACGCACACGGGACAGCACTGGAAGCATGGATATTTCATACGTATAAAATATCCATGCCAGAGAGATGTGAAATTTATTGCGATTTTATTTTAAGATTTACTTATTAATTTATAGAGGTATTGATTAATACTTGATTTTACTCCTTTTTGTATAGGAATAATAAATGCTTCTAAAATGAGGTTAGCTGCCTATTTCCAAATTTGCCTATTTCTAAAGTTTCCTATTCCCCCAAATGGAAACTGCGACTGGAGCTTCGTAAAACTACCTTAAATTGAAGTTAAGTTACGAGCTGAAGTTATGGGTTACGAATTAACGAATTTTTACACAAGTAGTACAAAATTACTTACTGTGAATTGATGAGATGATTCCACTGCTACCAATTCTTCGAAGAGGTGTCTTAAACCACCCTTTTTACCAAGTGAAGCTTTCTTAAGAGTAGGTACAGGTAGAGTCATACAAAAGGGAAGGCCATTTTCGACAAGACGCTTGTATTTAAAGAAAAATGGAAGTAAAACGCTTTCGACTTGACCGATGTGTATAATTTCAAATAGAGACAGAACAATGGTAACGAAATTACGAAAATAAATTGAACGTATATACAGATTTATGCTTCTTTACCAAAATCGTATTTCCCAAGCTACTCATACTCAATTTCAAAGTTCCGGGTCTTTAATTGTTTTATGAATAGAGGTTAATATAATTACTGTTACTTTACAATACTAGTTTTCAATTCCACTTTTCTTATTCCACATGTGCTAAGAGATCTTTAGGTCGAAGCGGTCAGCAACATTCCAGAACGACGCAGTTTGGTGCCCACAGTAGGTAGGTAGGCCACAAAAATATCAGAACTCCGATGTTGGGCACTCAGCTTTCCGTATGGACCTATAAGTGGACAATATTATGAAATAATGAAGAACAGAATGAATATTTTTATAGTTTGATGTAAGTATGTATCGACAGTAGGAAAACTGAAAGATGACAAACCTGCTTGAGCAGAAAAATCGAGGGAGTGTTCGTACCAGCTACTCTACGAAGTGTTGATCATCAAATTCCAACACAACTTGTTGAATGTAGCTTTGGTTCTTCAGCCTCAATCTCCGATAAATCAATTCGATAATGAAAATGTCTTCGACATCATCGTCCAAAAAAATAAACCACACTCATCACGTCACTTTCGCAATCAGAAGAATCAGCCGACATCATAATTGGATTATCAAAAAACTTCTGAATTCTCGAAAGATGAGGAGCGGAGAGGAGGAGCGGAGGAACCCGAGAGGTGAGGAGCAGGAGAAAAAAGTGCAATGCGCATGCGCCGGACTGTTTACTCTCGCTGAAATCTGGAGTAAGTTCGGACGACCCTGGACTACCCTGGACTGCCTCTCCGAACGGCAAATCTCTCGTCCGGGACTACACTGGTCCTCTCCGAACGGCCAAAAGTGGGCGTGGTCAGCCCTGGACTGCCCGGGACTGCCTCACCGAACAAACCCAATGAGAGCGAGAACTAGGGATGGGACATCGATATCGATAGTATCGAAACATCGATGTTTTGCTCGTAAATGTTTTACATTCGATGTTTTTCAAACATCGATGTTTCGGTCCGTTGATCGATATGTCGACGATGGTCTGATAACATCGTTTCATAAATTTGACCTACTAGGTACTGCAAGGGAACCAGACAAAATCTAATTTCAGACCAGATAACTTCATTGAATTTACTTGGAATTTGGAGAAAATCTCCTGCCTTTGTGATCAGCTACCTCTTCGCATTTCTGTCCATTCACTTCCTTAGCTCAGTGGTAACGAGGTCCGACTCAGAAGTGTAAATATAGTTTAGTCGGAACGATAGGACCCGACGTCAGGGACGTCGAGGGACGTTAATTTTTGATGATTCAACACAATCATCACTTTATGTAACAAGATAATTACTGGAAAACGAAAGAAAAAAGTCTCATTATGTCTGAACCAATAATGGAAATTGGGCAGGTATGGGATATCGAAATGAAGTGCATAAAAATCGGATAATTTATCACGAATGAAAAAAATTATGATGGAGTAGGTTATCCAGTAAAATATCACGTCAAAAGAAAAAATATCTACTTCTTATGAATGGAGGTAGAGCAGCCTTCTGTGACAGATGTAGCAGCATTATTATGAGCATTACTTTAAAGCTTGAGGAGAAAAGTCCTACTTAGGATTTGCAAAAGTTTATGAATTTCGTTCATTTTCTACATGACTACACGTTTTGTATTTACAAGGTTACCTATCTATTTAATGAGAATAAACCTGTTTCTGTTATCGATGTTGCCATTTTCGTTACACCCATCCCTAAAATACTACTGTTAAGAACAATTCGGTAAGATCTTCAAAGGGAGAACTCCAAGTTAGCATTTATCAGAATTGGGATGACGTCGCAACTGCGAAAAGCACATGAAAGTGTACCACGAAAAGTGGCATAACTCGAAAATAATTTTTTCAATCGATATTTGAGAAGCTAAACAACATTTAAAAACTGGCTCGATATGTAGATTTAGAGAGGTGCTGTAGAGTTCGTAGTCAAGGCCGGTTTGTTTTTACGCTGTCCTGAAAAATCGAGCTTTTTGGATTGTCACTTTTCCAGCTGGGGTGCGTTACGTATTACGTAACCTATGTGATTGAAAGTGTAAGCTTTGGGGGCGTGTTTCAGTTAACGAGTTCCTTCGAAAAGGGGGTTCAAGGGGGTCGCGATACTGAAATAGAACAAAGCTAAATATCGGAATCTTAGACTATGTGAAATTATGTTACTTATCTGGTTTCTGGTAGCGGCGTTCTCCCGAGCGGCTTGGAGATGAGGCGTAGCGTTCCAGTAGGTACTTTTTGTTATATCGGATAGTTGCAATACTGTTGTTCCTGAAGGGATATGTTAACCCGAAGGGTTCTAGGTATCGATATATTGTCAATAAATGAAGTTACGTTAAGTTGTTGTTGTCTTTCAATCAAGTTCCTAATATCGATACGGTTTGCAATACTCTTGTTACTCAGAACCTGGGATGTTGGGTAAGTTTGAAATGAGAAGAATGTTTTAACCAAATGTTTTTTAGATTTAATTCCAGGACTAGGAAACGACGATACAGGTAAGTAAAATAACAGGTAGGTTCGGCAAGTATCGATCCGAGGGATCGATTGCCTGAGGGGCGTTACGGCTGGAATGCAATACGGTAAGAAAGGTAAGTTTTGTTACTATTTATGACTAGTTTAGCCTTAAGTTACAATAAGATACTCTTATGGATAGGATCGACACAGGTAAGTACCCTTATTTCTCTAGGTTCGATACAGGTAAGTTCCTCTTAGTTCCAATATTCGTTATAGTTAAATTTATCACTGAGTCACAGTACCTCTACCTCTAATTGGCCAATTATTATAAGGTAGGATTAGATTTGCACTCACGTTCCAGGTTACCGAGGCGAGTCCGGAGGCGATGCGGCGAGGTTTGAAGGGGAGAGCCAGGAACGGACTGGGTCTGCGTCTTCCTCCGATACGACGATCCAGGCAGGCACAACGAGATCCAGGGGGCGGGACAGTACAAGTTCACTGGTTTACTTATTCACTCTTTAAAGCCTAGTGACTTGGGGGAGGCAGGAGGAGATAGCTGGGGGTGTATCGGTGGTTCGTGATACGGGACGAGCGCTTCATAGACGGGGGGAGATAACTTCGAGACAGCTGGCAAGGCTTTAGCTTCAGGACTGAGGTCTCTCGGTTGGTACATCAGAATATCATAGGGCTTCTGGGCCCAGTGATGCCATCTCCACTTGTAGTTGGCACTCCTGCTTCTTCACGTTTATCAGCTGATTAGTCTCCTCCATGCTCTTCCATGCATATGACAGTTGACTTTTGTTGTGTCCTTGGATGGTGTTTGGACACTTTGTTCTGAGGCCACGCCCCCATGTTGTGGCCTGTGAAGTGGGGGCCTGGTCCTGAAGGGGATCAGGTCTTACGGATGGGAGGTGCCTGTGAGGGGGAACAGTGAGCAGCTTGGTTGCTCACAAAAGTGTTTACGTCGTTGAATGAAAAATTCATTCCATTGAGAGAAACCAAACCTGTCTCATTTCTCAATTATATTATAGCCACCCCTGCTTCAAAGGCAAATCAAATAAAACCAAACGATTCCATAAGATTTTCTATTTATTTAATAAAATGTACACATTTAGATAATGAGAATACAAATTCTTGTGCCACTGGACAGACATTTTAGCTAGGCCTACCAATGGTTACACACCTAATGATAAGTTTACAAATGGATACTTCCACAATTTCATAACTGTTCATAAATTTACAACAGACTTCATCAACATGCGTCAATAGTAATAATTTTGGTTTGCATGATGAAAAAGGAAAGAAAAATTGTTTGGATCAATGCGGTTTCGACGTCAACTGAAATTCAACCGTTCAGTTCAGTCCCTCCATTAACGTAAAAATTGGAAACTTCCTAGTAAACCTAATGGTAAAATTTCGACAAATACATGCAGGAATGGGGAAATATAAATCAGCGTGACTATTAACCAAAACCATTTCCCCCTTGTAGCTTTCACATGTCAAGACTCGCATGGATTCGATTATACAAAGATTTTGTTTTTTTTAGAAAACATTTCTATACACATTAACCCGCCGGCAGGGTTCAGCATAATTAAAGGAGATCAATGGACAAACGCAGAGCTGAAGATACCTAGTAAGCGGTAATTATAATAAACTATGTACAGCTTTTGTTCACTTTTCAAATTTGTTAATTTTTTTTCTTATTCGCGAAAAGAAAAACCCATTAGGTAAAGCAAAAACACTAATCAGTAGGTTTTCTGTCACAATATACAATCGATACACCCACCTCTTATCCACTCATGTTAAAAAAACGTTTTTCAATCGAATATTCATTATTTTTCAACGAGATAAACTAATTTAGCAGGAACTTAATCGAGAACCGCGAAAAATAAAATTACATTTCTCATAGGCATTCAAAAAACATAGAGTAAGAAAAAATCACAAAACCTTATAGAAGAGGTCCATTGCCTTCTATACATTTAGAAAATATATTGTATAAATCACCAAAATAAACGCTATACATATTTGACTTTATTTTGCTTGGAAGTTGGGGAAAATGGATTCCCCTTATCAAGTTTCACTAAGATAAATAGGTACCGACATTCTGTGACGCAACAAACATTTCATATGAGCTGTTTTCGACTCGAATAACTGCATTTGGAAGGTATTGAAAATAGAGAGTTTTTGGTGCCAGAATCTGACGGGCCCCGTTAGGAGGAGACTAGCGCGAGCAACAGAGGATGCTACCCAGTTGAAGGAGGAAGCCCGTTAACTTTGGACAGGGGGAGAAGGGAGGGGCTCGTGACGGTGGGCCTCTAGGACCGGGTGACTGTCTGGGGGAACCCTTTCATCGTCGCCCGCGAACTCCGAGCTTTGTGAAGAGGTTCCACGGGCCCGTTAGTGGTTGCCAAAAACTCTCTAATAAGACAAAACACAAACGTGGCTCAAGAGTCAGCAAGGGACGAAGGCAGGCAGCAGGAATTGACAAGATAATTGAATCGGACTGAAGTTAGCAATATTCCTCGGCAACAAAGAAAAAAATCCGAAAATCTGAAAAAATCTGCAAAATGGTTAATACTTAACCAAAATGGAGCAACGTACTCCCCTGAGTTATGTGCACCACATAGGGGTGGGAAAATTTTCATAAATTCAAAACATAACATTAATGAATCAGTAAAATTGTTACTACTCATCAAAAATGAGTGTTATATTACCCCGAGTTATGCGCACCTGATAGAGGTGGAGAGGAGGGAGAAATTCCCTAAATTCAACTTCTTAACGAAAAAAAAACGGTAAAAACCCATGTTTAGGTACAAATGTTAAGATGTTGAATTGAGAAAATTTCCTTCCCACCTCTCCACCTCTAACTGGTGCGCAAAGCCCAGGGTAATATAACCTTCAAGTTCAGTGGATTTTGGATGAGTAATAATGATTTTAACGATTTTTTTAACGTTAAAATGTTGAAACTAGGAAATTTTCCTCCACCTCTCTTCTACCTTCTTTCCACTCCTATCCAGTGAGGTTAGGTGAGAGATGAAGGAAGGGGATTATGCCCAGTTCATGACTGGGGCTCAACCCTTTGCTTACAACATTGTATAGGTCTACCACAGAAACTTTGCATCCGTGTGGCGCCCCCTAGGTGGCGGATCCGCAAACTATAACGACCGAGCCAACCTTCCAAGGTGAAACCTTCGCACGGAAATTGGAGCCGTGAGAAATTTGATGTTCCTGTAGTGCCAAGAAATTTAAATTTCGGAAATACACGAATTTAAAGCTGCAGTAGGAGGGAAATCAAGTCCCTTTTTAGAGGAGAAATTCCCGAAACATTATCGTACGCGCAGGAATCTCCTTGATGATAAGAGATAATTAGTTCTATGTTCTCCAGAAGAATGCGCCAAAGGGATGCAAAGTTTCTGTGGCAGATCTATAGATACTAGAGATACCTCGTCCACTTCAGACTCCACTCGAAGCTAGCTCCCATAAGTTCAACACCACAAGCTGTTGTCAGCAAGATGCTGGACGGCGAAAGGAGCTGGAGTCTTGTGGCAGTGTACACAGAGAGTACCCTGACAAGGATGACATTGTTAGAATGGGAGAGAGAGAAGGGAGCACCTGGTCCGTCCCGCCATCCAGAACTGATGAAGTGCCCCAGGGCTCAGCCTGAAGTATTGTGTTAAACAGTTCCAGGCTGAGCTTCCAACGTGAGATGGATGTGTTTTTTAGTGGGTTTGAATCCCACATAACCTTGAAGACGCGGACCCTTCAAGGTATCTTACGAGTCCAACTCCACTTGTGCATCTTGAAGATTTTCTCACCTGCCCGCCTAAAAAAATCCTATCCGGTGCGCATAACTCAGGGGAATACGTTTCTCAAATTCGGTTCAGTTTAGTTAAGTATGAACGATTTAACGGAATTTTTTCTGAATATTGGTAATTTCAGTCCAGTGATAATTGACCTGCGCTGAGGTGACAGTGATCAGCAGAGCCTAGTGCATATTTGCTGTCACTTTACTGACTACCAGGAAAAAGGAAGGTTCATTTATGGGCGCTTGTTTAGGGATGGAAGGTGGAGGAGAACTGAAACCATTGCCAAGACTTCTAGGTTCCGAACTTGGTTGCCAAAATCAAGGGAAGGAGGGCACGATGAAAGAATGCCTTTAGAAATAAATCCCAAGATGATAATGTATGAGAAATCTTATTGCAATTATGAAAAGAATTTTGGGGCATTTTGCCTTTATCTTTATTTTCCTATGCATATCCGGCCCGATTTTCTTTGGATACACTTCCAGTCTCTAGTGATCAGCAGATCCTTCCAGCTTCACCGCCTTCGTGTTGAAGGAGGGCTGCTGTGTGTAGTGTTGTTGTTGTACCCTACTCTTATCCATGTTGCTCTTTTGTAGTATCCATGTGAAGATTAACGTACACGGGCTAGGAATGATAAGGACCCCCGTTTTATATTGCCGTCTGACTTACGATTCGAGTTATGCTATTCTTTATGATTATCTCATACAAGTGATTACTACGTTCTATCGTGATTTATTCATCTACCTACTTTACACTGTGGACAGATTTAAACCAAAGATCTCGGATCTACGAATGGTCAGCCTCGCCACCACCATCCCGGGGCCCCTTGAAGATTAAGAAAACTTAAAACCCTTAAAACGTGGCTGATATTGTTTCAAAGCAGTATAAAAAGCCTCGAAATCGACAAAAATTCACTCACAACTGCTGTAATTATTCGGCACTATGAAATTAATTCATCTGCATCACACATAAGGAAGAATTTTTTGGTATATTTGTAAATTAGCTTGATTTCAAACGAAGTCATTATCGTTATTGGCTTACTTTCAAAATCACTGAACAGAACAGAAAGAAATCAAACCAATACTTAAAGCCACCATATTCAATTGTATTCATTATTTGTTGCTTAAATCATTTAATGTTCCATAGATACTTATTTTTCATACAATAAGCATCATCAATTGAGAAAACAATAATACGAAGATAATGCAGGAATTAACGACTTTTCTACAACTTTTCCGATGAGGAAGCGATTTTCAAAAATCTCTGTTCCAATTACTTTCTCGCTTTTATCGGAATAAGAAGCTACCGTCTACAAACTTTTTTTTTGTCAATAACGTGAACGCAGTTTGAATAAATCCACTCACTTTCAACCATACGTTTTCATTTTATTTTCTCTTTAGTTACTATATTAAGAAGTTATACCTAATTCGTCACGCCTAGGTCGAGCCTATTGAAGAAATACAACCTTCAAGGTTAAAGGGGTTAGTTTAGGGTCTAATACCAACATGGGGTTAAACATATAGTAGATTAAACACTGCTATTTAGAACATTGGCATTATGACACTTAGTATTTAGTATAAATGATTGAGCCATTTCTCATTATATATTTCAAAAAATGTACATTTAGTAGAAATGTATGTATAAGTGAATCGTATAATTCTTCGAGCCAAGTACAAAGTTTTAATTTCATAATAATTGTCTGTACTGCATCGTTTGGCAACGCTAAGTTTATCTCTTTATTCCTAAACTTACAAACAGTTCTTTTATGATTTAAATCTCGAAAGACCAAAAAACGTACGAGATTATTGAAATGCATTCGAAGGACTATCGAGGTATCGCTCGAGTTTGAGAGCTCACAAAAACAACCTTGTAAAAAAAAAGAAATGAAAAAAAGAAAAAAAAACAAATATGAGTGCAGGTGCCTAACTTTCTGAGAAAATTTGGAAAAACGTCAAAAGTAAATTAATTGTCCACGTCATGCGCTAAAGGAACTTCAAATGGGGAAACGACGAAGAATTTGTTCGTCAAAATAATAAAAAAAAGGTACTCGTGAGGTCATTACGGTTTTCGTAATCAACTGATGGCGTATGGCAATAGTATTTTTGTTCTAGTCTTTCGGTTTTATGAGGAAACAAGCAGCTAGAGCGAGCAAGCGCCGATGCTAACCTCTCTACAGAGACGTAGTTAAGAAGAAAGTAGTGTATTTCCACGAAAGTAATGAGATAGAAAGTTGGATGGATTTCGACATTTAGGCCATCTCCATTAAAAAACAAGAAGTTCTCGATCTTGATGAAGAAGTTCTCGTTGTTGAAACTGCTGAATTCTCCGTGAATCTTTACGTTCTATCCGTGATTTTAACTTTACAATAATATTAAGAAGAAAATTCGGTTCAAGTTTACAACTCAATTGACTTTTATTTCTCTCAACACATGTATACCTAAATTTCCCAAAACCACGTGAATTTGGACAGTGAAATACTGAAGTAGTCAAACGAAAAATTTAGTTAGGAAATTATTTGGAAATCATAATTCTCGCAGTTCCGACACTCGTTCTTGAAAGAGAAGTTCTCGTACTTGAAAGCAGTTCTCGTTCTTAAAACAAGAATTTCTCGTTCTTGAAACAAGAAGTTCTCATTCTTGAAAAATAAGTTCTCGTTCTTGAAAAGTAAGTTCTCGTTCTTGAAACAAGATGTTCTCGTTCTTGAAACAAGAAGTTCACGTTCTTGAAACAACAAGTTCTCGTTCTTGAAACAACAAGTTCTCGTTCTTGAAACAACAAGTTCTCGTTCTTGAAACAAGAAGTTCACGTTCTTGAAACAACAAGTTCACGTTCTTGAAACAACAAGTTCTCGTTCTTGAAACAAGATGTTCTCGTTCTAGAAACAACAAGTTCACGTTCTTGAAACAAGAAGTTCACGTTCTTGAAACAACAAGTTCTCGTTCTTGAAACAAGAATTTCACGTTCTTGAAACAACAAGTTCACGTTCTTGAAACAACAAGTTCTCGTTCTTGAAACAAGAAGTTCACGTTCTTGAAACAACAAGTTCTTGTTCTTGAAACAAGAAGTTCACGTTCTTGAAACAACAAGTTCACGTTCTTGAAACAACAAGTTCACGTTCTTGAAACAACAAGTTCACGTTCTTGAAACAACAAGTTCATGTTCTTGAAACAACAAGTTCACGTTCTTGAAACAACAAGTTCTCGTTCTTGAAACAACAAGTTCTCATTCTTGAAACAAGTTCTCGTTCTTGAAACAACAAGTTCTCGTTCTTGAAACAAGAAGTTCACGTTCTTGAAACAACAAGTTCACGTTCTTGAAACAACAAGTTCTCGTTCTTGAAACAAGATGTTCTCGTTCTAGAAACAACAAGTTCACGTTCTTGAAACAAGAAGTTCACGTTCTTGAAACAACAAGTTCTCGTTCTTGAAACAAGAATTTCACGTTCTTGAAACAACAAGTTCACGTTCTTGAAACAACAAGTTCTCGTTCTTGAAACAAGAAGTTCACGTTCTTGAAACAACAAGTTCTTGTTCTTGAAACAAGAAGTTCACGTTCTTGAAACAACAAGTTCACGTTCTTGAAACAACAAGTTCACGTTCTTGAAACAACAAGTTCACGTTCTTGAAACAACAAGTTCATGTTCTTGAAACAACAAGTTCACGTTCTTGAAACAACAAGTTCTCGTTCTTGAAACAACAAGTTCTCATTCTTGAAACAAGTTCACGTTCTTGAAACAACAAGTTCTCGTTCTTGAAACAACAAGTTCACGTTCTTGAAACAACAAGTTCACGTTCTTGAAACAACAAGTTCTCATTCTTGAAACAACGAGTTCTCATTCTTGCAACTCACATTCCTTGTTCTTGAAACAAGATGTTGTCGTTTTTGAAACAAGAAGTTGTCTCATTCTTGAAACAAGAACTTCTTGTTTGTTACTAGTGACGACCTAACCGTCGAAATCAATTCAACTTTGTAACTCATTTTTTGCGTGAAAATAGTGTACGTTCTTCTTAACACGAGTGTTTCGTCGCGAGTGTTTTAATTCGTTTCTACAGAGGTTTTTTGAAATTGAAAGATCAGGCGCGGCGACCTGTCGTGGGCCCCATGACCGCACAGCTTTCCATCAATTAAAGGTTCTTCACAGAAAACGACAAAAGAAATGGCCTTTCTCGTAACTACTAAAAGAATAATTTAGGAAGTACAAAAAACGCTATTTTGTAGATAGGTAGGTACCAACTAGATATATCTCACTCATAACAGCTGGGTGACCTCAACTTGTCCAAGATTCGAGTATTACTGCAACACGGCTGAATGAATGGGAAAATATGTTTTGTACTTTTCCTATTTCTCTTCTCGTAGTTACAAAAGCCTTTTTCCGATACAAGAAAGGCCCTTTCATACCGTGGGAAGACAGCCTTTGTCGTTTTCTGAGAAATATTCGTTGATGGAAAGTGAATCGTGAATTGGACCGTCGTAATGAGCTATTCGATCAACCAAAAAAAACCTCTGAGTAGAGACAAGCCGAATGAAATCACTCAAAGGAAATGATAGCATCAGCTTTTGCTCGCTCTAGCTGCTAGTTTCCACATAAAGACGCATGAAATGGTTCAACATCGGTTGTCAGTCAGCCCAGAGTATTTATGAACGAACGAAACAAAAGTTGCAAAAATTCAACTCAATAATTGAGAACATTTTGCAGTTTATTGAGAACAGTAATACGCCCATGCGTTAACATACCTGTCCAAAAAGAAATACTAAACTGGTAGAAAACACATTCAAGTGCTCATTTCCAATCATTGAGACAAACCTCGTCCTTCAGCCTAGCAAAAGGCGAACTATACTTCGCAGATGCGTTGAAATTTAGTTGTTTTCCATGGAAATGGAAATACTAATTTCATCATGTAGGGTATTGATTTTTTTATTATAGAATATTTTGCGTTTAGTTTTCATCGTATGGCACCGGCTGGAACCGGATATTCGAGCGATTCAGGCAGTGATGTGGGTACAAAACATGATATTTACTTGAGAATAGTGAAATAAATAAATTATAAGTAAACACAAATTAAAATAGCGCTTAGCGTTGCGCGACAAATCTCGTCGTACAATAATACTTGAAGGACTTAAGCAGAAAAGAAAACCTATAAGAGAATAAATTGCAAAAACGTAAGAAAGCTAAATATAAATTATTATGATAAAAATTGGTAACATAAAGACAAATTTTGATTTTACAAAAACAAACAATGATTATGAAAGTGAGGAATTTCGTAAGCACAACCTTACCATGCGTAAAAGCTTCGTTTTATGTTTTAATTTTTCATTAAAGTGAAAAAAGTATAAATAAGTTAGTCTCTGTTCCTCACGATCAGGCTTTTACATTTTTTTAAGTGAACGAATCATTTTGTTTTTCAATTCACCGTTTAAAAACATTATCAAACCGTTAAAACGTTTTTTTTATTCATAACTCAGTCTGTTTCTGATAAATGTGGTCGAAGAGGGAAGTCCCATTACCTACGGTTCAGTTCAGTCTTCAGAGCTGGAAAAAGAACAGATTTATGATAAGTCAGATGATACAGTGGGAAAGTTACAGAGAATAGAAGGAAAAGGCTGCACAGAGAGTGGAGAAGTATTCAGAATGGATATGTAAGTGGGGGGAGCAATGTGAGATGATAATTCCTGTCTCACAACAGGCAATGGGGTATTTCGGTGGGTCGGAAATTCAGGTTTTTGACCTCAAATTTGGATTCAGCACCCTTGAAAACCTATATACTACAACTTTAAGCCCAATGATACTATAACATGTGGTAGAAAAATTAATTAAAGAGATCACACGTATGCCACGCGCGTGTGTGAGTAGTATTTTGTAGTATCCAAGAGGTCCCCCAAGGGTTTCATCGCTTCTCTGTGCATGGATACTTTTTTTCAAAGACAGTTGGCCAGCTACGCCACAATTGGCTAGCTACGTCACAATTGGCTAGCTACGTCACAATTGGCTAGCTACGTCACACCGTTCAAATCTTCAACTTTTCTTAGCTTCTCTGATTTTTTAAAAACATTTTCTCGACGAACAGACCCAATTATTGTTATTCCTGATCCATACTCTTTTGAAATTTTTTTTTTTTTTTAATTGACTGAAATACCCCATTCAGGTGTGTATGGGAGTAAATCCAGGTATTCATGGGGTGTTGGAAGCCTGAGAGTCAAGCCCCCAACAATCCTCGGGTTTCAGCGCTACCTCCTGCCACTTCAACGAACTACCATTCCTGATTACCATAACGGACATTCTAAAGATTGTTGTCTGATAATCGTTTTCTTTTCTCATATTTCTATAGCATGAACCAGTGACGATTTTGGAGATCAGCTTTGAAATTCGCAACATAAAATGACACTTGGCATCATTTTTACGGCCATAACTGTTCCGAGAGAAAACAATAAGAGAAACGAAAACGATTACGAGACAACAATCTTTAGAAGTAGTTGTGATAATCAGGAATGATAGTTCGATGAAGTGGCGGGAGGTAGCGCTGAAACCCGACAAGGATTGTTGAAACTCTCCTCATGTCGGAACCTACCTCTACCATACATGGAATGGAATTACCTCTGTCTGAAAGAGGTGTCTTGAGTTTGCCTCCAAGATCTTTCAAGGTTGCATAAATACGTTTGATTTTCAGGTGTGCCACGCACGTCAAAAGAGATCCCCGAGAGCGAACAACTTTTGATCTTTCTGAGCCTTCAGGAACTCAGTCATAAAATTGCAAGACAATGAAACTGAAGTTTATCAAGTTATATGCCGGAGAGCAGTTGCTCTACGATTCTAGAGTACAAAGAAGTCATCGCAAAGTTCTAGAATTGGAGGAGTTCTTGGACTGGAATGCTGCATTTGGGAAAACTCAAACTCTTGCTCATGAAGTCTTGCTGTTTTCTACCATGTGGTGTCTTCAGAATTGAAAGATCTTCCAACGTCCTCCAAGAGAAGACAGGTCGTAAAATGGTCAGCGTTCATCGGTGTGGAAGAGAGACACAGGCCACAGTTGGGGGGTGGTCCTCACACCAATGCAGAATAGAGGAGCGCCCAGATAATCATGACCTGTGAATGCTCAGAAGTTTGCCACAGAGTCACTCCTGCTGAGTGTCTGTGGGATGCGGTTGGGAGGATCTACTAGGCCAGCCCCTCCTTTCCTACTGCTGCTGCTGCTTGTTAGTCCGATGTTCTTTCTTGGATTTTATTCTTTATAATGGACTTGGCAGCGTGGATGGTTATCGGAAACCTCGAAATACTGGACCAAGTCCACACCAATTCAGTGGCTAAGTCATTTCCTGACATTAAGTTGGAAAGAATGAACTTTGACCTACCCTGTAGAGTGATCATTAATGGTCGTGAATGCTGGAAAAGAGGCACGCCTCAATATGAACCAGGTTCATTTCCCTGGTACACATTTGGGTCTGTGATGAATAGAAAAGCTGGCATAGGGATCAAAGGCCCAAACTTCAGCCTAACTAAACCCCTAGGAACAGCAGCGACCATTTATCAGACTGAAACCAATCCCTTAGAATCCTACAGTGTGAGAATTTACATAGTCTGATAGCCAGGTCTAAAGACCATTGCAACCTACTCCATATCATCAAGGCTAACCTGGGATTGTCTGGACTCCCTTACGGGCTGCTGGAGTGGACGACTATAACCAGTGAACTACATATCGATACCTTAAAGCACAAAGGGGCTATGTCCAAAAACGGAGTTTTGAAAAAAACGCAAAAGAAGTAATCACCAGTGCACAATTCCTAAAATAATGGCTTATTACACCAAACTCTTTAATTTCTTCAAGAAATTTTCGAGCTATAATCGTCAAAAAAGTCAATAATAATTTTGTTGAATTTGAGTTTTTCTGAAGTTGAATAAAAAATTTAAATGTGGAAGATGGATGGACATAGCCCCTTTGTGCTTTAAGGTGTCGATATAGTCTCCCTCCTTCAATAATCCATAATATTTGGACCTTGGAATGGCAGGGATGAGGGAAAAGTGGCAGTTGCAAAGCAACATTCCCTGTAACGGGCCTGCGACTGATCTGGCCTCTGGTGTCGGAGAGCGACACTGGCGAATCTGAGACATAAAATCGGTACCACGGGCTACTGAAACATAGACTTTGTCGCAGTCTCACCTGCCTGCCCCCCAAAAGCGGTTGGCTTCGTGGTGGTCGTTTTTGATTACCCAGGCTGGACGGCAAAGCCTGAAAGCTGAGAGTAGGTACTTCCATGGTAGACTAGTCTTCCTAGGTAGTGTCTCAAGGGGGAACAAGATTTCGTTGCCTCCTATCAGGGCTGGTCTCCTACAATGTTGTTTCCAACGAAGACATCCTAATTACCTTCTATAATGTCGGTCTTCATTTTATTGATTTCTCTTCTCATTTCGCGGAGGATCTCCTGTTTGACAGCCTCCAGCTCAGATAGGCCTGCATCCCCATTGACTTTGGGTAGGGACTCTTCACTGCTGGCCAGTGGTCGTCTAGAAGGTTTGGGTGAGCTGTCGCAGCCGTTACCCATTTTCGCGTTGCTTCCTCCCCAAGTTGAATTCTTCCTCTCTGCTGTCCCGTAGTCTGGTTCCTGTGAGGAAAATGATTAGTTATTATTAGTTAACGGTTCTAAATCCATCGGAGTGAAAATCCCATTTTACTCAAAATACTCATTTTCTACCACATTTTCCTTAACTCATAAATTGACAAGGAGAATTTAGGTCGACCAATTGCTCCAGTATTCTATCAATTCGCCATGGGCCACGGCAATCCTCAGTTTTACACAATCAAGGATTCTAAGCACCACATACCCTGGGGCCTGGGTCAGGGACGACTTTTTCTGCAGCTGCTCGCCGTCTCGCCAGAGTTTTGGCCATTTCGTCCATCATGCTCGCCATTCCGGTGCCGCCTCGCCCGAGAGTTCCGTAGCCTGGACCGCCGCTCCCGCTACTGCTGGTGCTCGAACCGCTGTTTTCTGCTGACTGCTGTAAATTGTGTCGAATTCGTCAGTGTGACCGAGATTTACTTGCTTCTATTAGTAACAGAGTACGAAGCAGCTAAAAAGAACAATCCATGGATTGCAAGACTCGAACTAAGTGGTGGCATATTAAGTGGAGGTGACGCTTGGTTTGGGGAAAACATGCTCGTCCACACATCTAGAGCCCTCTAGTGCGCAAATTGTGAGCTACAAGCCCACTAACCTCATTTTGGTTTATTATGTTCAATAATGAACCTTTGGAATCGACCAAGAAAAAAAATTGTTTAACCGCCCTCAAAATTTTTTGGTTCACGTTTCAAGGCAGAGATGGGCGAATTCTTATTCATAAATACGATTATGAATACAAATCATATCGGCGATTTTATGATTATGAATACCTATACAATCGTATTCACACTTTGAATACAATTTTCTCCCGTATTCGTATTTTGATATACGATTTTTTGATTTGTTCAATGATTTCCCCAAAAATCGAATTTTGAAAAACGATTTTCCATGAAAATCATACTTTTTTTTTTATGATTTTCTCCCGAACTCTGGACATATTTCTAACCTAACATTGTCAAAATAATTAATGAAAATTCGAAATTCTCACCTTTGCTTATAGGATTTTTCACGCAGAATCGAATGAGACTAATACCAGGTCGCTACGACCAACGGAATAGAAACTATGACGACATTTCCGCTAAAAATCGTATCTTTTTTTAACAATTTGCACTGAAAATCATAAAAAATTATGACTTTTACCGCAATTATGGTCGTATTTATTCCCTGAAATTGCCAAAATAATTAATAAAAATTCGTAACTCTCACCAATTCTTATAGCATTTTTCACGCAGAATCGAATGATACCAACCCCAGGTCGCTACGACCAACAGAAAAGAAAGTACGACAAAATTTCCGCAAAAAATCGTATTTTTTTTAAACGATTAGCACTGGAAATCATTAAAAAAATATGATTTTTACCGGACATTTCGTTGTACTTTCTGTTCAGTTGGTTGTAGCGACGATTGGTCACATTCGATACTGCGTGAAAAATCCTATAAGAATTGGTGAGCGTTTCGAATTTTTATTAATTATTTTGACAATGTTAGGTTAGAAATATGTCCAGAGTTCGGGAGAAAATCCTAAAAAAAAGTATGATTTTCATGGAAAATCGTAAAAAAAATTTCGATTTTTGGGGAAATCATTGAAAAAATCAAAAAATTGTATTCAAAATACGAATACGGGGGAAAATCGTATTCAAAGTGTGAATACGATTGTATCCGTATTCATACCTGTATTCGTATTCATAATCATACGATCGCAGATATGACTTGTATTCATAATCGTATTTATGAATAAGAATTCGCCCATCTCTGTTTCAAGGCACGTAGAATCGAGACCACTTGAATGAGACGAGTAGAACAAGAATAAGGACTCTTAAAATCTTCAAATCACACCCTGTGCATACAGTATGTTGGTAAGGTATACCGAGAATAGGAAAAATAGGAAATTTACAATATACGTGTGGGTACTCTATGAGTTCGGGTGATGAAGAGAGCATTTTATGAGATTTTAAAAATGTTTAACCAAGGGGTAGGATTATATGATTTCAACGATTCGTACTATGTGCCACCCTCTGAAATATCTGAGATTTTTTTGATTCATCAAGTCATGGTGCATAAATGGACTTTTTAAAAACGTTGCAAATTATTACACGAAGATTTATTATTTTCTTTTTAGATCACTCGCCTGCAAAGAACCCATCCCGACTCCGCCGAAAAGTGCGGCTAAAACATGTTCCATGTTTCTTGAATTTTAGCAGAAGGCTCTAAGCAGTAAGTAAGGAGAGTTCTTCTCAGTCAAATCCAATGGTTCATTATTGATAGTCAACTCGGCCCTACGGCCTCGCCTTACTGTTTATAGCCTTGAGCTAAAATTCAAGAAACATGGAACATGCTTTAGCCACAGTTTTCGGCGGAGTAGGGATGGGGTGGACTGGCGGAGAATAACCTTTGTGTGACACTCGCCCGCCACCCTCTCCGCGTCATCCCTCCCACATAAGGGTTTTGAGTAGTTATTCCAAGGCTAAAGCATGTTCCATGCTGGCTGTGGAACATACTTTAGCAAACATTCGGTACAAGTAAATACTTACCTTATTCGATCGACGGAGTTTGGCACTTTGCAGTTGAGCAGCGAGAGATGAAGTGTCGTTTCCATCGTTGGAGGAAGATCGAGGTAAACCGGGGCCTGGCGGGGGTGGTGGAGGAGGAGGTCCGCCGCCAAGGGGTGGTCCGCCGCCTAGAGGTGGCGCGGGGGCAGCGAGAACACCGCCGAAGGGTGGCGCGGGAGCGGCCATTCCGCCGAAAGGTGGCGCGGCGGGGGGCATCGTCGGCATGCCGGGGGCGGGCGGACAAGGCGGCGCGGCAGGCGGGGCGGGCGGCGGCGGAGGCGCTAGCGACATCGGGGGTGGCTGCGGGGCGGGAGGGGCGGACGACGTTCGGTGGTGACCGGGAGGCGTGGGAGGGACGGGCACGCCAGGCGAAGAAGCGTTTCCATTGTTGATAGGATCTGCGTCAACAAAAAACCAACAAATTATAACTAAAAACAAACATAAATTATTATAAAATGATTCATAAACTTCCTACCCTCAAAATTCAGATCTTTGACACCCTGTGGAAAGCGCCAAATTTCAAATTTTAGTATACAGGGTGTCCAAGTAACTACGCTCCCCCCTCTTATTTTCTCTAATAATGTAAGAAAAAAAATCGAATTAACGCTATTCTTCATAATTTTTTGCGTACAATTCAAAAATGACAAAATTGCGCAGTGCGCAATCGCGCAACCATGCGCAATCATGATCAACTTTGTTTTTTCAAATGAGAACCCCCATTTTTTATTGCAGATTCGGATTCTACGTCAAATTTTATGAACATTTTACTTGGACAACTTTTTTTTTGGACGCGCGCAACCCGCACAGCGAGCGCTCAAAGATGCGCAACCCAGGGATTGCGCCAAAGTTGAGATGAAGGTAGACCTCAAGTGCGGCACATCACTTAGCACTGTTTTTCCACGCTGAATCGCGTGGTGGTGTCCCTTTCTTGATTTGATTTCATTTTACCTCATTTACAGCCAAAAAAGTCAATTATTGAGGAGGAAATCATCGATTTCCTTACGAATGGTAATGATTATCCTAATAAAATGTAAAAAAAATTAAATTTTTAAAATTGTAAAATAACGGGAAACTACTACATAATTATCGCAAAATTTAATTTTTTTTACATTTTATTAGGATGATCATTACCCTTCGTAAGAAAATCGATGATTTCCTTCTCAAAAATTGACTTTTTTGGCTGTAAATGAGGTAAAATGGAATCGAATCAAGAAAGGGACACCACCACGCGATTCAGCGTGGAAAAACAGTGCTAAGTGATGTGCCGCACTTGAGGTCTACCTTCATCTCAACTGTGGAGCAATCCCTGGGTTGCGCATCTTTGAGCGCTCGCTGAGCGGGCTGCGTGCCTCCAAAAAAAAGAAGTTGTCCAAGTAAAATGTTCATAAAATTTGACGTAGAATCTGAATCTGCAATAAAAAATGGGGGTTCTCATTTGAAAAAACAAAGTTGATCATGATTGCGCGATTGCGCACCGCGCAATTTTGTCATTTTTGAATTCTACGCAAAAAATTATGAAGAATAGCGTTAATCCGATTTTTTTTCTCACACTATTAGAGAAAATAAGTGGGGGGAGCGTAGTTACTTGGACACCCTGTATACTGAAAAGTAAGCTTGCCTATTAAATGTACCTAATACCACTTTTCTGCTGAAATAACAATATACATTTTATACCATTTCCAAATCAAATTAATCCTTTTCCAAACTAAATTAATCTTTCTTCCAAATTGAAAGAATCTTTTTCCGAACCAAATTAATCCTTTTCCATAACATAAAAATATATTTTCTCAAAGTACACTCTCACAAAATAAGTATATCATCAGAACATCGTCTTGCAAATTCAATTAAAATTCGTGTAAAGTTTCAAGGAAAAAGCAGTAGGTAGCGAAAATGAGAGAGAAATGGCATTAGGAAGGGATACTTCCTTCATCTTCGGGAGCCTCCGAAGATATCGAAGAATTGATTCTTCGTAAATTCTTCTCATTCTACAGCTAAAAAATTCTCACATTTTTCTACTACGCCGGCAATTCACAAAAAATTTTTGCGATTAATTTGGTTTGGAAAAGGAATAATTTGACATGGAAAAGGATTAATTTTACTTGGAAAATGATTAATTTAGTTTGGAAAAGGATTAATTTGATTTGGAAAAGGATTAATTTGACTTGGGAAAGATTAATTTCTCTCTTCTTTTGTTCATTTTGGATTTTTTAAAACCTTCTCTCCAACTTGTACAAACGCTCTTTCTCAGGAAGTTCTGACCAGGGAAACTCATACTTCAGAGGCCACTGCTACCAAATTGTTCAGGTAACTATCAACAGTCAACACGTTACCTTCTAGATTCCAGTAACACCCCAATTCAAGTTACCCCTTGATGTCCTGACGTATCTTTTCGGAAGTCGGATATTTAAACATTCAGCAACACTGTTCGTCCACTTAAAACCGATATTCTGTTGGATAAAGAAAAAAAAAACGGAAAAACATCGACTCCGGAGATAATATTGTGTTAATATCATTATCCATCCCAACCATTAAGGGACAGTAAAGATCCTCATGGATTAGTTCACATACCTACCCTATTGTAATAACTATTCTGAAATTCATTTTTAAATCTTACAGAAAAACAGGTGAAGTTGAGAAAATAAAAGTTGTGGCTGGAATTATCCACGAATAGCAGAAAACGTTGATTTTTCAATGGTGTCTTTTGGTTTATTATTTTCAATAATTAACCTTTGGAATCGACCAAGAAAAAAAAATTGAACACTCCCTCAAAATTTGATGGTTTACGTTTCAAGGTACGTAGAATCCAAAAATCGAATAAAAATTTGGCCGTCCGTCAGCCGTACGCGGCACTTTTGCCACTTAGCATTGACCGATTTTGATGAAATTTGGTATGTAGGCTCCATTTGGGGTCTAGTTGTGCCCCGAAGCTTTTGGTTGATGTAGGTCACTTCTAAGGGTTCCAAAATCAATTTTGAAATTTTCAAAACGCCCTAACTCAAAAAATTTTGATATAAAAGTATTGTTTTTCCTTCAATTTGAGATTCTATGGAATTTTTAGAATTTTTTGAGACCACCCGGAGCTCTGTAGGACAAACCGGTCGCTCACTACGAGAATTTAAAGTTTGAACGTACGATAAATCAGAAACACGAGTGTGAATCGCAATAGAGGCCTAATCTCCGTTCAAATTAAAGCTGACCGAAATGCGATCGATATTTTTCTTCATGTTGGATGTTTGGTGGCTTTGCAGACGAGTGATCTATATAGAAAAATAAAAAATAATAAACCATTGTGAAATAATTTGCAGCGTTTTGCATAGGTACTTACGGAGTTGAGGCGGAGAGATACTCCAGACTGAGGTCTTATTGAGCTAAAAATTTTATTGGTGATATTTTATTTGTTATTATTCGTGATCCTGTAAAAATGAATCCATTTTCCTTTTGAAAATTGTCAGTTTTTACTTTTAAAATCTCCCCGAACTCACTTCGTTTTAATTGTTGAAAACCGTCACATTTTCTTCTGTTTTCACTCTTCTGAATAGAAAACTACATTACACATCCTTACTTTCCTCACATTTTGGAGTTATTATTTATTTTATTTTCTACAGACATCAAAAAAGTTTTGCATCCCCATAATTCAGCCAGAAATATGCACGGGAAAATTGTGGGGTTTGGAATTTTGAAATGCGTATTTATCTAGTTACACAATTGAAACAATAGAAAACAACTTATTTTAACATGGAACATGTTTTAGCTGTAGGGAAACTACCCGAAAACGTTATGTGGGAGGGGGCGCGGGACGGTCACGCGCCTTTTCGACACTCTGGTTTTCGAGGCGCAAAGCGCCCAGCTTTTCAATGCATTTTAGACATATTGCTAGTGATAAAGTAACTTTTGTATTATACCAACCTACAACTAAAGGTTCTGCACTAAATTTGGCAGAAAAATGTTCCAGGTTTTCATAATTTACGCCGTAGGCTTTAAGAAGATAGCATCTGGGGGGTCCAGGGGTGCCCCCCCTGGCGTGACGTGAAGCGCCGAGTTTTGGATAATTAATCCATTTAAAAATTTGTTTTCTTTTAATCATGGCAAACAACTAAAAAAAACTCACATAAAATAATTGTCAAAAAAAATTTGAAAAAACACTTCAGTACAGATTATGCTGACTGCAATCATGTAGATAATGATAATCATGTAAATAATAAATGTACTTTTGATCATAACTTTTTCTCCCCTCGGAAAACGAACCAAAAAAATTAAAAACTCACGATTCTAAAAAAAAAAATTTAAATGTAAAAATCAAATTACTTAGTACTTCGTATTACCTCCCACGCCATTAACACGGTAAAATCGGGGAAAACTTGTTGGATGAATAAAATTATCATAAGTAGGTACAGTTCATCTGTTGTCGCAGGAGGTAATAAAGAGTACTGAAGTTTTTTAGTATTTCAGTAAAAAGTACCTATTTTAAAAGTAGTTGAAAAGTATTTTTTTGAGTATTTTAAATAGAGTTTTTTGCTGATTTCTGAGAAAAAAATTCAAATGGATAAATTATTCCAATGAGTTTTTTTTCTGTTGTTTCAATTTTGTAATTAAATACACTTTAAAAAAATCCGAACTCCAAAGTTTCTCCGAGCATTTATCTGTCTGTATTAGGGTGATGCAAAACTCTTTTTGATGTCTTTTTCAACATTATTTATTGAAATTTCCAGTACAGAATTACAAATTTCTTTATTCCTTCAACTAAAAGTAATCAAACTGACCCGATTCAGAAACGACGGCCAGCGATCTCGAGTAGGCGAAACGCTCGCACATGATGCGAAAGGCAAACTGATAGAATTGAACCACCTCAGACCACGAAGAAACAAACGTCACTAAAATTATTAGAAGAATTGATAACAACAGAAGATGCAGTTCACAACGGCGCAGAGGGTATGAAACAACAACGGGATTCTCGGAGATGAGAATCAATGGAAACCAAACGAAAAAACGCGGATTAGTCAGCTAGTTGATTAGGTCCCACGGCGATGAGTCACTCGACAGACAGTATGATCGCCAGGACCGATGGCAGTAAGATAAGTGAAGTCAGAATCTTACAGTAGCAGGAATATGTCGAGCCTTCTGAATGGCTGGAGAAGTTTGAAAAGGATCTCATACGTGTACAGATTTGTGGCCAGTTTTGAACGGAGACTTTGTATTATAGCTCAGACGAATTAGAGAAAATAGGAGAAATAATTCATAGTAAAGAAATTCCTTTGCCAGGGTCTTCCTTCACACCTCGGGGGTGAGCTCGAGGAGGAGAGGATGATTTTCTCCTATTTTTTCGGTTTTGGTTTAATATTTTCAATAATGAACCTTTGGAATCGACAAAAAAAAAATTTTTAACACCCCCTCAAAATGATGATGTTTTACGTTTCAAGGTACCTAGAATCCAAAAATCGAATAAAAATTTGGCCGTCCATCCGCCAGACGCGGCACTTTTGCCACTTAGCATTGACCGATTTTGATGAAATTTGGTATGTAGGCTCCATTTGGGGCCTAGTTGTGCCCCGAAGATTTTGGTTAATGTAGGTCACTTCTAAGGGTTCCAAAATCAATTATGAAGTTTTGAAAACGCCCTATCTATCATAAAATACATCTGATTTGGTGATTGCAGCCTGCTGCTGCATGTCGCCCGAATATTCAAATTATTTCCCTCTACAAAGTGTCCTTTTCGGATTCGACTCGAAGCGGAGGTTTACGACAAAACAGAAGAGTCGCCTGATTGTGCCAGGGCTATGAAGCTATGCCAGGGCTATTTCCTTCAATTTAGGATTCTATAGAATTTTTAGAATTTTTTGAGACCACGCGGAGCTCTGTAGGACAAACCGCTCGCTCGCTACGAGAATTTAAGTGTTTTACGCACGATAAATCAGAAACACGAGTGTGAATCGCAATAGAGATCTAATCTCCGTTCAAATTTTAGCTGACCGAAATACGATCGATGTTTTTCTTCAAGTTGGATGGTTGGTGGCTTTGCAGACGAGTGATATATAGAAAAATAATAAACCATTGTGTAATAATTTGCAGCGTTTTTGCCTATCGACTTGTTCACTATTACCAAAATTAAGGGACATAAAATTCCCTACAATTTTCATTCCTGACTTAATTCCCGACTTCCCCAATCTCGGGGACTTTTGAAGTACCTTTTTGAAGGGGGTATGATTACCTTTGTGTGAAGGAAGACCCTGGTGAAGGAATTTCTTTACTATGAATTATTTCTTCTATTTTCCCATTTTGCTTCCGAGTCTTCCAAGGTAGAGGACGCTTTGTTTTCACTTTTCAAGGTCGAAAAAAATTCTCCAAAATCGAAATTTCCACTCGCATTTTAAGTTTCAGGCCTTTCTGAACAATTTTGGTTCCGTGTCTGTGTGTCTGTCTGTGTCTGTCATGAAATCCTTGCCACAGCCATAACTTCTACAATTATCATCCAATTCCGATGAAATTTTCAGGGATTGTGCGGTTTGGCGTGTAGATGGTCCCCTATGAAAATCATTACTCCCGTACTGATAGTAGGCTCTGCGCATGCGCAAACGTGAATTCCTTGTAACGGCCATAACTTCTACATTTTCCATCCGATTTCGATGAAATTTTCAGGGATTATGCGGATTAGGTTGTAGATGGTCCCCAATGAAAATCAAGGCCTTAAAATTGACAGTAGCCTCTGCGCATGCGCGGACGTGAATTCCTTGTAACAGGCATAGCTTCTACATTTTCCATCCCATTTCGATGAAATTTTCAGGGATATGCGGATTTGGTTGAAGATGGTCCCCTATGAGGGTAATGGAAGGTATTTAGAGATTGATCTATACAATCGGGTTACGGATACGAGGAAGCTATGTGCCACACCCACTTGGCAGACGTTTTGGTCTAATTCGTCTAGGCTATTAGTGCATCAGGTGGAAGGAATATGAGCCCGCCAAAATCAAAATATCCACTCGCTTATCAAACTATTTTCTGTCACTCCTTGGCCTAGTGCGAATTTGACGAAATTTTCGGGGTTGATTTCAGTTTGCCACAAGATGGTCCCCTACGAATTTAGTCAACATCCGACAGTGGAGTGAGAAGTTATGTGAGAAGTTATTACATCAATTCGTCACGACCAGATAGCTCAATTTTCCTCAAATTTGGAGGGTAGTTAGGGGCTGGGTCATCCGTTCACAATACGCCTTGAGGCAGTCAATCGAGCTATGTTAAGAAATCGCAGTTATTTTTATAGAAAATTTTACTTTTACTTTTAATCATTTTTATAGGAAGTTTCCGAATACATCATAATTATGTTATTTTGTAGAAGATAATTTACACTACAACCCTATAAAACACGACCTTTAAAGCCTAGTTTCTGAAATACACAGGTATGAAAATTCAACCTAAAATATGAGGAGGAAGGAACAATTCAAATTCTGACTCATTATTGACTAGGTACAGCTCAATGAACATGAGGAGAAACAGTGTGGAGGTTGATTGGAAGTTTTCTATAATATTGGAATTGTCTAAAATCAGGAATATTCATCCTGGCAAACTAGACCTAATTTTCACGACTTCAAAAACACCCCTTAGAGAAGACATTTTAGCCGGAATAATATGATTTCTTCCGAGTCTAGAAAGGTAGCGGAAGAATTGTTTTCATTTTTCAAGGATAAAAAAATCATCTTCGAAATCAAAATGTCTACTAGCGATTACTTTTTAGACCTTCCTGAACAATTTCGATTTTGTGTCTGCCTGTGACCGCAAATCCTTGTAAAGGGGAAACTTAAAGGAAGTTACTGTCCGATTTTGATGAAATTTTCCTAGATTGTGCGGGTTGACACGTAGATGGTTCCCAATGAAATGTCACACACGTCAACGTGGAATCCTCAATAAGCATAACTTCCACAGTTCGATTTCAACGGATGTTATTGTCATGTAATATCAAATTTGGAAGGTAGAGGTGGATACTTACAAATTGAAGTTTTGACTCCTCTACACTTACAATCAGGTTATGATTACGAGGAAGCTATATGCCACCCAAAGGCAGTGTTTTTCCGGTTCAAATTGCAAGCTTTATGGTATTACTCAAATAAACCTAAGTGTGGCAAAATATTTTACTTGAATCTGATTCTAGACATTCAAAACTTACACGTGTTTTAAGAATCAACTCAGGAAAAACAGGAATTCCTACTAATGATTCATGGGTTTAGGCATTTCAGCTGTTGAATGTTCAAAATTAGATTTCCGTTTGAGTATTAAACCCCTCTACTAATCAGAGTTTTTTTTAAATTATTACTTTTTTTCACCATTAATTCAACAAGGTATTACGGAGCGTTCGAATTGTATAGATGAAATCTTGGTTATCGATGAGCCTATTTGAAAATTCATCCCTTTCTCCAATAAGGCATGTTTCCACACGCCCCAATGATGTCCATAAAACGTCGAATCTACAAGTACTTCCGAAAAACAAAACTTTCGACATTTAGATTTTGGCAAGCTTTTTGGTTTCTTAGGCATTAGTTTCACACTATAGCCTAAAATATTGTAACTCATACACTATTAAGTAATTTATCATCAATAAAATTTTCATAAGTTGATTGTTTTCTACATAAAATTCACATAAAAGAAATTACACTTCAACGCTATTCTGTGATAAAAGGAAGTTCTGTTAAATGGTAAAAAAATTGTTGCGCTAATTTTGGTTTTTGGTTTATTATTTACATGAATGAACCTTTGAAATCGACCAAGAAAAAAAAAATTTTTCAACACCCCCTCAAAATTTGATGGTTTACGTTTCAAGGTACGTAGAATCCAAATATCGAATAAAAATTTGGCCGTCCGTCCGCCGTACGCGGCACTTTTGCCACTTAGCATTGACAGATTTTCATGAAATTTGGTATGTAGGCTCCATTTGGGGTCTAGTTGTGCCCCGAAGATTTTGGTTGATGTAGGTCAGTTCTAAGGGTTCCAAAATGAATTTTGAAATTTTGAAAACGCCCTAAATCAAAAAATTTCGATATAAAGGTATTGTTTTTCCTTCAATTTAAGATTCTATAGAATTTTTAGAATTTTTTGAGACCACGCGGAGCTCTGTAGGACAAACCTTCGCTCCCTACGAGAATTTAAGGGTTTTCGTACAATAAATCAGAAACACGAGTGTGAATCGCATAAGAGGCCTAATCTCCGTTAAAATTCTAGCTGGCCGAAATGCGATCGATGCTTTCTTCATGTTGGATGGTTGGTGGCTTTGCAGACGAGTGATCTATATAAAAATAATAAACCATTGTGTAATAATTTGCAGCGTTTCATTTTCAATAATGAAACTGTGGAATCGAACAAGATTTTTTTTGGCCCCCTCAAAATTGGTTGGTTTACGTTTCAAGGTACGGTGGTAAGTAGGTAAGGTTTCAAGTTCGTAGAAATCGAATAAACAATTTTCCGTCCGTCGGCAGTACGCGGCACTTTCCTCAGTTACCATGGACCGATTTTGATGAAATTTGGTACGTGGGCTCCATTTCGGGTCTAGTTGTGCCCCGAAGCTTTTGGTTGATGTAGGTCTCTTCTAAGGGGTGAAAAATATGGGATGACATTTTGAAAATGCCCAAGCTCAAAAAATTTCGATATAAAAGTATCGTTTTTCCTTGAATTTAAGACAGTATTGAATTTTTAGAATCGAATGAGTCCACCCGGAGCTCTGTAAGACAAACAGTTCGCTCCCTACAAGAACTTAAGAGATGGACTAACGTTAAATCAGAAACACGAGTGTGAATCGCAAAAGAGGCCAAATCTCCGTTGAAATTTTAGCTAAGTAAAATGCGATTGCAGTTTTGCGTCCTTAGCACAAATAATCAAATATCTCGATAATTAGGGCAACCTCAACTCCCTGTTTCTTCGAACTGAGAGTGAAGCGTTTATTTCCAAATTCACTTGATTGTGAAGTTGTAGGTATGTGGTAGGTAGTACCTATAGTTGGTAGATAGCGACAATGGCAAAGCGGTTTTCTCTCCAGACGAGTGATCTGTATAGGAAAATAATAAACCTTTGTGTAATAATTTGCAGCTTTTTTTCAACAGGATCTCTCGGTGGGTGACGTATCCCTTTTTGGGGGTCCTGGAACACTACGGTTTTGCGATTTCCAGCAAAGTATGTCATTACACTTATGAGCGGCCAGTTTCTCAAATTTGAACGGTACTTTTAGGAGCCACGGCTTTTATGAGTTTCATCAATATAAAAAAAATCCGAGAATTTACATTATTTCCGTTTGTACCTAAATAAATTGTTCAATCGTTCAATTCATTAATAAATTCGTAAAACTACTAAATAATATTTCTTTCAATCATAAATAGTTTGTAACAAGATAATAGTTTACAATAAATAGTCTTTTTTTGTTTTTTAAGATAACCAACTCGAATTATTGACTGACATAAAAATATCCAAAAACAAGAAGTAGGAGGTCTCTCAATTTCGTGTGCCCTGGGAGGCCAATTTTAGTTTGTTTTGAATCAACAGCGACCCCGGTAAATGAGTTGAAATTAACTTGGATTCTACCTCGACCTTGATTACTGGTAACCCCCCCACCCGGCCATTTTGCATGAATGTCATACGAGGAATCTGGAGTCGGAGCACGGACGAGGGCACTGGGGTGCCAACCAGGCTGGTCATTTCCGCAGAATAAAATAGGCGAGGTGAAGATGACATCATCCTCTTTCAGCTGGATGATATTTCGAGTGACTAATCGGATTTCCTTACTGCCAATTTCAAACAATCTCATTGATGTCGAATTACATTTTTGGGAAATCGGTAAATTCGGGTGAATGAGCCATTTCATCCCGACGCAAGAGAGGACATTTTTGCTGGTGATTCGATCTTTGTTGAACGACTGACCTTTTCAATCTCAGACCAGTTAAGTGGTCAAGAGTTGAGGTTGAGCCTAGTGACGAGCTTCAGTCGAAAAATACACCTCAGACAACTACACTTCCATTTTCGGTGTTTGTTTTTCGTTTTTTTTTTTTTTGCTCCCTGACGTGAGAAAAGGATTTTTTCCCGAAAAAAAATCCTAATTTTCTCTATTGGTAAAAATATCGCCTTGAAAAACTGTGAAAGTAGCAACAACTGGGACAACAAGAGGAGATCGACTTTGTTTCAAGCATAAGACCCTCTAGTCAATTCAGAGCACGATTTTTTCTCTCCAAAACACGCAAATTAATTATTGAAGGTTTCACTTTTTTTTAAATCGTTTTATTAAGAAAATACGAGACTGAATTTAAAAAAAGGCAGGAAATGGCTATTTTTGACACAAAGTTCAGAAAGTGATATCAGAAAGTGACTTAAATGTGTACAAAAAAATGCTACATAATTCAATAATGAAAAACATTATTGAAGAGTAGGAAAAATGGGGAACAGGTGGAGTAGGTGATTTTTTTTATTTTATTTTTTTTTCATTTTCATTGTGAAGGGGGTATAAACATCGCACAGTTGGGCAAGTGTGGGAAAAATCAAATTAGCAAAGTTTGTATACCAGAGAATTTTTTTTGATTTTCTCTGAGGTTTTTGCCCGTAGAATCAGCGAGTAATTGTCATTTATCGGCCAAAATTAGTTCTCATTGCTGAAATAAATGAAGAAAATTTGCTGATATAAATGAAGAATAAACCATGAGATAACGAGATTTCACCTCCGAATTGGGGGTTTTCTGCAGAATTTGGCTTTAGGGCGTGAAAATCGAGGTGGGGCATCCTAAGGTCTGGCTTATTCATTTATTTATATTTTTTCTTAAAAATCATATAGCAATGAAGATGGGGTAAAACTTTCGTCCCCGTATTCCACCGTATTCAGGCGCAGGGAATTTTCTAAAATTCCATTTAACAGGATTTTAGAGTATTAGGCAAAAAAGGTGAGTGAATCAACGTGGTCCTGATAAAGCATGACTGAATTATTCACGTCATGCTTTGAGGTTCGTCAGATTTTATCCGCCATATTGTGGACCCAATTCCCGCAAACCGGGAACATGTCGTCACCTATGTTCACACACCACCTATCTACATTTGGAAACCGTGGCTTTGGAAACCATTCTTCACTGTTGATAGGTGGTTAGGAAAAACCGAATGTGGATACGAGGTGTGTTCAAATTAGTGTTTTTTTACTCACCTGATCTAGATAGAGCAATTTTGAGCTAACCAGTGTTCTCGGCGCGGAAAGTTACATACATAAATGAGAAAACCTTATTTTCGCCAAAATGGTAGATAGGTGGTGTGTGAACATAGGGAACGATGTCTTCCATTAGAATTACTCATTGATTAAACGTTGAAGCTATTAATGTGTTACCTGTCTAAGTACCAATTCAAAACATATTCTTACCAATTGTTGACTTTTGTTTTAAATCGAATATTTGGGCATTTATTGAGTTTTATTCTCAAGTTTACTACAAAGGTAAATTTACGGCTTTCCAAAGAACGGTGAACGATTTTTCAATGACGAAGATAAACTTCATAGCAACGACTTGGTTGTAAGTGGAAATCATTAAAAAAACTAACTGTAACGCTTTTTCGTGACGTTTTTCGTTTATGTGCCTAAGTCAAGACATAAAATGTCAATACAAAAAAATACAATCGGAAAGATGCGGTCACGCCTCTAGGTTAGATAACTTGTGCTGGGGGACGAGTCCCCTTAAAAGCTACTGAAACAACTACTTCCTTCCGGTAACTATTAAAACATTACGAAATAAAAACATTACACAAATCCATATTTCGCCTGCGCGTATCCCAATTTGAACAGGTATCAATCCAGAATAAATTTCCGGATTACAGTTTTAGAATTTTAGGAGTTTAAACTCAATTTTCACCCATTCGGAAGATCATTAAACCATGAAATTGCTCTAGGTTTAAGAAAAGAAGCGTTGGGCTTTAGATGTCAGACAAAAAGGTGGTTCGAAATACTTATTAATATCAGCTGATTGAGTGAGGCCTGTAGTCCTCTCGCATTGAGGTAGGTTTGTGGTTCATTTTCAATAATAAACCTTTGGAACAATTGGATTCGACTGAGAAAAACTCGCCTTACTTACTGCTTAGAGCCTTTGGAGCGGAGTAGGGACTTTTCGGGTAGTTAGTCCCAGGCTAAAGCATGTTCCACGCAAAAAATTCTAACCCCCTACTCAAAATTTAATGGTTTTTCGTTTCAAGGTAAGTACCTAGAATCCAAAAATCGATAGAAAACTTTTGTTAACAAAAGACTAAACTTTTGAAATTGTTAACAAAGATTTATTTTGATGAAATTTGGTATATGGGCTCCATATGGGGTCTAAGGGGTGAAAAATTCGCCCTCGATCAAAAACTCTCGATATGAAGGTATAGTTTTTCTATCAATTCAAGATAGAATTGGATTTTTATAATTTAATGCGACCACCCAGAGCTCCGAAGGACCAACCGTTCGCTCCCTGAGAGGACTTGAGGGTTGAACTCGAAATAAATCAAAAACACGAAAGGAAATTGCAAGAGACAGTTCACTGACGGAAATAGGCCAAATCTCTGTTCAAATTTCAGTTGTACAATTACTTTGAATAGAAATAGCCGTTTAAAACCGGTTCGTTTCTTTCAATAGAGTTTTATGATACTCAGTTGGGCTTTCTTAGCAACCAAAAACTAAAATTCGTAATGAAGGCACGACAGCTCTCAGATAGCGATGTAGCTAGAAGGTAGTATTAATGGAGAAACCGAGCTCTACGCTGTGGGGTGATCTATACAGTAAAATGATGAACCATTGTCCAATCTTTAACAGAGTACCTGCGATAATTGGCTGTATCGTTTTGCCAGTTACTGTAAACGTCAAGCGAATGCAGTATTCAATTCAACGGAAAACGTACAATAGAAATGACCACAAAGGATTTTTTTCTCTCCCGAAATTGGAGGTTCACTGTGAGAATATCATCCGATCTGGGACACAATTACCGCTCTCAAAAATATATGTCAAATTGTAACATCCAAACCTCACCCTAGAAGTAAATTCTTAAGTGTGTTTTTCACTTACATTTAAAAAAAAATGAGTTGAAAATCCTCGATTAGAAGTGAAGAACGAGAATATAATACCAGAGGATCGAGCTCTTGTATTATATAAAATAAATATATAAAAGAAATACGGTATAAAGATAACGCAACGTAGCTACAAACTTTTTTTCAATTGTTCACTGTCTGAAATATAGCATAAGACTATTATGAATTTCGAATGAAATTAAACAATTATTTTATAGCAAAAAAGATTTTATAGATAGTGATAAAAATTCTATGAATCATGAAATAATTATTAATAAGAGCAGAACCGGGAACGTTTCGCCGTAGATAAAAATTATTGTTGATTCTGATTGAACACATTTATGAACGTAAAACTGTCGAAATACGTTTTTGTTTTTATAAGTTACAAATTTTAATGAGCTCGTAATTTGGAGCATTCCGCTTTCACCAGCACCAATCTTCAATTATTTACTGTCCGGATTCATAATAATTGTTTACTAATTTATAATAAAATAAGTACCCAATTTTCAGTTGAAACACAGGTAGATTCTAGAACTTTCATGAACAGAGCGCTTTCCTTTTGGTATATTATTTACGTAGAATCTGAAATTCGAATGCAAATTATCTGTGCGTCCGCTGTACGCGGCACTTTATCCAGTTCCTATGGACCAATTTTAAAGAAATTTGGTATAAAGGCTCAATTTGTGGTCTAATTGTGCCCCGAAGCTTTTGGTTATTGTCAGTCACTTCTAAAAGGTAAAAATTTGGGGGGGGGGAGGGTCAAAACGCCCTCTTTCGAAATACAGAAATTGTTTTTCCATTTATTTAAAATTTCCCAATTTTCTAAGAATTTTTTGATATGGGACCAAAACCTCTGTTGGACCAAGGTATCGCTTAATTAGGAAAAATTATGACCTAATTAACCCTAATTGAACCATGGTGTCACTAGTTTCACTAAAAACATCTTAGGAATTCCACAGCAGTCCCAAGGTGCCACCAGTGTAACTAGATTGAAATTTAAATTTAAAAACTAATGGACAGATCTGAATTTTTTAAAACCATTTTTTGTAATTTATTAAAAGTAAAAAAATGATGTTATGACAAAAATTCAGAAAATTTTTTTCATAGATTTTTTTGGAAATTTTTATCATAACTCTAATTTGAGACTTCCAATAGCCCACAACAAATTCTGCAGCCCATTTAATTTTAAATTGCAACTTAATTCTGGTTTCCTTAATTCTTTCTTAATTCTGTGGAGTTCCTGAGAGGTTTACGGTGACACTAGTGACACCATGGTCCAATTAGGGTTAATGAATGTTCCACGACGTTTCTTCATCAATTTAAGATGAAAAAAAAGATAAGATGATAAGATGATTAAATTTTAAGGAACAAAAGAAACAACAGACGATCAAAAAATATTTGTGAAATTAATCTGAGGGTCATTCTAGCCTTGCTGGACCCAAACCCCACCATCTCCCACCTACTCCTAGTCCTTAGAAGGTCGAAAGGTGAACTTTACAAGAAAATAATAAACCGTTGAGTAATAATTTGCAGAGAAGAATTTATACGAAGTTAACAGTGTAGTTCTATTTGCCTAAAGCTGAAAAACTACGCACGGTAGGCCTACGATTCTACAATAAGATCATTAAATTTTAATAATGATTAATTTTACGCCATTTTTTCTACCAAAACGGATTTTGAGTTTTCTCGCAATTTACTCTACAGGCATAACGAAACTATTTTCCCAGCCTCTTTATTTATATCGTGATGTGACGCTCGTAACGTTCAGATAACAAATGGAAATATCCTGTTAATCATTATTAGAAATAATAAAACGTGAGGCAAACAATTTTCATTCAAAATTAGGTCAATGATTCACTCAATTTGAATAAACAAGTCACAGTTACCAAATAACTTCATTTTCATTTTTTTCTAGAATTCCTATAAGAATTAATTGGAGTTTTGGGAGGAATCTGTGCATTAGGGGGAAACTTCCGAAAAAGCAGTGGTTTAACGCCATTTTAGAGTAGTTTGGTAGTTTTGGACGTACATGTACGGTTTTGCACGTTTACTGTTGATAAACCTAGTTTTTATTGATTTGAATGTTACCGAAATAAGAAAAACTTGAAATGAATCGAATCGACGAGTGAGTGATTCTTGTTTGGGAGGTTGATAGGAGTCAATAAACAAATGCTTTGGAAATATTGAAGTTTTTGTTCACGTTTGTTGCATAAATAACTTCAAAAAACGGAAATTTGGAAAAAAAAAACGGTGGTTTCTCGTAAAACTCGAAGACTTTTTTATTTATGAAAATGAGATGGGAAGGATAAAAGTTTACTAAGTAGCCAGTAAAGTCTGGTTTACTACTAAACTCCAAGATTATTGAACGTATATTTGACAACTCCAATAACTTTTCATATGCACTCAAGTGCACTTGAGCTACTTGCACCCTCTCCTCCTAACTGGATTTTTTTACTTTTCCTTCGAAACTCTTACAAACTGTCCTGCTGCATCGAAGACTTAGGGAACCACTCGCATTTTATTCATCTCGATTTTTTGATGAAATTTCGCTTTTTCGAATAGGATTCAACTCTTTTTTGCTCAATGACGTGTTTCGATTGGACAATGGAGATTCTTGGACGGAAGATCGTTATAAACCTCATCATCCAAACCAATCATCGGAAACAAAACCGTACTTTTTTTCTTCTAATTCTGAAAAAGATCTTTCTATTGACAAATTGTGTTATTGAGCTGCCGAGCAATCACAAAACTCCCTCGATCTTCACGATTATGTTGACGATTTTCCAAGTCGTTCGCAATTATGTAGACAATTTTAACCGCGCTTTTCATAGATCGGAACATGATGAAATCAATGTGGCCTAGCTCCCAACTACACTCCAAACTTTTGTATATAATGGGTTATGATATGCATAGGTCTCTGTAAAACGTTGCAAATTATTACACAATCGTTTACTAATTTTCAATATAGATCACTCGTCTGCAAAGAACACGGCTTTGCCATTGTCAACATCTACCAACCATAGGTACTACCAACCTACTTCACGATCAAGTTTATTTGGAAGTAATAACCGCTCCACACTCATTTCGAAGAAATAGGGGTTATGGAAATCATCTTCATCAGGAAATTTCATTACTGGTTGCTAAGGACGCAAAACTGAGTAAAAACTAGAAGAAACGAACAACGATCGCATTTTGGTCAGCTAAAATAATAATTATTTTAGCTGACCAAAATGCGATTGTTGTTCAAATTATTTGAACGGATAGGCCTCTTTTGCGATTCACACTCGTGTTTCTGATTCATCACAAGTCCAATCCCTCAAGTTCTCATGAGGCGCGAACGGTTGGTCCTACAGAGGTACGGGTGGTCTCATTCGATTCTAAAAATGCAATACTATCTAAAATTGATGAAAAAAACAATACCTCGAAATTTTTTGAGCTAGAGCGTTTTGAAAATTTTAGCCCTTATTTTTCAACCCTTGGACGTGACTGACATCAACCAAAAGCTTTGGGGCACAACTAGACCCCAAATGGAGCCCATACACCAAATTTCATCGAAATCGGTCCATGGAATTCTACATATTTTTTAACGTAAGCCAACAAATTTTTAGGGGGTGTTAAAATTCCGTTTTCTTGGTCGTTTCCAAAAATGCATCAAATTTTGATCAAGATTTCGTGTAGTTTTGCCCTGACAAGGATTTGACCACAGAAAGACACTCTTTCTGAAACGCAAAATGAAGAAATTTTGATTTTTGAGGACACACATATGTTTGGCCCGTTGTACGAATACACAGCTTTCTTGTCATCGACAATTAAGAAGAAAAAACGTAAAAATTCACCCCTAATTTTAGCTTAAGAAACTGCCTTGGTAATCGAGCTCGGTAACTGTCTTGGTAATTTAAATCATAATTTCGGTCGGTGAAAAACTCTTTCGTTACCTTTCCATAATTCAGAAAAAAATAGGAACGAGGAACACATTTTTTGAACTTGAAAAATCAAAATGTTTTAGTCCCAATTAAAGCAGTTATTCCAATAGTAGCTGGAACCTCGAAAATCAACGATAAATTATTATTTAATCCTGAGATGTTTCTACCGTCGCTTCATTCACTGTGTACAAAACCAAAAACGCAAATGTTGTCCCTACACAACAATGTACCTACGTCTCTAGGTACTTTAGAGAAGGAAATATTGTCACATTTATACCCAGTGTGAATAAATACTAGAACCCTAGAGTTTAGGTAAAGGAAGAAAAAATCGTCCAGTATTACGGGAAGTTATTCTTATCAAAGGCGGAAATTCTGAGCAGAAATTAATGTTATGGTTGCAGTGCTTAGTGGGAGAGCACTCACCTTTACTTTTCTTATCCATGGAGGAGCGCGGAGTGCGTTGTGTTTGGAGAGGAACATAGTGGCACTGGAACACAGGCGCCGAACTCATTGGAGGTGATTGGCCGAGCCCGTGGATAATTCGAGCGACAACGAATTCACAACAACCTTTTCGAGGACTAAATCGAACGTAGTTCCTCCCAAAAGCGTTTTCAATGGGCGGAAAGCTTATTCAAAACTAGCAGACCTTCGCGAGACCCAGTCAGAGTTCCCCTCCTACAGGCTGGTTCAGCCTAAAGCATCAGAGAGAGAACTGAGTCACGTTCTTTATCGTCCCCAACCGGTTCGGACGACTCCTGAGTCAACTTGCAACCATTTGAATGAACAACCTCGGAATCCGGGAAGCCCAGACGCGGACAGACAGACAGACTACCTGGCAGTGTCTGCCTCTCGGCGGGTTTGAGTCTCTTCGGAACAAAAGCTCAGACATGAATAGAAAGTAGATACCAGATAAAAGTAGATACCGGATGCAGAATAGATAAAACCCTTTGTCGGCACTTACCCAAATATTCGATGACTTTTGAGACCATGAAATTCAAACAAGGTTAGATACCAAGTTATCGAGCTGAGAATGACTTAATCGGGGTCATCCAAAACAGCAAAATATTCCATTTTAAGGAAGAACCACAGCAGTTGCTTCGTAAACAAAACCTTACTATTTCCTGACATCAACCAAAAGCTTAGCGGCACAGCGTACGGATTTTTTAAAATTATTATTCGATTTTCGGATTTTACATATTTTGAACGTAAACCATCAAATTTTGATGGGGGAGGGGGGGGGGGGTTAAATATGTTTTCCTTGCTCGATTCCAATGGATCATTATTGAGAATAATAAACCAAAACGCTGCAAATTATTACACAATGGTTTATTATTTTTCTATATTATAGAATAGAATTTTCTATATTATAGAATTTCTATATTATAGAATTATAGATCACTCGTCTACAAAATCACCAACCATCCAATATGAAAAAAAAAAAATCAAAAAAAAAAAATTTCAAACAAATCAAAAAAAAAGTCAAAATCACCAACCATCGATCGAATTTTGGTCAGCTCTAATTTGAACGGAGATTAGGCCTCTTTTGCGATTCACACTCGTGTTTTGATTTATATATATATATATATTTCAATATAAACCCTTAAATTTTTGTAGGGAGCGAACGGTTTGTCCTACAGAGCTCCGGGTGGTCTCAAAAAATTCTAAAAATTCTATAGAATCCAAAATTGAAGGAAAAACAATACCTTTATATCGAAATTTTTTGAGTTAGGGCGTTTTCAAAATTTCAAAATTGATTTTGGAACCCTTAGGAGTGACCTACATCAACCAAAAGCTTCGGGGCACAACTAGACCCCAAATGGAGCCTACATACCAAATTTCATCAAAATCGGTTAATGCTAAGTGGCAAAAGTGCCGCGTACGGCGTACGGACGGCCAAATTTTTATTCGATTTTTGGATTCTACGTACCTTGAAACGTAAACCATCAAATTTTGAGGGGGTGTTAAAAATTTTTTTTTTCTTGGTCGATTCCAATGGATCATTATTGAGAATAATAAACCAAAAACGGGTTCAATTATAGCACAACAGGACGGAATTTGATTTGGTATTTTTTTATGATTGGTTAGTTGGCACGTAAATTTCAATCAGAATCCTGAGTGTCATCTGGGCCCCCTCAAACAACTCAAGTTTACACTGAATTTCCTTCTTTTGGTTTATCATTTTCAATAATGAACCTTTGGAATCGACCAAGAAATTTTTTTTTTAACACCCTCAAAATTTGGCCGTTCTTCCGCCGTACTTTCCTCACTAAGCATTGACCGATTTTGATGAAATTTAGTATGTAGGCTCCATTTGGGGTCTAGTTGTGCCCCGAGATTTTGGTTGATGTAGATCACTTCTAAGGGTCGAAAAATGAATTTTTTAATTTTGAAAACGCCCCATCTCAAAAAAGTTTGACATAAAGGTATTGTTTTTCCATCAATTTAAGATAGTAGAGAATTTTTCGAGACCACGCGGAGCCCTGTAGGACAAACCGTTCGCTCCCTACGAGAATTTAAGGGTTAGACTTACGATAAATCAGAAACACGCGTGTGAATCGCATAAGAGGTCTAATCTCCGTTCAAATGTTAGCTGACCGAAATGCAATCGATGTTTTTCTTCATGTTGGATGGTTGGTGGCTTTGCAGACGAGTGATCTATATAGAAAAATACTAAACCATTGTGTTATAATTTGCTACGTTTTTTCAATGCAACTTAAAGTTTTATAAAAGTAATTAATGCACCCAATGACTTTTATTAACTGTTTCAGCAATTAATAGAAATACGTTAAGCAGCTAAGTTGGCTCATAATGGACCAAAATGTGTGTCCAGTAGGTAATTCAATTAAACATTTATTAGTAAGCCATTTATTTTTCGCCCAAAGGCATTGAAGTATATAAACCATTATCCAACTATCCATGACAATAATTTTTTTTTTGTTTTACGACGTGAAATCAAATATAATTATATTTTACAGCTCTTTATCTCCAGGAGGGGACAAAGTGACCATAATGAACTTATTAGGAAGGTACCTATACCTACTCGCAACGACACATCGATAAAGAGGGTTTCACCGTCAATGGCGTGCGCGCATGGGTCGGAAAAACTGTTTATTGTTATTTTCAATCTAAACTAGACCTCATTCTGAGAATTTTGACGCCAACCGCGACCTTCTAGCGTAAGAAGACCTTTTACAATGATTTTTTCAAAGATTTTCAAAGTTTCGAATGTTTATGACGTGGGGAGGGGCACGTGACGTCATAAACATTCGAAACTTTGAAAAATCATAGAAAAAGATCTACTCATCCAAAAAGAGAACGGCTGGTCAAAATTCTCAGAATGAGGTCAACTTTCGATTAAATTTTTTTTTAAAGTCAAGCGCACCCTTCCCCCCCCCCCCCATTGGCTTTTTGAGGGGAGGTTAGGAATGAAATCTTGAATGATCGGTGCGGATAATTCTAATAATAATGAGGAATTTCACCATGTCGGAATTTCCTATTTTTGACCCCAAAATCGGATTCAGCACCTCTAAAAACCCCCTAAGGCAAACTTTCAGCCCGAACTTCCTAATTTACGAATAAACAAAACAGTGTAGAAAATACGAATGTTTAAAAAAACCGGGAAAATGACGTCATGCTGGAATAGTTCATTTATGGCCGCTTGAAGCGCTGAGATCGAGAAATCTATAGTCCCCAGATGCAAAATTTCACGAAACAGTAAAGTTCGAAATCGAAAAACTGAAGAAAAAAATAGAAAAAGCGAGATGGGGAAAATTAGGTTTCCTCTGTTTTTGTTTGATAACTTTTCTCTTAGAAAACACGATTTCGTCGTCCCAATGGGCAACACTGGGAGGAGACGGCGATCCAAACAGCCCAATCAGCGAGCGTTCCCGCTGCACGTCTGTTTTCCCGGTTAGTTTTGAAATCATAAATTTTGAATGTCTCCCAAAAATAACGGGAGACTTATTTTCCGAAATCAGCCCGATTTTCATCTATCCCACACCATTAACTATTTAGGAAAAATGCAAACAGAAATCGGTGAAATTCCTCATTCATTTTTCCTTCGGAAATTGTTGTTTGCTGAAATTTGGCAAATATTATGAAGGCACTGATGATATACGTTGCGGGGCGGAAACAATCTGGTAGAAACAGGAGTGAAATGAGCAGAGAGCAAAATTCTGCCAAGTTGGGTGGAAAGTATAGTTTCCACATAGTGGATAGTATAGCATGGGAAGAACTCGCGATAGGTATAACCGGGAATATTCAGGGAGTCTCAAACCGCAAAACTTCAGGAGTCGTTTCTTCAATAATTTAAGTAAGAGAGTGTTCTATAACATTTTTTTTTTTCAACACCACAAAAATCCGGTGTTTCACTTTTAAGATTTGTTTCGTGTTTTCGACCTCAAGTCATGAAAATGATCATGACTCCCTTAATTTACATGCAAATTCAAATCTGATTATATTCATGGTTGTGCTGCCTTTCTTCTTTTGAGATAGGTGTGTGGTAAGAGGAGGAAATGAGCGGTTGATCCTCAGTTTTCTGAGCTCATTTCCTCCCCCCACCAGAACTCTGATTACTGTATTGGAAAAGAAGTAAAATTTCCCACTCCTTATGAACTATGGGTAGGTACTACCTGCCTACTACATAATATGTAGTAGGTATAAAATATTATTTTATACATTCAAAATCAAGTTTATTTGGAAGAACAAAACAAATTTATCCTTAGAGGGAAAACGCTGCAAATCATTGCTCAAAGGTTTATTATTTTTTGTATAGATCACCCTTCTGATTTGAATAGGATTGAAAATGGCCTTGGAGCTCACTCAGCTGATCAGTGATCTGAAGAATGAAGAAGCTTTTGAGCAATGATTTGCAGCGTTTTTTACCCACCAACATTTTTTTTACCTACCAACTTTTTTTTACCTACCAGCTAGGTACTACCTACCACACCATACTGGCTTCACACCTTCACAATCAAGTTTATTAGAAAGAACTAAACGCTTCACACTCGATTGGAAAAATAGAAAGCGTCATATTGAAATTTGATTACTGGTTACGCAGAAGGCAAAACTGTATACAAATCGAAGAAATGAACAGCGATCGCATTTTAGTCCGATAAAATTTGAATGGAGATTAGACCTCTTTTGCGATTCACACTCATGATTCTGTTTTATCGAAGGAAAACCTTCAAGTACTCGTAGGGACCGAACGGTTTGTCCTACAGAGCTCCGGGTGGTCTCAAAAATTTTTAAAAATTCAATACTATTTAAAATTGGTGAAAAAACGATACCTTTATTTCGAGAGTTTTCGAGCTAGGGCACTCTTGAAAATTTCAACCCTTAATTTTCACCCCTTAGAAGTGACCTACATCAACCAAAAGCTTCGCGGCACAACTAGACCCCAAATGGAGCCCATATACCAAATTTGAACCAAATCGGTCCAGTGTTGCTAAGTAAAGTGCCGCGGACGGCGGACGGACATTGCAAATTTGGATTCTACGCACCTTGAAACGTAAAGTGACAAATTTTGAGGGGGGGTTATAAAAATTTTTTGCGATACGATCACATAGGCTTATTATTAGAAATAATAAACCAAAAACTATAGATCATGGATATGTCCATTGTTGTAGGTGCAATTTGAAAATTAAAATGATGAAATAAAATACACACAAGATATTTTATGAATAATATGTTCTAATAATATGTACCTACCTATTCAATTTTCTATAAATAAACGAAACTTTTTCTTTAAAAAAAACCCTCCGATCGCACGTAATATATTTACAGCAGTATTCTAGAGAACCTTGCTTCATAGCTACCTATGATTTTGTTTACTGGGATCGCGTTGCATTTTTTGTGGCAAAAAGTGTCGCGAAAAATTCCTTCACCCCCAGCCAAAAGACATATCCATGTCAAAAAAAAAACATTTGTTGGGTTCTGATGGGTGAAAAATAAACTATTCGTAAAATAACTCGCAAAACTTTTGTCAAATTGGCAAAATCGCATGTTTTTCGTAGAGGTGTTAAGGTTTTACTTCTCATGGTTTTTCACGTACCTCAACGCTAAAATCTCAGCTTTCCATCGGTATAATCAGTTCTAATTTCCCTACGCTAATTGGGGGAGAAAAATACGTTTGACTGAGAAAAACCTGGTTCTTCTTATGGGAATCAAGGTTTTTGGTCCTTAACGCTGATTCCAATGGTCTCATCACTGATGATCACATGATAGTCTCGGAGTTTGACTGCATCATTTTTGTTTTTAATTTAGTTATTTGGTACTTACTTAGCTCTCCTCGCACATTGTACTCAACACGATTAAATAGTGAATTAATAAGGCTTTTGTTCAGACCATAATCGAGATCCTCATGAGATATGTCATTCCTTTCCACTTCCATACGAGGAAGCTGCGAGAATTGAATGTTCAACTTGTCCATAAATAGAAACCACATAACTAAATGAAAAAAAAAGATGCAATCATAACCCGATTTTAGGTTATTACGTATTACCAGTGATGATACTAATATGACTAAATATGACTAAAATAAGAATACAATTAAAACTGACTACACCTGAGATCTTAGAGCAGTTTTTGGTGTTGAGGTACGAGAAAAACCATGCGGAAGCAAAACCTTAACAACCATAAAACGTTGTCTGTTTCCACGAGAATAATGAGTTGCAAAGTTAACCGATTTCGACGGTTAGGTCATCATCAGTAACAAGCAATAACTCATTAGCAATAAATTATTGTTTGTTACTGATGACCAAACTGTCGAAATCAGTTGGGAAGAACATTGTCTATTTCCTCGAAAATTAACTCATTATTTTCGAGGAAATAGACAATGTTCTTCCCAACTACGACTTTTATTAAAATGGGTTTCCACAATCTTGTTGCGAGTTTTATTTTTTTAACACAGAATGTGTTTTTGCGATGACCTACCGAAAAAAAATCGTCACGAAAAAGCGACAGAAAAAACCGTTACGCGCCTTTTATAATGATTTTCACGTGCAACCAAGCCGTTGGTAAGGAAATAGAACTCCCGCAGTGTTCATTGCACAGAAATTGTTCACCATTCGTTGGAAAGCTCTCAATTTATATAGTATTTTTCTTGTAGTTACATATTTATTTATATAACATTTATAGGGTTTTAGACCAAATTAAATGTCTAACAATTATTTATTTTATTATTGCCAAAGACTCCACATTTATTATTGTTGTTTTTTATTTAACGGATGACTAGCATCGCAAAAACACATTCTGTGTTCCTATGATTTCATACAGAGTGTTATGAGTTTTTGCTCAAATAACTAAAAGTTTCTTGCTAAAGGTTTTTTATGTTATTATTTTATGATTAGGCAAATGGCTCGACTGTATTGAATTTTGGTGTTAGAGTGACATCACCTTGTCCACCTCTGAAGGAGGTGTCCCTATTGTGAAGGAGCAAGTACCCTCGTATTAAAGAGGAACAGCTTCACTTCTGTGGGAGCAAGTACGTCCCTGAAGGGGACAACAGCTTCACCAGTAGTGGGAGCAAGTACGGATCTTGGAAAGATCCAACAGCTACACCACTATAAATTTAGGAGCAAGTACGATCTCCTGAAGGGAGATCAACAGCTACACTAAATTTTATGGGAGCAAGTACGAGGCTCTGAAGGAGGCTCAACAGCTACACCATAGATTTTTATTGGGAGCAAGTACGGTCCTTGAAGAGGGCCAACAGCTTCACCAATAATTTAGTAGGAGCAAGTGAGATCCCTGAAGGGGACCTACAGCTACACTACTGTATTAATCAGGAGCAAGTACGCCCCCTGAAGGGAGGCAACAGCCCAACTGATCAGATTATTGAGGAGACAAGTACACCTTACCAAGTAAGGTAACAGCTACACTCAATAGGTTTTGGCAAGGAGTTTTTTAGGGTTTTGAAAGTAAAAGAGCTTTTTAGGTGGAGTGGTCAGACAGAAGGTCAGGAATAGAATGGGTGACTAGAATTGGGCCCGCTCCCTATTTAAGCAGACCTAGGGTTCCCCTTCTCGGTATCCCGGGAATTTCCCGAGGGTCCCAGGGGAATGGCCTAGGCTGTCGGGGAAAACCCAGGTTACTGACCTTCTGTGCTGAATTTTATTCTTATCTGAATATTTATAATTTTACATTTATGATACTTGTTAATTTACATAATGGCTGATCTTATTCACTAATAAACATATTCTTAACTTAGTTGTTATAAAGCTAGTGGGGAAGGTTTATAACATACCTCCCCCAATATGTTTGTTACAAAGTAAATTTTTTTTTTTTTTTTTTTTTTTTTTTTTTTTTTTTTTTTTTTTTTTTTTTTTTTTTACTTATTTTCTAACTTAGAATAAGGATTGGAGGGTCTATTATGTTTTTTCCCTCTTCGTCGGGTGTGGCGAGTCGGGCCGAACTTTGAAGGTTGGTTCTCCCAGATGTTCTCCTTGATTTCTTGGTCGCTGGTTGTAGCGGGGCCTCGTTGGTTGGCTGTGTTGAGCATCGCTGTCCGACGAACATCTATCTGTTCCGCCTTTCGTTGTTGTAAGAATTCTTTGGTGAAGTACTCCTTGAGGGGTGCTCTGTTCTCTTTCCCCTTTTGTTGCTTGGGCGTATGTTCGGGGGCCGGCTTCTGCTTTTCTGGGAGTGCTGGTTCGGTGGTAGGATGTATCGTTTCCGCGATCATCTCCTTTATATCCGTGATGGATGGTGGTATTGGAGTGACCGGGTTTTTGATCATCGAGTGAAGTGTTGATTGTCTCTTCTGCTCGACAGGAGCCGGTGGTAGTGCGGTTTGGACTGTCTTCAATATAAGCTCCTTTATGTCCGTCATAGACGGCGGGATCGGTGTCACGGGATTTTCGATCATGAAACGAAGTCTCGACATTTCGTAAGTGATTCGTGCGAGATCCATTTTGCAAGTGGTGATTAATTTGAGATACCGAAGGGTTTTTATGTGGGTCGATATCGGTTGGAGAAGGGGAAAATCTGACCCTCAGGTTGTACCGTTGGGGTGCTTGACCTGCGGTCGCGGTACCTGACGGATTATTGTTGCCTTTCTCATTTGGTGAAGGGATTATTAATCCGGCTTTGCAGCGGTCAATTGACACGTTGTGAGGGGATCCTTCTCGTTCTATTGTGATTGTTTTGCCATTGTTGACTAAGACTTTAAATGGTCCTTCATACAAAGGTTGTAGGGAAGTTGTTTGGACAGGTATTTTTACGTATACCCACTTTGCTTGTAATAGTGTTGATGGTAGATAGTTTTTCTTTAGAGTTTGTATTTTCTTGACAGTTGGATTGTTGGTGGTTTGTTGCGGTGAAAATATGTCTCCGGGTAGTCGTAGGGGGTATCCGAACGTCCGAGATGCCGGGGAAGATTCGTCCGCTGTGACACAGTTTCGTAGCCCTAGCATAACTAGGGGTAAGTTGCGTACCCAATCGATGTTTTTTGTTTGGGCCGCCAAACTGGATTTAAGCGAACGGTGCCAACGTTCTATTTTACCGTTGCTTTGAGGATGATAGGCGTTGGTATGGCGGTGTTGTATACCGAAGGTGTCGCACATATTTTTGAATATGTGTGATTCAAATTGCCTTCCTTGGTCTGTTGTTATTGTGTGTGGTACCCCGTATCTGCTGATCCAAGTAGTCAGGATTGCTTCTGATACTGTATCTGCATCTATTTTTGCGAGGGGTATGCATTCTATCCAATTGGTGGCTCTATCAATAAATGTGAGGCAGAATTTCTTTCCTTGTGACATAGGTAATGGTCCTACTATGTCTACATGTAAATGACCGAACGGTGGCGTTTTTGGAAACGTTTGTAAAGGTGCCTTGGTATGTTTGTGTATTTTGTTGAGCTGGCATGGTTGGCATTGTAGGACCATTCTCTTGATTTCTGTGTTCATTGCGGGCCAGAAGAATCTGTCTGTTATAAGCTTTCTGGATGTTCGTATACCAGGGTGACATAATTTGTGTATTCGGTCAAACGTTTCCTTCCTCATGTTGGAAGGTACGTAGGGCCGTATTTTGTTATCCTGGAAGTTGCAGAGTAGTGGGCCATGTGGGGTTTGTTCCACACGCCTGCGGTTGGGATGTTTTGAGAAGTAGATTTCAATTTGGGGATCTTTTCGTTGTTCCTCGATGAGTTTGAGTGTATCATCTGGTGTATATATCTCCTCTATCCTGGACCATGCGTCGGCAACTACGTTGTCTTCTCCTTTTTGATAACGTATATCCGTTGTAAATTGGGATATGAAATTAAGTTGCCTAATCCTTCTTGGGCACGCGGTTTTTGGTAGTTGGTTGAGTGCATATGTCAAAGGTTTGTGGTCCGTGAGGATGTGAAAGTGTCTACCTTCCAATATGTCTCTGAAGTGTCTTACTGCTTCAAAAATGGCTAACAATTCCCTGTCAAACGTAGAATATCGTTGTTGTGTGTCTGAGAGGGTTTTGGAGTAGAATCCTAGTGGCTCAACGTTATTTCCGTTATATTGACTGAGAGCTGCTCCGATGGAGACGTCACTGGCGTCACATGCGAGCTGGAGTGTTGCGTGTTGACGGGGGTGAGCCAGTAGGGTAGCTTCAGCTAGCATTTGTTTTAGTTTGTCGAAAGATTCAGATGCTGCAGGGGTCCAGTCAATAGGAGTTTTATCGTTTTTCTTGGAGTTGTGAAGAAATTGGTTGAGTGGTCTCTGGACTTTCGCTATGTTTTTTATCCCACGTCGGTAGAAGTTAATCATCCCTAGGTATCGGCGAAGTTGGGAGACGTTTGTAGGTTTTGGGTAGTCCTTGATTTGTTGGACCTTTGAGTTGAGTGGTTTGATTCCGTCTTTTGAAATAGTGTGTCCGAGGAAGGTTACGCTCGGTTGTCCTAGTACGCATTTGTCGATATTTAACTGGAGCCCATGTGATGCAAGTTTTTCTAGTACCGTTTGTAGATGTACTTCGTGTTCTTGTTCGTCCCTTGATGCGATTAGAATATCATCAATGTAGATGAATACGAAATTCATGCCTCTTAGTAAGTGGTCCATGAATCGTTGAAAAGACTGGGCGGCGTTGCGTAATCCGAATCCCATTCTTGTATATTCGAAGAGTCCAAAAGGCGTAATTACGGCTGTTTTTGGTACGTCTTCCGGCGCGATAGGTATGTGGTGAAATGCTTTTGTAATATCTAGCGTGCTGTAGATGGTTGTACCTTCGAGGAGGGTGTTGCAGTCTCGTAAATTGGGTACCGAGTATTTGTCCGGAACGGTGCGCGAATTTAGCTGCCTATAGTCTCCACAGGGTCGAATGGATCCGTCGGGCTTGGTGACTATGTGTAATGGTGAGGACCATGGGGATTTAGACGGTCGTATGACTCCCATGTCTTGTAGGCGTGTGAATTCGTTTTTCGCCAATTTGAGTTTGTCCGGTGCCAATCGTCGGGCTTTCGCATATACTGGAGGTCCCTTAGTTTCGATGTAATGGTAAACTCCGACGTCTTTATACACAGGATTTCCGTTTGGTCGGGATATCTGTATGTATTTTTCCAAAAGTCGTTTATATTTTGCGTTTGGCGGGATATGTGTGATGGAGGCGATTGGTTTTGTAGCTGAGATAGAGTTTATCCGTCCAGAGATAATTTCGCCATTTTCGGAGTTTATTAATCTTCCTTTTTTCAGGTCTACTAGGAGGTGGTAGTAGCTTAGGAAGTCTGCCCCTATGATGGCTTTAGGTATATCTGCGACGGTGAAGTCCCAAGTATAATGTCGGGCGTTGAGTTGTATTTTGGCGGTGAGGTTGCCATATGATGAGATGGAGGATCCGTTTGCCGCGTATAAGGAGGTTCGTGAGCGATGTTGTCTCCTGACGAGCTTATTAGGTAGAACCGAGATTGATGCACCGGAATCTACGAGGAATGGTATGCCTTGTTTCTGACAGTAGATAAAAAGGCGGTTTGATGTTGTATTTGCAGGGCGTCCCGCCGATACGGCTGCAAAAATTAGTTTTCCGACTGGAATCGGCAGGGTTTTTCGCATTTCTTCGCGTCCCTCCCCCATTTCTCGTGGTACCAACAATTCGTTCTTGTCCTAGATCTGGATGGTGATCGGGACTGATCTCTGTTTCGGGAGCGATTCTGGATTTGCGGGTTGCGTCGTCCCCTATCTCGAGATCGGGATCGTGAGCGCGCCTCTCGAGGACGTTGTGACGATAACTGTTCAATTTTGTTGGTTAGCTCGGCGATTTGTTGGTGCAGCGAACTTGTAGGGGTGTCGTGAGTTGTTGATGACTCCATGATTCTATCTGCGATTAGTGCGAGCTTCGTGGGATCCGATTCCGTGGATGCTGCGAGAATGTTGCGGCAGGCAAGGGGTAGTCGATTCATCCATAATCTACATAGTAAGGTGGATGGTATTTCGGTTCCCGCGACGTACCTCATGTCATTAAGGAGCTGAGATGGGGTTTGGTCTGATATCGGCGGGTTGTCGAGTAGTAATTGAAGTGATTTCGACTCTGATCGGCTATATGTGGAGTTTAGCCTGTCCTTTAATAATGAGTATGGCTTTTCTCCTGGGTCCGTAAGTAAATCAGCGACTTGGCGTAAGGCTTCGGGTGGAAGGACGGCGATGACCCTGTTGAATCGGGTTGTTTGTGAAGTGATTCGCTCATTTGAAAAAATCGCTTCTGCTTGAAGGAACCAGAGTTTGGTATCCGCGCTGAGAAATGCCGGGAGCCTCGTTGTGGACGAGAGGGTGTCCAATGTCTGGGTGTCTTGCGTCATGATGGGGTGAGTTGAGTGATGACGGGAAGAGAGTGAGACAAACGAGGCGGACAACGGCAGAGGAGCGGGTTCAAATGTCGGTGGTCACCAGTGTTATGAGTTTTTGCTCAAATAACTAAAAGTTTCTTGCTAAAGGTTTTTTTATGTTATTATTTTATGATTAGGCAAATGGCTCGACTGTATTGAATTTTGGTGTTAGAGTGACATCACCTTGTCCACCTCTGAAGGAGGTGTCCCTATTGTGAAGGAGCAAGTACCCTCGTATTAAAGAGGAACAGCTTCACTTCTGTGGGAGCAAGTACGTCCCTGAAGGGGACAACAGCTTCACCAGTAGTGGGAGCAAGTACGGATCTTGGAAAGATCCAACAGCTACACCACTATAAATTTAGGAGCAAGTACGATCTCCTGAAGGGAGATCAACAGCTACACTAAATTTTATGGGAGCAAGTACGAGGCTCTGAAGGAGGCTCAACAGCTACACCATAGATTTTTATTGGGAGCAAGTACGGTCCTTGAAGAGGGCCAACAGCTTCACCAATAATTTAGTAGGAGCAAGTGAGATCCCTGAAGGGGACCTACAGCTACACTACTGTATTAATCAGGAGCAAGTACGCCCCCTGAAGGGAGGCAACAGCCCAACTGATCAGATTATTGAGGAGACAAGTACACCTTACCAAGTAAGGTAACAGCTACACTCAATAGGTTTTGGCAAGGAGTTTTTTTAGGGTTTTGAAAGTAAAAGAGCTTTTTAGGTGGAGTGGTCAGACAGAAGGTCAGGAATAGAATGGGTCACTAGAATTGGGCCCGCTCCCTATTTAAGCAGACCTAGGGTTCCCCTTCTCGGTATCCCGGGAATTTCCCGAGGGTCCCAGGGGAATGGCCTAGGCTGTCGGGGAAAACCCAGGTTACTGACCTTCTGTGCTGAATTTTATTCTTATCTGAATATTTATAATTTTACATTTATGATACTTGTTAATTTACATAATGGCTGATCTTATTCACTAATAAACATATTCTTAACTTAGTTGTTATAAAGCTAGTGGGGAAGGTTTATAACACAGAGTATGGAAAAAGAAATAAACCGGGGGGTGCAGGGGGGCGGAGCCCCCCGCCGAGGCGCAAAGCGCCGAGTTTTTATTTAGTTTTTTATATTTTATATTTATATTAATATTTTTTATATATATATTTTTATATTTAGTTTTATCGAATTTTATTTTTATTTTATTTATTCGTACCTTCAGTAACAACCAAAAGAAAAACATGTGATTTTGCCAATTTGTGAAAAATTAGTTCACGAGTAGATTTTTCTCCCCTCAGGACTCCAAAAATAGTAGGCAGTAGAAAGATGGGAAATTTGACGTGTTTCCCAACAGAGTAATCAGATTTGAAGTTGCATGTAAATTAAGGGAGGTATGGTCATTTTTATGGCTCAAGGTCAAAAACACAAAACAATCTGAAAAGTGAAACATTTCGGATTTGTGTGTAGTGAAAAAAGGTTTGTCAAGTGGGTGTGGCACATATTTTCCTCCTTGCCCATAACCTGGTAGGTAGTATGGATGAGCCGATGCATAGCAGCTGATCTTTTTTTATCCTACGCTGGACGAAGGCCTTAATGCCATCTCCTTCCTGGCAGCAGTATAAATTGCTTTTTCTTCTCCACTCGGAGTCTTCATCATTTTGTCTTAGTTGAGGGATTGTTGGGCAATGGTCCAAGTGCCTGGCATCCATTGTTGCATTGGTATTGCACAGGGAGCATGCCGGTGTAGGAGTAACTCCTATTCTGTGGAGATGGCTCTGGAGGAAGTCATGTACAGATGCTAACCCAAATCTCGCTACGAATTCCCTCCGGGGCAGGTTTCGAGGGATGGGTTGAACTATGAGTGATTCCCTAAGGTCGCATTTCGAGGCCGTTCCAGTCGGGCTTGGGTAAGACTCATCTCAGTCTTGTTCATTGCCTGGTTGTGGGTGATGAGATCGTCAGTGGGTGGCATGTCACTTCCTTTCTTGACAAGTTCGTCGGCCTTTTCGTTACCCATCACATCATAATGCGAGGCTTCCCATAGGAGGACCACTCGCCATCCCTTCAAGATCAACGCCCCTAGGACTCTCTTTGCGCTGAGGGTGCTGTGTTCCTCAGGGACATCGGGCGAACACAGTGCGAGGATTGCCGACTGGGAGTCAACAACAAATACAACATTTGTTGGGGAACGGGATAGGCTAAGGAGTGCATCAGCAGCCTCAGATACAGCACGGACCTCCGCATCAAAGTTGGTGGACATTGGGCCCAAGGCGAAACCACCTTCAAACAATCCTGGGGAATGGTAACCTACACCTGTCTTCCTCTGAGCTCGGTCTGCAGAGCCATCAGTGTATATTTGAACCCAGCAGTCCACTGGGTGGAGTTCAGCAAGTGTCTCAAGGGACCGGGATCTCAGCTCCTTCCGAGTGGTGTCCTCTTTCCTTACCGCCAGGCCTATGGAGAGACTGAACTCTGGGACAGGCATTCTGAGGTCCGACACACCAGCAATGGCTAATGGCTGGGTAGCTGATCTCAAACATCACTCTCTAAGTATCTTGCAGTAACCTCATAGGGGACCATCTACATAGCAACTCGTACAACAATCCCTGAAAATTTCATCAAAATCGGGAGGAAAATGTAGAAATTATGGCTGTTTAAGGATATTCGGTACGTTTGCGCTTGCGCAGCGACAATTATCGATACGGAAGCGTTGATTTTCATAGGGGACCATCTACACCCCAAATTTCATCGGAATCGGACAATAACTTCGTATAGTTTTGCCCGTTACAAGGATTTCATGACAGACCAACTAGGAACCAAAATTGATCAAGAAGGCCTGAAACGTAAAGCGCAAGGGAAAATTTTGATTTTGGAGAACTTTTTTTCAACCTTGAAAAGTGAAAACAATCCTTCCGCTACCTTGGTAGACTCGAAAGTAAAATGATATTAGATAGTCTTCCTGAAGTTTCAACATGCGATACCCTGTAGAGAGTGGATCCTGCGTAAAATGGCAATTGTGTTGAAGCACTTGAGAGTCAGAAACTTTCGAATTTGACAAATCACATTCCACATACGTCCGTTCACAGTTGTAGTAATTACCTAAGAAACAGAAGGGATTTTATAGTCCCAATAAAACCGTCGAGCACCTTCGGAAAGTAAGCAGGGAGGTACCTGCCCAGTATTGGCACCGCGCCTACAGTTTGTTGCGGATTCAATGACACCGAGCATTGATATGCTAAACGGATTCCTCTGACAACTTTCCGAATCGAAGGTCTCCGCGATGGCGGATATCTGTTGCCAGAATCACGAAATCCATATCGTCCCTATACCTGGTAAACCATGTAAGTCGAGTTTATCAAATTTTACTGGGGACACTAAACACTAAATAATTCAGTTTTCATTCCACACGCAATAAGTTTTTTTCGTTCCATTCCTTAAAACAGGTGGTAACAGTAGTATTTCAAAGAGCCTGAGACTAATTTCATCAAAATTTACTTTAGCGAACGAAAAAAGGGGGGGTTTTAGGGATGGTTAGGGATGGGTTAGGGGTTGGAGATAGCTCAGGGCTGGGTTGGGTTAGATATGGACTAGGGATGGGTTGAGGATGGGCTAGGTATGAGTTAGGTTAGGGATGGGATAGGGGTTAAGGATAGGTTGGAGATGGGCTAGGGACGGATTAGGGGTTGGGATAGGTCAGGGCTGGGTAGGGTAAGAACTGAGGATGGATTAGGGATGGACTAGGGATAAGTTAGGTATGGGTTATGGATGGGTTGGGTGTGGGGTAGGGATAGGACAGGGCTGGGTTGGAGATGAGCTGTGGATGGGTTGGATATGGGTTAGGGATGGGTAAGGGGTTAGGGATTGGTCAGAGATGGATTTCCTCAATCATTATCTCTTGTATCATTAATTTTACAGACAGATTAATTTTATTATTAATTTTTTGTTTCCTGTAAAACATAAGCAGACCAATAGCACACTACTAATCTCTTTTTGTTCTTTCTATCATCAGCATTACAGCTACGTCAAACAGCCAACAAATCAATCAATTCATCTAAAATTATCCTCCTAAATAATGTAAAAATAATTTAGAAACAATGCGGAATAACACGTAGGTAGGTCGTGATCTTAAGGTTGGCCACAGTATGGAAAATCACGTGTCTGCAGAACACAAGGAGTGGAATTTATTGCTGAAATTGAGACTAATAAATAGGTTTCTTTTTATGATCACTTTCTACGAACTCCATTCATGATTTAGTAAACTTTTACATGGAAAAAAGTTTTAAAAAACTGACTATCTTTGATGGAAACTTGCCACCAGCGTGAGCTGCTCACTCTTATGAAGGCATACGCAGGACTTACATGGTTTTCCGGCGAAAAAATAGGTAACCGACTTACACGTTTTTTCAATGCCTTCTGGGTAAAAAACTATTCATCAGATTGGAAAACGGCTTCACTAAATGAATCGAGTGACCCTAATTTACCTGAAAAGCTCAAAACCTTATTTTCGAAAAAATACCGACTTACATGGTTTACCAGGTATAGGGACGATATTTCGTCGTTACTTACTGACATAGTGGAAGTAATTTAGCACAGAACTGACTGGACACCCACCGATAACTCAGATAAGTAATTATATTTAAAAAATACAAAAGCGCAGGTATCCAAGAATTGTTTAGAATGTTAGGACGCCTAAGGATAGTTTACTCCCAAATTGTCAACCCCAAAAACCTTGAGCTAGTCACGTAGTCAACTAAAAACCTCAAAAATGTTCCATTTTTTCAGTTTTTCAAAAAATGTTTCAATTTATAAGTTCCAATAATACTACACATCTTGATAAACATAAAATAGACAATAAAAATAAATATTTATTAATTTTTTTAATTTATTTATTTATTTTATCACTCTACGAGTGACAAGTGGTCGGTCCACATAAATATCACACGGGGTCTCAGTCGGTCGCCGTTCGTTCCTTGTTGCGGGTCAGTATTTCCCCAAATTGCAGGGGCTCAAACTTTAAAAGTTGCACCTGAATTTGAAATGTTCAAGGATTTTGGAAATTCATTAGTGCATGGGCGTAGGGCATTGAAAAACTAAAAGATTGCCGCCGAAATAACCAAAATCGAACAATAATTGTCAGAGAAATATGGGAAACAACCAAATTGAATAACGGGGTTTCCCATATTTCTCTGGCAATTATTGTTCGATTTTGATGAGTCCAGCGGCAATCTTTCAGTTTTTCAATTGACTATGCCCATGCACTAATGAATTTCAAAAATCCTCGAACATTTCAAATTTAGATACAACTTTTAAAGTTTGAGCCTCTGCAATTTGGGGAAATACTGACCCGCAACGAGGAACGAACGGCGACCGACTGAGACCCCATTACGATCGAGCTTCCAATAATCTTAAGAGTGCGGGCCCTCTAGTACATGCATGATCGTGAAATGAATGCAACGAAGACAAGAGGCACTCAAGTGATGCTGGGTGTGGTGACGGGACGATTCTATCAAAATGCGACATACGCAGAACGAAAAACAATGCAGTGATTCCACAGAAAATAGGTAGAGAAACCATCACTAAACAGGATCACAGTGGAAGATTTGTTAGTAGTTATGAACGTAAAGATAATCACTATTGACGAACTATAACAGTCACACACACTGGACGATGGACGTTAACATGACAGTGAAATGAAAATCCTACACCTATAGAACTAAGAAGAAAATGGTGGGATGCGAGATCGGAACGGTGAGACGACGCAAACCGAGACACAACTTTTGAACCAATTTCATGCAAAAGACCCTACCTTCCCTTCAGCAGGTTGATAATACAAACATAATTTCATGAAAATATCAGCTTATAGTTTCAGTAGGTACTCAGATTTCAAAATAGGTACGGATTTTTGGAGCACTAATCTCATAAAGTATTTTTTGACTCAATGAAATAAATAGATCAACTAGGAAGTGAGTTCTGCCTGGAATAATAAACACATTTGGAATATTTCTTCGTTTTCTTCAAAAATTCGATAGAATCAGGGTTTAGGGCGCCAAGTGAGTGGAAGAAGTGGAGGCGCTGTGGCGAGCGGATGGTGGGAAGCGGTACGATAATGCGTTAAGGAGGTCTCAGCCAGTGAATAAAATGTGTTCCCCACTTTTCTTCGGGATAATAGGTCGATTTTGATGATTCCTGCGGCTATATTTTATTTTTCCAATTCCCAAGGTAGAAGCACTAAAAAATTTCAAAAACCCTTAACATTTTTAAATGGGGAATTTACCTCATATTTTTAAAAAATTGCATGAAAGAGGGTTTACTGATATGGAAGAAAACCATAGTGTGCAGCTCGAAAAAGCATCCAAAAAATTTAAGGAATTTAAGGAAGATGTAAATTTTAAACGTAGCGGCAATCTGTACATGGGGGCAGCCATGTTGCGACGTATCCAGCTTCTTAACCAATCTGACTTCATAGGGGGATCTGTACCCCTTACGACAGTAGCGCTACCTCTGGAAGCATAAATTAAACAATAGCTAACGTGGTCAACGCAGGAGTGAGCGACTGGGGGAAGAAAAAACGCAGATGCAAAATTGAACAAAAGAAGCAATTTTACTCACTCTACCTATTATTATTTTACGACTCTACCTATTAGTTTATCAAGCATTATTAGTCCTTATCTTTTCTTATTTAGTTTCTATATTAGTTAGTTTCGTTATTTGAATCACATTATTTGAGTTACGTATGGTTACAAGGGCGCGTACAACTCTACCTGTAGATGTTCTTTGATACTATTTGCTGAGATACTTCTTTTAGGCTTCGCCAGAGCACAGCAGTGTGAATTCGGTCAGTTTTCACGTCATTTTGCGGGAGGAACCCCAGGGTGTGAAGTCCTCATCTTCCCTCGATTTTCACAGTGTTTTTTGACCGACGCTTCACTTCAGCCATTATCTTCTACGGTAAATTTTTTCCCTTGGGTATTCCTGGTGTTAAACTTATTCTAGGGCCCTATTATAGAATTTGACTTGAAATTTCAGAATCTAAATTTGAAGCAAATTCCTCATTTAGGTACAACTTTTTACTTCTTTTACTTTTGGAATTAACAAGTGCATGGGTGTAGAGCTTATAAAAATAAGAAGAACGCCACAAGAATCAAGAAAATTGGATGATTATTGATGAAAACTGACCTGACCAGCTATGAGACAGCTGGGGGATGGGGGAGGCACTGGGGGTCTCAGTCAGTCGCAATTTAGTCCTCATTCCGGATTAGTCTAATCTCTTACGAACTGGCGCTAGGTTGCCCCTTCCACCCCACCCCTGACCAACCTTCTGAAGGAGCAACATCGGCACCCACCATCCCCAGTGCCTCCCCCATCCCCCAGCCGTCTCATAGCTGGTCAGTTTTCATAGTTTTTCCTAGTTTTCTCAGGAAATAATCATAAAATTTTCATGTTTCTTGTGGCATTCTTTTTATTTTTATATTCTCTACAGTTCACACCCATGCTCTTGTTTATTTTCTTGATTCTTGAGGCTTTCTTTTTATTTGTATAAGCTCTACAGCCATGCACTTGTTAATTACAAAAGTAAAATTCCAAAAATAAAAAATAAGTAAAAAGTTGTACCTAAATTTGAAATGTTCAGGGTTTTTCGAAATTCATTAGTGCATCTACCTTAGGAAATGAAAAACTAAAATAATGCTGCAAGAATCATCAAATTGCCAGAGAAAAATGGAAAAAACCCTTTATTCACGGACTGGGACCCCAGGTAGCGCTAGTTGTGCCTCGGTTGGGAGTAGATTTTCATCGGCGAGCAACTCCAAATATTTACTAGCAAGATTCAAAATTGACGAGTTGTCCATTGGGTACGATAAAAAGTAAAAGTAAAAAGTAAACAACTATCTCAGGTTGAATTTTCGTCTAACTGCCATTCCTGGCCTGTTGAGTACGGAGGAGAGTAGGAAAATTGAAATTGGTCAAAATTAGTGCTTTGGTTAGAGGTGTCACTCCGCCGACATGAAATAAATTCTCGCATCTATGATGCCGACATACATATCCTCAAACCAACATACACAACGAAGAGAAACTGAATACGAGACACAAGCTCCTTGCCAAGACAAAAACCCGTTTCCCCACGTTATCTCAAGCTGTTTCTGCTTCTAGACACAAATACGAACCCTGTATCGCAGCTCTTGAGTCTTCCGACAAAACGGACTCATAGCTGCTGTTTTCTGGTCCGAGAGGATTCAACGACGTGGAGGAAGCAGCGGGGCTGCACCAAACGGCCGGCAGTTCCCTCTTCACTGGTTTCATATCTAGTTTTCTTCTGGGCAATGTATTGTTCCCTGATTCCAACAGTATCAGTCATTGAGGTTCTACAAGACGTCTATTACGAAGATATATTTTGAAAGGCCCTGTAAGTGTATGAAGTTGTTGTGCCTACTTCCTACTTCATACCAGCAACATACCTCAGATGTTTACTAATACTACAAACTTAACGGCAAATTTGACGATCGATCCAACAAACAATTCTCCGTCAAATTGATTGAGAATAAGTTCTTCAGGAATAAAACTTTTCCTTCCTCGGGGCTCGAAGGATTACCTGACTCAATTCCTTTCAGAGCATGGGTACTTCCGCTCTTTCTTAGGAAAGCCACTGACTGCACTGACCCACAGTGCAGATACTGTGGGATAGAAGAGGATGATGATATCTGCCACACCTTCTTCACATGGCCACAATGGTCAGAGGTCATCGGAACATTGCGTCCACACAAAATCATACATGAGATGATTATGAACAAATCGAACTGGGACGCAATGGCAGTATTTGTCACAGCAGTCTTCAAAGCAAAAAAGCTGGATGGAAGATGGGAGGAAGAAGAAGAGGAATAGAATTGATGGAGAGATAGGATGTATGACTGGAGAGCAGATAGGAGCAGCTTTTAGGCACAAAAAAAAGGGCTCACCCTGAAGTAATACTGTTCAAGTGGTTCCGGAGTGAGTCCTAAGGAGAGGGACTGGGGTTTCAGTAGTCAAACACTGTGAAACTTCGCTCTTAGTTTCCCCGCTCCCGAAAAAAATGTGTCTGGCATCTTTACCTACTTGGTTGTTAATATTGACGCTGGTGTGATTTTCAGACCGTAAAATCCTTCGAACCCTGAGAAAGGTAATAAATTTATCGAAAGCTCGGCAAAGGAGGAGTTTTATTCCTGTAGACATCAATCCTATTTTGACAAACTACATACCGATCACTAGAATTAAGCATTATCAAGTTTGGAATACTTGAATGGAAATGATTCACGAGCTAGAAACGAACAGGATGCAGCGAGTAGGAACTTCCAATTACTATGCAAAGCGTCAAAATAATAAAGTTCATGATGTTGCCAAAATACTTTGAAAACGATGGCTGCAACAGCTTTTCACATCACATGAAAAACCTGAGTGTAAGTTTATATAGGTACCTATCTTCTGTTTTTATAAATTACGTTTTTTTAATATCATTTGGAGGTGAGAGTGGTGATGAAACACAATTTCACTTCAAATGCAGGGTGGTTGTGTCAATCTTGAAATATTTTCTAGGTTTGATGAGGATAACAGTTCGTTCAGGCCACTTTTATTTATATATTTTCATTTCAGCTAAGCGCTTTTGATGTGTAATCTTCATCAGAGTTTTTGTACAATTGATAGCAAGGATTGGCTTCTCAATCCTGACTATGCTCTCCCTAGTTGTGAGATCTTGAGTTCCACCTTGAAGTTACTTTATCAAGTTTCAGGCTTTGCATATCTGTGGCATCTGAGGATTGCTAAGGCAGGAATCTGAGATTTACAATCTAGCACCGAGTAATGGAGACAACGAAGAAGGAAGCTAACGGGTGGCAATCATAGATGAGTGGATATGATATCGCGACAGTGGTGCTGCTCTGATCCTGAGATTGGAAGATGTTGACCAATAGCAATACGTCCAGGGGAGGTAGAAGAGAGGGATACTTGGCTCTAACATTCCCTGGTGGCTAAATTAAAAGAATCGATCAATTAATAAACTTCGGGAAAAGGTGGATAATTCGATGGGGAGAGGTCTGGGGAGTGAGGAGGGCGTGGAAACACTTCCCATTTGAATAACTGTGACAGTAGCTAGTAGAAGGACACCTTCAGAAAAAAAATTTCACTCGGAATCTTCCACGCTTTCGCGCCCGTTCAAAAACCCTCCCGCCACCTGCGACTTTCTGTTTTTCCAAGGATTCCAAAGGTTAGTTATTGAAATTTGAGCCAAAATACCAGGTGGATGTACATAGAGGTTGGGTTAACATGACATGAATACCTCGCCTTTCTTTGCTTGGCATCTTTGTTACAATACCTAGTATTTTTCGAAGGGGTGTAGGGATCTCTAAACCAAAAAACATAACTGCCTGCCAGCACAACTATTTGGGCTCTACTAGTAAACCTCAATTGGGGAGCATCCAATCCTCAATAGCTCGAGGCGAAAAGCCACGACTATGCAATCATCCAAAGCTGAAGCCGTTGAGCCTCAAAATTTCACAATAATGGAAGAAAAAACAAAGATATAATTATGGAAAACGCCTGCCCATTAAAACTGCAAATTGTAGTGTGAAGATTGAATATCGACAGCATTTAACTTGAATGAACGAATGCACGTCTACCCTCATCAAACCCAGATTGACGAAACCACCCATCTAATTGACCTAGAATGTGGGTGAATGGTTTCTGAACGAAACCAGGGTCATCCCCCAAAAATTTAGGGTAAAAAATGGGATTGTGTCACACAGCGCACAATCTCACAATCCACAATCTCATCACTTCACTACTAAACCTATCCCCAATGAAGTAACTTCCAGCGAAAGTGGTGCGTCCTACCATGTTATCAGCCTATTATCTCAAATGTCTCTTCACTTTCCGTTGCGCGGTGTCATTTGAACGTAGAAGAGGAAACTAGCCCTAACGCATGGATGGTAAAAAGAACGAAATTACTTACTTTGTGATTGCGTAGACATTCGCCGCTCCTGAATCATCGCCACATCCTCTCTGGTCATGGTCCTAAACAACAAATCGAGTTTAGCAACAAAGCGGAATCGAAATCACTTGAAACACGAGTGTCAGATAAGATAAAAAGGTTTAAACTGTTGACTATTTTTAAAACCGAGAAGAGCATATTTCGTTAGTACTGAGGCGAGAACAGGTAAAGGGAGATCTGGTGGAAAGAATTGCAGAAGCATTTAGCATCCTGAAGGTGACTCGAGTGTGGGAACTATTGAATGAGCGACTACACAGGGGAACTATTAGAGGAATGTCGGTTGAGAATATTCCGAAAACAAAGAAGTACAATCATTTACAGAGGGGTTTTCTCAGAAGAAAAATGTGTAGGGGGAATATTTCCAAACCTTAATCACTCGTGAAACATCTACTTCAGGCCTAATTTTTATTCAACAGCCATTACTGGCTGACGTCATCAGCTGTCTTCCAAAGGAGATGTGTTGATTTAAAAAACTATCCATTTACAATAAATCAACCGATACAATTTAGGATTTTAGGATCACTTGTCCGAAAAGTCTTGGTCCTGATGCAGGCATACAATTTGAATAGACGGGGTCCTCTAAAATTCAATTTATACCAAGCCAAAGTTGCTACTCAATCAGTCAATCGGTGTTCAAGAGTGCCGTTTCCGTAACAAAATTAGGGACTTTTTTTCTCAATGGATCTATAAGTTTTTTGTGGTACTGAATCCAAATATGAATTTTGCTGCCTTCTACAAGGTCGGCTTCACACCAAAACATGCAAAATATTTCACAAATGTCGCACTTTTCCAGTTTTTCGTTGATATACCTACCTGAAACTATGCATTTCTCGAAGATGACCACTCAGCACAAAATTAAAGTAAAATCAATTTCCTTCTAAAAACAGCGGCCAAACTCGATTTTTGAGCAAGTGGTCTTGGGGATCGCGTTTTGAAAACAGCGACTTTTAGCGAAAAGGTCGAAAACACCCACTAGTATCGGGGAGGGGAGGTAGCAGAGCAAGAAAGAATGAACATGGCGAAAAGGGGGCTGATTGGAAAGAAACTCCCCCTCATTAGGAAGGTATATCCCTGTGTGCTCCAACATCGACTGCGCCTGCAACTTCGAAGACGAAGACGATGGAAGCACGGCCCACTGATGAGGCAACGGATCTTACTCAAGTATTAATCACAGCAATGTTTTGCAACATGTTTCTCATCACAACACTACATTCTATTTCCATTTTTCCAGTTGAAAGTAGAACTGAGCCCTGCTCTGCTACCTCCTTTTCCATCAAAATGACGGAGGAATAATTTTCTTATAGAAAATTTAATGTACTTTCACGTGACATTTTCTTTATTAATCGGGTTCCAGAGGGTAGAAGTGGGGGTTTTCGACCTTTTCGCCGAAAAATCGCTGTTTTCCCCTGCTTTAATTTTCTATAGAATGGCAATTTTCGACGCGTAATTTCAGGTATATGAGCAAAAAGAAATATACTAGGTACTCTAATTTTGTTAAGGAAAAACAACCATTTGACTGGACTGAACAACAATATTGCAAACTTCAGAAGAAACATTGGCAACAAGCAATATACATTTCTTACAAATATACTGGAAAAAATGACCATGAATTAGATGAAAATATACTTAATTACAAATTACAAAAACCGATGAAAAAAAAAAATCCAGTCATGCAACATTAGTGATTTTTGTAAATATCGCACTACTCGAGGAATACTGTGACAACTCAAGAAACGCTTAGTTGAAGGAATCGCCATTTTTAACTACTTCCTTCTTCACTACTTTAACACCATTTTTGGAATATTATCTTCCTCTAAGATCTCTCTTCCGATCGAACGTCAAAAAACCGAGTGTTGTAATTTTTTATACTCGAAACTTTGATCTAACAGTCTGACAATTGATCTGAAACATAGATTGATCTGAACAAATTGAACTGAACAAATTTAACAATTGATCTCAAACATTGATGTAACGAGACAATTTTACTGATTGAATGAATTTACTATTGACTGTAAATTGGTTGAAATTGTGATCAGGAGAATTTGATGAGATGGAATTTCAGTCTCTGGTCAACACAAAGCCGGCTTAACGAAAATTAAGGTATCAGCTTCTGGTCTGCACAAAACCAGGTTACCAGATGAAGGGAAGTCGTCCCTAAAGATTTGCAATGAGCTGGTTGGGGGTTGAGAGCAAAGTTATAAATGCGGTTTGTAGAATGGTTGGAGGTGGACCCTCGACCAGTCTCGCAGCCGAGTACAGGCCTGGCATTCCGGCAACGTAGGCATCGGTTTTATTTGGAAAATATAATTACGAAGTTGACGTTTGCAACATCAATATTTCGTCATCATTGTTTTTCAATATCTGAAAATCTGCGAAATTGTGACGAGTCTTCAGTGCACAGAGTGGAATTCTTCGTGTATTTGTTATACCATTGAAAGCGGGACCTACCTAGCGCTCTACCCACCTCCTGAAGTAATTTCTCGACTGTGAACTTCTCTGGGGTCTTGCAGGTCATGTATGAATTACCGACAAACAGCGCGCACTCCAAACTCACAAAATCATACCATGGAATGAGAAGATCATCCCACACATCAGACCCCCTGCAGTCGCAAAGAGAGTCGTCCAACTGAGCTTTGAGTAATTTTAATTCGTCCGTAAGGGGAGTGGAGTCATGAGGTAATATTACTTCATCCGCGTTGAATAATTCAAGTATTTAATTCATTAAAAATACTCCAAAAAACCAAAACACTGACGAAAATAAACAATACTGACCAGATAAAACCGCAGCTTGTAGAGAATTTTGCAGATTTTCGAATATTGAGAAGCAGGATTTTAAAATTATTTAAGAAAAACCGTAAGAAACAAAAGGATCACAGTCTTAACCTAAATACTTAAACACCTGCTCTCCAGCGAAAAATCTAGTCACGATGCCTTCTTTGGCATCAATACCAAACTCAAATTGACCAAAAATTGAGATGGTACAGTATTCCATGACAAGTGAGATGTTTACGTAAAGAACTACTCGTAGAAGGTTATTAGGGAGAAAATATTTAGCGATAAAATAAATACGTACCTAATAATAATTTGGGCGTAATTTGCTTGATATTAAGGGAGTCTCAGTCGGTCACCGTTCGTTCATCGTTCCGGGTTAGTATCTCCATAAATTACACGCGCTCAAACTTTCAAAGTTGTACCTAAATTTGAAATTTTCAAGGATTTTCGAATTCCATTAATGCAGCAGTCTAGTGAATTGAATAACTAAACGATTGCAGCTGGAATCATCAAAATCGAGCAATAATTGCCAGAGAATGGGAAAAAGTGTTTATTCCGTTAGGTTTTTCTCATTTTTCTCTGGCAATTATTGTTCGATTATGACGATTCCAGCGGCAATCTTTTAGTTTTTCAATTCCCTAGTCTGCTGCACTAATAAATTTCGCAAATCCTTGAACATTTCAAATTTAGGTACAATTTTTAAAGCTTGGGAGCCTGTAATTTACGGAAATACTAACCTGGAACGAGGAACGAACGGCGACCGACTGAGATCCCCTTAATGTAATAGTTGAATGACTGGATAAGCCTACCAAAGGAAGAAAGTTTTAGCAGACCAATCACAGATGGCGCTGAGGGTGGCTGGGGAACTTCTGCTAGGGAGCAAATTAGAAAAAGCTAACCTAAAAGTGACCCCTTGGAGTCAAAAATGCAGTACTGGGGGTTTCAGTTAAAGGAGGCCATTTTCCACCATTTCGATACCTTAAAGCACAAAGGTCCACCCATCTTCCATTTTTTTTTAATTTCAGAAAAACTCAAATTCAAAAAATCTATTATTGACCTTCTTGACGGGTATAGCTTGAAAATTTGTTGAAGAATTAAAGAGTTTGGTGTAGTAAGCCATTATTTTAGGAATTGGGCATTAGTGAAAACTTCTTTTGCGTTTCTCTGAAAACTCCGTTTTTGGACATAGCACCTTTGTGTTTTAAGGTATCGATTTGTTCTGTGGTTTCTATTCAGGTTTCGTCATTGATCTTCCTCAGGTCACCCATTATTTGTGGGGCCAAAGAGTGAATCCATGAAGACAATTTCATGTAGCCAGGGAGTGGTCTGCTAAAATCTTCTTCCATTCTTGGCATGCCAAACTAAAAATTAGGACGCATGCACATTAACAGAATGGTTTGGCAAACCACTGAAGGGTGAGCGAGCATTTGGAGAACCTAACCTAGAAGTAACAGGATTTTGGGGGCAGTCCTGTGGTGTTCAGCAACAATATGACACGAGTGAAACATGAGATCGCTTTTTCGTAGACCAGAGAGTTATCATCTTTAGAGGGATTTATCCCTCCAGCTGTTTCTACGTAAACAGGATACAAATATGAGGTTATGAGGAACTTTAAGTAACAATTTTCAAGAACTTTATCGAACACAGGCCAAAAGACAAACTACGGGTAGATTAAAAGTATAAAACTAATGTAACGTGCAAGAATTCCACCACCTTCACCCCCACCTAAACATTTCACCACCTAAAGGTAAGTAGATTACAGTAAACGCCATTGCTCAGAGGTCATCTACTGATCTTTCACAAACATCCCCTAAAGGGTATCACATCAAAACGGAAGGTAGGAAACAATCGGAGAGTATCCGAAGTGTCCTGGTAAAAGACCGATTTCAACTTCTGGGTGGAACAGAGGCTTTTTGGTCCAAGTTGTTTGACGTTTACTGTAATATCATAAGCACCATAATAATCCGTGGTAAACAGTAGAAGAACCAGATAGGCACAGTAGAAAACCCCAACGAAGACGATTCAGCAAGGGAGCCATAATCCTACTAAGGATCGGAAGATACCTGAATTTCAGCATGTTAGTAGCGGGTCCTACGGAGGATTGATCATGAAAGTCATGGTTGCGTCTTGTATGATCATAGTGTTGTTCTGTTTTTGTTCAGTGTAATAATAATTATTACAGCAATTATTGCTGTAGCTAATATAGTTAACGTTTGTGGGATAAGAGCGATGGTTGAGATGAAAAAAAATGAAACCAAAGTATTGCTTAGGAACGCAAAATGGATTTGTATGGAACCGACACAAACTGCTCCAACTTGAAGCAAAGTTTCTCTAGGCGGTATCTGCAGAGGAGGTGACAACTCCCGCTGGGCGTGCTGGTGGTAAAAGTAGTTTCTCGTATATCCAATAGGGTGCTCTAATTAAAATTACCTTGGAGAGATCACGTAAACTTTTTTCGATAATTGTTATTGATAATTTTCAACATTAATTAATTATGTTGTTGAGTTGGATGATAAATATGTCTTCTGTCTGATATGAAATAATGTTGAAAAGATCCCTTTTTCTATTACAAAAAGGACCTAAAAACCCAGAGTCGTTTCACCCACCAACAGAAACAAATGTAAAAAGTTGGCAATCGTAAAAATTTGATGTGATCTCTCCAACGGAATTTCAATCAGTGCATTCTATTTGACATACCAGAAACTACTTCTACCACCAGCACGCCTAGCGGGAGTTCCGTCAAGTCAAAGTTACTAGGCGGTATCTGTAAAGGAAGTAGCAAGGAAGTGGAAGTATCTGTCAAAGTAAGTAGTTGCCTGTGCGCCCGACAGAGTGCTGCAGGGTCGCTATGGTGTGACGCTATGATTTGGTTGCTAAGGACACAAAGTACTTGTTCAAAGTTTTTCATCGCGATTTTAATATTAAAATTTTCATCTCGATTTTAATTGTAAATGTTCATCTCAATTTTAATTATAAATGTGCATCTCGATTCTCGATTTTAATTGTAAAATTTCCATTTTGATTTTAATTGTAGTCGATGCGATCACACGAAGGTAATTTCAATCAGAGCACTCTATTGGAGGTACAAACTACTTTTACCACCAGCGCACCTAGCGGGAGTTGCCACTTCCTTTACAGATACCGCCTAGTGTGAAAGTTTCTGTTTCTTCTTGTTAAATAATTCAACAATCATTGTGGCTTCTTCTTTTAGTTAGTTTTTAAATATATAGGATGTTTAAAACTGGTACAAGTGCCTGATTATATATGAGATAAGGTGTAATAAAGTACACTGACACCGGTTGCTCATTAATTCAAGAAATGAAATGTAGTCATCGGGTTATAACAGTGGATGAGACTTTTCTTGACTGGGAAATGTGATATGACGGACAGCTTACCTGGAATGTGAGGCGTTAGGGCTGGAGTCCAGCCGCGTCGGGCCGCCAGGAGAAACTTGGTGGTAAATGGCTGTCCGCTGTACCATCGGACTACAAGAAACCAAAAACCCAAAACGAGGGGCTAATGACACGGAATCTACTTGGTTCTAGCAAGTGGTACCTTCAGTGAGGTAGGCTACATTGGATGAAACAGGTGTGGATCATGAAGGTATTGTGTAGTGAACAAGCAGTATGTATACAGCCTGAAAAGCAACGTCCCAGCAATTTGTGCTTCATGAAAGTACAGTAGTGCTACAGAAGTTCTTTTGGTAAGCAAGAAATACGAGACGAGAAATTGCAGACAAAGTTTCCCAAAGATGATAACCTCTAAAGCCGTAGATGATGACAGTGCGAGCTACTAATACAGGATGTTATACAAAAATGCCGAAACTGATAAGGCATAACGGCATATTATTTTTCAATGTATAAAAAGGGTGTATCAGATAATGTGGTCAGTTCTTCAAGGGGTGATTCTACCACTGATTTGCAACAAAAACATCCTACAACAATGTTTTTTACTCAAATTATAATCTGACGTTTTTACTCTTCAAGATTTGTTCGTGATTTCGATCTTGTGTCACTAAAATGACAGTAACTACCATAATTAATTCAGTAAGTTTAATTCTCAGGATACAGGTGAGAAAAGCGTAAAATTTCATTTCTTCCTAATGGCAAACCAAAGAATTTTTATGGGATTTATTTGGCGAAAAAACTCCCTGAACATGAAATTTTACAAGTATGAAATTCTGATTATTTTAATTGGCAGCACGTGTTCTATTTCGTGTACCTTTACTGTAAAACACTGCAAAATATTTCACAACGGTTCACTGTTTTTCTGCATAGATCGGGTGATCTAAGCGCTAGACTCCGTCGCAGTGTCACTTGCCTGCCCCACAATTGAGGTAGGATTCGCGGGGGTCTTGGTTTGTAACACCTTGGGCTACAAAATTCATCATCAGTCAAAAACTCGGGAGCCGACCTGCATAGTCCGAAGTGCGAGCTAGACGTGCGCCTCAACCTGTAGGTAATCACAGGCACTTGCAAATATGCAAGGACACTGATAGTGCTAGCAATCCCTCTCAGGAGCAGTATTTCTCTAGCTGCTTGAGCAAGACGGGAGACTATAAGAGTCGCTAGAATCCAAGCATCCGTTTCATTACGCTTCAAGGAACGTAGAATCCAAAAATCCAATAAAAATGAGGCCGTCCGCGGCAATTTCTTCAGCATAGACCGATTTTGATGAAATTTGGTATGTAGGCTCCATTTGGGGTCTAGTTGTGCCCCGAAGCTTTTGGTTGATTTAGGTCACTTCTAAGGGTTGAAATTTCGGAAAGGCCTAACTCACAAAATTTTGACAAAGGTATTGTTTTTCCATCAATTTTTAGAATTTTTAGAGACCACGCGGAGCCCTGTAGGACAAACCGTTCGCTCCCTACGAGAACTTAAGGGTAGGACGCACGATAAATCAGAAACACGAGAGTGAATCGCAAAAGAGGCCTAATGTCCGTTCAAATTTTAGCTGACCGAAATGCGATCGATGTTTTCCTTCATAGCCGTGTTCTTTGCAGACGAGTGATCCACATAGAGAAATAATAAACCTTTGTGGAATAATTTGCAGCGTTTTATCCTTTAGAAGTGACTGACAATAACTAAAACCTTTGGGGCACAACTAGACCCCAAACGCAACCGGAATCCCAAATTTCATCGAACTGATCCTCGGGAACTGGACAAAGTGCCACGTACGAGGTATGGAATACATACTTGCCTTGAATAAACCATACAATTTTGAGGGCGTTTATAAATTTTTTTTCTTACTCGTTCCCAACGGTTCATTATTGAAAATAATAAACCAAAACTGGCTTTCCAACGGTACAATAAAAACATTTTTTACAATAGAATTTTGAGGAGAACTTTGTGTTTGAACTCGTTTTACTGACACAAGGTCGAAATCAAGAAAAACTCTTAAATGTGGGATTTTAAGTTGGGTAAAAAATATATGTTTCAGAGCAATTTTTGTTGGAAATCTGTAGTAGAATCACTCCCTAATTCAAGTACTGATTACATTATCTGATACCCTGTACATCACTAATCCGCAAATAACACAGTCATAACGTAACATCACTGGTCAATACAATCATTAAATAGTCACCCATCTCCAGTCACTAATTTTTCAGATATCAAGATCAGTGGTCACCGATTGCAATCGTACGAGGCAAATTTATTTCAACAGTAAGTACCAAGCTACCTACAATGTCATCAATATTCGATAGTTGTGGGTCTCTTCAAAACTTCTTAGCCGCTAAAGAAGTTCAACTGAGTGACAAACAGATAGAGCCGAGAAAAAACCTTTGCCTCTTACTGCATCCTTTGAGGCAACTGGTGAACCTTTCAATAATCGCAAGTCTCGGCGACCCAGTTTTTTTAATCAACAATATCCACGATACCTGTTCATTCAATGTAGAAACATGAAGCATTATAAAAAGAAACATTGGAAAACTAGACATCAACTTCCATGCTTCTTATGTTTGTTTAGAACTATTCCATGCACAAGAAAAATTGAATCATGCAAAGAAGTTTTGAAGGCTTGATGTTTATAAAAATCTAGTGAGAAGACCGATACTGAAAGCAATGAACGTTACACGTATTATAATGCTCGTCTTGATGGTAGCCATGGTTGAGCTAACATATGATTTGCTGATAGGTATGCTATTGCCAACAACTGTCTGACCACAGAAGAGGCAAATATTTGCCTTCAACTCTGCATGTGAAAAGTATCAACATTGAGAGGTCACAATAGGAAACGCCTGAATGATGCCTCATGTTAGATGTGGGCCCACCATTAATGTTCTCATACATAAGGAGCCATATAACTTGATACATGGCCATGTGGCATTTACTCCCTCCTTTGCTCATCCTAAGCTCTTTCAGAGAACAGTTAAACGAGATAGCTTCTATCACATACACACAAGCAGCCTGAAATATTTGGGTACGCTTGCTGGACAGACAGTAGTAAGGAAAACTAATGAACTAAAAAAGTAAATGTGTAGTAGCAAAAACCCAACCGACCTGTATCCCATGTCTTCGTCATACGTTCCATTGGCTTGTTGGTAGTGTGTTTGAGGTTGTTGCGTCATTGGCTGGGGCGGAGGTCTTGGAAGCGAATTAATGTTTAAAACCTGCAGAACACCAAATTTAATAGTTTATTACAAAGGCATTTAGGAAGTCAGCACTGTGAGTTGCCTGCTAAAACCTTCATGGTAACAAAGTTTCATTCATCAATTCGATGACATTTTCAGAGAGTGTGCAGTTGGGAGTCTAGACGACCCTTTATCTACTTCATCATCACTTCAGCAATCAGTACGAAAATCCACCAAACCTACTTGCAGGCTTTTTTTTCTCATTCACTCAGCTATTTACTTACAGTGCTAGTTACTACTACACTAGATCTTCAACTCAGAACTAAGACTTTCCATTACCAGAGAATAAAATACTAGCAGAATTGGGGAAAGGGTAGGTTTATCATGTTTCTGATGCTTCCCTTCCATCTAAGCAAGATACTGTCATCTCGAATGGTCAAAATTAATATGTACTGTTTGCAGATTGAAAGAGAGTAAGAACAGAGGTGTCCATGAGTATTACAGTCCCAAAAACATCGTCCATCTTCTACCTGACACTCAAGCCAGGAAAAATGCGACCAAGGGTTGTTGACTACCGACCGATGATGAAGTGAAAGGGTTTATTTGTTACAGACTGCTCGCGGTCTGCCAGGGCTTTCATGTCTGACGTAAAATACAGGGTGTTTACTATTGAGATGGACCAAACTTCAAAAATCGACTGTACAACTAATTTTTGTGTGAAAATGTCTCTTAGCACTTTTGTTAACTAGGTATTTGTTTTTCCAAGTTTTTTTTTTGACCCTGTCACTAAAATTATTGTAATTATCTTAATTTACCGTAAAAATGAGGACATTGTGGGAACGGGCGTCAAATTCAATCAATTATCTACCACCATTATCAATCATCTACCGAATTATCTACCTCATGATGACTCAAGTTGCTCTATGCCCGGATTACAAAGGGGTGAGAGACGGAGGCTCGGCCCTACCCCCAACCCGACTCACCAGGCTACTTAAGATTTTGGAACAGGTAGTCGTCTATGTTAGCAGGTATACCCTTCAGGAAATAGGTCAGCCGCATTCTTTTAATCTGCTAACAGTAACTGCCAATTATATTAGCCCTCATCAATAGGGAGAAATTTATTATTGCCAAGCAATGGAAACACAAGCAAAACTCACCTCATTTTCCCCATTTTTTTATTGCCTTCATCTGGATTTGATTTTTCTAAAAATTACCGTTATCAGCCACTTGTCTCCCAAAAGATTAATTCCTCCCACATGCACGCTCACAAAAAAAAACCTTTGGCATAAATCAATTTGAGTTTTTGGCAAACTTTTGGCATACCAATTTGAGCTTTTGGCAAATCCCTTACGTTGCGACAACTACTGCAGTCCTTGTCCAACTTTTTTACTTCTAAAATGTTCAATAAATTTTTTCTCTCTCTAGGTAAATATTGAAAGGATTGAAATTCGTGAAAGTTGCACAAATTCATTCTGCGATTCCAGGCTTCGAAGAATCTTCCTCCCTCCAACTGCTATGGTTCAACTTCTAGGACCGGTGGCTGCGCCTAGTGGTTGCTTCTAAGGACACCCGCCCTCAGTGAATCTACTGAAGAGTATCCTGTGTTCCTGGGACACTTCCTTGAAACAAGTGGCACCTGGATTTCGGTACATCTTTACGATGCCTGCGGCAGTTGACGAGTTCGAATGGTTTCAAAGCTCCACCTAATGTTTAATTTCGACGTAAACTCGAAATAATTGGTTCTGAAGACATAGAGCATCCCCAAATGAAGGGAGGAGGAGCCATTTACTGCCTTACCATACAGCCATGAGAGCTTGGAAGAAATAGAAAACACTACCTTCGAGGACTCTGAGGCAACAAACACTTACGTCTAATGCGTGGGTCATAGCTCTGGCGAACCCGTCTGCGTCTTCCCGGCTGCTGAAGTTGAGACCGTAAACCTGCTTGTTGTCTCGCCATTGGTGAAATGTGTGCGTCGCTTGGTTGTATTTGAGGCCTTTCAGGATTATACAGTTGATTACCACCTGAAGGACAACACAATGCATGATTAGATAGTTCTAATTGATACCTTCCACGAGGCAAATTAATATTTTCCCCCTAGCATGTTACATGGCACGATGACACAATAATTCTTGAGTAATTATATAATTTGTTGTGAGTAAATAGTTACGTAGATTATTCTTCATATAGGTACAATAATCCTACCAGTAAATGAACAGGAAATATTCTTTTAAATAAAATGAATAAGTTTTAAAATATATTGTTGATGAGAGAATTGGTAACGTCACGCCTCAGGCCGGCAATGGGGTATTTTGGTGGGTCGGAAATTCAGGTTTTTGACCTCAAATTTGGATTCAGCACCCTTGAAAACCTATATACTCCAACTTTAAGCCCAATGATACTATTACATGTGGTAGAAAAATTAATTAAAGAGATCACACGTTTGAAAAATAGGCGGGCCGCCATAAATGCACACACACTACGCCTCGCGCATGTGTGAGTAGTATTTTGTAGTATCCAAGAGGTCCTCCAAGGGTTTCATCTCTTCTCTGTGCATGGATACTTTTTTCAGTGACATTTGGCTAGCTACGTCACACCATTCAAATCTTCAACTTTCCTTAGCTTCTCTGATTTTTTAAAAACATTTTCTCGACGAATAGACCCGATTACCGTTATTCCTGAGTCATACTCTTTTGAAAAAAAAAAAAAAAAAAATTAAAAAAATTGACTGAAACCTCCATTCATTTTGGCAGGCCATAGTTCCCTTCACTCGTCTGTTACACGACGTTTTCAGTTGGTTTGTGACGATTTCGGAATTCCTCTACACAAATAATGCCCACGAGTTTGCTAGCAAAATCATATAGACGTGTTGAAATAATAATGAAGTTTGTTGCACATGGATGATGGAAATATTTTTCATGCGTTTACTATACACATATTATGGTTCTGCATTTTCATTATAAAATTCCAAATATCAATTGAATTGGTTATAAAATTCGTTCAGTGACTCGTGTAAAACTGGAAATAGTAAACTTCACTATACAATGGGGGAGGGGTGATTTTTTTTAAATTTTTAAATGTAAGTAGACCTCATCCTGAGAATTTTGACACCAGCCGTTCTCTTTTTGGAAGAGTAGATCGTTTTCTATGATTTTTCAAAGTTTCGAATGTTTATGACGTCACGCGCCCCTCCCGCCTGGGCGGGACCCCCCAGCACACTGTGACGTCATAAACATTCGAAACTTTGAAAAATCATAGAAAAAGGTCTTCTCACGCTAGAAGGTCGCGGATGAAGTCAAAATTCTCAGACAGAGGTCTAGTTTAGATTAAAAATAACAATAAACAGATTTTGCGACCCATGCGCACACCCCATTCGTATTTTCATGCATTTGTACGAAGTTCGAAGGCACGAATTAGGTATCTGGTTTATTTTATTAAGACTTTTAGGTTTTATTGAATTTCGAAAAGGTACGATTTGGTAAATTTCTCAACGACTCTTCAAGTATGCAATGTAAAATGAATTTAAAAAATAATTGAGTGCATATTTTTGAGGTTGAAAATGTCAGTAACAGTGCATTTCAGATCTCGGATCGTGAGAAATATAATAAGTTTTGAAAGGTTTAGATTGCTTATGCTTACACACTTGGTCGATATCAACAGACAAATGATGATGAAATTCATAAAGGACAATCCAAGTCCCATGTAAAACCTGTGCAAACCATTTGTCATCAGAATTGAACCATGATTCCGTTAGTTTGGAGCATGGCAAGAAATTGATCACTGATAGACCGACGGATGGACAAACCCGGAAAACAACAATTATTTAGAAAACTCAAAATGCGAGAGAAAAGCTTGATTTTAGAAGACCCAATTTGTTTGGATACTCAATTCACAAGGTATTCTTCAGTGGTTTGGTTAGTTAAGGTACGTACTGTGTTATACATCTTAACATTTCATCAAGATTCGATATCTAGATATCTTCCATAGAAGAAGGTAGTAAGTATCATGGAGTAATTCAGAACACGGTGGTTTCTAATACCTATATAACTCGTCACATCACTCATAGCAAGTTAAGCTACTCGGGATAGTTGATTCAGCTAGGAGATCATTTATTAGCAGCGGTAGGCCTGAATGGGGAAGCAGAAGCAGCGTTGCCATATCTTGAGCCATTCACAGAAGCCTTCGGGCCGACCACTGAATCAACTCATAAATTTCCCATATGAGTCACGTTCTTCTGTCTGATTTCAAACTTGACAAGGAAATGGTAATTGACTTCATAGAGAGCATCTTCACGCTCTTGAAGTTGGTTTCATAATTTACAAATATCAATATGAACCATGATGACGGGGTTGTCGCTGTTTTATCGAATTTATCGAATTGTGTACGAGATATTTGGTCTCCTTTCCCGACGAGTGTTTCGTATCCTAAACATGAAAACAATATGCTCTGGATCCTCCTCCAAATGCTCTAACCTTTTATTTCTTAAAATGTGTATCTTGCTTCCAAGTCTACCAAGGTAGCTGAAGCTTTGTTTTTTGAATTTTTTTTTCAGTGGGGAGGAGTTGTTATTTCACAAATCATTATTCATTATGAGTAGTTAATGAAATTATAGGTATATCCGATTAACTACTTATAAACATAACTTACTGCAGTATAATATAAACATAAAGATAATAATAACTTTACTTCTTATCAGGAAAGATTATGGTTCATTGTAACTGAAAAGAACTTTTTCAATTCTTTTTTTTAGTACCAGAGGATTGGAACTGGAAAGTTTCTGTGAATGATGATATCAGAAATTAAATGTTTCACGGAAAGTGATTTTATGAAGCTATGCATCCGAGCTCTAGTGATACCCTCTTCGATAAACGAAAGTTCATGTTGTTCATGTACCCCAGTTGGAAGTGAAGATGAAAAGGAAGGTCTTGCATTTTGGCTTGAACATGAAAATACCGAAATGGAAGTGAATAAGAGGTAGCGTAACATCTTCCATGTAAGATAGCACTTTGAAGCCTCTGAATGGAAGTTAGGAGCAACTCAGTACCATCCATAGGAATGGATATTAGTACTGTAATTTATTCTAGGTATAATTTCATAAAATTATTACCTCATGTAAGTGGAATTATAGTTACTATATCCAACATACATTGTCAGGTTTTAGACATTCTTGAATACACAATCATTCATTTTTCATTACTGACCAGAAAACGATGTCAACTGGGATGATAACACTGCTTTTGTCTCCCACGTCATATCTGACATGTCCCACTTCACTTTGTCTTCAACGCGGATGAGGTAATTATCTCATGACACTCCAGGATCATAGAAATTCCTTAGTGGCAACTTACTCAGAAATGCGTTACTCCTAATAAGTAAAAACTTCCAGTAAAAAGGAGTAAACTTTCAGTTCCCCTTGATGATCTTTGCCCTAAAGTAATTTTTGTCTCTGCAATACGAGAAAAGTGAGGACAGAAAGGACTATCTATATAATCGATCTAGTCGCGTTCCAGATAAGTTCGTAGAGGAGGCAAGGGTACTGATGAAGAATCATCAAAAATGTTTCTGGGAGGATTGATGATTTTGTCTCTCTATGGATTGCGGGTCTTGTTTGGTTACTCGTTGAGGGGGTCTCAGTCGATCGCCGTTCATTCTTAGTATTTCGATAAATTGAAGGCGCAAAAACTTGAAAAGTTGTACCTAAATTTGAAATTTTCAAGGATTTTAGAAATTCGTTTGTGCACGGCCCTTGGGAATTGAAAAACTGAATGATAGCCGCTGGAATCATCAAAATCGAACAATAATTGCCAGAGAAATATGGGAAACCTGTTAGTTCAATAGTTTTTCCCATTTTTTTTTTTTTGCAATTATTGTTTGATTTTGATGATTCCGTCGGCAATATTTCAATTTGTCAATTCCCTAGGGCCGTGCACTAATAAATTTCTAAAACCCTTTAAAATTTCAAATTTAGGTACAACTTTTCAAGTTTTTGCGCCTTCAATTTATCGAAATACTAAGAATGAACGGCGGTCGACTGAGACCCCCTCAACGAGTAACCAAACAAGACCCGCAATCCATAGAGAGACAAAAGTGTTTCGGGAGTTTTGAAAATACAAAAAAATTTACCTTGATGAACCGAGCTTAATTCATTCGAGCTCCTGCGGTTGGTAGCGAGGGAGCAGAATCATTCCCAGTTCCATTTCAAGTTCAACTTATTATTACTCTAATTCGGGCACAACTGGATGAAAATTAATGTTGTACTTCGTAACAAAACACAGCCGATGAACCTCTTGCGTGAGATACCATTCACGAAACCTTGTTAAAGCAAAGTGTTTTTCGATGTCGAGGTGGGCACCGAATGAACCTGAATCAAATTAAATAAATACGAGCACGTTCGTATTTTATGCGACTCAATTCACGGACAACAAAAGGAATTTATTTGCTGCTCAATGGCAAACATGTTACACAATTAAAGGGGGGGTGTCTAGACCAGGGTTAATAGCATTTTAATAAATAATATTGTCAACCAGAGAGCCGCCTTAGGAACTCAATTTATGTGTTATGAATCGCAAAGGAATCGCTTGAATTATTGAATTATTTTTGTACATTTTTTCATAAATGTTGAATACAATAATTCAAATAAACCGGGTTCGAGGCAAAATTATGGAAAACTCCGCGGATAGGAAATTGAAGAAGGGTATGACAATCATATTTCGTTCGTCAGAATTAAAAATGTGATTACAGCTCCACCAGCATTCACTTGCAAAGCAGTGAAAGCATCACTTGAAAACGACAGTTCACTTGAAGCAGGTAGAAAGAGTGTTAGCAAGAATGACTCAACTTACCCGAAGGGGCCACCCACTACGACATAACCATTCTGACCTCCACTATTCAAGGTTGCCGACTTTAGGAAAACTTGACCGAGTGATTTGACAACGCCCTCAACCGCAGGAAAATCTCTACGAGCTAAGACTTTTGGTTATCAATTTATTTCTTGAAATAAAATGGGGACGCCAGAGTTATGTTGAATGTAATCAGAACAATTATGGCCAATTGAGCGCAGTTTTATGTTGATTATTTTGCATTTAAAGGACCGTTCAATTTTGAATCGAACTATTTCTATCCCAATAAAACATTCCCATTTGCAAATAACGATTATTTGTGTAATTTATTAAATTTGGTTATGTCCATAGTTCATGAGCCTGTATAATATACAGGCTAAAAATATATATATAAATATATTATATTTTTAGTTCTGGGTTTTGAAGGGCTTGTGATGAGGCACATAATATCTCCAGACATCATGGTCAAGTTCACCTAGGGCAACAATGTCTAAATGAAAGAGGTGAGAAATTATCGAAGAATAATCGAACAATAAAGTCGAAACCGTGAAAACTCGTTGGTTCACTCGAGAGACAACTTCAAAAGCTTGTTTTACCTTCAATCGTGCGAAAGAATCGAGAAAGCAGGTCGAAACTACCGAACCTCGTTAGTTCACTAGAGAGACAAGACATCTTCAAAAGCTAGTTTTCACTTTCAATCGAGTGAAAAAATCGAGAATGAAGATCGAAACCATCGAAACTCGTTGGTTCACTCGAGAGACAAGACATCCTCAAAAGTTGGTTTTTACCTTCAGTCGAGTGAAAAAATGGAGAATGAAGATCGAAACCATCGAAACTCGTTGGGTCACTCGAGAGACAAGAATCTTCAAAAGCTTGTTTTCACCTTCAATCGAGTGAAAAAATCGAGAATTAAGATCGAAACCATCGAAACTCGTTGGTTCACTCGAGAGACAAGACATCCTCAAAAGCTTGTTTTCACCTTCAGTCGAGTGAAAAAATGGAGAATAAAGATCGAAACTCGTTAGTTCACTCGTTCAAGACATCTTCAAAAGTTGGTTTTTACCTTCAGTCGAGTGAAAAAATGGAGAATGAAGATCGAAACCATCGAAACTCGTTGGGTCACTCGAGAGACAAGAATCTTCAAAAGCTTGTTTTCACCTTCAATCGAGTGAAAAAATGGAGAATAAAGATCGAAACTCGTTAGTTCACTCGTTCAAGACATCTTCAAAAGTTGGTTTTTACCTTCAGTCGAGTGAAAAAATGGAGAATGAAGATCGAAACCATCGAAACTCGTTGGGTCACTCGAGAGACAAGAATCTTCAAAAGCTTGTTTTCACCTTCAATCGAGTGAAAAAATCGAGAATCAAGATCGAAACCATCGAAACTCGTAGGTTCACTCGAGAGACAAGACATCCTCAAAAGTTGGTTTTTACCTTCAGTCGAGTGAAAAAATGGAGAATGAAGATCGAAACCATCGAAACTCGTTGGGTCACTCGAGAGACAAGAATCTTCAAAAGCTTGTTTTCACCTTCATTCGAGTGAAAAAATCGAGAATTAAGATCGAAACTCGTTGGTTCACTCGAGAGACAAGACATCCTCAAAAGCTTGTTTTCACCTTCAGTCGAGTGAAAAAATGGAGAATAAAGATCGAAACTCGTTAGTTCACTCGTTCAAGACATCTTCAAAAGTTGGTTTTTACCTTCAGCCGAGTGAAAAAATCGAGAATTAAGATCGAAACCATCAAAACTCGTTGGTTCACTCGAGAGACAAGACATCTTCAAAAGCTTGTTTTCACCTTCAGTCGAGTGAAAAAATGGAGAATAAAGATCGAAACTCGTTAGTTCACTCATTCAAGACATCTACAAAAGCTCGTTTTCACTTTCAATCGAGTGAAAAAAATCGAGAATGAAGATCGAAACCATCGAAACTCGTTGGGTCACTCGAGAGACAAGGCATCTTCAAAAGCTTGTTTTCACTTTCAATCGAGTGGAAAAATCGAGAAAGAAGGTCGAAGGACCCGTCACCTTCGAAAGATTCCTTGACTTTTTCACTCGATTGAAGATGAACACAAGGTTTTGAAGATGTCTTGTCCTTCGAGTGAACCAACGAGTTTCGGTAGTTTCAACCTTCTTTCTCGACTTTTCCACTGGATTGAGTGTGAAAACAAGCTTTTGAAGATGTCTTGTCTCTCGAGTGAACCAACGAGTTTCGATCGTTTTGTCCTTTTTCTCTATTTTTTCACTGAATTGAATGTGGAAACTAGCTTTTGATGATAACTTGTTTCTCGAGTGAGCCAAGGAGTTTCGATGGTTTTGATCTTCATTCTCCATTTTTTCACTCGATTGAAGGTGAAAACCAACTTTTGAGGATGTCATGTCTTTCGAGTGACCCAATGAGTTTCGGTTGTTTCGATCTTTTTCTCGATTTTTTCACTCGATTGAAAGTGAAAACTAGCTTTTGAAGATGTCTTGTCTTTCGAGTGAACCAACGAGTTTCGGGGTGGTATTCATAGTCGTGACTCGAGTAGGACTTGAGTAACTACTCCTGAGAGTAATTACTCTCAGGACATGAGTAGTTACTCGAAACTTGGTATTCAGAGTGTAAGTCGAGCAATTACTTGTCGTTCGAGTAACTACTCGACAAGAGTAACTACTCGAGATTCTGGAGATGCATCGTGAGGCTCGAGTAGTTCCTCAACCAGCAGTTGGTAGCCCTGATTGCTAGTTGAACGGGAAACTTCCTTTGTTTGACAGGGATTTTCCCCTGTTTAATGGGGAACTTCCCTGTATTGATACATCACTGCAGTGGTAACCCTTCCGGTAGGTTTTGAGAGCGCTGCATGTTTGTTTTTGAGTGGTCGGTAGTTCGTCAGTTTGTAGTGTGTTGTGCGTGAATTGGGGAAGGAGATGTTAATATTTGGATATATTCTTTTCCTGTTCTAACCACTTTTGAACCTTTTGGACCTGCATCAGCAACGGTGCTTTTCAACCTCTGAGCTAGTAATCTGGTAAGGTCGACTTTTATGTGTGAAACAAGCTGCAAGAATGTGACGATTCGAAAAAGCGGTAGAATGGAATGGAAGAGTATCTTCAGTTGGTTGTCTACTTGGTAATCCTCTCACATTTCAGTCAATACATAATTGTAAATGAATCGAGTAAGTTCTAAATTATTTCTATTACGAAAATTATCAAAATCTATAAAATTGAACACTGTCACTGAATTGTTCCATTTTCCTCAAAATATATCAATTTTCTCGTGGTTATGTTGAATTTTCTTCATTTTCCCCAACAAAATTTGTTTTTAAATTTGAAATTTGAAATTTAATGTTTAAAAAATCTTTTTGTTTATTCATTTTTAGAAAACTATACTGGTATATTGTTTTACTTTGAAGCTGATTGCACTGCCTTCAAATTCCTCTCACTTTACTTATTTTCAAAATGGTTCTGCGAGGGAACGGTTCAAAACACGGCCTTATCACAAACAGTATTACTTTTTGTAAAATTGATCTATTTTTGAATTACTGTATCTCTGTAATTATTTAACCTACAAGGTCCAGTGGGTCTTTAACTGACTATAGAAAATTCTACCTACTGTAGACAATAAATTATTGAAATTACATTTTAGAAGTTATAGTTAAAAAACTGAAAAAATTCAAAAATTTCATGGTTTTTAGCGCACTATGTCGGTAGCAAAGGGTTTTCAAAGTTGCAAATTTGGATGACTTTTTAAATCATTTCAATTATTATTATTATTATAGATTTTTGCGATTGCAAAGAGTCGTAGATATATCCATTTTTGATGAGAACAACACGTTGAGTAACTGCTCAAGGGCGGTATTCATAGACATTACTCGAGGTCGAGTAAATACTCGAATGGGTCTTGGAGTAGTGGCGGATGCTCAGCGGTATTCACAGTCGCCATCTCGAGTATCTACTCGAGTAGTTACTCGAGCGGTTACTCCGGACTTGGAGCATTTGCTCGATGTGGTATTCATAAACAAAACTCGGCGTCAAGTCGAGGTCTGGCCGATACTCGAAAGTAGCAAATACTCGAGGCACCTGGACAGGACACTTGAGCAGTTACTCAACGTGTTGTTCTCATCAAAAATGGATATATCTACGACTCTTTGCAATCGCAAAAATCTATAATAATAATAAAAATTGAAATGATTTGAAAAGTCATCCAAATTTGCAACTTTGAAAACCCTTTGCTACTGACATAGTGCGCTAAAAACCATGAAATTTTTGAATTTTTTCAGTTTTTTAACTATAACTTCTAAAATGTAATTTCAATAATTTTTATTGTCAATTATTTCAATTATTGTCTACAGTAGGTAGAATTTTCTATAGTTAGTTAAAGACCAACTGGACCTTGTAGGTTGAATAATTACAGAGATACAGTAATTCAAAAATAGATCAATTTTACAAAAAGTAATACTATTTGTGATAAGGCCGTATTTTGAACCGTTCCCTCGCAGAACCATTAATTTTGGAAATAAGTTAAGTGAGAGGAATTTGAAGGCAGTGCAATGCAATCAGCTTCAAAGTAAAACCTTAATATACCAATATAGTTTTCTAAAAATGAATAAACAAAAAGATTTTTCAAACAGTTCTTGGGGAAAATGAAGAAAATTCAACATAACCACGAGAAAATTGATATATTTTGAGGAAAATGGAACTACTTCAATGACAGTGTTCAATTTTATAGATTTTGATAATTTTCGTAATAGAAATAATTTAGAACTTACTCGATTCATTTACAATTATGTATTGACTGAAATGTGAGAGGATTACCAAGTAGACAACCAACTGAAGATACTCTTCCATTCCATTCTACCGCTTTTTCGAATTGTCACATTCTTGCAGCTTGTTTCACACAAAAAGTCAACCTTACCAGATTATAAGCTCAGAGGTTGAAAAGCACCGTTGCTGATGCACCACCGGGTTCAAAAGTGGTTAGAACAGGAAAAGAATATCTCCAAATATTATTATCTCCTTCCCCATTTCACGCACAACACACTACAAACTGACGAACTACAGACCACTCAAAAACAAACATGCAGCGCTCTCAAAACCTACCGGAAGGGTTACCACTGCAGTGATGTATCAATACTTGGAAGTTCCCCGTTAAACTGGGGAAAATCCCCGTCAAACAAAGGAAGTTTCCCGTTCAACTAGCAATCAGGGCTACCAACTGCTGGTTGAGGAACTACTCGAGCCTCACGATGCATCTCCAGAATCTCGAGTAGTTACTCTTGTCGAGTAGTTACTCGAACGACAAGTAATTGCTCGATTTACACTCTGAATACCAAGTTTCGAGTAACTACTCATTTCCTGAGAGTAATTACTCTCAGGAGTAGTTACTCAAGTCCTACTCGAGTCACGACTATGAATACCACCCACAGTCGCCATCTCGAGTATTTACTCGAGTAGTTACTCGAGCGGTTACTCCGGACTTGGAGCATTTGCTCGATGTGGTATTCATAAACAAAACTCGGCGTCAAGTCGAGGTCTGGCCGATACTCGAAAGTAGCAAATACTCGAGGCACCTGGACAGGACACTTGAGCAGTTACTCAACGTGTTGTTTTCATAAAAAATGGATATATCTACGACTCTTTGCAATCGCAAAAATCTATAATAATAATAAAAATTGAAATGATTTAAAAAGTCATCCAAATTTGCAACTTTGAAAACCCTTTGCTACTGACATAGTGCGCTAAAAACCATGAAATTTATGAATTTTTTCAGTTTTTTAACTATAACTTCTAAAATGTAATTTCAATAATTTATTGTCAGTATATTTATTATTCAATATTATTATTTATTATTATTATTCAATATATTTATTGTTGTTAGTTAAAGACCAACTGGACCTTGTAGGTTAAATAATTACAGAGATACAGTAATTCAAAAATAGATCAATTTTACAAAAAGTAATACTGTTTGTGATAAGGCCGTGTTTTGAACCGTTCCCTCGCAGAACCATTAATTTTGGAAATAAGTAAAGTGAGAGGAATTTGAAGGCAGTGCAATGCAATCAGCTTCAAAGTAAAACCTTAATATACCAATATAGTTTTCTAAAAATGAATAAACAAAAAGATTTTTCAAACATTTCTTGGGGAAAATGAAGAAAATTCAACATAACCACGAGAAAATTGATATATTTTGAGGAAAATGGAACTACTTCAATGACAGTGTTCAATTTTATAGATTTTGATAATTTTCGTAATAGAAATAATTTAGAACTTACTCGATTCATTTACAATTATGTATTGACTGAAATGTGAGAGGATTGATTACCAAGTAGACAACCAACTGAAGATACTCTTCCATTCCATTCTACCGCTTTTTCGAATCGTCACATTCTTGCAGCTTGTTTCACACATAAAAGTCAACCTTACCAGATTACTAGCTCAGAGGTTGAAAAGCACCGTTGCTGATGCACCACCAGGTTCAAAAGTGGTTAGAACAGGAAAAGAATATCTCCAAATATTATTATCGCCTTCCCCATTTCACGCACAACACACGACGAACTACCGACCACTCAAAAACAAACATGCAGCGCTCTCAAAACCTACCGGAAGGGTTACCACTGCAGTGATGTATCAATACAGGGAAGTTCCCCATTAAACAGGGGAAAATCCCTGTCAAACAAAGGAAGTTTCCCGTTCAACTAGCAATCAGGGCTACCAACTGCTGGTTGAGGAACTACTCGAGCCTCACGATGCATCTCCAGAATCTCGAGTAGTTACTCTTGTCGAGTAGTTACTCGAACGACAAGTAATTGCTCGATTTACACTCTGAATACCAAGTTTCGAGTAACTACTCATGTCCTGAGAGTAATTACTCTCAGGAGTAGTTACTCAAGTCCTACTCGAGTCACGACTATGAATACCACCCCAAGTGTCCTGTCCAGGTGCCTCGAGTATTTTCTACTTTCGAGTATCGGCCAGACCTCGACTTGACGCCGAGTTTTGTTTATGAATACCACATCGAGCGAATGCTCCAAGTCCGGAGTAACCGCTCGAGTAACTACTCGAGTAGATACTCGAGATGGCGACTGTGAATACCGCTGAGCATCCGCCATTACTCCAAGACCCATTCGAGTATTTACTCGACCTCGAGTAATGTCTATGAATACCGCCCTCGATGGTTTCGACCTTCTTTCTTTGCTCTCATTAAAGATTTTTGGTTAAACAAAATTGAATAAATCAGCTGAAATTTCCAATTAATTCCGAATAAGATTATTCATTGTAAAACATGATCTCAAAACTTCATTTATTTGAAGTTTTCTAACATTATTGCAATGCTACTGGTAGTCAACCGATAATCTCACGAATAATTTGAATGAATATCGAACTAAATATTTTCGAAGTAGGAACCAACCAACAAACAATTCAATGAAATTTTGCTATATTTAATTAATTTTAAATATTTTGAATATAAGATAGCTCATGTAAGATATGACTTAATATCAAAGATAGTACAGCTTATGCTGTTTATCCCGGGAATAAGTATTTTCCCTACAATTGCGTGATTAATTGTGACGATCAATCAAATTAGTTAACAACAATAGTCATTGTACAAATTTGAGACTAAATCACTTATTTTGGAGCCGATGTTGAAAACTTGTTGTTATAAGCAAAAACATAAATTTTCCGTTTAATCGAAATTCAATTCGTCAAGAAGCATCATCTGAGGCCATCAATGGCGGTAAATCTCACCTCATGATCCTGCAGCTTTCGAGCGACGACTCTGAAGGTGTTGTTGCTAATGTTTTGAAAGATGTGTACTTTTGAGAGGCCGCTAGACGATCCGCTGGGTATCCATTTTTTGCTGGTGTCATCGTACACCATCACAGATGCCCGGGCAGAAGCGATGCTCTGCTCGCTGAAAAACAAAAACAGGGACGAGTTAGAAACAGCCAGGAAGGCGACAAGGCAGAACAGAAGCAAAATTGTTTTTGAGGAAATAACCCATGATTATTTCCTTAGTATTCAAATTATTGGGAACCTCCTACTACCACACCATAAACAAATTTTTCATTTTTTGATCAATACAAAATTATTAATCTTATCCTATAAAAGATGTATCAACAATCTATTTAAATCAAAATTCGCTCATGAGTAGCTTTTATGACATAATTACCGAAGTAGGGTAATATAATTTATCTTTTGGATGGTTTCAAACTTTATCAAAAGGGCCATGCAGGAGAATTAAGTACAGTACATAATGCAAAGCAGAGAACATATATTATCAGTGATGCAGTTGGTTGGTTAAATGAATTTCACCGAAGTTAAGACCAGTCGGCCCAGAAGATTATCTGGATTAATGTGAAATATCGGGACTAAGGTCATCCAGAAAAAACGCTGTTATCGCCTAGCTTTCGAAAAATATATATTTATTTGAAAAATACAATGAGCAAACTCAGGTAACAGAAGCCGGACACAAATAAATCTGACAATTGTCTGTCAAAGCAAATTCACCTACCGAGATCAATACAGCCATAAATTTTGTTTATAAGAAATCAAAAACGGACACTTAACAAGAAGAAACAATTAACTCACTCAGGGCAGTTACACTTGAGGAGAGAGCACCCACCAACTCATACTCTCTATCCGGTTCTCATTCAGTTTATCAAAGTCGAAAATTATAAAAAACCACAAAAACCATATTTCATCATAAAAATTGAAAACAAGAAAAAGGTACCAAGGTTTTTCTTGTTTTCAATTTTAATGATGAAATTTGAAATACATCTGAAATACAATATTTCAGATTTTACAACTAATTTTCAAAACTATTTCCTAGTAGCACTTTTTTCGCATTCAAACACTACTTCTGTCCTAAAATTTCATAGTAAACCGTTTCATAGTAAAAAGTTCAATGAAAAAATCAAATTTCGAAAATGATTAAAACGCTACAAATTATTACACAATGGTTTATAATTTTTCTATAGATCACTCATCTGCAAAGCCACCAACCATCCAACATGAAGAAAAACATGGATCGTATTCGGATAGATTAGGCCTCTTTTGCGATTCACACTCGTGTTTCTGATTTATCGTACGTCCAAACTTTAAATTCTCGTAGTGAGCGAACGGTTTGTCCTACAGAGCTCCGGGTGGTCTCAAAAAATTCTAAAAATTCTATAGAATCTTAAATTGAAGGAAAAACAATACTTTTATATCAAAATTTTTTGAGTTAGGGCGTTTTCAAAATTTCAAAATTGATTTTGGAACCCTTAGAAGTGACCTACATCAACCAAAATCTTCGGGGCACAACTAGATACTGAATGGAGCCTACATACAAAATTTCATCAAAATCGGTCAATGCTAAGTGGCGAAAGTGCCGCGTACGGCGGACGGACGGCCAAATTTTTATTCGATTTTTGGATTCTACGTACCTTGAAACGTAAACCATTAAATTTTGAGGGGGAGTTAAAAAAATTTTTTCTTGGTCGATTCCAAAGGTTCATTATTGAAAATAATAAACCAAAAGTGGCTTTTTGACTTGATTTTTTTTAATGTTTATTTTTTTAAATATCTTCGATGTGCACTAGGTAGCTTGGGAATGTAATACTCTGTCCAACAATATCCTCAAATTTGAATTTACTTGGTAAATAACGGGAGTCATGGCAGTTTTAATGACATAAGGCCGCCAAAAACGCGAAAAAATCTCAAAATTGAAAAAAATTGGAATGACAAGGGGATTAAAAATTAATTGATATTATGCTATTAATAGATATTTTTTGTTGGAAATACCTTGTAGAATCGACCCTAAGAGGGTTAACAGTCTCAAGTGAGAGCAATCTGTATAAGAATATTGCCAAGAGAATGGGGTATTTCAGGCAATTAAAAAAAAAAAATTCAAAAGAGCCAGGAATAACGGTAATCGGTTCTGTTCGTCCAGAAAATGTCTAGAAGAAATTAGGGAAGCTAAAGAAAGTTGAAGATTTGAATGATGTGACGTAGTAACTTGTGACGTATTAACTTGCTGACCTTGGATCGAGACATTCCACTAATCCTGTGCGGTCTCGAACGCCTCGTGGCCTTGGATACTACAAAATACTACGCACACAAGCCGCGGCGTAGTGTGTGTGCGTTCATGGAGGCTCGCCTTTTTTTCAAAGGTGTGATCTTTTTATTTAATTTTTCTACCACATGGTATCGTATCAATGGGCAAAAAGTTGGAGTATACTCCAACTCTATACATAGAGGTTTTCAATGGTGCTGAATCCAAATTTGAGGTCAAAAACCTGAGTTTCCGACCCACCGAAATACCCCATTGGGCAGTACGAAACTAGGACATGGTGGGGAGTAACAGTAAAAGTAATCATCGCCTAAGGAGACGGAAAAAGTGTCTGAGGTAGTCGAAGCAGTCTGAGGCTGTCGAGCAATTAAACAAGGACAAGTACAACTCTCTCCGTAAAGAAGTGAGACAAGTGACTACAAGTCACAACCAACAGGAGTGTTTAAAGTTTACATAAGTTATGAAAATCAATTGAACTCAGTTAATTATATTTCAAATTTCGTCTTATGGTTGATTTTCTCTTTGAAATGTTGTCCATTTGATAAAATAAATCGTTATTCGTTCACCAATGCTACGTTCTGCTCGAACTGTCTCACAGATACACCCTCTTGGATCCGTCGCCCAACTTGGTCCCGTTTCAAGACGATGAGCGTGGTAGCAGATGAAAAGCGACATGATCGGGATAAGATGTTTTATAAAGGATTTGAGTACAATTTTCACGAGGAGTTAGTCGGGGAAGTGGAGCGTTGGATGTGCTAATTTCGAGAGAGGTTCAAATGCACAAGTTTTCTCCAAATATTCGAGAGGGAAGTGATAGAGGGTTCTCGTCATAATGAGAGAGAGTTTAAGGTAAGGTACGAAGGTATTCCATGCAATTATAATAGGTAATTCGAGCAGTCAAAATTGTATTGTATTTGTTTGCTATGGATGTACCTCGTAAGGACGGCATTGCTTGAATGTCCGGAGAACGAGGTTTCAACAAAATAGCGAAGAGTATTCGGAAAGGAGAAAACTCCCGTACTCCCAAAATCCAGAGAAAACGTTATTTCCACGGTACGAGATATGTATGTAAAAAGTAGTACAGACGAGAACTTTTTGATTTACTGATTGCAATGTTGGAGCCAGAAGATGTTGAGGAAGTGTACCTACTACGAATGGTTATCGTACATCCTACTGTAAACACATATTTGTGAAATTTTGACGCCCTTACAACTGTAAACACCAAATTTTGTCAATGTTTAATTACACACGCTCTTAACGGCCATGAATATTCACTTTCGGAGACGGGGACCAAGTTGGGCTCCGGGACCAAATTGTTCAAATTTCAATGGGACCACGTTGGGCTTCTGGGACCAAAGCGTCCACATTTCAACGGGACCAAGTTGGGGTGGGACCGACGCCGCTTGGATGAACGAGAGAAGCGAATGGACACGCTAGGATACACATATTCTATTGTCACTGGGTGTAGTCAACAGCTAAGTACGTGTGTAATGTACTGCTAGTACACTCAGACACACTCTGACCATTCACACGAGAAGTTCAACTCCTTTGTGCAACCATCGACCTCAATCCCAAGGTAAGTTACCTTCTACAGTTACCTGAGGATTCCCAGGACACTGACCTTCCCGAATGATTCATTCCGGTCCGACCCAATCAGTTTCCAAGAAAAGGGATGCAAAACTGACTGACTCACTGAAAGCTTCAGAAAAGTAAGAACTCGTGCAGACTGGACTCGTCCCTCCAGCTAACAAAACACAAATTTCATACACCTTGAAAACAATCGAATAGTGCACAGGAATTGACCTTTAAAACGCTGCAAATTATTACACGATGATTTATTATTTTTTATTTTTCTATATAGATCACTCGTCTGCAAAGCCACCAACCATCCAACATGAAGAAAAACATCGATCGCATTTCGGTTAGCTTTAGTTTGAACGGAGGTTAGGCCTCTTTTGCGATTCACACTCGTGTTTCTGATTTATCGTACGTCCAAACTTCAAATTCTCGTAGTCAGCGAACGGTTTGTCCTACAGAGCCCCGGGTGGTCTCAAAAAATTTTAAAAATTCTATAGAATCTTAAATTGAAGGAAAAACAATACCTTTATATCAAAATTTTTCGAGTTAGGGCGTTTTCAAAATTTCAAAATTGATTTTGGAACCCTTAGAAGTGACTCACCTCAACCAAAAGCTTCGGGGCACAACTAGACCCCAAATGGAGCCTACATACCAAATTTCATCAAAATCGGTCAATGCTAAGTGGCAAAAGTACCGCGTACGGCGGACGGACAAATTTTGAGTGGGTGTTAAAATTTTTTTTTTCTTGGTCGATTCCAAAGGTTCATTATTGAAAATAATAAACCAAAAGCGAGTTACATTTAGCATAATCTTTTTCCCCTTGCTATCACAATGTAACACGCTTTTATGTATAAAACTGGGACTGTGATTAAGTGTTACCTTTCTAATTACAGTTAATTTATTTTTAAATTTTTAGTTAATTTTATTAATAAACAGTAAAAACTTGTTCTTAAAAAAATTGTTTTTTTTCTTCAAATAATTTTTTTACTTTTTGCTATTTTTAATTCGAGGTTTACTACGTCATAGTTGGTAATAGTAGGGCAAAATAATCTTTAAATGAGTTATGCAATCACTAGTTAGTGATCAACGACTAAAAATATGATGTGGAGGATTATGAAATGGACTCTGCCCTTCATGAATTGGAAGATGGTCCCCTATGAATTGAAGGATGCCCTATATGAATTGGAAAAAGGTCCCAAATGAATTGAAGGACGCCCTTTATGAATTGGAAGACGGTCCTTTAAAAGTGAATAACATTGCATTGTCATCCGATTTATACATGCATGCAAAATTTCAGCTCAGTCGGAAACCGAGAAGTGGATCAAATTTAACTTGCAAGATTTGATTACAGACAGACAACGGAACAGGTGAAAGTGGAGAATAAAAGCTGGTAATAAACAAACAGATATGGAACCGAAATTGATCAAAAAGCCCTTTTCAGAATGCGAGAGGAGATTTTTGATGACACCATATGCCTCTTTCCTTCGATGTTTCAGAAACGGAACGCAGAGGATGAAGAGTCACTACACGTAGATAATAATAAATTATTATTCTTGCAAAGTCATTGATGGCAGATAGTGGACAGAGATGGGAAGATGTTTCCAGTTGCCGTATTGAATGGGTTGTGTAGCACTAACCACTCAAGTTCCTGACCTGCTTTCTCCTTGATACATGTCAAGATCACCAACGCAAGCTTCCTTCTCGCTAACTGAAGAACGTCGAGAATTAATTAAAACGCTACCTCTCCAGAAAACGCGACAACTTCCACAACGCCACTCGAAAACTTAACTTATTATTTTACTATTGCCCTAATTGTGAACAGACTGATCATCACAGAGTACGGGAGACAAGTTAGTGCTGATGATAGATCGATGTGTAGCGGAGACTGTTGTACCTTGAGCATGATGAACACTGAAATATTGATAATAACTCCGACAGGTGCTGTTGTCCTCTTTTGGAAGTTTTCGCAGCCCTTTGTAAGGATAAATTGGTTAGTTTAGTTGCAAGCGCCATTCTCAGTGACCTAATAATCGGACTCCAAAAGTAATTTTTTCGGTGTTGATCTTTTCGATGTACCACCTCAGACTTTCAAGTTAGGGTGACTATTTTTCAACAAACCATCTTCAAATGGTACTATAGGGGAAGGACGTGTACCTTGGGCAGATTTTCTTCATTTCTAAATTTGGGGTAGTTCACGTCGTTTTTTTGGATTTTTTTCAAGGTATATCAATGCTCTATCTCGTTGGCTTTCAGAATACCTCTGAAAATTAAAAAAATCTCCCATGGTTGATGCATTAGAACTGACTACCTATGTAAAAACTGGATTTTTGCCCAAGGTACAATCTTGGATTGTACCTTGAGCAACCCAAGGTACAATCTTGGATTGTACCTTGAGCAACATTGATTGTACCTTGGGCACTCATTTTTAGTGTTTCAAACAAATAAAGAAATGGGTGAAAAAATATAAAAAACACGATAGGTAAGTACTCTAACTCTCTGGAAACATATCATTCATAAAAGTATAATTTTTCATCAAACATTTGTTTAAAGTAGGGTTGCAGTAACTTATTCACGAGCCCAAATATGACGTAAAACAAACTTTTTCCTTGGAAAATATGTTTTGAAAATACTAAAGTATAAAAATAACGACTTCACACTATTAACAATTTCAGAACGCGAACACTTGGTATAGATACCAAGGAGTTTAGCGAAAATTACAAAAAATCATAAAATTAATGAAGGTCGAACCCCGCAAAAGCAACATTGAAATGTATCCCTCCTCGTCGGTTAAAAATAGGCTGGGGCAAAAATGTTATGATGTCCCGGACCCTCACTCCGAAAACATGTCAACATGGAAAGTTTTCATTTTTTTTCCTCAACAATTTCACTGTCACTTGTCACTGTCGGCTTCTAGAACTAGACAGACGTAAAATTTGGCAAGGTTCTGTGTAGAAAAAGAGACCAAAACCCTTTTGTTAACGTTGACCACCACGTTGGTGAAATCCCACTTTCCTCCAATCCATTCCTCGGTTGTCTCTCCTACCATTTCCCTTTCTAGATAGTCCAAATTTCCATCAAGCTCTCCGCCAGAACTCCACATATCCAAATTCCCCACAGCCAAAATTCAGCTTCTTGGTAAGCTTGACTTTTTTACTCATCATCAGCAGACGTTTTCTTAAGTGAAATCTGTTACCAGAATGTACAGGAAATCGAGTGGTTTGTACCTTGAGCAACCCCTACTTGTTGCCCAAGGTACACGTTCTTCAGCTGCTCTAGGTACACAGAAAGGACTTGGAGAACATTTTGACCTCTCAATTCAAACCATGAAAACCAAACACAAAAATCGATAGATCTCGTTGAAGCCCACACCCCACAGCTTCTGAATCCACCAAAAATATTATTTATAAACACTTACCAGGTCGCTGGGAAACCTCGAAGCACAGAGGTTAGTTACCCAAAATGGGAGGGCAAAACTAACTGGACGGCGTACATCCTCTACAATCGACGCTAAGCGCTCCACTGTTCGAGAGCAGTCTTGCCATCATAAAAGCAACATTTTGGCACGATCTTTCAACATTTCTCTCATCGGGGGTCTGAGTAATGAAAAGTTGCTCAAGGTACATGCTGCCCAAGGTACACGTCCTTCCCCTATATCGTGGTCAGCTCATATTTGTGAGTTTTCAAAATGGAGCTGCATTATGCACCTTGAAACGAAGGGGTCTTGTACCTTGCAACAGTTACAAGTAGCACCAGTTGGCATCACTGATTACTCTGATGCCTTCAACTTAAAGTTCTAGGAACGAAAGGACCAAAGACTCCAAATCTTTCAACTTTCCTTTCAATATAAACAAGCTTCATTAAAATTAGAAATCCCTTTTTTCATCATTCAACTAATTGAGGCAAATTTTTTTTGTTTCAATTGATTTGGATTTAATTTTTAATATTGATGTTGCAGTAGAAAAATAAAATATGGAATGCCATGAATAATTTTTTTCTTTTGAAGTTCCACCTGTTTCAAGGTATACTAGGAATATACCTACCATGAAACAAAAATGAGTTTGAAAAAAAAAAAAAGTTGTCACCATACATATTAATAAAGGTATTGTATTTCATTAATATTTCATAACATTCAGTGGCGTGGTTATCAGAAAAAAATACCTACATTGGTATTATTATGCAAAAAGTTTACCGACGCACAACAATTAGCAAACTGTGCTTTCAGTTCTCAATCGACTCGGCGGCTTCTGATCGTTGCCCAATGTCACGAATCCAAGTGTGAGCAACTTATGCTCCGTGACGCATCTCGTTATGAATCACCTGATGGGTAACTTCCGTAGAAATCATTTCCGTTCATTCCTTTTATCGAACAAAACCCGACCCGAATTCATTTTCCACCGTGAGTAATTGAAAATTGAGATATCGACATCTTTGTCGCAGAGAGAGTAGGTATTCCAAAATTAAACGATATTCTCAGAGTGGAGAGTCTTTAACCACTGGAAAACAACAATACTCAAACGTCTGCCAAGTGGGTGAGGCACATAACTCACTCGTATCCATAACCCAATTGTGTAGATGATCCGATGCACAGTAGTTAATCTCAAAACATCAATCCCTAAGTACCTTGCACAATCCTCATAGGGGACTACACGCCAATCCAAACAACCTCTGAATATTATTGGAAAATTTAGAAATTATTACTGTTGAAAGGATTTCACGTTTGTGCATGCGCAGTGGCTACTATCAGTCTGGGGGCAATGATTTTCATGGGTTATGGCTGTGGCAAGGATTTCATGACAGACACGGAACAAAAATTGTTCAGGAAGGTCTGAAACGTAAAACGCGAGTGGAAATTTTGATTTTGGAGAACTTTTTTTTTTCAACCTTGAAAAGTGAAAACAAAATTGAAAACCTTATTTCTCTAAAAATCTAAAATCTAGAAATTTGTTTATTTGCGTGGTGAGCCACAAATGGACAAAAGTTCTCATTTCTCTCAAGACTTAAACTCAGTAAAACTAAGTTCCTTATTCCGACCCATCACAATAATTACAATGTGGATAAGGAGACATGATACTCACAAATTTGGCATACGTATTTATACGTCCCCTTTTCACTTTTGTGAGGAGTAAAATTTTAAAATGCATATTTTGAAGTTTATCGGCATAGTTTGGGTATCTGACCATTTTATATCACAATATTACATAATAATTATGTACTATTCTATAATATCATGTTTTTTTTTTGAAGAGCTACTTCACCATCCGACCAGATCGTGTAACCTCAGCTGGCAATTCAGGCATGAAAACGACCTTATGAGGCCTGAAGGTAGTAAAAATCGTAGCGCAATTTCTCGCCAACTTGAGGAATCCGCGCTGACTCATTTCTTAATGCGATGTTATGAATCACCTCAGCGTCATTATCGATTGACAACTTCCGTGGAAATCACGTCGGACTCGAACGAAACCAAAAAAAAACCATGAAGTAATGAAAAATTGAGAGGGTTTTGTCTGCCTCGTGCCACTCAGTTGTTCTAAAATATAAATATTTTGGCTTAAGACTTGTTGAGATTACACTTCAAGTTTTATGCAGCAATTTAAAAAAAAAGTACAACTTCCAGTGGGCCGGGTGATAATTTTTCGTAGCTCAACGAGCCTCACGAAACTCATGAAGCTTTGTATTCGTGCACTAGGTCGAAACATTTAAATCCCTCAAAATAAAAGTTTCTGCACGCATTTGGCGTTTTAGAGGTTTTTGAACAATTTTGGTTTCGTGTATGTGGTCAATTTTACCCAGGCATATCTATATGAAATCTTGATTCAGTTTTGATGACATTTTGCGTGACATCTACCAAGGTAGTGGAAGCATTGTTTCACTTTTCAAGATTGAAAGAAAAAATGTTCTCCAAAATGAAATTTCCACACGCGTTTTACGTTTTAGGACTTCCTGAACAATTTTTGTTCCGTGTCTGTCATAAAATCCTTGTACTGGGCAAAACTATACGAAGTTATAGTCCGATTTCGATGAAACTTTCAGGGATTGTGCGGATTGGGATGCAGATGGCCCCCTAAGAAAATCATCGCTCCCGGGTCGATAGTAGCCGCTGCGCATACGCCAACATAAGAACCTAAGAACATCCATAACTTGTACATTTCCCACCCGATTTTGATGACATTTTCAGGGATCGTATGGGTTGCCTTGAAGATGGTCTCCTATGAAGTAGCAGGGTACTTAGAGATTAGCTACTATACATCGGAACGTTCATACAACCACCGTTACGGATACGAGGAAGCTATCTCACACCCACTTGGCAGATGTTTTTTTCCATCCACAGATGGATTCCTACGAATTTCATCATCCTCAGATCAATAAGGGCGATTTTTCATATATATCTTGAGCAGGTGCACAGAAGGAAATTTTGGTCGAATGTATAACATTGTGTTCAATAAAATACTATGGTGAAGGAGGAAAGTTTAAAAATTTAAAGATCACATACATAACCTTACCTTAAACAGAACAATCGATGAGTAATAAATTAAAACGTAGGCCTCAGCGGCGGAAAAGAAAACAGACAGTTGACCCATATTGTTTGTTATGGAATGCATGGGAACAACAAAATGTCATGGCAACAAAATTTTCAAGGTTCAGGTAGGCGAACGTGGATTGAAAACGAGGATTCCGACGGACACCAGAGAGTAGGACCAAAACAACTCCACAATTTCTGAGGTTACGCTGTGACGAAATAAAGAATTTTTCAGCTGTTTGTGTTATATTCCAACAAGAAATTATTGATTGAAGAGCCATTAAGACTTGTTATCCGACCTCGAAGAGCTGCAAATTACAAAAGGTCTGAAATAGATACTCGTGGTTTGAGATGCCTAAGGCACTGAACCTCAGAAACAACCAATCCAACAACCTCATTCCTTCTATCAATGACCATCCTGTAAGACAATGCACCCTCCAAAATCATGCTACAATGTTTCCAGCGACACATTTACCTAACGTCGTACAAGTTGTCCAAATGATGAAGAATACAGTGATTTTGATCTTTAAGGTCACACGTTCAATGTCAAACCAGTTCGTCATAGGTGTATTGGAGTTCACTCCAATATAATGTTCCAATTATGAGCCGAATCAGTACAAGAAACAGAAAAAAAGAAGAAGAGAATAACGGAAAGAAGAAGAGCGCAAAATAGAGAGAGAATGAAAATAAAAAACTCGTTGAAGTTGAGGAGAAATAAACAAGAAGACGAAAGTGGATGTTGGAGCTCAACCAATATATTCACGATTAGGAGTCGTGAGATGAATGTTATTAATTAATTTATTGGATGTTAATTGCTGATTTTAAAATGTTCTGTTACTTAAATTGGATGAAGAGAGAATTGTTTCGAAACATGATTTTACTCTCTATATCTAATGATTAGGTGATTTAGAGTGCCAAATCACCAGCAATAAGATAATAATAAATATACATTTTGTCATGTCAAAGCGCTGCAAATAATTGCACAAACGTGTATTATTTCTGTATAGATCAAGCATCAGCAAAGGGCTTTTCCATTATCAGTACCTACCACTTATCAGCTTTATATGAACGAAGATTCGGCCAATTTCCGTCAGTGAACAATCGTTTGCTATTGACTCTCGTGTTTCTGATTTACCATAAGTCCAACCCTCAAGTTCTCACAGGGAATGAACGGTTGGTTCTAACAGACCTCTGGGTGGTCTCATTCAATTCTAAAAATTCAATACTTACTATTCTAAATTGATGAAAAACCAATACATTTATATTGACAGTTTTTGAGCTAGGGCGTTTTGAAAATTTCAGCCCTTCTTTTTCACCCCTTAGAAGTGACTGGTATCAACCAAAAGCTTTGCGGCACAACTAGACCTTAAATGGAACTCAAATACCAAATGTCATCAAAATCTGTCCACGGTGGACGTAAAAATGTTTATTAGATTTTGGTAAACCAACAAATTTTGAGAGGGGGGGGGGGGGTGTATGAAAGTGGAAAAGATCAAGGAAGATCAAAAAGAAATGTAAGACCTCCTGTGTGGGCACAAGACTACTATATGGGAGATGATTATGCTGGATTAACTGTAGCAGAAGCCATAAAAAGTAAAAACTCGGATGACTGGAAGGACGCAATTAAAACTGAGATCAAAGCTCATTTGAAGAATGGAACTTGGAAAATTGTAGATAAAACTGATGGAGAGTTCTTAATAGATTCCAGAATGATTTTAACTGAGAAGTACAAAGCAAATGGGGATTTAGAAAGGAGAAAAGCGCGTCTGGTAGCAAGAGGATTTAACCAAAGACCAGGGTTGGATTATGTTGACACATATTCACCTGTTGCTAGATTAGGATCCATAAGACTGCTTCTGGCTATGGCCGCTGAAGAGAACTTACAGCTACATCAAATGGATGTTTCAACGGCATTTTTGAACGGAGAAATAAATGAGAACATACATATCAAAAAGCCTGACAACTTAGAAACATTTTTACATGAAATCATATTAGAAGAAGAAATAAAGACAATAAATAAGACAGATAAAATGGTGTATACAAAAGTAAAACAAATGTTAGAAGACATACGAAAGTCGAAAGGCCAACCAATATGTAAACTTCAAAAAGCGTTGTATGGTTTGAAGCAGGCAAGTCGACAATGGTATGTAAAACTGGATGAAAAGCTAAGAGAAATGGGATTGAAAGCGTCATCAGCAGATCCTTGTATGTACACCAAGTCAGTAGGGAATGATAGAATAGTCATGGCAGTATATGTTGATGATTTTATTATTGGATGTGCAAATTTGGAAAAGTTGGAAGAATTTAAGAAACAAATCAAATCAGTTTTCGAGACAAGAGATTTAGGAGAGCTGAATAATTGTTTGGGAATTAAATTTGTGTGTTTTCTTGGTCGATTCCAAAGGTTCATTATTGAAAACAATAAACCAAGAGACAATGTTTACTGGTACTTATTAAAAGTAGTGTTTTTATTGGTGTGTTGTCATGAAAACTCATGATTGACATAACGTTGGTGGAGGTAAAAAACAGAATTGTAGCAACTCGTGGCGTGATAGCAACGGTCATGGTCATACACCTACTATTGCGCCACATTCCAACTGCAACTGTCTTACCTCACACATCCTGAAGGTTTGCCGTTCTTGGCGCTGAGAGGATCCGTCGGACGCACAAACTTGAGCATTGCCACTGAATAAACCACCAAACAACCACAACTGGAGACGAAAACCACTACGAAAAGGACATGAGACGGGTGGGCGAGCGAGAGGTGACTAAGGAAGGAATACTGCGGGAACGCGGCGGACCACTGGGGGCCGGTGGAGGGGGTCGCTCCCATGTGGGCCGAGAACATGTAAAAGTGGTCGACCCTCAGGTAGACTGGAAGAGAGGAGTTGGAGGATTTTAAAAGGTAGAAGTAGAAGTGAGAGGCCTCTTTCCTCGGCCAGACAACAATCAGGATGGCGAGCAGGTAACAGCTCTAATGGCCACGGATGAATAGACAGCACGCGCGTCTGCGGAGCGACCGGGTTTCTCCGTGAGGAAGTCAATAAGAAGATGACATGAAGATGAAGATGAAATATTACCTGGTGTAAAAGACAAGTGGAAATTGGTTCTGGAGGTAGCCAGATGTACTATTTCGGCTGCCTTTAAAAACAAACAAGTACCTACGTCTCTGAACATGGCCCTTACGATCCAGGATTTTTGTCATCGGCTGTTGAAAACATTCAAAACGAACAAAAACGAGAAAAAAACTGCTCACTCTACTTGCAGAGCTCAGAAACTCATTCATACCGATACGTCTCCAAAACACTAATTATTATTTTCAAAATATTATTTTATTATTCTCAATAACGAACCTTTGGTATCGAGTAAGAAATTTTATGGTTTGCGTTCCGAGATACGCAGAATCCAAAAACGCTGCAAATTATTACGAAGGTTTATTATTTTTCTTTATCGTCGCTTAAGAACCAGCATGACACATCTAAGAATTTTCACTTTTCATGAGAACGAAAAAACTGGTTTGTTACTAATGCTACCGAAGGTTTTCTAATTTTCTTTTTTCCTCTTATTCTATTAATGCAACTCAAATGCGTAAGACAACTGGAATAAAAATTACTACTGCAAATGAAATTATTGTGTTGATGTGCTAAGCTGCCATAATTTTCAACCGCATTGCTGAAAAAATTGCTGTTTCAAGTACTTCCTCTTGTGCTATGCTGTGATTTTAATTCTTTGTAGTAGTGCTTTAGATGTATCATGCTGGTTCTTGTATCAAGCGGGTCGGTCCACTTCGATGGCTATGTCTGATCTGGTAAGGAAATGTTTTTCCAGCCTTGAAAATGACAATAAGACAGCCGTCATCATGTACGACTTCAGCCGAGCATTCGACTGCCTGAACTGGGATATCATGCGGGAAAAACTTCTATTCTATGGTGTGCAACGCACTTCAGTTGATTTTCTAATGGGATTCGCCCAGGATTGGCGGCAGTTGGTATCTTTTGAGGGGCAGTTATCGGATCCACTGCCTCTTGGAGCGGGCGTGAGGCAGGGAACTATTACTGGTCCAAAGATCTTCAACATATACATGAATGACCTTCCAAGAGCCCTTCAGAGTGATCACTCGGAGCCTTTCCTGTATGCAGATGATTCATCGGTCGTGGTTTGGGGGAATTCCGAAGAGCAGTTGCAGGAGCATATTGATCGGTTGAATATGACAATGAGGCGTTGGTGTCAAGCTAACAAAGTCTGCCTCAACGAAGAAAAAACAAAGATCATAAAGTTCAACCTACGGCCATCGAGGAACACGGACGATGAATCGGCGGTGCCTCTCCTTGGCATAATAATGGCTAGCTCCCTGGGATGGCAAGACCATATATCCTCGTTGATTTTCAAGTTGGGGAGCTCTCTGTTTGTACTTCGGAAGCTTTCGAATTCTCTCTCCTTCGATGTACTTAAGACGGTTTATTATGCTTCAATCGAATCGCATATAAGATACGGCCTATTACTGTGGGGGAATTCATCCCATACAGTTAGGGTCCTCCGAAAGCTAAAAGCTGCACTCCTTAGAATGAAATCAGTCAGTGACTCGATCTCGTGCAGACTCATTTTTACGGAGCTCTCGATCTTAACAGTATATGGGTTATATATCATTGAACTTCTGACCTACGTTTACTCAAACGAAGACTTATTTCCCAGGCCAGTACACGATCATGCAACGAGAGATCGGGACAAATTGAAGACGGAAAGACTCCGACTAACTACGTCACAGAAGGGTAATTTAACATACATGGGTGCTAAAGTGTTCGACGCTCTTCCACTCCGATTGCGACAGAAACCCCTGAAGACTGTCAAACAAGAACTTGAAAAGAAATTAATAAACGCACCTCTTTACTCTGTAAACGAGTTTTTCGATATTTTTGCTGATAACGAGTGATGATGTATAGCACTTTGTTTAGACAGTCCTTGATTAATATTCATGTACGCAGAATTGTTACCATTATGACGATGTATTACCCAATCATGGGTGGCATACAAATAAATTTATTCTATTCTTATTCTATTCTATTCTTAAGCAACGTTATAGATCCTCACCTGCAAAGAACACAGCTTCGCCTACCAACCATATTTTCGCTTCACAATCAAGTTTAATTTGAAGTAATACAAAGTTATGGGTGCCTTTCATTAGGAAATTTGATTACTGGTTGCTAAGAATGCAAAACAGAGTAAAACTCGAAGAAACGAACAAGATCGCATTTTGGTCAGCTAAAATTTTAACGGAGATCAGGCCTCTTGCGATTCACACTCGTGTTTCTCATTATCGTAAGTCCAACCCTTAATTCTCATAAGGAGCAAGCTGTTGGTCCTACAGAGCTCTGTGTGGTCTCATTCGATCCTAAAAATGCAAGTCTACTTTAAATTAATGAAAAAACAAGACCTTTATATCGATAATTTTTGAGCTAGGTAGCTTTGAAAATTTCAGCCCTTATATTCCACCCCACTGAGATCAACCAAAAGCTTCGAGGCACAACTAGACTACAAACGGAATTCGGCCTGTGGTTAGTGGAGAAAGTGTCGCACACGGAAAATTTTTTTATTCGATTTTCGGATTCCACGTGCCATAAAACGTACACCAACAAATTTTGAAGGTTAAACATTTTTTCTTGGTCGATTCCAAAGGTTTATTATTGAAAATAATAAACCAAAAAGTTGCATTTTGACCGGGTTAAAAAAAAGTGCTAAGAGGGAAAAGTTTATTCAAGTTAGTTGTAGAATCGATTCGTAGGCATTGTTGATTGGTTCTGGGACACTCAATGTCCTATATGGTAGTGTTTTGATTATATGAAGATAACTGATTGAGAACGTACCCAAGATACGTAGTACACACAGACATTTCCCAGGATGGAATGAAAAGGTGGGTGGAAGTGGAGATTTTCTTTTTTCTTAGGGATATTGCTCTGTGCCAAACAGAAAACGTCAGCGGTACTTGAATGAGTTGGAGGTCGTCGGAGAGATCCGGATCAGGAGAGATTTGAGAGGGGTTTAAAAAAATATTGGAAACCCCAGCATAGATGAGAGTTTGTGGTGGAAAGTAGCGTGTGCACAGGAGCCTGAAGGTGTTTTCGGATATGAGGCGATCAGAACTGCACAGAGAAGACTCTGAACCATCACGACGTGCTGGACTGGGAAACCAAGATTCAAGTTGAAAAATTATAATAATTACAATCTTACTACTATTTAAATTCTATTCAAAGCCAATCGTCATTATGAAAAGTAAAAATGAGAAGAAAAGTTATTAGGCACATTCCTAGAGAGCACCAGTCCAAGGATTCTAGCTCAATCCGAACTATTCCAGAGACTATAAGTAGGTACTAATAACCACTACCATTACCAAAAACCCTACTTTTTGGTTTATGATTTACAATAATGATAAAGAAATTGTTTACCCCCCCCCCCCCCGAAAATTTGTTGGTTTACGTTTCAAGGTACTACGAAATTTTTACATTAGTACGTAGAATCCGAAAATCGATGAAAATTGTCCGTCCGTCCGCCGTACGCGGCACTTTTTGACCGACTTCAACGCGCCGAAGGCGCGCGAAAGAGGAGGTACTCAATTCGGGTTGTCGTGGGACGACGATTTTTTTTTTTTTTTTTGTATGTCGAACACCTTGCATTTTTTTATTCTGGTACCAATCTGTCTGATTCTTCTTGAAATGTGTTCTACCAGTATCCGTGGTGGTCCCATTTCAAACAGATTTCATTTTACTTTGTTAAAAGTATCGAAAATTTGTGAAAGAAGTTGAAAAACGTGGTTCCCGTTTTCGGGAATATTGGTCCGCATTCACTCTTCTTGCCCTGTGACTTCCGACTGAGTCGATGGAGGACCATTTGTGTATAGTCAAATTAAAGGTCTGATTGTGAGCTTTAAAATGATATGCTATAAGAGGGGGGTTCCGATAACTAAAAGGTGCTGCGGGGGATGAGATACGGGGAAAATATAGTGGCTTTTAGGTCAGAACCTGCATGAGCCATATCAAACGTGTCTACGAATGCTCAAGTATGTGAGTTTTCATACCAAGTATGAGCGATAATTATAGTACTGTTAGTAAGGTTTTCTACCAAGTGGGTGTAGCACATAGCTCCCTCGTCATTCATAATATAGTTGGATAGGTAATGGTATAGAAGATCGTCAGAACTGAATAGTGCTGTACCAAATATGAGATATGTAGAACAATTTGGTGATAAGAGGGTATTTTACCAAGTGGGTGTAGCACATAGCCCCCTCATCACCGATAACATAATTAGATAGGTAATAGTAGTGGGCATTGTCAGAACTGCATAGTGCTGTGCCAAATATGAGGTATATAATACAACTCGGTGATGAGAGGGTATTCTACCAAGTGGGTGTAGCACATAGCTTCCTCGTCATCCATAATATAGTTTGGTAGGTAATGGTATAGAAGATCGTCAGAACTGAATAGTGCTGTACCAAATATGAGGTATATAATACAACTCGGTAATGAGAGGGTGTACTACCAAGTGGGTGTAGCACATAGCTTCCTCGTCATCCATAATATAGTTGGGTAGGTAATGGTATAGAAGATCGTCAGAACTGAATAGTGCTGTACCAAATATGAGGTATATAATACAACTCGGTGATGAGAGGGTATTCTACCAAGTGGGTGTAGCACATAGCTTCCTCGTCATCCATAATATAGTTGGGTAGGTAATGGTATAGAAGATCGTCAGAACTGCATAGTGCAGTACCAAATATGAGGTATATAATACAACTCGGTAATGAGAGGGTGTACTACCAAGTGGGTGTAGCACATAGCTTCCTCGTCATCCATAATATAGTTGGGTAGGTAATGGTATAGAAGATCGTCAGAACTGCATAGTGCAGTAATATGAGGTATATAATACAACTCGGTAATGAGAGGGTGTACTACCAAGTGGATGTAGCACATAGCTCCCTCGTCAATCATGTCATGGTTGAATTGTGTTGTCAGAACTACCAAGTACCTAGCAATTATGAAAACAAAGTCTACGAGTTAGGGGATAAGAGAGTAGATTGGCAAGTAGGCAAGTGAACCAAATACCTCCTGAAACTGATCCTAAAACGGAAACTCATCTATATATATGGAAACTGATCTGGATTACAGAATGTGGTCCACTCTACGGCTTCTGGTTCACCTTACTGAAATGATTCACAGTATTACTAAAACTGTTCGAAAAACTGCGGGTAAATTAATTTCAAAGTTATATAGAGGACCACTAAAAAGTGAAAAATAAAAAATAATATAAAATGGAAAAATAATAAAATAAAATCCTTTTTAACAAAAAAATGGACCGACCTCAAAAATGATGTCTGTAAACACCAAAAAGGGAAAAATAATAATCTCAGCGAATACATACTTGATGTAGTAGGTTGTTGGACATAGATATCTAGTCAACAGATGGTATGTTGAAATACCAACAATTATTTTAAGTGGGATTCACACTTATTGTCACACTCATATCATCCATCATACGATAGCAGTGACATACTGCCCAATAGTTTTGGAACACTTATATCTACTCGTATTCATGTTGCACGATCGACGCATGTTGTGATACTCACCAGATCATGTGAGTAGTACTTAAAAACCACAGCGTATCCAGATAGGTAGGTAGGTACGCATTGAAGTCGCCGCCGTGCCCATCTGTAGACACAAACATCTACTAGATCTTCTACTTACCAACATATTATTCTTTTTCGCAAATATACATACCTCTCATACTACGAACATGCTCCCACACTGAGTATGAATGTAAATATTTGTTCGCTTGAGATTGGGGGAGGTTTTGAACGTTAATTAGGTAACAACGCTTCCGAAGGTATGTAGCTACATTATAATATGTCCTCCAATATAATAATAAAGTCTCATATAATAATAAAGTCCCAAAATACTCGTCACAACCATTCCTAGGGAGGTTCATACTTACTATCGTACTCATATGGCAGCAGAGACGTACAAGGGACCTGATAGTTTGGGGAGCACATTTTAGGTCAATGGTAACCAGATCATCGAATAATTAATCGGTAGTTAGTTTGTGTCTACAGATGGGCACGGCGGCGACTTCAATGCGTACCTACCTACCTATCTGGATACGCTGTGGTTTTTAAGTACTACTCACATGATCTGGTGAGTATCACAACATGCGTCGATCGTGCAACATGAATACGAGTAGATATAAGTGTTCCAAAACTATTGGGCAGTATGTCACTGCTATCGTATGATGGATGATATGAGTGTGACAATAAGTGTGAATCCCACTTAAAATAATTGTTGGTATTTCAACATACCATCTGTTGACTAGATATCTATGTCCAACAACCTACTACATCAAGTATGTATTCGCTGAGATTATTATTTTTCCCTTTTTGGTGTTTACAGACATCATTTTTGAGGTCGGTCCATTTTTTTGTTAAAAAGGTTTTTTCTTAGTTCCCAAGGAACGATTTTAATGAATTTTCTTTTGTGGGCTTCATTTGGGGTCTAGTTATGCCCCGAAGCTTTTGGTTGTTGTTTGTCACTTCTAAGGGTTGAAAAATATGGGTTGACATTTTGAAAAGGTCCAGCTCAAAAAATTTCGATATAAAGGTATTGTTTTTCCATCAGTTTAAAGAATTGAATTTTTGGAATCGAATGAGACCACCCGGAGCTCTGTAGGACCAACCGTTCGCTCCTTATGAGAACTTAAGGGCTGATAAACCAGGAAGACGAGTGTAAATCGCAAAAGAGGCCTGATCTCCGTTCAAATTTTAACTGACCAAGATGCGATCGCTGTTCGTTTCTTCGAGTTGTACCCTGTTTTGCATTCTTAGCAACCAGTAATCAAATTTCCTCATGACAACTTCCTGTTTCTTCGAACTGGGTGTGAAGCGTTTATTTATTTCAAATAAACTTGATTGTGAAGTAGGTATGTGGTAGGTAGTTAGTATCTATTTTTCGAGGTGGTGACAATGACAAAGCCGTGTTCTTGGCAGACGAGTGATCTACATAGAAAAATAACAAACATTTGTGTAATAACTTGCAGCGTTTCATTTTAATTACTGGAGTAACCGATGAAAACATTATAACGTGGGTGATATGGCTTGTGGACTAGCGATACTGAGGGGTCCCATCATGAAGACCGCATCCAAATGGGGGAAATTCTGAACAAGATTGCCAGGGGGAATTTCGGGCACAAAAAAGGGAACTTAGAAAGCTCCCTCCACATGTAAGGGAGTTTTTGGGGGAATTATTAAATACCAATTGTTGCCTAAAATTACATATTACATATTTTTCCATAAATTTGTAGCAGTGTAGCAAATTGTGCTAAAAATTGCAGTTTTGTTTCGTGATTATATTTGACCATCAATTTAACTAGGTACTTAGGTGCCAGAGTAACTCAGGTCTAGGGGCCTCAGGTCTCAGCTACAAAAAAAAAAAAACGTGCCAAGATTGAATTCTTTATTTTTCAGAAAGGGAACTAGTAACTTGAAGGCAAATAACAACGAACAAATCAATCATTTTAATTAAGAATAAATAAAGAGATCTAAGGTAGCATATTTCAGATAACTGGTAGGTAATGAAGGTATGCTTAGGTCGGTAAATATAGACCAGCATACATTTCGTAAGTAACTCATTTCCTAAAAAAAAACTTTTTTTTCAATTTTCAAGCTCAATTAAAGGAAAATAAGACCAAGAAAAAAGATTCACGTCGACGAAACCTACAAAATAATGTAACCTGACTGTGTAAAGTGTTTCCTATCTACACCCCCTCCTTTTTGTCTTTTCACGGTTTACTTATGAGTTTGTAGCTAAAAGGAGTCTGCAAGTACCGTACAGTCTCTCCCAATTAGGTTTACGTACTTGAGAAGTCTTGTGAGGGGTATGTTGTCCATGAAACCCTGGATTTGCTGTTTGAATTTTGGGGTATGAATTCGCTCCATGAATTGAGAATTTCTTTGAGGTCTCAGACGACAATGTGATAGCGTGTTATGACATTCAGAACCAGCAACTAAGGTATATTAAAGGAATACAAGAAATACCGTCGTTATCAAAAATGAGTTTTAACAAAGTTATCTAATTTCACTGGTCAATTGTTACAAATCATTATACATTTTCAGGATCTGTGAGACCAGTCCTGCAGCCCAACTAATGTTTCTGAAAGTAAGAAATATGTAAGAAATTACATATTTACAATGAACATTGGTGCAAATGAAAATTAACTTTTCGAAATGAGAGGGATAAAAGTGATTAGTTATCTGTTGGAATTTTTTCTTAACTTGAGTTTAAATGTTTATTTTATGGCTCGTTTATATGTGTGAAACATATTCCTTTAGGATAGAAATATTTTTACATCACGATGTTCAATAATTTTTGGCAAAAGGCAGCTCGATTTCATAAAAGTCGCTAAATTTCATAAAAGTTGATACATTCATGTTTCTAACGTCTCGTTTTCACGTCAATTTTTGGAATGGCGCTCTCTGGACTGTGAAACACAAGTTTAGCTGCTCATCGTTAAAAGATTTCAGCTTTTTTCCGCTCTGACTCATTTAGGGGATTTCCCTTTCGCATATTCTTCCGCTCCGAATACCTAGTGAGGCGATTTCAACACGTCCTCTCACTTCACAGAACATTGGATTTTCCAACCAGTTTCCAAGAGCCATCAAACTGAATTAGAAGAGACTCCTTTCAGATATTCAAGATATAGATTTAGCTTTTATCAAACCGATCAGACCGATTGACGTCAGTACGACCGATTACCCCGTGATAGACATCAATCCACCGAGAAATAGGCGATATTTATCTAATATTAATTATTATGGTGTATCAATGTTTTGAGGATTCAAATTAACTGTTAGGTATTTTTGTTGTGTTGATCATCATAATGACGCCCACGATTTTGTTATGTCATGTGATGGATTGTTTCAGTCAGTGTTCTTTGTAAAATTCTCGATCACCGAAATTAAGTACGAAACTTATTATTGTAAAAACACTCTTCGTTAATACATTTTTCTCATTAAACATTCCTGGTGCCTGTTTCATTATTGCAAGTGGTCACGGGCCCAGAATAACGAAGAAAATAAAAACCAGGAAGGAAGGAGAAAATGGCCAGTAAAGTAGAAGAGGTAAAGGTCGAGAAGTTAAAAGACGAGAAAGGGTGGAGCCAGTGGAAGTTTCAAGTAATAATAATTTTGAAATCACTAAAACAGTATAAGTTCGTTACTGGAGAAAATAAAAAGCCCGAGAGGAACATAGTCCAAGGAGCTGGGGATGCAAACGCAGATACGCCTGACATGGCATATGAAAAAGCATTGGAGGACTGGGAAACGGAAGACTTTAAGGTGCAACGACTGATCATAACTACGGTTGACGAAAAAGTATTAGTTCACTTGATGACATGTAATACTTCACACGAGATGTGGGAGAAACTTCAATCCATCTTTGAGCAGAAGTCAGAGCAGTCTCTTCATTTAGTGCAGGCAAAGTTTTTTCAGTACCAGAAGGATCCTTGCGACTCTATTTCAGATCATATATCCAAGGTAGAGAAAATTGCGCAACAATTACAAGCACTTGGTGAACCAGTGTCAGAAAACATAGTCATGACCAAGATACTCCTCACGCTACCTTCAAGCTACAACCATTTCTTCAGTGCATGGGAGTCTACACCCTCAGAGCATAGAAGTTTGAAGAATTTGACGGCAAGACTGTTGACTGAGGAGGGAAGGTTGAAGACGCAAGAAGGAAGATTAGATACAGAAAACGCTGTTCTGATGGCCAAGAAACATTGGAACAAGAAGTCACAACAATTAGAACCACAGAAGAAAGCAGAAGCAGACGAAAGAGAAGACCCAAAAGTATGCTTTTATTGTAAGAAACCTGGACACTACAAGAAAGACTGTTACCATTTGAATTGAAAGCAGCAGCAACATACTAGTAAACAAGGGCAGGTATTAGTAAGTCTCTTAAGCAATATGAATTTAGAAAGCGAAAAGGACGAGAATTGGTATTTGGACTCAGGGGCCAGTCATCACATGACATTCAAGAAGGATTGGCTAGTAAATTACGTACCATTTTTAGATCCCGTATACATTGTTGTTGGAAATGGTCAGAAAATACCAGCTTTGGGTAAGGGGGACGTAAAAATTTTCGCTCTAGGACGAGGATGGAATGAACATAGTTTAGGATCTGTTTTCTATGTTCCAGATATTACCAAGAACTTATTTTCGACAAATTCGTCTAGAGGTCTCACAGTTGTTCTGACAGATCATTCATGTGAAATAATGAAAAGTAATGAGTTAATAGCGGTTGGGTACAAAAATATGAATATGATAGAAATGCAGTTTAAAGTGATAGATCGTGAAAGTGATGTAGAACCAAAAGCGTATTCTCTGCAGCTATGGCATGAGAGATTTGCGCATCAGAACTTGAAACACATATCAAATTTGCTCAAGGAAAATCATATTGCAGTAAGAAACAAAGAAAATTTTACTTGTGAAGGATGCATAATGGGTAAACATCATAGAGAATCTTTTCCAGATAGTCTTAGTAAAACAAATAGAGTTGGTCAGCTAATCCACTGTGATTTATGCGGTCCAATGGAAAATACGTCGATTGGTGGATCCAGATATTTCCTTCTTCTGAAAGATGATTATAGTCACTATCGTGTGGTATATTTTGTAGCTCAGAAGACCGAAGTTCCTAAGAAGATTGAAAATTTCTTGACGAGATTTAGGACTCAATTCGATCGGAACGTGGACACTATCAGAACGGATAACGGTTTGGAGTTCGTCAACAAAGAAGTAAGAGATTTATTTGAGAAATTTGGAATAAGACATCAAAGAACTGTTAGATACACTCCACAACAGAATGGGAAGGCAGAACGTGAAATGAGGACAATAAACGATTTGGCAAGATCTTTATTGTATACCAGAAAAATTGATTTAAGGCTTTGGGCTGAAGCAGTAAACTATTCAGTTTATACTCTCAATAGGACAGGAAAGAGTGAAGTGGAAGGTAAAACACCATTTGAGCTATGGCGGGGGAAAAAAGCTTATGTTTCACATTTTAGAGTTTTTGGAACTGAAGTTTATATGCATGTACCTAAACAGTTGAGAAAAAACTGGGATGCAAAAAGTGAAAAAGGAATTTTTGTTGGATATTGTGAAAACGTGAAAGGGTACAGAATTTGGTTCAGAAAAATAAATAAACTAGAAATAAGTAGAGATATGATGTTTCTAGAAGAGTTGAAAAAATCCGAAAGTGAGTTCGAAAACCTGCAATCCCGTGAGATGGCAGTAGTGCCAATTCAGCCAACCCAGGAAGAAAATGAACAGAATCAACTGAGGGATGACCTAGAAGAGCATAGGGAAGATCAAGAAAATCAAGATGAAGTATATGAACAAAATCTGGACCAAGAGGAGCGACAAGTGAACAGGTACAATTTACGAGATAGGCATAATATGAATCCACCTGTCAGATATCATAGTTTGATGGTTTCGCAGCAAATAAGCACAAATGAACCGACGAATTACGAACAAGCAATCATTTGTGAGGAAGCAGAGTACTGGAATCAAGCGGTTCCCACCCCAGGAAAGAAGATGGTCAGAGAGAGTAAACCTGCAGTGGGAGTAGCATACCGAGAAGCAATTGGAAGTCAGATGCATTTGAGCGTTGCGACAAGACCTGGGAAAAAACCTCAAGATCACCATTGGCATGGCACCATGAAGCAAGGAACGTTTGAACCGATTGAAGACATTTTCACTAAGCCCATGTCAAAACAGAAATTTGTAAAATTTCGTCAAAAGAAAGTTTGGAGTTGCCTGCATGGATGTTGCCAACGACATTTAAGGAAGTTGGAGTTAATTTGAAGTGGGAGTTTTGAGGATTCAAATTAACTGTTAGGTATTTTTGTTGTGTTGATCATCATAATGACGCCCACGATTTTGTTATGTCATGTGATGGATTGTTTCAGTCAGTGTTCTTTGTAAAATTCTCGATCACCGAAATTAAGTACGAAACTTATTATTGTAAAAACACTCTTCGTTAATACATTTTTCTCATTAAACATTCCTGGTGCCTGTTTCATTATTGCAAGTCAATGCTTGGAATTAACGTGTCGAAGTATGGAAGGCTTCTTACTGCCCTCCAAGACAGAACGGAGACAAAAGCCTGCAAAGAATACGGCTTATTATTAGTAACTTCCAACCATATTCAATTCAGTCCATTTTATTTCGGCAGAAAGTACTTACCAGCAAAACATAGTTATCCGAGAATTGTGCTCTCATATTTATAACGAAATAATAATTTATTGTTCTTGGTAGCTAAGGAAGCACAACTGAGTACAATATAAAACTTATTTAAAAGGAACGAACAACGATCGCATTTGATAAACTGAAATTTGAAGGAAGATTAGGCCTTTTCCCTTAATCTTCAAAGAATGCCTCTTTTGGTTTATTTTTGGTTAATTATTTTAAATAACGAACCTTTGGAATCGACCAAGAAAAGATATTTTCTAACCCCCTCTCAAAATTGGTTGGTTTACGTTTCAAGGTACGTAGAATCCGAAAATCGAATAAAAATTTGGCCGTCCGTACGCCGTACGCGGCACTTTTCTTAGCAACACTGGACCGATTTTGATGAAATTTGGTACGTAGGCTCCATTTGGGGTCTAGTTGTGCCCCAAAGATTTTGGTTCAAGTAGGTCACTTCTAAGGGTCGAAAGATAAGGGTTGAAATTTTGAAAACGCCTTAGCTCAAAACATAATGTTTAGTGATGCATGCATTCCACCCTGGAATTTCCAGGGTAGGTCTCATTGGATTAGGTCAATTAATACCAGTTAAACGAAAATAGTTCTTTGTAGGCTCTAGAAATATGAGAAATTTGGCACCCTTTCCAACGGTGGCAAATTAAGGTAGCTGAGGTGTAATTTAAGGTAGATATGGTAATGTTAGTAGATGCAAGTCACACGGGAAAAATCTTAAAATGAGAAAAACTTGAAAAAACAAGGGGTTTTAACAAATCTGCTAGGAGACATTTTCCCACCTAAATTAGTTGAAGAATCGACTCCCGAATTTTTTCGGTCCTTAACGTGGGATACCCAGCATAGTTCTTGTTCATTATATCACAATTTTATTATTTGCAAGTTGTTTCTCAGGTCGTGAAGTATCTTTGGGAAAATAAAGATTGCCAACCCACTTCTTGAAGAATCTTTTTGGCATCTCAGTACACATCCATCTCCTGAGGTTCCCCGTCTAGTTTTCATTGAATTAAGAAAAACGTCTGCCTAGTAGGTGTGGCACATAGCTTCCTCGTATCCATAACCCGATTGTATCGATCCGATGCATAGTAGATAATCTCAAAACACCAATCTCTAAGTACCTTTCACTACCCTCATAGGGGACCATCTACACGCTAATCTGGACAATCCTAGAAAATTTCATCAAATTCGGATGAAAAATGTAAGTGTTATGGCTGTTACTAAGAAAATAAATAAATTTTAAGGCCTTGATTTTCATTGGGGACCATTTGCAACCTAATCCGCGTAATCCCTGACAATGTCATCGAAATCGGGTAGAAAATGCGGAAGTTAAGGCCGTTCCAAGAAAATTCACGTTTGCGCATGCCCAGTGGCTACTGTCATTCCGAAGGTAGTGATTTTCATTGGGGACCATCTAAATACTAATCTGTAACATCCCTGAAAATTTCATAGAAATCGGACAATAACTTCGTATAGTTATGCGCGTTACAAGGAATTCATGACAGACACACAGACACACAGACGGACAGACAGACACACAGACGGACAGACAGACACGGAACCAAAATTGTTCAGAAAGGTCTAAAACGCAAAACGCGAGTGAAAATTTTGATTTTGGAGAACTTTTTGCTTCCTCACTACCGAAGGTAGGGAAGCTTTGTATTCGTGAAAGAAGTGAAAAAAAAAATGTCCTCCAAAATCAAAATTTCCACTTGCTTTTTGCGTTTTAGAGCTTCCCGAACAATTTTGGTTCCGTGTCTGTCTGTCGGTCTGTCGGTGGTCAATCCTTGTCCCGGGCAAAACTATACTAACCTGTGGTTCGATTTTGATGAAATTTTCAGGGATTGTGCGGGTTAGGTCCTAGACGGTCCCCTATCAATTTCAGCACCTTCGGACCAATAGGAGCGAGTGCGCATGCGCAAACGTGAATTTCCTGGAACCTCGGGTTCTCGGTTTCTAATGAACCGATTTTCCTCAAATTTGGAGGTTAGTTAGGGACTAACTTCTAAGAGACACCCTATAAGTTTCAATCAAATTGGTCAAGCAATAGCCGCTGCGCATGCGCGAACTTTAAATTTATTGTTACAACCAAAACTCCGCAACTATTCAACCAATTTCGATGAAATTTTCAGGGATTGTGTGGGTTGCCACAACTATTTACAACACTATTATAAACATTAATACCTGCAACCCTATCCCGCATATTATCGCCAATATTTTGGTATTCAATAACTCTTTGAATCATAATTTTTTCGCCAACTGATTCTATACGTCCATGTTACAATGAGTGAGGAAGCTATACTGCCCACCCAACTTGGCAGACTTTTTTGTCCTTGAAAAGTGAAAACAAAGCTTCCGCTACCTTGGTAGACTCGGAAGCAAAATCCATTCATCTGAATCAAAACTATCTAGGTATTCTACGCCATTTTATCATTCAAAATACAACCAAATGTTTAAATTAAGGGTTAAATAACTTTACTAGTTATTGAAAATTCGTCTGGGATGATAAATTTGACGGAGCGCTGAGGAGGAGGAGAGTTCGGAGCGGCGATGATCTCGGGGAGCAGATAATCTCCCGGTTTAGTGGGGGCGGCTCCGAGGGACCCCGAAGAACCAGGCGGGCAGGAGTCGCGAGGAGCCGGCTTCTCTCGCGGCTGAGGTGACGTGGATACCGCGAGGAGGGTGTATTAGGAGCGCGGGGTACTAGGAGTACTCGTGGGGTCGAAGGTGGGACTATTATGGTGGTGAGGGATGAGGGGGGGGGGGGTGCCCTCCGCGCTTCCCGCTTGGCTCAGCTGGTCTGATCGATACACTTCCTACTTCCCACTGGGTCACGAACCCCCAACCAAGTGCGTAGGAGTACTCCCGCCACGCCGCGCACTCTTTCTTGATTTCCTCGCCCCCTTGGAGGGTGCGGCTCCTCCACAACTTCTCAAAACTAGACACGTATTCATCAAAGTAATATATTGATGAATACGTGTATAGTTGAGTAACAACAAACTTCAGCCAAGTCCCCTATGGGGTAGTGTCCCCAAGTAGTAGTCCCCAATACAGGGTAGTTCAGGATGGTCCCCTATGAGGGTAGTATAAGGAACTGAGGGAGTTATATTTTGAGATTATCTACTATGCATCGGGTGATGCATAGTAGATAATCTCAAAATATTACTCCCTCAGTTCCTTATACTACCCTCATAGGGGACCATCTCCACCCTAATCCACAGATTCCCAGAAAATATCATCGAAATCGGATGGAAAATGTAGAAGTTATGGCCGTTACAAGGAATTCACGTTTGCGCATGCGCAGTCGCTTCTATCAGTCCGGGGATGATTTTCATAGGGGACTGTCTACACACCAACCCGCACAATCCCTGAAAATTTCATAGAAATCGGACAATAACTTCGTATAGTTATGCGCGTTACAAGGAATTCATGACAGACACACAGACAGACAGACACACAGACACGGAACCAAAATTGTTCAGAAAGGTCTAAAACGCAAAACGCGAGTGGAAATTTTGATTTTGGAGAACGTTTTTTTTTCGTCCTTGAAAAGTGAAAACAAAGCTTCCGCTACCTTGGTAGACTCGGAAGCAATATTTTACAATCGAATTTAGAGGAGAACTTTGTGTTTGAACGCGGAAAAACGTGCATTTTTGTTCATCATTTTCAATATGAACCTTTGGTTATGGCCAACAAAAATTTTTCAACCCCCTCAACATTTGTTGGTACACGTTTCAAGGTACGTAGAATCCCAAAATCGAATAAAAATTTGGCCGTCCGCGGCACTTTCCTTAGTTGCCAAGGACCGATTTTGATTAAATTTCGTATATCGGCTCCATTTGGAGTATATTTGTGCCCCGAAGCTTTTGGTTGATGTCACTTCTAGGGAATAAAAACGCTGCAAATTATTACACAACGGTTTATTATTTTTCTATATAGATCACTCGTCTACAAAATCACCAACCATCCAATATGAAAGAAAAAAAAAAAAAAAAAAAAATCAAAATCACCAACTATCGATTACATTTCGATCAACTCTAATTTGAACGGAGATTAGGCCTCTTTTGCGATTCACACTCGTGTTTTGATTTATATATATATATATATATTTCAAAATAAACACTTAAATTTTCGTAGGAAGCGAACGGTTTGTCCTACAGAGCTCCGCGTAGTCTCAAAAAATTCTAAAAATTCTATATAATCTTAAATTTAAGGAAAAACAATACCTTTATATCAAAATTTTTTGAGTTAGGGCGTTTTCAAAATTTCAAAATTGATTTTGGAAGCCTTAGAAGTGACCTACCTCAACCAAAAGCTTCGGGGCACAACTAGACCCCAAATGGAGCCTACATACCAAATTTCATCAAAATCGGTCAATGCTAAGTGGCAAAAGTGCCGCGTACGGCATACGGCGGACGGACGGCCAAATTTTTATTCCATTTTTGGATTCTACGTACCTTGAAACGTAAACCATCAAATTTTGAGGGGGTGTTAAACATTTTTTTTTTCTTGGTCGATTCCAAAGGTTCATTATTGAAAATAATAAACCAAAATAAGGGCTGAAATTTTCAAAGCTCCCTACCTCAAAAAATTTAGATATTAAGGTATTGTTTTTTCATAATTTTAAAACAGTATTGAATTTTTAGGATCGAAAGAGACCACCCGGAACTCTATAGGACCAACCGTTCGTTCCCTATGAGAACTTAAGGTCTGTACTTATTATAAATCAGGAACACGAGTGAGAATCGCAGAAGAGGCCTGATCTCCGTTCAAATTTTAACTGACCAAAATGCGATCGCTTCTTCGAGTTGTACTCAGTTTGGCGTCCTTAAGAATCAGTAATCAAATTTCCTCATGAAAACTTCCAATTTCTTCGAACTGAATGTGAAGCGTTTATTTCTTTCAAATCAACTTGATTGTTTAGCAAAAATATGGTTGGCAGGTAGTGACAATGACAAAGCTGTGTCCTTGGCGGGAGATTGATTTATACAGAAAAAAATACACCTTTGTGTAATAATTTGCAGCATTTTAAAACTTTGAATAGTGAAAACAATCCTTCCTCTACCTTGCTAGACTCGGAAGCAAACGTGAAAACCACCATAATCCCAATTTGGCTAAATTCGGCTCTTTCAGCATGAAGTAATTCAACGATTGCTTCATGCTGAAAGAGCCGAATTTAGCTCTTAGAAGATATTATCTTGAAGAGAATCCAATATTCGGCCACTGACGCTTCATTTACTATCATTATATCGCTGAAACTACCTGAAGTTCAGAAGTAGTTTTTGATCGGCTGATATTATTGCTCATCGAACTTCCTATTGTTGTTACGTTTCAATCTGAAACCAATAAAACCCGGAATGAGGAAGAGAACGGAATGCATCCCCAACCTCGTAAAATCGCCCCAATTCTTCCGGACGTTTAAAATTAGAAACTCGAAAACCTATTAGTCCGGGCAACGAAGACTAAAAAAGGGCCTGAGGTAGAAAAAAATAGAACCCAAACCAAATTTGGCACAGATGTAGGGAGGGGTATCCTTATTAACATACTAAAAGTCCTGGAGGGTGGGGCACGAGCTCGAGGGGAGGGGGGTCCCTAAAGGTCCCATTTTGGGGTTTTTCGTGAATATCTCGAAAACGGTGCGTTTCTCGATAAAACATGTCCTATAGTAAATTAAAGCTGCTAAAATTCTCTATAAATTTGATTCTATACGTTTTATCGAAACTCCGAACCGTTACCGAGATATACGCATCCAAAAATTGAGAAATTTTGAAAATTTGATTATTAGCTCACGTTTTCTGGATAACTTTGTTAAATTGCGTTCAAAAGGTTGATCTGAGAAAAAAAGTCTCTAAGAAAAAGTTGTAGAACATTAAATTTCCTTGAAGAATATGTGGTTGATTGCCAATTTATCATTTACCAATCAAAAATTATGCCGATTTCAAAATTTAGCCAATTTTTGTCATTTTCACTCAAATGTTGACAAGCCCTTTTTTATGTGCCCTCGAACTTCAATGGTCCTTCTTTTTGTCATCTGTCGTCATTTGATGCTATATATACGTCCACACGAATTAACAAACCTGAATTACATACCAACAGATCGTGGGGGGGGGGGGGGGTGCTATGAAAAGATTATGTACGAAAAAGTTTTTATTATTTAAGTATCAAAGTAAGGTATTTACAAAATTACATGATAGGTAGGTAAGGTCAAAGTACATCAAAAATCGTCTTAGGGGGGAGGGGGGGAGAGGAGGTCGATATGGGAAGGTGTTGTGAAAAAGTGTTATTTCATCCTAAGGACGAGTTGAACTTCTTTCAACCTGGACGAGTCATTGTACCAAGTGGTCTTTGTTGGGTGGTAAACGTGAGCTCAGACATGAAGAGTAACAGTTCACAGGTGAACAGGTGAAAAAGCAACGATAAACCCTTTGACAATTTTTCAACATACTCTTATTTCAAAGAAGAGTGATGAAGAAGTTGAAAATTTATTGGGTTATGAATTTTCTCCTTTCCCTCTATCCCTCTTTAATGAGGGTGGCATGAGGAAAGGAACTAAGTCCACCATATATGCTGCTCTACCAGAAGAGGAAGATCCTGATCTCAATGTTACACAAACCACAAATGTTGTGGACGGTGGTTTCCTGCTCCATCGGGTGAAATGAAGACCTCGCTCAACAATTGTTTCCATCTGCGAACAGACCATTTCCTACATCATCAAACATTACGGTAACAGCTGTACAGTGCTGTTTGATGGTTATGGAGAAATTAACAGTACTAAGAGAGCCGAGCAGAAACGGAGGGGCCTCCTGAAAACGTCCTCCGATATAAATTTTCAAGAGACAACCACCATCACCATCCAACAGGAGCACTTCCTTGCCAACGACAAAAACAACTCAATACTCATTGAGTTCTTAAGAAGGAGGATGTCAGCATCCAATATCTTAACGATGGTTGCCTCAGGGGATGCTGACACAATGATTGCCAAGTGTGGAATTAATAGAGCAGCTGAAAACGTGAGGCTAACTGTGATTGGGGAAGATATAGACCTCGTAGTGCTACTAGTAGCCTTGACGCCCCTAATCAAAGCCAACTATTCTTCATGAAGCCAGGCCGAGGGAATGACCCCAAAATGATAGCTGTAAAAACCTTCACTGACAACCCCAGCGTCATAGGTGAAGTTGCTCCTTGTTTTTACAACCCCTCCTCCACACCACAAGAGATTGAGAGAGCTGGCGAGGTCCTCTTCCTCAATATGTTCAAGGCTCCTCCCCAACTCAATAACCTCAACCAACTGCGACACCACGCTTTCCTGAAAGCCTCCGTCAGGCCAAACCCCGATATGACGCCCCTGCCACCAACCACAGCATCAGCACAACAGCACTCAACTCAAATTTTCAACTTCTTCATCACTCTTCTTTGAAATAAGAGTATGTTGAAAAATTGTCAAAGGGTTTATCGTTGCTTTTTCACCCCTAATCGCAATCGTGCAGCTCATGCTGGCTAGGGACATGACGGTGTTTTTCCTGGATTGCTTCATTTCCCCGAAGGTTGAACTGTTACTCTTCATGTCTGAGCTCACGTTTACCATCCAACAAAGACCACTTGGTACAATGACTCGTCCAGGGTGAAAGAAGTTCAACTCGTCCTTAGGATGAAATAACACTTTTTCACAACACCTTCCCATATCGACCTCCTCTTCAATTTAATGTTCTACAACTTTTTCTCAGAGACTTTTTTTCTCAGATCAACCGTTTGAACGCAATTTAACAAAGTTAGCCAAAAAACGTGTGCTAATAATCAAATTTTCAAAATTTCTCAATTTTTGGATGCATATATCTTGGTAACGGTTCGGAGTTTCGATAAAACGTATAGAATCAAAGTTATAGAGAATTTTAGCAGCTTTAATTTACTATAGGACATGTTTTATCGAGAAACGCACCGTTTTCGAGATATTCACGAAAAACCCCAAAATGGGACCTTTAGGGACCCCCCTCCCCTCGAGCTCGTGCCCCACCCTCCAGGACTTTTAGTATGTTAATAAGGATACCCCTACCTACATCTGTGCCAAATTTGGTTTGGGTTCTATTTTTTTCTACCTCAAACCCTTCGTTGCCCGGACTATATTCCGGATCGCGAAGTGGGGAGGGAAACCTGAACATCTGCAGCCCTCAGATTATTTTAAGGGGATCTTTTAATAGTTTTCTGAGAGTCGATGGTTAATGTCGATCCATAAAACTACTGGACGGCCCAAACTCCGAGGAATTTATTACGACTCGTAAGGATAATTGGTCATCATGCCAACAAAATTCCATGCACGTCGTTTAAAGACGGTTTCAAGTACAATTACAGGCGCAGTTTGTATAATAAACATCCTTCTCCAGATCCAATATTTCAATTTGCAATCGTCCGAACCGTACAGAAGCACTTACTACGCAATAAAACTCTCTCGCTCGATGGATTTTGAACTTTAAAATTTGAAGTGGAAGAGCATTCAAAACTTGGAAGGATCGAGTCCGCTAAGCATTTCGGTTTATTATTTTGAAAATGAACCTTTGACATCGACCAAAAATAAAAATTTTAAAATCAAAAAAATTTGCCGTCCGTCAATTGCGGTCTAGTTGTGGTTCCGAAGTACCCCCGGACTGATAGTAGCTGCTGCGCATGCGCAAACGTGAATAGGGTGTGCGCCTGGGTAGGAAAAACTGTTTATTGTTATTTTCAATCTAAGGTAGACCTCATTCTGAGAATTTTGGTACCAACCACGACCTTCTAGCGTGTGTAAATCTTTTCCTATGAATTTTTAAAGTTTCGACCGTTTATGACGTCACAGTGGGCTGGGGGGTCCCGCCCAGGCGAGAGGGGCGCGTGATTTTGTTGGTGCCAAAATTCTCAGGATGTAGTCTACTTTCGATTAAAATTCTTTAAAAAATCAAGGTGCACCCCCATTCCTTGTAACAGTCATAACTTCCACATTTTCTATCCGATTTCGATGAAATTTTCAGGGATTATGCGGATTAGGTTGTAGATGGTCCCCAATGAAAATCAAGGCCTTAAAATTGACAGTAGCCTCTGCGCATGCGCAAAAGTGAATTCCTTGTAACAGCTTCTACGTTTTCCATCCGATTTTGACGAAATTTCTCAGGATTATTCAGAATAGCGTGTAGATGGTCCCCTATGTGGGTAGTGGAAGGTACTTAGGGACTGATGTTTTGAGGTTATCTACTATGCATCGGATCATCTATACAATCGGGTTATGGATACGAGGAAGCTATGTGCCACACCCATTTGGCAGACTTTAAGATATCACTGTAAGTTCCCCCAGCGTGCTGATGGATCTCCCTAAGTCGAAAAATTATCTTCAGGAAAGAAAAACTTGAATGAAAAAAGATCAGTCTGTCTCCATCATTTATCTCTGACTTCAACCTCAATGCTAGTATTTTCAATACCCCTATCAATAGAATTTCTGATTCTGAATCAACCGACTTAGCAAAGTGTGACAACTGTTGTTGAAGTGACTAAGGGCTACTCAATACTTTTAGAAAGCTGCAAATTATTACACAGAGGTTTAAAACGTTCAAAACGTGGGTAACCTGTGCATACGGAATGGTAGTAGTGACATAGTGTGCTTTAGTGAAAATCGAAGTAATCAACAGTTTTCGTGTGGGTACCATTTTATTCAGGGAGATGAGTAGAGTGTTTCATGAGGTTTCTGAAGCCAAAAATAAAACTATGGACATTCGCTCACTTACTCATGCTGCACGAAAGGGATTTGACATGAATATGTCTTTTTGCAAGGGTCAATCCAAATTTCCGCAATATTACGCGTTTTTATTGTCATTATTAATATTATGAATAAAAACAAGGCTTTTAATGGCCATTGTAGTCAGCATAAAGTTTTGGCACGATTCAACAGCTTTCCAACGAGTGGATATACATGTTCGTAGGTGGAAAACTGACTATCATTTCCCTACTTACTATGGTTCTGACATGAACTTCCCTTTAGAGATGGGTCGCTCATTAAAGATCCGGCTCTTTGAGACGGCTCTTTCAGAAGAGCGAGTGAACCACGGGTCAGTAAAAAAGAACCGCGGCTCTTCGGATCTTTTGAGCTCAGCGCTGGTAGTGATCGGTGAAGATCGGTTCTCCAAAAGAGCGAGTGAACTGCGGATCAGTAAAAATGACAAATGAATCGCGGTTCTTCGATCTTTGGATCTCTTGAGATCCAGTAAAATAAATGAATGGCGGCTCTTCGATCTTCGGTTTTTTTGAGAACGGCGGCTCTTCGTTCTTCTTTTGAGATCGGCAGTGTCCGGGAAAATTAGGACCTCCTTTTCGTCAGCTCACTGTTGCCAACTCGTACGATAATTCCGAGGGAAAATACGATATAAGTCGATCAATCAATACAATTTTGCGGAATTGTATCGTACCACCACATGCATTATTGTATTTTTGGTCGTAAACTTTACCGTATTTTTCCAGTGTTTTCTGTGACCCACTTTCTGATTCTTTCCGTTGTTTTTTCTCCCTGTTTGATTTTTACATCATGATTTTTTGTGAGGAGCTTTCTGATACAAGTTCAAAAGGCAAGCAAAAGCACATCCTTATCTTACCATTATTATCAATATTGAAGCTTACGTACTTATTGGTTCGTTTATTCTCTTTCAACTTGGTGACCTTAATGTTCTTTGTTGAATAACATGACATAACATCAAAATGTTATATTATGAAAATGTTATACCTACTAAGAATTTTTTTTTTAATTGTGGTTTGTCATTAGAGGAATAAAAAAATGCAGATTTCATATAAATAAATATTTTAACCAAAAAACTGTATTTTTAAGTTTTACTTATTCATTGCTTTAATCGTGTTCATTTATTGTTTTTCGTTGATTTTTTAAAGGATTTGTTGAGCATCTTTATTGAACAACAGCGCTTTTTGGGTTATTATTTTCAATAATGAACCATTGGAATCGAGCAACAGAGAAATTATTCCCTCTCGCCCTCAAAATTTCGTGGTTTAGGATTCAAGGTAGTGTAGAACCCAATAATCGAATAAACATTTTCAGACAGAACTAAAATAAACCGTTGTGTAACAATTTGTAGCGTTTTTCATCTCTACAATAAATACGAGCTCAAAAGAGCCACTGATCCGTCGAAAAGATCCGGATCTTTTGAATGAGCGGAGCGCTCAGAGCCGTTCTTCTTGGTGAACCGTTTTGCCCATCTCTACTTCCCTTTGAATTCTTGAAACTTTTTGAGGTTATGGTGTCTTTTCAATATTCTGCCCCCACTTACTTAATTTTCTTGCGTTGTATAGATAATGGAGTGGAGAGTGACGGTGTTAAATCAGAACAAATGACGCAGGTGATGACGGCAGAGTGGTTTGTAAATAATGAATCGAGAAGTGATGGATGACACGCGACACGTCGTCACGCGATACGGCACGTCGTATCAACAAATGATCGGGAATATTCAATGAATGGAAAGAGATATCAGTAACTAAAGAGGTCAGGAGGATGTCTTAAGGAGGACACTTAGATTAAACCAGCGAAAATCGTATAGGTACTTGTGATGGAGATGAAAATGGAATAACCAAGAATGGACGAGTAAAGTGCAAAAACCTGCGACTAGACTTGAAACTAAATATAAATATACATTTTTGTGACTTCATCGAACAGGCGGTTGCATTTCTACAATAAAAACGCTGCAAATGACTACAAAATGGTTTATTATTTGGCTGGCGGGGGGGGGGGGGGGGGGGGACCAGGTAAGTACTAAAAATGGAATTTTTCAGGAGAGCATTTTAAAGTTTCAAATTTTATTCCTAATTCAGGAATCCACAATAATAGGGTGTGCGCTTGGGTAGGAAAAACTGTTTATTGTTATTTTTAATCTAAGGTAGACCTCATTCTGAGAATTTTGGTACCAACCGCGACCTTCTAGCGTGTATAAATCTTTTCCTATGAATTTTTAAAGTTGCGACCGTTTATGACGTCACAGTGGGCTGGGGGGTTCCACCCAGGCGAGAGGGGCGTGTGACGTCATAAACGGTCGAAACTTTGAAAAATCATAGAAACAGATCTACTCACGCTAGAAGGTCGCGGTTGGTACCAAAATTCTCAGGATGTAGTCTCCTTTCGATTAAAAATCTAAAAAAAAATCAAGGCGCACCCCCATTGATACTTAACCTTATCATTTTTTCATGAAAATATCCTAAAACCGAAATGATAGTTCAAACTGCCCCTCATATTACTTCTTAATGGTAAATTCAATGGTTTTTAAAAATTATCGAGTTACCTGTGAAGTCTATTTTTCATACCTACTTACTTACTTGGTTACGAGCAACCAAATTTTCAGACTTAACCTGCTCACCCACCATAAGAAAACCTTATTGCCTGGTTAAGCACAATTTACTACACTGGGAAAAAGTAGGTAGGTAAACTCAGTTACCGGTCTGTGCTCGAAACAGAAATTTCGGGAATGAGTGTTAACCGAATAATCACTAACGCCCCAGCCAATAGGAAGCACGGTAGACTTACGCTGATACTCACAAACGAAAGCTGACTCAAAGTAACGCCTACAGAGAAGATATCTCGATTTTCACCAAGAAACGACCTACCTGGTTTTTTGCCCCAGCTATTTTATTGTATAGATCACTCTTCTGCATAGAACTTGGCTTTTCCATCAATGCTACGTACCTACCTATTAGCAATAACATCGCTATCTGAGAATTGCCTTCATTACGGAGGTTCTTGCCTGAGAATATCCTTCAGATTTGGTTCTTGGTTGAAACTCTATTCTAAGAAAGGGAATGCTTTCTAACCGGCTAAACTCTATCCAAAAAATTCAATCAGCTAAAATTTGAACGAAGATCAGGCCCACTCCCATAAGTAGTCTCATTGCATTCTAAAAACTCAATCCTACTTTAAATCGACGAACAACAATAATTAAATCAACGGTATTCGAACTAGGGCATTTTGAGAATTTTAACCGATATACCAAATTTCATCAAAATCGGTCAATGGAAACTAAGGAAATTGCTGCGTACAGCGACTGACGGAAATTTTTTTTATTCGATTTTTGGATGTTACGCAAACCTTGGAACGTAAACCATCAAATTTTGCGGTGGGGGGGGGGGTTAAATAATAAACCACAATGTAGTCAGTCCTACCTCGACATCAAGCGACCGTTTCAGCGGAAGGTGACGACAGCACTACTCGGTGACGAGGCTAGAAACCCTAAGGTAAAAGCCAAGTTCCCACTGTGTTTTGACGAGCCTCGTCCCAAGTTTGTCGAACCTCGAGCCATTGGAATGCAAGAGCTCGTTGAGGCTCAGGGAAGATCGACGTGAAATCCATCCGATTTCAGACCTGTGAATCTACTGATGTCCTCCAAAACCTGACGACTTGTGGGTGTTCAAAATTCGACAATCCACGAGCCTTTCCACGCGATGGGACCTGCTCGACCCCGAAAAGCCACTACAGGCAACGACAGACCAAAAGTCTGAGTGTTCGCACGCCAAATCACAGGCCTTGTGAACTAAGACGAATGTCGAACTAGAATCTAGAAGAATCTAGAAAAAATATTTAGGAACCTTCAATACCAATCTGGTGTCCTGGTTTTGAAAGACAAATCACTATTTCAACATTCAACTGTATTCCGCGAGTACTTCCTTGCTCTTCACCATTCACCTTAAATTACTATTTTCGGGTAGTATGTAATTTTCTCGGCCTGATGAATTTCCCTTATAATGTAGTTATCTTTAGGAACCGATTTTTCAGGCTCTGCTCAACCAATCGCTTCACTTTTTTTTTTAATTTTATCAAGAATATTATGCTGTAAAGACTGTGCCAAAGAAATACCAGCATGGCGTTGTGAAAAAAATAGGCGAAGTTTTGAAGAAAATGTAGATTTTTTACCAAAATTTTCTGGACTGCACGCAATGCCCCAGATGTTGAAAATAAAATTTCGACAAATCCTTGGCACAGTTTGTGTATAATATACCAGAGGACATTTAAAAAAAACATTCATGAAATAAGTTCAATAGTAAGGGAGAAAAGTGTTCCTGAGTGCAGAAAAACGTGATTGTTCAGAAAACGCGTTTTTCTGAAAAGCAGTTTTTTTCTTGACGTGACGTCGTTTCAAAGCTTCTGAACTTTTCCAAAGTTTGTTTTAGATGACGGGACTCTTTCCAGAAGAAGAAGAAGAAGACAACAACAACGAGTAGGTTATAATTTGACAGGTTACTGATGTTTGTTTTCGTCAGATTTGCATCTTGTTCTAACGTTCTGATGCAAAGTTTGTGGCGGCAGGTAGCGTTCCAAGTTTTATCGCGCATTGGCCTAGCTGCTAATTTAGTGCGCGCTCGGTTTAGGTATTTTTTTAACCCACTTATAGTCGTTCGATTTTTAAAATGTTTATTGCATTTTATCCGTTATATAATAAACTATTTTTTAATATTATTTTTGAAAAATCGATTTTTTTGACCCAAAAAATTACATAGGTACTACCCTTAATGAAGTCCATACCATCACGTAAGGTATGCCAACTTTGTGCCAGCAACTCAACTTTGTGCTACTCTAGGTTTCTTACCAAGGTTGCCCTCTAGCAACCACACGTCATGATTTAAAAATTCCCCCTCTCCCCCCGTGAAACTGGATTTTTCTAAACACATTGATCAGATACCTGAGATCTGAAGGTATGCTGGGTAACATTTTCAGCTCTCTAGAACAATAAAAACGAACTTTTTAACCAAAAAAACCTCATAAAGTGGCACAAGTTGTAGTACTTTATTACGTCAGTTAGATAGAATAGTAAATTTCTTTATTTTACATTTCACACTAGACTAAACTAGCTCACAACAGACTCGAAGATCGGCTCTTTTTTAATTTTCTTAAGAGTTTTTGCAGTGAATAAGAAAGAAGAAGAAGGAAATAAGAAACTTCTTTCATGTCTAAAAGGCCGTTAATCCGTTACTTACAACGGATCTTTACATAATCCACCTTTGACTAGTCAACCACCTAGATTTTGATTCTGAAACTGAAAGAGAGCAGATGGGAATGTTTCGCTTTGAGATGAGCCGAAAAGCGGAGAAAGGGTAACGCGAGTATTATAAAAGCGAGGTAGAATATCATGTTTCCACTGAAAAAGTGAAGGACCCCAAAGAGATCCGGACTCCAAAGGAAAGGGAAACCCTTGATAAAGAGAGACATGTGGAAGGAGGTTTGCGTTATTATGTACTTGTTCAAATTAAATGGGAAGCAGGGTACTACGTTCATGGTTAGGCATCCTTTGATGTTTACTTGGGGAAAAGTAATGAGTACACAATCCCATCACGAGCTATTGAGTAAGGTTAGTTTGCCTTAACGATTCACCCCTTGATTTGTAACTTACAAATTAGTTTTCTTTCATAATTAATACATCAAACTAGCAAGTCCGCTCATGCAAGTGGGTGTATAGATCACTCGACTTACTGCTCATCCAAGAGGTTAGTAGGTAACCTTATCAAGAGTTTATACAGGATGTCTCGAAACCGATCAACCAAACTTCAACTAATTTGCATCAACTTTAAGCACTTTTTATCTTTTACTTCGCTCAGAGTGTCACATTTTAACCTTGAAAAGGTTTTAGCGATGTGACCCCCCGCCGAAAAACGACAGGAAAAATCGACAGTAAAAAGCGACAGGAAATATCGACAGTAAAAAGCGACAGGAAAGTAGCGCTATGATTTATCATATGCTTGACGACAAATATGCTTGACAACCTGATGTTATTATGAATAAGGAGGTATCTTAAATATTACAGTGGAAGAAAGATAAAGAGGGAGAGGGAGCAAAAACCTTTTCAAGGTATGTCACATTTTAGCCATTAGGCTCTAAGCGGAAAAGCGCGCAGCGCCGAGTTTTATTTTTATTTATTTTTTGCGTTTTCGACCCTGTGGCACTAAAATGGTGATAACTCTTCATTCTCCAATCAAATTCAAATCTGATTACACCGTTGGAAAGAGCGTCAAATGGGGATTTAACCTGATTTTTTGGTTTATTATTTTCAATAATAAGCCTTTGGAATCGAGCAAGAAAAAAAAAATTTTAACCCCCCCTCAAAATTTGATGTTTTGCGTTTCAAGGTACGTAGAATACGAAAATCGAATAAAAAAATTTCCGTCCGTCCGCCGTACGCCGTACGCAGCACTTTTCTTAGCAACACTGGACCGATTAGGTTCAAATTTGGTATATGGGCTCCATTTGGGGTCTAGTTGTGCCGCGAAGCTTTTGGTTGATGTAGGTCACTTCTAAGGGGTGAAAATTAAGGGTTGAAAATTTCAAGAGTGCCCTAGCTCGAAAACTCTCGAAATAAAGGTAGGTATCGTTTTTTTCACCAATTTTAAATAATATTGAATTTTTAAAAATTTTTGAGACCACCCGGAGCTCTGTAGGACAAACCGTTCGGTCCCTACGAGTACTAGAAGGTTTTCCTTCGATAAAACAGAATCATGAGTGTGAATCGCAAAAGAGGTCTAATCTCCATTCAAATTTTATCGGACTAAAATGCGATCGCTGTTCATTTCTTCGATTTGTATACAGTTTTGCCTTCTGCGTAACCAGTAATCAAATTTCCATATGAAGCTTTCTATTTTTCCAATCGAGTGTGAAGCGTTTAGTTCTTTCTAATAAACTTGATTGTGAAGGTGTGAAGCCAGTATGGTGTGGTAGGTAGTACCTAGCTGGTAGGTAAAAAAAAGTTGGTAGGTAAAAAAAAATGTTGGTGGGTAAAAAACGCTGCAAATTATTGCTCAAAGGCTTCTTCACTCTTCAGATCACTGATCAGCTGAGTGAGCTCCAAAGCCATTTTCAATCCTATTGAATGGAAGTGCTCTTCCAGGAGTCTCCAGCATTCGAGGAGATCTTCTTCACTCCTCAGATCACTGATCAGCTGAGTGATCTCCAAAATCGCCTTGTAGCTCACTCAGCCGATCAGTGCTCTTCCAGGCGTCTCCAGCATTCGAGAAGATCTTCTTTACTCTTCATATCACAGATCAGCTGAGTGAGCTCCGAAGCCATTTTCACTCCTATTGAATGGAAGTGCTCTTCCAGGAGTCTCCAGCATTCGAGGAGATCTTCTTCACTCTTCAGATCACTGATCAGCTGAGTGAGCTCCGAAGCCATTTTTAATCCTATTGAAAGGAAGTGCTCTTCCAGGCGTCTTCAGCATTTGAGGAGATCTTCTTCACTCTTCAGATCACAGATCAGCTGAGTGAGCTCCGAAGCCATTTTCAATCCTATTGAATGGAAGTGCTCTTCCAGGCGTCTTCAGCATTTGAGGAGATCTTCTTCACTCTTCAGATCACAGATCAGCTGAGTGAGCTCCGAAGCCATTTTTAATCCCATTGAATGGAAGTGCTCTTCCAGGAGTCTCCAGCATTCGAGGAGATCTTCTTCACTCTTCAGATCACTGATCAGCTGAGTGAGCTCCGAAGCCATTTTCAATCCTATTGAATGGAAGTGCTCTTCCAGGCGTCTTCAGTATTCGAGGAGATCTTCTTCACTCTTCAGATCACTGATCAGCTGAGTGAGCTCCGAAGTCATTTTCAATCCTATTGAACGCAGGAAGCTGAAATTTGAGAGGGAAGGTCAAGGGAGAATACAGATGGTGGTAGGTGCTATTGATGGAGAACCAGTGATCTATACAGAAGGGTGATCTATACAGAAAATAATAAACCTTTGAGCAATGATTTGCAGCGTTTTTTTTTTTAAATAACTTTCCTCTTAGATATCACGATTTTGTCGTACCATCGGGCAACACTGGGAGGAGACGGCAATCCGAACAGCCAATCAGCAAGCGTTTCCGCTTCACGTTGAAGAGGTCCGTTTTCCGGTTAGTTTTTGAAATCATAAATTTTGATTGTCTCCCAAAAATAACAGGAGACTTATTTTCCGAAATCAACCTGATTTTCATCTATCCCACACCATTAACTATTCAGGAAAAATGCAAACAGAATTCGGCGAAATTCATCATTCATTCCCTGAAAATATACTTGACAAAAGTACCAAATTTGGCTGTAATCGGTCCTGACAAACCAACAAATAGATTCATTTATAATAGTATGGTTGCATGATACCATTTAAATGTCAATTTATTATATTTTTCCTCCTTTTTCGTAATTTAAAAGTCCATTTAGGCGACATCAATATTTCTGGTACATTTCTCAAGAATTGTTTTCAAGGAGAAAGGGCAGTAATGAACTTGGACTTTCTCGTTTCCAAACTTTTCCGGCAACAACCAATTCATGGCTCTGTCGGCCAAGTTAAGTTTCGTCGAGTCAAGTTACGCCTAATGAAATCTGAAGGTGGGACGGCTCAACCCTTAGTGATTTATCAGATACCGTTGGGATCAACTAGAAGTTCTACTTGACGGATCGAACCCTCGATACGGCCGTGAAAAGTTGTGTAACTACCCGAACCATCACTACTTACGACATCACTTAGGAAGGCCAATTTCACGATAAAGGACATAGTATACCACAAAATAATGAGTAACAAAATTGAATCGATTTCGGCGGTTAGGCCGTCATCAGTAAATGATCATCGTTCACCAACAGTTTTATATTGAAATGGGTATCCAAAACTTGAGACTACATTTACATGTAGTAGTGTATTACATAAATTATGTACGATAGCCTATGAACTTATGAACTTACTAGAAACTTTGCCATCATATTACTCACACATAAACATAACCATCGTAATCGGTACGGTTGTAAAAACGTGATTAAGTAAATAACAGTCAGTACATAAGGCAAGTACATACCTAACTATAATCTACACACAAATTTTTCTCGATTGATAGGATAAATTGGAGAACTTGAAAGAAAATCAAGCCCCCTGGACCCCCGGATGATTACTGCTTAGAGCCTTCGACTAAAATGCAAGAAACATGGAACATGCTTTAGCCGAGTTTTGTTTGTTTGCTGTTTCCTTTTACTAGGAATTTGTTGTCTGTTGTTTTAATTTAGCTCTTTATGAGCCTGCTTTTCAAATTGCTCGTCATTTCATTCACCTCTTGATGTCACTAAGGTATTCTTATTATTAAGAAATCGAAAACATCTAAAGCGGCGAAAAACACATCACAACTAGAAGTTGTTTATAACATAATCCCGCCTATGTTTCAAGATCCTTTGATTACAGTCGTTAAAACTAAGCCAACCAACAACATCAATATAATCCTAAATCGATGTTGGTTGTTACCGCGAATGTTGTTAACCTGTTCTTTTAAATCAGAGGTGTATCTCAGCTTCGTCCATATTTACAGCTGTTTTGGCAGTATATAATTTACGCATAAATTGATGGCTTTTCAACGAGTGGTGAACTTCGTGGGATGAAAATTAACGGCGATACATTTCCCTAGAAACGGGTCGGTTGTAAGTGAAAATCTTAACAAAATCCTGCGCTACTTTCGTTCCACGGTTTCTTTGCGTTTTTGCCCAGTTAGGTGATGGCTAAAGCATGTTCCATGCTAAAATAATTCCTGCGTCAAATCAGAGCGGAAGTGGAGTGTGAAAATCGCTATTACTTTTGATGAAATTATTTGTTGACGGCAGTAACACTTTAGATATTAATTACTCTTGATTTTCGTTATTTATCTTTTTGTAGAGGAAGCAGAAAGAACGCTGCTTTTTTCTTTAATCGGCGAGCGCTTTCGGGGAAACTATGGCCCCTTTTTCAAGCCTAAAAAACAATTTATCTTTTTGGAGGAATGCTGAAACACTGGATGTCTCGATAAACCAGGAAGTACATCACATTACGCTGATACTTTATTTTCTGGTCTCTGGTTTGACTACGTCAGCAGCTATTATCGACCAGAGCCTTCAAGGACCAGCGGCACTAACCAGTCCTGCTAACCTGCGCACTAGTAAGGAGTAATCAAGGATCACGACAAAAGTTCACTTTACAAAGTCAATATGAAACGAAAAGAAATGGCCGTGTGACCGACACCACAAAACACGAAGGATATGGTCAGCCTAACAGTTTCGTACGTAGGATCAAGCTCCACAACTTTTTCTAGGGCAATTTATAAGAAGCTTGTCTTCAGTTGGCTAATCTCGCGCGGATATCGTGGCTTCGAGAATTTGCTTACTAGCATGTATGAAACGTAAGAATAATTCAATGTTTTATAATAATTAGAGCATAAAGCAATGGATTTGAGAGTTAACTACCCCAACCTAGCATGGAACTTTGTTCTTTGGAGTTCTACAAAGTCATCGCTTTATGTAAATTATTTATTTATTTCTATATTCATGATTTTGCTGTTTCATATCTTCGAAGGCATACATTTTATTTTCATTTCATTTCGATATTTCCACTAGTATTTTAGTTTTACAACTTCCTGAAAAAATTTGGTCTCGTGTCAGTCGGTCCTCAAATCCTTGTAAAGGGGAAAACTATAAGAAGTGTCCGATTCTGATGAAATTTTCAGGATTGTGAAGGTACCTTATACTAGGTCCCCTGTGATTACAGATGGTCATCTATGAAATTCGACGCCCCCGAATTGATAGTAGCCACTGCACAGGCGGAAACGTGAAATCTTTATAACAACCATAACTTCTACAGTGTAATTCCAACAGTTTCAATTCCATTTCGATGAGATTTTCAGAGGATAATAGTCTATAAATAATAATATCAACATCATAAAAAATGAAAAATAATAATAAAATATTTTAAAACATAATAAGTAACAAAATATTTTAAAACATAATAATAAAATATTTAAAAAAAAAACAATAATAAAATGTTTTAAAAAATAATAATAAATTGGTTCTCGTAGTTCAATTAGAGATTGAAAGAAGCAAAGTTATATGAAAGTAAAATGCTTGCATACGAGTCTGCAACGCATTGGGACATTTTCATGTGTGTGAAAGTAAGGTTGTTAGTTCATGTACCCAAGCATCAGAATAAGAAAACAGTTGATTGTTCTCTACGCAACACAGTGAGTCTATTTTATTTATTGGTCGCGTGAGCAAGATTTGCTTAGTTTTCCTGACGATTTTTCAGTTTATGTGCCAAAGCAAAGACATAAAAATGTGAATAAAATAATAACATCCATATTATTTTCTAATCATTAGGAGTTTTGAAGGTAGTGGTAGTTACTTGGAGATTGATGTTTTGAGATCGTCCAATATCGATCGGATCATCTAAACAATCGTCTTATGGAGACGCTTGAGCTGTGAGATTTTGGTTTATTATTTTCAACAATGAACCTTTGGAATCGACCAAGAAAAATTTGACCCCCTCAAAATGTGATGGTTTACGTTTCAAGGTACGTAGAATCCAAATATCGAATAAAACGCTGCAAATTATTACACAACGGTTTATTATTTTTATATAGATCACTCGTCTACAAAATCACCAACCACCCAATATGAGGAAAAACGCTGCAAATCATTGCTCAAAGGTTTATAATTTTCTGTATAGATCACCCTTCTGTATAGATCAATGGTTCTAGATCAATAGCACCTACCACCATCTGTATTCTCCCTTGACCTCCCCTCTCAAATTTCAGCTTGCTGCGTTCAATAGGATTGAAAATGGTTGTGGAGCTCACTCAGCTGATCAGTGATCTGAAGAGTGAAGAAGATCTCCTCGAATGCTGGAGACGCCTGGAAGAGCATTTCCATTCAATAGGAGTAAAAATGGTTTCGGAGCTCACTCAGCTGATCAGTGATCTAAAGAGTGAAGAAGATCTTCTCGAATGCTGGAGACGGCTCGAAGAGCACTTCCATTCAATAGGATTGAAAATGGCTTCGGAGCTCACTCAGCTGATCAGTGATCTGAAGAGTGAAGAAGCCTTTGAGCAATGATTTGCAACGTTTTTTACCCACCAACATTTTTTTTACCTACCAACTTTTTTTTACCTACCAGCTAGGTACTACCTACCACACCATACTGGCTTCACACCTTCACAATCAAGTTTATTAGAAAGAACTAAACGCTTCACACTCGATTGGAAAAAAGAAAGCTTAATATGGAAATTTGATTACTGGTTACGCAGAAGGCAAAACTGTATACAAATCGAAGAAATGAACAGCGATCGCATTTTAGTCCGATAAAATTTGAATGGAGATTAGACCTCTTTTGCGATTCACACTCATGATTCTGTTTTATCGAAGGAAAACCTTCAAGTACTCGTAGGGACCGAACGGTTCGTCCTACAGAGCTCCGGGTGGTCTCAAAAATTTTTAAAAATTCAATACTATTTAAAATTGGTGAAAAAACGATACCTTTATTTCGAGAGTTTTCGAGCTAGGGCACTCTTGAAAATTTCAACCCTTAATTTTCACCCCTTAGAAGTGACCTACATCAACCAAAAGCTTCGCGGCACAACTAGGCCCCAAATGGAGCCCATATACCAAATTTGAACCAAATCGGTCCAGTGTTGCTAAGAAAAGTGCCGCGTACGGCGTACGGCGGACGGACGGGAATTTTTTTATTCGATTTTCGTATTCTACGTACCTTGAAACGTAAAACATCAACTTTTGAGGGGGGGTTAAATTTTTTTTTTCTTGGTCGATTCCAAAGGCTTATTATTGAAAATAATAAACCAAAAGAAAAAAAAAATCAAAAAATTTCTTTTTAAATAAAAAAAAATCAAAATCACCAACCATCGATCGCATTTTGGTCAGCTAAAATTTGAACGGAGATTAGGCCTCTTTTGCGATTCACACTCGTGTTTTGATTTATATATATATATATATTTCAATATAAACCCTTAAATTTTCGTAGGGAGCGAACGGTTTGTCCTACAGAGCTCCGCGTGGTCTCAAAAAATTCTAAAAATTCCATAGAATCTTAAATTGAAGGAAAAACAATACCTTTATATCGAAATTTTTTGAGTTAGGGCGTTTTCAAAATTTCAAAATTGATTTTGGAACCCTTAGAAGTGACCAAAAGCTTCGGGGCACAACTAGACCCCAAATGGAGCCTACATACCAAATTTCATCAAAATCGGTCAATGCTAAGTGGCAAAAGTGCCGCGTACGGCGTACGGCGGATGGACGGCCAAATTTTTATTCGATTTTTGGATTCTACGTACCTTGAAACGTAAACCATCAAATTTTGAGGGGGTGTTAAAATTTTTTTTTTCTTGGTCGATTCCAAAGGTTCATTATTGAAAATAATAAACCAAAATGTGGCCGTCCGTCCGCCGTACGCGGCACTTTCCCCACTTAGCATTGACCGATTTTGATGAAATTTGGTATGTAGGCTCCATTTGGGGTCTAGTTGTGCCCCGAAGATTTTGGTTGATGTAGGTCACTTCTAAGGGTTCAAAAATGAATTTTGACATTTTGAAAACGCCCTAACTCAAAAAATTTTGATATAAAGGTATTGTTTTTCCATCAATTTAAGATTCTATAGAATTTTTAGAATTTCTTGAGACCACGCGGAGCTTTGTAGGACAAACCGTTCGCTCCTTACGAGAATTTAAGGGTTGGACGTACGATAAATCATAAACACGAGTGTGAATCGCAGAAGAGGCCTAATCTCCGTTCAAATTTTAGTTGAACGAAATGCGATCGATGTTTTTCTTCATGTTGGATGGTTGGTGGCTTTACAGACGAGTGATCTATATAGAAAAATAATAAACTATTGTGTAATAATTTGCAGCGTTTTCTTTGTTGATCTCGTTCTCGGTTTGTCATAAGTTCTGACTCATAACCAGCTAATTTATATTCTATTGATGATTCATGTATAGGGGTGTATTGGATATTACACAGGACCCAGCCAAAATCACTTATGAGCACATTGAACGGATGTCGCATTTGAAACTCAGTTAATTGTATTTTCAAAGTATTATTTGTCCACCCTCCACCCTGAAGGAAGACACGGAACACAAAGAAAGTGCGTGATTCTCAAGGCACAAGATCCCATTTTCTTCGTGTGTGGGAGTGTCTACCTTCTACACGAGTTGAAAAGCTAACAGTTGCAGGTTCAGTGAACGACGAACTCTTCTGTTTGAAGAGCCGATAACGCTATCCCAGTCGCCTCGTGAACTGCGTCAGTTTGCTGGCAGTGCTTCATAAATATTTATTGTGTAACACAACCAGCGCTGAAGAAAGATGGTTTCGCCATTTGTTTCTCGAGTTTTATCCGTACTTGAATTCAATTTCCAGATTATATTTTATGAATTCTCCACACATTATACATTCTGTTTAGTCGGTACATCATGCTATGTGCTGTGCCTCATAGAGGAAATGGGGAATATTCGTGCCACACTTTTCTTAGTCAAAGTTCAAACGGAGAGCTTTGCAAAAATGTGCGACACGAAGGATCGTATATGACTGGAGGAAAGCGAAACAGGGAAAGGAAAAAGCACATAAAAATTCACTCTCTTCTGCACATAGTGTACAAAACTAGTGTGGTTTCGATACTCCCGTTTATCCGTTAAAGTATCGACCGCTAGGCACTTACATACTTATATCGATATCATATCGAAACACAAGTGGTCGATACTAAGTGTACGACACGTAGGTACAGGGTGCGGCTGCATAGCTTCCTTTATTCAAAACTGAATAAAACGCTTTGTATGAATCAGAAAATTTGTAATTTGATTTTCACAATGTAGGTACGCAACTAAAGTTTTGTTTTTCATACATACATTGAAATCCAGTGTTTATGTGAACCGTCCAAAGATTCTTTAAAATTTAAAGAACGACATCAGGAAGGAATTTCCAACATAACGCCTGCTATGTTTGAAAGAGTCATGACAAACGCCAAAATCGGTATACTCAATGAATTGAGAATGGGGGACGTCACCTGAGTGATTTTATCTTCAAAACTTAGTAATGTACTTACATTTTAAAAACCAAATTACAAATTTTCTGATTCATTCAATGCGCTTTCAGTTTTGAAATAAGGAAGTTATGTTGCCGCACCCTGTACTTTCTATTTTTCATTTATGTACTGTATCTAATTTAAAAGAATTAGATTTTCAATTCAGTTTTCACAACCTAATAATAATCCTACTATGTTTTTCATTTCATTTAAGTTTTCACTACTTAATACACACAAAAAATTAATACATGTATTCATAATACTATGAAGATACTTGTATAATAAATCTTTTTATTAAAAACAATGTATTTTGGAAAATCGAGTCGAATTCGAAGAGGGAAATCATTCAAAGCCTCGTTCTTCCTAGGAAAAACTACCCAAATAAATGGTGATATTTGGCTTTTATTTCAATGTTTCATACTGATCCTCACGATTTTCTCGATGTTCATAGAATTATTAGTATTTCTTTCTCGGTCGTAAGATAGCACTTTAGTAGTTCAAACTGAAAAGAGGTATCTATAATGCAATATTCAACATTAAATAGTCTGTCAAGTGGGTCTAGCGCGTAGTTTCCTCGTATCCATAACACGATGCGTAGTAGATAGTCTCAAAACTTCAGTCCCCACCTATCTAACCAACTAACTATCCAAAATCTCAACTGCATACCAAGAAATGTTATTCAATTCGGATAAAAATTGTAGAAATTGGTTATGTTTGCACAAGTGCAGTGGCTAACAATGATCCGATCACAATGAACTTGATCGGGGACCATCTGAACCCCAATCTTCCTAAAAAAGACCCAAAAACCCCCTGAAAATGTCATGTAATCCGACAATTGTTTCGTATAGTTTTGGAAGTTATACAAGGATTTGCGGATACACAGACCTACTCACAGACAGACAAACACGCAACCAAAAGCGCACATGAAAGGTCGAAAATGTAAAACGCAACTAGAAATTTTGATTTCGGAGGACTTTTTTTACACTTGAAAAGTACAAATTGATAGTAAAAGTGTAAAACCTCGTAAGTCGAGTTAGGTTTGAATCAAAAATCGTAGGTCATAAATAACGAAATAAATACGAAATTTGTGCACAGAAGTCTTGTAAATAGGATTCACGTTCCATCAGCATGCTTTTAATATAAATCTCCATCCATAAGAGATACAGAAAAGGGCAGCTCCTGAAACTAGTTCTTTTTTTCGTCCACTGAAAAATTTATATTTTTGGACTTACTGGGATTTACAGTTTTACTATCGAAATGATGCTTACGCTAACTTGGTAGACTCGGAAGAAACATGGAAACATTGATATTGTTTCACACCTCATAATTGTATTTTCTGTTATTAATCAGTAAACGATTCCATGGTGCAAAAATACACTAGAAACGAAAAGTTCAGCTGTGACTTCAATTCGGTGTTCATGTCCGAATATTTTCGGATTTCGATAAACAAATGGGGTGTGCGCATGGGTAGGAAAAACTGTTTATTGTTATTTTTAATCTAAACTAGACCTCCTTCTGAGAATTTTGACACCAACCACGACCTTCTAGCGTGAGAAGACCTTTTTCTATGATTTTTCAAAGTTTCGAATGTTTATGACGTCACAGTGGGCTGGGGGGTCCCGCCCAGGCGGGAGGGGCGTGTGACGTCATAAACATTCGAAACTTTGAAAAATCATAGAAAAAGATCCACTCATCCAAAAAGAGAACCGCTGGTGCCAAAATTCTTAGAATGAGGTCTACTTTCGATTAAAAATTTAAAAAAAAAATAGGCGCACGCCTCATTGGGGTATGGTCGATTTAAAGAATGCTGAATCCGATTATGAGGTCTGAAACAACAAATATCAACTCAAGATATATTATTCGGTCAAATCATCAAGGACGATGGATCAAGGCTGAAGCTAGAAACGTTTCAAAGCCTGTTGAAACCCTTATCCGATCAAGTTAGACTAGTAATGAGTCCACCCTCTCATAAAATACAACAGTAATAACCTCTTCACTCTTCCGATTTGGTAAGTTGTTTTTGAAATGATATTCCACCCACGACGGGCGAGGGACGTAAAACACGGTGACACTCAAGTTGGCGTGCATGGATACACCATTTGCGGTTTGTGCCTCACAAAAAACCGAACCTTATAGCTGTGACGTCCCACGGAGTGTAAGTATTGAGTTACTAAAGGTTCGACAAGGCGGTGAAACGAGAGCCTCGCGACAGGTGGGTGTTCGAATTTTGGTCTGCAACGAGTATAAAAACATACACCCGACGAATAAAACGCCAATGGTCTTGAATTTATTACACGAGAGGACAGACATCCTACACGACGAATGTGGAATTTTTTTTGTGGGTTATTGGAAGTCTCAAAATAGAGTTAAGACAAAATTTCCAAAGTAAACGATGAAAAAACTTTACAAATTTTTCGCGCTCGAGACTTTTAATAACGTACAAAAAACAATGGCTCAAAAAATTCATCTCTGTCCATTAATTTTTAAATTGCAATTTAAATCTAGTTGATCTGGTGACACCTTGGGACAGCTGTGGAATTCCTGAGAAGTTTTCAGTGACACTAGTGACACCATGGTCAAATTAGGGTTAAGAACTAAAAAGGTTGGACAAGGACTCCAGTAGTGGTCGAAACGTAAGGGATTGACCAAAAGTTCAAATTGAGTTGCCAAAAGATATATGCCAAAGGGGTACAATCGTGCGTTATGGCGTATCATTGGTTTATACAAAAGGCAATGATCACCCTGTAGACGATACTCCCAGTAGAGGCTGTGACAATGGGCCCGTCGATGAAGGGGATGACGAGCTTGAAGTATTTTTCATCGCACCTGTGACAGTGTCAGCTCAAAAACGTTTTAAAGATGATACTAACAATAATTGTTAGGATCATCATCAGGATGGGGTAATTATTACCCCATCCTTCAAGCATTGAGGACAATAGTACAAACCGGGTGGCCAGATCGTATTACTGAAGTAAGTACCTATCTAAAATAGTGAAACCCTATTTCAATTTTCTAGAAGCGGTGTACAAACTAAACTACACGGAGCTGGAAATCTACCATGGAGTACCAGAAATAACTGAGTAGGTACTTTGTTTTTAATCTAAAGTGGAAACTTATCAATACGAAGATTTACAATGTCTACTGCTAAACTCCATTGTTTACAAAAATTAGTTTTTCACTTAGGTGCTTAATCCCAAATTTTTCAACCTGCTGTTTTTGACGGTTGAAAATTCAAAACTCGATATGAGAGTGAGAGTAGGTAATTTCGACCCTAAAATCGAAAAAATGATAGACAAAACTACTCAAGATGCAAGTTGAGGGTACGTGTAAAATGCCTACCTGATGTCTAGTAGACCCTAATGATTTATTATTTTCAAAAACAAACCATTGGAATCGAGCACGAAAAAATAGAATATGAACCCCCTCAAAATTTGATGGTTTACGTTTTTAAACATGATGAACCCAAAAATCTAATAAACATGTTTCCGTCCGTCCGCCATATCTGGAACTTAGCCCAGTTCCCCTGGACCAATTCTGATGAAATTTGTTATACCGGCTCGATTTTGATTTTGGTAATTGTCAGTTATTTCTAAGGGGTGAAAAGTAGGGGAAGACATATTTAAAATGCCCTAGCTTGAAAACATTCGATATGCAGTACCTAATCGTTTTTTCATTCATTTGAAATAGCGAAGATTTTAAAGAATTTTTGACACCTCCTAGAGCTTTGTGGGACTAATTATCTAATATAATAAAACGCCAACCGTACGTACGTATGCACGGAGGGGTCGTGGGAGGCGGGACGAGTCGGAGGGGCGGGAGGGGGGGAATCGGAGGCGGGAGGAGCCGGAGGGAGTGGGATGCGGGGAGAGTCGGAAGAAGCGTTTTGCCTACTTTTAGTAGGCTTTTCAGCTAGTTAATTATATTAGTCTACTCGAACCTAGATTGTAGTTGAAACCCGGGGAAAAATTCAGCGAGCCACCGCTCGGCCAACTGGCCCATTAGCTCAGTTGGTTAGAGCGTCGTGCTAATAACGCGAAGGTCGCGGGTTCGATCCCCTCATGGGCCAATAGATTTTTTTACTTTTAGTTTCAATATTCTCGTTTTTTCTGCTAAAAATTTAATTTTATCATTCAAATTTACGCGATCAACCAACGCCAAAACGCTGGAAATTATTAAACAAACGTTTATTATTTTACTGTATAGATCACTCGCCTGTGAAGAACACAGCCATTGCCATTGACACTAGGTAGGTACTTACGAACCATTATTTTTGCTTCACAATCAAGTTTTTTTTAAAGAAATTAACACTTCACGCTCAATTCGAAGACTCTAAGAATTGTGGGTGCTTTCATTAGAAATATGATGGTTAATTAGAGGACGCAAAACTGAGGACAACTTGAAGAAACGAACAACGATCGAATTTTGGCCAGCTAAAATTTCAATGGAGATTAGGCCTCTATTGCGATTCACACTCGTGTTTCTGATTTATCGATAGTCCAACTCTTGAGTTATCATAGAGTTGAGTGGTCTCATTCGATTCTAAAAATTCAATTCTATTTTAAATTGGCAAAAAACAATACCTTTATTTCGTTTGTTTTTCAGCTGGAACGTTTTGAAATTTCATTTCTTATTTTTCAATCCTTAGAAGCGACTGACATCAACCAAAAGTGGACGCAAAATTTTTAATTCGATTTTCGGATTCTGCCTACCTTGAAACGTGAACCAACAAATTTTGAGAGGGGGGTGGGGGTTACAATTTTTTTCTTGTTCGATTACCGAGGCCTGGTTGATACTCGGCTTCACAGAGTACCTACCTACTGGAGACAAGTTAAGTTGCTCGGCTTGCAAGTTGTACAGTTTTCCTATTCCTCGATTTGCTTGTGGTGAGTCCAAGGCGTTTGTGACTCCTATCCTCCTGATGCATTTGAGCGACAAGTTCCACCAATGATGTGCTGGCTCTCTTGGTCACCTTTCACTCTTACCTCTCCCTGAGTATCTCGAGAATTCGGGCAAATAGTTGGGATGACGGAAAACCTCAACGAATCTCATTTTAATAAATTATTAATCACGATTCGTTAACTACAGAGCACGTTGGCACATATGCAACGACACTACTTTACTACCTCTCTAGACACGCTGGAGGCCGCATTTGACCTTGACGTCTATTCATTTGGAACCGTCCAGTTTCTGTGCACTTTCAAGTTGTTTGCTCATTCCATTTACTGGCTCGATCGAGTCGAAACCAGCCGGAAAGAAGGAACCATCTCGTTAGCGGTGGCGTGTGAGGTCACAGGATAGCAGGTCTCGTGTCATTAGTCTTTTGTCCCATCAGAGACCGCCGACTAATATTTGTTCTCAGCCGAGACAAGTTGACAGTATGGTTGAAGGATTACTTAGATTTATATCGCCACAGCGCTCTACTCTTAGTCTATCAAAACTGCTACAGACTTTCGAATCCCGAGTATAACCACATAAAAGGATGGTTTTACATTTCAAGAATGAGGCCTACACAGTAGTTGATACTGACAATGTAGTGATAATATTAGTAAAACTAATGTCAAAAAAACCATAGGTATATGATTTTTGGAAAAAAACTTCAGCGATCGTTTCAGATTGTTCCAAAACGGATTTAAGTGAAAATTTTTTTCGAAAAAGCCCATTCTAAAAATTTTGAGGTCATTGCAATTCATTTTCCTTGAAAATTCGCTAAAAGACTTACAACTTGGCTTGTTCGGTTTTTGCACAGTTTTGTGTAGCGAACGTTACCAACAAAACTGCATACATAGGTTTTATTTACACGACTCATTGTTTGCGTGCAGGAGTGCCTTTTTTCCTCCTCCTTTCCATTTAGCATGTGAAGTTTTGAAAACTTTTTCCATGGAAATTTTGGACACTAAAATCATACTCATCATTACCATACAAATGTGTTCATGGCAAAATTGTGAAGCAATGTTCACAATAACAATAGAATAATTTTGTTGGTCATCATTATGGAACAATACGTAAAAATTCATTTTCGAACAATAAAATCAAAAAATAAAGTCCAGAACCGTGTTTTTTTATGACAAATGCAATATTGAAAGTATTACTTATAGTCTAAACCAGAGTTCCTACAGGAAGAAAGGAATAAATAGTTTAAAACAATAGCTGCAATCAGTGGAAGTATTTGTTTGATTGTTCGCTCTTTCACACATGCTCCTCGAATGGGACATTGTCTTACAGATAACAATAAATTTTTTCAAAACATCGTATCCACTCCATTCAAAATGTGAGAAAAATTCCAAGATTAATTTTTTTGCACTCTAGGATCGAAGAGACATGCATTTTGATAATCGATTTCCGGACTCTGGTCTATACCTCAAAACGTACTAAAATTTCTCAACGGAAAAATAACATTTCCATGAGAATGAATTTTATACCTAACTTTTATGTTTATTTTTATTAGATATTGATAAAAATACTAAATCATCACGAAATTCCAATTACAAAGAGCAAAGTATTTCTACTGTAATTACCATAAATTAACAAAAGTGGAAATCGTGTCTTAAATGATGAAATACAAATGAAAAGTTTCCGAAAATGTACAAAACTGTTAAAGATAAGGTAATATCGACAAAATAAAAGTTAGCGAGTCGATTGTATTTCCTGATCAAAAGCCAACTTCCTAAAAAAAAAAAAATCGAAAAAAATTAAATTGAAATGTTCAACACAACCCCACAATAGTAAACCTATAATATTTACTTCTTTTAAATCAGACATAGAATTGACATAAAATTGAAAACTTGAAGTCAAAGACCACAATAGTAAAGAAAGAAAACTAGAGCTCTACGAGTATTTAATTGCTGCATTGCTATGGAATCAGGAAGAGGAACAATGATATAATAATAAATACGTATGAGAGCATAAGAGCAGCGAGTTCGAACTATCGAGCTAGAAACCAAAATAGGAAAATGCTGAATTGCAAGCAAGGCAACTTCTGAAGTGCAGAAAACCAGCTCGGTCGGTGTCGAACAATCTGTACGCAATTTTGAGGCCAACGTCAGAACAGCAACACTTCCCTCTGCTGCGAGTTATTAGGTAGTTGTTGACAGATTACACCATGCATTATGTTGGAAACTATACAAAATTGTAATCTTGTTTGCTACAGCCTATTATGTTAAGGACGTGGATTCGAATGCTAGACCTATTATTTCATGGAAAAGGAACAAGAATGGCATATTTTTTACAAACCCCAGTTTTCAACGTTGCTTTTAAGCGTGCTAAAATCGAAAAAGAGATGAAATATTCAAAGTGTGGTGGCTAGCTCTAGGTAAACTAAAAAAAAAATTGTCTAAGCTAGCTAAGAAAGGCATAGCTATGATGGGAGTTCTAGCGGGCAGTTAGGTACCTTAGGACCAGAGAATTTTTTCTGCTATCGCTAGAATGTGGTGGAAGATCGCTTCTGTTATGGCAGGAACTGAAAAACAAATAAGGTGTCATCGAAGAGAAAATGTGAGGAGAAAAAGGTTTTATCTTGTCATCTATGTGATACCAAGGTTGAAAGTGGAGGTTATATAAAGTGGGCATAAACTCTATGATTGTAAAAAAGTGTGAGAATAGATACCTAGAGAATAAAATACAAAAAGTACCGGTACGACTATTTTGTTATAATTTCTAGGAGCTCATTAAAACTAACTTCTCGTATAGACTTCGAGTAAACACCTTGATATTAACCCTTTTCTAGGCGAAAGTTGAAATAATCAAGAAAACTAAATACCTACTTCGTTAAACCGGTCTCATTCCTCTTTTTTTTATTTTCCTTATTCGAACCAAATATTTAGGTGTTATTGATTCCAATTGGTGTATTGTATTTTAAAAAATCACAATAAATCATTCAACTTCATTGGAAACCTCCCAAAACAACTGAAAACAAGCCATATATGTAAGTAAAGTCACCTTCTTCCCATGGAACAGCATCGCGAGGGGTCTTGTCTCATTAATAACCCGTTGACTAGATAAAACTCCAATTCCAGTGCTGCCAACAATCGTATAAACAGCAAAGATGGTAAATTAATCCATGAAACCATCAACACTGGTCAAGAGATTGGAATAACGCGAAATTCGGAGGATAAAGTAAAGGGTGACTACAACACACCTGCTAGGGAAAGGGTTAACATCGATAGAGAGAGAAGGAAAAGGAACTCCAGTTCCATGACAACTATACATATATAGTTTAGAAGGTAGGCAAGCCTGAAGCACTGGGAGGCGTTGCAGTTTTAGCATCACTGTCCCTGGAAAAGTTACGCCTCTCAATAAATACGCGTATAAGATAGCTTACGTATATATTTTATACGATATAGTACATGATTTAGAGTGAGGGAAACATTTTCAAAACGCCCTACCTTGAAAACTTGAGATACGCAAGTAATGTTTATTCATTAATTTAAAATATCGACGTTTTTAAAGAATATTTCGACACCACCCAGAGCATTGTGGGACCAACCGTTCGCTTCCTATAAGGATAATTAATTATTTATTAGTATATGATCTAGATTGAGGGAAATATTTTCAAAACGCCCTACCTTGAAAACTTGAGATACGCAAGTAATGTTTGTTCATTAATTTAAAATATCGACGTTTTTAAAGAATTTTTCGACACCACCCAGAGCATTGTGGGACCAATCGTTCGCTTCCTATAAGGATAATTAATTATTCATTACCCCTTATTATTATTTATTAATTGTTTATTTACTCATTTATTTATCCTTATTATTTATTTATTAGTGAATAAATAATTACTGACAGGTTTTAAGTAATTTAGAATAGTGTTCAAGTTTTAGAAACGAATGAGACCATTCAGAGGTCAGATGAATCGTGGTTAAATGAGAGCTGATCGTGAAATTAATCGAGATTAGACATGAACTGCCGAGCAGCTTCTTGAAGGAGGGTCCCTCAACCCTTAACCCTCCACCTAGCTCTGGTCCCTAGAAGGGCCCGAAGAAGCTCTGTTCTTCGCAGGCGGGTGATCTTAACAGTAAAATAATAAACCTTTGTATAATTAATTGCAGCGTTTTGTCAATAACACGCTCTCGAAGTCCCAATAATGCGTCAGTCAGCCTTATTATATTTCTATGATTGATAAATCAAATAATGATACGAAAAACGTCTATATTGAACCATCACAAAAGAATGAGAGTGATTAGAAAAAATACAAGTTAGGTTTCCAATGTCAACCCAGAAGGTGATTATAGTTTGAGGTCACCTTGGTTACTGGAGTGTTGTAGGTACACTACACTTCCTCCCCTCTTGGCTGAGGAAGCTCGTTCCTCCAAAGTCTGAGATCCGGTTTTCCTTAGCTGGTTTATGTGCCGACGATGAGTTTCGGATCCTACTCTAACGAGGTAGTGCACAGTTCCAAATTTCTTGAGGATTTCCCCAAATTTCCATTTTGCTTCCGAGTCTACCAAGGTAGCGGAAGCTTTGTTTTCACTTTTCAAGGGCGAAAAAAAAAGTTCTCCAAAATCAAAATTTCCACTCGCGTTTTGCGTTTTAGACCTTTCTGAACAATTTTGGTTCCGTGTCTGTCTGTCTGTGTGTCTCTCATGAATTCCTTGTAACGCGCATAACTATACGAAGTTATTGTCCGATTCCTATGAAATTTTCAGGGATTGTGCGAGTTGGTGTGTAGACGGTCCCCTATGAAAATCATCATCCCCGGATCGATAGAAGCGACTGCGCATGCGCAAACGTGAATTCCTTGTAACGGCCATAACTTCTACATTTTCCATCCGAATTCAATGAAATTTTTAGGGGTGTTACAGATTAGTATTTAGATAGTCCACTATGAAAATCATCATCTCCGGACTCATAGAATTTAGTTAGGACTCCTATTTAGTTCAGCAATTTGACTGCATCAGAGTAGTATCCACTACAATCTTATCGATTGCTGAAAAGGAGTTTTGAATACCCTCAAGGAAAGTATCTAATAAAATAGTTCGGCTCATGCTTTTCTTATTCAACCAAATATGTTCTCTCGAGTTGTACAAGGAATCGGTTGCTTACAAAAGAGAATCTACGAGGTCACAGTACATTATAGGTAACGGCGAAGAGGCTACGGAACATAATATACGAGATAGGATGGTGATGTAACATTTGAGCGAGACGAGTGGGTGCTACCAGCCACGGATGTGGGTCATTCAACTTGGCCTTGAAGAATAAAATCACGAAGAGGAAGTTGAAGGTCGCCAAAGTTCGGTGAACGGGAGATGAAAACGTTTCGATTTACTAGTCGAGGGCGAGCGTGGAGCGAGCGACCACCAGCGAAGCCAAATCAAGATGTCTACCACTATTTATAGTCATAAGAGCAACAGCACGCTCGAGTGGGGAGAAATCGAAGGAATCCGAGCGTGGAGCTGGAGGGGAATTTCTGGACGACTCAAATCGCGATGGATGGCACCACAGTTTTCCAACATTCCAGCCCTTGGGCAGATATTGGCTTCCTTGTAGAATATCTATTACTAGCACGACCGCTCGCTCATTCAAGTGGGTGTAGTTTATACATCACTGGACTCGCTAGAGCAATAATTGTGAAAAGCAATTTTACGGAATGAGGAATTTCACCATGTCGGAATTTCCTATTTTTGACCCCAAAATCGGATTCAGCACCTCTAAAAACCTCCTAAGGCAAACTTTCAGCGCGAACTTCTTAATTTACGAATAAACAAAACAGTGTAGAAAATACGAATGTTTAAAAAAACCGGGAAAATGACCTCATCCTGGAATAGTTCATTTATGGCCGCTTGAAGCGCTGAGATCGAGAAATCTATAGTCCCCAGATGCAAAATTTCACGAAACAGTGAAGTTAAAAATCGAAAAACTGAAGAAAAAATAGAAAAAGCAAGATGGGGAAAATTAGGTTTCCCCTGTTTTTGTTTGATAACTTCTCTCTTAGAAAACACGATTTCGTCGTCCCAATGGGCAACACTGGGAGGAGACGGGGATCCGAACAGCCCAATCAGCGAGCGTTCCCGCTTCACGTCCGTTTTCCCGGTTAGTTTTGATATAAAAAATTTTGATTGTCTCCCAAAAATAACAGGAGACTTATTTTCCGAAATCAGCCCGATTTTCATCTATCCCACACAATTAACTATTCAGGAAAAAAGCAAACAGAATTCGGTGAAATTCCTCATTGTGGTCTCAATGAGTAGAATTATAGTTTTTAATTTAGTCTAACTCATTCCCTACACTGCCGACCTAACAAAATACGCCAATCGTCAAATTTTGGCGTTTTTCGGGGTTTTGCAGTTAAGGAATCTTTAGGACCTGCTCCATCCAATACTTATGCAAAAGCCACCACAACACACCCATAAAACAACAAGAATTGTATCAAATTCTAAGGCATTTGGTCATATTTCATTTGCCTAAACATAGAAGCACTATATCCAAGTTTTCCTACGTTGTTTTATAGGTATATTCCAGAGCCAGATGAAAAAAAACGTGTTCCTCCTGAAATCAACTCCTCGTAAGCAAATCGAAATCACTCCATTAGATACATTGAAGGGCTCAGTCTACCATGCACAACATGCGCACATTGCCATGTGCAACATGTGGATATTTCAATTCAAATCTGATTAATTTTCAACGGGGTCTCAGTTGGGCGCCGTTCGTTTCTCGTTCCGGGTTAGTATTTCACGAAATCGACGGCACAAAAACTAGGAAAGTTGTACCTAAATTTGAAATTTTAAAAGTACCTATTGTGTATTTACCGAGGATTTATGGGCCGAGAAAAGACTATGCACACGAATTTCAATGCACGAATTTCAAGTTTAGCTACATTTTATGGGAAAAACATAACTGAATTAACGGTTTTCCTATTTTTCTCAGGCAATTATTGTTCGATTTTGATGATTCCGGCGGCAATATTTCAGTTTGTCAATTCCCTAAGGGCCATGCACAAATTAATTTCTAAAATACTTCGAAATTTCAAATTTAAGTACAATGTTTTACGTTTTTGCGACTTCAATTTCGCCAAATACTAAAAACGAACGGCGACCGACTGAGACCCCCTTGATAAAATTCAATCAATCAATTTTCAAGCATTATGAAACGCATTGCCTTGTGCAGCTCGTAGGCCTTTCAATTCAAGTTAGGACGAAATCCACTTAAAACAATTCATAAAAAGGTTTCAATGAGTTTGAAGAGAGAACACATGAGCCAGAAATTAGGAAGCTTAATCTTAATTCCATCAATCTACTCTATAAGACTATAAGACTGAACCCCACAATCTATCTGATGAAGTGATCATTAAAGAAAACGCTGCAAATTATTACACAAAAGTTTATTACTATTTTGTATTGATAACTCGCCAGCTATGAACACAGCTTTGCTAACCACATTTTTGTTCAAGCTTCACTATCAAGTTTATTTTGAAACAAAAAGAACCTACCAGCAAAGCACCGTTGTTTGGTTGTTGGTTGCTAGGGAAGCGCAACAACTGAGTGCATGAAATTCAATTCGAAAAAATAAACGCCGATTCTGGTCCAACCATTCCATTACCTACAAAATTTGTAGGTAATGGAATGGTTGGACCAGAATCAGCGTTTATTATCATTTAATGATAAGTGACACTGCTACCTACTTACACGTTTATTTTGGAATTTTTCTGCACATCAAATGTTAATATTTAACCCAAATTGGACCATGGTATCACTAGTGTCACCGAAAACATCTCTGGATCTTCACGGCTGTCCCAAGATGTCACCGGAGTAACCAAAATTAGATTGCAATTTCATTTTTTAATTTATTATTATTTTTTGGGCTACTGAAAGTTTCAAAATAAGATTTATGACAAAAATTTCCTGAGAAATCGATGATAAAATTTTCAAAATTTTCGACTTCTAATAACTTACAAAAAATGGTTCAAAAAATTCAGTAATCCAATCAAAAATTACAAAATGCAATTGCAATTATTCTTAAATTGCAATTTAAATCTAGTTAATCTGGTGACACTTTGGGACAGCTGTGGAATTCCTAAGACGTTCTCGGTGACACTAGTGACACCATGTTCCAGTTAGGGTTAAGAGCTCCATTTAAAAGCTATGTGAGAAAGTAAAGAGAGCTAGGAGTGCTTCTGATCAATAATTTACTCTACAATACACTAAGTAGTGAATGTTGTAAAATTATGATACCACTTTGGGGCTAAATGTATCATTGAACAATGCCAAAATAAAAATTAACATATCTGACGGATATTAGACCTACTCCCGTCAGTGACAAATCTTTCGCGATTCGTACTAGTGTTTCTGATTCATTTCAAGTTAAACCCCTATTTTTCACCTCCTAGAAGTGACTGACATCAACCGAAAGCTTCGGAGCACAACTAGACCCCAAGTGACATAATATGTCACTTGGTATTAGTATGGTATTTCACATGGTATGTCACTTGGTATGGTACATTATACCAAATTTCATCAAAATCGGTCCATGGTAACTAAGGAAAGAGCGGACGGCGCACGATTTTCGGATTCCACGTACCTTGAAACGTAAACCACAAAATTTTGAAGAGTGGAAGGGGATTTCGCGATGTTTTCGATCGAATCGAGATGTAATCGGCGTTTTCCATACAAACTTCGGCGGTTAATCAATGGGAAGCTGGAAATGAACGTGTTTTCGACTGTGAACGTGGACAATTAGTTCGGGAAACACCGGACTGTCAACGCTTCCAAACCAGAAGGGCGCTATTGTTATCGTTGGAACTGTTTACGTCTCTCGGATCCCTCTTCTAGATCGCGTAAACAAGGTTCTAAATAAATCCTCGACGAGCTTCCCACGTAACGTCTCTTCGGCCTCAAGTCGGATTTTCTCCGGCGATAATTATTACTGGCGGATCCGCTTGGATTATTTTGTCGTCGGCAGCAACCCGTGACAACAGCCAATTCGCACTAGTGCGCTCAATTCGACCGAACGATAGCCGATCCATCAAGAGCTCTAGAATTTCCTGCTCTCGTACAGGCATTAGCGAAACCACGTGTACACAATCCATCAACAACGTGAAATTTTTTTCAACACGATTTCAGAAGCAGATGATGATTCTTTACATTATTTCCAATTCCGCCAGGCGTACAAGAATTCAATTTGAGAAACAAACGTCTGCCACAAAGTTCATGTATTCTCCGCTAGGGATAGTAAAGCATTTTTCCTTTGAATCAGCTGCATCGCATTATCTCAAGCTTTACCAAAATAGGTAACTAAGCTTATCTCATATGATTCAATGGAAAAACGCTTTATTATCCCTAGCGGAGGATACATGAACTAATGCTGTAGGTGAGGTTTAGACGCTCGTCAAATTGGTTTTAACCCCAATTTGGTTTTTTTTTTTCAATTTTAAAATTTCGTTCGTGTTTTCGACCTCTTGTCACTAAAATTACCGTAACTACCTTAAGTTATCGTAAAATGTAGAAATAGAGATACCGTTGGGAAGGGCGTCAAATTTCCCATTTTCTAGTGCCCACAAAAGAATGATGAAATTGTTCGAGTTGTAGTTGGGTGACCTCCGAAAGTAGTGGGGTACCAAACCATAAAACACACAAAGTTGACCCTAGGACTTATGTCACATGGAGAACCCACTGGGGAACAAACACACCTCAATTTCATTCCAGTTAAACAAATATTCAGGGGTCATTTTTAATCAAAGATGTGTAAAAATATAGCATCGCCAGGGCAGAACTGACTCAGACCCTGACGTTTCCTTGGTAACATGTTTTTTTCTTCAGATATTAGAAATTGTGGAGTGGACAATTGATTGTTGGCTACCTATCGATTCCATCCTACTTTCTATATGGATGATTTACAGATGGATGGTATATACCATCCATGATATTTGACGTATAATAATTACAGTGTAAAATTATTTTACACTTGCAAAAGAATCATTCTTCCATGGAGTGAGTTATGAGGAAATAAACACTTTTCAGAGGGATTTTTTCTACTTTTTTCTCGTACTTTGGGGAAAAAACGAGAGTGGGCCTTTTGGACGCCAAGCTCCTGAATTGTTCAAATCACTAGAAAATTCATTAAGCCCTAATACTTGTATAATTAAGAATTCGATATGCGATGAAATTCTTTGAAGTCAACTTCACAAACTGCTCAATAATAAAATAAATTGCCCGTCTCTTCTCGCCAAGTTCCAGTTTTCCACTCCTCGTCTCACCAGTCGCCATCCCACCTTGTTCCATGTTCCGTTTTCAGCGTTTAATTATTTACTAAATTCCCCCTTAAACCGTATCCGCCGTTCAGCAAATCTTCTTCTCCATCTTCATCCTGATTTTGACTTTTTCCATAGTACTTCATCACAACTTAAACCACTCATATTATCATCTCCTGTTTTATTTTAAATTCCATTCATCTGTCAATAGTATATATCTCTTTATTAATTCATTTCCCTCTAACAGTAGCTTTGTAATTTTGTATCACGTTTTTGTTATAATGTAAATTGGACTTGCCCGTATTATAATAAATAAATAAATAAACTTTTTGGTTGTAAATTAGATGAAGAATCGATCCCTGAAGTTTGAACAACAGGTAGAGATAATACGAGTGTGAACTCGTGTACTCAAGACTTATTAAGCGATGTGGACAATCTTCGAACTAGACCATGATGGATCTGCTATTAGAAACCGGATTAAAACTCATGATTGCCGGCAGCCAATTATCATACCGTACTAAGAAGCCGTTATCAGAAATCGACCTTCAGTTTGAAAATCAGTTGCATCATTGGCATTAGCATAGTCTTGAGGATGTGTTGATCGTGACGAAGGAGATGCGTCTGATATGGCAAGTGGACGACCGAAAACTTGATTAGGGGTTCATCGGATATTCAGGAGCTGAGCCGATTGAATCACATCCTCCACTTCTAAATCCCTGTGTCATTCAACTTTCCTAACGAGCCCATCCAATTCCTAGCTAAGCCGGAGAGGATCACCGTTAACACCATCAACTTTCAAGTTTCAAAACATTTCCATTCACAGTGAATGGAATAACATTGTTATGCATTTTACACTTTATGTGAAGATGTGTATCGTAGGAAAAGAAATCAGAAATGGGGATTGTCGAGTGGTGGTTTACTGTAAACAATCAGGCGTTTGTGCTTGCAATTGAGTCATGGAAACTTGAGTGAGTAGACACTCGAAAATTTATGAAGTACGATACACACAAAAGATCGCCTGTTTTTTTCAAATTTGGAAGGTAGAGTGGGCAGTGTGGGGGCTAGGCCCAAAAACAAGACACTTTGAACTTTAAACAATGGTTTCATCAAGATCTGATCAGGTACATGAAAAAATATGCATAAACTTAGAATCATCAACATAATACAAATAAATATGATAAAATCGTATGAATAGTAAAATCATCTAAATTGCGTTACAAGTATCATTTGTGATACTGTTTCTCAACTAAGAAAACCATCAACATGATCGTGAAATCAAGTTTCATCTTGGATGATCGGCTAGGTATTGATGAAAATAATTCCAAAACTAAACTAATTCCTTTTCAATAAGTCCATGTTATTCTAGACGAGGAAGCCAAACCAACACTACCCACCTTACTCGGTTATCTCGCACATTGCCAATCAAACAATTACAGGGCAGATTTGCTCGCTTTACTGAAATTCGCAGGAGCTGAGCACAAGAAGAAGCTGTACTCTGCCCACCCCACCTTGAACCCCCCACACGAAATTTGATGGTTAAAATTTCAAGGCTTATAGAATCCGAAAATCGAATAAAATTTTGATGAAATTTGATATATCGGCTCCATTTGGGATCTAGTTGTTCCCCGAAGGTTTTGGTTATTGAAAGGTTTCCAAACGCCCTAGCTCAAAAATGTTCAGTATGCTACGTGAATGGTTTTTTCAAAGTTGGTAAGAAAAATGTAATAAGAATAATTCTTATTGTCGTAATAAGAACAATTATTGTTGACTCCACCCTGAGCTCTGTGGGACCATCCACGGATGAGGATAATTTATTGTCTAATGTGACGTTTCATGCCTTTTCTTCATAATCTTAAGATAGTGTTCAATTTCTGAGAACAAATGAAACCACTTTGTCGACCAACTATTGTTAAATGAGAAATTATTGTGAAATTCACAGACCCCACGTGTTAGCATCTATCCCTCAGCTAGCTTGAGAGGTCCCGCATCCGTCCACTCCTAGTCCTTAGAAGGGGCCTTTAGGGCCATTGTAGGTTTCTTGTTTTAAAGATGAATCAGAAACACGAGTGTGAATTGCAATGTAGGAATTGAGGAAGACTTTCGCTGTTTTGGTATATTATTTTCAATAAAAAAACATTTGGAATTACTTACCAAGAAAATTTTTTTTTACTCCCCCTCAAAATTTGTTCACGTTTTAAGGTACGTAGAATCCAAAAATCTAATACAAATTTGGCCGTCCGTCCGCCGTACGCAAGCTCTGTAGGAACAACCGTCCTCTCCCTATGAGAACTTGAGGGTTGGTCTTATGATAAATCAGAATCGCGAGTGTGAATCACCAAAGAGGTCTAATCTCCGTTGAAATAAATTTTAGCTGACCGAAATGCGATCGTTGTAATTTTGTTTGAGTTGTACTCAGTTTTGTGTCCTTAGCAACCAGTATTCAAATTTCCTAATGAAGGCACCCAAAACTCCCTATTTCTTCGCATTGAACTTGAAGCGTTTGTTTCTTCAAAATAAACTTGATTGTGAAGGTAATGTATGGTTGGTAGGCAGTGGCAATGTTAAACCTGTGTGCTTTGCAGACGTGTTATCTATACAGAAAAATAATAAATCTTTGTGTGATAATTCCCGCTGCTTTTCTTTCTCCGTGTAGAGTTTCACGTCACTCTTTGTGCTTTCTCAGCAACCCAAGTCGTGTTCATTGCAGGTTAGTGATCTACACATTTTAAAACGTCTGCCAAGTGGGTGTGGCACATAGCTTCCTCGTATCCATAACCCGATTATATAGATGATCCGATGCATAGTAGTTAATCTGAAAACACCAATCTCTAAGTACCTTCCACTACCCTCGTAGGGGACCATCTACACGCTAATCTGGACAATCCTAGAAAATTTCATCAAATTCGGACGAAGAATGTAAGTGCGGTAGTGATTGGATCAAAAAATTTATAGCTGGACTAGAATTCGAACCTGGGACTCCTGAGTGGGAATCCAGAGCATTGCTGACTGAACTATCAAGGGATGTTTGAAAGGGGTTTGAGATCCTCACCTCAAACGCCACTGTTACGGATGTTACAAGGATTTTACGTTTGCGCATGCGCAGAGGCTACTGTAAATTTTAAGGCCTTGATTTTCATTGGGGACCATCTACAACCTAATCCGCGTAATCCCTGAAAATGTCATCGAAATCGGGTAGAAATTGTGGAAGTTATGTCTGTTACAAGCAATTCACGTTCGCGCATGCGCATCGGCTACTATCAATCCGGGGGTGATGATTTTCATAGGGGACCACCTAAACTCTAATTTGTAACATCCCTGAAAATTTCATTGAAATCGGATGGAAAATGTGGAAGTTACGGCCGTTACAAGGAAATTCACTTTTGCGCATGCGCAGTCGCTTCTATCAGTCCGAGGATAATGATTTTCATAGGGGACCGTCTACACACCAACCCGCACAATCCTGAAAATTTCATCGAAATCGGATGGAAAATGTAGAAGTTATGGCCGTTACAAGGAATTCACGTTTGCGCATGCGCAGTCGCTTCTATCAGTCCGAGGATGATGATTTTCATAGGGGACCGTCTACACACCGACCCGCACAATCCCTGAAAATTTCATCGAAATCGGACAATAACTTTGTATAGTTGTGCGCGTTACAAGGAATTCATGACAGACACACAGACACGGAACCAAAATTGTTCAGAAAGGTCTAAAACGCAAAACGCGAGTGAAAATTTCGATTTTGGAGAACTTTTTTTTTCGTCCTTGAAAAGTGAAAACAAAGCTTCCGCTACCTTGGTAGACTCGGAAGCAAAAAGTTATGTAATAATTTGCAGCGTTTTTGGTTTTTATAGAGAACGACTGACCCAGAAGCATTGGTGGCCATCTTGGAGACCATGATGGCCGAAGTTGAAAGCGTAGTAAATGGCAGACTTCTTACCCTATCAGTATTACCTATCAGTCGATAGTGATGACCCAGAAGCATTGACCCCCAACCATTTTCTAATAGGGACAGCAACTATGAATCCCATGGTGCCAGAAATCCCTGATAACATCTGTCTCAGAAGGGCTTGACGGACAGCTCAACAGCTTTTGGCAACAGATAGTTTTTGGCGTCGATGGATGCGCAAGTAGTGGATGAATGTTGTGCTGGTAGTGGATTCAACTATTTCTAGAGCATTTTTGCCTAAAGGAGTTATCACCAGCTGCTATCCTGGTGCAGATGGACTTACTCGGGTAGTCGACGTCAAGACGTCAAGAGGAACATTCCGAAGACCTGTCACCAAGTTATGCCCATTAAACATGTTGCAGGATGAGGGATCTCAAGAAGAAGACACTCTACCATAAATGATGAACTATGTGATTAAAATTTCAATTTTAAAATTTTTATGGCGTGGAGGAAGTTAGCCAGTCATGACACTCAAATAGTCATTATAGGCCGGTGTGAGATTGTATGACGTGGTTTGTTTTCTGAATAAAGAATCTTTATTGAAGATTCATTTCTTGGTTTGATGGTCAACGAGGTGTTCGTGTCCCATTACTACCTATTTTATATTATTATTTAATAGAAAGCTTCTCAGCTTTTCAACGACTGAGAGTGGAATGCGACCTCCACTCGCAGTGCTACCACGTCTTTGACTCATTTCGTTCTTCCTATAGACCCCAGAACTAGCAAGTAGAGCTAAAAGGTAGTTTTAGGGTCTTCAACTCTTTCTGAAATACAGCGGACTTGTTTCCTTTTTGATACGTCCGAACATTAATATACTGTAAACATCCTGAAGACTGAACCTTTTCGTATTTTGATGCAATGAACTTAACGCTTTCGGAATACTGTTTTTATCCGAAATTTTTAAATTTTGGACTCATTTAATACTGCAGAAGACTTTTTATTTCAATATTATCGAAATGCATCATAGCAGCAGAATCGAACAATGGAAGGTTGATGGCACCGATATTAGAGAAGGCGAGTGTTGATTAGGATAGGGTGAGAAACGACCATAAACCAGTGAGGGGATGAAGGAGCGTTTGATCTCTGGCACTGAAGGTAGGTCGTGCCGGATGCCAGACAACTCTACCTGGGTTATTGGTGATTGAAGAAGCGGAAAATGAGGGGTTCCGTTGATGGGGGAGGGGAGGGGGGAGAAATAAGGGATGAACGACCTCTGGCCTCTAGGAGGGATGAGCCACCCGTGGAACAGGGGTGGGGCACGTGGCTCCCGGGAATCACCCCCAGAACTGGGACAATCCCGCCCATCAGAGCTGATTCTCTGGTCTTCGTATTTCATTCAGCTCTTCCACAATCTAGGGAGACCTACCGATTTCTGACACAACATGAAAATTGGAAAAACCCCAGGAATCCTCTTAAAAAGTTCCCACCAAATCCGATTTTTGTGGAAAAAATGTCTACTGCAAATTGTTCGATTTGCAAGTCTATTCAATTTTCATCGAAAATTCCTTAAAATCTACGGTTTCTGTTGGATCTTAATTAGTTTCCAGGTATATTTCACTCATATCCAAAATATGTCGATGATGTTTGCATGGTAACGAATGCTCCAAATTCGCTTTAAATTATGCAAAATGCAGAACTGAACTTTATGACCCATTCTACAACAAGTCTAAGTGGAATCTTCAAATGAAAACTCACAGGTAATCTGGGAGTATCTAACAACAACAAAATGCGATTTTGAGCAATTTTGAAATCGAAATTTTGAAATGAAATTAGATGTCTGGCTTAGACCATTCCTTCACACTAACACCAAGTAGGTAGGTACTTAGGAAACAATGGGAATGGACAATAATTAGTTCATGAACAAATATGTGTTTTTGCATAAAAATAATTTCCCTTGTGATAAGAATAATGAAAATACATTTATAAAGAACTAAGGCGAATTTCCCTAAGGTAATTAATTCGTAATTGAAACTTTAAAACTTAAAACACCCGGCAGAAAATCGTCGAGTGAGAGAGAAGTAGATTGCTCAGCTTTTCTAGCAATTATTCAGCGGCCCAACCTCTTTACAGCCTAGATAGAACACGATGCACACTGTTCGTACACAGTCAACTCCCTGGCAATAACAACCCACGAACAACAATAATAACACGGTGGTGATGTGGCGACTCAACTCCGGATGCACGACTTCTCTTCCTCTGATATTAAAGTGACATCCCGAGCTCTTGTCGCCAGAACGACAATTTTAATATTGTGACTTCCATCCCGCCTTAACTGCACTCAGTCATCATAATCCAAGCAGCATCCTACACACGTCCATTCATTAGGCGAACAACTACACCACTTTTACCGTGAATGACGAATTTTAGATTAACTAATTTACTTCATTCGTTCTTCCGAAATGCCTCAGTGAGATATTGAAAATTTGTATCATGAGCATTGCAACGTCTCTGTTTCACTCATCATAACTACCGATGACGTCACAAGAAATCTTTTCAACTCTTTTACCACAAAAAGAAATTATATTTTGACTGTTCATGTAGTATCGATGGAATAAGTAGAACTTAAGAACCAAAAGTTTACGCTCCTATAATGAAGAATGATGTTTTAAAAAATGTTTGTGAGGAATTTTAATGGCTCCATATCTTGTTAAGAAATTTCGACTTCCAGTATGTAAGTACCCAATTGAAACAAAAGTCTACACGATTAAAATGTGAGATTCATGATCCATGGACCATGTACTAACTATCCTTCTGCCCAATCAATTGTTCTCATTTTTGACGAAAATGAACGAAATTCGAAATGAACATTTTGTCTATTGGCGATCAGTTTTTAGAACACTCGTCCATTCTCGAATTCATGATAAAAAACCTAATCACTGACACGTAATAAATACATTATAACGTTGAGCAACAAGCTGTAAGTATGGCTCTAGGTAGGAGAAAGGGTGGTGATGAAAACTGTGAGCTACAAATAACCTAGTTCTATCATGAATGGTACTACCGAAGAAACGTCCTATCTGCATGCTATACCTAGAAGAAATGTCCCAATTTATCATACTTCACCCTTCAAAAATGAACAGAATGAAATAGAACAAAACTTTATAGAGCTCCAGGGAGACTTCCAAGTAGGTTACAAAAATAATACATTATGCGGTAGTTGCATGATATTTTTAAAATGCAATGAATCTCAGTTGAAGTACATATCTATGAGTAAAGCCTCCAGAAACGCTGTCTAAAAACACTGCAAATTATTACACAAAGGTTTATTATTCTTCTATATAGGTCACACGTCTGCTAAGAACACGGCTTTGCCATAGTCACCACCCAACCATGGATACTACCTACCTACCATACACCTACTTGGATCAAGTTTATTTGAAAGAAATAAACGCTTAACACTGAGTTCGAAGAAACAGGAAGTTGTGGGTGCCTTCATCAGGAAATTTGATCATTGGTTGCTAAGGACGAAAAACTGAGTATAATTCGAAGTAACGAACAGCGATTGCATTTTGGTCAGCTAAAATTTGAACGGAGATTAGGCATCTTTTGCGATTCACACTCGTGTTTCCGATTTATCGTAAGACCCACCTTTAAGTCCTCATAGGGAGCGAACTGTTGGTCCAACAGAGCTCCGGGTGGTCTCAATCAATTCTAAAAATTCAATACTATCTTAAATTGAAGGAAAAACAATACCTCTACATCGAAATTTTTGAGCTAGGGCGTTTTTAAAATGTCATCCCATATTTTACATCCCTTAGAAGTGATTGACATCAACCAAAAGCTTCGGGGCACAACTAGACCCCAAATGGAGCCCATATACCAAATTTCATCAAAATCGGTGCAAGATATTATTTTTGTAGATATTTTTATTCGACTTTCGGATTCTACGTACCTTGAAACGTAAACCAACAAATTTAGAGAGGGGGTAACTTTTTCTTTCTTGGTCGACTCCAAAGGTTTATTATTGAACATAATAAACCAGAAAGGGGGCTCATAGGGGCGTTATAGTTGTGATGGTCAACGCAACAACAACAACAGGGACAGCAAAGGGAAAACAAAATAACAAGCTTCACTACTGTGAAAATTTAAAAAAAAGGTCAAATATGCAGAAGGTGAAAATATATTTTATTGTTGATTTTATCATCGCCATTATTTTGAATCTTTATTTCAATGTTTCTGACTTGAAACTATCCTCGATTGCAGTAATTCCAACGCACTCTATCAAGATTCTATTTGCCAGGTGACGTCTGCATTGTTGTCCAGCTCTCCCGCCAACTCGAGTGACGGAGGTGTTTCCTCATGGAAATACGGCTAACTATCCCAATATCTTATTTGTCAGAAAGGACGTGATTTCCAACATTGGTAATTCAGCATAACAACATAATATTTAATAATAAATTATCCAAATTTTACAGCACGAAATTACAGTTCTAGTAAACTACGAAACTTCCGAGTTTCCCGAGGAGTTTCCTGTTACAAAAATGTCGATCTATTTCTTGAACATTTTTGTCTGTGCATATCTACCTAGTTACTATAATCAGGACAAAATTCATTCTGATACAATAACTTAAACCCTGATCTAATATAATAATATCTCAATACCTCACTGGATATAGCCAACAAAACTTGTTTTTGAACAGAATTTTTTCAACTGATGAGCTACTTGAAGCGAGTCTCAAAGCTCTGAGAAGTTGCAGGTGTCGAACGGCTTCGGACAGAAAGAACACTTTAAACGATATGCACGGGAGGGCGACGACAAACAAAAAACGTCTCCCGAAACCTTTTGAGGTGCGATGGAGCATTCAGAAGGAACTGTGTCGCACCTCTCGACTCCTTTCAAACCAGTCAACAGAAACACCATTCAAAGCCTCAGTTCTCCTTGCTTTTCCCCTCATCAGCAGGTCCTCAAGAACCGATTATAGGAAACGACGATTGGATCCGCACATCACCCAACTGCAGCAGCAAAAAAATATCAATTGAGGCTAGTTCCAGATCAGGATAAATTCTTCTGTTGTCAGATTCAGCATAACGTAAGTCTTCACTTCGAAGATGATCAATCAAATGCGTTTAGACCGGTGCACTTGCCCATGCAAGTCGTTAGGATTTACATGTGAGGTCGTTTTTCTAGTGGGCCTGTTAAACTGTCACCTTCTTGGCATTCTAAGTACATCCTCCCTTACCTTCCCCCCTCCCTTCCCCCCAGGAAGAAATGAATCAGAAAACTCTGGCCATCCGACGTTTCTTCTCTTCCACTTTCGTTGCGCCATTGGTATTTGAAGGAAATTATAACGATTCACAAGTATAACAGGTGTTATCAACTGCTAAATAATACACGTGCCACACAGGCATCTTTCAGTCAATGCGCCTAACCGATGCCTAAGGATATTCCCTCTCTTGAGTACTGAAAGAGACCTCTGAGTACTCTGTTGCGAGACTAGTCCGTATTTGAGGTCACGTCTAGGGTCCATCTTTCCCCTTTCTACAAATTCAAACCCAGACAACCACTTCGCTCCCAACCATAACAATTTCATTGCAAATCTTTCATCTGGTAACCTGGTTTTGTGCAGACCAGAAGCTGATACCTAAAATTTCGGTAAGCCATTTTTTTGTACACCAGAAGCCAAAATTCCTATTTCATCAAATTCTCCTGCGGATCCAAATGTTAACCAATTTGGAGTCAATAGTAAATTCAGTCAGACAATCAGTAAAATTTACCAGTTAGATTGAAAAGCATGTTTTATTTCATTCAAAAGTTTACAAGTACCAAAATAACAACTATTTGTAATTACTTGTTTTATCAGAGTTCGACCGGTGACATCAGTTAATAGGTACGGCTGATCACGGATATGAATAAAAGTAGAGCCTCATCAATATGAAACAACAACAGTAAAAATGCGAAATGGGAGTCCGCAACTCTAGCATTCCTTATATCGTATGTGTAATCATATGGCCTTCTATATATTTACTACTATTTCAATACAGAGTTAGTAACACTTTTAAGGGTTCAAAACTATTATACCTAGTAGTTTTAAGTGTTTGTCATAGCGTTCAATATTCACCTCTTAGTGTCGACGTGCTAGTTCAAAGAAACCCCATTAGGAGAAGAGGTAAAAAACACAAATTGGCCTTTGACCACTTCCCTGTATCTCCTAAGTCTTTTCGCCTAGACAGGAGGTCAAACTGTTTAGGGAGAGAAAAATGTTCAGCCTAATGAAAGATGTCGTGCCGGGTAGTGAGAGGTTGAAATGCTCGGAATAGTTGAAATTAGCGACCCACAGCGGGAGAAGAGCCTCAGGTGGCCTCGACAGATCATCAGATTGACAGCTGAACTGGCTCCCGTCCAACCTTTTTGCCAAGTTCGCCGAGCGACCGCAATGGTTAATCAAAATATCTTCATTAGCTTATCGAATGGACAGAACCTACGCCAAGAGATGAGAGGCTGAAGTTCCTACACAGTCACGCACCCGAACGGTCCTGGAATCAAAGATATGTGGAACTATGGGATACTCTTTATTCTCCTATCTTCCTTACATCGGTCGGAAGAGTTGTGGAGACATGGATATTTTGCACTAGTTGAACTGCAACTATAAAAATTCTCTTTACTTCTACCTACATCCATGGTGGAAGGAATTATCATGGAAGACTAGTAGTTTGTGTTGATTCCATGAAGTTTATCAGAGTATGAACATATTGAACATTGAAAATATCTACCTACTTTCTAGTTCACGAAGAATGGAGGAATGTAAGCCGAATGAAGTCAGATTTCATCTGATTATCTAGTTGTAACTCGAATCGATAAATTCTAGGAATCACCGTTCCAATCAGTTCCAACGTTGGATTAGGTTCTGCGTAACGGCTCCTTACGTCCCTTACTAGGTATTACCGGCTATTTTATTTTTATGAATACTATTTACGGTTCTAAGTTCACATAATTGGCATTGAATGAGGACGGTTTATGTATTGAATAGGTATTGGAGGTAACAATTTCGTCCACCAGAATATCTCATGCGAGTAATGGTACAATAGTTTTGGAAAACCAATCCGAAAATGATGGCTATCCTGGGTTACACCAGTTTTCCGAATTGAATGAGTCATACCTAACCTCAAAACATAGGGTTTTAGGACCAGTTTCTCTACTTAGATTAGTTTCTACGGTTTTCAAATCTACGTTTACCACTGACGAACCGATGTTGTGTCATTATCTGCGTAGTCCCAGGAACTTACCTGTAACAAAATGAAAAACCATTAGAAAATACAAAATAATTTATCAAGAATTGAAGATCAAACAGAGAAGTTACAAAACATAATGTTGTCCTACAAAACCAGAAAGAACAAAAACAACAAAATAAACTTTTACTATAAAAGTCTTTGTTGCTTCTAATCACTTTTATTTGAGGAGAGCTTTCTAAAACCCTCAGGTTGTCATTGTCTATCCAACAGTAAGAGAACAAGATTCCTGAGTAGAGCAAAAGTAACCTCTGCGCAGGAATCTTGTCTCCTGGATTGACATTGACAAACAAAGGGTTATCAAGAGCTCTCCTCAAATATTAGTGATTGGACGCAAAAAAGAACTTTTATTGTAAAAAAAAACCACCCACTAACTCGAAAAATCGTAGGAAAATTCTTCGAATTACAAGTCCTTAAACCTCACCTTTGACCAAGAACAAACACAAGGACGTCGTCAGCAATGAACAAGCTAATAAAAAAGTATATATATTATAAAAAATGAAAAGAACTGACTAAGTACTGACTTATTTCAATTTTAAACTCAATAATTTGTTGTGGTTATGGACCCTTTATTCAAACAAGAGGGGGTTTTTTTTACAATAAAAGTTGCGTCCAATCACTTATATTTTGAGGAGAGCTCTCGATAACCCTTTGGTTGTCATTGTCAATCCAGGAGACAAGATTCCTGTGCAGAGGTTACTTGTGCTCTACAGGGATCTTGTCCTCTTACTGTTAGATAGGCAATGACAACCTGAGGGTTTTAGAAAGCTCTCCTCAAATATAAGAAATTGGAAACAACAAAGAACTTTTATTGTAAAAAAAAACCTCTTGTTTGAATAAAGGGTCTATAACCACAACAAATTTTGAGTTTAAAATTGAAATAAGTCAGTAGTCAGTCCTTATCATATTCATTTATTTATTCTTTTTTTTCGCTTATTCATTGCTGACGACGTCCTTGTGTTTGTTCTTTGTCAAAGGTGAGGTTTAAGGACTTGTAATTCGAAGAAATTTTCAACGATTATTCGAGTTAGCACCTTGATGGTGCCTGTACATTTCATTTTGGTCAGAGGACCGACAGTTGGAGCTAGAAGGCTGCGGCCAAAAGTTATTTCACCACCATCTGAGTGTATTTCTGCGTCCATGTGAATACAGAGAAGTTCATTCGGCTTTGCATACTAAAAATCTTTGGTTGAGAACAAAATATCTAACTGGATTGGGATTGAAAACAATTCAAACATTGATGTTTTCTCAAAGCTGTCGCTACATGATTTAGGTCCTTCGAGCTGTGTTGACGAAATGTCCCATATGGTAGTAAATTCCTAAGTAACTAAATTCCTAAATAACTCCACAATCTCCTGTTCGCCGAGTACCACGAACAAATATTAAAAAATACCGATTCAACTGCGCTCTTATTGGAGGGTCTTCATACACGTCTGTTTAGTCATATAAACGTTATCCGAACGCCCGACTTGCGATGAACACCACAACTCCACATAATAAATGAATCAAGCAAAGTAATGAAAATCAGGAAAATTATAGAACATGTGTATAAGCTAGGCTTGGATGGCAAAGATCGTGGAAACTCACATGTACCCAGGAACAGACAAGCAGGTGATAAAACGCTTTGAGAAGGTCGAAATAAGTCAGAAGAGTGGATTTCTAGGTGAGGTCCGCCATAAATTGAACCCCTTTGGTACGTGTTTCTTGCACAGACCAAATTTCTGTTCTTAATAGGACACTATGACACTCCATGTGACTACATTCTTCCTACGGTCACCAGCAAGTAATTCACCGTGGGAGCGAGTACGAACGTTATAACCGGCAAAAAAGAGATTTCCCTCAAATGGTTCCATCTTTGTTGTTGGATTCGTGACCGTGGGACCGCCGATGTCCCTGTTTCTCGTTGAGCTGCTTAGAAAACCAATTTCCTTTCCATCATTCAACAGAAAAGAAGAGTCAATACATGGGTGGAAAGGGATCACTTAAGTTGAGTTTGTGAGGCACTTCAACAAAAAGAGCTTTTCAAAATAACAATGGAAAGATCCGAAGATATTTTTCAACAACTAACTTTACACCTCGTTTCACATTGGAATCAATTCAGGAAAAAGATCTCTTGGGTAAATGAGGGAATAACTTCCAAAAATCAATAGCGAAAGGCAGGTGGAAGCTATAATATTTAGCTTCACGTCAGTTCACACAAAATTTTCACTCGCAGTTTAAAATTTCTGAACAGTTTTCCGCGTCTGTCTGTCTGCTGCAAACATTACGAAAATATGGCACGACTTCGATGGAATTATCAGAAAATGAGCGGGTTAGTCTCCAGACAGGCTCATTTGAATTCATTGCAGAAATATGAATCATACACTATGCACATTCGTAGACGTGAATTCCTTGAAACTCAGTTCCTGAAAGTCAACCATCGCTCAAAGTCGGAGAGTATTACAGTGTAGGTTCCAAGAATATTTCTCACTCAAAATAAAAGCAGTGATGTTGAAAAATCAAAAAATCTAATTCCTATACTCGTGCATATCAGGAAAAAAATTATCCGACTTCGATCAACTTTATCGCGAAGTACATAAATATTTTATTGCAAAAAGCGAGTCAATATTATTTTTCATAATAGAAAAATAATGTTGACTCACACTTTGCGGTGACCAAAACAGTTATAATTTGAAATTGTATGGGGCCAAAACAAGTGAACAAAATCAATAAAAACTTGAAAACATAAACTAGAAGAGTTTCATAACACTCCGCTACCAACAAAAAATGTAGGGCTGCCACTTTCAGGGCTTCTTAATCTCCTGCCACTCTTAGTCTTGATCCCTTTCCAACTTTGGTGAGGTCCTTGGTGGATCCTTTCTCTGTCCTGAGAGTGATTCTTGGTCGTCCTTTACTTGATCCACTTCAAAAGGGTAGAATTCGCCCAGCGCCCTGGTGACCGCACGTCCTCCAGCCAATCTTATTTTTGCTACTCGCCTGTGCTTGCTTCGCCAGGTCGCATCTCGAGCCCAAGCCCCAGGGTCCCACAGTGGTGAGCAGAGCCAGATATTCACTACGAAATCTTTCCCGTAAGCCTTCCCTCGACCCCAGCATGTATTTCAGTCGCTCATTCAATCTCCATTCCTCTCTTAAATCCAATTCAGGAACTGCTGATGGTTGTATAGGCTGAAGAAAACTTGCGGGAGTAAGCGGCTTCGAAATATCATCTGCTAAGTATGTCAGCGGCCTCGCATTGACAGTTGCCTCCACGTCACAGCGAAGAGTAGTTCAAATTTCTTCTCAACAACTCTTTCACCATCCGAATCATCATTTCTCAGAACCCTCCTCACTCCTCTATAAGCCCAGAAGGTGGCAGCCCTGAATTTTTTGTTGGGGGCGGAGTGTTAAGAAACTCTTCTAGTTTATGTTTTTAAGTTTTTATTGATTTTGTCCACATGTTTTGGCCCCATACAATTTTCAAATTATAACTGTTTTGATCACCGCAAAGTGCGAGTCAATATTATTTTTCATTCTAGAAAAAGACATTGTATCTGATAGTACGAATGGATCGGAGTGGTAAAAAGTGATAGATAGCCTAACAAAAAGACAATTAATAGAAATAGTAAGTGCATTCTCCAACATTTTAAACAGTTCCTATGATACTCCAAAGGAATGTTACTCAGTATCGTTTAACGGATTTCATTTTACTGTACGAAAAGTTGAGAAAAGTTAGCCAATATTCGCAAAACGTCTATAACTTTCGATTGAGTAGTTTGACGTTCAAACTGATGATCAGGTAATAAGCTCTAAAATGAATCTGAGAGGGATCCCACACAACTTGGCGGAGGAACGTACTGAAGCTCGAGGTATTTATTGCCGTTTTATAACTAACCTTGAAGGTAGATTCAATGAGAAAACTCGGCGCTTTGCGCCTCGGCGGGGGGCTCCGCCCCCCTGCACCCCCCGGTTTATTTCTTTTTCCATACTCTGTATGAAATCATAGGAACACAGAATGTGTTTTTGCGATGCCATCCGTTAAATAAAAAACAACAATAATAAATGTGGAGTCTTTGGCAATAATAAAATAAATAATTGTTAGACATTTAATTTGGTCTAAAACCCTATAAATGTTATATAAATAAATATGTAACTACAAGAAAAATACTATATAAATTGAGAGCTTTCCAACGAATGGTGAACAATTTCTGTGCAATGAACACTACGGGAGTTCTATTTCCTTACCAACGGCTTGGTTGCACGTGAAAATCATTATAAAAGGCGCGTAACGGTTTTTTCTGTCGCTTTTTCGTGACGATTTTTTTTCGGTAGGTCATCGCAAAAACACATTCTGTGTTAAAACGAATGATGACTCCAACACAAAGAGACTGTAAAGTTCTGGGGACACAAATCGCCTTAGTTTCATTTTTGAACAAAAAAAAGTTCAATCATCAGTTAATTTTTCCAATAAGTCAACCCGAATTGGCGATTGATCCATAATAATATTATGGATAATAATACATATTAAGTTAAGATATTATCTAAACTTCTTGGAAAATTGTATAAGATGGTTTACCTACCGGTGTGCTACCTACCTACCATTATCTACCTGTGGGCTACGAATCCTAGTAAAAATTCAAAAATATTGTAGAAAGACGCAAGAGCCACTGATGAGTACTTTTCTTTCAAATCTATCCTTTCTTTGGTTAACTATGACAGTTTTTGACCAGCCTTGGGCTTCGAGGTGCTACAAGTCAAAGCCTTGTTAGTAATTCTTCGGCCGTTCATATCATCAATCACCCGAGAGATGAGATGCTCCTCGTACTATGGTGATAGGATCGTGCTTTCAAACTTCCGATGAGCCTCTTGGAGACTCGCTACTATTTTTGAGAGGCCGTCATTCTGTCCTGAACCAGTCGGATCGATCCGAATTTATCCCCCAAAACGCATTACAAAGCAGATACAAAATTATGGAATACGAGGGAAAAGGAATGCTTCCTGCTGGAACAAAAAGGTATAGGAAGGGTAGGTCCCACAGCAGTCAGGCACCCTGCTATCTCGTCGTTCCCGCTTGACTGGCTCCTGAGAGGATGCAACCAAGTTCACCTACCATTATTTTATTATATTAATTAATTACCTAAAAAATATAGTTCCTCTGGAACTGATTCATTTTGATGAAAATTTCCCATTAGGTCTTGGTCAATCCACTCAACTGGGACGAATTAATGCAGTTTCAAAAAAATATAATGACTCAAGCACATCAGCTATTTATAGAAAAACATTTTATAGGGGAAATATTAATGTTACAACACAGCAGAGCAACGGTAAATTCGTGTTTCTACATCAAAAAATAGTCTCTCTTCAGAGTGCTTCATCTATTAAAGATAGAAACAAACTTAATCGTATTTTCTAGTATGAAATTGTGTTTACGTCAATTCTGGACATAGTGCTCTAGAGCGGGCGAGGCAATACTTATTGCTCAGCCATGAGCGAAATCATCAGAACCAATTCTGATCTTCCCATTTGGAGGACAGCTGATGGCGTCCGCAACGCCATGAATGGGTAGGACAGAAATTCAACCTAAGATGGTTGTTTATTTCTCTTAAAATTTTATCAATGTAAGAATAAAAACGTATTTCCATATATCACATCATCTGTTTTTGACAAAGATGGTATTATTATGGAAGCTACTTGACTAGAAGAAATAGGTAGATTTCATATTCAGACTGTTCTGAAGATAAGTTCAAGAGCGTAGTTGGAGGTGTTCGGAAGCTTCAAAGGTCAGAGGGGTCATTACTCTCGACCCGAGTTGTTGATTATGGGAAAATATCTCAAACCCCATTGAACTCGCAGTCTGCTGTGAACGAAAGTACCTAGGATCTTACTTGAAACGGTAGTCACAGATATCAAGCCTACTGCCAATTCCTTAAAAACAATAATGGAAATCAGAATTGGTTGAGGTACAAACATAAATGGAAACAAGAAACAACTGAAGGAATAAAATTTAATTTCATCGTAGATCCATAATAAGGGTGTAATGTAAGATAGATCATATTTTAGTTACCTAAGTTAGATCAGATGATATTTTCGATATGTCCATTGTCCATATTATAATCAAAACCAACATCGAAATATCTTTTCTGAGTTTTAATACCCCAGAGATAACTTGATTTTATTGAATAAACAATAGTGACGATACAGTCAAGACAAGTTTCAAGTGTGCGGCATGAATTTCAATTCTTGCAATTGTTCAATCCTAGATACGATTCGAGGTCAAACAGGGCAAATATACCTGGTTGATTTTTTTAAGGTAACATCGAATTATAACGGATATTAAATCGGTAAAGAAGTGAAAAAATTGCTCAAAGACCTGCGGAGGGCGGGGGAGGGAGTAAATAAAAAATAAAAAATTTGAAAATACCACCCTGCTCAAAAAGTTGACAAATAGGCAATCGAGTAAGCTCGTCTATGAGATTGAGTTAGAGCATGGAAGCAGAGAATCAGGACTATCAAGGTCCACCACACCCTTCGTAGGGTCAAAACCAAAGCTACTGATCAAGAATCTTTTATACTTCCACAAGGTAAACCCGTAAGATCATACAGTTAATTGTTGTATTAACTTCAATTTTTGTCGCATCGTTTTTAGTCGAGTTTAAACGTGGATGAAATAGCTGAAATTTCACACATGATTAGGATCCCCCCCCCCCACCACGGTATAGAGCCTTGGTAAGATAAGATTATTTTTTGTGATATTTTTTATTTAGAGGGTCATTCATTAATGCATCAAATAGAAGTTAGTCTCGTCCAACCAGTACCATTGAGCGCTAAGATGGAAGGAAGTACACCGTGCTGCAGTTCGATGCTATGCGTCGCAAGTACAGTTCAGCTTACGTTCGTGGCAGCTATCTCATTGTTGTTTGGCGCCAGGATTTGCACATTTGCATCTGGAGAACGGCTTGGGCCTGTCTCAGTTTACGCTCTAAGCCCACCAGATAGGGTAGTTCGTCTTCCAGATTTTCGTCTCCCGAAGGACGTAATGCGGGTGATGGTAGATAGAGAGGTTCATTGGGCGGGACTTCTGGGAAAGCTGTCGGGTTCCGAACGATCTGAGTCTGATCAACTCCACATTACTCAGAACCCAAGCAGTCAGTTTTCTTGAGAAATTTGAGGACTCCAGACGAAACCAGTACTGGCAGGAACTTCTGAGTTCGGAAAAATTCAGCTCTAAGAGAACATGACCGCTCTATCAAGCCTGCGACGCCAGCCTTGTAAAGAAGACAATCATGGACCTCTGCTCCAGCAAATGGCTATTCAAGCCGGTGACTCTCAACCATTCAACGCCGCCCGATGCGAACCCTTTCCTAATATCTAACGTTCACCTGAGAGGAGATTTTCAATGCTTCCTGTGCGTTTGTGCTGTGCTCTCGGCATTTAGGTTGTGGGCCTTCGGAAAGTCCACACGAACGCGTGGTGAGGCATCAATGCTCAATGCTGACGGCTGATCTCAGCTGATATTGTTTTGTATAAATAACCAGACAAAGACCTGGTGAAGAAATTCAACTTTTAATGTTTAACTTTCAACTTATTACTTTGAGAAAATGTTTACATTAATTTAGTTAGGTACTTAGTACCGATACATTCAACAGACGGTTAATAAACCATGTTGTAAAGCTTCTTTAATTTTCTCAAAGTATACAATTTATTTTGTTTTCATTTAATAAAAGTTCACCTTCTTGTTTTCGCCTACCAGAAATGACAATGAAATTATGCAGCTAAAAAATCAAAAAAATCATAATATCAGATCTTGGAGTCTTTCGGAAACACCAGCTTGTCTAGGGAGTGCGTTAACCTACCCTAATGAAATGTGTCAGGCTGACTAACCGCTGACTTGAGAGGATAAGCGTTTCCATTCAAGTGGTCGAGTGTCACCTTCACTTCACTCCAGACTGTAATGAGGCTCCTGTTAGCTCCGATCATCTTCCATTGTTCCACCTCCTTTCTTGTATCTCCTCCACACAATATCTCTCTTCACAGCCCTATAAAGCTTTTTATACGCCTCGAGAGGTCTAGAAGGGCACACGTGAACCTCCGTCTACATCAGTCGAGTGGATCTGGTTTCGCGATCGTACTCGTGACAGGCTTTTAAAATGTTAATGCCCTCTGAGGCACCCGCAAAGGTCGTCTCGGGTGGAAATTGTCTGCTCTATTTCGGTCGCGTTAAACGGTTTACTTGCATAATGCGTTTATATGCGAAGAAAAGAGAGTTCCTTATAGCATTCAATTGATTACGTCATTTCCTTATCGAAAAAAACTCTTATTGTTTCGCTGTTCGAAACTTCTAAATATTCACACAGGTGGCCAACCAGTACCTATGTCCTCATATTACAAACAGGTAGTTTGTGAGAGATAGGTAATCTCTCGACTCAAAATCGTGGGCTCAGTAAAATACACGAATAAGTGGCTCAAAACTAACTCGATTTGTAGTTAGGGATTTCAAAGAATAGTACAACTAGATTAGAAAAATAAGTATTATTATCTCAACTAGTGGAATTTTTCAAAAATAGTTTAATATGCGACAAAAAGTGAAATTTCAGTTGAGAGTAGGTAAGATAGATACGTCTGTTTTTTGAATTGGAGCCATCACTTCAGTTATAGTGATAAAAGTAAACAACTACAGATCGTGCACTTTAAACCTCTAACCTAACAATTCCGTACAATTAGCAGTGAGTGCTAAAAGTAGTTATGTGACATTTTCATTGATTTCAGAGTGTTGTTTGATCATAACTTAGTGATTCTATTTCCACAAAAATCACTGGTAATCGTTGGTAAGGGTTTCAGTGAAGTGATAGTCACCAACATAGTCAAACAAACACTAAGCAGCAATCTCAAAACTACGCATTTCGAGTTAGCCATGTTAGCATTGTGCCCATTGAAAATACTCACACATCAAAGTTTTGCGTTCTGCTATTTGGAAATATTCCAATATACCCAGACCCATGCAGCAATCTTTACGAACATTGTTTCCGAAACTGAATCTTCCACGTGATTCGACGTTCTTCAACTGCAAATCATGTCTCATGCCAAATAAAGTTTTTAATAGATCAACAAGACGCACAGCTTTTCGAAGTTTTTATGTTTACTTTTATACTCATTTTACGGGCATTTTTACCAGTATAGGAAGTCACGATGGGGGGATACATAGCATCTGAAATTGGGGTCCTCATGACACCCAATCGCACCATTAAAACTTGTGGATGGTTGGGCATACAAAAACACTTCGTACTTTGGGAGAAATAACGTTTCAAGGTACGTAGAATCAAAAATTTTCCCGTCCGTCCACCGTACGCGGCACTTCCCATGGACCGATTTTGATGAAATTTGGTATACGGGGTCTAGTTGGGCCCCGAAGCTTTTGGTCACTTCGAAGCTTTTGGGTCACTTCCAAGGGTTGAAAAATAAGGGTTGAAATTTTGAAAAAGCCCTAGCTCAAAAAATTTTGATATAAAGGTATTGTTTTTACATCAATTTGAAACAGTATTGAATTTTTAGAGAACACGCGGAGCTCTGTAGGACAACAACAACTTAAGTTCGCTCCCTACGAGAACTTAAGGGTTGGGCTTACGATAAATCAGAAACACGAGTGTGAATCGCAAAAGAGGCCTAACCTCCGTTCAAATTTTAGCTGACCGAAATGGAATCGCTGTAGGTACGTGGTAGGCAGGTAGTGACAGAAGCAAAGCCAAGTCCTTTGCAGACGAGTGATCTATATTGTAAAAAATATTTAAAAAAAAAAAAACTTTGTGTAATAATTTGCAGCGTTTTGTAAAAACAGATCGAAGCACACGCGATAAGAAGCGCATGACGCGCGTGCTTCATCTTCTTTGAGACAAGTAGTATACAATTTAGCGTGTCGGCTTGGCTTCATGTAACTTGACGCTCTAAGTCTCATATTCGTGCCTTAGTAAGTATAAAACCACTAATCACTAATCTCGAATACGACGTAGTAAAAGAGGAAAAAAACATTATTGGCTTACCACAGAATAAGAGAAGATTAATGTGACCCCTGATGTCTGCACTCTAGATAAGGTGATTTAACAGGTAGGAAATAGCTGATCAAGTTATAAACGTCTTTTACCTCTAAAAGAAAAAGTGGGTTTGAACCAAAATTCGAATTGACTGTCAATATCTTCGTAAACCGTAAATTTGGCGGACAATAGGCAATAATATTGGATTCATTGTAACCTATAGTACCGAAAGACAGGATAACCCAGTGGTTATGAGAGTCCTCAGTAAAATTGAGGTCGATATAATAACTTTCACTTCCGTTTCCGTTCATTATTTCAACGACAGCTTGAGAACAATCACCGAGACATTGAACGTCCAGTCCTTCATGTGCTTTTTGACTAGCATTGAAGCGTAAAATAAAAAAGAACCTAATGCTAGATTCTTGGAGAAATCGTTTTCTTAACAGTCGAGCGATTAAAGTGGCAGTAAAAGCAATCTTCCATAAAAGCATGTTGTGCTGCATCACTATTTCTCTTTGGGGTTATTATAGCACATCCTAAAGATTCATATTTGAGGCGTATTTAGAGATCCTGGAACCATACCGGGATAGGCACTCAAAGATACATCAAATCTGATGATAAAGGGTCTCCCGCTTATCGTCATGAAACAAAGTTGGAAGAAAAAGGGTATATTTAATGATACGTTAGATATTTTGACACATTGGATATTTTGCTACGTTGGATATAGTGATAATAGGATGTATTGATACAAAAGTTGATTTGCTTCCCACAGTGACAAAAAAAAAATCGCTTAAAAAATCGCTTCACCTAAAAAACAATTTCAGATCCTATCAAGTGTCTCTGTGTCTGGCTCATGATAAAATAAGAAAAAGTAGAGTTTGTTAAAACATTTTGGTATCTAGCGGTTCCTTTGTCTAATTCTTGTAAATTCCGGATAGCCAGTGATCATTTCATCTCCAGGGCTGTTACAGCCCTGTACTGTACTGCTACAGTAGCAGTACTCGGTTCCACCTTGGACCTGCTCAGAAAAGGAAAGGTGTCGAATTGGCAAGCAAAACGTTGCAAATTATTACACAAAGGTTTATTATTTTCAATAATGAACCTTTGGAATCAACCAAGAAAATTTTTTTTTCAAGGACAGTGCCGCGTACGGCGTACGGACGGCCAAATTTTTATTCGATTTTAGGATTCTACGTACCTTGAAACTTGAACCAACTAATTTCGAGGGGGGGGGGGGTGGTAAAAAATTGTCTTGTACATTATTGAAAATAATAAACCAAAACGAACTTGTTTCATTCCTTGGTAGAGTCCATATTGTTTAAGGCGTCGAGGTATGGGAAGGACGCTACCTGGATGACTTGGAGGTTGTTCAGAGTGGTTTTCTGAGGCGTCTTCTTCATTTGCCCCATTCAACACCTAATGGGCATTATTTGAGACTGGAGACCGGCAGATTAAAGTTGAAGGTAAATATATTTAAAAGAATTTTGAATTACTCGGACAGAATTTTAACAATGAGCGCGGACAACCTCCGTAGAATGTGCCTGGATGAATTAGTGGAGCTTGACTCGAAGAACTGCAGCTTGCCTGACTTAAATTGGGCTTCGTAGCATTGTGGACTGATAAATATTTTCGGAAGTGAAGATATTTTTCATTTGACTGATGTCTTAGAAATTAAAAGAAGGCTACCAGATATCAACACAAGATTGTCATCAAGAGAAACATTGGTTCAGCGTTGATATCCATAATTGCTTAAACTCTCGCCATAAAAATCATTTTCCGAGAATATAATATATTATTCTTTCGGTTCCGGTGCCGCTTCCTACATAGGAAGAGATGAATGTATATTCTTAGAAAGATGAGCATAGTTCTTATGAAACACAAGAAACATGTTGTTTTCTTCCTGTGATTTAGCCGTAATAAAATTATTTTAAGTGTTATTATGCGACAATTAGGAACTATTATGTGTACTGTAATTATGTGCATTATTATTGTGTACTGTACGACGCATTCTTGCATGAAAAGGATTCCGAATAAAGATTACTATTATTATTATTATTATTATTATCATTAAAAAAGTCACAGGCCAGGAATCGATTCTACAGCTCATTTCCAGAAAAATATCGCTCTTGGTAATTTGGTTTATAACCACATATTCCAGTGATTAAAATCTTAATCATACTCATGATTAAGTAGGTTTTGCCCAAATCTGGTGGGTGAACGGGCACCGCAGTAGTCAGCGAGGCCTCCTGACACACCTCAGATCGTCTTACCGGGAGGGCTGATTACGTTGAAAAAATTCACGTTTTTCCGCGTTCAAACACAAATCTTTGTAATAAGCACCACTTTCATAATAAAAATACTGGGTTGAGGGTGAGGAATATTTAGCCAATCCTCTTGTTTGTTATCTCCCGAGCGCTTTCGTTTATTCAAAACATCTTCAGGGGTCTATAAAGAATAACAGGTATGTACACTTAAGTTTTAAAAATTAGTTATCTTTAAGTATAATACTTAGCGTCTATTGTGTTATCTAATTCTAACATTTTAATACTAACTATATGGCTTACATTTGGTGTAGTTGTCAAATATTTTTTGTTGCATGCTGTAGTCGTTTATTGTACATAATCTCTCCTTTTCCCTTTTCAGGCATCGTGGTTTTCCTTTTTCTATTCACAGTACTGCGTTTGTTATGCACCTCTAGATAGTACCTGTTTATAGAGTTAAGTATTGTTACCATTTTCTACTTTTAGAGTACATTTGTATACTATTAGCGACTATTTATAAGGTTATATTGTGTTACATTGTAGATCAAGTAGTTATATATTTATAGTTAATCATTTGCTTAGGTTAAGTGTTGTACCTAGTTTGAACTTACCTAATTTCTCGTATTTTTGCTATTTCAAATTCACCGGATGCTCTCACAATAGTTTTAAGATGGTTCCTTTTATACTGTACCAGTATAGTGTGGTACCAGTGTGTTCTAGTTTTTCCACCTTTAGACAGTATTCACCAAAATTAGTAGTGCTATCATTGAGTACAGAAGTATGTAGCTATAGGTTTATAATCCAGTCATTTACTTATGTTAACTATTATACATTACTTACCTAGATCTTCTTATTATGTATTTTAGCTTTTGATTGCACTTTTAGGACAAACTAGGGATAAAAACCTAAACACCAATAAAGAAAACCTGAAGAAAATGAAAACATTTTTCAGGGAAAACCCTAACATAATAATTCTGCAGGCTGATAAAGCCCAACAAAATGTAATCATGGATGTAGAGGATTATAACAAAATGTTCGAAGAGAACCTAAGTGATAATGCAAAATTTAACAAACTTAGCAACGACCCCACTGAAATGATTAATAAAAAGGTTGAAAAGTTCGTTGATAAATTAATAGAAAAGAAATATATAAATAAAGTACTGAAAAGCAAACTGTTTAACAAACATAGCACATCACCTAAACTGTATGGTAAGGTTAAGACACATAAAACACCAATCAAATTAAGACCGGTTGTATCAAATTGCAATGGCCCCACCCAAAAGTTAGCCAAATGGTATATGAATATACTCAAACCATTCACTACAAACAACCCTTTCGACATCCTAAATGCACAAAAACTAATTAAACAACTCGAAAATACATATGTAAAGGACCCATATGAACTTATAAGTCTAGATGTTGAATCACTATACCCCTCGTTAAAAACAGACCATGCAATTAAAATCATCAAAAGAGAGTGGGATACCATTAAGACTAATTCCCCTATTAAAAACCTAGATATATTCATCGAAGGGATAAAAATCTGCTGCAACCAAGGATACCTAAAATTTAATAAAACTTACTACAAACAGATGACAGGCCAACAAATGGGATCAAGCCTCTCCAGTACAATAGGAAAAATAGTACTAAATGACCTAATTAAAAATGTAATAGATAATACGCATCATCATATACAGTTCGTCTTTAAGTATGAAGATGACCTGCTTCTGGCAGTAGAGCAATCTAAAGTCAACAACATACTAGAACTATTTAATAAACAAAACCCCTCAATAAAATTTACAATAGAAAATGAAATAAACAGAAGTATATCCTATCTGAACACCAGCATAATCCGTGAAGAAGATGGACTACTTACGTTTAAATGGTTCACTAAACCAACCAGTACAAATAAGCTAATAGACTTTAAATCCCACCACCCGCTAGCATTCAAGCGTAATATAATTTACAACTATGCATACACCGCCTTAAATCTAACCTCTCCAAAATACTATAATTCTACAATAGCAAAATTAGAAAATTTACTCTTAGTAAACAACTACCCTAAAGAAGAAATACTAAAGCAAATCAAAAAAACAGAGAAAAATATAATATATAGAAACCAGAATAAGGAAAAAATACCCATAAACCTTAATAATAATCATCCCACTAAAAGAACAGTAACTTTTAACTTAGAAAGCAACATAACTTATAGTTATAACTCTGCAGAAACTATAAGACCGCCTAAAACCCTCATATCCCATTACTTTAATGAACGTAAAAATGTAAACTCTAAAACAGAAGTTAACAAACACATATACAAGCAGAACTCCAAAGATAATTGGTATAAAACAGCTAAAGCAGAACAACCCACGTACATAAGCCTCCCCTACCATAAAAAATGGGAACAAAAGATGAAAAATATTTTCCAAAAACACTCCAACATTAAAATAGCATGGAAATATGAACATAAAGTAGCAAGATACCTACCTAACATCAAAGACCAGGAACCCATACTTAACAGTAGGCACAATATCTATAAACTCCCATGCAAAGATTGCAATATGATCTACATAGGAGAGTCAGGCCAAAACCTGAGAAAAAGAATGGGCCAACACGATTACAATATAAGTAATGACAAAAATAAAACAGCCCTCGACCAGCACTGCAGTAAAAATAAACACAGAGCAGACTTCGACAACGTTAAGTCCATAGGTAGAGAACCTGTAACCACCAAACGGAGGATTAAAGAAAATATTAACATCATCAAGAATGAACCCATATGCATGAACACAAAGAGAGACATCACGTACTTAGGGGAACAATTTATACCATTATTCATGCAGGTTAAGCAAAGGGAAGAACCCCAGTCAACAAATAGTCCACCCGTTTATTCACCACACTAGCCATATGATGTGAAACCTAATAGTAAGTAAACTTATGTAAAAAGAACAAAAAAACTGAAAAAATATATAAAATGTATGCTGTACTACACTAATACCAACTAGACTACATAAACAATAAGGAAAGTAAATTATACATATGTAAGTAGAACGTAGAAAACACAACCACCGATGCCCACATAGAATAAATACCAGTCAATCCACTAAAGCATTAGAAAATTAGCAGAATAAGATAAAGACTGAAACATTTCACATTTACCCAAAGTGTTTTTCTGATTTTGGAAGACTGGAAACCTCTTTAAACTGTCCTAAAAGTGCAATCAAAAGCTAAAATACATAATAAGAAGATCTAGGTAAGTAATGTATAATAGTTAACATAAGTAAATGACTGGATTATAAACCTATAGCTACATACTTCTGTACTCAATGATAGCACTACTAATTTTGGTGAATACTGTCTAAAGGTGGAAAAACTAGAACACACTGGTACCACACTATACTGGTACAGTATAAAAGGAACCATCTTAAAACTATTGTGAGAGCATCCGGTGAATTTGAAATAGCAAAAATACGAGAAATTAGGTAAGTTCAAACTAGGTACAACACTTAACCTAAGCAAATGATTAACTATAAATATATAACTACTTGATCTACAATGTAACACAATATAACCTTATAAATAGTCGCTAATAGTATACAAATGTACTCTAAAAGTAGAAAATGGTAACAATACTTAACTCTATAAACAGGTACTATCTAGAGGTGCATAACAAACGCAGTACTGTGAATAGAAAAAGGAAAACCACGATGCCTGAAAAGGGAAAAGGAGAGATTATGTACAATAAACGACTACAGCATGCAACAAAAAATATTTGACAACTACACCAAATGTAAGCCATATAGTTAGTATTAAAATGTTAGAATTAGATAACACAATAGACGCTAAGTATTATACTTAAAGATAACTAATTTTTAAAACTTAAGTGTACATACCTGTTATTCTTTATAGACCCCTGAAGATGTTTTGAATAAACGAAAGCGCTCGGGAGATAACAAACAAGAGGATTGGCTAAATATTCCTCACCCTCAACCCAGAATCAAGTGATAAACTATCGCCACCACTGAAACTGTAATATAATAAAAATAATTAGACCGTTGGAAAGCTGAGATTTTGGCGCATCTTTTAAGCATACAGGTAAAAATCCACGTGCCGGATTACAGAACCTATGAGCATTTGAAAAAAGCTGAGATTTCCAAGATTTGACAAATTTTCTTTTTCAAGTTCAATTTTCACCTATTTTTCCGATTTCAAAAATGTTTTTTCCCTTTAAAGGAGATAGAACATTTCACGCTCTTTCTGAAGGTGTAATCATATTTAAATTTCCATGAAAATTCGAGGCCGTTTTACTGAGATAAGGTCGAAAACATGAAAAAAATCTTAAAAGTGAAATAACTCGAAAACAAAGCCTGTAAAAACAAATTACCAAGGTACATATATTTTGCTGGAAATGAGCTGTAGAATCGATTCCTAGCATGTGACCGTTTTAAAATGTAACACCCTGTTTTACCTGGCGGATTAAATTTCTAACTATAGAGAAAGTGACACGATACGAATAGAAGATAAGGAAGCTACGTTAGTAGAATTGCTAACACAGGACAACAATATTGATAAATTCGTAACAATTTTCAGGCACTGTACTCTGTCATTTAAACTGAGAGTCTTTTCTCTAAATAGAGGTCACACATTTCTGAAATTGGTTTTTTATTTACTCTCCTTTTTTTATCCTGTGTTTACATAATTTTTTTACCAATTGTCAATAATAGTTAGTAGTAAGGATTCATTTGCACAAAACAAATGTATTATTTCCAGAAGAACAGTTCTTCTGGAACACAGTTACTGTGTTCTTTTCATAATTCGTTGCAATAATTGTTTATTTTGCAAATAAAATATAAATTGAATTGAAATTGATAAAATGATAAGAGATGGGGAACACAGGATGGATACGCAAAAAACTAAGTTGGTGAACAAATCGTCACTGACAGAAAATGCAACAGCCCATGGGATGAGCCCCAAGCCACTTCATAAAGGCCCAAAAAGTCGACGATGCTTCGCCAAAACACGTTCGAATAAAAAATTGAAAAATAGACTCCAACGTTCTCTACTTTTTCTCCGAAAATTTACGATCATCATTGGACTAAAATGTTCTTCTTTTAGTCGTTCTTTAATTTAGAAGTTAAAGCCAGTTGGCCTGGGAGATTATCTGGATCTGACCGCTCGAGGGCGGTATCGCAGGTCTCGATAGTTTTTAGGGCTAGTCCGTTGGTGAACCCCGATCTATTTAAGCGGATGAGGCAATAAGTATCCATGAGCGAAATCATCATAATCAATTCTGATCTTCCCTTTGGAAGACAGCTAATGACGTCCGCAACACCAGGAATCGCAGTTGAACGAAAATTTAACCTGAGATGGTTGTTTAGCTACTTTACTTTTATAAAACTTGATATGGTTGATAGCAATAGTTGAACGAACAATGAAACAATATCGATGTATTAGCTCGCAAATATGAATACATTGTGCAGCCGTTTCATGTTTGAGTTTTCAAATTTTGAGAAAGTTTCGAGAAGACAATCGAATCGGTGTACTGCTAGTAGAAAACATTGTAGTTCGGCAAGTAATAGTACCTATATCATCAAACACTAAAGTAAAGAAACCTCGTTGATCATGCGATTCAGATTTGAATTTTCGAACAATATTAAGGTCCCAAACAATCTACAACCGTTTTTGTCGTGTAAAGACTAATGAGGTCATTTGCGATGTAGTTAGCAATATGCCAATGGCGATAAAACGGCGGAGGTGATTAAAGAGATTAGACTGAAACGATCATAATTCCTGGTGAGTCTCATTTTCGTTGTGATGCCGTGGTCAAAAAATACTGCCAGGTTGGATGGACAGTGTAGCTTCCTCACATTGTCTAAAATGGATACATGGAGCTAGTCGGAGTAAAAATTCATGATATGGTGAAAAAATCTACACATTTACTTCTGGCAATAAATTCTGGTAGATTTGTGGACGTTGATTCGAATGGCGCCATAATCAAGTCGCTGCGATTTTTAGTTTCAGAGATAAATCGGTTTCAAGAAGCCGTGTCAATTTAATACGCGAATACGAAATTTTGGTTTCCTGAGTCAGTTTAGTTTCCTGAGTCTTCTTTATTCGTCCTCGAATAGTACGTTGAGTAATTTCACGAATCAGATCACGAAGAATCAATGAGCATTCTTGAAAGGTCCAACCCATAACTTCCCTCCAAATTTGAGATTTTTCGAGCTAGCAGATCATGATGACTAACGCCCCGTGGTACGTCGGATATACGGACATCCACAAGGATCTGCAGTTGCCACTCAACGAAATTATCAGCGAGTCATATACCAAACTGTATTCCACATTTGAACAACATCAGAACCAGCAGCTCCAAGATACGATGAATCGCCCAACTCCTCCGCCTACTGAACGTCGCCTGAAAAGGAAAAGACACGTCGATTTGCTACCCACCTAGCCTATTTATGTTGATACAAATAACCAAAAACGATCTAAGTATATATTAAATATTAATTTATAAAAACTAGTCATATTTATGTTTGTTTTGAGGAGTGACACTGGTCACGACCCTCTAACAAGTACCATGTCAATTAGTTAAATCTACTGTAATCTGTATCATCAAAACTGAAATGTATATATTTACTACAATAAAGTTATCGTTTGTTAAAAAAAAAGATCATGAGAAATTGATATTCAAGTAAAAACATATTGTTTAGTAGAGCATGCATTCCAGGGGACGTCCCATTGGATAAGCATTAGATCAGTTTAACCAGTTGTTAAGTGATAAAACTGTTTCTCTCGATGTAATTTATTTATTACTTTAAGCAAGAAATACTGACCCCCCCCCCCACCATTATCCACCTTAACATTTCTAGCGGCATGGGAGCCTCGAATCTGAAGAGCATTTTAAAATCCATGATCTACGATACCCAACATGCGAATTCGCGTTCACCCCCCCCCCCCCCCACCGCCCCAACGCCAACAATGGTGCCAGTCTGGCACCAAAGCGGAAATACGTCGTAACATTGAACTTTCATCTGTTAATTTTGGTAGGCAGTCCGTCGAAGTTCACATCCGTATTCAAGGTGAAACACAAAAAAAAAAACACGAAATAAGCGGTTTATGGCATCATGGCACCATGTCCTGGCACCATGGTGGCACCACTATTAGTTCCATGGTGGCACAGAGAATAATTCATGAAAATCCGGAGGTACAATGAGAATTTTTCCTCAATTTCAAAGCTTGGGTACAATTAGTAAGCAGTAAAGGAACCGAAATATTGAAAAATCGGATTTTGGTACTCTGGTAAAATCATGTACAACTCGGAAGTTATTTGAGTCAAACAAAAAAAGAAACACGCAAATCGGTTGGAAATTGAGGCCTGGGCAGATTTTACAAGATTACGCCCGCAAACGCACGTTTTTCAAGCATTAACCCCCCCTTTCCCCCCCTTAAAAAGCAAAATTCATAATTCTGGCGCCGTAATGCACAACTAGATAGGTTTTCGCGTCGATGAAAAAAAGAACCACAAAAATCGGTTGAGAACTAAGGCCTGGGCAGACGACACAAGATTATGCCCAAAAACGCACGTTTTTTAAGCATTAACCCCCCCTTTCCCCCCCCCCCCCTTAAAAGGCAAAATTCGAAATTCCGGCGACGTAGTGCACAACTAGATAGTTTTCCGCGACGAACAAAAAAAGAACCAGGAAAATCGGTTGAGTACTAAGGCCTGTGCAGACGACACACGATTTTGTCACACACACACACACACCTATACGCGCCCGGCCCCCGTTTGTGGTCAAGGGCGCCTTATGGTCATTTTTGACATTTTGAGTTACATACACCATGATACTCCCTGATGTCTGAAACGGATAAATAACCAACCCCCACCCTTTTACACTCCGACATTTATACACTCCGTTTCGGATTTCCACCGCACAACTGGTCATTAGGGGTCTTTTCACCATCACTTCTGGTCATTGTGTATAAAACGCAACTGGTCCTTACACTCCGTGCTCTGAATCCCACAATCAAAGGTGGTCACTGATTTCCCGTTTCGGATTTTCACCGCACTTCTGGTCCTTTTGAGGTGCCAACTGGTCATCAGACCCCCGAATTTGCCTCAGAGAGTGACGTCACAAGGTAATACTTTCAGGCCTTTATTTTCAAAGGGGTGTAGCACATGGCGTCCTCATTAATGTTGAGGTTGATATTATCAACTTAATTTTTCCGTATTTGTATTGCTCTTGGTTAAATAATATTGAAACCATCTGCCAATGAAGTGGAATGTATTTATAAATATGCTAAACAGTGGGCGTAGCACATAGCTTCCTACTCTTCCGGTTTTCGAGGATTTCTCGTGTTTTATTCCATGTTAACATTTACGTATTATATGGGGAAGATTTTTCTGCATTTAGGGGTACTACATCTTTTACCCCCACCCCAAACATAAGTGTGTTAGGTATGTTAAATCCAAATCCTCCTCATAAAAAATCGTGTAGGTACTTTTTGGAAACAGGGTGACCAGGAGATTCACATTTTGGTAGAATTACATTTTATACCCCCACCCTAACATACAGTATGTTAGGTATGCTAGTACCAAATCCTCGACATAAAAAATCGTGTAGGTACTTTTTGGAAACAGGGTGATCAGGAGATTCACATTTTGGTAGAATTACATTTTTTACCCCCACCCTAACACACAGTATGTTAGGCATGCTAGTACCAAATCCTCCACATAAAAAATCGAGTAGGTACTTTTTGGAAACAGGGAGATCAGGAGATTCACATTTTGGTAGAATTACATTTTTTACCCCCACCCTAACATACAGTATGTTAGGCATGCTAGTACCAAATCCTCCACATAAAAAATCGAGTAGGTACTTTTTGGAAACAGGGAGATCAGGAGATTCAAATTTTGGTAGAATTACATTTTTTACCCCCACCCTAACATACAGTATGTTAGGCATGCTAGTACCAAATCCTCCACATAAAAAATCGTGTAGGTACTTTTTGGAAACAGGGAGATCAGGAGATTCAAATTTTGGTAGAATTACATTTTTTACCCCCACCCTAACATACAGTATGTTAGGTATGCTAGTACCAAATCCTCGACATAAAAAATCGTGTAGGTACTTTTTGGAAACAGGGTGATCAGGAGATTCACATTTTGGTAGAATTACATTTTTTACCCCCACCCTAACATACAGTATGTTAGGTATGCTAGTACCAAATCCTCGACATAAAAAATCGTGTAGGTACTTTTTGGAAACAGGGAGATCAGGAGATTCACATTTTGGTAGAATTACATTTTTTACCCCCACCCTAACATACAGTATGTTAGGCATGCTAGTACCAAATCCTCCACATAAAAAATCGAGTAGGTACTTTTTGGAAACAGGGAGATCAGGAGATTCAAATTTTGGTAGAATTACATTTTTTACCCCCACCCTAACATACAGTATGTTAGGTATGCTAGTACCAAATCCTCGACATAAAAAATCGTGTAGGTACTTTTTGGAAACAGGGTGATCAGGAGATTCACATTTTGGTAGAATTACATTTTTTACCCCCACCCTAACATACAGTATGTAAGGCATGCTAGTACCAAATCGTCCACATAAAAAATCGTGTAGGTACTTATTGGAAACAGGGTGATCAGAAGATTCACATTTTGGTAGAATGACATTTTTTACCCCCACCCTAACATACAGTATGTTAGGTATGCTAGTATCAAATCCTCGACATAAAAAATCGTGTAGGTACTTTTTGGAAACAGGGTGATCAGGAGATTCACATTTTGGTAGAATTACATTTTTTACCCCCACCCTAACATATAGTTATATAATTAAAAATATATTATATATATTATAGGGTATATAATATATTATAGGGTAATATATTAAAAATTGGGTTTTCCACTGAAAGGATAGGATATTCAACGCTCTTTCAAACGCTGTAATCAGATTTGAATTTGTATGAGGAATAAGAGAGTTATGACCATCTTAGTGCCGCTGGGTTGGAAACGCGAGAAAAAAAAATCATAGGGAAAAAAGGCATTGTGAACGGATTAAAAAATTGCTAAGAGACATTTTCTGTTGAGAATTATTTGGCGGATCGTTCCTCAAAGTTTGGTCCATCTCAATGGAAGACACCCAGTATAAGCGATAAACGTTTAAAAGTTCCAAAATATTGCCTTCATTTCTCAGTGTGAAGCCGACCTCGGAGGTGGCAGCAAACTTCATATTCCTATTCAGCATCCAAGAAAACATTATAGATCCGTTCAGAAAAAACTACCATTCGAATGAACTATAAGTAGGAATAGGGTCTTTAGAAGATATGAGTCTACTCAGTAACAGACAAAGGTTCTTGCCTGTTTTATTTATATATTTTGGCCCAAGAAGAACTTGACCAAGCTCTCTTGAAATGTATTCGAGCCCCATCACAACCTTATACAAGGTGTCCCATGTCAAGGACCCACAAACTTCGGGAGCCGATTCTACAACTAATGTTATTAAGATAGTGTCTCCTAGCAATTTGTCGTTAGACGCTTAATTTCCGAGTTATTTAAATTTTTAGATTTCGGTTAGTTATTTTCAATAATGAACCTTTGGAGTCAACCGATAAATTTTTTTTTAACCCCCCCTCATACAGGTACGTAGAATCCAAAAATCGAATACAAATTTGGCCGTCCGTCCGCCGTACGCGGCACTTTCCCTACTTAGCATTGACCGATGTTGATGAAATTTGGTATGACGGCGCCTAGTTGTTCCCCGAAGATTTTGGTTGATGTAGATCACTTCCAAGGGTTGAAAAATGAATTTTGAAAACGCCCTAACTCAAACAATTTTGATATAAAGGTATTGTTTTTTCATCGAATTAGGATAGTATTGAATTTTTAGAATTTTTTGAGACCACGCGGAGCCCTGTAGAATAAACCGTTCACTCCCTACGAGAATTTAAGGGTTGGACGTACCATAAATCAGAAAAACGAGTGTGAATCGCCAAAGACGCTTAATCACCGTTCAAATGTTTGGTGATCGATGTTTTTCTTTATGTTGGATGGTTGGTGTCTGTGCAGACGAGTGATGTATATAGAAAAATAATAAATCATTGTGTAATAATTTGCAGCGTTTTTTACGAGGATTTGAACTATCACACTTTCGCGCAACGCGCACCAACACTGTTATTTGAAAATGGGAACCCCTATTTTCTATTGTATATTTGGATTCTACGCAAAATTTAATGAATTTGTTACCCCTCAACGGTTTTTTTGCTTCCGAGTCTACCAAGGTAGCGGAAGCTTTGTTTTCACTTTTCAAGGTCGAAAAAAAAAGTTCTCCAAAATCAAAATTTTCACTCGCGTTTTGCGTTTTAGACCTTTCTGAACAATTTTGGTTCAGTGTCTGTGTGTCTGTGTGTGTGTCTGTCTGTCTGTCTGTCATGAATTCCTTGTAACGCGCATAACTATACGAAGTTATTGTCCGATTTCAATGAAATTTTCAGGGATTGTGCGGGTTGGTGTGTAGACGGTCCCCTAAGAAAATCATCACCTTCGGACTGATAGTAGCCACTGCGCATGCGCAAACGTGAATTTCCTTGTAACGGCCATAACGTCCACTTTTTCTACCCGATTTCGATGAAATTTTCAGGGATTATGCGGATTAGGTTGTAGATGGTCCCCAATGAATATCACCACCTTCGGACTGATAGTAGCCACTGCGCATGCGCAAACGTGAATTTCCTTGTAACGTCCATAATTTCTACATTCTCTATCCGATTTCAATGAAATTTTCAGGGATGTTACAGATTAGTATTTAGATGGTCTCCTATGAAAATCACCACCTTCGGACTGATAGTAGCCACTGCGCATGCGCAAACGTGAATTCCTTGTAACGGCCATAACTTCTACATTTTCCATCCGATTTCAATGAAATTTTCAGGGATGTTACAGATTAACTTATTTTGATGTTTTGAGATTAACTACTATGCATCGGATCATCTATACAATCGGGTTATGGATACGAGGAAGCTATGTGCCACACCCACTTGGCAGACGTTTTTTTCTTTCTTTTGCTTCCGAGTCTACCAAGGTAGCGGAAGCTTTGTTTTCACTTTTCAAGGACGAAAAAAAAAGTTCTCCAAAATCAAAATTTTCACTCGCGTTTTGCGTTTTAGACCTTTCTGAACAATTTTGGTTCCGTGTCTGTCTGTCTGTCATGAATTCCTTGTAACGCGCATAACTATACGAAGTTACTGTCCGATTTCGATGAAATTCTCAGGGATTGTGCGGGTTGGTGTGTAGACGGTCCCCTATGAAAATCATCATCCTCGGACTGATAGAAGCGACTGCGCATGCGCAAACGTGAATTCCTTGTAACAGCCATAACTTCCACATTTTCCATCCGATTTCAATGAAATTTTCGGGGTTGTTACAGATTGGTGATTAGATGGTTCCCTATGAAAATCATCACCTTCGGACTGATAGTAGTCACTGCGCATGCGCAAACGTTAATTTTCTTGTAACGGCCGTAACTTCCACATTTTCCATCCGATTTCAATGAAATTTTCAGGGATGTTACAGATTAGTGGTCCCCTATGAAAATCATCACCCCCGGACTGATAGTAGCCGATGCGCATGCGGAACGTGAATTGCTTGTAACTGCCATAATTTCCACAATTTCTACCCGATTTCGATGACATTTTCAGGGATTACGCGGATTAGGTTGTAGATGGTCCCCAATGAACATCAAGGCCTTAAAATTTACAGTAGCCTCTGCGCATGCTCAATCGTAAAATCCTTGTAACAGCCGTAACAGTTGCGTCTGAGGTGAGGATCTCAAAGCCATTTAACAAACCCCTCTGTAGATCAGTAAGCAAAGTAATGGACTCACATTCAGGAGTTCCAGGTTCGATTTCCAGTCTTGCAATGAAATTTTTTGATTCCAATCACTACCGCACTTACATTTTTCGTCCGAATTTGATGAAATTTTCTAGGATTGTCCAGATTAGCGTGTAGATGGTACCCTATGAGGGTAGTGAAAGGTACTTACAGATTGGTGTTTTCAGATTACCTAATTACTATGCATCGGATCACCTATATAATCGGGTTATGGATACGAGGAAGCTATGTGCCACACCCACTTGGCAGACTTTTTTTGGTTGCGAACAACCCGTCCAATGAGCGCGCAAACATTCGCAACCCCTGGATTGTGCCAAAATTGAGATGAAGGTAGACCCCAAGTGTGACACATGCATTTTTATGAATGTTCAACGCTGAATCACATGGTAGTTTCCATTTTTGGATTTAACTGGAATTTTTTGAAACGGTGGTGGTGTTTAGGTGGTTTGTAATAGAAAATCGCTCTTCTTCCATCCTTATGAGTTACGACGCAATTTTAATTAGTTCGGGTGGCTAGAGTGGAGTAGAGTTAGCCACCCGAACTAATTTAAAAGAAGGAAAAAAAGGAAAAAGAACTACAGCATTTTTCTATTAAAAACTACCGAATTTCCACCACCGTTTCGAAAAATTCCAGTTAAATGCAAAAATGGATATCAAATGATTCAGCATGTGTCACACTTGGGGTCTACCTTAATCTCAATTGTTTTACCTTAATCTCTGGACGGGTTGTGTGCAACCAAAAAAATCGGTTGAGGGGTCAAAAATTCATGAAATTTTGCGTAGAATGCGTGAAAGTGTGATAGTTGAATTTCTCACAAAATTCTCAAAAAAAAAATTCGTTAAAAATTATTAAAATTTTAATTTAAGGGGAGTTACCGCTTGAAGTTTTTTCTACCCCTCAAGACAACGGAGATAGAAAGGGTGGTCCGTTACTTATGAAACACCCTGCATAGTTTTGGTTCCTTAGCAACCAGTAATCAAATTTCCCATGTGAAGCTCCCTGTTTTTCGAATCGAGTGTGAAGCTCTTAATTTGTAAATAAACTTGATTGTGAAGGTAGGTAGGTAGTAAGTACCTACGGTTGATAGGTTAAACTATTTTTTCTAAAAACAGTGACAAGGGCGCAAAGGTGTGATCTCTGCAGACGAGAGATGTCCTTTACAGGAAAATTATGTAGCTCTCTCATTTCTCGAGTAATCTCAAATGTCCAGAGACCATTGGAAGTATCGTAAAATTTTCTATCTCCTTAATGCTCAAAAAATACAATTTTTCCAGTTGAATGTAATGCGGAATGAAGCAAACTAAAAACTGAACTTTGTAACTTTTCGTAACTATTGCCGATAAGCCTGAAAACTGAGCCAGAATTTCAGCATAATCGAAAAATCAAAAACCATATAATAACATAATCGAAAATCAAATAATCAAAAAGCGCATAATCGCATAATCAAAAAACGTTTTACGATGGAACTTTTTTTTGTTTGAACACGGAAAAACAATTATTTTTTCAACAAATTCGACGTTTTGGCGGAAGGATTCGGGGTTGGATAGTGGCGGCAGATGGGATACCCCCGAATCCTCCCGTCAAAATGTCGATTCCATTGAGAAGAAAAACGCTGCACAAGTTACACAAAGTTTATTATTTTTCTGAGTAGATCAATCGCCTACTAAACACACAGCTTTGTCATTGTCACTACCTACGAACCATATTTTCCCTTCACAATCAAGTTTATTTCGAAGAAATAAACGCTTCACACTCAATGAGAAGAAATAGGGAACACTTTTGGGAATTTCAACCCTTAATTTTCACCCCTTAGAAATGACTGACATTAACCAGAAGCTTCGGGGCACAAATCGAGCCCATATAATAAATTTCATCAAAATTAGTCCATGGTAACTAAGGGAAGTGCCGCGTACAAAGTAAAGTAAAGTTGCTAAGTTCACTTGTTAGGTTGCTTTATTATAATAACCCATAATAACGTTCAACTGAAAAAAATTGTATTTGGTATTAGGGAAACAGGAAAATTCACGAACTTTCCAACGGTCTCTTCACATTTGAGATTACTCGGGAAATGAGGGAGCTATGGCCGTTAACAGTATGGTTGAAGTATGGTCGATAACATGAAAAAGTGTTAAAGCGTGGGCAAGTTTTCGTTACGTTTTCTCGATTATGTGCCGATGTTAAGACATGAAATGACAATTATGAGGCACTTTATGTTGCAAATTAGTTGTAAAACCGACCCCTTGAAGGAATGAGATCTGCTTTGTAGACACCCTGTGTAATCGGGGATATTGTTTCTTGGTCATTTATTATTTTTAGTTATGAACCTTAGTGGATATGAACCTTAGTAGATGAGAACGGATTTTTACGTTGCAATTTTTTCCAAGTTGCTGTTACCTGGTTCCGACTAAGATCAATTACTTTTTTCTATTGAACTGCCCTTCTGGAAACGGAGGATTATACAGGATGTTACATTTCATAACGGTCACAGGGCAAGAGCCAATTTTACAACTCATTTCTATTTTTAAAAAAAGCCTCATAGTAATTTTTTGTAGAAGCTTCGGTTTTGAGTTATTTCACTTTTAAGATTTTTTATGGTGTTTTCCACCATATGTCAGTAAAAAGGCTTTAGCTCCCCGAATTTTCATGATACTTTCTGTCTGATTAGACCGTTGGAAAGAGCGTATATTTCCCTATCTTCTTGATGGAGAAAAATATTTTTTTAAATCGGAAAAACGGATAAATAAAAAATGGACCTAAACGAAAAACTGGTAAAATCTTGGAAATTTCAATATGTTTGAAAACCTCATTGGTTCTTGTAATGACCCACATATCATCAATAATTAGTTCTTAAGGGGACACGGAACCCACCCCCCTCCCGCCTGTAATAGAGGTGTTTTCTGGTACATTTTTCTCAGTCCCTGTTCAACCGAATCTTCTAATTTTTTTTTTTGGTTTGTAGGATATATTCTCATCTTGCCTTTACCGGATCCTTTTTAGATTATCTTAATTACTTTTTATTTGAGATTCTGTTTTATAAAATAGAATTATTTTCTACCTTCGTTACTCTTTTTGGAATAGTTGGAATTGGAAAATTGGTTAAAGGATCCGATACAGCCTTCGTTTAGGTGTCTTCTTTCATTAAAAAAAAGAAATAGAGGATAGGATTAGTAGTTCCTGAGAAAAAGGAACATTTATCATGAAAAAGTGAACTATTCAGGAGAGCAATTTGAAGTTGAGCGGGAACAAACGAGGGCGCTTGCAGATGAAACTATCGATTCTCACCTCACGTTTCTCGAATTTTGATTGGTTCCTTGATTTTTAATTGTCTTTGCTTATTGGTTGTTCAACCAAAGACAATTCAATATTTGCCTTCCGATTTATAGTATCGATTTTTCAGTATTGCATTGAAATAGTGTAACAGGTTGGTAGGTTAGTTTCGTTAGTTTCGGGGCTGCACTAGGTACGCAAAAATTAATTTCCTCGTCATTTGAGACGGAATTTTTCGGTAATTCTTGTTTAAATCTATTCTCAGCATGTTCAAGAATGATTTTCAATTTAAAAAAATCGAAATTTTCATCATTTTTTGGGTTCCGTGTCCCCTTAAATAAAGAAGCTACCGGGAGGATCCCTGAATGAGTCATCACCCACTGGGGGAGACGAGGTACGGGGGATACGCCAACATGACGTCACCTTTCCACCTCTCTCTCTCCCGAGCTAACGACATGTGTATAATATACATTATAAATATATTATATTATATTATAAGATCACTCAGGGATGCTCCCTTATGCCAATCTAGTCCAGTCTATCGTCTTCATCATTTCGCTCTCAAACCTTCTCTTCGAATAAGGATCTCCTCGAAGTACTAGGCTCAATAGGTAAATATCCCGTCATCCTCCTAGGTTTCTCTGAAACGCCGGGGCTGACGGGCTAGCCGCCTTCCTCAGTGCTTAGCACCACGGTGTGGTTATGAACCGCCGATGCGACAGTACTGCATGTTAGGATAGGGATCTCTCTCTCTTCGTTGAGTAGGGGTTAAAGAAAAGTCAAACGCCGCAGCGAGAAGGTCAGCTCTTCACTCACCGACACGCAAACATAACAGTTCTGTAATCCGACTTGTGAATTTTCACCTTTAGGCCTAAAAGATGCGCCAAAATCTCAGCTTTCCAAAGGTTTAGTTACCTTTATTTTCAACGAAATGAACATTTCAACGTGAATTGTTTTTCAACGAAATCAGCTTTCCGACTGAGACAATCGAGCACACATTTCGTGTAATTAATCGCACAGTTCCCTGTGATTAGGAATATAATGTTATTCATACAGTGTTTATTTGTTCAATCACACTCTTATGTGTGAATACAAATTTATTCTTATTTATAATCATGTTTTTAAACATATTTTTGTCATTATTTTATTCATATCCATCAGTAATAATTACTGTGTTAAAATTATTTTAACATCATAATTCATGAGTAGATAGGAGTTTGCCCAATTCTGCCACTCCGTCCCAACGTTCAATCCCTCTGATCGTCTCAGTCGGAAAGCTGATTTCGTTGAAGAAATTCACGTTTTTCTTCTTTCAAACACACATTTTGGTTTATTATTTTCAATAATGAACCTTTGGAATCGATCGAGAAACATTTTTTTTCAACACCCCCTCAAAATTTGATGGTTTACGTTTCAAGGTACGTAGAATCCAAAAATCGAATAAAAATGTGGCCGTCCGTCCGCCGTACGCCGTGCGCCGTACGCGGCACTTTTGCCGCACTTTTTGGTTGGTGGCTTTGCAGACGAGTGATCAATATAGAAAAATAATAAACCATTGTGTAATAACTTGCAGCGTTTTTTAAAATAATTTCCCCATTGAAATAAAAGTAACTAAACCGTTGGAAAGCTGAGACTTTGGCGCATCTTTTAGACTTACAGGCAAAAATTCACAAGCCGAATTACAGAACTCCAGCTTTCCAAGATTTCACCAGTTTTTGTTTAGGTCCATTCTTTATCCGTGTCCCGATTTAAGAAAAAGTTTTACTCCATCATGGAGTTGGAAAAATTTCCGCACTTTCCAACGGTATTATCAGATAAAAACGCTGCAAATCATTGCTCAAAGGTTTATTATTTTCTGCAGAGATCACCCTTCTGTATAGATCACTGGTTCTCCATCAATAGCACCTACCACCATCTGTATTCTCCCTTGACCTTCCCTCTCAAATTTCAGCTTCCTGCGTTCAATAGGATTGAAAATGGCTTCGGAGCTCACTCAGCTGATCAGTGATCTGAAGAGTGAAGAAGCCTTTGAGCAATGATTTGCAGCGTTTTTTACCCACCAACATTTTTTTGACCTACCAACTTTTGTTTACCTACCAGCTAGGTACTACCTACCACACCATACTGGCTTCACACCTTCACCATCAAGTTTATTAGAAAGAACTAAACGCTTCACACTCGATTGGAAAAATATGGAAATTTGATTACTGGTTACGCAGAAGGCAAAACTGTATACAAATCGAAGAAATGAACAGCGATCGCATTTTAGTCCGATAAAATTTGAATGGAGATTAGACCTCTTTTGCGAATCACACTCATGATTCTGTTTTATCTAAGGAAAACCTTCAAGTACTCGTAGGGACCGAACGGTTTGTCCTACAGAGCTCCGGGTGGTCTCAAAAATTTTTAAAAATTCTATACTATTTAGAATTCGTGAAAAAACGATACCTTTATTTCGAGAGTTTTCGAGCTAGGGCACTCTTGAAAATTTCAACCCTTAATTTTCACCCCTTAGAAGTGACCTACATCAACCAAAAGCTTCGCGGCACATCTAGACCCCAAATGGAGCCCATATACCAAATTTGAACCAAATCGGTCCAGTGTTGCTAAGAAAAGTGCCGCGGACGGCGGACGGGGGATGGCGGACGGCGGACGGACATTGCAAATTTGGATTCTACGCACCTTGAAACGTAAAGTGACAAAGTTTGAGGGGGGGTTATAAAAATTGTTTGCGATACGATCACATAGGCTTATTATTAGAAATAATAAACCAAAAATTAACATGAAAATTCGGGGAGTTAAAGCCATTTTTGCCGACAGAAGGTGGGGAACATGAAAAAAATCTTAAAAGTGAAATAACTCAAAAATGAAGCTTCTACAAAAAATTCCTATCAAGAATTTTTTGCTGAAAATCAGTTGTAACATCGAATCCTGCCCTGTGACCATTACAAAATGTAACACCCTGTATAACTCAAATACTCGATCAAAAATACATACACATGGTCAGAAAAAATGAAATAGAGGGCAAGAAAATGTTTGTTAACATTCTCATAATAAAAACCCACATCATAACTAGTTTAAACGTATTTTTTGTAAAGAACAAAAAATACGAACTCTGGGTAACCCTTCAGCACCACAATCTTAATACGGGTACCTACCTATTTGTGACCACTTGAATATGAATTCCTGACAGTTCATTTCAAGTAAGTTTTGATTCCGTTCTTTCAAAACAGACAGGTATACAACTACTCGACTTCTTCAAAGCCTCTAGAAGATACCGCCGAAATTTCCCGGATTAGTTGCCAATGGTTTACTTCATTTCAATGTCATTCAAAGTAGAACGGAATCATAGTGTATGTAGTCTCACCTACCTGACGTGATACCTACAGAACAATAGCACCCTACACTACCAGTTCCTATTATGAGAGAACCCAATGCACCTATTGTATAAATTTTTTAACTCAACCTTCCTGTCAGAGGCGAGGATAGAGTGTATACCTTTGATTTTATTTTAGTATGTATGTTTACGGGGTGTGCCACGTTGAAAACAGTAGGGAAGAATTTTACAACTAATTCAAGTATGAAAATGCCTCTAAGCAATATTATGTAATCTTTGTGAGTCTATTTTTTTTGGTTTATTATTTCTAATGATTAGCCTATGTGATCGTATCGCAAAAAAACGTACGCTAAGTGGGTATATCATACAGCATCCTCGTATCCAGAACCCGACAGTATAGATGATCTTTTGCATGACAGATAATCAAAACTTTGGTTTTTGCTTCCTCACTACCGAAGGTAGGGAAGCTTTGTATTCGTAAAAGAAGTGAAAACGCTTGCATACGAGTCTGCAACACATTGAAACTGTTTCATCCTCCCCCCCTCCCTTCCCGAGACATCTGGGAGCTCGATTTTTGACTCAGCTGATCTGGGAGCTCGATTTTCGACTCAGCTGATCTGGGAGCTCGAATTTCGACTCAGCTGATCTGGGAGCTCGATTTTTCAACTCAGCTGATCTGGGAGCTCGATTTTCGACTCAGCTGATCTGGGAGCTCGATTTTCGACTCAGCTGATCTGGGAGCTCGAGTTTCGACTCAGCTGATCTGGGAACTCAATTTTCGACTCAGCTGATCTGGGAGCTCGATTTTCGACTCAGCTGATCTGGTAATATCAAACTGTAAAGTACCTACCTAACTGTAAAGTACCTACCTGTAAAGTACCTAACAACTTCACTTCTGATGGTCATAATCATCATTGTGGCGACTTGGGACAAATTTCGTCGCATCAAATTTCGTTGCAACAAATTTCGTTGCATCAAATTTCGTGACGATTTTTTTTTTATGTGCCATATGAAAGACATGAAAATGTCAAAATTTTTTAACCCCCCCTCAAACTTTGTCACTTTACGTTTCAAGGTGCGTAGAATCCAAATTTGCAATGTCCGTCCGCCGTCCCCCGTCCGCCGTCCGCGGCACTTTTCTTAGCAACACTTGACCGATTTGGTTCAAATTTGGTATATGGGCTCCATTTGGGGTCTAGTCGTGCCGCGAAGCTTTTGGTTGATGTAGGTCACTTATAAGGGGTGAAAATTAAGGGTTGAAATTTTCAAGAGTGCCCTAGCTCGAAAACTCTCGAAATAAAGGTATCGTTTTTTCACCAATTTTAAATAGTATAGAATTTTTTAAAATTGTTGAGACCACCCGGAGCTCTGTAGGACAAACCGTTCGGTCCCTACGAGTATTTGAAGGTTTTCCTTCGATAAAACAGAATCATGAGTGTGAATCGCAAAAGAGGTCTAATCTCCATTCAAATTTTATCGGACTAAAATGCGATCGCTGTTCATTTCTTCGATTTGTATACAGTTTTGCCTTCTGCGTAACCAGTAATCAAATTTCCATATCAAGCTTTCTATTTTTCGAATCGAGTGTGAAGCGTTTAGTTCTTTCTAATAAACTTGATTGTGAAGGTGTGAAGTCATTATATTTAGTGTGGTAGGTAGTACCTACCAATAGTTGGTAGGTAAAAAAAAGTTGGTAGGTAAAACAATGTTTGTAGGTAAAAAACGCTGCAAATCATTGCTCACTGATCAGCTGAGTGAGCTCCGCAGCCATTTTCAATGCTATTGAATGGAAGTGCTCTTCCAGGCGTCTCCAGCATTCGAGGATATCTTCTTCACTCCTCACATCACTGATCAGCTGAGTGAGCTCCAAAGCCATTTTCAATCCTATTGAATGGAGGTGCTCTTCCAGGCGTCTCCAGCATTCGAGGAGATCTTCTTCACTCCTCACATCACTGATCAGCTGAGTGAGCTCCAAAGCCATTTTCAATCCTATTGAATGGAGGTGCTCTTCCAGGCGTCTCCAGCATTCGAGGAGATCTTCTTAACTCTTCAGATCACTGATCAGCTGAGTGAGCTCCGAAGCCATTTTCAATCCTATTGAACGCAGGAAGCTGAAATTTGAGAGGGAAGGTCAAGGGAGAATACAGATGGTGGTAGGTGCTATTGATGGAGAACCAGTGATCTATGCAGAAGGATGATCTATACAGAGAATAATAAACCTTTGAGCAATGATTTGCAGCGTTTTGATATAACCCCCCCCCCCCCCCCAACATTTTGTTAGTAAACTATCTGAGAGTAAACATACGGGATTTCAGGTCGGTAGGACGAATAATAGCAGAGTTATAATGGAAAATGTACAAAAAAACAGGGCCTGGGACATGAAACAATTTTTATAAATTTTATTAAACATTTTTTAATATACCCCCACTCATATATTTTGTCATTCAACAATCTGAGAGTATACATACGAAGTCGTAGGTCGATAGGACAAATAATAACGGAGTTATTGAAAAAATTGTACGAGAAAACGTGACTTGAGCACAGCACTCAGGTATCACCTCCAACCCTCGTTTAAGGGTGATCACCTCTCGCGGGTTAAGGAGATAGAAAACTCCCTAAGCCCTCCAAAAACAGGCCAGAATGAGAGAATTGATTAGTTCGAAAAATTAACGTCGAGCAGCACACAACGAGCTTTGGAAAAATAGAGGGGGAAGTGACTGACTGACCAGTTGTAACGCGCCAGTACGCGTATGACACACAAACTGAATGCAGTATTTCACTATCACAACTGGTCATTTGGTTTGGTTTGGTTTTCTAATTAAATTAAATAGTTTGCGGTAATTATGTTGGTTTTTTCTTTTTGAAACATGTTCTCTAATGATCGTAGAAGGAGATAAAATTATTTTTAAAAAAATTCTGGGTCGTTTTCGATTTTTTGGGGGCCGCTAAAGTTGACCTACACAACTGGTCATTGGAAAAAGGACCACAATGCACCTCAATGACCAGGTATGCGGTGGCTATACGCAGCAAATGACCAGGAAGCGCCATGTACGATACCACACCACACACACACACACACACACACACACACACACACACACACACACACATACACACACACACACACACACACACAGACATACACCTATGGTTTTTTTTTCGCGGATTTGGATTCAGAATGGTCTAAAACGGATTACTGTGTGGTTATTTTTTTTTTCTGTTGAGTGTTGTCCAACTTTACCCCAGATCGATCGCATAAGGACGCCCAAGTCTTACTGTGGTACGTCCTAAAAACGCGTGAGTGCGTTCTCTGTTCCCCCGATCTCAACTGGATTCATAGGGGACTGCCCCGAAGCTAACCTGCACCAACCCCAACAAATTTCATCGAAATCGGAACTTGACTACGAATAGTTCTGGATTATATGGCAAATGCCAATAAGTCACTTTTTTCAGATGTTTCAGGATAGTAATTTGTGTTGTGTTTGTGTTGTAATTTGTGGGTTTTTTTCACCATAATTACATAATTTCCATATAATTTTCACGTCATAAACATTCAAAACATTCATAGATTCGAAAAATCATAGAAAAAGATCTACTCATCCAAAAAGAGAACAGTTGGTGTCAAAATTCTCAGAATACATTCTACTTTCGAATTAAAAAAAATCAGGCGCACCCCCCATTCAATACTGTTCCGAAATATCAGTTTAACCTCCACTTATCACGTTTTTCCAGAAGTATCCTGACTTATCTTGTTTTGCCACAGTTTTGTAAGACTTAGGTGACTAAAACGTCTAGATGGTAGAAGGCTTTAAATTTAGTTAACTCCATTTTTACCATCTTGCGGAATTAATTAGCACTCCAATACATGCAGAGGTATCTATAAGTAGATTTAAAATTTTTTTCTCTAATCTACATGACGCCCACCGCTAATACTACACGTTGACAAAAGGCGTTCTGACGTCTTATATTGATTTTCCACCTAGTAGAACTTATTTATTTACTTATCATGTTTTGCCATAGCCTATCTTCTGTTATATTTGTCACAGAGTTACCATTCTTTGCCAGCCTCTAAATTGCAAAAACTGGGTTGCAAAAACCGACTCACTGACTTTTGTCATGTAATTACAGAGTTAATCCCTGGGCATGATTGACTACGGACACAAATAGAACCTAAGTTATCTAAAAAGTTCAGAAACACAAAAAACGAGAGGGAATTTTTACTTTGGAAAACCCAAATGTTTTTCACAAGCTGTACGAATGTGCTATTCGATTACTAGGAATTAAAAAAAAGTAAAATAAAAGGCTGCCATACAGCGTGGACAGTATAGCTTCCTCACACTGAAATCATAGTGGTTGATCTCAAAACATCAATCTATAAATACCATACACCCTCATAGGGGACCTCCTACACCCAATCTGCACTCTCCCTGAATATTGTTGGAAAATGTAGAAGTTATGACTGTAACAAGGAAATACACTTCTGCGCATGCGCAGTGTTTACTATCAGTCTAGGGGCGATGATTTTCGTATGGGACCATCAAGGTACATGCCAACCCGCCGAAAATTGCATCGAAATCGGATGAGAAATGTAGAAGTTATTGCTGTGGCAAGGATTCAACTTTTGCGCATACGCAGCGGCTACTATCAGTCCGGGGGTAATGATTTTCGCCGGGGACCATCTACACGCCAACCCGCACAATCCCTGAAAATTTCATCGAAATCGGATGTGAATTGTAGAAGTTATGGCTGGGCAAGGATTTCATGACAGCCACACAGACAGACAGACACAGAACCAAAATTGTTCAGGAAGGTCTGAAACGTAAATCGCGAGTGGAAATTTTTTCCGCTACCTTGGTAGACTCGGAAGCAAAATGGACCCACGAAGAACAGGAAAAATTATTTATTTAGATCATCAACATAAATAATTATTTTTCAATAATGAAGATAAGTTTTCTAAATTATGAAACACTGATACGGTTGAAAGTTGTCTGCGACTACGTTGTCGACTTTACGTTTCACAGGAACTCTTATTGGATACCTATCTGCTCATAAAACGCAGAATTTGGTTCCAAGAAAATACGAGTCGTTTTGATGAGCTGTTTAGGAGATGAGGATGTTATAAAATCAACTAGTGTCAATTCAAGTTGGTAAAAATCGTGGATTTTTAATGTCAACTGCTCGAATGAATCGGAAGTGTTTGAAATGAAACGACGAATGCGAATGAATGTGGTAGGTTATTTTTCGTTCCGAAATTATCGATCTTCCTTCTTAATATTGGGGGTATTTCCGTTGTGATGGTTCAGTTCCAAACGTACTTTCTTCCGGACAATAATAATATATTTCATTTGCTTTACAGTCAACCTCATTGACTCTTCCAAACTTCATAATAACATGACTAGTCATTCTTCAACAAAATTTATATGAGTCATAAAACCATCACAAAATATTGGCCTGTATAAAATTGAAGAATGCACCACAGAATGAACAGTATAGGAGAATTATTGCGTTGAGCGAATCCCATGACTTCGTAAGTTGCAAAATGCGCTTCATCGACAAAACCATACTGCACATATTTTACAGGGTTTTTCATTTTTTCACGTTATTTCCTAAGAAATCAACTCAGTTTTATTATTTTTCGCAGTACCAGTCATAGGAACACTAAGTGTCTTTTTCCTTCACTCCATAAGTACGAGATCTCTCTCCAGCATCGCCCTTGACATTTGGATGATACGAGTAGTCATATCCGTCGTGCGAGTTCCGATTCGATTCGAATAAACAGCTGTTGAGCATATTACAGTTCAGATAAGGTCGCTTGCGAATCGCAGAAATGACCTCAGCCATTTATTACTAAGACATAAGACATCATCTGGCCGGACAAGCAATATGAAAAACAGCGATGTACGACGATGATAAAACTAATTATTATGACGAGCGAACGGAAGGAAGTTAGATAGTGATGATAGAGGTCGCATAAAATATTAGAAGACAAGCGAGCATTTGTAACAACTATTAATTCTTCTCCTTTAGAAATACAGTTTTGGTTTATCATCAATAATGAAACTTTGGAATCGACCAGAATTTTTTTTTTTTTAACAACCCCCCAAATTTGTTGGTTCACGTTTCAAGGCATGTAGAATCCAAAAATCCAAAAGAAAATTGTTCCGTCCGTCTTCCGTGGCATTTTTCTTAGTTAACATGACGCAATTTTTATGAAATTTGGTATATAGGTTCCATTTGGGGTCTAGTTGTGCTTTTGGTTGATGTCAGTCACTTCTAATGGGTGAAACATTAGAGTTGAAATGTTCAAAAGTACTCTAGCTCGAAAACTCTCGAAATGAAGGTATTGTTTTGTCACCTCAACTCCCTATTTCTTTGAACTGAGTGTGAGGCGTTTATTTCTTCCAAATAAACTTGATTGTGAAGTAGGTAGGTAGTACCTATGGGTGGTTGTGACGTAAGAATTTTGGTAAAAATGTTCAAAAAACGTGTTCTTGAATAATTTATTCAACCATTCAAAAACTAACCAGAAATGATTACAGGAGAAAGAGGGTTCTGCATCACAATGCGAAATAGTACCTACCTATAATAAATTATTTGTGAGTCGCCTCAAGACTTGATTTCCCAATTTCCTAAAATTTAGATATTTTATGGGTGGTCCATGGTTTTGAAAATATCAGAATTCGGAGGTGGGTACCTAATTCTTAGTAAATTAAACATCTGCCAAACTATTGTGAATATGTTACGATAATAAAGATGACATTGAATTATTAATGTACTCATTTGTGTAGGTATTACTTAATAATAATAACAATATCATTAGAGTAATAATAATTTCACAGCAAATTATTACACAACGATTTATTATTTTCCTGTAAAGATCACCCACTTGCAAAGAACACTTCTTTCCATTATTAGTAGCTACCAACACTATCGCAAGGTTAACCATCAACTTTTGTTAAGAGATAAAGTATTTACCAGCAAAACATCGTTATCCGAGAGTTGTGGACTGCTAGGAAGCTCAACTGAGTGAACGGTTGGTCCCAAAGAGCTCTGGTTGGTCTCATTCGAATCTAAGAATTCAGTACCACTTTAAATTGACGAAAAAACCCCACCTTTAAACCAATAATGTTTATGAGCTAGGGCGTTTTGAAAATTGCAAACCCTGTTTTCATCCCTTGGAGTCACTGAAAACCAAATGTTCAGGCACAACCCAAATTGAGCCACAAAACTGAATTTCTTCCCTTTACGGGAAAGGGATTTTTCCATGCATACACCGTACGCATGGAAAATTCTTATTCGATTTTCGGATTCTACGTACCTTGAAACGTAAACCATCAAATTTTGTATGGTGAAGGGGGGGGGGGGGGGGTAAAATTGAGAAATCAACTGGAGGCTAGATTTTTCCAAATTTTAAAAGAGAAATTTACTATGGAAGTGCTCCATAGTAGACCACCTAGTTCGAGACATTTGACGTGGACGCTCAAATCAGTTCTTATAGGTACTGAAGTAGGCGTTGAAACACCACAAATTTCCCAAAAAAGCCGAAACTTTGGCTGACAAGGATTCGAGACTTCAAATACTATTTCTCAATTCATCTTCCCTAGAAGTCTTCCCTAGAAATAATGGCAGATACGGGATTGGAACTATGGAACTATGACAAAGGGACAATAATGGTAGTAAAATATATAGTTCAATCTTACACTCAAGATAGCCAGTGGGTAATTTTGTTCAAACAATTAACTAATTTGTTCACAAAGCTGTCTGCAGCCAAATCAATGAAGAGAGCAGATTTATTGAAAAAGTTATGTGGCGACTCATTCTACTGGCGTTTTCTGTTCTAGTTCCAGGAATTGGCACAGCATACTGACGTCATCCCTTCCAACCACCTTCTCTCTATGAATAACAAGAGCACACATGAAATGTATCAATTTCATCCTCAAATGCCTAATAACTAAGATGTACTATGTAAGTGTCTTCTATTATTAACATCAAATAGGTAAATAAATTCAAAGAAGTAGAGCGTTATTGGTAATTGGTTGCAAGAATGCTATCAGAAGGTCAGCTGATCAGAAGAGTGAACGAAATTATTATAATATTTTCATTAATTCAATACAAACACTTTCTGAAATATTAGCTTGTTGATTGGAATATCTGAATTAACCAGTCTATTCCTATGATAATAACTTATACTATAAGAAATAATATTACCTTATATTTTATTATAAGAAGTGTTTTGTTCGGTGACAATGGGATGGTTAGGGAGATATACTCTTCAGGAAAATATTTACCAATCCAGCTGAAGAATTTGAAATTTCTAGCGGAACCCCCAGTTATTGTGTAGGCGATAATTTCCAGCAAGATTTACAGAATATCAAATAAACACTCGGAGTTACCTGAGAATGGGCTCGGACAAGAGAGAAACCACGTCGACGCAGCTGCACCCTTGGATGACTGCTAGAGAAGCCCACTGGACGGCTATCATGACTGCAGCTGGTCTCATCTGCTGACTGCCATCCAAAACTTCCAGAGAACAAAACTTCACTTTCCCTTCCTTTAAACATCACACCGGACGTAATCTTAAGAAAATTGTCTTTCCGGGGTGGAGGGGGAGCGTTTGGGCTCATTTAGCCTTGTTGAAGAGGGTATTACACGGGAAGTTGGGCTCAAATTAGGCAGCCTTCGAAAGAAAGCACCCAAACAATTATACACCACAATGCTCAGCACTTAATAAGGCAGGTGCTAAAAACGATCGAGCAGCATGAAGATTCCTGCGTTCGTCAAATAGGATGGTTTATGAAGCGCTCAGTAGGCGCCTACAGCGATTTCCCGGACAAGAAATTTGTCGGTCGAGTGCAAGAGTAGTCCAACAAGACACTACAAGAACCTATCAAGCGATCTTTGAGTTGGTTTGTGAAGGGGAAGTGCAAGAAGGTCATTCTTCCTCTAACTCCCACCAGGGAAGCTGTGTAGTGCCATCAGGTAATAACACGAAAGTACCCAAATAAAATTGTATGATCATTCTTCGTTTAATTGAACTATCATGTTTTGACACTGCAGACCCCAAAAAAATATTCAATGATAATCGCATTCAAACGAAATAAAAGTATAATTCATTATGGATTACCAATTACAAGACAGGTTCCTCTGAACTGCTTTACCGCCAAATCCTTTAAATTTTAAAATTTCATCTATTGTTGGTTGTGTATGAGTGAATTGACTTAGCTGAAAATTACAACTAATTTCCATAAAATTCAGGGAGGGGGGAAATCTTCTAAGAATCAATAGGAGAATCCAGAGGTAGAGGATATGAATAGGTTCAAAACAAAAACTTTGACCATCTCTTGAAAAATAATATTTCTCGAGTTTAGAACTGGGCCGATGGAATATTTTCCTTCGGTTCTCCCAGGCTATTTTTGACCGACTTCATGCGCGGCGAAGCCGCGCCGAAGGAAGGAGGTATACAGTTCGGTGTGTCATGGGACGACGATTTTTTTTTTTTTTTTTTTCTGTATGTTTGTACCACTAGCAGTTTCTTATTCGGCCACCAATCTGCCTGATTCTTTTCGAAAAGTGTTCTACAAGTATCCATAGTGGTCCCCTTTTTAATCAGATTTCATTTTGCTTTGTTAAAAGTATCGAAATTTTGTGAAAATAGTTCAAAAAACGTGTTTTTTCGGAAGATTGTTCCGCATCCTCTCCCCCCGCCCGACTCGTCGAAGCCACCCACCCGCTCGTCTCACCCCCCCCCCGCCCACCCACCCGCCCGTCACCATCGGCATATTCTCGGACGCCTGCCGCCCCTCAACAAATTCAAGGGGGACCACCCTCTCATTCATTGGGGACCATCCTCCCCATTGAGAGTGAAACGCTCATTTCTTCAAGATAAACTTGATTATGAAGCAAAATTTTAATTTCAAAAAATGATATTGAACTCAATTTTGAAAATAACTTTAACATATCATTGAAAGACGAGTTTCCCGACTCATTGTACATTTTTGTACATGTTTGTGTAGGTACATTCAAATTTAAGGTCCGACTCTAAGCTTCACAAAAAATGAGATGCTTTATGAGGGGGTTTCCGATAACCATCAAATTTCGGTAGACTACCAAGTGGGTCTAGCACATAGCCTTCTCATCATCCAAAACATGTTGCAGCGGGCTAAAATATGAAGTTCAAGTCCGATTCCGATGAAATTTTCAGAGATTGTACGAGTTGGCGTGTAGACGGTCCCCTATGAAAATCATCGCCCCCGGACTGATAGCCGCTGCGCATGTGCAAACGATAATTTCCTTGTAGCAGCCATCATTTCCACATTTTCCATCCGATTTCAATAAAATTCTCAGAGATCATGCAAATTGGCATATAGATGGTCCCCGATGAAAAGCATTGCCTAGGAACTGATAATAGCCACTGCGCATGCGCAAACGTGAATTCCCTGTAAGAGCTATACTTTCTACATTTTCCATCTGATTTCGATGGTATTTTCTGGGATTGCGCGGATTTGAGTGTAGATACTCCTCTACGGACATCATCGCCCCCATTTTACTTACGTTGAGTGAAACAGTTTGGTGCAGGAGGAAGGGAAATAATAATGCGTGTTTTTTCGCTCACCAACAGGTTCTAATTGACTTAATGCTTATCCAATGGGACGTCCCCTGGAATGCATGCATTACTAAACAATATGTTTAACAATTTTTTGGACTCACTAATAACTACTTTAAACAATAATACTGTAGGTATAGATACTAAAATGAAATGTAAAAATTAAACAATAATGTTACCTACTACCTTCATAAAAAAACCTCAAAAAGTAATAATTAATTCCAGATTAAAAAAACCATTAGTGATTAAAAAATACAAGTGAAAGATTTAAAAAAGAAAAATAGCGAAAAATGTCGAAAAAAGGTTAACGGTCGGTAACTCAAAGAATACCGACTTTAAACAAACGTACTTGGTAGAAGGTAAATTATGTAAAATTAAAAAAAAAAATTATATAATAAAAGTCGAAAAAATTAATGAGTTAAAAATTAAAACGAATGATTTAAAAACTTAAACAAAAGTACTTGGTAGTAGGTAAGTTATGTAAAATTAAAATAATTAAAGTCGAAAAATTAATAAGTTAAAGATTAAATCAAATGATTTAAAAAATTAAATTTTAAAAATAAATTTAAAAAACCACTAAAAAGTAAAAAATAAAAAATTATGAAAATACAAAAATAGTAAAATAAAAAACTTTTTAACAAAAAAACGGACCGACCTCAAAACTGATGATGGCATCCCACTAAAAAGGAAAAAATAATAACGACAACTTATTCAGTTAGGTTGGTAGGTAGGTACGCAGTGAAGTCGCCGCCGTGCCCATCTGCAGAAACAAACATACACAAGTAGATTCCACTTCCATCTCGTATTACAACATGGGTCGATAGTGCAATACAAAACATGAATGAGAGTGGGTACCTATCATTGAGGTAATGCATGTGTTCCAAAACGATTAGGTAGTACGTCACTGCTGTCGTATGAAGGAGGATGAGAGAGTGACAATAAGTGTGAATCTCAGTAAGAATATTTCCTTTGATAACAGCTGAAGACGTCTGCGTCACCAAAAATGGCAGTTGGATAAAAATTGAACATGAGAAGGTTGTTTACTTACTTACCTACCCTTAATCCTGTTTTGTATTGCACTATCGACGCATGTTGTAACACTAACTGGTTCATTTGAGTATGAACTCATATCACAAACCCACATCATGATCTAGACAATTCTACATTCAATATGCCATACATGGAATATAAGATTAATTAGATATTATGTAATCAAAGATTGATCATGTATAATTAGATAAATAACTATTAGATACTATCTAATCAAGAGATGGTTTGTTCGAATCCCAACATTTCGTACGGGGATTCACACTTATTGTCACTCTCTCATCCTCCTTCATACGACAGCAGTGACGTACTACCTAATCGTTTTGGAACACATGCATTACCTCAATGATAGGTACCCACTCTCATTCATGTTTTGTATTGCACTATCGACCCATGTTGTAATACGAGATGGAAGTGGAATCTACTTGTGTATGTTTGTTTCTGCAGATGGGCACGGCGGCGACTTCACTGCGTACCTACCTACCAACCTAACTGAATAAGTTGTCGTTATTATTTTTTCCTTTTTAGTGGGATGCCATCATCAGTTTTGAGGTCGGTCCGTTTTTTTGTTAAAAAGTTTTTTTAATTTTTTCTTGTTCAGTGTTTAATCTTCTGTCCGGACCGTTGTCCCTCGTTGCAATGAGGACCCCCGTCCGTGGGACACCGACTCGCTTTTTTCATGGTTGTTATTGAAATATGACAGGATTTCGTTGTACATACCACAAACTAACATAAAACATCTTTATTGCAACGTCTTTCTTCGTGTATAACATCAAATGAATTGGTTTTTATCACAATTTATCAATATAAAAATAAGATTACACATTATTTTTATTTTTCACTTCCTGGATTTCATCCAGCTTAGGTATCACATCATTTTGACTACTCAGATAAAAAATTCAGTCTCAATTCACGCTCAAAATGACGTGTTCTACGTAAAATTGGAGGAAACATTCCAATTCAAAACCTCTAGAATCATTGGGAGTCTACTACGTAGGTACCAAGAACATAAAAACTAGGAATAAAAAGTTTCATTCCTTTATTAAAGAATAAAACATAAAAAAAAGGACACTTACCTGACCTTCCGCAGTTCCTGACAGGAGGGTATTGAGGATATGAGCCCACACAGTGGAAAGGGGTAGGCTCAGGGTGGGGAAAAGCCCCTAGCACCCGTCCCAGGGACGTGGGTCCGGACAGAAGGTTAAACACTGAAGAGAAAAGTTTTTCACGTAAAATATTCTGTAGAGAGGAGTTTCTTTGTACTCTGACACTTTGTACTGGCAAAGAAACGCCACGTTTTGGTGGTTTAGCAGCTATTTTGGGTATGAGGAGGTGCATACAATTTTATGAGAATAGATTTTTAAAATACTGCTATCCACAAAAAGTACCTATTTCTGACCGGTGAGCAAGAGGATTCAGAAAAAGAACTAAAACTAAGCAAAATAGGACGATGAACCGGTACAATAAAATCGCAGCTGTCACTTGGAACCAGCGTGAAATGAGTGGAGTTAAATTAAGAGAACCTTCTGGAGAGGGAGTTGATGCCTTGACGATTGCCAAGTTGGGTGGGCAGTACAGCTTCCTATCATAGATCAAGAATAACACAATCATGAACGCATGATACCTTCTAGTTAGAAAGCAATGAATCACTCTACTCGGATGCAACCCCTCTCCCTGAAATTTGCATGAGAAATGTGACAAAGATTCGGAATTGTACAACAAATTTATTCATACAGCATTGCAATACGAGAAGAAGTAAAAATTAAATTTTAACTTTGAAATACAAAATTGATTGTTTGGTTTTGATTCTGCTCAAATTTCGACGGTAGCAACTAAATAACTTTTTTCTGACAAACGGTTGAGTTTAACATGAGAGAGATAAAAAATAAGCACGATTTTACAAAATTTCATAGGTAGAAAGAAGGGTAGAAAGACCATCACAATTTTATTAGTGGTACGTAGTTTTCATCGATTAATATTCCAAAAGACTATTTGGTTCATCCTGTTTATATACTTCAAATAAGCTTGCCTTCATTGTTATCTTATATTTTTAATGATTAAATCTTTTTATTGGTCTTCAAATTATTATTAATGTTTGTGGTCACCGAGACAACGACCATTAATAATTTCAACCCATTCCACGGTATTCTGTTTCGAATAAGACAGTGTAATAAATAAGATAGGTAATAAATTAATTGTTTTGCCCAGTTTAATGTAGCATTCTGAATCATTGACATTGAATTTTAGACGGTCATTGGCTATGTACGATCGTTAGTTCTGAGTAATGAGCCGACTATTCATTTTATGGATGTAGAAATGAAAAAGAAAAACGAAAGAAACGAAACTCGACCAATTTTAACCAATTCATAAATATCTACTTTTTTCTTGAATGTTTCACTTGTTTAAATTATACTTAATGTCATCTTTCTTCAAAGAGTTTTTGGTGATCGGTCTACGATTAAAACTGCAAACGAGGTGTTGCGGAGGGTCGGAATTTCTTTTGTTGCTCGCCGAATCTCAAATATGAGAAGGAACTTTAGGTATGAAACACGAATAAAATGATCACATGCTGAAAAAACATCTGTGAAACAAAGTGCGAGCTTGATTTTACATCTACGGTCGTCTTATTTACAAACTGAAAGATAGAGGTACGTACAGAAAATAAGGGAGTTATGACCATTTTAGTGTCTCTAGATCGAAAACGAGAAAAAAATCAACTTGTAAAAAGTGGCATTTTAAGCGGGATAAAAAAGTAGTAAAAATGAGGTAAAAGCTGTTACACATTAGAAGTGGAATAGATTCTGAAGTATTGCTGATTGTTTTCCACTTCTGTTTATCACTTGGGTACTTATGAATATGTTTGACCTTGACTTGGATAAGAATAAGAAGAACTCGAAGGATATGAAAACACCTTCCCTTCCCCAGCAACCTCAACACGACATGTGATGTTCATAATTATTTACGAGTAAATTGGTATGTTAACTGCTCCACAGGTGAGCACCGCGGCAAAAAATCAAGCTATGACGAGGAACAGCACAATGTACTAATTTATTATACGCATAAACCAGACTAGATTTTTTGTTGAATTTTAAGGTCCCATTATTTTAGAGTCTAGTTTTCACGAAATTTATTAGTCATTTTAAAATAATATAGATACCAAAAATTGAAGATGATAATAAATTGGTTTTCCTGTTAAGAGTGTTGAGAGATTTCCTGTTGAGGACTGCACTGTTGAGGTAAATATCGTATATTTACAATAGAAAAATGGTGTTTTATCCAACTCGATTTTAACATTTTGTATTAAGTGCAAATTGTGTTCAACTTAATTCCATATTGTTGTCTTAACGTGAGAAACTAATTTAGGGCCAAAATTGTATCACATGATGTACGTCATCGCTGCAATTTAGAATGGAATTTTGATGCCAAATCAACGAAAAAATCGCATTTGCGACAATAAATATTTATATCATTCAAAGATTCAAATCAACTTTCTCACTCGGTTATTCAACGAAGTTTCGATCCCAATCTACAGTTACTATACTGAGTTTTTACTAGAGCTTCAACTGACAGATCTAACCATCATTACCAACTAGCTACAAGACATACAAGGTAAGAGCGAAGGCAGTTGAATCTCGCTGCATGGAGATTCACAGGGAAGTTACGATGCGTTGCGTGTGGAGGAGCTCGACTTATTCCGCTGGTGTTTCTCAACCGACTCGATCTAGTATTATCGCATTGAGGGTAATCGTGGGAGATGACACGAATGAGCGGACCAATTAAAGGCCGCCTCTGCTATTACGAGTTAAGCTGACATCAACTCGCTGGCTTGAACGATCAGGGGACAGAAGAGAGAGGACAGTACGATTAGAGGACAATTTGTAGATCAGTAGGTAGGGTATTCACGAAGTACTATGGGGAACCGAAAATAATTCAAACTTTCTACTCGAGTCGTCATTTTATATGATGTAATGTAGTTATTTTTAGTAAACTCGTACAAGAAATTTGACTCCGCGCAATGGGAGTGAGAACTGAACTTTTATATACAACACAACTTTCAAGGTAAACAAATTAACACGATTCGAAACAAAAATTAACTGTAGACCGCTACAATCACCCCTCTCTCTAATAACAATGGTAAATCTTGAATTTTATGACAAACCGAACAATTCTTCTTGATCTGGTTCTGAAGACTGCTTTGGCAATGGCAACTGAGGAATGATTGGTGAGTGAATTTCAGCCCTTGTTCTGAGCTTATTTTATCCTAGAAGTGTCATCGAACCGAATTAATAAGACTTTTGAACATTCATTTGGAATATTATTACCATTATCATTCCCCTAACCATTCCATTTTAGCCTTGTAGAGTTTTGAATGTTTTTTGACTTCTAAATCTCATTCATCCTTTTGAGGCAATTTGTATTTAACATATGAAAACAATAAAGATACAGAAAAACTCGGCCCTACGGGCCTCGCCAAGGGGCTGTGCACCCTGGACCCCCCTTTTTGTTTTTATTTAGAGCCTGCTGCTACAAGTATAGAAACGTAGAATACGCTTTAGCCTCGATTGGACGCTGAACGTGATTATCAAACGCTGCAAATCATTGCTCAATGGTTTATTATTTTCTGTATAGATCACCCTTCTGTATAGATCACTGGTTCTCCATCAATAGCACCTACCACCATCTGTATTCTCCCTTGACCTTCCCTCTAAAATTTCAGCTTCCTGCGTTCAACAGGAGAGAAAATGGCCTTGGAGCTCACTCAGCTGATCAGTGACCACTCAGGCACCTTCAGCATTCTCCATTGACCCGCCCTCTAAAATTTCAGGTTCCTGCGTTCAACAGGAGAGGAAATGGCCTTGGAGCTCACTCAGCTGATCAGTGACCACTCAGGCGCCTTCAGCATTCTCCATTGACCCGCCCTCTCAAATTGCAGGTTCCTGCGTTCAACAGGAGAGGAAATGGCCTTGGAGCTCACTCAGCTCATCAGTGACCACTCAGGCGCCTTCAGCATTCTCCATTGACCCGCCCTCTAAAATTTCAGGTTCCTGCGTTCAACAGGAGAGGAAATGGCCTTGGAGCTCACTCAGCTGATCAGTGACCACTCAGGCGCCTTCAGCATTCTCCATTGACCCGCCCTCTCAAATTTCAGGTTCCTGCGTTCAACAGGAGAGGAAATGGCCTTGGAGCTCACTCAGCTGATCAGTGACCACTCAGGCACCTTCAGCATTCTCCATTGACCCGCCCTCTAAAATTTCAGGTTCCTGCGTTCAACAGGAGAGGAAATGGCCTTGGAGCTCACTCAGCTGATCAGTGACCACTCAGGCGCCTTCAGCATTCTCCATTGACCCGTCCTCTCAAATTTCAGGTTCCTGCGTTCAACAGGAGAGGAAATGGCCTTGGAGCTCACTCAGCTGATCAGTGACCACTCAGGCGCCTTCAGCATTCTCCATTGACCCGCCCTCTCAAATTTCAGGTTCCTGCGTTCAACAGGAGAGGAAATTGCCTTGGAGCTCACTCAGCTGATCAGTGACCACTCAGGCACCTTCAGCATTCTCCATTGACCCGCCCTCTCAAATTTCAGGTTCCTGCGTTCAACGGGAGAGGGAATGGCCTTGGAGCTCACTCTGCTGATCAGTGACCACTCAGGCACCTTCAGCATTCTCCATTGACCCGCCCTCTCAAATTTCAGGTTCCTGCGTTCAACAGGATTATCAAACGTGTATTAGCGTTTAAGTAACGAACACTAACGATGTTATTGATATGGCGGGCGAATATGGAATCAATGCACGATCCACCACGATAATCCGCATTCTTGTATGTGACAATCAATACAAACGTGCGCAAATCAATAGAAACCATGTTATTGACGTCCACGGGTACATTCACAACTTGGCCTACGATTCGCGAACGACTGAAACTCCGATTTACATAAATAAAATTACTCACTTCAAACAGGTTTGTCGCAATAAAAATCTGGTGATATGTTTATAGGTTGTCATGTTAATGCCACACATTTCGTTCCCATCCCGCGTTCCATTTTCGGCTAGTTAGTCCATGGCTAAAGCGTATTCTACGCTAATAGTAGGTATTTCAACAGGTAAGTAGGAATTTTTGAAAATTTTTTCATGGGATTGAATGGAGTAGTAAATTGGGGTTTGAGGAAGAGTACTAAATTCTGTGAGATGCATGTTTTTTCAGGTACATAACTGGTGAAACTACGATCTTTTTTAATTTTTATCGGATGGAGTAGTACGAAAATATAGGTACGGTTTTTAGAACATGACAATCATCACCCAACCAACGATGAACTTCTCAAATGCCTCTAGTCAACATTTTCTGAGACTAAAATAATTACCCAAGAATTTGTGGGGGTGTCATTGGTCAATGTGTTCGATGACAACTTGGCTGTACGCAGGGGATGTCAGAGTACCTTTGAACGCGTAAGGATGATTGTAATAATAATAGCAACTCTAATTATGATACGAGTGTCATTCATGTCGATGGACAGATTCAGGCAGCAGTATGCCAGGAGCCACACTACCATAAAATCGATGTAGAAATTATTCCTACGCACCAGCTTTCACACGCAAGGGAAACCCATTCGGAGTCCCCTCCTTCAACAGGGAAAAATTACGAAGTCAAGTGTTTCTTCTAAAACATTAACATTTTCGCTCCTCACTTTGTTTCATAGATCCAACCCTCACTTACATCAATGGACAAAACTCGAGTGAAGTAATACATTCTGATACCCCAGATAATAATCCTAGTGAAAACACGGTAAACAGTGAGATCTCGGATAATTACCCTGATGCTATAATAGTCAAGCCTCCTCAAGGTTCTCTCGCTACTGAGTTCCGGCACGGCTAATGGTCCGCGTATAACGCGGGATCGTTTTGTCTCGCTCAATGCTCATTTCATGTAGCTACGAGCAGCGAAACACAACACATTTCTAGTGCCTCGCATCCCAAAGGAAACGGTGTGACAAAAAAGTAACAATAGGTATTAGATTTTATTATTTTTGGTGATTTTTATTGGAGTACAAGCTGGTTACCCGTGTGTTGCACGGTGCTACATGCGAGATATCGCAAACTGAGAACCGAAGAAAGTGTAAAAACGTAGTTTTGAGAAACTAGTATAGAAAGATTTTCCATTTTTCCAAATGGCTAATCTTGCCACATTCGTTTAAAAATCACGAGTCGTGTATTGTGTGCTGTCTTGAAAGTACATTGGAAAAAAATTCCGTTCTTAAAACTTTTGACTCACTCGCATCATGTTGTAATGAATAATTCAGAGTATGCTCTTTATTTTGCTTCTCTATTTACATTCAATAAATTCATTTTTGTATCCATTTAGCTACAAAATAGGTTTTACATGAGATACTCTCAGCTAAGAAAGACGATGAGATGGACAAAAAGAGGCTGAGCAGCCTAATTTACCTAAAATAACAAACGAAGAAGACTAGCAGTATCAATGACCGAAATGTGAAAAAAACAACAGCGTTGCATTTTAAAACCCTCTGAGGCTTAAGACTACGTTCATCCCCTGAAGAAATCCCAAAAAATAGTTTTCTAAATAATTTTCTGTTGTTGCAACGATTATTTTCAAGATATTTTCCACAGACGAGGAGCATTCGAAATTCAGTACATCTATAAAATGAAAAATCATGAATCTCATGAAAATCCTCCATGTAAAGTGGGAGTGCTTCACATATATCTACACATTAAACATTCCATAATCAGTGGCCTACGAGGATATCTTCCTGCACCTACTCGGTAATTCTGAGGTAGGAAGCAAAATTCAGTTCTAAACAAAGGCATTTAATTCGATCAGAATTCAGAAGCGTTCCAAAAGTCAGACGTCGCATAAGAAAAATTCATCTTCATCGTCATCACGGCATTGGTCTTGGCTAATAAAATCTCGCGATCCGTGAGGGATCCTCGACCTAGCCTCGGGCTGACCTGCTTCTTGGGTAGAGTCCAGAAACCTAGGTGGAAAAAAAAAAAAACTGTCTCGGAGCTCCTTCTCGCGAAATAACTTGAACTAACGACCGACTGGTGAAGTTGTTTATAAGGAAACCTCTCGACACCTTCCCTAATGACGACTGACTTCAACTTGAGGTGTTCAACTGGTTGGTCAATAGGTTAGTTGGAAACGTCGACGGAGCATGCGTATGAAAGTATGCGTAATGGAAATGGGAATTAATTCAGAGTTTTTTTCTGAAAATTTATTTTTTGCTTGAAAAATATGTTCAAATCGAATGTAAAACTGAGATAAATAAACTAAAAATTAATCTTCAGCTTTTTTTTTTTTTGGAAAAATTGAATAAATGAGAATTTAATTGAAAATATCATGAATTAAAAACCTACCCGGGCGTTTGATTGGTACTCGGAAAAAAATCCCTCCTTGGATAATCACATCAAAGTATTTTGCTACTAGGGAAAAAGACTATGATCACAAACGTAATTTTTCAGGAGATGGTTATTGGCTATAGTTTTCATAATTAATTTCAGTGTACTACAATACATGATTTCGCTTTGAATTGTTATATTTTTACTGTATGAAATAACCAACAGGACTATTTATTGTATTCACATCACTCTATCTCGTTGACAAACCCCACTTTTTAACCCATTTCAATCTCCTCCTCCACTATTGCTTCCGAGTCTACCAAGGTAGCGGAAGCTTTGTTTTCACTTTTCAAGGACGAAAAAAAAAGTTCTCCAAAATCAAAATTTTCACTCGCGTTTTGCGTTTTAGACCTTTTTGAACAATTTTGGTTCAGTGTCTGTGTGTCTGTCTGTCATGAATTCCTTGTAACGCGCATAACTATACGAAGTTATTGTCCGATTTAAATGAAATTTTCAGGGATTGTGCGGGTTGGTGTGTAGACGGTCCCCTATGAAAATCATCATCCCCGGACTGATAGAAGCGACTGCGCATGCGCAAACGTGAATTCCTTGTAACGGCCATAACTTCCTTTTTTTCTACCCGATTTCGATGAAATTTTCAGGGATTATGCGGATTAGGTTGTAGATGGTCCCCAATGAAGATCACCACCTTCGGACTGATAGTAGTCACTGCGCATGCGCAAACGTGAATTTCCTGGTAACGTCCATAATTTCTACATTTGCTATCCGATATCAGAGAAATTTTCAGGGATGTTACAGATTAGTATTTAGATGGTCCCCTATGAAAATCACCACCTTCGGACTGATAGAAGCCACTGCGCATGCGCAAACGTGAATTCCTTGTAACGGCCATAACTTCTACATTTTCCATCCGATTTCAATGAAATTTTCAGGGATGTTACAGATTAACTTGTTTTGATGTTTTGAGATTAACTACTATGCATCGGATCATCTATACAATCGGGTTATGGATACGAGGAAGCTATGTGCCACACCCACTTGGCAGACGTTTTTGAGATGTGAAGGTACTCATCAAAAAGTGTACCAATTTCTGATAATTTCTTTGTGAAACAGTGTCATGTATCAAAATGATATGGTAGGTACTGCTAATAAAAGGTGGAAAAAGGAATAGCAACGAATTTTGGGATGTTTCACGCCACCCAGAGCTCTGGTGGGCCAACCGTTCGCCTAATGATGATAATTACTAACCTAATTACTGAATGTTCCGTTTTGGTTTACTAATTTCAACAATGAATCGACCAAGAAAAAAAATCTAACCCAATTTGTTGTTATACGTTTCAAGGTACGTAGAATCCCAAAATCGAATAAAACATTTTCCGTCTGTCCGCGGCACTTTCCTTAGTTACCATGGACCGATTATGATGAAATTTGGTTAATGTCAGTCACTTCAAAGGGTTGAAATTAAGGGCTGAAATGTTCAAAATGTCATAGCTTAAACACTTTCAATATAAAGGTATTGTTTTTTCATGAATTTAAAATAGTTATGAATTTTTAGAATCGAATGAGACCACCCAGAGCTCTGTAGGACAAACCGTTCGCTCCTCATGAAAACGTAAGGGCTGGACTTATGACAGATCAGAAACACGAGTGTGAATCGCAAAAGAGACCTAATCTCCGTTGAAATTTTAGCAGGCCAAAATGCGATCGTTGTTCGTTTCTTCGAGTTGTAATCACTTTGACGTCTTTAGCAACCAATAATCAGATTTCCTAATAAATAAGGCAACCTCAACTCCCTATTTCATCGAATTAGTGTGAAGCGTTTATTTCTTCATAATAAACATGGCCGTGAAGAGATAATGTGGTTGGTAGGTAATGGGAATGGCAAAGTTTTGTTCTTTGCAGGCGAGTGATCTGTACAGATTTTAAAAAAATTGTGTAATAATGTAATTATTCATCAATTTAAGATAGTATTCTATTTCTAGAAACGAATTACATCACCCAGACGATCAATTATCGTTAAATAAGCAACTTATTGTGACATTTGTCAGAGTACTTACACTCACTTGTTGTCCCTAAATCGTTACTAAATTATGTCAGACCAAGAGGAGCCACACACCCCCTCACCACACCTACCCCTGGTCAGTTATGAAGGCAAGCGAAGGAGCCGAGTCCGCAGACGGGTGATCTTTACAGAAAAATATTAAACCGTTGTGTAATAATTCGCAGTGTTTTAGAAGCAGTTTGGTTTTTTTTAATATTTCATTATTTTCCTTCCATTTTCCGGGTCAAGACAGGGAAGTATGAATATTACGAAACATTAATAATTTTAAACAATATGATAAAATATACGACGAAAAAGAAAAACGAATCAGCGTTTAGAATGAAAAGAAACGGGATTCGCAAAAAAATTGAAGTTTGCGGGGCCGCAGAAGAGATGAATTCACGAGAAGTGCGGGAATGATTTGAAAAGAAGGATCGAAAGAAGGGTCTGTAACGGGAAAGCAGCAGAGTAGGTACCTATCTGATGGCGGAGGAGGGCGGGTGTCTAGTGTTCGTGGGTCGTCACCGGCCTCCCTCCCGCCACCCTTGGCCAGTGACCCGCAATGAATGGGGCAGAGAATAATGCAAAATAGCTCCCATTGTTGGAGGCGGAGGAACGCGGAAGACTCCGCTCGAGAGGACTTTTCCCCGGATCTCCTCAGGTGAGCATCGCAGAGATCGAATCCCAAACTCAGTGCAGAGCTCAATTAGGGACGACAAAGAAGTATCTTTCGAAAAAAAAAACTATTGATATTGTCAGATTATTTTTCCCCAGAAGAATCGGAGAATCGAATCGAAAATTCGAGAATCGGTCTGATTCTTACCATCTTCAGCTGGTTGAGGGAATGAGGAATTTCACCGATTTCTGTTTGCATTTTTCCTGAATAGTTAATGGTGTGGGATAGATGAAAATCGGGCTGATTTCGGAAAATAAGTCTCCTGTTATTTTTGGGAGACAATCAAAAACGTCTGCCAAGTGGGTGTGGCACATAGCTTCCTCGTATCCATAACCCGATTATACAGATGATCTGGTGCATAGTAGTTAATCTCAAAACACCAATCTCTAAGTACCTTTCACTACCCTCATAGGGGACCATCTGCACGCTAATCTGGTCAATCCTAGTACATTTCATCAAATTCGGATGAAAAATGTAAATGTTATGGCCGTTACGAGGAAATTCACGTTTGGGCATGCGCAGTGGCTACTGTCATTCCTAAGGTGGTGATTTTCATAGGGGACCATCTAAATACTAATCTGTAACATCTCTGAAAATTTCATTGAAATCGGATGGAAAATGTAGAAGTTATGGCCGTTACAAGGAATTCACGTTTGCGCATGCGCAGTCGCTTCTATCAGTCCGAGGATGATATTTTCATAGGGGACAGTCTACACACCAACCCGCACAATCCCTGAAAATTTCATAGAAATCGGACAATAACTTCGTATAGTTATGCGCGTTACAAGGAATTCATGACAGACAGACAGACAAACAGACAGAGAGACAGACAGACAGACACACAGACACGGAAGCAAAATTGTTCAGAAAGGTCTAAAACGCAAAACGCGAGTGAAAATTTTGATTTTGGAGAACTTTTTTTTTCGTCCTTGAAAAGTGAAAACAAAGCTTCCGCTACCTTGGTAGACTCGGAAGCAATTTTTAATTTCAAAACTAACCGGGAAAACAGACGTGCAGCGGGAACGCTCGCTGATTGGGCTGTTCGGATCGCCGTCTCCTCCCAGTGTTGCCCATTGGGACGACGAAATCGTGTTTTCTAAGAGAAAAGTTATCAAACAAAAACAGAGGAAACCTAATTTTCCCCATCTCGCTTTTTCTATTTTTTCTTCAGTTTTTCGATTTCGAACTTTACTGTTTCATGAAATTTTGCATCTGGGGACTATGGATTTCTCGATCTCAGCGCTTCAAGCGGCCATAAATGAACTATTCCAGCATGACGTCATTTTCCCGGTTTTTTTAAACATTCGTATTTTCTACACTGTTTTGTTTATTCGTAAATTAGGAAGTTCGGGCTGAAAGTTTGCCTTAGGGGGTTTTTAGAGGTGCTGAATCCGATTTTGGGGTCAAAAATAGGAATTTCCTACAAGGTGAAATTCCTCATTATCATCAATAACAATAACTTCAAACAATAACCATCACAACCACTACGGGGAAGGAAAATGTATGAATGATCATTGCTCATCACAACCTAAGAAACACCGCAAACAACAACAACCACCAACAACAACACATACAATTCATGACGGCATTCAATTATCCCCATTTATATAATTGATGGAAGGTTCATGAAGAAAAATTAGTTGGTTGTCTTTTTTTTACATTTTTGCAATTTGACTCTGAAACATCTCTTCTTACAGTAATAATATTAACAGTGCCTGATTGGAATTTTTCCAACAATTATTACCTTACAATTATTTGTACCAATTTTTATCAACAGAAAAAGTATGTAACAGAACAGGATGTATAATATACATCCATACAGGCTCATATTATGAGCCTGTCTGTGACTGCTTTTGGGACAGCTGTTTGAATTGGTACTGTTTTCCACTGGAAGGAGTGGTTCAAAATCTACGCATATCTTCAGAGCTTCAAATCAATTCCAAACTTGACAAAAGTGTGCCAAGTGAGTGTGGCACGAGGCTTCCCCGTATCCATAACCCGATTGTATAGATGATCCGATGCATTGCAGCTGAACTTGACACATCAATTACTGATTAGTACCAAGGTACTGATTAGTACCTTGCACTACCTTCATAGGGAACCATCTACACTCCAACCCCCGAAAATTTCATCGAATTCGGGTGGAAAATGTAGGAGTTATGGGAGTTATAAGGTTTTTACATTTGAGCATACTTAGAAGCTATCTTCAATCCGGAAACGATATCTTTGAGGGCCATTTACGCGCCAACCAGCACAATCCCTGAAAATTTCATAGGAATCGGACAATAACTACATATCGATTGTAAAAATGTAAAACCTCGTAAGTCGATTTAGGGTTGAATCACAAACCGTAAGTCATAAAATACCGAAATAAGTGCGAAATTCGTGCACAGAAGTATTGCAAATACGATTCTCGTTCCACCAGCTTGCTAATCTCTCCATCCATAAAAGATAGATAAAGGGGCAGCCCCTGAAACTAGCTCTTTTTTTCGTCCTCTGAAAAATTTATATTTTCTGACTTACAAGGACTTAAACTTTTACTATCGATACAGTTTTGCCCTTTACAAGGATTTCAAAAAAGATAGACAGACACGAAACCAAAATAATTCGGGAAGGTCCAAAACGTAAAACGAGAAAAAAAAGTCTGCCAAGTGGGTGTGGCACATAGCTTCCTCGTATCCATAACCCGATTGTATAGATGATCCGATGGACAGTAGTTAATCTCAAAACATCAGAACATCAAAACAAGATAATCTGTAACATCATTGAAAATTTCATTGAAATCGGATGGAAAATGTAGAAGTTATGGGCGTTACAAAGAAATTTCACGTTTTCGCATGCGCAGTGGCTACTATCAGTCCGAAGGTGGTGATTTTCATAGGGGACCATCTACAACCTAATCCGCATAATCCCTGAAAATGTCATCGAAATTGGGTAGAAAATGTGGAAGTTATGGCCGTTACAAGGAATTCACGTTTGCGCATGCGCAGCGGCTACTATCAGTCCGGGGGTGATGATCTTCATAGGGGACCATCTAAATACTAATCTGTAACATCCTTGAAAATTTCATTGAAATCGGATGGAAAATGTAGAAGTTATAGCCGTTACAAGGAATTCACGTTTGCGCATGCGCAGTCGCTTGTATCAGTCCGGGGATGATGCTTTTCATAGGGGACCGTCTACACACCAACCCGCATAATCCCTGAAAATTTCATTGAAATCGAATGGAAAATGTAGAAGTTATAGGCGTTACAAGGAATTCACGTTTGCGCATGCGCAGTTGCTTCTATCAGTCCGGGGATGATGATTTTCATAGGGGACCGTCTACACACCTACCCGCACAATCCCTGAAAATTTCATAGAAATCGGACAATAACTTCGTATAGTTATGCGCGTTACAAGGAATTCATGACAGACAGACAGATAGACAGACAGACACACAGACACGGAACCAAAATTGTTCAGAAAGGTCTAAAACGCAAAACGCGAGTGGAAATTTTGATCTTGGAGAACTTTTTTTTTCGTCCTTGAAAAGTGAAAACAAAGCTTCCGCTACCTTGGGGGACTCGGAAGCAATTTATGAATAAAAACGGGCACAGTCTTGGTTTTTACCATGAGCACTTATTTTTCTACCTCATTTTTTGGTTAATTATTTTCAATAATAAACCTTTGGACTTTCTGAAGTTGATTATTTCCCTTATAATCCCAGCCATGACTCGTATGACGACTCTTTTGTTTGAGCTCCTCAGCACCATCCAATTCACAACAAAAATTCATACAAATAACTCAGATTTGAATATATATAGGATATTTTAATTGTAGAAAATATTTTTTTGAACCTTGAAAAGTGAAAACAATACTACCGCTACCTTGATAGATTCTTAAGCAAAGTGACCAAGAATTGAGATGTTACAGAACTCATTGAACACATCCAGTACAGTAATCTTAGACACGAGGTGACGTCGATGTTCAACCTAAAGGTTTCTGACGTCGCACAGTACTGTGAGTATGTGTAAAAAATTGAAAAAACGACCGTCTATTAGTATTGGAAAGGAGTGCAAGAACCTATCCCCAGATAGTCTTTGAGCACGTTTAAATAGGTTTCCTGACCTCACAAGCCTCCTACGGATCACCAAAGGGCAAGTTCCGCGATCATTTATGTTAATAACTCATTTCACCGAAAACGCTAACGATGAACTACCTGCTCATTATGAGTGCGGATACCGCCATATCAACAAGTTGGGTCTAATTGCTCTTCATGACGAGTCACGGCATAAGTTTGTGCTTTATTCACGTTTTTTAATCATTTTTGAAGTATGAATTTCCCCTAAGCACTCGGTAAAATCATCACAATAATAATTCCCAATTTTTCTTCTTAAACCTTAACATTAAATAGTGAATTTGTCAAAAAAGAGGAGAAATGAGGAATTAGAGCACTTGATGAATGTTTTCTGGCACTATCCCTTGACTCAATCCCGTTGGAATTTGCCGCGACTAGCCGCGACTTTTTTTTCTATGAAATTTTCAATACGAATAGAAAGTTTTTAGAAAAATTAAAGTCGCGGGAAAGTGTGGAGAGGAAAATATCCACATCCTCGCATTTTTCATATCAACAGAAAAAATTATGAAGTCATCAACCAGTATCTGATTAGGGATAACTTCATTGACACGACCACCATCCACAAAACTGATACCTAATGCTGTACCAAGCACATCTAACGCTATGGAACTGAGTTGTGGAAGCGCTCTCTCCAGCATCAGCAGCGCTAATGATAGTGACGATTTAGATTCATCATTCAGTGTAATGCACTTCTAACGACATCTAATTATTACCTATGTTTCGGTACCTAAACTTTTGTAAAATTGGTGAAATGTTACCTTTGTTTTGAATTTAAAATTTCAATATTTTTGGGTGATTCTCAAACTACGGGACAATTTAGAGTTGGAAATTTCAAAAATTTTACCTTCTCAATTTCCCCTAAATTTTTTAAAACTACCTTCGGGAGTCTAATATAAAGGCGTTCTGATGTGTGAGCATGCATGATAACCCTTAAGTTGCTCAAAATTTGATTTTATCAATTTCATAGGTCATGAAAATGAGGAGAAAACTATGGGGCAAACTTTAGTAACATGTTGCTTGTATAGTAACTGTATGATCGACAGATTTCAAGCATATTGGTTCAATATCTATTTTTAAACAATTGTGAATGAAAACAATTACCGTGAAACGTTATCACTGGCAGAGAAAAATTCGGGAATGTTGAAAAGCTGACTCTGGGACAGGCCACGACAATCCGATTTGAGGTAAACATCGATTGATTATGCACATGAATTGATCGATTTATAGATCAACTAGGGTGGTGTCATGTATGCGTGATACCACAAAAACAACTACAAAAAGGTTTTTTGAGAAAAGTTGAACAGAAATTTTTTTATTAACAAAGGAAATAAATTGTCCCGTAGTTTGAGAATCGCCCTTTTAATAAACTCCATCTAATATTGTTTATTGTGCAATTTTCTTTCCTTAAAATATGAATTAGTATGAAATCCATGATCAGAGCAACTTTCTCTAACAGAACTCTCCACAAATTGATTTTTGATCACTTGACCCATAAACTCACAGTACTGTGCGTCGGATCAACTACATATCAAGCAGTGAGTAGAAAATTACGACCATTTATACTAGTTGGGCTGTAGACGGGGAGGATTATGCCGTAAGTCCTCCGAGCTGCGTCCGTGAGATGCCGATAAAGGAAGTTGAAATTGCATCGCACTGCATCGTCCTTGGCGCAACCTCGTTCCACTGCTCGCGGCATGCAGCTCTTTGTGAGGAGAAGACTGCGAAAAAATGTCGGGTTCTACTTGTTGAGGGGCGCAAACGCATAACCGAGTCCTTCCAGTTTATAATGCCAGCACATGAGCTTGCTTTGTTCGACCCATTCAGTAAACCTTTAGCGTCATGTCCAGGTGTTGTACTCAGTCATGATAACCTAAGTTCATGGCAGACTCGCTTGATGTTTCTCCAGCCAAATTAGGAAAACACCCGCTGGAGCATTTTGACATTTTCATGTCAAACTTGCTTTGGCACATAAACTGAAAAATCGTCACGAAAACTAAGCAAGTCTTGCTCACGCGACCAAAAAATAAATAAAATAGACTCACTGTTGCGTAGAGAACAATCAACTGTTTTCTTATTTTGATGCTTGGATACATGAACTAACAACCTTACTTCACTACCTTGTTGTGTAGTGGTTGACATGAAAATGTCCCAATGTGTTGCAGACTCGTATGCAAGCATTAAAACGCTGCAAATTATTACACAATGGTTTATTATTTTTCTATATAGATCACTCGTCTACAAAATCACCAACCATCCAATATGAAGGGGGAAAAAAAAAAAAATCACAAAAAAAAATTTAAAAAAAATCAAAATCACCAAATATCGATTACATTTCGATCAGCTCTAATTTGAACGGAGATTAGGCCTCTTTTGCGATTCACACTCGTGTTTTGATTTATATATATATATATATATATTTCAAAATAAACACTTAAATTTTCGGTTATAAACGGTTTGTCCTACAGAGCTCCGCGTGGTCTCAAAAAATTCTAAAAATTCTAAAAATTCTATAGAACCTTAAATTGAAGGAAAAACAATACCAGTATATCAAAATTTTTTGAGTTAGGGCGTTTTCAAAATTTCAAAATTGATTTTGGAGCCCTTAGAAGTGACCTACCTCAACCAAAAGCTTCGGGGCACAACTAGACCCCAAATGGAGCCTACATACCAAATTTCATCAAAATCGGTCAATGCTAAGTGGCAAAAGTACCGCGTACGGCGTACGGCGGACGGACGGCCAAATTTTGGTTTATTATTTTCAATAATGAACCATTGGAATCGACCAAGAAAAAAAAAATTATAACACCCCCTCAAAATTTGATGGTTTACGTTTCAAGGTACGTAGAATCCAAAAATCGAATAAAAATTTGGCCGTCCTTCCGCCGTATGCCGTACGCGGCACTTTTGTCACTTAGCATTGACCGATTTTGATGAAATTTGGTATGTAGGCTCCATTTGGGGTCTAGTTGTGCCCCGAAGCTTTTGGTTGATGTAGGTCACTTCTAATGGTTCCAAAATGAATTTTGAAATTTTGAAAACGCCCTAACTCAAAAAATTTTGATATAAAGGTATTGTTTTTCCTTCAATTTAGGATTCTATAGAATTTTTAGAATTTTTTGAGACCACGCGGAGCTCTGTAGGACAAACCGTTCGCTCCCTACGAAAATTTAAGGGTTTAAATTGAAATATATATATATAAATCAAAACACGAGTGAGAAACGCAAAAGAGGCCTAATCTCCGTTCAAATTAGAGCTGCCCAAAATGCGATCGATGGTTGGTGATTTGGATTTTTTTTTGATTTTTTTCAATTTTTTTTTTTTGATTTTTTTTTGATTTTTTTTTTTGATTGGATGGATTGTGATTTTGTAGACGAGTGATCTATATAGAAAATAATAAACCATTGTGTAATAATTTGCAGCGTTTTATTCGATTTTTGGATTCTACGTACCTTGAAACGTAAACCATCAAATTTTGAGGGAGTGTTAAAATTTTTTTTTCTTGGTCGATTCCAAAGGTTCATTATTGAAAATAATAAACCAAAATTGAGTTTCTTCAAAAGATTTTATTTCCCAATAGTTTTTAGGTCGGTACAACAGCCAACAGCTGAAACGACAGTGAGGGGTTCGAATAGTGCGAAGTAGAATCAAACTACCATGATGTTTTAGTTACAAAACTAAATAAGTTTCTGTACCTTTTGCTTCCGATTCCATCGAGGTAGCGGAAGCTTTGTTTTCACTTTTCAAGGTTCAAAAAAAGTTCTCCAAAATCAAATGACAATAAATTTCCAGAAAAATGGAAATCATCGCCAACAAGAGATCAGAATAACAAGAGATAAGAATAAAGTTTTTAATCTCCATCAAAGTTTAAATAAAATCTTTTACTGCTGTTTGCCAAATGTTGACAAAATTTATAGAGGAATGTCACATGGCTAACCCTGAACTATGATTTCGAGTTGTTATGCCCGAGTCGTGGATTAACCAGATAAGAAACCAAAGTAAGCATGGATGTCATCGCGATGGTGACCAACTAGGATCAAAGTTATGAGAAATACGATGTTAATCTATAGCTCCACCAAATTGAACCACGATGTTTTTGTAAATATTATCAATGATGTATACAGTGGTTACGGTGACGAGGAACTTGGCCAGACGCCACTTGGCAAACCCCAGAATTTTGGAATCCCAGAATTTTCCGATCAAATTAAAGGCTTTCTATCAAAAAATAAAAAATAATTTGGATTGACCCCAGCGATACGGCATATTCTGTCAAAAAAGGAAAGTTTTTAGCGAATTTTCAAAGAAAATGAAACTATTGCAGTAGACTCTAAATTTTTAGCATGGACTTTTTCGAAAATGTTTTCTTTGAAATCCATTTTGGAACATTCTAAAACGATTCCTGAAGTTTTTTTCCAAAAACTCCTAAAAACACGTTTTTGGAAATTTTTTGAAATTTACATCCTTTACGGTTGTCCAAAAATGTGGGAGAAAACTTTCTAGCAGCGGTGCTAGAAAGAACGGTACTGGAATGAAAATCGCTGAAAAACATCAAGCAGTTTTTACGCCAAATAATTCTATGTGAGGAAGCTGATCTGCCCACTCAATTTAGAAAACATTTTTATTTTTCTTTGAAAACCAAAACCAGCTCAACCAGTTAGGTAACAAAAAACATCAAACCATTTTGAACGCGTTGGATAGATAATTGGGTATGTGAGGATACGACAGAGGAGTTGGAATACCAAGAATGACGCAACCATTGTTTCTGTGTTATTATCTACCTGTTGCCTATGGAATATTAGGTTGCGAACGACTCTTCATGAAAAATGCACGTAGTGGATGAAGAAATTTTAATGGTAGTTGAGTTTTAGAGCATCGTTTCAGTTTAAGATGCAACTCACTGATCGCAGAATTCTTCTTTATACGATTATTTGAATTGTACTAAAGTGATTCCGTTTAAAATCCGGTATTTCCAAAGATCGTGAAATCCGAAGTAAACTATAAAGATCTTATGGCGTTAATATTTTCTGCTGCCAAAGAAATAAACCAAATCGTAGGGAAAATTTCATTGAAATTGACCCTTTGAAAGAAAGAGTCTATTGAAAGGAAGAACCCTACAGAACGCTTTTATTCTCAGAGCCACCTCCGCATAATTCCATCATATTCTCGCCCCTTGTTCACACAACATTATCTTTTTCACCATCTCATTCAAAATGGAGTTCGTTTACTTGGCAAACTAACAATATTTTCTGTGTTTGTTGGTTTTCACTAGAATAACTTCCCAGTCTGTCTAACTTTGCTATTTTATTTTAAAATAATTTAGAGATATAGTTTTCACACTCAAGATTGTTCATACGTAAATTCAACCGATTTAACAATTTTCAACTTTTCTTGCACAGTGATGACATTTTTGGAAATGGGAAAAGATGAGATTATCTGTGAGAAACGATCTGCGGACTTGTCAAATTCAACTTCCATTAACACAGTTGAATAGACGCATTGAGTGGGAGCCCGACAGTTTGGGACTAGGTCATGAAACTAGGAGAATGAGAAGACATGAAAACCATCTAAACTAAAGCCATTCGTTACGTACCATGCGTCCAAATTTTTTATGGTAGTTAGAACTGGCTTTTTTGCTTTAATACTCTCATTCAAAATTTGAATAATTGTTTTTCTCCACGATCGAAATTTCCACTCCCATCTTTACGAGCTTTTTGAATACATTTGGTTTCGAAACGATCTGCTCAAAGAATGTTCTGCCTAGTCTTTTTAAAATATCAAACGCATCGATTTCACTTTAGTAGGAAAAAACAATTTAAAATTGTCTTTCTAAAACAACTCCAAAATCAAACATTTCACGGTAATTTCACTTTTTAGATCTCTTTGAAATTTCATGTACATGGTTGTTCGTGTCTTCAAATCCAGGGAAAACTCTGATGTGGATTAATTTTTCAGAGATTATGCGATTTGGCTATTTGGTTGCGATTATGCCTTGTGTCCCTCTTCTCTTCAATTGACAAATACAAATCAACTATATTTTGAGAGATTTGACATTTAGGTTTTTCACATTTTCGACTAATAGTGACGTCCAGATGACTTCCCATGTGATAAGAAATTAGGTCGCTAAAGGCCGAAACTTTGAGACATTTTGAACAGAACTATCGATTTCTAAAATGCACTCCTAGTGAAAAACGGCTTCGTATTCATGCTGTACAAATTAAACATTCCTCTGTCTATATTGACACTGGTGGGTTTTAACTGAAGGCCTTGGTTTTTTTTTACTCCTCATAGGAAAAAAATATTGACAAATAAAGGATGCAAATAATAAAAGAGGATTTTTTCAATAAACTAAAAATTTATTAAAAATTAGTGTTTGATAATGGTGATCACTCTATTTAGGTCTAGGGTGAAATGCGGCTCGCGGGCCAAATCAGGGTGTCCAGCGATTCCCCGAAAAAAAAATTCCCTGAGTTTTCCAGGGTTAATTTTAGACTTTTTCCAGGGTTCAAAATCATTTAGAATAAAAATAAATGTGATCATAATTTCGCAAAATTCAGGTTTTTATAGAATGTTTTGAAACGAAAAAGCACTAAAAATAGAGTAGCTTATCTAAAAACATCAATCTGTAAGTACCTATCAGTCAGGGGCGATGATATTCATCTACACTCCAATCCCTAAAAACTTCATCGAAATTGAATGGAAACTGATCTGCAACTCTATCAGCTCAATTCCTGAATATTTATGCGAAATCAAAGAATAACTTCGAATAGTTTTGCCCGTTACAAAGATTTCATGACAGACACAACAGAGATTTCGATTCTTGGATAAAGTAGAGAATTAACATTAAATTAATCAAAACTGGTTGGTTTACTCGAGAGAAACAACCACTTCGAAGGCTCATTTCTACCTTAAATTCTTGGAAAAAGTCGTGATAGAAGGTCGAGCACACCGAAACTTGTCGCTTTACTCGAGAGAAACAACCACTTCGAAGGCTCATTTCTACCTCCAATTCTTGAAAAAAGTCGTGATAGAAGGTTGAGAACACCGAAACTTGTTGGTTTACTCGAGAGATACAACCACTTCAAAGGCTTGGTTTCACTTTCGATTGTTTGAAAGAGTCGAGAATCAACGTTGAACCATCAGAATTCGTTGGTTTACTCGAGAGAAATGACCACTTCAAAGGCTTGGTTTCTCCTTCGAATGTTTGAGAAAGTCTTCATTTCATCTTTTTCATAAGGAACTCTCTACATGCCAACCCACACAATCCTTGATAATTGCATCGTAATCGGACAAATACTCCGAATAGTCATGCCCGTTACAAGGATTTCATGACAGACACGAAACCAAAATTGTTTAGGAAGGTCTAACTGTTTGATAACTTGAACCGTGAAACATTAACCTAGGATAGGAAACAACGAAATAAAGTTCGTAGGCATATTTTTTAAAATTCACCAAAAAACAGCCACTTGGGTGGGTTTGCATGAAACTCTCATATTGGGCACTTTGGATACAGCCCCGCGTTTTGCACACAGCCTACATTTTGCGTAGGAGGACACATACAATCTATTATAGCTAGTTTCACGGAATAAAATTACAAACAACTAGGGTGGAGTGGGGCAATTGCGACCCAAAATGTCAATAGTTCAACTTTGATCCTCTGTAACTTTCCTTTGAAAACGCTATTTTCACTTTTTTTTAAATGAGTAGCTTATTTTACGTAGATTACGATGCACTCTTCGAATTGTACAAAAGATTTACTTCTCATGGTCCAAACTGTGTTTTTAAAAATTCCGACCGACTTCCGCATTTGCCCCACTAATCGGGGCAAATGCGGAAACGGCCTGCGAATCCCTTAAAAACATTTAGTTGCATTCATGGGGTAAATACAAACAAAGCCCATGTCAATACGAACAGAACGCTATATTTAATTTTGGTCAAAATCCGTTATGTGCCCACAATCTTAAATTTTTTTCAAATCACTACTAGACTATCATCAAACACTATTTATAGGCTACAAACATTCCAACACACTAGTACGGCCAAATATAAATGACTTTTGTTGAGTTTCTTGTCTTATCTTGTAGTTAGATAACGGCAGGCCCAAGCGCGGCCGCATGCTGTAACTGGCCTCCCACAACAGAGATAATTACCGAGCTTAGCCTACTGTTCAGTTGTGTTTGAAGTGCATTCGACAATGGATCTACCTTCTAACTTGTTTGAGCTCTACGAGTTGTGTAAATCAAAAATCAGGTGCATTGAATTGTTACAACAGTGCAAAATTTTACCTAGAGAAAAACAGTCCACTTTACAGTAGAATACCTTGAGACTAGTAGTGATTTGAAAAAAATTTAAGATTGTGGGCACATAACGGATTTTGACCTTAATTTTTTTCTCCTCCACTTTTTTATGACCAAAATGAACTTTCCTGCGCCAACTGGTTTGCACTTTATCTTTCAAATGACTCTTTCTTGAGTGAATAATTTTCCCTTGAAGGCCTCAAGGGAAAATTATTCACTCAAGGAAAAAAAAAAAAAAAAAAAAAAAAAAAAAAATCAGGCCGATTTCGAAAGTGGGAGAGGAAAATGAAGAAATTGTGTATTTTTAAAGGTTCATCTCCAATTTTTGTCCTAGAACAGAAAGGCCACTCAGTCTAATAGTTGTTATAGGGTGCTTATTTTGCACTTCCGCATTTACCCCATACTGCAATTTTGCTGGGGCAAATGCAACCCATGTTATCATTTCTACAAATGATCGTGATATAAACGATTTCATAATGAAAACTGTTAAACTGACTCATGTAAAGAAGTTTCAAGATGGAACAGACGTTACTGTCCCACTGCACCTCATGGAAAACTTATTTCTTGGCAAAAACCCGCCACTCGTCTGAAGAGTCACTAGTGAGTCAGGATTAGAGATGGGTCGCTCATTAAAGATCCGGCTCTTTGAGCCGGCTCTTTCAGAAGAGCGAGTGAACCACGGGTCAGTAAAAATGAACCGCGGCTCTTCGGATCTTTTGAGCTCAGTGCTGGTAGTGTTCGGTGAAGATCGGTTCTTCAAAAGAGCGAGTGAACTGCGGATCAGTAAAAATGACAAATGAATCGCGGTTCTTCGATCTTTGGATCTCTCGGGATCCAGTTAAATAAATGAACGGCGGCTCTTCGATCTTCGGTTCTTTTGAGATCGGCAGTGTTCGGGAACATTAGGACCTCCTTTTCGTCAGCTGACTGTTGCCAATCCGTACGATAATTCCGAGGGAAAATACGTTATAAGTCGATCAAACAATACAATTTTTGCGGAACTGTATCGTACCACCACATGCATTATTGTATTTTTGGACGTAAACTTTACCGTATTTTTCCAGTGTTTTCTGTGACCCGCTTTCTGATTCTTTCCGTTGTTTTTTCTCCCTGTTTGATTTTTACATCATGATTTTTTGTGAGGAGCTTTCTGATACAAGTTCAAAAGGCAAGCAAAAGCACATCCTTATCTTACCATTATTATCAATATTGATGCTTACGTACTTATTCGTTCGTTTATTCTCTTTCAAATTGGTTACCTTAATTTTCTTTGTTGAATAACATGATATAACATCAAAACGTTATATTATGAAAATGTTATACCTACTAAGAATTTTTTTTAAATTGTGGTTTGTCATTAGTGGCATAAAAAAATGCAGATTTCATATAAATAAATATTTTACCAAAAAACTGTATTTTTAAGTCTTACTTATTCATTGTATTAATCGTGTTCATTTATTGTTTTTCGTTGATTTTTTGAAGGATTTGTTGGGCATCTTTATTGAACAACAGCGCTTTTTGGGTTATTATTTTCAATAATGAACCATTGGAATCGAGCAACAGAGAAATTATTCCCTCTCGCCCTCAAAATTTCATGGTTTAGGATTCAAGGTAGTGTAGAATCCAATAATCGAATAAACATTTCCGGGCAGAACTAAAATAAACCGTTGTGTAACGATTTGTAGCGTTTTTCGTCGTATTTTCATCTCTACAATAAATACGAGCTCAAAAGAGCCAAAAAGAGCCACTGATCCGTCGAAAAGATCCGGATCTTTTGAATGAGCGGAGCGCTCAGAGCCGTTCTTCTTGGTGAACCGTTTTGCCCATCTCTAGTCAGGATAACGTTAGGAATAAGCAACTGACAGGCGAGAGCCCGCCTTTTCTGACAGGTAAGGGTTACCAATATAACTGGGTACACATTGAGAAGGTTTCTGAGGCAAGGCGCTCAAATGGCGTCATTTTCAAAACCATTTCCGCATTTGCCCCATTTCCACATTTACCCCACTCCACCCTAAGTCAAATTTTCATCTGTGAGTATTTTTCCGTACTAAAACTTTTTCCCCTCAGACTGCAGGAACTTCCCACTAAAAGGTTTGGCGTTATGGCTCTTTCCAGGGTTTTTCGGGGAAAAAATGAAATTCCCTGTGTTTTTCAGTAGGGCCAAATTCCCGGAATATTCCCGTTTTCCCGGTTTTCCAGTTCGCTGGACACCCTGCAAATGCCTTTGGGCTAGTCGATCCCCGCGACATTGTACAAAATGTATTTTCTGTGCAGCGAGAACAGAACACAGTTTTCAAACAGTCTTTTAATTTTTTTTCGGCCCGCCTAGATAAGTTGTTACTTCATCGGCTCTTCCCTAGAAAAGTTTGCCCATGCCTGCTCCAGTTAATCACAAAGCCGTACCAGTTCCATTATTGCGCCTAATAGTTTCACTGACCAACGGAAAAACAACCGTTTGAAAATGAATTTGAATGTCACTCCCAATTCATTACCCAGTAGTTGTCATCTGTCCCCGGCAAGCTTTGGAGAATCTGAAGCGATTTAAACCGAATTCCAGACCTTCGGTCGCATGCCCCGCAGTTACGCCCTGTGGCAATCCGTGGAATCCAATTAAGGGCAACATACTGGAAAGCTCGATTATCGGTTAGGTAGATACTGAACGTTTCACATCCACCCAAGTGAACCTCACCAAGGTTACCATGATTACATCAACCACGTTGATGCTCAAGAGTCAATAACATATTCAACAAGATTGTGGAGTAGGGGTAGAACTAGGGAACATACTCATCGAAAATATTTAATTTTGAAGATTTGGAATCAAGTTTGTAAGCTGTTAGAATTAGCCCCTTTCAGTCTCGAAAGAAGTTCACTTCACAGTAATTTGCCCCAGGAATTGATTAGAAATGAGAAAACAGCCTTTTAGAGATATGCCCCACTTCAAGGGAGAAATGTTTACTGGGGGGGGGGGGGGTTTAAAAAATGGAACCGATAGCAATTAAGGAGATGGAAACTTGAAAAATCAATTAATTTGCGATCAGCTTCAAATTGATTTTGTTTAGGAAGAACATGTCCACTTAACCCTCAACTGGGAGGAGTGATGCTGACGTTCAACATTTTTGTATTCGCCGCACCGTACCGTAGACTGGGGTGATAGTGAACAATTTCTACAGTTTTTCCTTGAAAAATACCAGTGTAATAATTCAAAAAATCTGAAAAAAATAGTTTATATTCTCCCACGTCTTACGAACAGTATCCTATATCAAACTTTGAAATTTTGTTGAATTAAGCTCATTTAAAAAAATAATTAAATTGATCAGTATCACCCCCCACATAGGGGGTGATAGTGATCACTAACTTAAAATCGAACTTAAACATATTAAAAACAATTAAAAATCGAACTTAAACAATTAAAAATTGTTTTTTAGTACCCTGAGGTAAAAAAACCAACAACTCATTTCAGAACAATTTTTATTGAAAAACTAATGAAAACCAACTCTCAACTTATAAAAACCAGAATAAAGCCAAAATTCAAGACTCGAAATATCCTCTTCAGTATTTATTATTAGAATGAGACCATTCGTGGCACATGATTGGTAACTGACAAGAAACAACTTATTTTAAAGCACTTGTTACCAAAAATAATGATGGACCAATCACTTTTTGATAGTTTCGGGGCATTTCGGCCGTGATCACTATCACCCCCTGAAAATGATTTGTTTATGTTTTCAACAGATAACCAACTGTAGTAACACGGAAAAAAAACTAATTGCAGATATTTCATGCTTATTTCTAGTAGAAACAAAATCTTTTTGCTAGAACTTCATCACACAACACCCGACACCGGCACAACAGAAGTTACAATCACAATGTCAGCTGGGCCCGATTTTGAGATTTGTTTATTTCCTTATCAGCTACCATGGTAACCTAGACTATCGGACGGGCACGATATCCCCCCAGAGAAAACATTGCTACGAACACATAACACGACCTAACTTTCCATTTAGGGCTTGTGGAGCACTGCAATCGCATGCGAATAAAAAAAGGCTTGTTGATCAGTATCACCCCAGCATATCAGTATCACCCCAGTCCACGGTATTGGGAAGAGTAAATATTTACAATTTTTCCAAGCTGATTCATGTCCCTGATCAATAGTTTGCTTCGCTGGCATCACAGAGACGCCAATAATGTTCGTCACCATAAACCACAAAGTAACGGAAACAAGTTGAAGTGATATTAACAAAAAAAAAAACCTGATATGATCGAAAACAGGTAAACTAGTTACCTATGATACTTGTTGCCTCACCCCCTTCAGTAGAGAGGGTTCCACCAGCGGCCCCACTCGAAAAATTATTATGACTTGCGATCCCGCCCGCGAGAAGTCCCCAATCCGAATAATCTCCCGACCGGTTCATTAAACTCTAACGGTCGTTGGTTGTAAACTCAATCAACGTTGCTAAGGAACGCCCAGTTCACGTTGAAGGAGGTATTAGTAGAACATTCACTACAGCCTGTGTTCTATTACGAAACGTGCTCTTCAAGCTGCTCCCACCATCAGCTTGGTAATCGATCCAGCTGCCCAGCTGCGAAGTTTCGACAAAAAGACGTTGGATTGGCAAAATGTAGCAAATTTTCCTGTAATAGCTTGGCAATTCCAGTAACTTCTCAATACTCTTGAATCCGACACCAAAATATTGTGACTGTAGTCCGTAGTAAAGATTGCCTAACGAGAGCCAAAAGTGTAACATAGGGCTTCACCAAACTCTCCGATAGTTGAGCCTCGATAAGCTAGATAATACAGCATTAGCTGGAAGTACAAAATCAATATTCCCCCAAAACTCGTGAAATACGTTTGAAATTACATTTCAAACACCATCTCGACCCACCAGAAATGCTGGATTCATTTTATTTGCCCCCAGGACAAAACCGCGAACAGTTCGAGACGGGTTGAGAGGCTTTCAAAGAGCCCATCAGCTGGTGGGTTATAGTGATGAATATAAATGGGGAATCGGCCTCCATCCTCTTCAGCGCTGTCTCCTGCATTAATCTCGAGAATTCAGTTAACAAGATCCTGGTGAGTGGCGGGATCCGATCACCGCACTTGAAGACTAGAGAGATCCATTCAAGAGAGGACAAAGGAAGTGAAATATAGACGAGAGAAAGAAAATGAATTTACTACGTTTTTCACTTTCTTCAACCCATTTGAATTTAACGGAAAGTCAATAGCTTGAAAACGGATTTTGTACAGCATTGGGTGGTTTCGATCAACATATGAACTAGTTTGGCACCTCGGCAGGTGTGCTGAGAAGTATCACCACTCGCTTCCAGCTCAAATCATATTCAAAATTGAAATTTGTAAATAGAACACTTCCTTCCACCCCTCTCTTCCTCGGACGCCATTTCTAGATAACCAATTTACGGGTTTATAAGAGTAAAGAAAAGTTGCGTTCACAAGTTTTCAATAAGGCTGTTGACGTTATTTCTCAACGAAGGTATAAATCTAAGTTGTAAAGTTCTTTCATAAAAAGAGAAACGGAGTCACTAGATGCTTAAGTACCTATGCTAAGTTGGGAGCCCAATAATTTCTACAGCCAAATTTCAAAGATTTTTACACTTACGCAATGGCCAACCTGTAGGGGCTTCATGGCACTTACCTGCAAAAGAAAAATAGAAAATTAGTATTGAAGAGAAACGTGCAAGTTATGCATCCATTATGACATAAATAACCTTGTTTTATGTCGGAAGTGTTACTCAGAACATCAGTTTACGAGATTTGTGAGGCAAAAAGTGATTAAATCCCTTCTCAAGGCGAATCGGACTCACAAAGTGAAGGTGGAGTACGTTTATTATTTTTCTTTATTGGTATCATTATTTGTTATACTGAACTTTTTACTCTGAAATTCAAACCCTCTATTGTCACCAAAATGACTTGAAGCTCAAACGGTGAGTAAGAAACTCGAAAGCAGGTGGTTATTTTCAAAACTTAACTTGAGACAAACATAAGCTCTAGAAACAGAGGGAACCTACCAAAGAATTTAATTACACAGTAAAACCTTTTAAAAAACATTTTATAGAAGGAGGAAATTGAGATCTTTTTCTTTCGGAAAATTGCAGATAGTTAAGTATTGTTCTTTCGTTCAACCCATCGAAAGGAATAGTAGCAATAGAATTTTTTTTAAATATTGATCCGGAAACCAGTTCACTTTGATTTTGCTTCTTGTATTTGTGCAGCAGGTCAAGAAACTTCGGGGCAACCGTAATTTTCACTCGCCTTTCGAGTTTTAGGGCATTCTTAACTTAACTTCTTAACTTGGTTTCGTGTCTGCAAGATGGTCTGTCTTAGGCAAATCCATAGGAAAATATTGCACGATTTTAATGGGGTTGTCAGAAAATTTGAGAATTAGTGCCTAGACCCTTAAAAAAGTTTCATTGCTGTCAGAATAAAGGTAGCGTGAAAGATCGCGTAAATTAGAACTTCTTCTGAGAAGACAATTTCACAGTTCCTAATTGTCCAAAATCGCTCAAATTCGGATGGATTTCGAATCAGTACATTTGGATCAGTAGGAGCCATAGCCGAGTAAAATAGTTTTTAATGAAAAAAATTTTTAACCCCCCCTCAAAATTTGATGTTTTACGTTTCAAGGTACGTAGAATACGAAAATCGAATAAAATTTCAACAAACAAATGGGCTCAAAACGCTTGCATACGAGTCTGCAACACATTGAAACATTTTCATGCTGATCTGGGAGCTCGATTTTCGACTCAGCTGATCTGGGAGCTCGATTTTCGACTCAGCTGATCTGGGAGCTCGATTTTCGACTCAGCTGATCTGGGAGCTCGATTTTCGACTCAGCTGATCTGGGAGCTCGATTTTCGACTCAGCTGATCTGGGAGCTCGATTTTCGACTCAGCTGATCTGGGAGCTCAATTTTCGACTCAGCTGATCTGGGAGCTCAATTTTCGACTCAGCTGATCTGGGAGCTCAATTTTCGACTCAGCTGATCTGGGAGCTCAATTTTCGACTCAGCTGATCTGGTAATATCAAACTGTAAAGTACCTACCTACCTAACAACTTCACTTCTGATGGTCATAATCATCATTGTGGCGACTTGGGACAAATTTCGTCGCATCAAATTTCGTTGCATCAAATTTCGTGACGATTTTTTTTTTATGTGCCATATGAAAGACATGAAAATGTCAAAAAAGACATTGAAAAATGAAACTGTCAAGCAATATGAAACTGTCATCAATATGAATCTGAATAAAAATAATATGAATACCCATATTAACTTCATCCCCGTCGCATCAAAACTTGATTTTCCTAAACATCAATTTGAAGAGTAGTTGGAAGTTGGTTCCAGAATAAAGTGGGAAATGCCACACTCGATCGTGAAGCTCATGTTTCATAGGTAGGCACTAATCTGATCAATTCAAACTAACGATGAAAACCAACTTATATAATTATTTGAAAAGAATCATTCTTAGCGAGAAAGCAAAACGGTCCACCCAACGAGGAGAAAGTTTTGGAAAAGTTGCAAATTTATCGGTATGTTTTGAGGGGCTATTTAATTCGAATACATCGACTCGATGTATTTGCCACTTGATAATGTTAACACGGTGAAAGACTCCTTTGAAACACAACTAGGACTTTCTGCTCAACAAGACCATGTTGAAGTTGTGAAAGTGAAGATCAATTGACGATCTCGTCTATTTTCGACGCATCTGCAGACCACACTTGAGCTTTCCAGTCATTGTCTTGGTGACCGATTTCGACTGCCGGAAATCAGAAATTACACCGCGATTCCCTTTGTCTCGTTTTCCTGGACTCCGAGGTTCCTTTTTTTGGTCAACGTCGTCCGAAATCCGGTCCACGGTTCAGTACTTCTTCTAGCGACCGCCAAATTCGTCTTAGCCAATTTTCCTGGGAAGGATCTCTTCTTCGAGGCCTTTCCGATTCGTCTCGGAATGAGGTGATTCAAAGTTAGTGCACCCGGAGGACGTATTCAAGATGAAACTGCATTCTGGACCAAACAAAAAATATTATTTCGCACGATTGGTCAACTTGACTTGTCTGGAGCTTCTTCGTCGCCTCTCACATTTGTCAGTCTTCAATAACTCCTCCCATCATTACTCATTTTGCAGATAGTTTAAGCTTTAAGAACAGACAATAACCCTGTAAAACCCTCTAGACGACCAACCACCCCAACTCAGATTTCTTCTGAGCTGTAAAAACTATCAACGTCTCACGAAGAAAACACGTCTATTATTCCCAACAACGTAATATTGTGTATTTCATTACGTAAGTGACGCGCTCTGATCCAAAAATACTAGCATCAAATGAGTTTAACGTGTTATTGTCACATCCACATCTCAAACTTTGACACTTAATTGAAAAAAATCGGAAACAACAGCTCACGATCATGATTTTATCACTTCTGTTGAGTTGTGAAAACACGATAGTGAACCGCTGTTTTCCATTTCAACGTATTTTTCGGTCAATTGAAACAAAAAAACGCAAATTATTTTACAAAGGTTTATTATTTTTCTGTATAGATCACTCGTCTGCAAAGATCACAGCTTTGCCATTGTCACTTTTTTTACCTATCAACAGGTACTACTTACCTACTACACATACTGCTTTCAAACCTTCGAGTTTGTTTGGAAGAAATAAACGCCTCACACTCGATTCGAAAAAATAGGGTGTTGGGGTTCCATCACATGGAAATTTTATTACTGGTTGCTGACGCAACTGAATACATACAACTCGAAGAAACGAATAGCGATCGCATTTTGGTTAGCTAAAATTACAACAGAGATTAGACCTCTTTGGAGATTCACACTCGCAATTCTGATTTATCATAAGTGTGGAAAAACAGTTTATTCAGTAGTTTTTCCCATTTTTCTTTGGCAATTATTGTTCGATTTTGATGATTCCGGCGGCAATATTTCAGTTTTTCAATTTCCTAGGGCCGTGCACTAATGAATTTCTAAAATCCTTATAAAATTCAAATTTAGGTACAACTTTTTAAATTTTTGGCGCCTTCAATTTTGTGAAATACTGACCTGGAACGAGGAACGAACGGCGACCGACTGAGACCCCCTTAATTTTAACCCCTTAGAAGTGACTATCATCACCCAAAAGCTTCGTAGCACAGATGGAGCCTACATACCAAATGTCAACCAAATCGGTCCATGGTTGCTAAGAAACTGATATTCTTTGAAACGTAACGTGAACCATCAAATTGGGGGGGGGGGGGTAAATTTTTTTCTTCCTCGATCCCAATGGTTCATTATTGAAAATAATAAACCAATAACAGAAAAACGATTTTCCAGATTTATTGCTCGCCTAGGGAGAAAATAACATTGAGCCCTAGCTCAAGAATCATCCATGAATTATGTAGGTACCAAGCTACTCAAGGGAGCTTGAGTACATAAGGGTGGTTTGGTACAAGCCACAGGTGAAGAATAACTGTCTCACAAGCTAACCAATTTCATGCCTTTCATAGAAACCGCTGCCTTATTATCCAGCAAGCTGAGCAGAAGCAATGGTTACACGTTTGGCCAGTAAGGATAACAATAAATACGTGTTCTTCCAAATGCAGCTAGGGTTGAAATAAACTACATCTATCATCGGCAAGTCTGACAAGTGGGTGTAGCAAGTAGCTTCCTCGTAGTGAATCGTTTAAACAAGAAGTTCAGAATAGTGTTGATGTCTGACGAACATACAGAACCACTATCTCTTCGCGTAAACTCAGACCAAGTCCGATGGGAATGTACTCGTAGTTGCAGGGAGCCATCCTAAAGTTAGCCCTTCATTTCAGACCACTAAATCGTTTATAATGTAAAGACGAGGAGACTGATATTTAGAGGATCATACAAGGCTCAAACGGCACAATCCTTGGAATAATCATGAATTTAGACTACATCTTTGGAAGTTACGTGCGTGACAAAAGATTCACAAGCACACCTACAACCGGAAGTCTGACATAATAAGAGACAAGTAGCAATTTGATATACAATGCAAACAATGCTTGATTCGAAAAAACATAATTCAACATGAAATCGATTTTTTCAAAATAATTTATTATGGATAATGACCCCGATTATGGGTACTTTCATGTGACATAATACTAGAAAATAAGGTACGAAACTCGAACGAAAATATTGTAAAGGTGGATAAAAGCAAAGTTGAAAGGGTCAGCAGTTTTGAGGGGCATAGATGAGATATAGAGCCGCCAGAAGACCAGCTAGATGAGGCAGACAATTGCCACTTAGGCTTAGTTGACACGTCTCAATTGCTTCAAAGCTGAGCCTCCTGAGCTGAATGCCTCATCACCAATAAGCGCCTCAGGAATGATTGGGATCGAAATTCAAAGAATGACTGCCAATTGGATAAGGAGTGCCCTCAGAAGTATTTGCGGACACTTGCAGACCAAATGGAATCGATCAATAATATTCGAAAAGTGAAGTGCTAAAGGATATGATTCTCGAGAAAAAGTCTGCCAAATAGAAAGGGTGGAATACGAAGGGAGATTTTTATTTTGGAGGACACAAGCGAAAATAAGGTGTTGTGACAGGAGGTACAGTGGGTGACACAAGCACACATAGATCTCATAATATAAGGTCGCTGCATCAAATTAATCCTTAATTTCCTTATTGTTCAAAAAAAAATCGGATTTTATTATTAAATTTACTTGTATTTTGACAATCTATAGAATTTGAGCAGAAGGTACCTCAAAGGCCCCATTGCAGTCTGTCAGCTTGAGACAGAATTACCAACCACACTAGCGCTATCCACGTCAACAGAATCTGTCTATAAACCCAAGTTTATTGGAGTAGAAGAAGGAAACTTGGAAAAATCCTTGGAGGGATCCTTGGGGTCTGTTATTCCTCATAAAGTACGGAACGTAGAAGGTTCACTTCATAGAGGGATCTATGGCGTCTTAGAGACAAGGAAACCCAACTAATTGTCTACAATGTGAGAAATGAGAGTGGCAGGTACCTCGAAAGTCTTATTACAGCCTGTCAACTAGAGAAATATTTTGTTTTTTCTTATTATGCATTTATTATTTCGTTTTTTTTTACACAATCGATAGTTAGAGTATCAAGGTAGCCAACATCTATCAGTTTTGACTTTAGCAGGTAAAAATCAGACTTCCAAAAAGATACCTCAGGGTATTAAGGGTTAATGGTCGATGGCATCAATATCAGATATATCGTATTAACTTAGTATTGAATTTATCATTTTTTTAAAATAGTATTATTAGTTGGCTGAATGTTAATGAAAAGAAGGATAAATGTTAAGTAAATGATAAGTTTGAAAAGCATTGAGTGGAATCCTGAAGTAGTACAACTTTATTTTGAAAAGGCAGGCAACTGCGAATGCTTCAGGTCATGTTTTCTATCAGCGGGATTGATGGAATCGATGCGGAAAGTGCAAAATCTGGGATTAATTGATACCAACAAGAACAACGAACACGAGTGGTTGCGCCTCAGGACGTGTGGTGCGTTAGCCTATCTTCCCGTGGACGACGAAGATGAAGGTTGGTGCCATTCGAGCGACGACATGTACTTCAAGAAAACTGGTGGAATTTTATGCTAACTGACCACTGGCTTGAAAAGATCGCACCTATTGGAACTGTCATGAGATAAAACACAGTACTAACAACTTCGGAGAGGTGGAACCCCACATTTAACCGTCTGATGAAAACCCCTCACAAAACCGTTTTGAAACTTCTGCGAAAGTTGAAGACGGAAGCGATTTCCAGCGACCATAAAAGAGCAGACCGACGAACAAACCTGGGGTTGGACGGAAAAAAGAATAAAAAAAAAAATGCGTAGTTCTCGACAAGAAAATCGTCGTATCTACCAACTGTCGAAAGATCTCGACACTTGCCTCACCCGATTGGCATTGTGTTACTACATTCCAGTAGGAGGAGAATCTAGGAACAATATACAAGAGTCAAATCAGTCAAATCCCCAACTTTTAAACACGCCACATGTGTTCGATTCATCTTCCAGTCCTAAGCCTTGAAGAAGTGTGAACGGAAGTTCCCCAGAGAAATGGAAATAAAAAAGTGTATGCAAGTGTCCCGAGTTTTCGCAAAGATGTTCGAAAAAGCGACTTTTAATGAGGAGTACGCATGTGTGACGTAGGTACGCATCTGCCACCAATCAGAAAACAATTTTTCCGCCATCTTAGAATCTGAAGAGAGATATATCCGGAGCTTTTACATTCGTATGTACCTTTGATTTTGATCATACTGATCCTACTTACATACATAAAGAGACTTCGTTTCTACATGAATGAGGGAAGTTTAGGAGGAAATATCTACGGAAGATGAAAGGTGTGTACCCACACATCAGAAATTCCAAAATTTTCAATACTACTTTTTATGATTACGCATTTCACTTTTAATATTTTTGTCAATCGGTTAACCTCGGGAGAACAGACGATTAATCCGAATTTTGAAGTAATTTCCCAACCAAAAAACACTGAATAGAAAGTTTCACGATTTTAAACCCGTAATTCTTACGAAAAACTTACGCTGTAATCATAATGGTTAAAACAAACCACTAATCGATTCACTCACGTTTCTTCAAGGAAATAAGAACGAGACTCCCACAAACATTGGGTACTCAATCGAGGCGTACCATAGTGAACAATAAAACAGAGATTAATCGATGAAAAAGTATGGTAAAATGGACTATAAAAAATATAAGGTTTCTATTCTAGCTTTCATTGCGATAAGCCCTCGATTCTGTTTTAATTGTCCATTCTATAGCATGGCTATTGACATTGATATGGAGTACATAATCCAATACTTTTCGACATTCTTCCATAAATAGAGGGATCTTTTTGAATTACGTTTTGAATACCAATTACCATTCATTTCAGTCTTATCATACCGCGTACTGTTCATCTATAATGATTTATTTCATATATTCAAATTAACATTTTTTTCTTCTTCTTCAATGATATCGGAGAATGACGAAAAAAAAACCATTGAATACTAATTCGACGAACAACTAATTAATAATTCCACGTTTTTAGAACCTCAAGGAACCACAAAGAGGGATTTTAGAATCTGAAATCCGACTGTCTGAAACCCCGCTTTAAAATGGGAAAGATAAAATACAAAAATAATGACTTCAAAGTCCGAATCTACGTAGTATGTTAGCGCTTTTGGTAATCGAGGTTTCCCTACGTATCAGTAGATCATTCAGAAGAGGGATGAGTGAGTGACAACAGTGATCCAGTGACAACACTGGTAGTTATGGAAATGGGGATTCTCCACGGTTGAGGATGAAAAAAGTTCGACTCTCCAGATCAAGGTTTCAGGGGGGCGATCAACTCGATTATCGATGTCTGTATTTTGTTTCCAACTATCGATCTAATAATTATTATTAGCAGAATTTAGGATTCAAGGGAAAAATACTGATATTTTCAATAATAATTTTTCAAATTACCGATTAATCAAAGTCAACATTGTTTTAAATTACAATATTTTCTGTGTGCATTTCTTCGGTACCAAACTTCCCGAGAATCCAAAGTTCCACCCTTTCATTTTTCTTTTTAAATACCAAGATGGATTTCTGGGCTCAAAGTTGTATCTAACAAAAGCAACAAATACTACTAGCATGTTCATTTTTCTAACTTTTGTTGAATACAATTGTGTCCACGTCTACCATGTCTCAATCTCAAAGTAACTTGCACAACCCTCATAAGGGACAGTCTTCATACCAACCCGCACAATCCCTGAAAATGTCATCGAAATCGGATGGAAAATGTAGAAGTTATGGCTGTTATAAGGTTTTTACGTTTGCGCATGCGCAGAGGCTACTATTCATCCGGAGATGATGATTTTCATAGGGGACTATCTTCACGCTTCACTTCGTATAGTTTTGCCCGTTACAAGGATTTTGACAGACTTGCACAAATACAGACAGACACCGAACCAAAATTGTTCAGGAAGGCCTAAAACGTAAAAAGCGAGAAAATTTGAGTTCGAAGAAACCTTTTTTTCTACCTTGGAAAGTCAAAACACTGCTTCCGCTACTTGGGAAGACCCGGGAGGAATAACCATTTATCAAGTTTTAACGAGATAAAATGTTTATATCCAGAAAATATTTCAAGTATGCACTAATGTGTACTCACTCCAATGGGCTCTCGGGGTTGGCAACTTTGATGCTGCTATTCCTCTTGTGAGGGTACCTGCACTGTAGAAACTGGTACATTCTAGCGCACCACACTGGAAACAACCGGCCACAGAAACGCCCCAATAAATCCGACCATTCATCGGCACTTGAACCAAATATGTCACAAAAGATCAACAGTACAATGTATGTCTATCAACCACGTACAATGAATTATTGACCTCGTTGACATTTCGCCAATAAAAGTTGTCATTCAAGTTCTGCAATGAGCAGGCTGAGTTTCATTCGATTTTAGTGGAAAATTAAATGATCTAATAACTCAAGCGTAATTCGAGTAGATACAAGTTCAAATTGACGAAAGAAAATTCGTTTGAATCAAAATCAAATGAAAGTTCGGGATTCATGCAAGTTTCATGGAATTTATTTAAAATGAGATTCCGGTGGATTCACGGAATAACCCTGAAAAAGTAATTGAAAGCCACAACATGATAAATTAACGCGGACTCAAGACAATGGACAATCAAAGTCTTTCTCATTCCTAACATCAGAAGTAATATTTATGAACGTGATTTATGAATTTATGAAATTAATGTGGATCTGGCTTTGCATTGGAATGATGGAAACACATCGAAACGTTTTATAAAAATAATAATCAATGCTAAAAGGCGTAGCTAACCCGGAGAATCGAGATTTCATGGATTCTTGAAAACTAATATCGAATTATGGAGCAAGAGATTGACTAAAGGGAATTATGATGAGCACTCGGTCAGAAATCAGGTGATTTGGGAATTCACGGGAACAGTGCGAACACAGTATCACAGTTAACAACCCATATGGGTGTCCACAAACGCCCTAAGAACGATCTGCGGTTGATTCAGATCTGCAACACGGTGAACCGGAGAAATTTAACGGAATCTCGGAAATGGAATAACACGGATACGAGAGAATTTCATCCAGGGAAGAGAGAGGTTCACGAGAGGCCCTTCACGGGAAGACTGAGCCGAAAAAGGCGGTAGCTGCCAACTCCGAAGCATCCGGAGTATTTATAATACTCGGGCCTAAAAACCCTCAGCGGGTGCACTTCCCGTCCACCCAGCCATTGAATATCCTCGAAAAAATTTGGGATAAAGCCAGGGGGAAAAAGCTTCTTTGTTTTATTCCACATGGTACGTACGTGTGTTTGACGAGGCGGAGAGATTCCTTTGAAAATTCAACGCATACCTGGCTAGTCGGGTGATTCTCATACAAAACAGACTAGGCCATTCACCTTTAAATTGAGTGTGTCAGGCACCAGAACATGAGCGATGGAAACGTTGATGAGAGGTCAACACTGTGTGCCGTTTCAAGCGGACACTAGCTTCGCCGTCTTTTTCGGTTTATTATTATTATTATCATTATTATTATTATTATTATTATTATTATTATTATTATTATTATTATTATTATTACCTTTATTATTACTACAGCAACTTGAGAGTGCACAATGGGAGACAAAAAACCGCTGCAAATTATTACACATTGGTTTATTATTTTACTGAACAGATCTCTAGGCTGCAAAGAACACGGCTTTTCCATTTTTAAACCTAACAACCTTAATTTTGTTCACTAGGTATCAAGTTTATTTTGACAGAAAGTACTTATCAGCGAAACATCATAATCTGGGAGTTTTCGGTGCCCTCATACACGAAATTTGGTTCTTGGTTGCTAGGGAAGCACAACTGAGTCACATAAAACACTATTCGACGAAACGAACAAAGATCGCAGTTCATCACCTGAACTTAGTTCAGCCGAACAGAGATTTGGCCTATTTTCGTCCGTGAATATTCAATTGCGACTCACACTGTTTTCAGCACTGTCTCGCCTGAACTTCCTCGAAATCTCGAACAACTTTTGGGAAATAATTGTACACACCTGCAGATTATTTTTGACAAACTAAAAACTTAGCTATTATACAGGGTGTTCATAAAAGAATGCCCTAGTTTCAAAAATCTGTATTTCTGAAAATATTTAATTTACACACATGAAATTGGTCCCAAATGAAAGATTATAATTCACAGTTTTTTTCCCATACCTACAAATGTTCTATATGTCCACCTCCAGCAGCACGAACGACGTAAATGCGGTAATTAAGCTCATCCCAGACCCTCATTAGCATGTCGGGTGTCACACTTAGTACTGCAGCTTGAATACGCATACGAAGATCCTCTAGATTTGTCGGTAGAGGAGGTACATACACCTTGTCTTTGATGTACCCCCATAAAAAATATATACGAACTATACCCTGATTTTGGTTTATTATTTTCAATAATAAGCCTTTGGAATCTAGCAAGAACCAAATTTTAACCCCCCCCCCCCCCCCCACACAAAAATTTGATGTTTAACGTTTCAAGATACGTAGAATCAGAAAATCGAATAAAAAATTTTCCGTCCGTCAGCCGTACGCGGCACTTTTCTTAGCAAGCCTGGACCGATTTGGTTTAAATTTGGTATGTGGGCTCCATTTGGGGTCTAGTTGTGCAGCTAAGCTTTTGGTTGATGTCAGTCACTTCTAAGGGGTGAAAATTAAGGGTTGAAATTTTCAAGAGTGCCCTAGCTCGAAAACTCTCGAAATATTGTAGTATTGTTTTTTCACAAATATAAAAAAGTATTGAATTTTTGAAATTTTTTGAGACCACCCGGAGCTCTGCAGGACAAACCGTTCGCTCCCTAAGACAACTTAAGGGTTTTCCATCGATAAAACAGAAACACGAATGTGAATCACAAAAGAGGTCTAATCTCCATTGAATTTTTACCTAACCATAACGCGATTGCTGTTCGTTTCTTCGATTTGTATTCAGTTTTGCTTTCTGAGCAACCAGTAATCAAATTTCCATATGAAGCTCTCTATTTTTCGAATCGAGTGTGAAGCGTTTAGTTCTTTCTAATAGGTAAAAAATTTTGGTAGGTAAAAAATTGTTGTCTTCTGTATAGATCACTGGTTCTCCATCAATAGCACCTACCACCATCTGTGTTCTCCCTTGACCCTCCCTCTCAAATTTCAGCTTCCTGCCTTCAAAAGGATTGAAAATGGCTTCGGAGCTCACTCAGCTGATCAGTGATCTGAAGAGTGAAGAAGAATTCTTCTCGAATGCTGGAGACGCCTGGAAGAGCACTGATCAGCTGAGTGAGCTCCGAAGCCATTTTAAATCCTATTGAACGCAAAAAGCTGAAATTTGAGAGGGAAGGTCAAGGGAGAATACAGATGGTGGTAGGTGCTATTGATGGAGAACCAGTGATCTATACAGAAGGGTGATCTATACAGAAAATAATAAACCTTTGGGCAATGATTTGCAGCGTTTTAATATTTAATTTTCAAAAGTAATAATTGGCGCCTATGAAAAATAATTTTGAATGCGCCTAGTTAAATAAAGAAAGCGAATCACACTCGTGTTTCTGCTTTATCATTCGTCCCAACTTTAGTACTATAAATAGGGAGCGAACGGTTGGTAGTGCAGAGCTCTGGGTGGTCTCATTCGATTCTGAAAATTCAATACTATTTTGAATTGCTGAAACTACCTTTATATAAAAACATTTGAACTAAGCCGTTTTGAAAATGTCAATCCCTATTTTTCACACCTTGACCTTGACTGACACTAACCAAAAAGCTTCGGGGCACTAGGCCCCAAATAGAGCCCATGTATCTAAATTTAAATCTAAATTCAACCAAAATCGGTCCATGGTAATCAAGAGAAGTAATTCGATTTTCGAATTGAAATTTCCAGTTTTGAATTTTCCACTTTTTTCCAGTTCTTAACTATCACTTCTAACTATGATAATTTCTAACTGGCTATTTAAAATAGGTTGAAATACTTTGAGGGTAGCTGGAGCTGTGTAAGTTGAATAATTACGAAGAAGCAGCAAGTGAAAAATCTACTTTTTTCCAAAAAGTGAAATGTTCGTGTTACATACACTCGCAAAACAACTCATTTTACAAGACAGTAAAGACATATGAATTTGAAAGGATTAGCTATGTGCCACACCGACTTGGCAGACGTTTTGCTTCCGAGTCTACCAAGGTAGAGGAAGCATTGTTTTCACTTTTCAAGGTTGAAAAAAATGTTCTCCAAAATCAAAATTTCCACTCGCGTTTAACGTTTTAGACCTCCCAGGACAATTTTGGATTCGTGTCTTCCATGAATTCCTTGAAACAGCTATAACTCCTGTATTTTTCCACCCGAATTCGATGAAATTTTCAAAGATTATACGGATTGGCGTGAAGATGGTCTCCAATGAAAAGTATAGTCCACAGACATATAAGTAGTCTCTCCGCATGCACGAACGTAAATCCATTGTAACAGCCATAACTGCTACATTTTTCATCCCAATGCGATGAAATTTTCAGGGATTGTGCAAGTTGGTGTGATGATGATCCCCTATGAGGTGCAAGGTATTTAGAGATTGATGTTTTGAGATTAGTGTGCATCGGATCATCTATGCAATATGGATAAGAGGAAACTATGTGCCACGCCCACTTGGAGGGCTTTTTCTTTGCTTTCAATGGGGTGTGCGCATGGGTCGGAAAAACTGGTTATTGTTATTTTAAATCTAAACTAGACCTCAGTCTGAGAATTTTGACACCAATCGCAACCTTCTAGCGTGAGACGAACTCTTTCTATGATTTTTCAAAGTTTCGAATTTTTATGACGTCACGGTGGGCGGGGGGGGTCCCAAATGCCTCCCGCCTGGGCGGGGGACCCCCCCCCCCGCCCACCGTGACGTCATAAACATTCGAAACTTTGAAAAATCATAGAAAAAGATCAACTCATCCAAAAAGAGAACGGCTGGTGTCAAAATTCACAGGATGTGGTCGACTTTCGATCAAACATTTTTAAAAAATCAGGCGCACCACCCATTGTTTCGATTATGCTTCGAATTTTCGCTTAAACGTTTCGAATCATTTCGTCTACATCTTCAAGCCCATTCTAGGTGAAAATGGACTCTTCCTTAACCCACACGTTCTATTACCAGGTGATTATTATACTATGTTGAGTACCGACATCCATCCGAGTTCGTTTAAAACTATTCGGCAACAATAGGTAATTGCCTGTTTGACCCAACGTTAAAATATTTCAAATTGGATGGTTAGATGAGATGATGCACAAATAAAATTATACTCATAAACTTTCTTATTGTATTTATTCAATGACCGGGCAAAAATGGCATTATTAACTAGGTACCGACAAAAGAAATGGTTATATTCGAAAATAAAAAAATAATAATCAACTCACAATAATATTAGGTAACTAGACTGCTAAACATTCTGCTCAACATTTTTCTTCAAGAAAAGATGAACTCAACTTCTATTCTTTATTATTTGTTACCGCACAGTATATTTTAACGATATTCCATAGTAGATATCACGAAGCAAACCAATAATAATTATTAATTTTATGTAATCTTATATTCCAACAAGATCAACAGCAGCAAGGTTGGATTCTTTGCGGAACGCAAAACCTTTCTCCTGCGTTTCATCTGCCTGTTTCTTTCAGAGTCCACCAAGTTAGCGGAAGAAAAGTTTAAAACTTTTCAAGGTTTAAAAAAAAGTGCTCCAACATCAAAATTTTTACTCCCGTTTTACTTTTTAGACTTCAGGCGCTTTAGGTTAAACTCATGTAACGGCCATAACTTCTACATTTTCCGTCCGAATTCGATGAAATTATTAGGAATTGTAAGGATGAGACTCAGAGAGAGAACGATTTAATGGTAAATACTGCACATGCGTCTACGAGAAATCCACAATAAGCTTAACTTTAGAGCTGATTCGATGCGATTTCCAAGAGTTGTGAAGATGAGGCTCAGAATGGTTCGCTTTCTCCGTCATGAGATTACCGAATTTGTACCCAACAAGTATATAAAACACCACTCAGGTGGTAGATACTTGGAGATAGAAGTTTTGAGATTGTCAACCTTGTATCGGATCGTCTATGCAATCGGGTAATGGATCCGAGGAAGCTATGTGCCATACCCACATGGCAGGCGTAGGAAGCAAAATTACCAAAGTCGAGCTACTAGATTATGAGATAATTGTATAAATCAATTTTGCGCGTGCCTAGACGTTTTGGTATATTATTTTCAATAATGAACCATTGGACTAGAGCAAGAAAAAATTTTCAACTCGCCCTCAAAATTTGATATTATACGTTTCTAGGTACGTAGAATCTGAAAATGTAATGTCCGCAGTACGCGGCACTTTTCTTAGCAACCATGGACCGATTTAATGATAGTACGGTTGGTAGGTAAAAATTAAAAAATTTAAAAAAAAGCTGCAAATTATTTCACAAAGGTTTATGATTTTCCCGTATAGATCACTGGTCTGCAAAGATCACAACTGTGCCATTGCCAATTATAGAACTACTACCTTCATAATGAAGTTTGTTTGGAAGAAATTAACTTCCCTCACTCGATTCAAAACTTATTACACAAATAGTAAACTTGTACAATAATGAATTATTATAATTAATAATAAGGCTCAAATATTGTAAAGTTGAAATACAAATTTTAGCGTATTTAATAAATATTGAGCAAAAAAAGATGCCAACAGCACGCGGTTTTCCCAGGCGGTCACCCATCCATCGAGATCCATGTTTGACAGTTGCAGTCCACCAGAACTCATAATAAAACCACCATTACTGCTCAAAATGTATTTAAAAAAATCCCAAGTGGATATAAGCCCGTTTGAAATAAAACTCCTCTATTATTGAAAATATCGGAAGATCTATTAGGAAACGCTTGCATACGAGTCTGCAACACATTGAAACATTTTCATGCCCCCCCCCCTCCCCTCCCGAGACATCTGGGAGCTCGATTTTCGACTCAGCTGATCTGGGAGCTCGATTTTCGACTCAGCTGATCTGGGAGCTCGATTTTCGACTCAGCTGATCTGGGAGCTCGATTTTCGACTCAGCTGATCTGGGAGCTCGATTTTCGACTCAGCTGATCTGGGAGCTCGATTTTCGACTCAGCTGATCTGGGAGCTCGATTTTCGACTCAGCTGATCTGGGAGCTCAATTTTCGACTCAGCTGATGTGGTAATATCAAACTGTAAAGTACCAACCTAACTGTAAAGTACCTACCTGTAAAGTACCTAACAACTTCACTTCTGATGGTCATAATCATCATTGTGGCGACTTGGGACAAATTTCGTCGCAACAAATTTCGTCGCATCAAATTTCGTGACGATTTTGACATTTTCATGTCTTTCATATGGCACATAAAAAAAAAATCGTCACGAAATTTGTTGCGACAAAATTTGTCCCAAGTCGCCACAATGATGATTATGACCATCAGAAGTGAAGTTGTTAGGTACTTTACAGGTAGGTACTTTACAGTTAGGTAGGTACTTTACAGTTTGATATTACCAGATCAGCTGAGTCGAAAATTGAGCTCCCAGATCAGCTGAGTCAAAAATCGAGCTCCCAGATCAGCTGAGTCGAAAATCGAGCTCCCAGATCAGCTGAGTCGAAAATCGAGCTCTCAGATCAGCTGAGTCGAAAATCGAGCTCCCAGATCAGCTGAGTCGAAAATCGAGCTCCCAGATCAGCTGAGTCGAAAATCGATCTCCCAGATCAGCTGAGTCGAAAATCGAGCTCGAATTAGTAGTTTATGGGAGGTATGTAGTTCATGTGTCGGGAGGGGTGGGTGGGGGGGGGGGGCATGAAAATGTTTCAATGTGTTGCAGACTCGTATGCAAGCGTTTTTAATCGAAATTCCCACCCTTTTTTTTGACATTTTCATGTCTTTCATATGGCACATAAAAAAAAATCGTCACGAAATTTGTTGCGACGAAATTTGTCCCAAGTCGCCACAATGATGATTATGACCATCAGAAGTGAAGTTGTTAGGTACTTTACAGGTAGGTACTTTACAGTTAGGTAGGTACTTTACAGTTTGATATTACCAGATCAGCTGAGTCGAAAATTGAGCTCCCAGATCAGCTGAGTCGAAAATCGAGCTCCCAGATCAGCTGAGTCGAAAATCGAGCTCCCAGATCAGCTGAGTCGAAAATCGAGCTCCCAGATCAGCTGAGTCGAAAATCGAGCTCCCAGATCAGCTGAGTCGAAAATCGAGCTCGATTTAGTAGTTTATGTAGTTTATGGGAGGTATGTAGTTCATGTGTCGGGAGGGGAGGGGGGGGGGGGGGGCATGAAAATGTTTCAATGTGTTGCAGACTCGTATGCAAGCGTTTCTGCACGCTTCCGCCGAAATCAGGCAGTTATTTCCCCATGGTTATTCCTAGTGTTAAACGTTTTAATCAAAAGTATCGATACAAATATCGTTATCGATACCAAAAAAGTATCGATACTCCAATATTTCAGGCAAAAGTATCGATACCAATATATTGATATGAGTTTTTTTTAATCAAAAGTATCGATACAAATATCGGTATCGATACCAAATAAGTATCGATACCTCCGATATATCGGTGGTATCGTGCCATCCCTAAGTGGGTGTAGCACATAGCCTCCTCGTAACCATAACCCAATTGCATAGATGATCCGATGCATATTAGTTAATCTCAACACATCAATCTCTAAGTACCTTCCACTATACGCTAATCTGAACAATCCTGAGAAATTTCGTCGAAATCGGATGGAAAATGTGGAAGTCACGGCCGTTCAGGGCCGTGAAGGAATTCACGTTTGCGCACGAGCAGAAACTACTTTTATGTGCCATATGAAAGACATGAAAATGTCAAAAAAAACCACGTACCTACAGCGATCCCATTTTGGTCTGCTAAAATTTGAACTGATATTAGGCCTCATTTGTGATTCACACTCGTGTTTCTGATTTATCGTAAGCCTGACCCGTAAGCACGTTCTCGTAGGGAGCGATCGGTTTGTCCTACAGAGCTCCGCGTGGTCTCTAAAAATTATAAAAATTTTCATCACCATAGAATCATAATTCATTGTATTATTGTCGGAGATAAGGGATTGACCACAAAAAGACAGCTCTGAAACTAAAATGCGAGTAAAAATTTGTAGTTTGGGGTCCCAAATTTTCTTGACACCAATGCTTTCCCATTTTCAATAGTAAGAAAGTAAAATAGCATGTTACTCACTCTAATTTTGGTTTATTATTTTCAATAACAAACCATTGGAATCGAGCAAGAAAAAAAAAATTAACCCTACCTCAAAATTGTATGGTTTACGTTTCAAAGTATAGGAATCCGATAAACGAATTTGAAAAAATCCGCCGTACGCGGCACTTTTTTTTTAGCAACTATCGACCGATTTGGTTGAAATTTGGTATAAAGGGGTACATTTGGGGTCTAGTTGTGCCGCGAAGCTTTTGGTTGATGTCAGTCACTTCTGAGGGGTGAAAATTCAGGGTTGAAATTTTCAAGAGTGCCCTAGCTCGAAAACTCTCGAAATAAAGGTATAGCTCTGTAGAACAAACCGTTTGCTATGAGAACCTGGGTCGGACTTATGATAAAACAGAATCGCGAGTGTGAATTACCCTAGAGGTCTAATCTCCGTTGAAATTTTAGCGTGCGATTGCTATTCATTTCTTCGAGTTGTATTCAACAAACAACCTTACATAGCAACCAGTAATCAAATTTCCATATGGAGTAACCCCAACTACCTATTTCTTCGAATCGAGTGTGAAGCGTTCATTTCTTCCACTTGATTGTGAAAGTGTGAAGGCAGTATGTGTAGTAGGGAGGTAGTACCTATGGTTGGCACAAAACAAACAAAAAATTGGAAAAATAGTGAAAATGGCATGTGATCTTTGCAGGCGAGCGGTCTATACAGAAAAATAATAAACAGCGAAATAATTTGCAGTGTTTTTCCCTAAAAAACTCTACATCTTCCATTACAGTAATGTGTACTGTACGTATAATCCAACATTGAGTGAGGCTCGGACGTCATACAAAAATTACCTTTTGGTTTCCATAAAGGCTGATTTGATGGCATGATCCGTCCCGAATCAAAATAATAACCACTAGAAAAAATCTACCTGGCGAAAATGAGCCAGACTATCAGAGAAGGACTCGTTAGTACTAACGTCCTGCCTTAATTTGTTTTTAACCAATTTCGAACGGTATAAAAAACACGTTGGTACTCTGGATCTATATAAGAATCCCACCCACGCCTTAGTGGACCGTAGAGGAGATACCACAGTATCTGGGAGGCGAAGGAACGAAATGTTTCTTGCAATCCTTTTAGGTCTTGCAGCGACCACCGCCGCTCTCCCGCTTGTCCGAGAGGTAAGTCAAAAGTACTCAAAATACAATTATTATCAAAGTTTTTGAAGTCAACCAGAGCCATGAGGATAGTTAGGTACACGTCTTGAAACATGACTTTAGGGGTAGTTGGAAAGTCAATAATTTGGAGGACTTTTATATGATTTACTTTCAATTGTGACATTCTCGTGTAGTTTAAAGGATTTCTTCTTTTTATGGGCTCCACAACTTCTAGTACTCCACGCCTTAGGAGGAATATCCATAGGGCCTGAATCATACGGAAAACATCCTAAAATAACAATTTTCGTGTAGATGGTCAAGAAGAAACCACATTTTTAACCTCGATTTGTGTTTCAGAGCTTTTTGAACAATTATGGTACCGTAACTATCAGCCTGTCCGAGGCAAAACCATTTTTACGAGCAGTTTATTACAACCATAAACAACTCTCCACTTTTGAAAATGTTTAATATCTAATGAGTTAGTGAGGTACCGATTACAAGATTGGAATTTTCCACACACAAAAAATTAATAATGATAACAATAAATTAATTAATAACATCAAGAGTAAACTATAATAATACAATAACAATGACTATTAACATAGAAAGTTGTTGTTGAAGAAATGTTTGATTATACACAACGGATCAAATCCCCAGCATAAAACTGGATTTTTACGATCACGTTGGTTGTTTTCCGAGTTGACAAATACAACAAATACGTTGATAAATTGTTTCTTTTGGAACCTGCCCCAAACTACCCTTCTAAACTTGAGCTAAATCGAGTTAATATATGGTGTAAAAATCAACACACCATTCTAATGAAAAGCTGACGATTGGATTTATAAGGGACCGTGAAGGGGGTCGGACGTTGATTTCGTAAGCCCATGACAAGGCATTGATCAGACCGACAAAACCACTAGTAATTATAAAATTCCTAATTTTAAACCTCCTAAAATATTAAGAGATTCATTTTATGTTCCTCGGGTTATAATCCATGGTCAGTTGAATTAAAAGAGCGGTTTTCTTCTTCAGTCCGAAAAATTCGTCGAGTTTAAAAAGCTTTTTCAATACTATCTTTTTCAAGAAGTAAAATAAAATTCGTCGTCATTGCTTTCCTGAGGTTTAATATGACCTCACCCTCTGTTTTATTACAGCAAAAAACCTCCTTACAGATGGAAAATCTAATTTTTGTTTTTGAAATTTGTAAACACATAGGTGTATTTCAAAACACATTGATGAGTAAATGATAAATTTATCAGGACCAAGTGTGAGACTGTACATTTTACATTTTTTTATACATTTTACTCACGAATACATGAGAACGAATTCCTTGCAGTGAATCTTCCTTCGCCTTCCCTCTCCATGGTAAAGTAAACAAGAAAACATTTTGCAACTTCAGTTTAGCAGATAGACTTGTAGATATTTGGGGCCAGAAAAAGTTTAAAGGTATTCGTACTACGGATCATAGAGATTCACTTCCATGTTTCCGATCACTCGCCAGTGGGTGATCAAAATCACGAAAGTTGATCTCTATCAGTGGTGAACTGGATCAGCTTTTGGTACCTATTATAGGTACTAATCACAAGATTGTGGTAAAAAAACTCAAAAAACGATTTTGGTGGTTAGATATTGTTTATTGCTGTGGCGGTTGGGGTGTATGTAGTAAAATTGAATGAACCCACCCATTAATCCATACTTAACATATAATCAAAAATACTTAACAAAATATCAAACTATCAACTAAAAACCAACTTAGCTAGTTTGGAGACAGTAAGAAGAAATAATTGGAAGTTATTCACAACTTAAAACATTCCATTCCTGACTTCATGCTTTTGCATTGAAACCTTGGAATAACCAAAATCTCGGAAATAATAAAAATCCTAGTACAGGCTGGCTTGTAGCTTCAAGAAGGGGGGCTTTTGAATTTGCCGCTAAAAATAATATACTACTGTTGAACTGTATTACTGTATACAGTATTATACTGTATACTGTATACAGTAATACAGTTCAACAGTAGTATATTATTTTTAGCGGCAAATTCAAAAGCCCCCCTTCTTATTCATTCAGTATACAGTATTATACTGTATACTGTATACAGTAATACAGTTCAACAGTAGTATATTATTTTTAGTGGCAAATTCAAAAGCCCCCCTTCTTGAAGCTACAAGCCAGCCTGTACTAGGATTTTTATTATTTCCGAGATTTTGGTTATTCCAAGGTTTCAATGCAAAAGCATGAAGTCAGGAATGGAATGTTTTAAGTTGTGAATAACTTCCGATTATTTCTTCTCAAATAGAACTAATACAGAATATACTAAATACAGTATATACTGTATTAGTTCTATTTGAAGCAATACTGTTGAACTCGGTAACACTGACTCTAACTTGCACTGAATTAATTAAACAATTAATTTGACTCAATTTATTTAGACTTTCCTACGCAGAAGGTGAAGGGAGGAGTGAAAGGGTTGTCAGTTTGTCGCCATTCCCGTTTGAGGTAGGTAAATTTGTGGCAAATTGAGAAAGGTCTGATTCCTTCAGGAGAATGAGTAGAGCAAGGTAGAAACAATTATTGCCAAGGTTCGAGGTGAAGGAAGTAGTGTTCTCTTCTGCGAGGTAGAACCTTTGAGAAGTTCGGAGAATTCCTTATAAAGGTACCTCGAAAGTTACGTGGGAGAGATGGCCGAGAAAGGCACCTGAAATGCACGTTTACTCCGGAATGCCTTCCATCTGAGTTTATTCAGAAATGTACCCAAAGGTTGAAAGGTGGAATCCACATAATATCGAAATTGTCTTTGATTTCAGGTGGCTAACGAGAATGAAGGGGTGAATTTACCTATTTACAAGTCCTGGTTCAATCCGTATAGCAGCAACGTTTTTGGGTCCCAATATGCAAGTGTTCATCTTGACAGGTGAGTATGAGAATATTATCGATGTGCAAACAAAAGCAGTGTTCGAAATTTTATTATAATCAGTGAAAAAGGTGCAGGATCGTCTATTTTCATGTATGGACGAATAGTACCAAGACTAAGAAAATGGAGTAAAAAATAATGATGTAATTTTCCGTACATCGTCTCTCTGTCAATAATTGTCTCAGAGTGGCGGAGTCAGGACGAAATTCCTTGCAGCTGAGGCATCATTTAAGAATTATGATAGGAGCTAATGAGGTCTCTTCATTTGAGAAGGCCCTATCCATCTACCTTATATTTCATCTCCTTGCACATATTATTATTTCTTTTATTTATTTATTTAGTTTTTTGGAAAGAGACAATAGAGGGGTTCTAATTCAAGTTTAGACACTCAACTACTAAATACTCATGAGAGGAGGGAACAATTTCAAAAATGTGGCATCAAAGAATCAAAACTTGATTCTTTAGATAAATAGGTATCAATAAATATGATGATCGGCCCAACAATCAATTCTCTGTCAAATTGATTGGGAATGAGGTCTTCAGGGATAAAACTTATCCTTAGCTGAGCTTTCGGTAAATTTATCACCTTCCTCAGGGCTCGAAGGGTGTGTTACCGAGTGAACATCACACCAGCGTCAATCAACAACCAGGTAATTAAAGATGCCATCATAACTAGTGGGAAATAAGGATTTGGAGCTATTACAGGTAGAGGGGAACCATTTCTAGATATAAATCTGAAGTAAAAAATGTGAGGATCTGCAGTTTAGAGGAGAACAGTGTTAATTAAACATTTTATACAACAATTAATAGCTCTGAGGAAGGTGATAGATTTACCGAAAGCTCAGCCATGGAAGAGTTTCATTTTTGTTTTACTTTATTTACGTGAGTGTTGATTCCCGTAAGTCACCACTGGCAGTTGATATATTGTAAGAAAGGAGCAAATAAACTACATGTCAGTCGTAACCAACGCAATAGGTAACTCAAAGTGTTTTTTAAAATTAATTGATTTAGACATTCTTGCAAGCAACCGATTCGCTTGTACAAAAATATATTCTACTATTTGAATTTTAATAGATATAAAATGAGATGCACGCGGTGAGAAAACCAACTCAACTCTTTATTCTCACATTTTTCTTGGAGCCTCTTTCAAAACTCCTTGGTTATTAAAAAATAACATATGCTGTGATACTACACTGAAGAAGTGAAAATCATTATTCAACTAGGTAGTTACAATTCTGAATGGTATAAATCTTATCTTTCGAAAATCCAATAATGGATATTTATGGCACAGTAAGTATAATATTACTAGCTATGAAGTTGTGTTGACACATTCCAATAAAAAATGGAATAAAAAAAGTTATTTAATTAAAGTTAGAATTTAATGCTATTTATAAAGATTTACAAAGAAGTTGAATTTATTTTGATGGTTATTAGGTCATTATTAAGAAAAATAAGAACTTCTCATACATTTCATTCCGTTTATTGGCTCCCACAATAGAATATTTTGTTGAATGGTCTTCTTGAACTAGTTAAACAATTATTGCATAACATAATCAACGAAAATCTTCACAATGAAATACGAAAGAAGAGGTAGGTTTTGTGGGTATGGAAATATCAAGAATACCTCATTTATCGATCTTTTTCTGAGAAATTTCCTTAAAAACATTCAAACCTCATTTTTGTTTCGTTCTCTAACTGAGAGTTTAACAATAGAACGATAAAGCCTTGGACGCAATATTATTTTGCTGTCGTAACGACGGAATACCGATCTCATGTTTCATCTCAAGACTTTGAAAGTGACGAGCCAGGGTTCACTCACTGTGTCTCTTGGCTAGAGAGATAAAACTCTTCAGGTGATCAAGCTTATTCTTTCGAAGCCGAATTTAACCAAACAAGTGGTGAAAAATAAATTATAGAGTTTAACTGCAATAACAACCGTTAAATAAGCACAAACCACCATAATAAATATGATTTTTGATAGGTTGACTGGTCGGTTTTTAGTTAAGTTGAATTTGCTCTCCAGCTATCAGGTGGTTCCTTAGAAATTGAGAAAAAAATCGCAGAATTAACAACCAAGTGCAAACCCCATTGAAAGATAGGTCATTATAGTTTACTATAAAGTGAACGGGTTTTTATTTTGAGATTATACTGTAGATTGTAATTCAAACTTACAGACAACAAATCTTGAAGGCTTTTTTATAGTTTGCCGTAATTATTATTTTTTACAATCTCAGTGATCTCTGCTTGTCAGTATAATAATGTGATGATACGCTGATGCAATAAAATCTTATTCATAAGTCATAACTGGAATTTTTTAGAATACATTTTACGACGAAATAAACGAGAAGACATAATAGAGGACACATTTTCAAAGAATAGGTTCCGAATAAACATGTTTTTGAGGTAATTACCATGAGTAAGTAAAGAGAAATCACCGTAACATGTTCTTTGACCCCTTTTTTTTTGAAAATTTGACCCTCTGGAGTAGTCTGAAAATTCAAGTTAACAAAAGTATTCTTTCTGAGCTTTTTGAGGGAGTGTTTCACACACATAAAACACATGGATGTTTTCTATGACGCTTTGCATTTATACGAGTAGGGTATTTGGTGCATTCGGAATCGGGAACATTTCTAGTAGGAACTGCCCTTTGGACTTGAGTATTCTAAGTAGTTTTAGTAGAATACACTTATTATTTCTTGTTATTATTACACTTGAGTCAACCGTACTGCCAACACATTAACACTAATACCATTGAAATAATTACATCGATGTTGCTAGTACTACTTCTCAATCAAAATTGGTTCACTCATCGAATTTGTCTGGCTACTTTTCTGATGTCACGATTCAATTTTGGTTTATTATTTTCAATAATAAACCTTTGGAATTGAGAAAAAAAAGTACCCCCCCCCCCATCCCTCAAATTGGTAATTTACGTTCCAAATACGTAGAATTAAAAAAAAAACCATGTTCCATCCTAAAAAACCGCCGTACGTGGTTTTTTAAAGTTACTATAGACCGATTGATTTTTGATGAAATTTGATATATCAGCTCCAGGCTCCATTTGGTCAAGTTGTGCCCCGAAGCTTTTGGTGTCGGTCACTTCTAAGAAGTGAAAATTAGGGGAAAGTAATCTTCAAAATACCCTAGCTCGAAAGCTCTTGATATAAATTCATTGTTTTTTTTCGTAAATTTAAAATAGAATTGAATTTTTAGAATCGAATGAGACCACCAAGAGCTCTGTAGGACAATACGTTTGCTCTCTACGAGGGTTGGACAAATCAATTTCAAAATGTTTGACCATTTGAGTACCCTCCCCTGTCTTAATAATCAAGGTTTGTAGCACCACTTCTCATTCAAAATTGGTTCCCAAGTCTGTTGGGGAGGGAGGTACTAAAATGGTTCAAATTACGTAACCACTACAGACATATACCTATTACGCTTATTTGCCATTAGTGTCAGCATGAATCCATTCTTGCATGTGTAGTAGGTAAACATTTGAAAATTGATTCGTGACGTCATCTGAAAAGGTAGTTAGATAAATTCGCTGTGGTAATTAACTTTAAATGAGAACCAGTGCTACCACGATGTAGTTATTTCAACGTATTTTTGTGTTAGTGTGTAGGAAGTACTGTTGGCTCATGTGCACCATATACCTACTACTTGGGACGGCACATTATTCCCAAATATCGATATTCCTTTCGGTAAGATATTTCTCCGGAAGTATCGATATATTTTCGATACCAATATTACTAGATATCGATACTTTGATTATATCGGCTCAAAGTATCGATACTACCGATATTTCAAATTAACTTTCAATCAATTAATACATTAATAAAAGTCAATAATTTGAAATGTAGTCAGTGGTAATTTAAAATGTTATAAAAGTCAATAAATTAAACTTTAATAAAAAGAATGGCCATTCCATTTTATATTTATTCCAATTCTTATTTGCAAGAATTCTCCGTTCAATGAAATGATTTTTTTATTTCACTACACATGGAAAGGTTCAAATAAATCACTCAAGTACAATAGAATTATTATTATCGAATCATTAAAACAAAAATTTGGCGTAAAGTTAAATGAATTGCTATACTTGAATTAAAATGAAAAGTCAATCAAAAAAGTTGTTTTGAACTGAAAAGTAAAACAATGATCACAAGGAATAATTCGAATTATTCGAACTGTTCAAGAAACCCAGCGAAACTAAAAACTCAAATGCGAGGGAGATAACCTGTGGAAAGTTTTTGAATATCGATGAAGGATATTAGAAACGATATATCGCTTCAATTAATACTATTCTGAGGCTATAGAGTACTATTCTGTGGCAGACATGGTGTGGTATTTTTTTCTGAGAACTCAATATTTGGTATTATTTTTTACCAGTCTACTGTGGCAAAAATATCGATATCGTCACGTATCGATACCTCCGATATTTTAGGCAAAAGTATCGATATAAATATCGGTATCGATACCAAAAAAGTATCGATACTCTGATATATTGGTGTTATTGTGCCCTACCTACTACTAGTTTTCCTTCTGCTCTAGTAGACAATTTGGAAATGAATCTATTCTACATTAGTAATAGACTGACAATCCTGTAAATGCGTATCACAAGGATTTTTGTTGCAGGTTTTTCCCGAATTATTTTACTCAAGAGAAAAGATATCCGCTGAACAACTATGATTCCATCAATATTTCTCCCTTCGTCTACCGGCCGAATTATTTCTGGAAGTACCTGCTCCCTAACATGATGAACATGGGGAATCGTTATGATATCGATATGGACATGTTCGTGCGAAATAGCATCCAGTCCCGGTTTTTCAATAGCGCGAACAACTATAATTACATGTTCGGGAACATGGATTTCTCAAAAAATACTGACATGTACGATATGAACAACTCCAACTACATGTACGGGCCCTATTCTCCCGAGTACATGTACGGTTCTATGTTCTATCCATATTTTTATACGAACAAACCTAATTATTTTTACAGACCTTACTTCCACCAATTAATGAACACACTCATGCCGTACAATATGGGCACCTCAGACTACATGTACAGACCATTTTCCCTCGAGTACATGAACGGATACATGCCCAACTTCATGAATATGCGCTACCCGTATTATATGAGCAATAATGCCATGAACAATTATTTCGATTACCAAACGAACAGGCCTTACCCTAACAAATTGATGTTCGGAAACATCAACAACTTTCAGAATATGTTCTACCCATTTGACAAAGAGTACGAGTATTTCATCACTCCTCAGGTAATGAACTTCAAAAATACACTTTACCCGTTTCAAAACTACATGAATGAGTACAATTTTCCGTACATGCCTTATTCTTTGGAATACATGGACGGGCTTACGGAGCACTTCAAAAACATGGGTGTCCGTTTGTCCAACTACATGAACGACTATGATTACATGTACAGGATGTATTCGCCTGAGTACGTACATTTCCAAAAGGTGTACAATCAGTTTAAGGGGAACAATTTGGACTACATGAACAGGCCGTATTTTCCAGGGTATCTGGAGAACGTTGTAGACATGAGCTATCCAACTAACAATATGCTTGGATTTAGCTACACAAACCGACCTAATTATTTAGGGGGCAACATGCAAGGTGTTGAATACATGAATAGAAGATACTTTCCTGTACATATGATTAGGTACGTGAATAACTACAGGTATCCATTTTATAACGGAATGAACATGGAGAACCCGTTCTATAACATGAACTTCGGAGGGATGAACTTTGGAGCAAACCAATTCCCCGACAACACCAATTACATGACGTAATTCTCCACGATGGCATGGGCGCAGAAGTTGAATAATCAAGAAGAAGATGGATAAGGAAGAATCACAATGCTTCTTCCTCTACACACTGACGACAAGCTGGAGTTGAAATCAGATTCTGTCCGGTCTCCACACTACTACGGAGGAAACAAACCAACCAGAAATAACCATGGAGTGAAGTCAGCAACCTAAAACCGATCAATTGCAACACTGAATTACAAAAACACGTCGAATCTATCATAAATGTCAACAAATAAAACGTCCTACGATCAAATCATGACTTTACTTATTTGACCCGGAGCTGGACCTGGATTTACATGGCACAGAAACCTCCTCTTTACATTCAAACTGTAATGCCACAGTATTTTTGGTACTCAAACTTATGAGGAAAAAATCTAACGTATGTCCCTCTACTTGGAAGAAATTATATTGTTCTGTTCTAATTTCTATGCCAAAAGAATAGATTTTTATCTCAACTATTTTTTTTTTTAGAAAAAACTAGAATAAAAGGAGACAAATCTCAAGTATTGTGAAACTAAACCTCCAATCAACTTATTCACGAAAGGGTTCTTGAAAATTCAGATGCACTTTGGATAGATATGGAAAATTATTACCATCACCCCCAACATCCATGAAAATACTCGGAAAGTTGACTGCTATTCCATGAAGTGTGAAGCCTCACAATACTCATACAAGTTATGCTGGCAGTATTGAAGCATTTGGCGACTCATCATAGTATGGGCTTCCAACTAAAGAGCACTTTCCAACCAATTTATCCACCCCCTATTGTGTACTCGAAAAAATTGTAAAACGTTTCCAATAATGATGAACTCTTTTCCAGAAATACGGTTTCAATAGGTACCTTGGTTTTTTTAAACCTGCAAATGTATTATTGCATTTATTATTAATTAATTGCACTCTTGTGTAATAAATTGTATGACCCCGTTCAGGTCGTGGCCCTCCCAGTCGGTGTTGGCTCTAGATAGGTTTGTATGATCCAGAGCATCAGTACAATCATTTGAAACATCAAGTTCCAATCAGCCATAAATGTTACAAAAAATGTAAGGCATTTTGAAGGTTGAAAGGCACTATCAGTAAACTATCCATTTTTTCCTCCAGAACAGGGGGGTCTTGAGAGATGCCTTTCCAAACATTTCGACCTTCCTAGGAAACTCATACTGTTGGCTAAGGGGTCAGCTGTGACCGAGCGAGCTAGGGCGTGTGTCTCTGGAGACGGGACTCGAACCGGTTGCGGGGGCCGTGAGTTCGAGGCCCGCCTCTGCGGCATATTTTCCGGGTAAGCCGGTCGCAGCTCCCCCTCGTCCCAACCCAGGGTGGTGAGGCCAATGGGAAGCCATGAGCGAAATCATCAGACCAAATTCTGATCTTCCCTTAGGAAGACAGCTGATGACGTCCTCGACGCCAGGAATGTCAGTCGGACGAAAATCCAACCTGAAATGGTTGTTCACTTTACTTACTCATACTGTTGGCTAAACTGAATTCTGAGAAGGACCAATAAGGAACATACAGTCCTAAGAAGTGAATGTCCAGGTACGAACTGTCTGCTTATTCTCAGAAAGGTCTTTTCCCATTCTATAAGCTCTAATCTTTCAGTTTGAGAACAGCCCTGCAAAGGCCTACTTTGGCCGGTTTCCAAGAAAACCCAACTTTTGGTATTAAGTTGTTGTGTTGGTAGGCACTTTCTACCAGTTTTTGACCTAAGCCGTATTTTTTTTTTTTCTTTTTCCATTTCCTCGAAGAGAGGCTCGGAGCTCTCTCGAATTCTCAGTACAGCTCAAGCACCAACACGTGCACCAGTGTTGCCAGTTGCCACAGTTCCATGGTTGCCAAGTGGTCCCCAGGGATATCTTCTTTTATGCAAGGTGGGGCAAGTCTCTTCAGGAGCGTGCAGCCTGGTACCAAAAATTTGAGGCAAGAACCACATTACCCTTTCAAATAAAAACCTAAAATCAATGGTTCTGACTCTATTTTTCACGAATTACTATCACTTTAATACCTATAACTGTCGGTACTTTTAAATGTTCATTTTGAAATACTTTTTTCAATTACTTAAATAAAAATTATTAAACTGTAAGAAATATTAACATTGAGGGTTTTATATATAGTTGCAGCAGTTACTATCGTTTATATTTGTGTTTTTACACCTGTTGAGTTTTTGGTTACTGTTTTTGAACTCAACAAAATGTTTTCACTCGATTTGCCATTTCGAACTTTTCAAAATCCGTCATATATAAGTAATTTCTCTCCAAAATAATTCTGGCTGTTTGTGCTTACCTTATTTTCGACCATTTCCTTGCACATATTCACCAAACCAACACACAAAACTGGCACATTTCGAATAAATATTAAATTTTCCACCTGGTGACCATGAGGTTGTTTGTTTATAACCTCAAAATCGCAACCCATCTATAACCTCACCAAGTCTAGTGGAATTGTTGTTGTTTGTTCTGTCAAACATCCATGACAAGATACTCGTTTTATGGAGGAATTGTGGATACTTCTCCATCTATTATCCATGCTATCCCTATTTATTTATTGTTATTCCTGGGAAATTAGTCCCCATAATTTATTCATTGCTATTTATTAAATTATTACAAATATTTATGTACCTATCTTTGTGCAACAGTGGTGGTTATTAGGGACTTTTGCTTCCTCACTACCGAAGGTAGGGAAGCTTTGTATTCGTGAACGAAGTGAAAAAAAAATTTCCTCCAAAATCAAAATTTCCACTTGCTTTTTGCGTTTTAGAGCTTCCCGAACAATTTTGGTTCCGTGTCTGTCTGTCTGCCTGTCGGTCTGTCTTTCTGTTGGTCTGTCTGTCTGTCGGTCTGTCTGTGGTCAATCCTTGTCCCGGGCAAAACTATACTAACCTGTGGTCCGATTTTGATGAAATTTTCAGGGATTGTGCGGGTTAGGTCCTAGACGGTCCTCTATCAATTTCAGCACCTTCGGACCAATAGGAGCGGGTGCGCATGCGCAAACGTGAATTTCCTGGAACCTCGGTTTCTAATGAACCGATTTTGCTCAAATTTGGAGGTTAGTTAGGGACTAACTTCTAAGAGACACCCTATAAGTTTCAATCAAATTGGTCAAGCAATAGCCGCTGGGCATGCACGAACTTTAAATTTATTGTTACAACCAAAACTCCGCAACTATTCAACCAATTTCGATGAAATTTTCAGGGATTGTGTGGTTTAGGTCCTAGACGGTGGACCGCTAAATAAAATTCTACGTTGAAAATACAAAATATTATAAACTATAATACCTTATAAAAATTATAAAAATATTATAAACATTAATGCCTGCAACCCTATCCCGTATATTATCGCCAATATTTTGGTATTCAATAACTCTTTGAATCATAATTTTTTCGCCAACTGATTCTATACGTCCATGTTACAATGAGTGAGGAAGCTATACTGCCCACCCAACTTGGCAGACGTTTTTTAATATCACCTGTTGCCACTTTAATTTACTGGAAATCCAGCAACAATTCCTGGAAGCCATCTTGAACACTTCCCTTCTGTGAGCCCATGTGCCAACATCTAACAAACCAGCCTTTTTTTCTATTTTATCATCTTAAAATATCCGTTGATATATCAGCCATCAGTTCAAGTTTCTTAGTGAATTTAATTGAGTGAGCTCACCTGAATCTTCTGAAGCTCTGTTCAGAACCACAGCTTCAGTTTTCACCCAATTCCCAACTTGCACCTGGGATTTGAGGTTGGACTTGGAGGACTGGGCAACTGGACATTCCCTCAATACCTGGGATCATCATCCTGCCTTGCTTTGGAGTGCTGGTGGAAAGCTGGGCTTGCTGCTCCTCACTTTGGTGGCTGATTTCTGAAGGACTGGACTTCCCCACTGGACTCAGGATAACCCTCTCCTGGATACCACTGCACCACAGGAAAAGGACACCTACCTTTGTCAGTTAAGCCTAGTATACGCCCAATATTCAATATTTAACAGTTCTTCTAGTCCTAAGTGGCCACTTTAGGGTTTTTTCACAAGTTGGGATAGGTACCTACCAAAATTCTTGAACACTGAGCCATTGAACTATCAATAAACTGAGTTGTGTTGATGCTTCATCAATATAGTTGTTTTCCATTAAACTACCTGACACCTTATTTTTCATCATTGTGAGTAGGTACTTATATCATCATCTACCATAATCTATCAATCCAATATCATCATTTTTTCTATCTTAGCATCATTAATCTTCATCATCAAATCTATCATTCATCAACTTAGCTACCTATCATTGCTCTACCACATCTTATCTTTCCTCCCTTCTGGAGGTGGTCCTTCGAGTTATCTTTGGCGATAGTATAGGTACTTATAGTATCCCAAGCTATCAGTCTATAGATTATCAATCACCGGCCATTATTATTTTGGAGTCAGATTATCAAACTCATTCAATTAAAATCGTTGTACGTAACCATTAAACCTTCGAACTAAATTTAAAAATGCGATACCTATTTGCTACAGTAATTCGAGGAATTTATAAAACAGAATTGTAGAGATACAAATATATACAATTTTTTCGCCATGATTGTTAGACCTGAGGCAATACACGATTAACTTTAAAAAATGTGATATTTTTGATCGTCATGAACACTGAACTGGTACTTTTGGATATTGAACAATAACATATACTTTCCATAATAATCATTTACCTTCATGGAGGTGCTTGAAATGAAAGAGCACACGACCAATATAAGAAAGTTGAAGTATCAACTAATACATAAGTCATGTAGCCGAGGTTCTAAATCACTATTAGGAACAACAAAAGAATAACTCACGTTTCAGGAGTTCTTTATCGACTTTGTTTTGTTACTCACCTGGAACAAAAACATTAATTGTCTTGTTAAGTATAGCAAAATCAAAGTTTTTTTTATACGCGAATACAATAATAAAACAAGATAAGAATACAAGAAGCGATTTCGAATTTCAAACTGAAACAATCGTTGCGCAACGTAACACGAGTTGTTTACATGGGTACATTTCGGTATGATGTTTCACCAACTGAAACAATATCGTTTCCAACCGAGCGTGAATTTTGATTTTCCACAGCCAACCTTAACAGAGTGTTGTAATCGGCGGAAAATCTGTTCTTTTAAACGCCATCTTAGAACGGTTCAGATCGAAACATGACAAATATTTTCCATCCTGCAAGTCCTCAAGTCCAATTTGAAATTTGGTGCTTACTTCCAACACTTGACGCGTCACAACTGAATTAAAAATTCTGCTAATTGTCCGCAATTAGTCGGGTTTATCTCTGATAAAATCCCCCATACGAAACATCACGACAATATTGCTGGTCTTCGATGTTAACAAACAGCAACATGATTGTGAAATCACAATTATGTTGATGAATTTTTCTCTTTTTTTCTGTGGCTCCTTTCGAATGTATCTCGATGAAATCGATGAGCACTCTTCTAAGGCCCAGCCTCAAACTTCCTTCCAAGTTTGAAAGAATAGAGCGGCGTCCACAGCAGATTGCAGATTTCTTGCAAACAATATTTCTTATGTAGAGCAATTTGAAAATTTCATTAGACATATTTGAAAATGTTCATTTAATAGGAAATTTTGCTTAATATAGGTACCTACCACTTAATATGGTATATAAAATAAATAATAATACACTTTTTTCAATGAATATAATTATTTCGTACCTACCTGTTGATCTCTCCCCTCAAACTAGGTTTTCATTCGTTTCAAAATGAGTTCCATCCTCTTTAATTTCGTCCTTTCATTTACCGCATTTTTTCATTCATTTAGAGGGGGCCGAATTTGGGTTCTACTTGGTAACAGCCACCTTTCCTCAATAAAAAACCACCTCTCTTCATAAACAGTCCTTATAAAGTATACGTAGAATTAAAAAAAAAAAAATTGACACCATCAAATCTTTTTTGGGTTGACATCTCAAAAAGTTTAGAATTTTTATCAAATCAAAATCCATAATTAAAAAAATCGGAATAATTATAATTTGAAGTCGAATTTTGCAATAAGGCTAATGACACCTCGGTATGATGTACTTCCAACTCACAGGCAAGTGAGGGGGAACTAGGTACCCCCCTCCTTGAAAAACTATGTAAATTATAACACAATAGTTCATTATTTTACCGTACAGCATAGAATGCGGCTTTTCCATTAATACTACTTAGGTACTAGCCGTAACATCGAAATCCAAGAGTCGAGCCTTCATTTTGAAATTTGGTTCTTGGTTGCTAAGGCAGCATACAAACAGAGTAGTACCTACTACGAGAAACTTTATTCATAGAAATTAACGATGATCGCATTATGCCTCTTTCAGGCAGTGAACAGTCTTTTGCGATGCAAACTCGTGTTTCTGATTTATTGTAAGTCAACCTTCAAGTCCTCATAGGAAGCTAACGGTTTTTCCTACAGAACTCTGGGTGGTCTCATTCGATTCTAAAAGTTCAGTTCTATTTCAAACAGGTAAAAAAACTGTAGCTTCAATTCAAAAGTGTTCAAGCTAGGACGTTTTGAAAATATCAACCCCCATTTTTCACCCCTTGGAAGTGCCTGACAGTAACAAACGCTTCGCGCCACAACTAGACCCCAAATGGAGCCCATATACCAAATTTGAACTAAATCGGTCCTAAGGAAAGTGCGGAGCACGGCATCATTTTTAGTTCATTATTAAAATTTGTTGGTTTACGTTTCAGGGTACGTAAAATCCAAAAATCAAATACAAATTTTCCGCCCGTGCAAAAATGAACCGATTTTGATGAAATTTGGTATATGGGCTCCATTTAGGGTCTAGTTGTGTCCCGAAGCTTTTGGTAATAGTCAGTAAGTTCTAAGTCGAGAAAGATAATAGTTGTCATTTTCAGAACGCTCTAGTTTGAAAACCCTCGATGTAAATGTATTGTTTTTCCACCTGTTTAAAATAGAATTGAATTTTTAGAATCGAATGAGACCATCCAGAGCTCTGTAGGAGCTACCGTGGGCTTCTCACGAGAACTTAAGTATTGCACTTACAATAAATCAGAAACATGAGTGTGAATCGAAAAAGATTTGGCCCTAATATCCGTTCAAATTGTTTGAATAGAGGTTACCCGGTTAGAACCGATTTGTTTCTTCGAATATAATTTCCTTGTCACTCAGTTTGGCTTCCTTAGGAATGAATTTCGTAATGAAGGCGAGGGGTCTCTGCAGAAGGGTGATCTACACAGTAAAATAATAAACCATTGTGTAATAATCATCAGTCAACTGATTGGGAAAGGGGTCCTCGGAAACAAACTCCTCTTTTGCCGAGCTTTCGGTGAATTCATCGCCTTACTCAGGGCCAACAAAAACAATATTCTCCCTCAACATTTAAAACCTGATCTTCCTATGAGTAGAAAACAACAAAATTGAAATATTAACAACAAATTTAAATATTACATAATACACAAAAATCAGTTGACTGATAATTGTTTGTTGGGTCGATCACCACACTTGCTATAGTGAAATAATTTTTAATTTTTTTATTCGACTTTTGGATTTTTACCTTGAAACGAAAAACCAACAAATTTTGAAGTGGGCTCCCTTAAGTTTAGAATTTTTTCTTGACAAAAATAAACCAAAATTGGTATCATTAGGGTCGACTTTTCTCAAAATGGTATTTTTGAGTTGTCCGACTGGTCCACTCAATGTGCGACATTAAGACGTTGAAAATTAAAATTGTCACTAAAACTTTGAAAATCACTTTGTTACCACTTAGGTATTTAGGAAATGTGACCTCTTCACCCAATCATATAGTATATTAACATGTAGTGTATTTTTTGGAATCAGCGTAAATTTCCTATATGAATACCTCATCAAAAATATGTGACATTTTCAAATGTACTACTCATGCGATGTTGCTTGCAAGAAAACTGCCATCTGACTGAGAGTGATCCCCGCACTTCTGCACTATAAATAAGTGAATCGCCTTTCTTTAATCCAGTCCGACACTAGTTGGGTATCCTTCTGCACGCGTCCACATGAGGTTTTGTTTTTACAGAGCCGCAAATCACCTTTAATCTGCATAGTGTGGTTGCCGCTTTCGATCCTGAGAGGTTGATTTAGGAAAATCACGTTTGAGCGCGCGCACACGTTAGTCCGAAGCATCGAATTATAACTCCGATTTTAACGTATTTTTAACTCTAGTATAAATTCGATAGTCTGAAGTTGGCGACATCCATAGGGGATCAACTCGAGGCTAATCAGCATGAACCACACGAATAGACACAAGCATAGGTATTGAGATCGGCAGACACGAAACCAAACTTGTTCAAAAAGCTCTAAACCGCGGAAAAAGGATAACAAAGATTAATTTGAATGACATAAAAATCGATTAAATGACAATGCCGGAAGAACATAAATATTTGAGACACTAATAAATGGTATCACCAACCCACCCTAATCGCTTGTAACATTAGCTTAGCCAATTATGATGTAATTCAACTACGAGTCAATGTAAAAAAATATTTAAATTATAGCCGGCCTACAAAATTATGGTCGTCAAGGCTGATTATAATTTTCAACAAAGCAAAACGTACGAAGGAAAAAAATTGACGTCCAGAACCTTTAACGGTATACTGCAAATTTCAAGTGGAAGTGGGGTTCTAATAGCGAATATTAAAGTTCCCCTCGTTCCACTCTAATTGAGTTCATAAAACTACTCCAATTATACCTACGTTCATTACGTTGGACAAAAAGGAAGCTGGTTCTTCTCATGCATAACCACCTATAAATAGGGAGGGAAACAATGGTGGAGTTTCAGTCGATTTCAAATTACCTGGGGATCAGTGCGTGAGGAATCATACGTCGGGATGAGGAGTTTGTGGTTCCTAGTGGTTCTAGGCTTCGTCGAAGCGCAGTTTTACCCTCCCGTGGACTTCAGCAATGGGTGCACAGTTCCGTCGGATAACTTCGGCCAACAGCAACCGATCGTGTGAGTGCCGAGTATACCAATATTATGAAGATTTCATGGAAGAAGCGGGTGATATCTGTATATATCGGGTGTAGCTGTGAAGCCCTTATACATCAGTTACCTTGGCTCAGAGGCTTTGTGGATTACTGTTTTCATTTATGGAAGTTTGGGATCGACCACGAATGTTCGTTTACAGCGGCAGTTCAAAGAAATACGGGTCCTCCAAAGTAGACAAGTGCGTTATATTTCATAACGGTCACAGGCCAGGAATTTCTAGAGCACATTTCTAAAAAAAAAAGCCTCTAAGTAAGTTTTTAGAGCTTCTTTTTCGAGTTATTTCATTTTCAAGATTTTTTCGTGTTTTCGACCTCATCTCAGTAAAACAGCTAAAACTTCCAGAATTTTCATGAAAATTCAAATCTGATTATACCGTTGGAAAGAGCGTAAAATTTCCTTCAACTAACTTGATGGAAAACCCCACTTTATTAAATAGGAAAAACGGGTGAAAATTGGACCTGAAACAAAAATTGATCAAATCTTTGAAATCTTAACTTTTTTCAAACGCTCTTAGGTACTGTAATCAAGCACTTGAATTTTTGCCTATAGGGCTAAAAGATGCGCAAACATCTCAGCTTTCCAAAGGTCTTATCATTTTTATTTTGAAAGTGGGACTTATCACAGACATTTGTGTTTGAACGCGGAAAAACAAGAATTTTTTCAACGGAATCATGATGGGACGATGGGAGGTGGCAGAGTTGGTCAAATTTTACTCATGAATACGATTAAAACTTTCAAAGACAAAAATATGTTTCTACGATTAAAAATAAGATTAAATTTGTATTCACACAAGAGTATGATTAAAATCATAATCAATGTTTGAATAAGAATACATTTTTATTACATAGGAAATGTTGATTAATTTATGATTAAACGCAGGTTCATGTGATTAATAACAATAGGGTGTGCGCCTGGGTAGGAAAAACTGTTTATTGTTATTTTTAATCTAAGGTAGACCTCATTCTAAGAATTATGGTACCAACCGCAACCTTCTAGCGTGTGTAAATCTTTTTCTAAGAATTTTTAAAGTTTCGACCGTTTATGACGTCACAGTGGGCAGGGGGGTCTCGCCCAGGCGAAAGGGGCGCGTGACGTCATAAACGGTTGAAACTTTGAAAAATCGTAGAAACAGATCTACTCACGCTAGAAGGTCGCGGTTGGTGCCAAAAATTCTCAGGATGTAGTCTACTTTCGATTAAAAATCTAAAAAAAATCAAGGCGCACACCCCATTTTCCCATGATTACTCACGGGTTTCTGGAATTAAATTACGGATTTCTGTGCTTAATCATACATTTCGAGTAATTAATCACACATGTCCTACGATAGAGAATATCTTATTCATACAGTGGTTGTTATTTTTAACTTACTCCTAAGTGTGTATTCGAATTAAATATTATTCTTAATCATAAAAACATATTCCAGTGATTAAAAATCTTGATCATATTCATGATTGAGTTGGTTTTGGCAAACTCCGTGGGAGGGCGAGGCCTCCGAAACACCTCAGATCTAAGCAGGAGTGCTGATTTCGTTGAAAAAATTAACGTTTTTCCACGTTCAAACACAAATGTCTGTGATAAGCCCCACTTTTAACATAGAAATGACTAGACAGTTGGAATGCTGAGATTATGGAAATATTTTAGAACTAAAGGTAAACCAATGAGCATTTGAAAAAAGTTAAGATTTCCATGATTTGAACAATTTTTCGTTACAAGTCCAATTTTCACCCGTTTTTCAGATTTCAAAAATGGAGGTTTTCCATCAAGGAGTTGGGAAATGTTGCGCTCTTTTCAACGATGTAATCACATTTGAATTTGTATTAAAATTCGGAAAAAATAGCTGTTTTACTCAAAATCACGAAAAAATCTTAAAAGTGAAACTTGAAAACAAAGCCTCCAAAAAAAAAATTAATGAGGCATTTTCTTATAAACAAAAGCCGTTACTAAGTTTGGAAATTTGTCATATGATGTCATTAAAAATGAAGTTGATCTAAAACAATAAAAGTCAAATATTAAGCACCTGGAACTACCCGAAACCGTTGCTAATTTTAATCATATTTTCAAGGTTCGTGACGGTATTGAGAGCTTTTAATACAGATTCACATTCCAAGCAAATTTGTAAGAATGATCGACACCTCACTCGATTTTTCTGGCTGTGCGCAACCTGCTCAGCAAGCGCTCAAATTCCAACTCAGTTTTGGTTTACTATTTTCAATAATGAACCTTTGGAATCGACCAAGAAATTTTTTTTTAACCCCCACTCAAAATTTGTTGGTTTACGTTTCAAGGTACGTAGAATCCATAAATCGAATAAAAATTTGGCAGTTCCGAGCCTTACGCGGCACTTTCCTCAGTTAGCATTGACCGATTTTGATGAAATTTGGTAAAAGGGCTTCATTTGGGGTCTAGTTGTGCCCCGAAGCTTTTGGTTGATGTAGGTCACTTCAAAGGGTTGAAATTTTGAAAACTTCATAGCTCAAAAAATTTCGATAAAAGGTGTCGTTTTTTCTTTAATATAAGATAGTATTGAATTATTAGAATTTTTTGAGACCACGTAGGACAGACCTCTGTAGGACAAACCGTTCGCTCCCTACGAGAAGTTAAGGATTGGAACTACGATAAATCAGAAACACGAGTGTGAATAGCAAAAGAGGCCTAATCTCCGTTCAAATTTTATCAGACCAAAATGCGATCGCTGTAGGTACGTGGTAGGTAGTATCTATGGTTGGTACTATGGTTGGTGACAATGGCAAAGCCAAGTTGTTTGCAGACGAATGATTTATATAGAAAAATAATAAACCTTTGGTTGGCAGCGTTTTTATTGTCAATAATAAACCATTGGAATCGACCAAGAAAAAAAGTGTTTTAACACCCCTCCTCAAAATTTGATGGCTTACGTTTCAAGGCACGTAGAATCCGAAAATCGAATAAAAAAATTTCCGTCCGTCCGCCGTACGCGGCACTTTTGTTAGTTACCAGGGACCCATTTTGATGAAATTTGGTTTATGGGCTCGATTTGAGGTCTAGTTGTGCCCCGAAGCTTTTGGTTGATCTCAATCACTTCTAAGGGGTCATGCGGATTGGGGTGTAGATGGTCCCCTATGAGGGTAGTGCAAGGAACTTAGAGATTGATGTCCTGAGATTAACTACTATGCATCGGATCATCTATATAACGGGTTATGGATACGAGAAAGCTATGTGCCACACCCACTTGACAGACTTTTTTGTTTGAAAATTTTAATGCACCAATTAATAACTTATTAAAAATATCATTTCGAAATTAGGATAAGATACTTTACTGAGTTTTGTTCACTTTGACACTTCTCTAAGCTCTTCCACATTGTCTCATCTGCAAACAATGTCGAGAGGTACGTTTAAGTCTTCTGGTGATTCCACTTGTGTCAAGGAAACGGACAGCTCATGGCGGAGACGGTCATTTCGAAAACATCATGGCGCATTGAATATATTTCTCAACACAAAATTTAGAAATCTTGGATGATTTCTCGATTTGATTGAAACATACAGCCCGAAAGCTGCGCTCCGTAAGTCCAGACTGGCTTTAGGACTTGGTTGTACATTTTACGTTTATTCTTGAGCGTCTACCCAGAAGCCAGTATATTTTTCGGAGTTTTAGTACAAGTAATTCCTCCTTCTTCTTGACGAGAGCTTTCCACCGTATCCTGGCATCTAGCGTCATACCAAGATACTTACCAAGGTACTACAAAGATGGGAAAAAAATTCATTTTTGAGACTCAAAAAGATATAAAATGTTAATTTGTTGCTAAAACATTAAATATTAATTTTTTAAACGAAAAGCACATAATACCTTAATCATAAAGACGAAATCATAGAAAAAGTGTCTTAAATAATTCTTCATATTAGTCCAAATGTCTCTTGAATGCTTTTCGAGGGTCATATTCCCTTTGATGACTTTTAATTGTCTTTTGCAACGCCTACCTACTAAGCATAAGCATACGAAACGTTGCGGTACTGACGAGCGCTTGGCTGCCTATTGTATTTCCCCATGCTGAAATGTAGAACAGAAAAGAAAAAATATGATAAGTACTAATCAGTGGTCAACTCCATCACGATCGTATTGCATTAAAACACACAAAGACGACTTGAAATGCAGGGGAAATGGACCGAAAATGACAAGAGGACCAGGAATGTAAACTTTCATTGTTTCAAGACAGTTTAGGGAATCGTAAATCTATGAGTCAAGTCATTTCGGAGGCAAAACCCCTGAAGATAACAACTTCAACAATATTTTAAAAACTTAGTCTCAACTTACAATAGTTTTAACTTACTTTCATACCTATGTGATAAAATCTCTCTCTAGCAAAAGCCATCCACAACTATGATAACACACCAAAAATCATAATTTTGCTGTCAATCAGCAAAATTGTTTCATGTCAAGAGGTAAAGAACTAATAGGGTATTTCAGTCAATTTTTTGTCAAAAGAGTGTGGCTCATGAATAACGGTAATCGGGTCTGTTCGTCGAGAAAATGTTTTTAAAAAATCAGAGAAGCTAAGGAAAGTTGGAGATTTGAATGGTGTGACGTAGCTAGCCAACTGTCTTTGAAAAAAGTATCCATGCACAGAGAAGAGATGAAACCCTTGGAGGACCTCTTGGATACTACAAAATACTACTCACACACGCGCGCAGCATAAGTGTGTGTGCATTAAGGAAGGTCCACCTTTTTTTCAAACGTTTGATCTCTTTAAATAATTTTTCTACCACATGTTATAGTATCGTTGGGCTTAAAGTTGGAGTTTATAGGTTTGCAAGGTTGCTGAATCCAAATTTTAGGACAAAAACCTGAATTTCCGACCCACCGAAATACCCCATTGTGCAGTCAGGGCAGCAGACTGTGAAAATCTGTAAAAGTGGGGAGTATTCATTCGATTTTATTCCCATCCATAACTGATATCTGAAGTACTCCATGCGTTTACATGCAATGTTCTCCTCCTCTTGTTACACATGGAACTTTCATGGCAACCTGAACAGAGTATCCATCTATCCATCCATCTAGTTGAATCAAAACATGTCTGAATCAGAGAGAATAAAATCGATCTTGTCTTCCAGAGCAGGGGCTGAGGCAAAACTAAAAATAATAAACATGTTGTCATGACGACTCTGAGGTCTAGCCCCAGATCTTGGAAATTCAGGAGTGGACAATCGATTGTTTGATACAAATCGATTGTTGGATACCGATCGATTCCATCTCACTTCTTCTTCTCTCTGGTTGCTGGCTGTGGAGGCAGCCTTGGGCATGGACCTAGTAGTAGACATGGAAGACATCCCCATGGCCTCGGGCTCCACCATGGATACTTGACATAATAACTGCACGTCTGTGTAGAATTATTTTACACATGTAAAAAATCCATCCTTCCATGGATCATGAGTGAGTATTGAGGAAAAAACCTTTCTGCAAGGGATTTTTTTCTACTTTGGGGAGAACACTTTTTGAAAAGATTTTTTTAACTTTGGGGTAAAAATCCAGCTTACAGAGGGAAAAATTTTGCCGGGGCTAGACCCAGAGTGGCCTTATGGACGCCACGCCCCTGCATTAAAATCATGTATCGTATTAAAGGTACTTTAGCACCTCAATTTATCCTTTTCACGAATTTTCTACTTTTATAACACTCTGGAATTTCCTCTGTTCAACGAGTAACTTCTTTACATAATTTAAGCTAAAAAATTATCTCAAGAGGATGGATTTCATTTGTAGAAGAAATCCGACAACGATCAATGATGTCAGAGCTGTTCAAAACTTGAAACAATAAACCAATCTTTACGAGTCATGAAAAAACTAGAAGCGATTAAAACAACATACATATAAACCCCAAAACTTAGTTGGACAAGAAGTAATGAAATCTACCTCAGTACTTACCGAACAATGAGGTTCTTAATGTTGCAGGTGATAACGAAATTGTCGATTTCGTCGAATTAATTCAGGATCAGGAGTCAATTGTTTCAGACTTCCGAGAGCTTTTTGAACTCTTAAAACACTTCCCAGTTCCTTACATGCGTATCACCGGGTAGATCCTCACTCCTATTCACTATTGGAACATCGTAGGTAAGGTAAACGCATCATAAGTGAATAATTGAGTACAGAATTCTAAAAAATGAGGTTTTGAAATTTTGGAAACTGTTGAGGTTACTCAAATTTCATTATTGATCATAATGATGTTCCGAATAAACTACGAATTAACTTTTGGCGACAAAAGTGGACGTTTATTATAAAATTAAACAAGGGTTTAAAGTAAATTGCGGTTTGGACAGCATTAGCGACGGAAACTTCATGGTAAGCGCTTGCTGAATAGTAATTTTTCAGTTTATATTGACTTTTTATGGTATTCTTTGTTTAAACTTCACTCTCAGGACTTGTTTCCACTTTTTATATGCCTAAATCAAATTAATTGTCGAAGTCAAGTTGGTATTCCCACCTATTCACTATTGGAACATCGATATTGGTTTATTATTTCAATAATCCTATGGGGATCATCAGCACGGATTCCTTGGCGGCCGATCAGTGGTAACCAATCTTCTAACTTATTTGGCCTTTGTCTCGGACTGCCTTGACAACGGCGGACTAGTCGATTCAATTTATACTGACTTTAGCATGGCGTTCGATCGAATAAACCACGAGCTACTTCTGCAAAAACTGCAGGCGTACGGATTCACCTCCCTGACTCTGAAATTCTTTTCTTCATACCTAGCAAATCGTCAGCAGTATGTTTTCTGGGATGGTTTCTGTTCCACCAACTATACCGTCTCATCCGGCGTGCCTCAGGGGTCGAACTTGGGACCGCTGCTTTTCCTTCTCTACATAGAGGACATAGTGAGTGTTGTCAAGCACTTGAACATTATCATATATGCCGATGACATAAAAATTTTCAAGATCACAACTGACCTCTCCTCCCAATTGGATCTGCAAGAGGACCTCGAAAGAATATCCCACTGGAGTGCGCAAAACTGCCTGCCATTGAACATCAAGAAATGCCAAACAATAACCTTCTCACGCAAGCGCCAACTTCCAGCTTTCCACTATACCATCCAGGGGTCAGTACTCGAGCGTGTCTCTGATATTCGTGACTTGGACATCATTTTCGACTGCAAACTCACACTTGCTACCCATACAAGGCAGGCAACGTCCAAGGCTATGGGCATGCTGGGCATGGTGATCCGAAATTGCAAGCACCTCGTAAGCCTGGACTCTATGATGCCCCTCTATCTCTCTTTGGTTCGTCCTCACCTGGAATTTGGGAGTGAGATCTGGTCGCCTTCGCAGAAGAAATGCCTCTCAGGACTGGAGCGAGTCCAGAAGCTATTCCTGAGATACCTCTCATTCAGGGCATCAGGGGTCTATGTTTTTCGGGCCAGCTACATGCCACTGTGTAGAAGATTCAACGTACCTCCGTTGCAAGTGCGACGCAGCTGGATGGACCTTTCCTTCCTCCACAGACTACTTCACGGGTCGATTGAGTCCCCCAGGCTCTTCTCTGCCGTATCCCCTGCCTGTACCTCGACTCAACAGCAGGCGCATCCAGCTATTTTCTGTCTCCACATGTCGCACCTCATCTCATGCCTCCACTTTCTCTGTCCGATCCTCCCGAGAATACAATAAACTGTCCAACTCCGCTCCAGATATTGACATTTTCTTTAACTCACACATTTGAGGTAGCTGAAGAAGAAGACTGTTTCAGGTATACAGTTTATTTCCGGATTGACACAGGTAGGCCCGGTAGGGCTATATATACACCCAGATGACCAATAGGATCAATCGTTATTTTGACCAATAGGAAGAGCGGTCTATTTACACTAGAGACCCTAGGGGTGAACTTACATACTAAATCATTATACTCTAGGACTTGGTATTGAGCATGAGGAGCTGGTTACAACACCATCCTCCCCTTAAAATGAGTAATATACGAGTAAAACAATCATAAAAGCTTGAAAACTGAAAAATGCTTAAGTACTTCATGTGGTATTAATTTCTACAATGTTAATTGTAAAATGCTCAAGTACTTCATGTGTGTTATATGCTCAAGTATTTCATATCTTTTAACAATAATAAGTGAAGAATGCTTAAGTACCTCATCATTATGATCTAGACACTCATAGATGAATTGTGCAAAAATACTTCATATGATGACCTTAACTAAAGACAAAATTGAATAAATCACAAATATTACTTCATAATATGATTACTACATCATATTATGATGACCTTAACTAAAATCACAATTATGCTAACATCACAATTAAAAAAATCACACATACCTATTTAAAAGTACTTTTTTTTTAACAAGAATTACACTTTGTTCCTAGTTAATAACCAAAGTTCTTCAGGGAGCAAGCATGATTGGGGGGGGGGGGGGGGGGTTGTCTCGTTAAGTACGTTTGTAAATTGTTCCAGACCGAGTCCATGAAGGCTTGTTAGGAGTAGGTGCTGGTGGACTTATTTGTAACGGTGGGTTACTAGGTTGGCTGATTGGTGTGGGTAGAATAGAATTTTGCCTGACTTTTAGTTGAGCCCTGTGAACTACGTGTGTGGTATCAGACCCCTCGACTATTACTTCATACGTTGACGGTGATAATCCTTGGGAAATTGTCCCTTTTACCCATTGTGCTGGACGTACATGAGGATGGAGCAAAACCCATACTGGACCCCTGACAAGGGATGGGGAGGAACACGGGCTGTTGGGTGGCTGGACAAACTGCCTTGATAGTTGAGAAATAGGTGTTCTGGGTAGGAACTTATAAATCATCAGCATGGGTGCCACCCCTGTAACTGTAGAAGGTGTTGCACGGTAAGAAGCTAATGTTTCCCGTAATGCCCTTTCTGCTGAAAACGTGCTAGCCTCCAGTGAGAGTTTTCTTAAGGTGGACTTCATAATAAACACAAATCTTTCAGCTTGCCCGTTTGTCTGGGATTATAGGGGGGTGAAAAAAGTAGTTTGATCGACTGTGCCTCACAGAAATCCCTAAATTCTGAACTGGAGAAAGGAGGTCCGTTATCAGCTACTAGATTAGTAGGGGTTCCAAGACGAGAAAAAAGTCTAACAAAACTCGGCGCTTTGCGCCTCGGCGGGGGGCTCCGCCCCCCTGCACCCCCCGGTTTATTTCTTTTTCCATACTCTGTATGAAATCATAGGAACACAGAATGTGTTTTTGCGATACTAGTCATCCGTTAAATAAAAAACAACAATAATAAATGTGGAGTTGACATTAACATGACAACCAATAAACATATCACCAGATGTTTTTTCTGTCGCTTTTTCGTGACGATTTTTTTTCGGTAGGTCATCGCAAAAACACATTCTGTGTTAAAATTTGAAACATTTCTGAAGTTGTATGTCATCATCATGGCTGCCTCAGGCCATTTAGAAAAGCTATCTACATAAAGTACGAAATTTTTCCCCCCGAAGTGAAAAATATCCATATGCACCCGTTCAAAGGGAAACCTACTAGGGGGCCATGGATTGCGATGTACAGGTTCTGGATTACAACTGTCAAGTATCGGGAATGGGGTCGTTCAACAAACGCTGTTATTGCCGAGCTTTCGGAAAATTTATTCCCTTCATCAGGGCCTGAAAAATACAACAGGCACACTCAGGCAACAGAAGCCGGAAGAAACGGAAATACACTAGTCATAACAAGAATCAAATTACCTATTGAGATCAGTACAGATATACAAATTTTGTTACTAATGAATCAACAAATGGATACGGAACAAGAACAAAACAATTAACTCACTCAAAGCAGCTACATGTGAGGAGAGTGAACCCACCAACTCATACTCTCATTGTTTCAACTTTGTCAAACTAAAAACCAAAATTTATCATTAAAATTGAAAATTGAAAACTAAAAATCTAAAAAGGTCCACACAACTCTGTAATCATAAGCATCACACGCTCTGTAGTCATAACTACTACATCAGTAAATCCCAAAGTGCCTTCAACTACTTAAAATTATATCAACTTTTAAACTTAACAGGATATGTTAACAAAGCGTATATAGCAACCATAAAAACTCACCTTTTAAAATAAATAATAGCATCAGGCTTCCAACAATAACAAAACAATGAATTTTAAAATTTTCTAGGCATATAAATAACAATAAAACTTTGGAAACAAAACTAAACTAATTCTATTGCACATCCCGAAATCACAGCCTAGGCACAATCCACTGGTAGACACAGACGTTTGTTTCATTCTTTCATCTTCTTCACTTCCTGCAGAATGCTAGCATAAATAGAGCTCAGGCCATTTACATCAGTACGATAGTTACATGCTCCAGGGGTCAACTGAATGTAACACATCTCCTTAAAAAGCCGCCGACCAATGAGCTTCTCGTGGTCTAATATTTTCAGTTCCTCAAATTTGAACTCATGACCAAACTCTGTTACATGGTCAGACAAAGCTGTGCTCTTTTGTTGCGATCCTGTGCTCCGGCAGTCCTGCTTATGCTGGGCAATACGCTCACGTATATACTGTTTTGTTTGCCCAATGTATGGAACGCCGCACTCACAATTTATCTGATAAACAACATTGGATTGCAGGATCAGTGGATCCATAGATTTCAGGCGAGTGTGAAACTGTGCTTTATTTGCATATGCAAATACCACTCGTGCATCAGGAAACTCTTTCCTAATTAAAGCCTTGAGTTTAGTGGATACTCCTTCAACAAAGGTGAGTCTTGAAAACCATCTATGTGGGGCTTCAGGATCCATGACGGTCTGTACAGGTGGGATTACAATTTCTGGAGGCCTTCCAGCCATAACGAGTCTCGATATCAAGGATCTAGGATATCCATTTTTAACTAAGATTCTTTCTATTATCCTACAATTTTCATTATGGAACTGTGGACTACTAAGTCTCATCACCCTCGAAACAAGCTCTTTAGCAAATGATATTTTCATCGGAAGTGTGTGGCACGAACGGAAATCCATACATCTTTCAGTGGCACTAGGTTTTCTATACCAGTTAGTCTTGATCTCACCACTTACATCACGCATCACCAACATATCTAACATAGCTTCACAGGAACGAGCCTGCATCTCTAAATCTTTCTCAATACCTGGCCACCATACATATGATCGTGCGATCATTTTCATTCTTGATTCATTTCTTGTAACGTGGTTTGTCAAAATTGACGACATTGTATTTAGAAACCTTGCATTATCCGTGCTAATGAAATCTTACGATCAGTGATACTTTAACTGTGATACGTCTATTTTTAATCATTATTATTTAATTTCATGTTTTCTAGTTTGTAGTTTCGACCTGTAACATACTGTCATTAGGCCCTGTCCTGTTGTATTATCACCAAAATATTACAAATAAACCTTTGGAATCTACCAAGAAAATTTTTTTTGCCGTCCGTACGCAGTAGGTACTTTCTTTATTTACCATGGACCGATTTTGATTAAATTTTAATCCTACTTTCTTTATTTACCATGGACCGATTTTGATTAAATTTTAAAAATTCCATTTGGGGTCTAGTTGTGCCCCAAGGCTTTTGGTTGTTGTCAGTAAGTGTTGACAATAAGGATTGCAAATTTTGGTTTATTATTTCTAATAATAAGCCTATGTGATCGTATCGCAAAAAATTTTTATAACCCCCCCTCAAACTTTGTCACTTTACGTTTCAAGGTGCGTAGAATCCAAATTTGCAATGTCCGTCCGCCGTCCGCCGTCCCCCGTCCGCCGTCCCCCGTCCGCCGTCCGCCGTCCGCCGTCCCCCGTCCGCCGTCCGTGGCACTTTTCTTAGCAACACTGGACCGATTTGGTTCAAATTTGGTATATGGGCTCCATTTGGGGTCTAGTTGTGCCGCGAAACTTTTGGTTGATGTAGGTCACTTCTAAGGGGTGAAAATTAAGGGTTGAAATTTTCAAGAGTGCCCTAGCTCGAAAACTCTCGAAATAAAGGTATCGTTTTTTCACCAATTTTGAATAGTATTGAATTTTTAAAAATTTTTGAGACCACCCGGAGCTCTGTAGGACAAACCGTTCGGTCCCTACGAGTACTTGAAGGTTTTCCTTCGATAAAACAGAATCATGAGTGTGAATCGCAAAAGAGGTCTAATCTCCATTCAAATTTTATCGGACTAAAATGCGATCGCTGTTCATTTCTTCGATTTGTATACAGTTTTGCCTTCTGCGTAACCAGTAATCAAATTTCAATATGAAGCTTTCTATTTTTCGAATCGAGTGTGAAGCGTTTAGTTCTTTCTAATAAACTTGATTGTGAAGGTGTGAAGCCAGTATGGTGTGGTAGGTAGTACCTACTGGTAGGTAAAATAAAGTTGGTAGGTAAAAAAAAATTTGGTAGGTAAAAAAAATGTTGGTGGGTAAAAAACGCTGCAAATCATTGCTCAAAAGCTTCTTCATTCTTCAGATCACTGATCAGCTGAGTGAGCTCCAAAGCCATTTTCAATCCTATTGAATGGAAGTGCTTTTCCAGGCATCTTCAGCATTCGAGGAGATCTTCTTCACTTCTCAGATCACTGATCAGCTGAGTGAGCTCCGAAGCCATTTTCAATCCTATTGAATGGAAGTGCTCTTCCAGGCGTCTTCAGCATTCGAGGAGATCTTCTTCACTCTTCAGATCACTGATCAGCTGAGTGAGCTCCGAAGTCATTTTCAATCCTATTGAACGCAGGAAGCTGAAATTTGAGAGGGAAGGTCAAGGGAGAATGAAGATGGTGGTAGGTGCTATTGATGGAGAACCGATCTAGAGAAGTGATCTATACAGAAGGGTGATCTATACAGAAAATAATAAACCTTTGAGCAATGATTTGCAGCGTTTTTCAGAACGACCTAGCTTGAAAACATTCGATATGAAGGTTGTTGTGTTTGCGTGTCGGCGAGTGAAGGAGCTGACCTTCTCGCTGCGGCGTTTGATTCTTCTTTAACCCCTACTCAACGAAGAGAGAAAGTTCCCTATCCTAACATGCAGTGCTGTCGCATCGGCGGTTCATAACCACACCGAGGTGCTAAGCACTGAGGAAGGCGGCTAGCCCGTCAGCCCCGGCATTTCAGAGAAACCTACCGAGAAGATGACGGGATATTTACCTAGTGAGCCTAGTACTTCGAGGAGATCCTTATTCGAGGAGAAGGTTTGAGAGCGAAATGACGAAGGCGATAGACTTGACTAGATTGGCATGAGGGAGCATCCCTGAGTGAGCTTATATACTCATTTTGTTAGCTCAGGAGAGAGAGAGAGGTGGAAAGGTGACGGCATGTCGGCGTATCCCCCGTACCTCGTCTCTCCCTAGTGGGTGATGACTCACTCAGGGATCCTCCCGGTAGCTTCTTTATTTAAGAACTAATTATTGATAATATGTGGGTCATTACAAAGGCATTGTTTTTATCAATTCAAAATATACTGGTAGGCAGTGGCAATGGCAAAGCTGTGATCTTTTCAGGCAGACCTAGTATCGAACCTAGAGGGTTAAGAGTCTTAATTGCATTCTGTTGTTGCAGGTTGTCGCCAATGGTGTGTCATATAGTGATGAGGGAGAGTGCTCGAGCGCTGGGTTTATTGCAGCCGTTTCTTCCAGTTCAAAATAGCGATTTGGCGTTTGCGCATACTCAGCAGCAATTAGCACAGCGAGCATTGAATGCGGGTGTGATGAGCAACATGTGCAACCCCCCAGTGACGGTGGCGAGGGCGTTGGAGTGCCGGAGAGCGGAAACTCCGGCGCCGCAGCCGGCATTGCAAGCGAGCAGAGCGGTTGACTGCTCTCAGCCTGTTCACCAGGCGTCGAGAGGGCTCGAATGCGGACCGGCGCCGACTCCGACGCCGGCGTCGCGCGCCTTGGACTGCGCCGGATCTTTAGGCTGTTTCCCGCACGTTGCTCCCGCGCCGGCGGCCAGACTCCTCGACTGCAACTTGGTGCCGATTCCGGCTGCTCGGTTCGTCGGATGTGCTCCGAACGTGCTCCAAGAGGCGGAGAGGGCGATGCCGCCGCCGACGCCGCCCCCCTGCCCGGAGGTCTGCAGCTCCCTCTGCCCGGGCTGTCAACGATCGGTTCAAGCACAAAGATTCGCAGGAGTGGAGGAATCACAGGTCGACTTCAATCAGGGTGAGTCTAACAAGTGGGTGTGACACATAGCTTCCTCGCACCAACAACACACAGCCTACTAAATAGGACACCCTGAGTAGTGTCGGTATAGAAAGTTTCCCCAAGACAGACAGACAGGAACCAAAATTGTTCAAAGAAGGCCTAAAACGTAAAACGCAAGTGAAAATTTTAATTTTGGAGAACTTTTGGTTTATTATTTTCAATAATGAACCTTAGGAATCGATGGGAAAAAAAATTGTTAAACCCCCCTCAAAATTTGTTGGTTTAAGTTTAAAGGTACGTAGAATCCAAAAATCGAATAAAAATATGGCCGTCCGTCCGCCGTACGCGGCACTTTCCCCACTTTGCATTGACCGATTTTGATGAAATTTGGTATGTAGGCTCCTTCTGGGGTCTAGTTGTGCCCCGAAGATTTTGGTTAATGTAGGTCACTTCTAAGGGTCGAAAAATGAATTTTGAAAACGCCCTCAAAAAATTTCGATATAAAGGTATTGTTTTTCCTTCAATTTAAGATTCTATAGAATTTTTAGAGACCATGCGGAGCTCTGTAGGACAAACCGTTCGCTCCCTACGAGAATTTAAAGTTTGGACGTACGATAAATCAGAAACACGAGTGTGAATCGCAAAAAAGGCCCAATCTCCGTTCAAATTTTAGCAGACCGAAATGCGATCGCTGTTTTTCTTCGTTGGATGGTTGGTGGCTTTGCAGACGAGTGATCTAAATAGAAAAATAATAAACCATTGTGTAATAATTTGTAGCGTTTTTACTGTGTAGATCACTCGCCTGTAAAGAACACAGCTTTGCCATTGTCACCACCTACGAACAATATTTTTCCTTCACATTCAAATTTTTTTTTCAAGAAATAAAGAATTATGAGCGCTTTCATTAGGAAATTTGATTACTAGTTGCTAAAGACACAAAACTGAGTAAAACTCAAAGAAAGGAACAACGATCGCATTTTGGTCAGCTAAAATTCGAACTTTCGAAGCTAAAATTAGGCCTTTCTTGCGATTCACAGTCGTGTTTCTGATTTATCGTAAGTCCAACCGTTGAGTACTTCATGGGAGCGAACGGTTGGTCCTACAGGGCTCTGGGTGGTCTCATTCAATTCTAAAAATTCCATACTATTTCAAATTGATGAAAAAACAATACATCGAAATTATTTGATCTAGAGGGTTTTGAAAATTTCATCCCCTATTTTTCACCCTTCAGAAGTGGCTGACATCAACAAAAGCTTCGGGGCACAACTAGACCCCAAATGGAGCCCACATACCAAATTTCATCAAAATCCAATTTTTTGTTCGATTTTCGGATTCTACCTTCGTACCTTGAAACGTAACCTAACAAATTTTGAGGGGGAGTTACAATTTTTTGTTGGTCGATTCATTCAAAAATATTAAACTGACACAGGCAAAGTATAGATTCTGCTACTCTAGCCGAGCAAGTGCCACGTAGCTTTTTGGTTTATTATTTTCAACTAGCTGAAAAGCCTGCTATAAGCAGGCAAAAAATTAGATATGTAAAAAAAATTTGATGTCTCGGGCTGGAATCGAACCCGGGACCCCCACGTTCGGGCGACATACGTAGGTACGGTTGGCGTTTCATGTACTGTTTGCAGATTGAAAGAATGCGGATGGTTTGGTGAGGTGTCCATGTGTATTACAATTCCAAAAACATCGTCTTTCTTCTACCTGCCACTCAAGCCAGGGAAAATGAGACCGAGGGTTGTTCACTGCCGACCAATGATGAAGTGAAAGGATTGGTTTATTACAGGCAAAACAAAACAAATACAGAATACTAATAAATAATAAAACAGGTTCCTTACTCTTGGGAAAGTCTTATCAATTAAGAGAATGCACAGATTCATTCAAAAATAAAATCACGCTTCCAGTACCTAAAGGATGATGCTTCTTTCAAATCTTAAAGGTGTCAGAAGGGTAAACAGAAGGGCAAGTGAACTCCCATTGAGATAAAAATCCTTCCTAACAATTGACTGAGTGGAGAGTTTCTCGATGCCTGGATTACGATTACTGAGGCTCGGCCCTTTCTTAATTTCTTAACAGCCTGACTTTACAGGCTACCTAGGGTTTTGGAACAGGTAGTCGTCTAGGTTAGCAGGTATACCCTTCGGGAAATTGGCCAACCGCATTCTTTCTATCTGTGAACAGTATATAGATAATGAACCTTTGGAATCGACCAAGAAAATCTTTTTTGTACCCCCCCCCCCTTTCCACAAAACTTGTTGGTTTACGTTTCAAGGTACGTAGAATCGAATCAAAATCGAATAAAAATATGCCCGGCCGTACGCCATACGCGGCACTTTCCTTAGTTCCCATGGACCGATTTTGATGAAATTTGGTGCCTATATGGGCTCGAATTTGGGTCCCCCGAAGCTTTTGGTTGATGTCAGTCACTTCTAAAGGTTGAAATGTTGAAAACGCCCTAGCTCAAACAATTTCGATGTAAAGATACTGTTTTTCTATCAATTTAAGAAAGTATTGAATTTTTAGAATTTTTAGAGACCACCCAGAGCTTTGTATGACAAACCGTTAGCTCCCTACGAGAACTTAGGATAAATCAGAAACACGGGTGTGAATCGCAAAAGATGCCTAATCTCCGTTCAAATTGTATCTGACCAAAATGCGATCGCTGTAGGTACGTAGTTGATAGGCGGTGACAATGGCAAAGTCGAGTTCTTTGCAGACGAGTGATCTAAATAGAAAAATAATAAACCTTTGTGTAATAATTTGCAACGTTTTTCAGACGCTCAGACGTTAATGCTTTAAAAAGTTCGTTTACAGTAAAACATTATATCGAGTGAAACCTTTTTGTGCAGTAGGAAGGGAAATAATGAAAATGCAAGTTTCATCGATTACCTACCGGTTTAAATTGGCCTAATGCTTATCCAATGGGACGTCCCCCGGAATGCACGCATTTCTCAACAATATGTTTTTTCGACCTGTCAGTAAATTTTCAATAACAATTGCTTCTAGATAAAGAAAATGCGTTTAATTTAGTATTTCAGAATGAATTTGACTTGAGTGACATCCATCATTTAGGGGATATTGGACTGTTCTGTTGAACTGAACATTAAATTTTCACCCATATTCCGCAACAAGAAACCACGACTGATGCTTAGTTTACGAAATGTTCGAAAATCTAGTATCCACTGCTGTTGGAAGGAAAAAAAAGTGGCAAAGTTTATTGTACAGGGTGTCCCCGAAAACGTCCCCCCCCCCCCTGCTAAAATCGTCCAGGTAGTGGTAAAAACAAAAATTGCTTTTTGAATCTTCACGATTTTTCCCAAGGATCTCAAATATGACCACGGTGCGCATTGAGCACGTGCGCAATCGTGCGCAACGCACACCAACTTCGTTTTTTCAAATGAGACCCCCCATTTTTTATTGCAGATTCGGATTCTACGTGAAATTTCATGAACATTTCACCCCTCAACCGATTTTTTTTTGTTGCGCGCAACCCGCTCAGTGCGCGCTCAAAGATGCGCAACCGCATGGTTGTGTCAAAATGTGCATGTACGAAGTACCTAAGTGTGATACATGATTTTTTAGTATTTTTTTACGCTGAATCACCTGGTGATGTTAGTTTCTTGATATTACTGCATTTTTATCAATTTATCGACGAAAAATGAACTTTTAAAAAAGGAAAATTGCATTTTTACTTATTACGCATTTTCTGTACCCATCCGTTAACATCATCCTTGTTAATAAATTGAAATTTATGTTTTGACATAAAAAAAAACTCTCCGATCGCACGTAATTTATTGCAGTGTTCTAGAGAACCTTGCTTCATAGCTACCGATATGTAGCTATGATTTTGTTCACTGGTTGCAGAATTGCATTTTTTGTGATAAAAAAAAGTGCCGCGAAAAATTCCTTGACCCCCAGCCAAAAGAAATATCCATGTCAAAACGATTGTTTATCACACTGGACTCTTCACTAGTAATTTCACGAGGACTCTCTACTTGTAATTTCTCGTAAAAAAACCCGTCCTGTCTACTTGAAAATCTTTTTTCGATTATGTTGGAAAAAAGTTTTTAAATAGACAGGGTGGTTTTGCCCTTAAAAAATGCAATTTTCCTTTTTTAAAAGTTCATTTTTCGTCGATAATTTGATAAAAATGCAGTAAAATCAAGAAACTAACATCACCACGTGATTCAGCGTAAAAAAATACTAAAATATCATGTTCACACTTAGGTACTTCGTACATGCACATTTTGAAACAACCTTGCGGTTGCGCATCTTTGAGCGCGCACTGAGCGGGTTGCGCGCAACAAAAAAACATCGGTTGAGGGGTGAAATGTTCATGAAATTTCACGTAGAATCCGAATCTGCAATAAAAAATGGGGGGGTCTCATTTGAAAAAACGAAGTTGGTGTGCGTTGCGCACGATTGCGCACGTGCTCAATGCGCACCGTGGTCATATTTGAGATCCTTGGGAAAAATCATGAAGATTCAAAAAAAAAATTTTGTTATTACCACTACCTGGACGGTTTTAGCAGGGGGGACGTTTTCGGGGACACCCTGTATTTAGCGGGTGAGCAAAGTATTGATGTTTTTTCTAAGAGAATTAAATCAATAACAAAAATGTCTCTTCATTATTTTTCCGAAGCCTCAAGACTTTTGCCGGGCTCGCAGTACTCGTACAACATAATTCCCGTCAAGTTGAAGCCCAAAACTCCAGGGGCCGACGAGCAACCGATGAACCACTTACTTCTGCTTCAGCTCAGACCTGATACGAAAAAGTGAGTACGTTACAGTATTGAATCTTCGAAGTGACTACCCACACTTGAACAAAACCTAAGAAATCAATCCGTCAATTTTATATTTTTTAATCAATATTCGCTCTATTTTCGATAATTATGTACGTTTTTTGACTACCCGCTGCTTGCAATGAATTTCGGATTTGAAAATTAACTGTACAGAGTATAACCCGTAAGTTAATAAGGTACCTACTCAGTACTCGGAAGGTGTAACTATGGAAGAATCATTAAACTCACACAATCAGGTGGACTTTTTGCCACATTTCATAGTTTTTATCATGGAACATGCTTTAGCCTTGAGCTAACTGGCAAAAAGAGTCACATTTTTGGGAGGCGCCACGAAATTTTGCAATGATTTCTACTTACAAACAACCAAGTCGTTGCTAGGGAACTTCACCTTCAAAAATCGTTCACCATTCGACGGAAAGCCCTAAATTTATGCATAAATTATATACTGCCAATACCGCTGTAATTGTAGGAGAAACTGAGATATACATAACTTGGAGTTAAAAGAACTGTAAACAAGATTCGCGGTAAGAGTAATTATAGATTTAGCGGCGTTGTATTTCGAAGGAAGGTGTTATTTATGTAGTACGTTGGCAACGTATTTACGAAATGGAATCTAAGGAACCTGAAACACGGCTAAAGCATGTTCCATGTTTCTTGAATTTTAGCCAAAGGCTCTGAGTAGTAAGCATCCCGTAGGGCCGAGTTTTTTTATAAATAGAGAATACATATCGACACTACAATGTAAAACCGCGTAAGTTGAAAAAACGAAATTTTTCAGACGTCAAAATTTCTTTTTTCAAGTTTGTTAGAAGTTTTTTACCCTTCCTGAAAAATTTCAACTTATGCGGTTTTACACTGTAACGGTCGATATATTAATTTTTTATATATCATGGTTTAAATGTGAGGGTCCGGAGCTTCCGTGGTATATCCAACTGTCTGCAAGTTATTAATTGTTTCATTATGGGGTTAATTTCTAATGGGATTTGAAGTTGAAATAAACCACAGTAAAGGCAAGGAACTTGACGACGCAGATGCCCTTTCCCGACTTTGTGTAAGCTGCTGGTGAACAGCGACCAGATAAATATCATAAATATCTCGAGGTATATCATGAAATCCAGATTTGGGGGGACACGAAGGATTCATGAGTACGAATCTGAAGCTCAGATCGAGTTTCAGTTGGCCAGAAATCTATTCGAAATTACGTCGAGCTGTAGAGAAAGTCAATTTTCAAATTCCAGTAACTTTAACTGATGTGTCTTTGCTTGATTCGTCATTGCTGACCGTACCAAGGTAGGTACCAACCAAATGTAGGTACTTGCTCATGACGAATCCTTGACAAACCATTTCCTCAAATGCTTGTTGTACAGAAGCTTAAAAGTATCATTTCTCTGAAAGGTTTCTTCGTTCAATTGAGTAATATCTTATACTGAGGACTCAGGATGTGCGTCTTATGGACTGTATTCATCCTCTGTAATTGAGTATAGAGTCCCTCAAGGTTCGGTCCTAGAACAGATTCTTTTTCTCATTTTCATAAATGACCTGCCAAGCTCGATAGATGACTTTTCTTTACTAGTCTCAGATGACATCTCAGACATGTTGACGGACCTCGATATTGTCACCTTAACAATCTGCCCAAGCAAAGCCCGGTGTGATCGATTGATATCGGATGAATAGCTTGGCTGAAACTCAGAATACGTTTCTGGAGCCTGACTTTATTTGATAATAATCTTCAGAATGTTAAAACTTCTGGGAGTTCAAGTGGACCCAAAGCTTAATTTGAATGCCCACTGCTTGGCTAACTGTTTAAATTGCTCCACATTTCTGCTCGGTAGATTTGCTGATAAATCGTAAGGAAAAGCCGTCCTTGCAGCATTCCATGCTGTTTTTCTCAGCAAAGCATCATACGCCATTATTTACTGGAGCTATTGCCCGTCTGCTACAAATATTTTTCAATGTCAGAGACGTGCACTCTGAGTTGTATCGGGACTACAGAACACACTACAGAACTCACCCCAGAGATGCCATCATTAGATTGAAAGTTTTGACAATATCTGCTATATAGTACTCGTAATATTCTTGAATGTGTTGTTTATAAAAAAACAACACTCAAAAACACTCAAATATTGATAAGTTTACCACAGCATCTCATAACTATAATACTCGAAATGCTCTGGCTCTGAAAGTTCCATTACCAAGTTAAATTGTTCGGAAATTTAATTGTGGGAGATTAAATTTCATAATGTACTTAATCCCAAATCAACTATAACGAATATAAATATACGCAGAAGATTGTTTGGTTCTTGCGTGAATTTGTTCCCTATTCGATGAATTCACTGAAGGGATTAAAGGAGCAAAATTTAATCCTTTATTTAATTATCCCTATTTTAGTTAATTTATTTTATGACGTGTTGAGTCTGAGGAGGAAAGTACTCTGTTCAGTCCAGGTTATGTCTGTTCATGTGTTTATTTAGTTAATAACGTAATATTTCTTGTAATGAAAGTAATCTTGCTCTCCTTTAATCACTTATCGCATTAATTTGTTTCATTACTCGTCATTACTTGACTATTTTCAATGCTCTCAGTAACATGACGAATAGAACAAACAATCAATAAATAATACTACGAATAAAAATGTTCCAAAAAGACGACAAGAAATTTTCCAAAAATTGTTATTATTGTCGTTGAGTAAATATTACATACTTATTTGTATTTTGACATGGATATGTCTTAGTTCTGGGGGTCATTCCAAAATGTACAGATGTATCTGCATGCAGTGTAGATACTCGTTTATCTTGAAATTTTCTTATGGAATATTCCAACTCTATTTCAAATTTTATTTAACCAGCTTCGTTTGGGCTCAAATTGTGAAAAACTAGGGGGGGGGGGGGGCTATACGACCCACCCGAGAAAAAACTCGTTTATTTTACAGATTCGGCACCTCAAAGATCGACTGATTTGATAAAATTAATGTAATACCTCGAGGTTAATTGTTTGTGTCCAGTGTAACCAAAAGATATTTCAGAGGTTGATCGTTTGCAATAACCAATATAAATGACTGATTGTGCTAGTAAAAGGGTTTTATTCGAGGTATCGACGGTCAAGCTTCAAAAACAGTTGAAATTAACGATTGCAAAAGATGTAGGGATGAAAAATTGAGCGACTTGGAACAAAATCATAACCATCAAAATCCAACCTCCAAAATATAGCTTACCATAAAAACACTACCTTCTTTTTTTCGTATAATCGAAATTAATTCACTTTTCTTTTACTGCAGGGTGATGAAATTCGATAACTAGCATTCGGAATCAAGATTTTACAGTTGTGAGTTTAAAGAAACTCTGGTAGATTTAGGACAAACCATGTTGAGAAATTTAGAACCTTATGTTTCAGGTATTTTAGGCAGCAGACAACATCAACGAATTTATCGCAAAATATTATTTTCATTATTATTAAAGAGTATTATTGTAAAATGAAGGCCCCTTTCATTTCCCTGTGCTTAGAGGATTTAAAGGAGGATTTTAGGGATTTTGGTTTATTATTTTCAATAATAAGCCTTTGGAATCGAGCAAGAAAAAAAAATTTTAACCCCCCCCCCCCTCAAAATTTGATGTTTTACGTTTCAAGGTACGTAGAATACGAAAATCGAATAAAAAAATTTCCGTCCGTCCGCCGTACGCGGCACTTTTCTTAGCAACACTGGACCGATTTGGTTCAAATTTGGTATATGGGCTCCATTTGGGGTCTAGTTGTGCCGCGAAGCTTTTGGTTGATGTAGGTCACTTCTAAGGGGTGAAAATTAAGGGTTGAAATTTTCAAGAGTGCCTTAGCTCGAAAACTCTCGAAATAAAAGTATCGTTTTTTCACCAATTTAAAATAGTATTGAATTTTTAAAAATTTTTGAGACCACCCGGAGCTCTGTAGGACAAACCGTTCGGTCCCTACGAGTACTTGAAGGTTTTCCTTCGATAAAACAGAATCATGAGTGTGAATCGCAAAAGAGGTCTAATCTCCATTCAAGTTTTATCGTACTAAAATGCGATCGCTGTTCATTTCTTCGATTTGTTTACAGTTTTGCCTTCTGCGTAACCAGTAATCAAATTTCCATATGAAGCTTTCTATTTTTGACCGACTTCAACGCGCCGAAGGCGCGCGAAAGAGGAGGTACTCAATTCGGGTTGTCGTGGGACGACGATTTTTTTTTTTCCAATCGAGTGTGAAGCGATTAGTTCTTTCTAATAAACTTGATTGTGAAGGTGTGAAGCCAGTATGGTGTGGTAGGTAGTACCTAGCTGGTAGGTTAAAAAAAGTTGGTAGGTAAAAAAAATGTTGGTGGGTAAAAAACGCTCATTGCGCAAAGGCTTCTTCACTCTTCAGATCACTGATCAGCTGAGTGAGCTCCGAATCCATTTTCAATCCTATTGAATGGAAGTGCTCTTCCAGGCGTCTCCAGCATTCGAGGAGATCTTCTTCACTCCTCAGATCACTGATCAGCTGAGTGAGCTCCGAAGCCATTTTCAATCCAATTGAATGGAAGTGCTCTTCCAGGCGTCTCCAGCATTCGAGGAGATCTTCTTCACTCCTCAGATCACTGATCAGCTGAGTGAGCTCCGAAGCCATTTTCAATCCTATTGAATGGAAGTGCTCTTCCAGGCGTCTCCAGCATTCGAGAAGATCTTCTTCACTCCTCAGATCACTGATCAGCTGAGTGAGCTCCGAAGCCATTTTCAATCCAATTGAATGGAAGTGCTCTTCCAGGCGTCTCCAGCATTCGAGGAGATCTTCTTCACTCCTCATATCACTGATCAGCTGAGTGAGCTCCGAAGTCATTTTCAATCCTATTGAACGCAGGAAGCTGAAATTTGAGATGGAAGGTCAAGGGAGAATATAGATGGTGGTAGGTGCTATTGATGGAGAACCAGTGATCTATACAGAAAGGTGATCTATACAGAAAATAATAAACCTTTGAGCAATGATTCGCAGCGTTTTTTCCTTTCGCCGATATCATCATCTGATTGGGTGTCCCTTCATTTTCTCGACTTATGGGATTCAAGTTCTCTTACACCTGTGAATGTGTGCAGAGTGATTATTATTTGATGGATATGCATATTTGACCGACTTCAACAGAGCCGAAGGCGTGCGAAGGATGAAGGTATACAGATTGGTGTGTCATGGGACGATTTTTTTTTAAGCTCCGTTATTTGAAGGGTAAGAAGAAAACTTCAAGCGGTAACCCCGTTTATTTTTTGTGTATTATTTTCAATAATGAACCAAGAAAAAAGAGTCCCCCCCCCCCCTACGTAGAATCCAAAAATCGAATAAAAATTTTGCCGTCAGTCCGCCGTACGTGGCATTACCATGAACCGATTTTGATGAAATTCGGTACGGGCTATATTTGGGGACTAGTTGGGCCAGGAAGCTTATGGTTGACGTCAATCACTTCCAATGGTTGAAAATAAGGGCTAAAATTTTGAAAATGCCCTAGCTCAAAAAATTTTGATATAAAGGTATTGTTTTTCATCAATAATAATGCATTTTTAGAATCGAATGAGACCACTCAGAGCTCTTTATGACAAACCATTTGGCCCCTATGTGCTCACCAATGGAAAACGCTGCAAATCATTACACAACGGTTTATTATTTTTATATAGATCACTCGTCTACAAAATCACCAACCATCCAATATGAAGAGAAGAATAAAAAAAAATCAATAAAAAAAATAAATAAAATAAAAAAAATAAAAATAAAAATAAATCAAAATCACCAACCATCGATCGTATTTCGGTCAGCTCTAATTTGAACGGAGATTAGGCCTCTTTTGCGATTCACACTCGTGTTTTGATTTATATATATATTTTTCAATATAAACCCTTAAATTTTCGTAGGGAGCGAACGGTTTGTCCTACAGAGCTCCGCGTGGTCTCAAAAAATTCTAAAAATTCTATAGAATCTTAAATTGAAGGAAAAACAATACCTTTATATCGAAATGTTTTGAGTTAGGGCTTTTTCAAAATTTCAAAATTAATTTTGGAACCCTTAGGAGTGACCTACATCAACCAAAAGCTTCGGGGCACAACTAGACCCCAAATGGAGCCTACATACCAAATTTCATCAAAATCGGTCAATGCTAAGTGGCAAAAGTGCCGCGTACGGCGTACGGCGGACGGACGGCCAAATTTTTATTCGATTTTTGGATTCTACGTATCTTGAAACGTAAACCATCAAATTTTAAGGGGGTGTTAAAATTTTTTTTTCTTGGTCGATTCCAAAGGTTCATTATTGAAAATAATAAACAAAAACCGAGTTCTTTGCATATTTTTACAGAAAAATAATAATGATAAAGTTGCGATCAGCCAAAATTGTTGGTACGGTTGAGTGAGAGTCAACTTTCCTCCTACCTGTTGAATGGAATCATAGGTAACCACCAATAAAATTTATTCTCACAAGGGAGGGTACAAATATGTTCGTAGAGGCCCCTTTGAGTGAGTTCAAGCCTTTCATCGCGAATTTTCCAGTATCTTGAGCTGGCATTTCAAATAGCCGCCAGTAGTGGACTTTCTCACCCAAGCCCTTTTGTGGTATTTTGCTTCCTCACTACCGAAGGTAGGGAAGCTTTGTATTCGTGAAAGAAGTGAAAAAAAAAATGTCCTCCAAAATCAAAATTTCCACTTGCTTTTTGCGTTTTAGAGCTTCCCGAACAATTTTGGTTCCGTGTCTGTCTGTCTGTCTGTCTGTCGGTCTGTCTGTCTGTCTGTCGGTCTGTCTGTGGTCAATCCTTGTCCCGGGCAAAACTATACTAACCTGTGGTCCGATTTTGATGAAATTTTCAGGGATTGTGCGGGTTAGGTCCTAGACGGTCCCCTATAAATTTCAGCACCTTCGGACCAATAGGAGCGAGTGCGCATGCGCAAACGTGAATTTCCTGGGACCTCGGTTTCTCGGTTTCTAATGAACCGATTTTGCTCAAATTTGGAGGTTAGTTAGGGACTAACTTCTAAGAGACACCCTATAAGTTTCAATCAAATTGGTCAAGCAATAGCCGCTGCGCATGCGCGAACTTTAAATTTATTGTTACAACCAAAACTCCGCAACTATTCAACCAATTTCGATGAAATTTTCAGGGATTGTGTGGGTTAGGTCCTAGACGGTGGACCGCTAATATTTTGGTATTCAATAACACTTTGAATCATAATTTTTTCGCCAACTGATTCTATACGTCCATGTTACAATGAGTGAGGAAGCTATACTGCCCACCCAACTTGGCAGACGTTTTTTTTTAGATATCCCTAAATGATTATGGATTCTCTATTACAACTAATAAAATAAAGACTGAGAGTCGCATTATAATAATTCCATCGTGGATTCGCAGGGAGGAACCCGCTGAAGGCGCCCAGAAAAACCTCGTTCAAGTGACCAGCAGGTCACTGTAGGTCGAGAAACTCGCACCAGATCGACAGGAGTCGCGGTATCACGGAATTCGAAGAAGAAAATATACGATCGGATAAAGAACACTGGAACTTTATAACCAGCTTAACAGATTTCGACGTTCACAGGAACTTTTGTGATAATAGTGAGATTTCTATAACTCTGATATATCTATGACGGACAACGTAATTACTAGGTAGAAGAAACCAAAATGTACGGCTCATGACATTACATGGAGGGGGGGGGGACATATTTCTATTCAAAAATTGCATTCTATTAGCAAATCGTTGAAATTAAAATGTTTTCATATTAAATACATACTAAAAATAAAGTCAACACGAAAAAACAAAATGCGTGCAGCACGAATATAGAAACAGAATGTCGTCCAAACAGATCCCAAACTCCTGTTTAGAAGTCAACTTAAGATTACTGATCTACGGATCGTAAATGAACAGAATAATCAACATTTTAGAATGAGAAAATTCAGAACCTGAAAAAGTTACTCTATCAATCTCAAAGAATGGGGAAAATTTGTAGAACGGTTCTAATTGCTCTTTTTGAAAACGTATTGTATTTGTATTTAAATGAGAATACAAAAAATCAATGATAATAGAGAAGCAAACTGGATTAGGTAGAAGGAGGATAAAAATAACACACATCTTTGATTTTCCAGGCGAGATGCGATACTTAGCGATTAAACATCAGTCATGAGTCTGTACTGATTTTAACTAATATAGTAGACGGGAACTTAAGGATAAGAGACTCTATCTCAAGTTGGAAATTTAGAGAAACCCGTTTCGATGCATTGAGGCTAGTATATTAAGTAAATTAGGTCCTACGAAATCTCAAATTTTTATTACGAGCGTACATTTTCATAATTAACTTTTTTCTTAATAAAAAATATTTAATTTGTAACCGGATAAATACGTAATTACTTACCTACAAGGTCTCGAAGGAATCCAAACAAAAACTAATAGGATTGGGGGATCGAACACATAGAAAATTTCGAAATGTCAAACTTGCAAAAAGGAATAATTGATTCGATTTTGTAGATACATTTTTAGGGCAATAATAGGTACTAAAATCTGTCAGTATTTTGAAAATATATTTTTTAGCAATTGTTGTTCATTTTGCTCCCCTGACCTTGGAAATCACAAATCTACACATTATTTATTGTCGTTTGTGTGTCGGTTTCTGTTGACACATGGATCGCAATTCCTATTTTCATGTGCTACGTGAACGGTGGCCAAGTTCCAAGGGAGGTTATGGTAGGTAGCAGTTACCCTAAAACCTCCTCCGCAGCTTTCCTTACGTTGATATCTTGAATATATTCATAAATAGAAAGATCCATATCAGTTCAGGGCTAATCCATCCATCACAGAAATATGGTATAGGTGTAGTATAATCCGATTTTTCTCAAGTTTGGAAGGTACTTTGGGGCAGAACCCAAGAATAATGCACTTCGATTTAGTCAGGATATACTTCTCTATTGTGTTTTACAAGTATAAAGTCATCAACATGTTCGTGAAAATCTAGTTGTTTTCGGGAATGTATAAGTGGTAATCAATCATTTTTTAAACTAATTATTAAACAACTCCACATGATTTCTGTGTGATGAAGCTCTACTGCCCTCCATCATTGGCAGGAGTTTTTTTTTTCATTCCTATTACAAGGCTATAATCACTCACCGGAAGTCGAGTGCAACTAGTTACCACCATGAGGGCTCCCTTCTAATAGCCATCCTCACCCGTTCATAGTAATATTCTCACGACATTCAATTATTCCTCTCAGTAATTATTCGATCAAAAAACAACCGTCACCGTACTCGCTTGGAGTTTTGAATTGGAAGAACGGGGATGGATTTTTACAGAAATTATCGTAGGAGTAAAATGAGCTCTGAATTGATGAGATCATCGTGGGACTGTTCAATGAACACCAAATACCAACAAGAACACGTTAATAATATTGTCGAGTGAAGCAGATATGAACAATTCAAGCCAAAACAACTACAAACAAACAAAACTTCAATCGTGCTCGTTGGAAAGCTCCCAATGGGGTGTGCGCATGGGTCGGAAAAACTATTTATTGTTATTTTAAAACTAAACTAGAACACATTCTGAGAATTTTGAGACCAACCGCGACCTTCTAACGTGAGAAGACCTTTTTCTATGATTTTCCAAAGTTTCGAGTGTTTATGACGTCACAGTGGGCTGGAAGGTCCCGCCCAGGCGGGAGGGGCGCTTGACGTCATGAACATTCGAAACTTTGAAAAATCATAGAAAAAGATCTACTCGTCCAAAAAGAGAACGGCTGGTGTCAAAATTCTCAAGGTCAGGTTTACTTTTGCCAAAAAAATTGTTAAAAAAATCAGGCGCACCCCCCATTGAACAATTTTGCTTCAACCCAGATGATTTGACGTCCACTCGGTCTCAAAACGTCTCTATAGAGGCTGTGTATCAACTTTCAGCACTCTAGATTGACTTAGAAAGAACTGTTCCAGTTCTCATGTTGAAAAGAAAAGTTGGATTTTGCTTCCACCCAGCTGATGACGTCCTCCCGATCTCACACAGTAGAGGCTGTGTATCACTTTCAGCACTCTAGATTGACTTAGAAAGAACTGTTCCATTTCTCATGTTGAAAAGAAAAGTTGGATTTTGCTTCCACCCAGCTGATGACGTCCTCCCGATCTCACACAATAGTTGCAATAGAGGCTGTGTATCAACTTTCTGCACTCTATCTTGACCTAGAAAGAACTGTTCTGAAGTATCGGATATGACTTCCCAGCCAGACTGCTATATTTGAACAGTAGAGAAGTTGGATTTTGCTTCCATCCAGCTGATGACGTCCTCCCGATCTCACACAGTAGAGGCTGTGTATCACTTTCAGCACTCTAGCTTGACGTCATAAACATTCGAAACTTTGAAAAATCATAGAAAAAGATCTATTCGACCAAACAGAGAACGGCTGGTGTCAAAATAATCCTATTGAACGCAGGAAGCTGAAATTTGAGAGGGAAGGTCAAGGGAGAATACAGATGGTGGTAGTTGCTATTGATGGAGAACCAGTGATCTATACAGAAGGGTGATCTATACAGAAAATAATAAACCTTTGAGCAATGATTTGCAGCGTTTTTTAAATCAGGCACACCCCCTTTTTCGTGGAAATGTCTGCGGATAAAATTTTGGATTGACCCCAGCGATAAGACATATTCATGTCAAAAAATTACTGAAACCACCAAGGAATAAATTCAGAGGGAATTGCGTCCCACACGTTCGTATATCTTCCACAAAAAATATATAACTGTCTTGTTTCTCTTTTTCAAGTGTGATAAGCCTGTGAAACCTCGAGGGATAAAAGGGGCTCGGGGGTGGAAAGACGCGGATTTATTTACGACCACAACAAACCCGGGGTAAGACCCTGGCAGAACCGAGCATCACGCGACCAGAGAGCGGACAATCGTGAAAATAATACATTTTCAAAGCGGAGAGAAAGTCGGCTGGAAGTTCGTGAGTTTCGTGACAGACTAATTAAGAGTGCAATGTAGGAAGTTTCGTGAACTATCCAGATCAAATACGATGCCATGAGGTATGAAACGAGGTGGATAAGTTATTGTGACTGATGGGCGAATAGAAAATTGAATACGTCAATCGATTATTGGATTGGATTCATTTTGATTTTGGCTGAAACGAATCATTTCCGGAGTGTGAGTACCACACGGCTAACCAAGAGACGGAGACAGGAGGTAAGTCACCCACCTTATCGTCTAGGTTAATCTCCTAACCTCATCTTGATGACAATGGGGAATTTAATTTTAAATTCTGGAATTTCAAGTCAAATCCTATAATAGGGCCCTAGAATAACGTTTAAAACCAGGAATACCCAAGGGGAAAAAATTACCATAGAAGAAAATGCCTAACAAGTGAAGCGGTGTCAAAAAACACCGCGAAGATCGAGGAAAACTGATTACGTCACTCCCCAGGGATCATCCCGCAAAACTGTGCTCTGGCGAAGTGTAAAAGGAGTTTCAGCAAATAGTGTCAGAGAATGTCAACAGGTGGAGTCGTAGGCGCCCTCGTGGCCACATGAAACGATCCACCCAAATAATGTGATTCGAATATCAAAACTAACTAACATAAAAATTAAATAACAGAAGGTGAAGACTAATAATTCTTGCTGACTAATAGGTAGACTCGTATAGTAAAAAAGAGTGAGTAAAATTTCTTATTTTTGGCAGCGCACTTGTGTGTTCAATGATGTAAGCTAGTTATTTCATGTGCGCTATCAGACGTAGCGCTGCTGTCGTAAGGGGAAACTCATCATGTCACAGACTCCCGGTACACTTAAAATTTCCATCTTCCTTAAATTCTCTAAATTTTTTGGATGCGTTTTCGAGCAGCATACTATAGTTTTCTTCCATGTCAGTGAACCCTCTTTCGAAAAAAAAAAATTTTTGAGACAAATTCCCCATTACCAGAATTTGTGATTTAATTTTGTCACAAAATTAAATTTTCGTTAACAAATGCAATCCCTTCCTTTGATGGAAAATGTGTTGGAATTAGTTGTTCTTACCTCAAAATTGGATTCAACATCCTAGAAAACAACCCCCCCCCCCCCCCCCAATTTCAGCTCCAGAATCCGAATAGTTTGAAAGAAACGAGCGAGAGTAGAAGGCAAAAAACATTTGACGTCACATCTACCTCTCACTCGTTTCCCACATTCGGGAGAGAGATGGAGATTCTTCAACCGAGAATGACGTCACACTTGTTCGATAGTGTTCCTGTCTCAAACTTGAAAAGTTGTCAATTTTCGATTATTTAAAACATTGTGGTGAATTTTCCAGCTAAAACACACTATTGGGTACTATTGTTGATTTAATGCTCCGAGAAACTTGACAATGACCGACCTCAAAGTCATCAAGGGTGAACCTGATTTTTTTTTAAATTTTTAATCGAAAGTAGACCTCATCCTGAGAATTTTGACACCAGCCGTTCTCTTTTTGGATGAGTAGATCTTTTTATATGATTTTTTAAAGTTTCGAATGTTTAAGACGTCACGCACCCCTCCCGCCTGGGCGGGACCCCCCCAGCCCACTGTGACGTCATAAACATTCGAATCTGAAAAATCATAGAAAAAGGTCTTCTCACGCTAGAAGGTCGCGGTTGGTGTCAAAATTCTCAGGATGAGGTCTAGTTTCGATTAAAAATAACAATAAACAGTTTTTCCGACCCATGCGCACACCCCACTTCTAATTACCAATTCATTCAAATTAATTTATTATTTCAAAAAGCAGTATATTTCTCAACTTTTCAATTTTTGTGTGTAGAGAAAGAAGGTTGTAAATCCAATACCAAATGGGTTATTTCTTATACATGATAATAATTATGGGCAATTATTGCCCCTGAGAGTGTACATAAATTTATAGGAGTTCTACCACCTCTTATGATCAATTTAGAGCTTGCTTTTGCATCAGAAAAAATTATAACACTCATTAATGAAGGCAATACAATTCACGACCCGTTCATAGTAAAGAATAATAATTGCATTGAAAGGAAAGTCATGAATAAAAAACCCATGCCATACAAAAATGGCATATTAAGTAGGTAATCGGAGTTCCGTGCCGGATTGTATTCCCCGCAGAACTCAAAAGTTGTATGACTCACTGCCGAGTTAAGAGTTGCGAAAGCCCCATAAATTCGGTAGTAAAATGACAAATTCAAAAGTAACCAAGAGTGTCATTAACTTCCACCGTCGTCGTTCGAGAAAAACAAACATTTTCCAACTTCTAATTCTTGTTCAGGCAAGCAATTAAATTTCTGGCAAACCCGATTAATCAGTCTTTTGAGATTCACAACAGTTCAGAACTCCAAGTTTCAACTAAATAGTAGGATAATTTAAGGAGCAATAAAACTACCTGAAAAAGAAAACCGGCCTGTTTATCGAAACTACCCAAGTTTATTGCAAAATAGGTAAACGAAAAAAAATCAAACTTCAAATAATTTTTCGAAAAGTGTTTTTAGCATGTGCATTCAAGTATGAACATTTATTTTTTTAAATATCTTGAGTTTTAATAAATTATTCTACCCGATTTTGTTTCCAATTTTCGGCTATTCAGATTTTGATTCCTCAGTATCAAAGAACGGAGGCGACCTCCTTTTGGACATACACATTTTACAAATAAAACGCAGGGAAGGTGTTATCTCGAGCAGACCCGCATGTTCACGTCGAGACTAAAGGCGCCAGCCTCTCTTCGTCTCTCGCCTATCTTAAGGGTGTATAAGGGCAACTTTAGGTACCAACAGTAACCCGTTCTATAAAGGCATTTAATTGGAGAATTCTATCAGATTGGCAATGGCCAATAGATAACGTCGAAAAGGTACAGTCTAGTCCTCTGTACAGTCCAAGGCTGGCGAGTGAATTTGAATCGGTTTCCCAAAAAGTTTTGAAAATTAGCTAATTTTCTTCATTTATGGTGCAAATGGGACATTTAGCTCACAAACTTTTCTAGGGGGGAATTCGTGCATAAATTACTTTCTACGTGATTTCCCTCGAAAATTCGCTGATATAAAATGAACCATCAGTAGCATCCAGTGGTAAGAAAAAGACTGGGGCACAAAATCTTGAATAAAATTTTATTGAACAGAGCGTTTGGGAAAGGAAGGTTCTAAGGAGAATCTACGGAGAAGTTTGTGACGGTGGAGTTTGGAGGATAAGGAAAAATGCCAAACTGCACGATCTTTATAGGAGGCAAGGAATAGTTGGGATCGTAAAGAGTAGGAGGCTGCGCTTGCTAGGCCAAATTATGCGAACTAGCGCTGATAGCCAAGCAAGAAGGGTGTTGGACGGTATCTAATCCTGGAGGACGAAGGGTTCGAGAAAGACCAAGGAAGAAGTGGTTAGAGGACATTGAGAGTGACCTCAACGAACTAGGTGTGAGGTAATGGAGAAGGAAAACACAGGATCGTTCAGTCTAGAGACGGTTTGTTGAGCAAGCTAAGACTCTCAAAGGGTTGTAAAGCTATGAAAGAAAGATTGAACAGAATGGTGGGGGGTGAGATTAGCATTTTGAACTGTGAAAATGTATGTAGTCCGTTAGTTATGTTGTAATACAAAAAAAGTCTGCCAAGTGGGTGTGGCACATAGCTTCCTCGTATCCATAACCCGATTATATAGATAATCCGATGCATAGTTGTTAATCTCAAAACACCAATCTCTAAGTACCTTCCACTACCCTCATAGGGGACCACACGCTACACGCTAATCTGGACAATCCTAGAAAATTTCATCAAATTTGGATCAAAAATTAAGTGAGTAGATGTATGTGATTGGATAAAAAAAAATACTTAGCCTCGGCTGGGATTCGAACCCACGACCCCTGGGGAACAGTTGAAATTACGGCTGTTACTAGTAATTCACGTTTGCGCATGCGCAGTCGCTTCTATCAGTCCGGGGATGATGATTTTCATAGGGGACCGTCTACACACCAACCCGCACAATCCCTGAAAATTTCATAGAAATCGGACAATAACTTCGTATAGTTATGCGCGTTACAAGGAATTCATGACAGACACACAGACAGACAGACAGACACACAGACACGGAACCAAAATTGTTCAGAAAGGTCTAAAACGCAAAACGCGAGTGGAAATTTTGATTTTGGAGAACTTTTTTTTTCGTCCTTGAAAAGTGAAAACAAAGCTTCCGCTACCTTGGTAGACTCGGAAGCAAAAAGGCTTTGCGAGTCACAGGAGCTGCAGAGCTCAGTCCACATTTTTTGTCCTGTCACAAAAGTTTTGCACTTTTCTGATCTAATTCAATTATGAACACCCTTCAACATCCTCAACTAATACATACGAGATAGAATAAAGCCAATTCAGTTGTATTATCGAGGTATTCACATTGAGGCATCCCACTTCAAGTTCATAAACTGGCGCCATTTTCCTCCAACGATTTCCCTGAAATTCCCAAACCAAAAAAATGTCCCTTAAATTCTGTAACAAAATAGCCCTCATTATACTAGAAATAAGATAAGAATGGACACTTCCATAGAACCAAAGCAGGGAACTACCAACCAAGGAAGTATGAGTGTTCTAGCTTAGCAAAGACTATTGACTATTGCTAAGTGGAAGCTGCGGATGAAGATTCTTCATTCTTCCTTGATAACCATAACCAACCCGAGCCGTAATGATGATGATTAAAAATGATGCATAGTCATAGTTCGTCATTTTACCAGTCTGTTAAGGTAAGATGACGAGAAAGAGCTCCATTTTTAGGTTTCATTTTTCAAGTTCCTATGTCCTGTCTGTCTGTCATGAAATCCTTGCAATGGGCAAAACTATACAAAGTTACTGTCCGATTTCGATGAAATATTTAGGGACTGTGCGAGTTAGCGAGTAGATGGTCCCCTATAAAAATCATCAACCCCGGACTGACAGTAGCCACTGTGCATGATCAAACGTGAATTTCCTTCCAACAGCTTTAAATTCTACATTCTCCATCCAAATTCGATAAAATTTTCAGGAATTGAGAGCTGACGTTTAGATGGTCTCCTAAGATGGTAGTGCAACGTACTTAGGGATTGGTGTTTTGAGATTAACTACTATGCATCGGATCATCTATATAATCGGGTTATGGATACGAGAAAGCTATGTGCCACACCCACTTGGAAGCCTTTTTTCTTTTCTTTGGTAGTTTTTCTAAGTTAATTTTTATTTTCAGTAAATTAACTATGCATGCTTCAAATATGAGTTTATTACTAAAATTCTAATGAAAATTATCTTGCCTTTTCAAAAATAAATTTGGATTCATTACTTCTCAGCCCTGTTGGCACCTGAAGCACTATTTTGTGGGAATTTTTCGTGTAGGATCACACAAGCTGCCTTAGTGCTTCATGTGCAGATTTTCAAAAACTTGTTTTAAACTGAGTTAAAACAGTATAAAAACAACTTTTAGTCTCACAGGGGAAAAAAAGTTTTTAAACGAAAAAAAAAAGTTTTAAGTAGGTATTAATAGAAAAAAGTTTTTTTTTTGTTTTTTCAACCCTGCTTTCAGCAATAAGTTTGTTGACAACACTACCGGAAATCGCAAATATTTAACTGTGTCCGATATTGTTAGTGTGCAGGTAGTGAAGGAACTGAGAGTGACTTACCCCCTCCAAGCCACCTATCACTAACGAAATTACAAGGGGAATCGAAACGGACGGGTGCACTGGTCCTAAAACTTCCCTATCGACTCAGAAAGTCTATTAAAATCAACGAAGCGTAAATTGGAAGATGATGAGGAGGTGTGGAAGAAGAAATGGATTGAAGCGGGGGTGATGGCGAAATAACGAAATTACCGGTAGAAAATCTCTCCAGTCTGTAAGAAAGGAACACCCGGTGAAGGCTCATGGGAATCGTGAGCGAAAATTCTACTGGGAAACCGGGTCAAATAGATTAAAGATTAATAGAGGGAAGGTTGCACATCTGTGATGAGAAGAAGGCTGACATGAGAGAATATACCGGTAAGTGAAAATATAATGAGTAGAACTAGATTTGCGTACGATACTGTGAACCTTCATTACAGGAGATTCTCTCGACGAGTTCTCGAAATGGAGAAGAAGTTTGCCTCATGTTGCATGTGAATCACAATACGAAATTCAAAATGAGAAAAGTTAATGGAAAGACCCCTTGTTTTGAAGTACACCGATTCATGGTGCTTCAAAGTAAATTTCATCGTATAAGTGCAGTTTTGTACCATGACAATTGTATAACAAATTGTAGAGCACATTATAATCTTTTTAGCTCATAGGTACTCGCATATTTTGTTATTTTTACTGTACATATTTTACCTTTTTTTTTAAAGCATTCTACCATATAAATCCTCCATTTTAGGCTCCTAGGTCTAGATTATGGTGGAATCAAGTGAGGAGATACAATCTATTAGGATGCAACAACAACCTAACCTCAGAACAACAGTTTTTGGACCAGTTTCTACGTTTTTTACCACTGACGATCCGATGTTGTGACGTCATCTACGTTATACCAGGAACTTACCTGTAACAAAATTAAATACCATTAGAAAACACAAAAACAATGCAAATTATTACACAATAGTTTATTATTTTACTTTATAGATCACTCGTCTGCAAAGCCACCAACCATCCAACATGAAGAAAAACGTCGATCGCATTTCGATCAGCTAATATTTGAATGGAGATTCACACTCGTGTTTCTGATTTATCGTACGTCCAACCCTTACACTCGTAGGGAGCGAACGGTTTGTCCAACAGAGCTCTGCGTGGTCTCAATAAATTCTAAAAATTCTATACTATCTCAAATTGATGGAAAAACAATACCTTTATATCAAAATTTTTTTAGTTAGGGCGTTTTCAAAATTTCAAAATTCATTTTTCGACCCTTAGAAGTGACTTACATCAACCAAAATCTTCGGGGCACAACTAGACCCCAAATGGAGCCTACATACCAAATTTCATCAAAATCGGTCAATGCTAAGTGGAGAAAGTGCCGGACGGCCAAATTTCTATTCGATTTTTGGATCCTACGTACCTTAAACGTAAAACAACACATTTTGAGGGGGTGCTAAAAAATTTCCTTTCTAGGTCGAAATTAGAAAAAAATTTGATGTCACGGCCTGGACTCGAACCCTGGTTTCCCAGACGATCGGCGACTTACACGAACGGTTGGGATTTCACGTATTAGATAATAAACCAAAAGAGGCATTTTGAGCGAGGTAAAAATAGTGCAAGGAGGAAAAAGTTGTTAAAAATTAGTCCTGTATTGTTCACGTTACAACATTCAAAATTGTACGTTATTACTCCCAATTTGAAAAGGAAAATTACCAGCAGGATATTGAATGTTTCACCTGAAAATATGACTTGAAAAGGCTAGGTCTACTAATTAGTTCACGGGAAGGGCCCACCTCCGTCGTAGTCGCGTGTATTCCAGCAATAGATCACTTCAGCGTCTCGATCCCCATTGACCCTCCACTGCTGGTCGACGTAACTACAACCGAAAGCCCTCCTCATAGAACACTTACTCCCGAGTTCGTTATTTCGAAACTCTCTTACTTCTAAAACGTCGTCTTTCTTTCGTGTTCCTTTTCCGCCTTTACAGAAACCGACCTACCAGTAATGAAAGGGTTACGCAGAGAGAATTGCGCTGAAAATAAAAACCCAACCGGCAATTTCGTATTACGAGAAGACGAGTTTCCAAACAAACTTGAGCTACGACCCGCAAAGTAACTAAACGGAGTGATGACTTCACCCTGCAATTCGAACATGAAACCAAATATTGCAGTTTCATCGGGTTATTAGTCAGTACCGTAATAGCTAATAACTAAACAGGCGAGAAATTGACGACAGTCAGTCTATTGAAATCCTCCAACATCTTCATAGTTATATTCAATTGATTTCTGCCAAAACTTCCCAAATTAGATAGAATTAGGATACCCACTCATGTATTTTTCGATTTTCTAACCACACTGTTATGCTTTTTTCTAAGCACTAGGAATGCTTTTGAAAATATTAGCACTCTATTCACAGGCTTTACAGATTCATCAAGTAACCACTTATGAATTTGATTTTTTACTGTTTCGCACATAAATGAAAACTATACTCATCGTCTCCAAAGGACCAATTTCAGCCGTTTTGGTTCATTATTTTCAATAACGAACCTTTAGAATCGATCAAGAAAAAGAAATTAGGAAACCCTCAAATAACTAAATGAATACCTACAGATAATATGTTGGGGTTGTGGACTTTTGGTTTATTATTTTCAATAATAAGCCTTTGGAATCGAGCAAGAAAAAAAAAATTTTAACCCCCCCTCAAAATTTGATGTTTTACGTTTCAAGGTACGTAGAATACGAAAAACGAATAAAAAAATTTCCGTCCGTCCGCCGTACGCGGCACTTTTCTTAGCAACACTGGACCGATTTGGTTCAAATTTGGTATGGCGTCTTTTTTTGGGGTCTAGTTGTGCCGCGAAGCTTTTGGTTGATGTAGGTCACTTCTAAGGGGTGAAAATTAAGGGTTGAAATTTTCAAGAGTGCCCTAGCTCGAAAACTCTCGAAATAAAGGTATCGTTTTTTCACCAATTTTAAATAGTACAGAATTTTTAAAAAATTTTGAGACCACCCGGAGCTCTGCAGGACAAACCGTTCGGTCCCTACGAGTACTTGACGGTTTTCCTTCGATAAAACAGAATCATGAGTGTGAATCGCAAAAGAGGTCTAATCTCCATTCAAATTTTATCGGACAAAAATGCGATCGCTGTTCATTTCTTCGATTTGTGTACAGTTTTGCCTTCTGCGTAACCAGTAATCAAATTTCCATATGAAGCTTTCTATTTTTCCAATCGAGTGTGAAGCGTTTTAGTTCTTTCTAATAAACTTGATTGTGAAGCCAGTATGGTGTGGTAGGTAGTACCTAGCTGGTAGGTAAAAAAAATGTTGGTGGGTAAAAAACGCTGCAAATCATTGCTCAAAGGCTTCTACACTCTTCAGATCACTGATCAGCTGAGTGAGCTCCGAAGCCAATTTCAATCCTATTGAATGGAAGTGCTCTTCCAGGCGTCTCCAGCATTCGAGGAGATCTTCTTCACTCTTCAGATCACTGATCAGCTGAGTGAGCTCCAAAGCCATTTTTACTCCTATTGAATGGAAGTGCTCTTCCAGGCGTCTCCAGCATTCGAGGAGATCTTCTTCACTCTTCAGATCACTGATCAGCTGAGTGAGCTCCAAAGCCATTTTTACTCCTATTGAATGGAAGTGCTCTACCAGGCGTCTCCAGCATTCGAGATGATCTTGTTCACTCTTCAGATCAATGATCAGCTGAGTGAGCTCCAAAACCATTTTTACTCCTATTGAATGGAAGTTCTCTTCCAGGCGTCTCCAGCATTCGAGGAGATCTTCACTCTTCAGATCACTGATCAGCTGAGTGAGCTCCAAAGCCATTTTCAATCCTATTGAACGCAGGAAGCTGAAATTTGAGAGGGAAGGTCAAGGGAGAATACAGATGGTGGTAGGTGCTATTGATGGAGAACCAGTGATCTATACAGAAGGGTGATCTATACAGAAAATAATAAACCTTTGAGCAATGATTTGCAGCGTTTTTATTTTTGGTTTATTAACTTCAATAATGAACCATTGGAATCGACCAAAAAAAATTTTGTTTAACCCCCTCCTCAAAATTTGATGGTTTACGTTTCAAGGTAAATCTTGGTTCACACAGGTGCGTAATGTCCGTAATGCGTAGTGCGTAATTGCGGATGTCGACTTTTGGAGCAGAGTGTATCGTTTTGAAAAATTGGATATTTTTCTCATTACGGACAAACTTCGGAAAAATTCGTAACAAACTCTCGTCGTTTGTTCATAACAAGTTTCTCTGTCTCGTTTATTGACGAAACAACCCGAATCATTGTTTTGTTTTGGAAACAATTCTGCGCAGAACGTACTGCGCGCTTCTGCGTAATCAATTAGCCATGTGAATGCTTTTACACACTTTCTGCAAGTCCGTAGAATCCAAAAATCGAATAAAAACTTTTTAAAAGCTTTCGGTTGATGTCAGTCACTTCTAAGGGTTGAAAAATAAGGGTTGACATTTTCAATAGTGCCCCAGCTCGAAAACTCTCAAAATAAAGGTACCTATCGTTTTTCACCAATTTTAAATAGTATTGAATTTTTAGAATTTTTTGAGACCACCCGGAGCTCTGTAGGGCAAACCGTTCACTCAGAAACAAATCAGAAACACGACTGTGAATCGCAAGAGGTTTTTTTTATATTTTATTTAGGCGCGTGCAACTATTAAGTAGTCATGGACGCCGACATTTTACAATAAAATCATTTACAGTTTATAGTACAAGGATAGAGCCTTCAGTTTTTCCAGAACATCATTCAAGTGAGAAGTGTCATTTCCAAGAAGTACGTCTAAGGATCTCGGTATTTCTGGCGGACGTTCAATAAATGCGGGACATTCCACAAGCAAGTGACGCACGGAGAGTTGGCATACGCAGGTAACGCAGGTAGTCGGTGCTGATTCCATGAGGTAGCCATGCGTAAGTCTGGTATGCCCAATACGCAGACGGGAAAGCATCACTTCCTCTCGGCGTCGATTTACCACGGTTCCATCGCATAGTCTTATGGTTCGGCAAGAAGAAGACCACGGAGATACAGTTTTCTTAACTTCCCACTACTTTTGATGCGTCATGCATTGCCATTCTGTTTGCCAGTAATTCCATATCTTCTTTTTGACATTTCATGTCATTGCTATGGCACACAACCAAATTTTCGTTATGTCACGTTACGTTACGTGACGAAATATGCTCAATGATTATTATGATTCGTAGAAGGGAGGTAGGTAGTAGGTACCTATATGATTATAGCTGAAATTTGGCTATATGATTATTATGATTTGGCTGGTAGACTCCTTAGGACGTGAACAATAAGGTGCACAGGGTTTTGATCAGCTAAGTGGCTCCTGAAGCTAACTTCTTTCCTATCAACCCTAGGAAGCTGAAATTTGGCTGGTAGCCTCCTTAGGACATGAACAACAAGGTGTACAGGGTCTTGATCGGCAGAGTGGCTCCTGAAGCTAACTTCTTCCCTATCAACCGTAGGAAACTGAAATTTGGCTGGTAGCCTCCTTAGGACGTGAACAATAAGGTGCAGAGGGTTTTTATCAACTGAGTGGCTCCTGAAGCTAACTTCTTTCCTATCAACTGTGGAAAGCTGAAATTTGGCTGGTAGCCTCCTTAGGACATGAACAACAAGGTGTACAGGGTCTTGATCGGCAGAGTGGCTCCTGAAGCTAACTTCTTCCCTATCAACCGTAGGAAACTGAAATTTGGCTGGTAGCCTCCTTAGGACGTGAACAATAAGGTGCAGAGGGTTTTTATCAACTGAGTGGCTCCTGAAGCTAACTTCTTTCCTATCAACTGTGGAAAGCTGAAATTTGGCTGGTAGCCTCCTTAGGACATGAACAATAAGGTGTACAGGGTCTTGATCGGCAGAGTGGCTCCTGAAGCTAACTTCTTCCCTATCAACCGTAGGAAGCTGAAATTTGGCTGGTAGCCTCCTTAGGACGTGAACAATAAGTTCACTGATCAGCTGAGTGAGCTCCAAGGCCATTTCCTCTCCTGTTGAACGTAGGAAGCTGACATTTGAGAGGCAGGGTCAATGGAGAATGCTGAAGGCGCCTGAGTGGTCACTGATCAGCTGAGTGAGCTCCAAGGCCATTTCCTCTCCTGTTGAACGCAGGGAGCTGACATTTGAGAGGCAGGGTCAATGGAGAATGCTGAAGGCGCCTGAGTGGTCACTGATCAGCTGAGTGAGCTCCAAGGCCATTTCCTCTCCTGTTGAACGTAGGAAGCTGACATTTGAGAGGCAGGGTCAATGGAGAATGCTGAAGGCGCCTGATTGTGCACTGATCACCTGAGTGAGCTCCAAAGCCATTTCCTCTCCTGTTGAAGCAGGAAGCTGACATTTGAGAGGCAGGGTCAATGGAGAATGCTGAAGGCGCCTGAGTGGTCACTGATCAGCTGAGTGAGCTCCTTAGACTTAAAGTGTGAGATGTCCGTCTCGAATGTTTCTGTGTTTGGAGTCGGTTCAGAAGTTTCGGCGGAACCAGGAGGGTGTGAGACATCGAAATCTCGTTTTAAAGTTTTTTTTTGGTTATCTTTTTCGTAGCCATTGTGGAACACCGAAATCTTGAAGTATATGGAAGTATTCACTCATGCATCATAATTTGAAAACAGTTGAGTGTTACCTAGGTAATCAATGCTACCCAAGCATCAAAATATGAAAATAGTTGATTGTTGTCTACGCAATCAATGGTTAGTGGGGTTAATGTACAGTCATGTAGAACATATAACATATAACATACCGTTCTTTTACTACCCACGACGATATATGTATGGATGTAAATAATAAATAAAAATATGAGTTTAATTTTTGTTTTCTTTATATTGAAAAAAATGTAATTTACAGAGGAAGACAAGATTGCTAGAAGATGGAAGGGAAGAAGGAGGGAGGGGAAAGACATGAAATGTCCTAATGCGTTGCAGACTTGTATGCAAGCGTTTTCCATTAATTTAAAATAGCGACGAATTTTAGTCTATTATTTCCATTTTATTGAAATTCAATTTGGTGTGTGAAAAAGTACTAGTAGTATGATTCATAACCTTCAGTATCGAATATTTTCTTTATGACGGATTTGAAGTCTTGGCATCTATTTAAGAATATGGATATTGGTTCTTCAGTAGCTGCTCTGGCATTCCGATCTGCCACCTCATTGCCAAATATTCCCGAATGTCCTGGAACCCAACAGAAGATGACAGAAGTTCCAAATTCCCTTAGCCTGCTAACATTCATCAGTATATCATTAACTAGTGGGTGGGAATCAACACCAGCTCTGATGGCTTGGAGGGCACTAAGGGAATCGGAGCAGTGCTTTGTTGTCTTCTCCTGATAGTAAGGTCAGCGCCTTGTTGATTGCGAAGAGCTCAGCTGTGAAAATAGATGTATGTTCGGGGAGAGTGAATTTATGGATACCAATCGCAAGAGGACTAATCTACGTTCACATTTTAGCTGACCAAAATGCGATCGATGTTCGTTTAGAGGTGTGTCGGTACAGCTGTACCGGGACTGTGGAACCGAGTATCAGGTTGGAACGGTTCCACGAAGTGACAAAAACTCGACCCTTACCGGTCCAGTTCCACGGACTGATAAGATATCTTGAAATGGGTCTGGACCGGGAAGAGAATCTTTTCCATCTGTCCAGTTCCATCCTCACCAATCAGAATGATCTGATCAATCATCTCATCAATCTGATCATTCTGATTGGTGAGGATGGAACTGGACCGGTAAGGATGGAACCGGACCGATAAGATATCATAGAGAATGGTTCAATGGCTCTGGACCGGTAAGCATGGATCTTGTTCTCAGTTCTGTTCCATGTTGTACCTGGAAGCGCCCTTACTACTTCCATGGACTGAGAATGGTTCATGGAATGGCTCTTGAGCCATGGAAGTTGTCTCCAGTATTATTAATTTATTATTGACATGTTAAGTTCTTAAACTGCAACGTCATTATTCTTTCCTTGAACTGTTTGGTAACTATTATTTATAATAAATTGCCTCTTTTGTAACACTTGTTCAAATTCCTTCCTTTTAGCGAATTGTCAAGGGAAATGATGCTATTGTATTGAAAGTTGAGATCATAAGCATGGAAGAAGGAAGATAGGGATTTGACTGCCTGCTTCATCCATGTCTTGTGAGTGGGATTTGACGACCCTTAGTAGGCAGTACTGGTAATGGAACTGTACCAGTAATTTGGAACGGTTACATCTTTGTCACCGTAACCGTTGGAACCGTTCCAGGGAAATACCTGGACCGACACACCCCTATGTTCGTTTCTTCGAGTTGTACTCATTTTTGCGTCCTTAGCAACCAGTAATCGAATTTCCTAATAGTTGGGGCAACCTCAACTCCCTGTTTCTTCGAACTGAGTGTGAAGCATTTATTCCTTCAAAATAAACTTGATTGTGAAGTAGGTAAGTATCTTTTTGACATTTTGTGTCTTTACTATGGCACAGAAGAAAAGAACCACGAAAATCGGTTGAGAACTAAGGCCTGGGCAGACGACACAAGATTATGCCCAAAAACGCACGTTTCTTAGCATTAACCCCCCCTTTCCCCCCCTTAAAAGGGAAACTTCGAAATTCCGGCGACGTAGGTAGTGCACAACTAGATAGTTTTCCGCGTCGAACAAAAAAAGAACCAGGAAAATCGGTTGAGAACTAAGGGCTGTGCAGACGACACAAGATTTTGTCACACACACACACACACACACACACACACACACACACACACACACACACACACACACACACACACACACACACACATACACACACACAGACATACACCTATGGTTTTTTTCGCGGATTTGGATTCAGAATGGTCTAAAACAGATTACTGTGTGGTTATTTTTTTTTCTGTTGAGTGTTGTCCTCCTTCACCCCAGATCGATCGCATAAGGACGCCCAAGTCTTACTGTGGGACGTCCTAAAAACCGGGAAAATGACGTCACGCTGGAATAGTTCATTTATGGCCGCTTGAAGCGCTGAGGTCGAGAAATCTATAGTCCCCAGATGCAAAATTTCATGAAACAGTAAAGTTCGAAATCGAAATTTCCACTCGCGTTTTGCGTTTTAGACCTTTCTGAACAATTTTGGTTCCGTGTCTGTGTGTGAGCTCCGAAGCCATTTTCCATCCTATTGAACGCAGGAAGCTGAAATTTGAGAGTGAAGGTCAAGGGAGAATACAGATGGTGGTAGGTGCTATTGATGGAGAACCAGTGATCTATACAGAAGGGTGATCTATACAGAAAATAATAAACCTTTGAGCAATGATTTGCAGCGTTTTTGGTTTTGTGTCTGTCATGAAATCCTTGTATCGGGCAAACTATACGACTTTGTTGTCCGATTTCGATGAAATTTTCAATGATTTTGCGGATTTGCGTGTGGATGGTCCCTTATGAGGGTAGTGCAAGGTACTTAGAGATCGACGTTTTGAGATAAACTACCCACTAAGCATCGGATTCGAGGAATCTATGTACCACACCCACTTGGCCGACTTTTTTACACGACGTGTATTATGTAATTTTGACCCTTATCTAACAACGAAATGTCAACGATCTACCTTTGATTTCTGGAGAACCTATTTACGATCTTCACAGGTAATCTTTTTCTTAGCTTTTTCGTTTATGTTTAACGATGACTGGTTAAGTCGTTGACAAGTTTAGGTGAACGCAAAGTCGATGAAACTTATCTGTCTGATCGGTTTTGATTGGTCTTTGGTTTTAAACGGAATAATGTTTTGTCATATCACCCAGAGACTGTTCCCTTTCCAAAACGATGTTTTGGATTCGAGGAAGCTATGTGCCTCACCCACTCGGCAGTCATTGATATCTCTCACTTCTTCCTCATTGATTTTATTGGTCGAAAGATCAAATTCAAATTTCGTGTTAGTTTCAAATGAGCGAGCTCCGAGATGTTTAGCTGAGGGTCGATGGGGAGCTGCGATGCTGTTGCTTGAGGGAGTCGCCTCGACAATAGGGAGTGTTGCTTTCCGGCGTGGCGCCTCAGCACAATGAGCCAGTGGCAACATCCACTTCTCTGTAACATTACTACTAGCACCTATCTAAACACCCCGCGAATAACCCTTCGCCTCACCCTCAACAACTCCCTCCACGAGAGGGCTGGAGGGGAAACTCAGACAGGTACATCATTGATCGACTCCCCTCCTTCACGGCTTCCCCGTTCAGTAAACTGAAGGGTGTGATATCAGCGGGTGGGTGGTGTGATGGAGGGGGTTCATTCATTCTACGCTACTACGCTCTCCCACATAGAAAATCGTTCAGGCCACACCCAGCAGCCCCAGCTACACAACTACGTCCGCTCTCCTCCTTTGCTGAATTCAGTGGCGGACAAAGTTCAGTTGCTGGGTCACCTAATCCCAAAATTATCGCCAATACTAATCGAAATATTTACCTCTCATGTTTCATCACTAAATAGAATGTTTAGTTAAGTATACATTTTTGACAGACTTCAACAGCGCTGATAGGCACACGAAGGAAGGAGGTATTCAATTCGGTGTGTCATGGGACGACAATGAGGAATTTCACCATGTCGGAATTTCCTATTTTTGACCCCAAAATCGGATTCAACACCTATAAAAACCCCCTAAGGCAAACTTTCAGCCCGAACTTCCTAATTTACGAATAAACAAAACAGTGTAGAAAATATGAATGTTTAAAAACATATTGTTTAGTAATGCATGCATTCCAGGAGACGTCCCATTGGATAAGCATTAGATAAGTTTAACCAGCTGGTAAGCGATAAAACTGTTTCACTCGATGTAATTTTGCGAAAACTGCAAGAAATTAAAGTCCGATTTCGCTGAAATTTTAAGGGATTGTGCAGATGGTCTCCTATGAGGGTAGTGCAAGGTACTTAGAGATTGATGTTTTGAGATTATCTACTATGCATCGGATCATCTATGAAATCCGGTTGAGGATACGAGGAAGCTATGTGCCACACCCACTTTGTTACCTTGAAAAGTGAAAACAATGCTTCCGCAACCTTGATAGGAAACTAGAACCAATTTTGTAGGAACTTACAATGTACCATTTCGTCGCTGAAGTACTGATAAGACCTAATCTACACATTTTTTCATAACAACAAAAAAACTCGTTTTTCTAAAGACTTTTTGTAAAAATTCTTTTCAAAACTCGATTTTTAAAAGAATTTTTCAAAACTGATGGTTTAATTCACACTGGAGATAAGCATCAGAAAAAGTACCTATATAAAACCCAATTTTGGCAAAAATGTGGATTAAGTGGTACTAGTACTTTTAAGCGACTATTTATCATTATGAAGTGAAGGCAGTGGTTTGAAGGTCACAGTTTTGATGAATTTTAGTATGATTTTCAAGTCGTATTTAGAGAGCATTTTGTTATTGCCACCCAGCCTCTGATGAAGGCAAATATATTGGCCGAAGATCGGTAAAGAAGGCTGATTTGTTGACCGAAGATCGGTAAAGAAGGCTGATTTGTTGACCTCATTCCCAAAACTGTTCACGAGAGGAAATCTCTTGTCTTAAGTACGAAGAACATTTTTATTGACATTTTCATGTCTTTGCCCTGGCACATAGCACAAAAAACTGTCACAAAATTGCGTAACGAAATTGTGTTACAGTGCCTTTATAATGATTTCCGCTTACAACGACCCCGTTGTTAGGTTTGTTCCTTTTCTACACTTTTTAACCCACAAAAATCGTTCACTCGTTGGAAAGCTCTCGATTTAACGAACATTTTCATGTTCTCCATAACATATTGACTATACGAATAGCGGAGCTATGGGCATAACTGTTCTCATATTTTGTTTACAAACTAATGATCGTGAGTGTAGAAGATAATTAATCCGGAATCGTCTATTTTATTGAAATTAGGTACCTACCTCTTAATATTAATAATAGTGAGATAAAAAGCAATAGGTTAAGACATGAAAATGTCCCAATGCGTTGCAGACTCGTATGCAAGCGTTTTTGCTGTTTCTTTTCTTTTTATTGCAGATTTGGATTCTACGTCATTTTCCATGAAAGATGCCTTTTTATTCGATTTTCGTATTCTACGTACCTTGAAACGTAAAACATCAAATTTTGAGGGGGGGTTAAAAAATTTTTTTTCTTGCTCGATTCCAAAGGCTTATTATTGAAAATAATAAACCAAAACGCAAACAGCATAGAAATCGGCCGAAATTTTAGCGGAAAAGACGAGAAAAACTGTTGAATGAAAAATCGTCTGCCAAGTGGGTGTGGCTCATAGCTTCCTCGTATCCATAACCCGATTGTATAGATGATCCGATGCGTAGTTGATCTCAAAACATCAACTCATAAGTACCTACCACTATCACAACAATCGATCTGCATAATATCTGAATATTGTTGGAAAATTTAGATGTTATGGCTGTTACAAGGATTTCACGTTTGTGCATGAGCACAAAATACTTTCAATTTGGGTGCCATGATATTCATAGGGAACCATCTACACCCGAACCCGCTCAATTCCTTAAAATTTCATCGAAATACGATGAGAATTGTAGAAGGTATGGCTGTGGCAAGGATTTCACATGTGCGCATGCGCAGCGGCTGCTATCAGTTCGGGGGTGATGATTTTCATACGGGACCATCTACACGCCAACCCGCACAATCCTGAAAATTCCATCATAATCGGATGAGAATTGTAGAAGTTATGGCCGTGGCAAGGATTTCATGACAGATAGAGACAGACAGACACGAAACCAAAATTGTTCCGGAAGGTCTGAAACGTAAAACGCGAGTGGAAATTTCGATTTTGGAGAACTTTTTATTTTAAACGTAAGTACAAAACATTTCTGCAGTCATCGGAGGAAGGGTGGGTTTCTATGAGTAATTTATTGCATCCTACTTCAAAACGATTGATTTCAACGATGTTTACGAGGCGCACTTCTGAAGCAAGGCTAAAAATATCGCGTAGTGGATATTGCTCTTCCCCTTGATGGATGAATATTGCAGTGATTCGTCAGCTTTACAGTAGGTTATTAGACGTAATCTTGTCGACTACCGGCTCAGCCCATCTGTACGGATATATATACGCCTACACACACTCGTACGAGTATGTATATATTTTGAGACGAGGAGACAAGCTCGAGTTCTCGTGACTTATTTAACCTTTCACAGTCTCAATGTTCACTCTGATGTATCCTTCGAGGGATCTCGTCGCTTAATGGCATGGAAAATTAAAAATTACCCACCAACAGACTACATTAAAGAGTCTGCTTTTTTCTAGTCGAGTACGCAGGTACGTCGACCTATTTTTCTCCATTAATGCAGCTATTTTGAGTCAGGAGACGAACACAGTTTTCAGGATGAATTTCACAGTGGGAGGATGAATGTGGAAATGAGTTAGTTGAGCTTGTCTTGTAGTTGTGGTGAGAAGATAAACTGCATTTGACGAGAGTTTCAGCAGTAGGAAACCACTCAGTTTTTACCTATTATGATTTTAAGATAGTAAAGAAAAGACCAAGTGATGGACCTTCCACCAGCCAGACTATCTTCCCAATGGAATCCCCAACCCTTGATAACTATTCCCAAATCTTGAGGAATCCCCATGCAGAGGGGTGGGGAACTCCTGCAAGTATTCTGTTTCCTAAGGCCCTAGACACAGTCTGGTGGAAAGTCTTGAACGTAGTACTCTTATGAAATGAACCTCTTGCTTTCTTACTAAACACCCTAAAACCCTTCCAAATTCAATCTAAATACTTTCAAGTTCAAATTGGTCCGTTTTAGCGCAACCTACAACTTCTTATACAGGGTGTCTACCATTTGGATGGACCAAACTTCAAGGATCGATTCTACAACTAATTTGCAACAAAAATGTCTCGTAGCAATTTTTTCGTAACCCACTCAAAATTTTTTTTTTTCCACTTTAAAGTTTTTATTCGTATTTTCGACCTTGCAGCACTAAAATGGTCGTAACTCCCTTATTTCTCATGCTACTTCAAATATGAGTACACCGTTGGACAGAGCGTTAAATTTTCTATCCATTTAGTGGGAAAACCAGTTTCTTAAAGCTATTTGTAAAAGTAAAAAAATAAATCAAAGTCAACATTTATAATTTACTTCGAAAATCGACATTTGTCAGGCTAACGATTCCCCCGTAAAAAATACCGCTATCGTGGTGCACTCAACGGGGAAAACTACCCCAAGATCTCACCTTTCCAACGGTATGTCAGTTTCAAGGTCTAAAAGGAAAGTTTCCTTGAAAAAATTGAGTTTTATGCGAAAAAACGAGCTTCTTTAGGCATATTCCGCTAGAGAGTCGACCAAGTATTATTGCCTTCACTTTTCAATGATTGCATTTAAAAGTCCACTAAATTAAATTTCCACTCGTATTTTACGTTTTGGTCCTTCTTGAACAATTTTGGTACCGTGTCTGTCCATCTGACACTCGGTCTGTCTGTCTGAAAGTCCTTGAAGATGGCAAAAGCAATACGAAGCTACTGTCCGATTTCGATGTAATTTTCGGCGATGTTCTCCATGAAAATCAAAGTCAAGGCATTAAATTTTCAAAACCAAATCCAAAAATTTTAATTTTTTTCTTTAGAAATAACCATTTTTTGGTTTATTATTTTTAATAACAAGCCTTTGGAATCGAGCAAGAAAAAAAGTTAACCCCCTCTAAAAATTGTTTTGTTTGCCCGTAATGAGTAGCGCTATCGCGGGGCCAGTCAACGGCCAAAACTACCCCGAAATCACATCTTTTCTACGTTAAGAATCAGTTTTTCGTTTAATTAGAATAAATATCATGAAATTGATTTTTTGTAGCAGAATAATAACTTGAAGAGTTTCATTGACAATGATACTTTTTCTTTACAATACAAATAATTGTACCTACCAAAACTTTCTACCAACGTTACAATGACAATTTTTTCCTGCTAATCGTTCTTTAATTTTATTCTAGTTCCATTTTTAAAATCAAAATGAACGGGTTTTCCGTTGAGTGACCCACGATAGCACAACTTATTCCAGGTTAACAATAAACCTAAAAAATGGTCATTTCTAAAGAAAAAAATTAAAATTTTTGAATTTGGTTTTGAAAATTTAATGCCTTGACTTTGATTTTCATGGAGAACATCGCCGAAAATTACATCGAAATCGGACAGTAGCTTCGTATTGCTTTTGCCATCTGCAAGGACTTTCAGACAGACAGACCGACTGTCAGATGGACAGACACGGTACCAAAATTGTTCAAGAAGGGCCAAAACGTAAAATACGAGTGGAAATTTAATTTAGTGGACTTTTAAATGCAATCATTGAAAAGTGAAGGCAATAATACTTGGTCGACTCTCTAGCGGAATATGCCTAAAGAAGCACGTTTTTTCGCATAAAACTCAATTTTTTCAAGGAAACTTTCCTTTTAGACCTTGAAACTGACATACCGTTGGAAAGATGAGATCTTGGGGTAGTTTTTCCCGTTGAGTGCACCACGATAGCGGTATTTTTTACGGGGGAATCGTTAGCCTAACAAATGTCGATTTTCGAAGTAAATTATAAATGTTGACTTTGATTTAATTTTTTACTTTTACAAATAGCTTTAAGAAACTGGTTTTCCCACTAAAGGGATAGAAAATGTAACGCTCTGTCCAACGGTGTACTCAGATTTGAAGTAGCATGAGAAATAAGGGAGTTACGACCATTTTAGTGCTGCAAGGTCGAAAATACGAATAAAAACTTTAAAGTGGAAAAAAAAGAATTTTGAGTGGGTTACGAAAAAATTGCTATGAGACATTTTTTGTTGCAAATTAGTTGTAGAATCGATCCTTGAAGTTTGGTCCATCCAAATGGTAGACACCCTGTATACATTGTTCCTCAACTCAATCCTCTTATCCGCATGGGAAAGGTACTGGCGAAGCTTGCATAGCAGTAAATTCAAATTTAGAATCAAAAATTTAATTATAAACCACTACCTACATCATCATAAATAGGGAAAGTTAAATAGTAAAACTAGATTCATCAGATCATGTTCCTATGCAGCATAATCATTATTTGCACAAATTTAAAATATATGGAGGATCATCCATAATCAGCCTGGAACAAAATTTTACGGAACTCAACCAGAAAGTATTCCACGTTGACAGATCTGATTGCTTGAGTTCATGTGACGTTTCTTTCACAATGAAAATGAACAATGTCTTGTATCTATAGATACAAGATAGATTACACATAGATGTGTAATACTGTCTTGGATGTAACCAGACATAACAAGCCTTATGGAGGTGGATCTAGAGGAGATGACAATTTTTAAGGCAATCCATTCAGAGAAGTAGTATCCATTCAAGATAACCTGTTTGGGAAAGTACTACTAATTCAGGTAATTAAAGACCACATGATCACCATCTAGATAGATTTTTCGTCTACCCTTTTTATTTAGAAAATTTTGAGAAATTGGAATCGCCAGAAAACCGATTTTTCAAGCTTGGTTCCAAACTTCTGTTCAATTTCTTCGTGTTTTTGACAAATACCTGTACGTTCGTACGCACTACCACAAAACAACGACCAAGATAATACCTACGATGTTGAACATTTTGAGACTTAACAGATATTTCAGCCCTTCCTGGTCAATAATTTGTAGAAAAACCGAGCCAAGTAGTGAAAAAAGAGCAAATTTACAGGTAAACGTTTTGTTCATCAATTTTTAAAAGCTTATTACAATAATGAGTAAACATTTAAGATATTTGATGAAATTTACAGGACTTTTACTTTTTATTAGTACAAGCAATTTAAGAGATCACCAGTATGATTTAAGGCCTACCAGCGTTGAGACATTTCATGCATCGATTTTCAGTGTTATATTTTCAAATGTGTCGTAGGTCTTATTTAACTCAATTCCACCAAATTATCAGAATATGTAGTGAATTTAAAAAAAAATGAAACAATTTAAAATCAGGTACAATAATAAATAAATTTTTTCGAGAAAACAGCTTATCTAATACGATATTTCCGGTTATAGAACATACGGAAACCCGGTTATGCTTGATCAATTTATGTAAAATCACTAATTGATTCTCAAATTAGGATATAATTGATCAGGATTTATAAATAGTTCTTCAACAAAAGTGAAAAATACCTGTCAAGCTTGAATCATCATGTTGATAATTTTAAAATCCTTAGTGTATTTTCTACCGAACCATGATATTGAAATAATTTCTAAAGTCCCCTCTTCAGTCACATCTAAAGACGTCTTACAAAAGAAATGACCACAGAGCCATAAGTAACCGATACCCAATAATAGGGGGTTTATATAGTCATTTATTGTGAATAGGTAGATTACTTAGTTTGATAACTCAGGTTATTCAAGCTGAGGATCTCGGCAGGAGTTCTCAGTGGCATCACCTCCCTCGTCCTCCGGAGCTCATATATGATTCTATAGTAAGTACCTTCTGGCACCTTCTTTCGTCCATTTCTCACAAACCTCTTGAGTCGGCGTTGAGTAGTCCCCATTATTTGAAAAAAGTTAGGGAAATTAGATTCTATGTTTCAAAAGCAATAGTTAGTTATAAAAAAAAAAAAAAGTTAGTTATAGGTTAGCAATAGGTTAGTTATTTTAGTTTTTTTAAAAAGTAATAAACTGTTATGGAATAAGTAATATTTATGATTTCCAAAGCAACACAAAGACAACCATGCTATGAAGCGAAGAAAAGAAGCCAACTTAATATTTTCAGATAATATTATTTAATATTTAACAAACCGACAAAAAAATTAACATAGCACAGCCACAGTGGTGCCAGGACGAGCTACTCTTACCGATATGAGAAATCACGTCTGGCACAAAATCGATGCTTGACCATGACATAGCATTGAGGATAACAAGGTACCATAAAGGAAAACAAACTTGGGGAAGCGTTCATTAGGTTGAGTGTTGTGAAGGGGGCACTCAGGGCTCAGTGGAAGAAGACTTGGAATGGTGGTATTGGAACCATTTACAAAATAGCGACTGGAAACTCCGGATGGCTCATCGAAACGGGGGGAAGTTCTACTTAGGTCACATGCGCGTTTCGATCGAACTTACACAGGAAACGGAGTTGAGTCATGGCATGCCCCTCAAGAAGCATCAAATCATAAGAAAAGAGAAGTAGGTAAGGCGATAGACTTTCCAAACAAGATTTCATCGGATTGATGATGTGAATTTCAACGAGGTCTCCTTCCTCCTCCCATATAAATAAATCACATGATATTCAACTTCCTAAAGGGTAATTCATCATAAATTCTGTTTGCTTTTGTTTTAGCGAATTTTCAAGTTTTAATAGTAAAGCGAGGTGGGATTGTATGTAAGATAAAACAAAAATTGAGTTAATTCAAGGAGATATGCCTCCTTGTTGTCTCCATCCCTTCCCCTGTTTATAGATCTAGGATGTTTACTCTTGAGACCTTGAATATCTGTGATTACAGATGATAAAAGACTTTATTTCTAGGGCTGACAGTGACTCCTGTAGTTCCGAATTTTCGATAAAACTCGAGATGAACTTCACATCAATGGCACATTGACTAAGGGCTAGACCAGGTCCCATAAAAATCAAATAATACAACAATGGCTGTCTTCAGTTCAGCCAATATTCATGAAAAATGAAACAGAAAAGATTACCCTCACGAAGCCTATTAGTTTCACCCAGTGATGGGTGAAATGTTAACTAAAAACAGCACATAAATGTGATCGAATTTAGAATCCAAAAAAAAAACGTGATTTTGACAAGTAGAAAAAGAATACCAAAAAGTATGCCAAGTAAGGTGGGCAGTACAACACTCAATAACAAAGAAATTTGGAATTTGTTGGTGTAAAACTGAGTGTAGAAATACAGGCCAAAATGAAAAATTATTTTTACGACCATAGATGGTATTCCAAATATAACAACCCGACGTTGACTTTTCAGTAAGTATTGCAATTCTAGTATTCTTCTATGGAGATAGGCTCCTACTAATCGAATCATGGGGAAATCTATAAGTAACCGTTTTGGGACGAGCCCCAAACTACCCCTCACATCACGCGATTAGACCCTGAGAAATTTATGTCGAAGGATAATCACGTTTGCGCGTGCGCAGACGTTATTATTGGTCTCATCATCAGTAGAATAATCCATACAAACCCAGTAAATGTAAATCGGTCAAAGATTTCAGGTAGATATAAAGTAACCAAAATTGTTGACCAAAATAAAAAAAATTTCAAGTTGGCAACCAAAATAAAGCTCTGAAATACAAAATTTCAGTGGAAATTCTGATTTCGGAGGACTTGACCTGCTGCTCGAATAAAACTTCCTAACTTCGATAATCAGGAACCAAAAATCCAGATTTTGATATACTTTCTAGAATATAAGATAATCAGGAACCAAAAATCCAGATTTTGATATACTTTCTAGAATATAATAAACCAATTTATCACGAGAGAACGTTGAAACGCAAACATTTTCCACCATATTTGTGATTCATTTTCATCAGAAATTTGACTGACAAGGAGGCTCTCTCTCCCGATCCTTCGTCTGTCAAAGTCAAAATTAAAGTCGATCGAGGCGAACATGAATTCATGAAACCATTTTGAGAGGGTGGCTGACGAAGGGCTGTCGAGAGTGGGGAGCAGAGCAATTACAGCCAAGTACCATCACAACCTGAGTTACGAGCTCTGAGTCACCGGTTCCCTTCCTCAATGACCGGCTTTTACGGTCTTTCTACAACAGAAGCGAACGATTTGCCGATTGTTGGTGAAGCAATGAAGTCGAAGAAGGTTTTGTCTAATCCTGGTTTCGAGGAAACCAGGAAAGACGGCTCACGTCTCCTCGGGTGAGTAAGTACATGTACAAGAAAACTATAATTTAAGTAAAATGGTGGACATCCATTTTGCTTCCGAGTCTACCAAAGTGGCAGAACCATTGTTTTTACTTTCGAAGGATGAAAGAAAAATCCTTAAAAATCAAACTTTTTACTTTTCACTTTTTCTAGTTTTTACTTTTTATCAACTTTTTATTTTTTTGTTATTTTTGAACATTTTTTGTTCCGTTTTTGAATGTTTGTCATACACTTTTAACGGGCAAAACTATAAGAAGATTCAGTCAGAATTCGATTTTTGACATTTTCATGTCTTTGCTTTGGCACATAAACTGAAAAATCTTCACGAAAACTAAGCAAGTCTTGCTTAATAAATAAAATAGACTCACTGTGTTGCGTAGAGAACATCAACTGTTTTGATGCTTGGGTACATGAACTAACAACCTTACTTCACTAGGTACCTTGTTGTGTAGTGGTTGTCATGAAAATGTCCCGATGTGTTGCAGACTCGTATGCAAGCATTTCCTTTTCTATGATTTCCCTAAAAATCATTTACTCTATTTTTCCAAATTTTGACCCCTGAGAGTTGTTGAAAATTCTTGTCTAACGAACTCGTGTTTTCGTTTGTTATGAACAAATTGGCCTCTCTCCCATGGACATTGCTAGGAATAAGCTAACTACTACAGCAATTTGACCTAGTACTATCTTATTTGGAGTACATTCCTCTATCGAGATACCTATTTAAAAATTATACAACCTATCTAATGGATGGAAATAGCATAAAAGTTTATGCAGCGTAGTTTGATACAAGGTAAATAAAGGATAGGCAGCTACATCGATCTCACTTCGATTTTAAATTCAGGTTTTGTGCAGTTTTGATAACAGCCTCTGTTCTTGCGCAGACGTGAAATCATCTCAACAACCATAAATTCTTCAGTTTTCGCATAAATTCGGCTCAGAAATTCGTATGTTCGAATGATTCTGGCATATCTTTTTTAATGTACTTATTTCAATTCGGTAGTCCTAAAACAAGAAGGCCTCTTGAATAGCTCAAGAGACTTTAAATAGTCCTAAAGATGAAAATTAAATCCAAAACTCTTGATTTTTCTACTCGTTCTGTATACTTTAATGTCGTGTTTTTTAATATATTTATAAAATACAAATTTGTATTAGGTGTTTTTAAATATGAATTTTTTGCTCGTAGTTAGTTTTGAACCTCCACACACAAAACTCGCATAATCTCCCTCTCAAATACCTCACGGCTTCAACGTCCAGGACTCCGCCCCTTAGCAAACTACCAGTCTCAGCAGGGATCTGAACAGAATAATCTTAGTTTGACTTGAAAGAAAACTAAACAATTCCGCCGAGAAAAAATGTGCCTCGTTGCTTGCCGAAAATCCATGTTTTTTTGCCATAGGTATTCCGCTGAAGGAGATCGGTAGAATTATACCTAGATTCCAAGCGTCATTTGAACGAAGCCAAGGTGAGTCACTTCAGGATGACCAATCAACTCCCTTACATGGAACTTGTGATTCGACGATAATGAAGTTCCAGTAATTTATATCGATGAACAGGGTTGGCCACTCTGCAGGAATTCGTTTCCTACTTGTTTTCAGATCCCTTACACCTGAGCGATTCAATAGAAAACCTGTAAATCAGAGCTGGATATGCGAAGCCTTTCCACTATGGATCAGCCAGTTTCGCTAGATTTTGGAGGGCATAAATAGGTGAACTGGCCTCCAAAATACAGTTCATAAGTTGGATCCACATTTAGTTGGCTGCATAAAACGTTGTAGGAGGTAGATGACGTACAAGTGACGTTGATTGCGTATGTAGAGGTGTTCCTGTGTAAACTTTTCACGTACATTAGATGCAGATACAACAATGCTAAAATGAAACTTTTTTCGTATTTTAAAAGTCTAATTGTACTGATTCCATAAGGTACATCGTTAAATTAGAATTTTCTCATGAGAAATGAGTCCCAATCGAGTGAATGAGCGAATTTTCGATGGTACCGATTAAGATTATCCAATTTTGGGCTATTATTGAACCCAATTTTGGGCTATTATTGTATTTTTGATGAGATATTCCAGATATACCAATTACTAACACTTTAACCCTTATCTCTTCGTGTAGACCAGCGGTTCCCAACTAAATTTTTCCAAGGACCACTTCATCAATGACGAGGACCCCCACTATCTAAAGTTACCTAAAAAGAACCAAACTATGTGAAAAAATAAATCAAACTGATGCTATAAAACTTAGGATTTATTCGTGAAAATACAGAGATTTTTCAAGGTTCAAGAGACGCCGACGAGTTGGGTTCAAGAGATACTAGCAAGTTCGGTTCGAGAGTCACTGACTTATTAACTTAAACATCGAAAGCATTTTCTCGTTCTTCGTCTGTATGCCTAGGCCGTTTTAACGATCCAAATTTTAACCAACGGTCCATAACGTACGCGTAATTAACTTTCCGTGAAAAACAAAGCTTTTCAATCACTAAAATGTTGCACAAAATCACACATGTAAACAACTCGGTCAGGGACCGCACTAGCACTAGCAAACTCCACTAGCACTAACTTGTCTCCAGTACTCTGTGAGCACTAGCAATAAATAACTAACAATATAGCAATAACTGACATCTCTGAAATATGTAAGCCTGTGGGTGAGAGTACCAGTCGATCGGGAGGGGAGAAGTTAAAATGTTCCTATTTAAATTGGGGGTGTAACGGGTCACTGAAAGGTAGAAGAGCGACACACTTAGGCTAAGAATTATTGTTATACTTAACTTTGGTGGGTCGTGGTAGCTCCGTCCGAGGCGGCTTGGGAGATGAGGCTCTGCGACACACCTTGACGATACTGTTGGTTACTGTTATGATACCTTTGTTTTACCTGTATTTTATACCATTTAAGGTGTATCGGTTGTTGAATAAAAATGATTTTACTGACGTTACTGTGTTTTGCAATGAGTTTAACTACCTATCACCGATACCCGTTACAAGTCAGAACCAGAACCAGGGTGAGTTGAAAGAAAAGATTGAATTAGAAAACGTAATTTTAATAAGATTGACTCGAGATACGTTACGGGGCCAACGACCCGACACTGCCTGATGGGCTGAACTATTATGAACAAAAATGTGGTTTTTTACTAGTTTTACTAAGGTTACGGTACGTTTTACAAGCTGACTTAGATGTTCTCTTAGAGTTACGCTTATCGTTCCAGTTCGAGATCCTCTTAGATAAATATACAATAGTGACTAAACTGAGTTCACTTCGTTCCACCTTCTACCTAAATTGGCCAATTTGAGATAGATTATCACAGTTACACTCACGTGCTGCAGGGTTACCGAGGCGAGTCCTGGTCACGATGAGAGGCGAGAGAAAGTTCAGGGGGGTAGCCGGGACAGGACTGAAGACACGAGCGCGACACCACGGCGACACGGTTCCAGGGGAGGCAGGACAGAACAATCACAGCAAGGATGGCACCACTCACTTGGTAAAACCTATCTCTGTACTTGACTGGGGGAGGCAGGAGGACAATACGGTACGGTTACGTTCGAGCGTTACGGTACGGGGAGAGAGCTTCAAAGGTAAGGGGGTACACTTCATAGACTTGCTGGCTAGGCGGCGCATCAGGGAATCAAGCTCTTCCAGTATGACAATGGCCTTTCCTTCTCCTCCCCTCCAGGTTGTTCAACTTAACTCCACCCAATGTTGGTTGGTAGAATTGCATGTCTTCATCCAGTGGCTTGACTATTTGTGTGATTGTGCTGTTTGTGCCCAAGGTGGTGGGAGGGCACTTTGAAGGGGCCACGCCCCATTTGATGTGTGGCCTTTGGGATCTTCTCTCTTCTCCTTCAGGGCTTACTGGCCTCTGCGGCCTGGGTTCCTGTCCAAGGGTTTTCAGGGCTTACAGGCCTCTGTGGCCTGGGGGTTTGCTCTCAAAGGGGGTCAGGGCTTACTGGCCTCTGTGGCCTGTTAGGGGGAACAGTGAACTGCTGAGCGGCAGCTCACATCCCCCACCGCTCCGGGAGCCAGCGTCGTCCTCGATGACGCTGGGTATGGGCAAGGGTTGCGAGGGGTACGCTCGTCGCAGCCCAGCCTCATACTTGTACCGTCGACATCCAGGGCAGGTTGATGGTTGTCGCTCCTCCTTGTGGTTGTCCGGGCAGGTTGGCAGCTCCCTCTGTGCTTCGTTGGATTTCTTCAACCTCTGCCAGAACGTTTTGCAGGCCATGCAGCGAAATTTAAGAATTTGCTGACATGGGCGCGTGCAAACGGGACATGTCCTTGGTCCTTTTGGGGCCGACGACCTTTTCAGTCGGAGGACCAAGGGCGAGACGGTTCTGGGGGTCTCGCATCGCTTGAGGTGAATTCGTGGAGTCTGCTGCGGCGTTGACATCCATGTGGCGAATTCCTGTCCATGGATCTCGGACGGTGTCTCTGGTGCCTCTTCATACAGGGATTCCTCGAGGTGGGTCACAGGTGAGGGCGGGGTGACGGATACCGTGATCTCTTCTGGTTCCATAGGTGGTGGTTCGGTTGCTGGTGCCGTGGATGGTTGGGGTACAACAGATGGTATGTTGTTCAATTTCCGTCCCGTTTTCTTCTGCTTCCGATTCTTGGTTTGGCTGGTGCTCGAGTCGGAGGACGAATCCGACGAGGAAGAGTCGGAGGAGGACGACGAAGAAGAGGAGGAGGACGATGACGTGATTTTGCTCTTCTTCTTTGGTGCCTGTTCTTTCTTCTTTTGAGGAGTGGTTGTCGTGGTGGTGGATGTGGCCTCCTTGGTTGAAGAGGGCAAGGCGGTGGGGTCCTCCGTCGTTTCTGCTGTTTGGGTCTCAGCCAGCTCGGTCATCGCCGCGGGTGGCTCCGCAGCTGCCTGTACCGGCACGGTGTCGAGTTGCTCATGCTCCACCAGTGCCTGCAGAAGGAGACGCTTCTCCTCCAACCACTCGTCTTGCTTCTCGAGCAGGGTATCCCGTTCCTGGGCGATACGATGGTAAGTTGGAAGAAGTTCGGTTATTTCGGTGACCGAAACCAGGGCGGCCTCCGCGAGGATGGTTTTTGCCCGTTGTTCTTCAGTGCGCAACATGAACTTTATAAGGGTTGCCAGAGTGGGCATTACAAAACGGGGATTGTATGGGGGCTCCGTGGTGTTAAGAACGGTACGCGGTAGGGCGGCGAGACGCGCTTCTTCCTTATCGAGATAGCGGTGGAGAAGGGCGATATCTTCATCCGGCGGTGGTGGTCCCTTCTGAACTCGGGGATCCCTTAGATGTTGATGCGTCATCCTAGAAACCACAAGTTGCCCCTAATAGTATTTTGCCCCTTGAAATTGTACGGCATTTACTTCAGTGCGAACCAGCGCAGTTTTGGCTCAATCCAGGCTTGAAAGCACGGTGAGTCTCAGTTTTAAGTTTCGATTCGTTACGCATGATTAGACCTGAAGGGTCTACAAACGGGTTTTCCGGGTCTATGGGCTTGGGAAGTTGACCTGAAGGGTCCTAGTTAAATGGTTTGACCTGAAGGGTCCTGTTTAAATGGTTGACCTGAAGGGTCCTTCTCGAGTTCAATCTTATTAATGTATGTGTGTGTTTATGTTTCAGATGTTTATATGTATGTGTTTATGTTTGTTCCATGTCAGGTAAGTGTTAGTCATAGTCGTAGTCGTAGTTAGTCAGTAAGTCATCACTTCCCCGTATTGATCCGGCTGTAATTCACCGGTACTCGGGGTCGCAGTGAGTACCTCGGCTCGGGACGGTTCACCGTGTCTTCATTGGTCTGGCGGCTGGTTGTGGCTAGCTGCTGTGACGGTGAGGCTACGGGTCGTCCGTTCCTTTCGCTCGGTGGTGTGTCAGGGGACTCGGTGGTTTGGTCCCAGATCTCTTGCTGATGTGGGGTGGTTACTGTTGGCGGGGAGGTGGCGGAGCTTCCTGGCGTTTCTCTGGTCGTGGAACCTGAGGGTCCAGCGGGGCTCTGCTCCGTTTCCGTGATGATTGCTGTGGTATCAGGTGAGTCTATAGTCTGGGTGCTTTGGTTATAGGGTTCCTCTGTAACCCACTCCATCAAATTGGGGTCTTCAGTTGTCTCCTTTCTCGGGTCGTTTATTTGGGGCAGTGGAACTATGGGTTGTTCCCGTTCCAGTTCGGTCAGGTGTTCCATAAACGCATCGTCTGGAATTCCAGCTGCGAAAGCAGGCTTCAGTCTATTGATATGCACCGTCTGACGTTTTATGTCTGCGATGTCTCGGATGTCGTACGTGACTTCGGAATGTTTCAGGGTGACGACCCAAGGTCCTGACCATGGGCTCCATAGTTTACGGGCTGCTCCAGATGGCGGTTGCATTTCCTTCAAGTATACTCGGTCTCCAGGTTGGAAAGATCTGGCTGCCAAGCGTGCGTTGATGATGTTACTCCTTCGTTTCCATGCGTTGTGAAGACATTGGACTGCTGCGTTTCTGGCTATCTGTAAATGTTTGAGTCTAGTGGTCTCTTCTTGTGGGCCTTTGATGCTTTGGAAGGTCTCATTGGGTAATCTCATTTCCCTTCCAAAAGTTAGAAAGTTCGGAGAGAAACCTGTACTTTTGTGCGGTAGGGATCTATAGGCGGCGAGGGCAATGGGTAACGCGGATTCCCATGCGGTGGTTCGTCCGATGATCTTGGAGAGGATGTTGGCGAGAGTCTTGTGGAAGCGTTCACAAACGCCATTACCTTCGGGGTGGTACGCTGTTGTAAAAACTTGCCGTATCCCCCATTTATTACACAATTCTTTCGTTGACTTCGCCGTGAAAGCGGTTCCTCTGTCTGAGATCAATCGTTCGGGTACACCATGAACGGGGATGTAGCGGGTTGCCAGAACGCGTGCTACGGTGCCGGCGGTACAATCAGGTACGGGGTAGGCTTCGGCGTACTTCGTAAAATGATCGATGGCTGTCAGAATGTATTTTTGGGTAGTTCCGGACGTGACTGGTCCTACGAAATCTATCCCTACAATCTGTCCTGGCCTATCGGGTAGGAGGGGTTTCTGGATCGGGTGTCGAAGACCAGTCGGCGTGTTACGTCGTTGACACGTCCCGCATCTTTTCACATACTCCTTCACATCCCTTGACAAGTGTGGCCAAAATCCCAATCTCCGAACTAGCTTTTCTGTCGTTTCCGCTCCAGGGTGCCCCGACCACTCGTTCCGGTGACACCTGTCAAGGAGCCATTCCCTCAAGGACACGGGCATGAGTGGTACCCACTCGTCCTTTCCTTCTAGTCGAACCTGTGTCTCTAGCACTCCGTCGTTCCGCCGCGTCTTCCCTCCCTTTTCAAGGATCGCGGTAGCTTGGACCCACAAATCAATATTCTGCGCCGCAATCATCAAACTCTTCGGGAATTCTAGTGTCAGCGCGGCTACGTCCATCCTACTTAAACCATCTGCGTGCTTCATGGCAGTTCCTGGGCGGTATCTCGGTATAAAATTGTATTCTGCCAAGCGCAAAACCCAGCGACCGATACGGGAGGTGGGGTCCCTTAATCTCATAGCAGCTGTGAGGGCCATGTGATCCGTTTGCAACTCGAAGGGTTGTCCCAGTAGGTACTCTTGAAAATGCCTTACGGCCCACACTACTGCGAGCAATTCCCGTTCTGTCACGGAATAGCGGGTCTCGGCGGGGTTGAGCTTGCGGCTTGCGTACGCCACGGGTTTTTCTTCTCCGTCGTGCTCTTGAGACAGAACCGCTCCGAGGGCCGTTCCTGACGCGTCTGTGGCTAAAACGAACGGTTTGGTGAGGTCCGGATATGCCAATACAGGTTCTTCGGTAAGGCGCTTCTTGAGCTCATCAAAGGCGGTCTGGTGCACCTGGTTCCACTCGAATGGATTCGTCTTTTTCAAGAGATCAGTTAGCGGTGTCGTGATTTCTGCAAAATTCGGTATAAATCGTCGATAAAATCCGGCTAGTCCTAAGAAGGACTGAAGCTTTAGGGAGGACGTCGGTACTGGGAATTCACGGACAGCTTGAGTTTTCTCGGGTTCGGTGTGGATTCCTCCTGTAGTGACGCGATGACCAAGGAAGCGTACCTCCGTTTTCAGGAATTCGCACTTTGCCAAGTTCACTTGCAACCGGGCATCCTGTAAGCGTTCGAAGACCTCCTGAAGCCGCTCAAGGTGTTCTTTCAGCGTCGCGGAGAAAATGATCACGTCATCCAGGTATACTAAACAGTTCCTTCCCAACAATCCATCCAAAACATTGTTCATGACCCTTTGAAAGGTCGCGGGAGCATTTTTCAGCCCGAAGGGCATTTTGTCATACTCAAAGTGTCTCCCCAGGACTGAGAACGCTGTTTTTTCCTTCGCATCGGGGTGCACGGGTATCTGATGGTATCCGGATAGGAGATCAATTGTCGTGAACCACTGACAACCACCCAGCAGAGCGAGGGTCTCCTGCAGGCGAGGTATTGGATACGCATCCCCCTTCGTGATCTTGTTCAATTGCCTAAAATCAGTACAAAACCTCCACTTTTGCTCCTCGCCCGGTGGTGTCTTCTTCTTGACAAGGAGAACTGGAGCGCACCATGGGCTGGTTGAGGCACTGATGACTCCAGCTTCCAGCATGTCTTTTAATTGTTTTTCTACCACGTCTCGGAGCGCGTGCGGTATGGGATAGGGCTTCTGAGCGGTCACTTCGGGTTGCGTAGTCGTGATTTCGTGATAGACCTCGAGACTGCATCCTTCACTGGTTGGCGGCTGAAATAGGTCACGGAAGTTCAGGAGGGTCCCTCTCGCTGCTTCACGATCTGTGCCCGATAAATGAGCTAGCTTGGCTTCGATGGTTATTTCCAACTCCGGTTGCGGTTCGTCCCACTGATCCGTCGGTATCATCTCCCAGTCCTCCATCTCGGTTTCGATGTCGTTTGGGGTTGCCGAATCGTGAACGATATTCTCGTCACTCGTCGAGGCCTCTAGAGCCCTTTGTTGTCTTCCTCCCGACACCTCGGGGGCGCTCTGGTCTGACGTTAGTGACGGTCGTCCAGCTTGCATGGTAGCCACTGTTATTTGTACTTCCGGGAAGTCTTCTTCCTCGTCCAATTCACATTCGGGTATGGGTTCCGCTTCCAATGCGTCACTGTCACCAAATTGGTAACCGCAGCTATTCAAGTTGTAGTTCCAATTCTGTATTTTGGTTCGGGATTCTTGTGTCGTTCCACCCGTCGATACACCCGGCGATACACCCGGCGATACACCCAGTGTTCCAGTCACTTCCTTGTGGTTTATTTGGGGCGATACACCCGCCGTCACACCCGGCGATACACCCGGCGATACACCCGGCGACACACCCAGTGCTCCTGTCACTTCCCCTTGAGATATTAGGGGCGATATACCTGCCGTTACACCCGGCGATACACCCGGCGATACACCCGGCGACACACCCGGTGCTCCTGTCACTTCCCCTTGAGATATTAGGGGCGATACACCTGCCGTTACACCCAGCGATACACCCGGCGACACACCCGGTGTTCCTGTCAGTTCCCTTTGAAATATGGAGGGCGATACACCTGCCGTTACACCCGGCGATACACCCGGCGACACACCCGGTGTTCCTGTCAGTTCCCCTTGAAATATTGGGGGCGATACACCTGCCGTTACACCCGGCGTTACACCCGGCGACACACCCGGTGTTCCCGTCACTTCCCCTTGAAATATTGGGGGCGATACACCTGCCGTTACACCCGGCGATACACCCGGCGATACACCCGGCGATACACCCGGCGACACTCCCGGTGTTCCGGTCACTTCCTCTTGGTGTATTTGGGGCGATACACCCGGCGACACACCCGGCGATCCACCTAGTGTTCCGGTCTCTTCGTCTTGGTATAGTAGTGGTGTTACACCCGACGCTACACCTAGCGATTCACCCGCCGTTACAGTCATCAATTCACACTTTGTCTTCGCGGGCGATACAGGGTCGACGTCATAGCTCGCACACAGCGCGGCGGTCACTTCCGACGTTACACCTCGGTTCCACTCCTCTTGTTGGGTCAAGGTCTCGTTGTCCGGAGTTTCAAGGGCGGGTTCCATTGTGAAGCGTTCCTCGAAGGTCACGATGGGGCTCTCCTGCGAACCTCCGTGATGCGGGGGTGAGGGGGGGTCATCACAACTCGAAAGGTGCTGGGGAGGACTGTGTCGGCGCTTTCACGAAGGCTCAGACGCGGTGACCCAGTTTCCTCCCTCCTCCCGAGCTGCGACACCATCCCGATATTTCCCAACTCGCAATAAAGGGGGTCCATGTTCCTCCATTCCGCTTCATTTTCCGTTCTCATTCCCATCGTCGGTCCAGTTGTGAACGTCATTGGTACCCGTCTCAAGACATCAAGACCCAGTAAATCAAGGGTCGCGCCCTTCCGGGCAAACACGAGGAAATTATGTTTAAATTGGTATTTGCCGATACGGGTGTCGATACACTGTTCCCCAGCGAAAGGTAGTAGAGCCCCATCCGCTCCCCATGCCATGACCTTGGTCGGTACCATTGGAATTCCCGATACAGGTCTCGCCAGTACCGATAAGGCGGCTCCGGTATCTATTAGCATGTTACGGGTCTCGTTTCCGAGGCCCACTTCCACTTTTAGGGTTCGTATCATGGGTCGTTCCACGGCCGTTACATGGAGTCCAGCCGGTTCCTGTTTGTAACGGTTGACCTCGTTTACGTGTTTCGGGTCGGCGATTGGTTGCGATACGGGCAGTAGTTTCCGTTTCTCGGGGCAGTTCTCTTCTAGATGTTCCCGACACCCGCAAAAATTGCAAAATATGGTTCGTTGCGGACTCTTAGGGCAATCCACGGGGAAGTGATCCATCGCGGCGCAGAAGATACAGGGGTATCGAGGCGCGGGTCGTTCATCAGTTCTTGGTCGCTGTTCGTCACTGTTCCACCTGTTCCGGCGGTCATCACCAACACGCTGTTCCCGTCGGGGTACCGGTTGGTCCTTTCGGGGGCATCGAGCGGCGAAGTGGTTGGTTCCACCACAGTTATAGCACCTCAATTCTCCCGATACAGCCGCGAGATCCCATCGTTCCTCCGTTTCTTCTGTCTCTGTTAAGGTGTTTTCAAGTTCTTCCGCCCGTTCCAGGGCGATGCGGAGTGATGTGGGACGGTTGGTTACGAGGAATGCGCTCATCTTCTTTCCGACACCCCTCACGAAGGCGCTCAAAGTCTTCCGCTCGACCCACTCTCGTTTTTCATGACGGTCGAGGTGCGTTCCTTCCTCCAATACGGCGCATCGAGCCAGTCCCCTGATTCGATCGGCGAACTGCCGAAGCGTTTCTGGGTTGTTCCTCTTGATGGTCCAGAGTAGGGCTGCCGCGTGTTGAGGGTTCTTGCGCATGAACCAGTTCGTCATCTCGTCCCGTATCACTTCGTAGGCATTGTCATAGTCGAGGGTATCGTCTCTGTCGATCAAAAACTGCTTCGCAGTACCTCTTGTCTTGGTTCTCAAGAGTCTCATTTTCTGCTTTTGAGACAACCCACTGGTTACGGTGTCGAAATTTGCAAAAAACGACCCGACACTCAGCGACCCCGGTGTATCTGGGTCCCACGGTTCCAGTTCTAACAGTAGTGAACGTGGAATACCGTCCTTGTCACCATCTTGGGTTGTCTCGTGATACCTCTTGAGCAATACGTTCATTTGTTTCATTGTCTCGGTCAGTGTATCGACCGCTTCCTTATTGTTGAAGGGTTGCTGTTCCTCCTCATCCTCGACGTCCGAGAGCACCATGTTTCACTTGTAAGGACGCGGAAAAATGGGTAAACACAGCACAGTCGATACGGTTCGGTTCTCTGTCACAGTTACTGTCTAGCGGTTCGGTGTTAGTTGTTGTTTGTTCCCGTATGACGATACGGTTTTGTGTTATGTTCCTGTGTGACGACACAGTTCGTTGGAATGCAGGTATAGTGGTGAGGTGCGACCTACTTTTCGGAATTACCGTTACGAGGCGTCCTACCTACCTACTACCCTGGGTTCTGACTTGTTTTGAACTATTTGAAAGTGGATCGGCCGATACTCCAGGCACAAATATTTGTTTTGTGGGTTCGTGCAGGGCGCCACCACGCGCGATCCGTCAATACACCGGACTCGAGGAGTGAAAGTTACGAGTCCGATATAGTTCCGGGTTCACGCTTGCAGGAATCCGTACCGCTGCCACCAATTTGTAAGGTTCGTTCCGGAACCTTAAAAATCGGTGACACCAGGCTGAGGAAATCCCACCGCTGCCACCAATTTGTAAGCCTGTGGGTGAGAGTACCAGTCGATCGGGAGGGGAGAAGTTAAAATGTTCCTATTTAAATTGGGGGTGTAACGGGTCACTGAAAGGTAGAAGAGCGACACACTTAGGCTAAGAATTATTGTTATACTTAACTTTGGTGGGTCGTGGTAGCTCCGTCCGAGGCGGCTTGGGAGATGAGGCTCTGCGACACACCTTGACGATACTGTTGGTTACTGTTATGATACCTTTGTTTTACCTGTATTTTATACCATTTAAGGTGTATCGGTTGTTGAATAAAAATGATTTTACTGACGTTACTGTGTTTTGCAATGAGTTTAACTACCTATCACCGATACCCGTTACAAGTCAGAACCAGAACCAGGGTGAGTTGAAAGAAAAGATTGAATTAGAAAACGTAATTTTAATAAGATTGACTCGAGATACGTTACGGGGCCAACGACCCGACACTGCCTGATGGGCTGAACTATTATGAACAAAAATGTGGTTTTTTACTAGTTTTACTAAGGTTACGGTACGTTTTACAAGCTGACTTAGATGTTCTCTTAGAGTTACGCTTATCGTTCCAGTTCGAGATCCTCTTAGATAAATATACAATAGTGACTAAACTGAGTTCACTTCGTTCCACCTTCTACCTAAATTGGCCAATTTGAGATAGATTATCACAGTTACACTCACGTGCTGCAGGGTTACCGAGGCGAGTCCTGGTCACGATGAGAGGCGAGAGAAAGTTCAGGGGGGTAGCCGGGACAGGACTGAAGACACGAGCGCGACACCACGGCGACACGGTTCCAGGGGAGGCAGGACAGAACAATCACAGCAAGGATGGCACCACTCACTTGGTAAAACCTATCTCTGTACTTGACTGGGGGAGGCAGGAGGACAATACGGTACGGTTACGTTCGAGCGTTACGGTACGGGGAGAGAGCTTCAAAGGTAAGGGGGTACACTTCATAGACTTGCTGGCTAGGCGGCGCATCAGGGAATGAAGCTCTTCCAGTATGACAATGGCCTTTCCTTCTCCTCCCCTCCAGGTTGTTCAACTTAACTCCACCCAATGTTGGTTGGTAGAATTGCATGTCTTCATCCAGTGGCTTGACTATTTGTGTGATTGTGCTGTTTGTGCCCAAGGTGGTGGGAGGGCACTTTGAAGGGGCCACGCCCCATTTGATGTGTGGCCTTTGGGGTCTTCTCTCTTCTCCTTCAGGGCTTACTGGCCTCTGCGGCCTGGGTTCCTGTCCAAGGGTTTTCAGGGCTTACAGGCCTCTGTGGCCTGGGGGTTTGCTCTCAAAGGGGGTCAGGGCTTACTGGCCTCTGTGGCCTGTTAGGGGGAACAGTGAACTGCTGAGCGGCAGCTCACAAATACATTAAGCCAAACTAGAGTGTGCTAGCGTTAGTTGTCATATGAAGCCAGACGCAGAAGTCAACGTTCAGAAGCTGCAAATATATATTTAATTTGTATATCCTAAGGACCCCTCAGCCATACCTCGCGGACCCCCGGGGGTCCGCGGACCACCAGTTGGGAACCGCTGGTGTAGACAGTAGTACGATTTTTTACACCTTAATCCTGAGGTTTTTTTCGTTGGATAACCACAAGAAAGGTATTCATGAGCTGTTCGAGACCAGATTTATCAAGTTGGCATCATTAGAGTCGTTCTAACGGGAAAAGGTTGGTTAAATTCAGTTCGAAGGTGGTAACCCCGAAGAAGTCATTCTTAGCTGTGTAGTGTCAAACCAAGGTTGGATCAAACTGTAAATTCAGTCATTTTACAATTGTTTTGACGGGAGTTGGTGACTGATGATCATTAAGCTACGTTCTTCCGATTGTAATGAGAAAATGGAGAAAATTAAATTTTGCAAAATAAGATTTCGAGTTGAAAACACACGAGCAGTTCCATAGCAAGTTGAGGAGTTAACTACAAGATAAACAAGTTTACAAGATAAACAACTACAAGATAAACACAAGTTACCAGACATGGATTCACTCGTATTTTCTCCACATTCAAATGCTATGTGTTATTCAGAGTAAAACAAGGAAAAATTTAAATTATTGACAGGATATTACACAACAGCAGGACGGAAGAGAGACTGAGAAGTTTATTGACAATCAAAAAACTCAACAATATACGTTGAGTCCGTATGGGGACGAGTGAAGTATTTTTAGAGGTTGATGAAATTGATATTCAGTACTGATATTAATTAATATTAATGGTATGTATTATTATTATTATTTTAAGTATTAGATTGCATTTGAAAATCGAATCGGCCTTGTGCTTTTTGGAAGACTGACATTTCTATAATATTGAAGACGGTCCTATGCCTTATTTATGACAACATTGGCTTAATTTTATTTTGGACACTATTTCTTTGAAAAAATATTGAAAATGAAATTTAGAATTTTTAAAATCTGTACTTAACCTCTCAATTTAGCTTGAAGTAAAGTCACCATGTGAACTACAGTTCACATTATTCTATAACCCCTTCAGAAATAATAAAAATCACGTATTAGGAGTTTACTACGTCATGAGGTGTCATTAAACTTTTTTTAAAAGTTGCAGCTGTAATCGGGACAGCCAATTTTTAAAAGTAGTGCAGATTTTAGGGTTAAAAAGGTAATTTTGGGCCAAAACTTTGGGGCCAACGAACTCACATAGGTACATACGTACAGGCATGGTGATCGTTATCAACCTTTCAACGGTTGATTCCACCATCATCAGGGAAGTATTGAGCTGATGTCAGTGTTCTGTGGTATATTTCTACTAGTTATGATTCGACAGGTCTTCTTTTCAGCTAGTTGTGAATCGAATTATGAACACTACCTACTCAACGAGACAAAAAACGATTAGATGATTATTGCAATTATGTTTACGTTGACCGGAGTTGATGAAATCAGACTATCACGGACCGATCAAATTGGTTTTGACTCTGATTCAGTTTGGTACTGTTACTTTTGTCTTGAGTGTATTGACTGTCACTGCTCATTCAATTGGCTGTACCTGTGAGCCTAAATAGGAATTTTCTATTCTGACCTGAAGTCGGAATTTAACACTCTCAGAAACCTAAAACCAACCTACCAAAAAAATCTTGGAGTTTAAACACTGAAAAGCTCACTCAGCTGATCAGTGACCACTCAGGCGCCTTCAGCATTCTCTATTGACCCTGCCTCCGTAACGCTTCAAAGGGATCTGTTGGATGACGATACCTATTTTCCTCTCACGATCATGTTGACATCTCATTTGTTACTCACGATCATATGTTAGTAAACATGCGCATAATTCAGTTTTCCGTACGGGTACATTCATATTAAGGACCAAGTACCACGTTTAATAAATTGAGAGCTTTCCAATGAGTGGTGAACGATTTTTGTGGGGTGGAAAATGAGGAAGTTAGTTCCTGCGTTCAACAGGAGAGGAAATGGCCGTGGAACTCACTCAGCTGATCAGTGATCATCAACTTTGATGATGTATAGAAGTATGTATCGATTGACCCTGCCTCTCAAATTTCAGCTTCCTGCGTTCAACAGCATCGGAAAAAAGCGTTGCATTGTTTGTGTGTCGAAATTTTTGTAATGACCCCCAGAACTAAGATATATCCATGTCAAAAAAATGGAAGCTTGTGACACAGTAAATTGCGGGGTTTCACACGATGGAAAGCTCTCAAAATTTGAAAAATAATTCGAACCTTGGATGTGTGAACTTCAAGTCAGTACAGGTCTTCGTGTACTGAATCAGTCCGCACATTTCATGAGGAAAGTTCCTTTTAATAATTAAAATTCCATCCTCGCTGATACCAAAGCCTCGTCACCCTCAACTTTCTTCCGTCGAACTACGAGGAATAAACGGAAGGGCGGGAGTGCCAAAGTGCCATAAAACCGAGACGGGGTTGTCGAAGTCGTAAAAAAAGTTGGGGGAGCGGATAACGTATGATTCATTGGCCCCTCTGCGTAAGACAACTTCTACAGTACGAGTCGGGGGAGATTTCATTTTCAATCACAAGAACAAAAGATCATCACATCTTCCTATAACGGAAGCACACAACGAGTAGGTACTAGTAGTACTTTCCTCGAGATTGAAGGGGATGGATATCTTGTATCTCATCTGCCTCATCAATAGAGCACGGATTCCAGTATATTTGCATTTTTTTCCTGAATTGTACACATTTGGAAGCCTTAATTGTATTAAGACGCCTCTGGGACCAACCGAATTAAATGTATCGAGCATAAAAATCCATGATAGTGTGGTTTTTAGATCAAACCTTTATAATATGCACATTACCTCATGAATAGTGAAGGCCTGAATTGTTGTACCTAATTTATTGTTGTTGTTCACTTCCGTTTCAGAAGTTTTTATCGTTGTTTTTCGAGCATATCGGGAGATTTCATTGGTATATTGAGCCCTATTAAGCCTCAGATTCATAGAGATTTGCATTATTTTGTTTGAATTGTACATACCCACTAAAAACAGCGTCGGCGGTAGTATATTCACCTTTCTGGGACCAACAGTATTTAAATATATCGAGCATATAAATAAAAGAAATAAAAAACACTGTAATAAATAAAAAAACGTCTGCCATGTGGGTGTGGCACATAGCTTCCTCGTATCCATAACCCGATTGTATAGATGATCAGATGCATAGTTGTTAATCTCAAAACACCAATCTCTAAGTACCTTCCACTACCCTCATAGGGGACCATCTACACGCTAATCTGGACAATCCTAGAAAATTTCATCAAATTCGGATGAAAAATTAAGTGAGTGGATGTATGTGATTGGATCAAAAAAATACTTTGCCTCGGCTGGGATTCGAACCCGCGACCCCTGGGGGACAGTTGAAGTTACGGCTGTTACAAGTAATTCACGTTTGCGCATGCGCAGTCGCTTCTATCAGTCCGGGGATGATGATTTTCATAGGGGACCATCTACAACTTAATCCGCATAGTCCCTGAAAATTTCATCGAAATCGGGTGGAAAATGTGGAAGTTATAACAGTTACAAGGAAATTCACGTTTGCGCATGCGCAGTGGCGACTATCAGTCCGAAGGTGATGATTTTCATAGGGGACCATCTAAATACTAGTCTGTAACATCCCTGAAAATTTCATTGAAATCGGATGGAAACTGTAGAAGTTATGGCCGTTACAAGGAATTCACGTTTGCGCATGCGCAGTCGCTTCTATCAGTCCGGGGATGATGATTTTCATAGGGGACCGACTACACACCAACCCGCACAATCCCTGAAAATTTCATAGAAATCGGACAATAACTTCGTATAGATATGCGCGTTACAAGGAATTCATGACAGACACACAGACAGACAGACAGACACGGAACCAAAATTGTTCAGAAAGGTCTAAAACGCAAAACGCGAGTGGAAATTTTGATTTTGGAGAACTTTTTTTTTTCGTCCTTGAAAAGTGAAAACAAAGCTTCCGCTACCTTGGTAGACTCGGAAGCAATAAACCTTCTCTTTGAAACCTTTATTGAGCTGTTACATAAATACGGTTCCTGAAGGGTCGTTTTGTGACTCGAGCTCTCCTCAAGTTGAGGATGAGTTGAGGTCAATCGCCATGAAGAGAGAGATAGACCGGCCTACTCAATTTGGATTCTTCACTTTCAACTTTGTATTCGGGCATGTTCTTCCACAATCAAAATTTCCACTTCCATTTTGCGTGTCGAAGCTTTCCGATAACTATTTCCAGGGATACGTGGTTGAGACTCTGAGATAGTTTTCTTTAAACTCCGTTGTCTGATCATCAAATTTTGTGGCTAGTGACGAGTACGAGGAGATTGATTTTTGCTAACTCAATATACATTGCACTATCTAAACAATCGTGTCATGGATACGAGGAAGCTATGTGCCACACCCACTCGATAGACTTTTATAGCGTTACACCAGAAAACACAGATACACATTGAGAATTGTAGTCATTTTTGAATTTTCCATTTTTGGACTACTGTGAGCACCTTGGATCTCTCAGTGAAAGATTTGTTGCTACTGTTCGCAGCAGTCAATGCAATTTACATTCTCGTTAGGGCCTTCGTCGTCATTGCGCAAGGAGTCAGTGTGCCGTAACACCACCTGGCGACGACGTTTATTTTTCAGAGCACATTGTCATAAATATAGGTTCTCAGAGTTGGCAGGTCTCTGATGACTCGGAGAATGTTATAATTGGAGTCCCTCTTATATAAGGAATATCTAAACATCTCTAGTCTCCCCCATCAGAGTGTACGCAGTGACAGCAATGACAGTACCTACACCTCGTTGGGCGAATCTATCAACATGATATCATATGTTTGACTAAGAAGAAATTGAATTGGCTTGAACTAATCGTCAATCAAATCAAAAATCGTAAATCAAAAATTAATCGTCAATCAAAAATCAAAAATTAATCGTCAAATTTTGATATGGGGTGGAACCATTCATTAGTGCACAATCATTGTAAATCGATGCAAAAACACATTCGTGAATCGTAACGTACGATGCCAGGAAAACCACTCAAAAAAAGTTTCAATAGTGAACAACATTTCTAAAATCAAAACATCAATTTTAATTGATTTTTAAACACTTTTGAACTATAACAATTTTTAATTTTTAACAGGGTTTTCTTATAGAGAGGTCTTCTTATAGGTCTTTATTGTATTAATATTTTGATTCCGACTATACTTCTTTTTATCTATACGACGACAATACCAGCCATATTTATGTTTTCGATGAAAACAATTCCAATAAGTGAAAATCCATCACATTACCAGCAGTGGCACAACAAGGATACCACGCCATTCCTTGCAAGGCACCTTTTTTTACACCATTTATTCTGGACATTTTATTATACCGACCTCGAATATATACGTGTACCAACTAAATAGAGGTAAACAGAATTAAAAACTTGGTTTACTTTGAGGAGAAATCGCTCGATAAATTCGAATTCGGAGGGCTGAAGAAAAAGCGAAGGGAGGTCGACATTTTCCACCGTAAAGTTAATTCTTAATAGAGTTAGCCCTTCGTGGACCCTTCCTATTGTTACAGAAGGGAAGGAAAGCTTCCGACCCGAATGTCAACCAGGGAAGGGTGCGGTTTGATCGATAACAAGGGAAATGTTAAGGCATCCTCCGATCACTGTTGGAGTTGTATTCTGAGGCAATACAAGCTACGGGCCTCGTAGGTGTCCAAAACCCAAAGGTAGACAGGTGCCTCTACATGAGCAACAAGAATTCTTGCTTATTAATAGTGAACTGTGACCAGGTGTGATTTTTCTAGAAGGAAGATGGTCCAAATGGGGTATTTTTTATTTTCAATTCCAAATTAGGATTTAGCACTCTTGAAAGCCCCAGTCTCAGCTCAAAATTCAGTCAAGATTGACTGGAAGAGGGGTGAGAAGATTTCGCGTGGAGGAGGGTGCGAGTGACGTCATAATATGCGATAAAGCGATTCTTGCCTCACTCGGATACCCCAGCTACAACACCATTTCAGAAATCTTTCAGTTGAATTAATAATACGAAGTCTAAATTGCCCTTTGTGATAATGGAATTGTGATATTGTTAGGAAGTTCAACGACGCGATCTTCAATTATGTCCTTATTTATTTTATTTTACAGAGCAAATCAAGTCCTTCAACAAAAGTTCATAATTAGACCCAGAATATTGGAGAAGGGTTCTACCCTGTTACGCTCGTCGCAGCACCAAGAAGTCTCTACTCATGAATAGAAAGAAGACAATAAGACAGAACTAATTCAGTATGAACTCCAGTCTGATTGGATGCCTTCAGGGAAGATTAGACGTATGAACGTGGATGTATAGATATGTACCAATGAAAGTAGTGGGGAACGTAATAGAAACACGATACGCGGCTCTCCTGTGAAGGTACCGATTGTTCCTTTGTCCACTCGCTCTTTTGTTCATCCCGATTAGCGAAATTGCTAGACAAAGAAAATTGCGACCTCGGTTCGACCTTGGTCAATTGAACAATATTGTGACGACATTCTAAGAGACAGAAAATATAATGATCGATACTCCCAGTTCTAGAGAAGAGTGTTCAGGAAATTTCGCCTGGTTTCAATATCATGATCACTTCAGCAATTTTCCAAGATTGCGGAACATGATATAATCGAAACGCTGCATTTATGAGGTGTAGTAGCTTACGCAATCCTATCTCCGGAAGTTCTTTTAACACTTGACCAGTGATCAGGTCATATCCTGGCGCTTTTCTGGTTTTTATCTCATGTTTGACGCAATTAGCGAGTTCGCTAAATTTCACAGGTTTAATTGGAATACTATCCATTCTGTGGGGTTCATTCAGAACTTCTTCGCTCGGTGACTGCTGTAGCAGGGGGGAGAAGGTCTGGGAGAGATAGTTCGCAAATATTGTCACTTTCTCTTTTGCGTTTCTCGCCCAGTTGTTCCCATCCCTGATGGGTCCTAGAGGTTTTCTCGACGTTTCCGTGCCTTTAGCTGCTTTGTACAGAGAGTAATCCGTAGTTGTATCTGCCGTTAGACTTAGAATTTTTCTTGATAGTGTTTCTTGCTCTATTTCATCGATAAGTGTGCCCAATTTTTTTGATAATCTGTTAAGTTCTGTTCTATCTCCAGGGAACCGAGTAACTTGCCATCTCTTCCTTGCTTTGCGTTTCTTCCTCAGTAACTCCCTAACGGCAACTGGGTAGTTGATTGTAGTGCCTCGTGTTGATTCATTTATTGTGGGGGTTGAACGCCACGCTGCATCTTGAATAAGTTCAGTGAATTCTGAAACTTCGTTATCAAGTTGTTCTACTGTTCTAAGAGGTACATTCAGCTGAACTCTTGATATAATATGAGTCCGAAAGTTTTCCCAATTAGTGTGCTTGCTGACAAGACGGGGATCTTGTTCCTTCAGTATTACGTTTTCACTTAAAGTTAGAATGATGGCTGAGTGGTCACCAGACAGTTCAAAGCTTCCCGATACATTTGCATATTGACATGAAATTCCCCGGAGAATAAAAAAGTCAATGAGATCAGGTATTTTATTAATATCTGAAGGCCAGTACGTTGGCTTTCCTGAGGACATGAATTCACAGTTGCACACTTGGCCTGCTGTAAACAACTCACGACCTTTTGTTGTGATAAGTCTTGAACCCCACGCTGTATGTTTTGCATTGAAGTCACCCCCTAGGATAAAGCAGTTTCCAAGCAGAGTGAATAGATTTTTATAGTCAGTTTCTTTCAGATTATGCTTTGGTGGACAGTATATCGAGGAGATGTTACAAGCCTTCCCCTTCAATGTAATGTTGACAGATGCAACTTGCATAGTTTCCTCTTCCAACTTGTGGTTCTCATAATGTTTAATAGAGTCTCTGATCAGTACTGCTGATCCGCCTCTTGGTTTATTAGCTGGGTGTAAGGCATGGTAAAGATTGTATCCCTTGATATATAGATGAGATTGTCTAGTGAGATGTGTTTCCGATATCAAACATACGTCAATTTTATTGCTATGAAGGAAGGCCTCAAGTTCAGCGACATGATTGTTGATCCCATTGGCGTTCCAAGTTGCTATGCGGATGTTAAAACGTTCCATCATCTTAAAGTTTTGCTTTTTAACTGGTTATTTTCCAGTCTTTCAATACGTTCAAGCAATGTCTTGTTGTTAGAACACTGTTTTTCCATAAAATCCATTATTTTAATGAGAATTTCTTCCATTTTAGGAGATTTTCCAGCCACGTTTTCCTTTGGAGTTTGTTTTACACAGCTGGCGTAGGACACTGATGCCCTTCTCGCTTGAGTAGGCGCTTTGTTTGGTTGATTATTTGGGACACTCACAGGTTTCTTGGAATGATCCCGGAGTCTTTGCAATTCTTTTGCTATAATGCAACCTCGGAAATTTGCGGGATGCTGTTTCCCACAGTTTACACATTTAGGTGGTTCATCAGCACTAGTAGGACAATTTTTCGCCTCATGCCTTCCAGCGCATTTCACGCACCTTGGAGTTTTTTCGCAAAACGACTTTGTGTGATTAAACCCCTGGCATTTTTTGCATTGAGGAATCTGTCGACCAGATTTCCTCATTGGTTCTATGTGAACCACTAAATTCAAAATCGTTTTAATGTTATAAATCTTATCGATGTTCTCGTCGTTGTCAAAGGATAGCATGTAAAGGGGGAGATCCTTCATGGTTTTCGTCTTGGTGCCATTTTCTTCGAACACCACACGTTTTTTTAGGTTTACTGCATCAAGTACTTTAAGTCCTTGATTCAGTAAGTCCGTCACAATTTCATCCTTTGGGCACGTAGGATGCAATCCTCTAGCCACTACTTTGATGGCTCTTGCGTATGCCGACTGTTGATATTTGTTGTTGATACATAACCATTTGTTACTATACCCATTTTATCCATATTATACTGAGCACTTCTCACGACGAACACTGAACATATCCGATCCCATAGATTTGATCAAATATCTTATTATCAATCATAACCATTTGTTACTATTATGATACGTCATAGTTGAAATAAATTGTTTTTAAAAAGAGAGTTGTTTTTTATTCATCATTATTTTTTTATTCATAATTTTAAAACGTTATTTTCCTGTGATTTCTCAAACGCAGATGCTACTTATTATCCGATTGTATTCAAATTCATAGGTAATATTACAGAGGCCAGTCTTCACTTGTGCCCACAAACTTCTAGCGAAATTAGGATAAAGAGATATCTATGTTCAGCGATATCCACAATAGGATTTCGAGGACAATGAGACTTTGTAGAAATAATTCCACGGGAGCTTCTTAGAGGACTGTCCAGGTACTTACCTACCATCTTCAAGTTCTCTTAGAAATGAGATGATAGTTCATAAGGTCACAGTTACCTAATAGCAGAAAATTTTGAAGTACGAAAGGCTTGCAAAAATAAGGTTTCCTAAGCTATAAAAATTAGATGACGTAATTTAAAAAAAAAATGTATTCGGATTCAGCGTACGATTTTATATTTTTGCATAATCCCAATTTCAGTTCAAACATTTGCTTTCCTCATTGTGACTTTGTGGACATAACCATTGGCCTATATCTTCACATCTTTTCCGACCCCCCAGGAATTTCAATCAAACTAACAATGATCGAATTTGATCAGATGGAATTTGAACGAATATTAGGCCTATTTACCTTGAGTGAACAGTATGTTGCGATTTACACACGTGTTTCTGATTTATTTCGAATCAAACCCTTAACTGTAAGGAGTTCTCATAGGGAGCGAACGGTTTGTCATACAAAGCTCTGGGTGGTCTCATTCGATTCTAAAAATTCAATTCTATTTTAAATTGGTGAAAAAGTAATAGGTACTCTTATGTCGAAAGCTTTCGAGGTAGGACGTTTGAACATTTCAAACTCTAATTTTCACCCCCTTAGAAGTGGCTGACACTAACCATAAGCTTCGAAAGTAACGTTCGAGCTTTGAGAAGACAGCAACGGACAGACCAAGACAACATTTCGAAGCCTACAGCAAACCCAGCGGTGAGAAACCCGAGAGACTCGGTGGGATTAACGATTAAGAGAGGATGTCGAGGTTGATCCCTTCGGAAGGCGAGACAAGCAGTGACAGGCGGGTGGTAGGCGAAGGATCGATGTCACAGCCACTTAGGAGGGCCGAACCCCCAAGGATCAAAGAAGGATATACTTCTACTGGAGAAATATGGGTTAAGGCTTGTGGGTTAACATTGGCGAAGGCACGTAGAGTGGATACACAAACTGGTCACCCCGATCCCCAAAAACACACAACCCAAATTTTAGGTGTTCTAAGTATTTGTTTCGACTGTAGGGAAAACAGGGAAAACCTCGCATTTCCTTCTTTCTTCATTCGAACGATTCATGCCATGAGCAATCTTCAGGCAACATGTAATGTCAGTTTGGGCTTCTTTTCAGGAAAGCGGAAAAAGTACTCGGCATTTTAGTAACAAGTGAGTGTGTCTTGGAGAGTAACATGCAACTTTTTTCATACTTTTATTTGAAGCAGAAAAGTTAAAGTAATTATCAAACAACACTAATGGTAGCTTTAGAGGCTTTTTTATTGAGGAAAAATATTTTAATAGAAAACAACTTTTAATTCTGACTGAAAAATGAAATTTATTGCACCTCAGTACGTAGGAATCTGGTTGGTATACCAAAATAGTAATGCGTTCTTCAAAAAACAAGTGCTCGGATAGGTATATTAGATATGCAGATGAAGAAAAAGTTGAGTTGCAAAAAATCGAGGTAGGTATGCTTTAAGGTTTTCACAAAATAAGCCGTCATGGTCAAGATCCTTCTTCTTCTTCTTCTTCTTCTTTAACATTGGGAGCATTTCAGAATACAGTGGGGGCAATTCATGCAGTCTGAGTGACTGATGTTTTACAACGCTGCAAATTAATGTACAAAGGTTTATTATTTTTCTAAATGGTTCACTCTTCTGCAAAGAATTCGGCTTTGTCATTATTACCACCTACCAACCATAGGTACTACCTATCTACCACTTACCTACAGCGATCGCATTTTGGTCAGATACAATTTTAACGGAGATTAGGCCTCTAATGACCAAAATGCGATCGCTGTAGGTACGTGGTAGGTAGGTAGTATCATCTATGGTTGGTAGGTGGTGATAATAGCAAAACCGAGTTCTTTGCGGACGAATAATCTATATGGAAAAAAATAAACCTTTGTGTAATAATTTGCAGTGTTTTTGGATTTTATGTAACTTGAAACGTAAACCAACAAATTTTGAGGTGGGGGGGGGGGTAATTTTTTTTCTTGGTCGATTGCAAAGGTTCTTTATTGAAAATAATAAACCAAAAACGTGGTAAGAAATCCGTATTGTGGGGTTCACAGGCGAGGAGGGCTGCCGCTAGTCTGAACCACACACACTTCGCTATTTGGAGCTTTGTTTTATTATTAATCCTCTAGAAAGGGCTTCAAAATCTTTAAAGTCCTCCTGATTAATTTATTTTTTTCAAATACAGTAAATGGTTCATATACTTTGGCAGCGGAGTGGCTACATCCAACGTTAGAAGGTTTCTAGTTTTGGGTGTTCACCGAGTGCTAGCACATTCTTCGAAGTCGAAATCAAACTAAAAACTATGGATACTCATTCAGAGGCCACACATAACAATATTCGACCAGAACAAAATCCCGATATCATTATGATGTAGTAACATCATCAGCTAAGTAGTGTATGACAATCGACCCGATGTAAATTATGTCTGCTTTATTGGGATTTGGGTCCAACAACAAAATCCTCCTCTTTCACCAAATTTTCGAAAAATTTATTTTAAATAAAAAATAAATAAATTTTCGAAAATAAATTTTTCGAAAATTTGGTGAAAGAGGAGGATTTTGTTGTTGGACCCAAATCCCAATAAAGCAGACATCATCAGCTAACATAGATATAATTTGAATTCTTGATCCATCCTGACAGTACATTTAATTAAAAAGAAGAAGAAAAAGTCCAATAGTTCTGGAGTTCCACTTGGAATCACAGCCTATTCGGGTAATTTCCACACAAAAAAAAAAGAACGCTCTCCTCAAAACCTCCAAAAATCTTGCACCTAGAAAAAATCTACCTTGGAGCAAACGCTTTTCTTTAGTAACTCAAAATTCGTTATCGTCAGATTTTTATACAAGTATATGTTCTGAGTGGGGAAAATTAAATTGAAAATTTGAAAATGACTTGTTGTTAGTACCTGTTCTAGGGCCATTTAAAAAACTAGCTAACCATAATCAGAACCTGGAATGATTTCGATACGAAATTGGAGGTCGTTCTTCCTGCTGATGAACGTGATTCAGTAGCTTCAACATACTCGTAAGGGCAAAACGCTGCAAATTATTACATATAGATTTATTATTTTTCTGTTTAGATCACCCGCCATTGCCACTGCCTACAACCACATTTTCTCTTCACAATCGAGTTTATTTTGACAAAATAAACGCTTCACACTCAATTCGAAGAAATACGGAGTTGTGGGTGCCTTCATTTGGAAATTTGATTACTGGTTGCTAAGGACGCAAAACTGAGTAGAACTCGAAGAACCGAACAGCGATTGCATTTTGGTTACATAAAATTTGAAAGGAGATTAGGCCTCTTTTGCTATTCACATTCGTGCTTCTGATTTATCGTAAGATCGTAAGAATAGGGAGCGATAGGTTGGTCCCACAGAGCTCCGGATGGTCCCATTCGATTCTAAAAATTCGATACTATCTTAAATTGATGGAAAAACAATACCTTTATATCGAAATTTGATTGAACTAGGGCGTTTTCAAAATTTCGACCCTTAAAAGCGACTGACATCAACCAGAAGCTTCGTGGCCCAACTAGACCCCAAATGGAGCCCACAAACCAAATTTCATCAAAATCAGTCCATGGGAACTAAGGAAAGTGCCGCGGACGGCGGACGGACGGCCAAAATTGTATTCGATTTATGGATTCTACGTACCTTGAAACGTATACCAACAAATTTAGATGGGGCGTTGACTTTTTTCTTTTCTTGGTCGATTATTGAAAATAATAAACCAAAAATCAAAGAAGAATGATGGATGAAATGGACCCCATTAAGTGAATCATCAATGAGAACAAGTACCTGGTGAAGATTGCCCAAGTAGAATTGTTCCCATTACTATAACGGTATTTTCAGTAGGTACTAGAGGCCCTAGCTAGTAAATGAGGAATAATTATCGTAATTGCAGGAGGCGAGTCATTTATGTAGCCAGCAATTAGGTACCTCCCGTCCTGCAAATTGCAGAACTAGAAGAGCGTAATGAACCGTTCTCCCTCAATAGTCACAGAACGTTGGCAACTGGTTTCTTTTCACTCGTTTTCTAGGTGATCCAGCATATAAGATCAAGATTCCACAGCTTTGGGCAGAATCGTCAAAGAGCGCTCAAAACTTGATTTTTAAAGTATTTTCTCCAAACTCGTCGGCCTCAAATATGTGTTAGATAGCTTCTGAGTGTGCATTTCTCGAGTTGTAGGTCCCCACCGTGAATTATAGAACGGTGGTTAATCATTACGTCAAGTATCTACTAGAAATGAGGGAACTTCCAAAATCCTCATGTATCAAAATTTTTCTTTAATTTTCCTGTTCAGACCCACCAAGTTGAAGCAAGTCTTGTTTTTTAGTAGGATGTTCACACAAATCATCACATTTCCATTTGTTTTAGAGCTTTTGCGTCTCTCTAATAATTTTGGGCTAGCAAATTCTTTAGACTTGTATAGAAAGACCTCAGACAGAAATTAGCTGCGGACACCTGCTGCCTTCGGTAGAGAGCCGAACGAACTCGGAAAACGATGGTATCCTCTGACCCTTTATTCTCTTCTTTCGGCCTCAGTGGCAATCTCAACGTATTTTAGAATTGGAAGCTGAAGTCAAACTTCTCCTCGCTGCATCCTCATCAGAAGTTGAAAATGCTGCTGTCGACAATCATGCTGATGGTGACAAGTGGCGATGACACCTTGGACGTTGAAGAACCAGCTGCCCTTGATGTAATTGGAGGTTGATTAGGTAAAGAGAGATTAGGTTTACCAGATTAAAGGATAAAGAATTATCGTAGGTTTACAAGATTAGGTTAAAGAATTATCGTCTTTAGAAATTAATTATAGAATTATAGTAGGTAGGTTTGCCAGATAATTTAAGGGGACCAACAAGTCGATTTTTGGTCGGGAGGGTCAAAATTTTTTTTTTCCTGTTTTTCAATAATATACTTGATTCTTAAGATTTCAAAAAAAAATCATCCAAATATGATGACTAGAAGTGTTTCAAATAGTGCTTGGAACCTAGCGCGTCAGATGGCCTCGAGCAATATGTTAGCCCCAGAGCGCAACTAGAAGAAAAACAACGGCCGTGAACGCTAGTATGTAATGTTGTATTATGAAAAAATGACAGCATGCATCGTTATCCGATTGGACCTCGGCATTTCCGAAAACAACAAGGAACTGCCTACAAAACGCGGAAAAACACGTAGGTACACAACACACGAAGTACGAACTCGCGTGATGTACACAAAATAGGAACTCGCGACGAGAAAAGGTTAGCTTGTTCTTTGTTATTATTTTCGAAGATTTGAGGTGGCCAGTCGATGTTTCTGGTTCGATATATCGGTTCTTACTATCGAGAATGAAAATGCAGTTTTATTGGCTGAGAAACGGCCAATCCAATTGCCGGAATCTGACTGCCGCGATCTGACTGCCGCGTTTTTTCGATTCAAACCGCTCTCCTGTAAAATCTCATTTTTGAGCACTCATGTTCCTTTTTCCAGGAAACTACTCGTCCGAATGCAACCAAATTTTCAGACCATGTTATCATAGTTGTGATCTACAAATACTGCAAGACATTCTGCGATATTAAATCATGAAAGTTCACCAGAAAGGCTCGTTTTTCAAAATATGTGTTATAATTGAAAATTCTTGAAATTTTTTTTCTAGGGAGTTTTGAAGGAAGTTGCTTGCCATATCTTGCACCCTGTACATACTGAGTATGCTGTAAAAGTTTCAGACCTGTAGCTTGAGTGGTTCAAGAGAAAAAGGAACATTTTGATGAAAAAATGAGGTTTGCAGATCATTATAATCGGGGCTACAACTTCGTTCTGGTAAACCCGATTGATTTCAAATTTTCACCAATCTACCACGATTTTTAGAGGACCAATCTCTGAAAATTTCATCAAAATCGGGCGACTCATGGCGAAAATATTGCAAAAAAAAATAAAAAGCTGCCCGCGGCGCGGAATCGACTTGTTGGTCCCCTTAAAGAATTATCGTCCTTAGAAATTAATCTTTAAATAATTTTATTTTATGGTCATTCCATTTTAAAGGTATGTTTTATGTTCCACCGCAAAATGTCAACCTAAAGATATTTAGTAGTTAGACATTTAGTAGTTTTAAATTTTAAAATTATTTGTATTTGACGTTGTTACCTAAAAATTAAATATATTTAGCTTTGATAACATTTGATTGACTTATCAATACCTTTTTGTGATAATGAGACCGATAAGTGTGCAGAATTTCAGATTTCTAGCTCGGCTCCTTCAAAAGTTATTGAGTTTTTAGCGCTTTTCGACGGTTCTTGACCACTGTGCGTTGATTCAAACAAGTTCAACAGTTGTCAAGATATTACAACGCTTAATGTTATTACACACGATTTATTATATTGAGTTGTGAACCTTTGGACTCGAATAGGGAACTTTTTAACCCCCTCCCCAAAAGTTAAAGTTTTACATAAGAAGACACGAACAGAGAAGGGTTTGGTTGGCACAACATGGAGACCACAATATTTTTACCCGGAGGGGGGGGGGGGGATTAATACTAACTGCTAGTAACTAACGAGATAATCAGGTCACGAGGAATGAAACAGCGATTTCATGGAAACGCGAAGAAGAGGGAAAAAGGTGACACGGCGGTATGTCGTCAGCTGTTTGTCTGTTGCGCAACTGGCTCAGACACAGATAAGCTTGAGGTGGGGCTTGATAAATCTAATACCTTTGCCGTTACACAGATAGCGAACTGTAAACAACAATAAGATGAATTTTTTCGTACCTTCCTGTACTTCAAATGTGCCTGTGATATCGAACGTATTGAAAAACGTCAGTTTTCGCGAGAAAGTCGAATAAAGAATTTATTGGTGTAACAACTACAACGAAAACGCATTATATAACATTCTCAAGCAGAATGAATAGGTATCTCACTGTACAGGGTGACAGGTGATTAAATGCTCAAACGCTAGGAGGGGTTTGTGCACCTCAAACGCAAAAAAAAGTTCCTCTTGGCCCATGTAAGACTCCAAAAAACGAATCCGGAAAACGTTATTTTTCGCATAAAACAATCCATTTCTCCTAAAATTGGCAAATTCAAACAAACTATTGAAAAGCTCATAGAATTTCCTTCAGGAAACATAACTTTCCAATATTTCCATTCAATTTTTGACATAAAAACAATTTTAAACTTAAAAATTTTCTAAATTTCAAAATTTTAGAAAATTTGTCTTGGAGCAAACAAAAATGTTTTCTCATCCAATATGTACGGATTTCACAAAACTTTCTTTCTTGACCAGACTCGAACTCGCATCCCGCGAGACGGTTCTTATCCTATCACCGCAGTCGGGTACACTGTCCACTAGACCACCGACGCCCTCAACATCGCATGAGTAGTAGGTATTCATATAGGAAATTAACGCTGATTCCAAAAAATACACTACATGTTAATATACGCCCACTGGAAAAACGTAGATTTTGGTTTATTATTTTCAATATATATAATGAACCTTTGGAATCGACCAAGAAAAAAAAATTTTAACAACCCCTCAAAAGTTGATGGTTTACGTTTCAAGGTACGTAGAATCCAAAAATCGAATAAAAATTTGGCCGTCCGTCCGCCGTACTTTTGCCACTTAGCATTGACCGATTTTGATGAAATTTGGTGTGTAGGCTCCATTTGGGGTCTAGTTGTGCCCCGAAGCTTTTGGTTGATGTAGGTCACTTCTAAAGGTTCCAAAATCAATTTTGAAATTTTGAAAACGCCCTAACTCAAAAAATTTTGATATAAAGGTATTGTTTTTCCTTCAATTTAGGATTCTATAGAATTTTTAGAATTTTTTGAGACCACGCGGAGCTCTGTAGGACAAACCGTTCGCTCCCTACGAAAATTTAAGGGTTTAAATTGAAATATATATATATATATAAAAATCGAAACACGAGTGTGAATCGCAAAAGAGGTTCAATCTCCGTTCAAATTAGAGCTGACCGAAATGCGATCGATGGTTGGTGATTTGGATTTTTTTTTTATTTTTTATATTTTTTTCGATTTTTTTTTATTTTTTTTTATTTTTTTTTTAAATATTGGATGGATGGTGATTTTGTAGACGAGTGATCTATATAGAAAATAATAAACCATTGTGTAATAATTTGCAGCGTTTTTAAAACGAAATCGATGATCCGGCTGAGATTAAAAAATAAACTTACGACCTTCATTAGTGATGTAGTGCAAAGGCTTACCTGTAACAAACAAAACAGAATTTAATGAACGTTAAACATAATTATTGATGCAACCAGCAGAAAAATCCTAATCAACAAGACAACTATTTGATGATGCAGTGAAACTGAACGAACGGAGGACCTTAGCCGTGTAGTTTCCAAGTTCAGACATTCTTACGAAAAGCTTAATAAGAGTGCCTAACTCGAATGAAAACGCCAATAAAACCAAGAATAGACCTATCAACTTTATGTCTATTGAAAAAAATGCCGTCGAACGGATGTAGTTGACATTTATTTCCAACTAATAATACGTAAGCGTGAAAGTTCAAGCTATAAATGCCCAAAGAATTTTCTAAAATCTGGTAAACGTCTGCTGAGACACAACTTGGAGGTTTCCTCACTTCTTCACTTGGATGTGAATCCGGGCATTAAATCAATTTGGCGAATATTCGATTGCAAGTTAAACTTGTGACATTTTGATGATTTTAAGTTTTTTTTAGACAATATTTGTATTAATAAATCTCAAACTCAACGAGAAATAATTCAAAACACTTCAAAGATTTTACTACGAGACTAACGGCGGTATTCATAGTCATTCCTGAAGGCGCCGATTTCCTCCTCTCCGACTATGGTTTCATTTGACCTATCCTTACTTGGAATCCGGGGAAATCCTTCCCTATTTTCCAAAACAATCAAGGCGTAGATAGACGTAGGCGATATGATAAGATATAGAACAGTGAATTCTCGAAACCACTGAAGCTTCTTCTTGAAATAAAATATAACAGGGGAAACTCTCTCGTTTATAGCGAAAAGAGGAGAAACTGAGCGCGGAAACATTCCAAAACATTTAATTTTCCGCGTTATTCGCCGGTGAAAGTCGGTCTCAGCAAAACAAACAGGACAACATTCAACTAAAACCTCGAGCATTTCGCAACAATTGATACAGCCAGGTAGAGGTCAAAACGAACTGAGCACTGCGAATTATTACACAATGTTTTACTATTTTTCTGTACTGATAACCTGCGTTGAGTATTGGTCTCATATTGTCGAAACAAATTGACTTCGGTTTGATTCAATGATTTCAACGTTAATTCTCGACTTTTAATTCTCGAAAACAACCCTCTGAAGTGGTCGTTTCTCTCGAGTAAACCAACAAGTTTCGACGATCTCAACGTTCATTTTCGACTTTGTCAAACAATCTAAGATGAAAACAAGCCTCTGAAGTGGTTGTTTCTCTCGAGTAAACCAACAAGTTTCGATGATCTCAATGTTCATTCTCGACTTTTTCAAACAATCGAAGGTGAAAACAAGCCTCTGAAGTTGTCGTTTCCCTCGAGTAAACCAGCGAATGCTGATGATTTCAACGTTCATTTCCGAATTTTTCAATCAATCGAAGGTGAAAAAAGGCCTTTGAAGTCGTCATATATCTCGAGTAAACCAACGAATTCTGATGATTTCAACATTCAATTTCGAATTTTTCAAAGAATCGAAGGTGAAAACGAGCCTTTGAAGTGGTTGTTTCTCTCGAGTAAACCAACAACTTTCGATGTTTTCAACGTTCATTTTCGACTCGATAGGTACTTATAGAGTGATGTTTTGAGATTTCTAATGTTTTTTCATTAAAAAATGTCCTTAAAAACCTGAACTTTGAAAAATTATGATCACATTTATTTATAGTCTAAATTTTTTAGAGCCCTGGAAAAAGTCGAAAATTGACCCTGGAAAATTCAGGGAATTTTTTTCGGCGAATCGCTGGACACCCTGCTATTTTTTGCCTCACCGTGGATGAAATCAGTGGTACCACCATGGTACCAAGACACCTGGAACCGCGTATCGCGTGGGTTTTTGGATGTTTCGCCTTGAATTCGGATGTGATCCCCAACGGACAACTGGCCAAAACCAACAGACGAAAGCCCAGTGTTATTACCATTGTGGTGTCAGGCTGGCATCGTTTACATAGGAGGGGGAGGGAACAAACTAGCATGTTGGGTTTCGAAAAACATAGATTTTAAAATTCTGTTCAAATTCAAGGGTAAAGGATTCTGATTTCAAAATATCAAGGTCTCATAATACTAAAAAATTAATAATAATAAAATGAATTAAGGTAAATAAAAACGTTTGTTTTATCGCTTACTATTTGAAATTGAACTAGTAAGAATGGTGGAATGCAAATATTACTAATTAATACGATTAAGAATAGTTCTTAGCTGGTCCCGGAGACTCAATCCTCATGGGGAGTCCTCCTCATGGTGACCCAATCATAAGATCTGTCCTTATAAGCATAACTAGTCCCCAAATACTCGATTTCATCCATTTTCCTCGACGAGCCGAATTGCCAACGGAGCAAATTGACAATTCATCAAATTTATGGAATTTGCTGGTTCGAAAATGATCGCGTTATCAGAGCAATAATAGGTACCCCTCAAATCTTAGGTATCTAATCTTAGAAACGAGAACTTCATCAATCGATGTAAGTCTAGATTGAGGTTTTTAAGAACACTATTGAGATTTATTTCCAATGTATGGCGATGGTTCAAAATATTTCGCTACTTCATCAGAACTCTCTTGCTCATTTGATTGCTAAGAAGTTCATCGACAACTTCTATTCCAGACGTAGTTTTTATAATCAAAGGCAAGTAATTATCAAATACGATGGTGTACATATTGAGACGATGACTCTCCTGAGAAGGTACGATAACCGAGCTTTGTTTAGTGATGACACCGCTTCCTTTGTCGATGCAATCGTCTCTCACCGTCCTTCAAACAACACTAATTTCGGATATCTCTTAAAATGAGGTATCGAGGGCAACGAGCCAGAGCGTTTCATCATCTGGGACAGCTCTTTGTCCCAATACACACAGTATCTATTCTACTAGCTATCCATGCTGGTCAAGTATTGACAGACTGCGCATTGTATCAATTAAATCAGCGTTTCGCCGGACTCTCAATCGTAACCTTAGACAATTTCATGCTCAGGTTCACATATTCGTGAGTCAACCAATATTATTTGACACACCTGTAATGCACCACCAAGTAGATATAATTTTACACAAGTTTAGTGGCATTTGGTTGTAAAGAAGAAGGTACTTGATTATTCTCAATGCCTATTAATTTTAACGTCGTAGCCTCGATCTCGTTTCATTCTGCTTTATATTACAAGTGCTCTCTTATAATAAAGAAACTGAAGCAATTCCGCCAGCATTTAGAGCATGTTGCTGGAAACCGGAACAAATTAAAAGAGTTAATGGTCAACGATGAGGAAAACCTATTGGACCTTCACAGACTGATGGGGCGGACGGCCAATGGCGAAGCACGTCGTATGTAGACCCTGAAGTTGCCGAGTAAGTGTCCACGTAAAAATGAACAAGAAAAAGACGTTTTTGAACATGCAAATTTATTACAAATTTGAGATTCGCTAATAAATTGTTCATTTTTGATTAGAAGCCTTTTTATTTAAAGAAAAAAACACACATTTTCTTGGTTTTACGCATTGAAGGGGCACTTTTATTTTTGAAGATTAATTTAAACGTTAATAACCAGCAACTGAATCGTAGAGTTCATGTTTCGTATTAAAGAATTATCATCAATTCAATAATTTTCTAAGCAGTTATCAGGATTGGATTAAAGAACATACAGAGCAAAAAAAGACCCCTCACAAACTCACATCCGTGAAATTGCCATCAATTGTCCTAAAGGTGCGATCGTCCCATTTTATTTAGGCTGTTCGAATTTCTAGGGTAGTAAAGTGACAATTTTATCGTTCGCCGTTCATATTCCTAATTAGGAACACGGTAGTTATTCCTTTGAGCAGACAAAAAATGAGAAGTTACAACAATGCCTACGATAATGAACGAAAGATAATGACTTTGTTTCAAGGTCTCTATGACTGTGAAGCACACAATGCAGATCAAACACAATCATACCGCTGGAAGGCTGCAACAATGTTCGATTGAACAACTTGGTTTGTATTGCGTTGGCGTCTATGGATGAGCTATGCTGGCCATCAATGCAGACTAGAAACAACTTATCTAGCTGTAACTTGATATACTAAACATACTTGTGATCCGATAAGATGGAATGTTCTGGGTTGGTGTGGCTAGGAAGTAGGGAAGCCAGTAATACACTGATACAGCGTGTCCACACTTAAGTTCAAGTCCAATTTCCAACCAAACACTCCTCTTCACAATTTATTTTTAAACCCTAGTTTTTAGGAGTTATTGCTTCCGAGTCTACCAAGGTAGCGGAAGCATTGTTTTCACTTTCAAGTTTAAGGATTCAAAATTAAGGAAGCATTGTTTTCACTTTTCAAAGTTGAAAAAAATGTTCTCAAAAATCAATATTTTTAGCCCACTATGAAGAAATTTTAAGGCATTCAGTGGGTTGGCGTTTAGACGGCCCCCTACAAAAAGCATCGCTCCCGTATCGATAGTAGCTGTTGCGCATGCTCGTTGTAGTGCGCAATACCTCCTCATTCAACCAGTCTTCCAACCCGTATACATATTACATACAAATTCATTCTGAATTTCACATAGGCCTCGATAGTAGTACAATATATTTTCATCTACGTCAGTACTTGGGACCCAGCACCCGAACAAGTCCGAACTATAATAATAATACAGCCAGGTGGGACTGAAGCAGGTTCAAGCAAACTTCGCCGATGATTTTTGTTTTCTACCCATTTTTCGGCTGGTCCACTCCAATCAGGGTCAATGTGGACTGTGGTGAACACACAGGACACACATATCGATGGATCGAATAGTCTGCGGGTAAGTCGACGTCAGGGGGTAAACCAACACTGAAACTCTATACTCTATATGCTCGGTCACCACCGCAAGAGGAGGCAATTTCCTACAGGTAGTTGAGCAACTTAGGGTCAGAATTAACTCGAGATGATCAATGTTAACTAACTGGGTGGGTTAAGTACCCCCCTCCCCCCTAAACCCACACACACAGGAACTTCGACCTAACAAGAAGATTCCAGGTCTCATAATTATTTTATACTTTTGAATTTCAGAAAGATTAGGGGTAAGTGAAGTACAGCCAAGTTGAGTAGTAGGCACTGCCTACTAGGCAGTATAGCTTCCTCTCACCGAATAACATGAAAGGAATTAATCCTGGGACCGCCATTTGAACAAAATCAGGTTAATAGATCATGAAAACTTGGTGTTCAAGTATAATCACGTTTGCTGGTGCGTACAAGCTGCTGTCAGTCCGATGTTGTCATCATAATATTATGTAGTAGTAATTCCCGAAATGAGAAATTAAGCACAGAAAGAAACGAAACCATAATTGTTCAGGAAGTTTTGAAACACAAAGTAATGATGAAAATTTTGATTTTGGAGTCCCAAATTTGTTTGTTTGTCTGTTTCCTCACTACCACGGGGAACCTTTTATAAGCCAAACCCGGGATCGGATCTCGGACCCAGAAAACAATCAGCCAAATGAGTACGACTCCTGATTGTTGAAAGTGCTGATATTTATGTGCAATACCATCGATTGTAGCGGTGACATACTTTTTCCAAATATAAATTGTAAATGCAGCAAGACAGACAAATTTGGGTCCTACAAAATCAAAATTTACACTTTCTTTTCTCGATTCAGAACTTTCTGAACAAATTTGATTCCTGTTTGTCAATAGTTTTGGAATATTTTAGTAATATCTTGTGCCGGGCAAAAGTACAAGAAATCAGCTCTCGATTTTTATAAAATTTCCTGGGTGGATGTTGGTTAACTTTGAGCCGGTCCCCACTGCATTTCATCAATATCGGACAAACAAATTATTCAAACGTGATATTTCCTCAACATGTGATGGCTCGATTTTTTCAAATTTGGCAAGAAGTTTGGTGCTGGGTTCCAGAAGAAAGCACATGAATTTCACCATGATTCGATCAGTAGATCTTCTCTTCAAGCGGACAAGTGAATCGTAAACTTCATAACTTCGTGAACGATTTATAATTTATTGTAACTGATTCTTGACATAAAAACAGTAACATGATCGTTAACATCAATTTTCGTCTTTGGGGGATTTTCAGGACTAACTAAGTATATGTGAGGAAACTATACTGCCCACTCAACTTGGCAGACGTTTTTCCGGTGCTTTGACTTAATTGGTGCTTCATGGAAGATTACTGACCAGCTTTGATAGTCGCTGTAGTCGATGGAGACCGACGTAGTGAGGTTAGGGGTGCTCCTGAAGGTTATCATGTTTGATGGGCCGCTATCTGAATCGCGCTGTGATAACAATCGAGGCACTCGAGATCACTCCGCACCGAACTGCCAACTGACACTATCTGAATCGTCGCGATTTCCTTCCACGTCCAGAAAAACTGCCGCGATAAGAAAAGAAGTGACTCAACCGGCTTTGAAGTGGCCACTGATTTGACCGGCGGAAATTTACCTGAGGGCTCCCGCTAGGAAACCAGGTGAGAGGGGCGGCCAGGACGGCGAGGTGGAGGAGCTGATTCAGGCGAAGTTCGCGGAAGTCAGGCGCGACCTTCCACGGAATCCGGGTTAACTAATCGCGGACTGTAAACACGGGGTATCCCGAGCAACCGAATACGTCAACCCAGAAAAGCCCTCACAAAGAGAGATGGTTCATCGGTATTGATTAGAAAAGTAGAGTATGAGAGGAACGGGCTATTACAGTAGTGGATTATCATAGGAATAGACTACCGTAAAACTAATATACTTTGCACCACCAGTGGTAACTTTGCACCAAAAAGTAGGAATGTTCATTTCCCTCTGCGATCGTTATTATAGCATCAAACCAATTTCTCAATGTCTTGTGTCATCTGCCAAATGCTCACGAATGGAAAAAATGAAGATGAATAAGAAGAAGAGGTAAGGCATTATTATTATTACCTATAATTTTTTTGTCAGGTTGTGAAATTCGACGTGAAAAACAGTCTACTTAATAAGGTGTGTGGAGAGGATTTGGCTCACAATCAAGGTAAATAGCCACGTATAAGTTGTTGTAAATTTAATCACGAAAATTATCCTATTTGAAATGTTGAAAATTAAAGAGATTTACGTTTCTTATTACCAAAATATCACTTCAAGGTAACATTGCACCGAAATTCCACATAACTTTGCACCACTTTGAACCAGTAGTGCAAAGTATACTAGTTTTACGGTATTGCAGAAGTAATCACCCCAAAAATAGTGGTTGCTGTTTAAGACTACCGCCGAATTGGACTACCATAAAATTGGACAACCACAAGGTTTGACAACAGCAGTTTTACACTACCACAGGATTAGATTTTGGCAATATAAGTGATATTATCTTGTGTTTACCCTCATCAAAACCCCTCTTGACCAAAAACTCTCTATCTTGATTTTTTTAAGATTTTAAATCGAAAGCAGACTACATCCTGAGAATTTTGGCACCAACCGCGACCTTCTAGCGTGAGTAGATCTGTTTCTATGATTTTTCAAAGTTTCGACCGTTTATGACGTCACGCGCCCCTCTCGCCTGGGCGGGACCCCCAGCCCACTGTGACGTCATAAACGGTCGAAACTTTAAAAATTCATAGGAAAAGATTTACACACGCTAGAAGGTCGTGGTTGGTAACAAAATTCCCAGAATGAGGTCTACGTTAGATTAAAAATAACAATAAACAGTTTTTCCTACCCAGGCGCACACCCTACTGGTTCCTCAGAAAGCAAAACTGAATACAAATCGAAGAAATGAACAGCGATCGCATTTTAGTCAGATAAAATTTGAACGGAGATTAGACCTCTTTTTTGATTCACACTCGTGATTCTGTTTTATCGAAGGAAAACCCTTGAGTACTCGTAGGGAGCGAACGGTTTGTCCTGCAGAGCTCCGGTTGGTCTCAAAAATTTTTAAAAATTCAATAAGTACTATTTAAAATTAGTGAAAAAACAATACCTTTATTTCCAGAGTTTTCGAGCTAGGGCACTCTTGAAAATTTCAACCCTCAATTTTAACCCCTTAGAAGTGACTGACATCAACCAAAAGCCTAGACCCCAAATGGAGCCCATACACCAAATTTGAACCAAATCGGTCCAGTGCTGCTAAGAAAAGTGCCGCGTATTGCGGACGGACGGAAAATTTTTTATTGGATTTTTGGATTTTACGTACCTTGAAACGTAAAACATCAAATTTTGAGGGGGGGGGGTTAAACTTTTTTTTCTTGCTCGATTCCAAAGGCTTTTTTGAAAATAATAAACCAAAAACAAAAAATTTTGCCAATTCGACAAAAATAACTTTACGAGTAGATTTTTCACCCATCAGGACTCCACAAATAGTTTTCTGTAGGCACTCAAAAGATGGGAAACTTTACGCCCTTTCCAACTGTGTTCTTATTTTTACATAGATTTGTATATAGTCATGGTAGTTTTATTGGTAAAAGGGCGAAAATCTTAAAATCGAAAAACTTGGACAAACAAGGGGTTAAAATAAGTTAGTTTTCCGGGCCTTAACATGGGACACCCTGTATATTTAATTCGACAATCGGATTCTACGTACCTACTCAAGGTATGGACCTAGCCTATCGAAGAAAAGGCCTTGAAATGAGTTACCATGACATGGTAACATTGTTATCTAAATTCCTTGGGATTATGGTTGAATATTATTATCGATTCAATCCCTCAGTTAAAACTGAATCATTTTTTACTACTGTCTTCGAATGTTATTCGGTTCATTAAACAAATAGCCACCTGGCCCTTTGGCTGGCTTGCCAAGTATAAGCGAAGCGAGAGAAAAAGTTCCGAAACTCGATTCGGACGAAAGAAGCCGGTGGCACATCTGTTGGGCAGCTCGAGGCTCTAAAGCCGAAAAAGTGAACATAAGGGCTGATCTGATATTACAGGAACCCGCCAGCCACCACCTGGCAGCTCCGGTGACGTACAGCAATGCCTGGATAACTTCTGAAGACCAGGACGAAAACAAACGAACTGACGTGAGCAAGGCCAAATTTTTACACAAGAAGGGCGGGCATCGAAGCTTTTTTAAATAAAGATGATTGATCAAACTTTACATAGAACAACCCAAAATCCACCACCGTACGATGGGATGATGGATGACCAACCACATTTTTTCTATCATTCGAAGAATGTTTTCCTTTCTTAGTTCAGTACAAGTTGGTAACACTGATATTTTTCGTCCACGGAGGGGGTTTTCCATTCAGTTCAAAGCTTGTCTAGGAAAAGTGAAATTCTTTACATATTTACATTTCTGTTTGCTGACGAATCAAGAAAGTACTATTTTCGCTATTAAACAGTCAGAGTAAGAGGTAAAATTGGAATGAGGAATTTCACCGAATTCTGTTTGCATTTTTCCTGAACAGTTGATAGTGTGTGTTTTGGGAGACAATCAAAATTTATGATTTTAAAAAATAACCTAGAAAACGGACCTCTTGAACGTGAAGCAGAAACGCTTGCTGATTGGTTGTTCGGATCGCCAGCTCCTCCCAATGTTTCCTGATGGTACGACAAAATCGTGTTATCTAATAGCAAATTTATCAAACAAAAACAGGGGAAACCTAAATTCTATTTTTTTCTTCAGTTTTTCGATTTTGATCTCTGCTAGTTTTGTGAAATGTTGCATCTGAGGACTATACGAAGTGAGATTTCACGATCTCAGCGCTTCAAGCGGCCGTAAATGAACTATTCCAGGTTGACGTCATCCTCCCGGTTTTTTAAACGTTCATATTTTCTATGCTGTTTTGTTTATTCGTAAATTAGGAAGTAAGGGCTGAAAGTTTGCCTTAGGTGGTTTTTCGAGGTGCTGAATCCGATTTTAGGGTCAAAAATAGGAAATTCTGACATGGTGAAATTCCTAATTGTCAATATAAGTGATAATATCTTGTGTTTACCCTCATCAAAACCCCTCTTGACCAAAAACTCCCGACAGAAGATTATCTTTTTTAGGGATGTGATCGGTGTCTAAAGCCGGCCACACACGTGCAGGTTTGCCTGCAGGCATACCTGTACAGGTAAACCTGACAGAACGTCACTCACAGGTATACCTGTCAGGTGTACCTGCGCAAGTTTGCCTGTCAGGTATACTTACCTGTACGTGTATGGCCGGTATACCTACTGGTAACACACGATCCGGTATACCTGACAGGTCTCAGTTTGCTCCACCATGCCATCTGACAATGATGTAGCGTTTATCGGACTATTATTAATATTAAATAAAGAGGAAAAGAAAAAAACAACGCCAAAAGTGGTCAAAAGAGTGGTTGTTGAAGAGAAACAGATTCACTCATGTAAATTTATTGAAAGAGTTATCAGTCGAACGTGAAGACTATCGGAATTATTTGAGAATGAGTGATTTGGTAAACCAAAAGTTACTTGCCCTGGTGTCCCCCACAATAAAAAAAGAAAATACAGTCCTGAGGAATGCCATTTCACCACATGAGAGATTAGTGATAAAACGAGCCTACCATAAAACTGAACTGAAACCTGTGCAGGCGTCAGGTTGAGCCTCCACACACGCTCAGGTTTACCAACCTGCGCAGGTAAAGATAATTGAATTTCCATCAGGCGAACTTTGCCTGCACAGGTCTCAGATCAGGTGAATAACTGTGCAGGTATGTACCCACACACACTCTGGTTTACCTCTACAGGTACACCTGTTCAGGTACGCCTGCAGGCAAACCTGCTTGTGTTTGGCCGGCTTAACACGTTCAGACCGGCTGCTTCCACCCTGGATCCACGCGAAACCTTCGCCTGGTACGGCTGCTTCCACGGTGGATCCATGAACTCATGATTCGGTGGTTCCATGAACATTTTTCGAAACGCTCTGGATAGTTAAGTTTTCCCCAAACAGGGCACTTTTTGGTCTCAATCACTCTGGAATGAACCCACCTTACCGTCCCAACCTTTCGGTTTCGGATATCAGTGCATGTTATCACGCAAAAATGCCGGCTTCTCATCAGTGCGACTGTTTTGCTGTGAAGTTCCAAAATTTTCCTAGGTCCTGGGGACAATCTGGGTTTTGAGCCCCGGTCTGAAGGTGTTAAGGATGGTAAGTAAAGTCCTCTTGATTAGGTCAAATAACTGGAGGGTTTGACTTTTTTTTGTTTTAAGACAATATTTCCAAACAATGATCACCAATTGAAACAATGTTCACGTAAGAAAATGTAGGAGGTTAAATTCTGCGACGATTCTCATTTGACTGGACTCCTTGTCCTCCTTAAAATGGAATAAAAAATGGACTTGCTGCTAGCATTACGGCGAAAAGAGCAGCTGTTAACGGACAACGAATGACAAGTGTTTATATATTTTTCATTTTTTTACATTTATTCATTTATTGTATTTTTTGAGCTTGGTACGTAGCATTGATTTTTTTTATTTTATCAATTTACTTCTTTGTAACGTGAGATGCAAACGTAATATTATTTCAAGACTATTCGTGATGTAATCTTTTCAAACTTTATTCCTGACAGGTGAGTCAATTTTTACGTTTTACATCTTGTTTTTGCTGGTTTCATATTTTTTTTATTTAAGATTTTTATTCTTGTTAGTAGTTTCTAAGTATTTGAGACTCAATATTACCAAACAAAAAATGTTTCAAAACGGGAATTCAAAAGCTAGTTATGTTCAAAGCTATGTACCGTGATTTCAAATTTCGTCCACTTGTTCAATAAAACATTAATTTTTGATTTGCAATGTGTTTTCTTCACAGAATTTCTCTGCAATTTTGAGAGTTACATTTAGTATTATATCCCTTTTAGTGGGCATAAACAATGAAAAACAACACCAACTCAACTAACCTCTCTTGAGGTGAGATGAATACTAAGATGTGAATAACTTTTCTTGTGAATAACTTGGAAGGTACAACTTGTTGTTACTAAAAACTATAGATCAAGAGGTTTCGTTTAGTATTTAATATATACTAAACGAAACCTATAATATTATCATAGTAGATAATTAACAGATTTTAAAGAGCTGAAAATGAGGTAAACTCAGATTTGTACTCAAGTACGGCAATTGAATAGTATTCGAGGTTTGGTTTTTCTATTCAAACCTATTCTTAATTCTGAATTATAATAATTTTGCTCAGTATTACGACACGTTTCAAGAGTCACATTATGGTTTCGCTCCTATTTGAAAAGTATTTTAGGGCTGAGCACAAAGGAAAATCGATTTCAACAAGATTCGATGAGTGGGAGAAACGAAGACGTAGAAGTGAAAAATATTCAGCGTAATCGGGAACGACTCCTCAATCGTGTTGATGTTTGCTAACTCAGAGGTAACCTTCAACATGACTGTGAAAAATCCAGTTTCATACTGGAGAAACCAAGGAGTATCCCAATGAGTATACCAAGTTCTACCAGAGCACAATTCCTAAAATAATGGTTAATTCCATTAAACTCTTTAATTTCCTATAATTTCCTATCTTCAAGGTTTCTAATTTCTTCGATTCGTTATGTTTTTTGGAGAGGTGAATCTGAGGTTTGCCACGAAAATTTTGTGACGGAACATCAAAAAATGAAAAAAAAGGCGAAAAAAGAGATTTTGTTGTTGTTTTGTTCCTATAACTCAAAACCACAAACTTTTGGCAGAAAACTATTGTATTTATGCATAATGAAAGCACGTTAAATTTGCTACAAATTTCATTCCTTACGATTTTGGGTTAGACGAACCGTTTAGGCCCCAGCGCTGGCTGGAAATAGGTATGCATCTTACAGCTGTCACCTCAAACATCACCTTTTCTCTACACGGAAACTCAGATTTACCTAGTCGTTCATGAATTACTGAGAACTCACTTACTAATCCTGAAAAATCCAAGTTAATGCACAAATTGGAATATGAAAATTCATACCTATGCATATAATGATTCATTATTTTTAAAATACATTACATTATCTAAGTCATTTTTGATATTTTTGCTGTGAACCTAAGAACCTACCATTGAGACAAAACGGATTAAAAACTATTATTATTTCATGCCAATGTGATATTATTGAATAAAAATAAATTTGTCGAGCATTACCTACATGTTTTCTTACTTAAATCCTGAAAATTCAGACTGATGATGAGAATGAAAAATATTCTATCGTTTATAATAAATGAGTGATAAAAATAAAATGAAATATGTGATTACCGAACTACTCCATAACAGTAATTCGCGGTTAATTTCTCCGCTTCACGGAAAAACATTGAATCATGGATATGTTTACTGTAAACGTATCCATGTTATTTTGGTATTTATAGTACCTACCTATTTATAGTACCTACTTCAATAATGATCGCCTTCAGTTTTCATTCGAGTTGATAATAATCTAAAGTGCCGGGTCGTCACAAATTTTGATGCCATTACGCAAATTTTAGAATGATCCCCAGCCCAAAAACATATCCATGTTAAAAACAATAACCAAATAATTTGGAACATCTAGAACAATCTAGAACATCTGGAAAATCCAATAATTTATAGAAAAATACTACTAAAACGTTTGACGTACTAAAACGTTTGACTGCCGGAACTTCCCACAAAAACAAAAAAAAAAAAAAAGTTCAGCGCTCAGGATTTTTTCAGGTTTTTTCGGAAGAAAAATGAAAATTCCTGAGTTTTCCATTAGAGTAAAATTCCCTGAGTTTTCCAGGTCGCTGGGCACCCTGACAAAGGAACTAGGCATGTCGAAGCTTCAGTGTCCACAACACGATTGAATTTTATAATTATCTTATTCGGGTATAGAACCATTGCCCATTCTTATTTTGGACAAAGCAACGAATGCCGATAACGATTTTTCGAGAGAGGACGAGTCACCCTGTCAATTTTTCCGTTTTTAAGCCATTTTCCAAGTTTTTGTTGAGGATACAATCATGTACTCCCTTATGAAAGAGTAAGGTCCTACGATGTCACTGACCCATTTACCCCAAAACTGACATTTTTTGATATAACTCATTTCCACACGACAAATCCAAAATGTATTTCATATAGAAAATCGGTTGTAGAGATAATTGAAATTAAAGTTTGGTATTTCTCCATTTCACTCGCACAATAATTGTGTTGTTATTAAGAGGGTCTCAGCCGGTCTCCGTCTGTTTTTAGTATTTCGCGAAATTGAAGGCGCGAATACTTATAAATAGGAATCGGATTTTTATGTATTTAAAAATTCAAAATATTTAACATATATATGCATTTATTTTTATATAATATTCGGTAAATATGTAAGAACGTTGAAATATTTTCAAAAATAAGCTCAAAATGAACAGTAGCTGTTCATTGAACTGTTGTTGAACAACTGTTGTTCAAAAAAAAAATTTTGGTTCGTTGGAAAAGAGTAGTGAAAGGCTCTTCGAAATTATTCGCCACGACATGGAACTTTCAATTGGACCGTTCAACATCCACAGAAGTTATCAGTGCGTTCTTGAAGGCGGTGAGTGAAGACAGCACAATCACTGGGATTTCAGACCCTTTAAGAATATCCGCAATAGTACGTATAGTCAATCACCCCCCGTCCAGATATTTAACGACCGATTGTCTGTTTAATTTGACATGGAACATGCTTTAGCCTTGGCCTAACTACCCGAAAAGTGTCACGCGGGGGTTATTTTCTATCCCATCCCTACTCCGCCAAAAAGCGCTGCTAAAGTATGTTCCATGATTCTTGAATTTCAGCCATAGGCTCTAAGCAGTAAGTGAAGCGAGGCCCGAGTTGCTGTCCAGATTTTTTTCACAACATGAAAAATCGCACTCCAAACCAAAAATTAATCCAGAAGAACCAAGAAAGATCGTAATAAGATCGACGCATTACAAAAATTAAATGGAAATTCATATGATTCACACCCACTCCTATCGATGTCAGGACAAAAAAAGGCTGAAATGGTTGAGGGGCCTCGACTGTGGTTCACAGCCCATGATCCATGATCCTCAGCTATGACAACCATCTGTGCACTCTCTACAAATTATCATCTTTCAAACGAAGGACTCTTCCGCAAAATTATGAAAAACTGCTCGAAATGAGAAAAATAAGTGTTTTTTACCACAGATATTTGAAAATATGTATTTACAGCTAAATATGTGAAAATATGTAAAATAAAAGTAGGCTTAACCGGTTCAAAAGTTGCGTATTTGAACATTTCTTTTTCTATAATGCCAATATATTGCATAGAAAAGAATATGTAAAAACATATGAATCCGATCCCTACTTATAAAGTTGTGGTACCTAAATTTGAAATTTTAAAGGATTTTAGAAATTTATTAGTGCACGGCCCTAGGGAATTGAAAATCTGAAATATTGCCGCTGGAATCATCAAAATCGAACAAGAATTTCCAAAGAAAAATGGGAAAAACTACTGAATAAACGGGTTTTCCCATATTTCACTGTTCGATTTTGAAGATTCCAGCGGCAATATTTCAGTTTTTTAATCCCCAAGGCCCAAGCACGAACGAATTTCTAAAATCCTTGAAAATTTCAAGTTTAGCTACATTTTATGGGAAAAACATAATTGAATTAAAGGTTTTTCCCATTTTTCTCTGGCAATTATAGTTCGATTTTGATGATTCCAGCGGTATTATTTCAGTTTTTCAATTCCATAGGGCCGTGCACTAATGAATCTCTAAAATCCTTCGAAATGTCAAATTTAAGTACAACTTTTGAAGTTTTTGTCCCTTCAATTTCGCGAAATACTAACCCGGAACGAGGAACGAACGGCGACCGACTGAGACCTTCCTAAGGTATCGATATTATCAAGATCATTATTTACAAGCCTCATTTACTACATAAAATCTCAACCGTACGTGTATGTGGACGGTCGTCTGGGAAACCTGAGTTCGATTCCAGGCCGTGACATCAAATTTTTTTTTCTAATTTGATAATTGCCTGTTTATTTATAATCTAATACATAAAATCCCAACCCGTCTGAAGTGTAACTGTGCGTAACATCCCCCGGCCTATGACTCGATGCAATATCCCCCATTTCTCTTCCACGGTTTTCTTTACTTTTACTTTTACGATTTGTTTGCCTGCTTTTCGCTAGGTAGTTCCAAAGTTCTCACACAACATCGTACTCGTAGATGGATGTACAGCCAAGATGGTTCTTCAATTCATATATCGTCGGTGAAGCGGCAACATGCTACATCTCATTTTCCCAAGTTTTCAGGAGACACAAAAAACTGTCTAAATTCAACACTTCTTCCTCGAAACAAAGACTTTTGACAATTTCATCAACAATTAGACCCATTTCATCAATTCTGACTGATTTTACCATATATCTTCAATTAATTAATAATTTAAGTGAGTTATCGCATGTTGCCTCATTTCACTCTGAGTTAGAGCTAGTTACAGTCCCCGTCGAGCAAGAGTTATCGCATGTTACCTCATTTCACTCTGAGTTAGAGCTAGTTACAGTCCCCGTCGAGCAAGAGTTATCGCATGTTACCTCATTTCACTCTGAGTTAGAGCTAGTTACAGTCCCCGTTGAGCAAGAGTTATCGCATGTTACCTCATTTCACTCTGAGTTAGAGCTAGTTACAGTCCCTGTCGAGCGAGAGTTATCGCATGTTACCTCATTTCACTGTGAGTTATAGCTAGTTACAGTCCCCGTCGAGCAAGAGTTATCGCATGTTACCTCATTTCACTCTGAGTTATAGCTAGTTACAGTCCCCATCGAGCAAGAGTTATCGCATGTTACCTCATTTCACTCTGAGTTATAGCTAGTTACAGTCCCCGTCGAGCAAGAGTTATTGCATGTTACCTCATTTCACTCTGAGTTAGAGCTAGTTACAGTCCCCGTCGAGCAAGAGTTATCGCATGTTACCTCATTTCACTCTGAGTTATAGCTAGTTACAGTCACCTTTGAGCAAGAGTTATCGCATGTTACCTCATTTCACTCTGAGTTATAGCTAGTTACAGTCCCCGTCGAGCAAGAGTTATCGCATGTTACCTCATTTCACTCTGAGTTATAGCTAGTTACAGTCCCTGTTGAGCAAGAGTTATCACATGTTACCTCATTTCACTCTGAGTTATAGCTAGTTACAGTCACCTTCGAGCAAGAGTTATCGCATGTTACCTCATTTCACTCTGAGTTATAGCTAGTTACAGTCCCTGTTGAGCAAGAGTTATCACATGTTACCTCATTTCACTCTGAGTTATAGCTAGTTACAGTCACCTTCGAGCAAGAGTTATCGCATGTTACCTCATTTCACTCTGAGTTATAGCTAGTTACAGTCCCCGTCGAGCAAGAGTTATCGCATGTTACCTCATTTCACTCTGAGTTATAGCTAGTTACAGTCCCCGTCGAGCAAGAGTTATCGCATGTTACCTCATTTCACTCTGAGTTATAGCTAGTTACAGTCACCTTCGAGCAAGAGTTATCGCATGTTACCTCATTTCACTCTGAGTTATAGCTAGTTACAGTCACCTTCGAGCAAGAGTTATCGCATGTTACCTCATTTCACTCTGAGTTATAGCTAGTTACAGTCCCCGTCGAGCAAGAGTTATCGCATGTTACCTCATTTCACTCTGAGTTATAGCTAGTTACAGTCACCTTCGAGCAAGAGTTATCGCATGTTACCTCATTTCACTCTGAGTTATAGCTAGTTACAGTCCCCGTCGAGCAAGAGTTATCGCATGTTACCTCATTTCACTCTGAGTTATAGCTAGTTACAGTCACCTTCGAGCAAGAGTTATCGCATGTTACCTCATTTCACTCTGAGTTATAGCTAGTTACAGTCCCCGTCGAGCAAGAGTTATCGTCTGTTACCTCATTTCACTTTGAGTTGTAGCTAGTTACAGCCCCCGTCGAGCAAGAGTTATCGCATGTTACCTCATTTCACTCTGAGTTATAGCTAGATACAGTCCCCGTCGAGCAAGAGTTATCGCATGTTACCTCATTTCACTTCGAGTTGTAGCTAGTTACAGTCCCCGTCGAGCAAGAGTTATAGCATGTTACCTCATTTCACTCTGAGTTATAGCTAGTTACAGTCCCCATCGAGCAAGAGTTATCGCATGTTACCTCATTTCACTCTGAGTTATAGCTAGTGACAGTCCCCGTCGAGCAAGAGCTATCGCATGTTACCTCATTTCACTCTGAGTTATAGCTAGTTACAGTCCCCGTCGAGCAAGAGTTATAGCATGTTACCTCATTTCACTCTGAGTTATAGCTAGTTACAGGGTAGATGCACCAGTAGTAGACACTTAATAAAAAATTTTCGTTTTTCTGGCTGCAATGCGTTAATTTTTATTGTATTGGTTTTCTGTCAATTGATTTTACTAAAATAACTCTTCCTTTATGTAAATACCTTTTTAAATGTCACTGTAAGTTTAGATTAAAACGTTTTTTCGTTAATCTTCGGAGACCGGTTTCTGCACCAGTAGATGACACCAGTTCGCCTGAAGTAGACAGGATTTTACACCACTAGTAGACAGTTCACTTTAATAAAACTTTGTGTTTCATAAATCATTGAAAACGAACCCAGCTTTAATCACATCTTTGTAATTATTGTTTAGGAATCTCATTTCAGTCTTTAATTACTCAGCTACCTTCTTTTCATACTAATATAAAACAAACTACTTACCTAGGTATATTTTGGACCAAAAAAATTAAAAAAATTTTTTTTTTTAATTTTAGACAAAACAAACTAAGTACTTAGGCAGGTACTATTTATTTAAAACTAAAACAACGCGTCATGGTGCTAACTACTATGGTTGTTAGGTAACTGTAATCACAGCTTCTCAAGTATGGTAAATGTAAAAATGAAATGTAGAAGCTAAAAGGAGAAAAAAATGAAAATTTATTGTACTACTGCTATGAGCGCTTTTGGTTTATTATTTTCAATAATGAACCTTTGGAATCGACAAAAAAAAAAAAAAGTTTTAGCACCCCCTCAAAATTTGTTGGTTTACGTTTCAAGGTACGTAGAATCCAAAAATCGAATAAAAATTTGGCCGTCCGTCCGCCGTACGCGGTACTTTCCCCACTTAGCATTGACCGATTTTGATGAAATTTGGTATGTAGGCTCCATTTGGGGTCCAGTTGTGCCCCGAAGATTTTGGTTGATGTAAGTCACTTCTAAGGATCAAACAATTAATTTTGAAAATTTAAAAACGCCCTAACTCAAAAAATTTTGATGTAAAGGTATTGTTTTTTCATCAATTTAAGATAGTATAGAATTTTTTAAATTTTTTGAGACCATGCGGAGCTCTGTAGGACAAAACGTTCGCTCCCTAAGAGAATTTAAGGGTCGGACGTACGATAAATCAGAAACACGAGTGTGAATCGCAAATGGGTCATTCTCAAACTAGGGGCAATAATTGAGTCCAACAGATCTTGGTCACCTACTGGTAATTATTCCTAGAATTTTTTTTTTCTCGTTGATTCCTTGCAGGTCACTGACTCAGAAAATCGTAATTTTAGCACTTCACCTGTATATTTCCTACAATATTTCTGCCCTTAAAAGGGTCAAAATGCAATTACCGTGGGCGTCCACAATTAATTTTTTGCCCAATAGAGTTTGGTATAACCAAAATCTTTCTTTAGAGAGGCAAGAAGGTGTTGATTTTCTAAAGTTGAACTGTAGAGCATCGTGAAATAAATTGAAGAAAGCATAAAACAGCTTTTTTAGTCATTAGAAGGCGTCACTAAATGTTGTCCTTAATTTTTGTGATATTACCATGGTGAACATTATAAACATCAATTCTGACCCCAACATACGGAAATTTTGGTTTGAAAACCGTTCCGTTGGCAAGCTTGGGGTCGCTTCCAGTGGAGAGGGAAGTTTGCAAACCACAACCAAGCAGTAGTTAGTGAACATCCGCCTCAAAAGGAGTAAGGTCAGGTGCGTACCTTTTCGTTTGCTATTACCATGTTTGTCTAAATAATTTTCAGTGAACATCATTATCACAATTTTTCTACCTCTACACCTTTCTCTTGATCTCCCCTTTCAGAATATGCATCAAACTTATTTATTAATGCTATTCAATGAGTTGAAAATCGATCTCAAACAGTGATTTGCAATTACCATGTTTGATATTATGCTATTACCATGGAGTTTAGAAATCCACGGTAATTGCATTATCTACACGGTAATATCATTCCAATATATTTTGAAGTTTTTCTAGTATTCCAATGTTTTTATACCACACTGCTAAGTGCATTTAACTATCAACTGAGAGTTTTGAGCTAAGAGAGGAATATAAAATCAGAAATTGTAAATAATTTCCCATATAGATCTAATGCATTGAAAATTATAATCATCTTTTTTTGAATAATTTTTTTTGTTTTGTTTCTACGTGTTTTGGGGAATAGACTGGAAATAGAATACCTACTTACCTATTATTATGATATAATAATGTTGGTTTTCCGAACAAAATTAATTCAACATTTTTCCTACAGCTAAGAGATGCCTCGTGGTAGGAAGAAATCAGATGTCTCCCGCGAGGAGAAGCTGCTTAAGAAAAGAGAAGCTGAACGTCAGCGAAGAGCACTAAGAAAAAATGATCCTGAACTGAGGGAGGAAGATAGGATAAAGGAACATTTGCGGTATATCCAAAGGAAAAACGATGGGAGAATAAAGCTTCTGAAAGATTTGAATGAAAGAGATAGAAGGGCAAAAAGGAAGAAATTGAAGGAAAATTTGGCTGCTTTTCGTCTTAGACAGAAGGTCCTGGATCAAGCTCTCCGTAACACTCCTCCGCCTTCACCTCCCCAACCAACTCCTGCACGACCTAATAGTTCAGATGGAGGAAGTAGCAGACGAGAAGCCGGAAGAAGAAGGATTAAACGAAACAGGAGCAAGATATACAGAGAATATGAGAGACTGAAGAAACATAATAAGTCCTTGCAACAGGCTAAAGAACGTTATAGGAAACAGCTTGACAGACTGAGAACAAAACTGGAAAAGCAGAAATTTTTTAGTCCAAATACCAAAGTGAATCAACTGTTGAAGAAAGATACTCCCGAAAATAGAAGAGAAGTAAGGAGAAAACTAGTTTTTGCTGAAACTACAGAGCAGCAACTGACATACTCGTACAAGAACCTAAAAAAACAGAAACATAAACAAGCGTTTGTAAAATTAATCGGGGGAGACATTTTGAAAAAATATCGCGCTCTGATGAAGGCTGGAAGTTATTTTTCCTATAAAATATATAGGTCGAATCGCCGTAGAAATCTCTCAACATTGCGGTATGAGAAAGCCCTGAAAAGATCGGCTATTTCCTTGGAAGCAAAAGTCAAATCATTTTTCTTAGACGATGAAAACAGCACAATTTGTCCGGGGAAAAAAGACCACGTAAGAGTGAATAAATTGAAGGTGCGGAAAAGGTATTTGAATGACACGTTGAAGGTGCTGTACAGAAAGTTTATTGAAACCACAACAGTTAAAGTGAGCTTTTCAACCTTTTGTCGTTTTAGACCAAGAAACGTTGTGGCACCAAAACTCTCTGCCAGAGATACATGCTTGTGTGTGAAGCACATGAATTTTAAATTGCTTGTCACAAAATTGCACAAGGGTAAAGTAATAGGGACTAATAATCCAACAATACTGGTCCAACAGATGTGTTGTGAAGAGAGAAAACAGGCTTGCTATATGAGGAAATGCGAGATATGTGCTAAAAAAAATATTCCATTTTTGGACGTTGATAGCTCACAGGATTTCGTGTTTATGAAATGGGTCAATATAACAGAAGGAAGAGAGATAAAGGGTAAAGAGGTGAGTGTCAAACGCTTGGTTAAGCAGGAAATTCGCATGACGATTGAGGAGGGAAAACACGAATTGGAGAATGACCTCGTTGATTTTATGCAACACGTTTACAAAATCATTCACCAGCAAAGGTGTTTCAGACAAATGAAAAATCGTTCAAACAATGAAATGGTTGTCTTCATTGATTTTTCTGAAAATTACTGCTGTAAATACTATGAAGAACCACAGTCGGTTCACTTTGGGGCTTCAAGGCAGCAATTGAGCCTCCATACTGGCGTTTCATATTTTAATGGTTCAGCTGTTTCATTTTGTACCATCTCATCGAACTTACGTCATGATGCCAAAGCTATTGCTGCACATTTGAAGCCCACATTGAGCTATTTATTGAACTGCTTCCCGGCAGCTGACACTCTGCATTTTATATCAGATGGCCCTACAGCCCAATACAGAAATAGAACAATGTTTACCATCATGGGAAAGTTCTTACCACAGTTTTTTCCAGCCATAAAAAAAATAAGTTGGAATTTCAGTGAAGCTGGTCATGGAAAGAGCCCAGCAGATGGAATAGGCGGTAGCGTGAAAACAACAGCTGATCGAATTGTGTCATTGAACAATGACGTAGCAAATTTAGATGACTTCATTCGACATGTGAGCAACGAAGATTCTTCAGTCAAAATAATGGTTGTCACAGATGACGATATTAAGATCATGGATGATCTCATCAAGCCATCTTCATTAATTCCCGCAGTGAAAAAAACCATGCAGATACACCAAGTTACTTGGTGCTGTACAACCAACGCATTACATTTTAATTCGCTCAGCTGCATCACCTGCGATATTGGGTTTTATTGCACACATTACACTGTGGCAGCACCTATGTTTCTAGATGAAGGCACGACAACACCTGGTATAGAACCAGCATTGATCCCTCCTACTGATCTTCCAACTTCTACCCAAGAAAGAAGTAGTAATTTGGCATCGTTTAGACTACCAGTTGAAGAGGGCAGTTGGGTTGCAGTTATATACGATGGAGAATGGTTCCCAGGTATAAACAAACAACTTAGATCTTACACAAAATATTCAAATCCATAAATTTATTAACGACAGCTGATGACGTCCGCGACGCCAAGAATGGCAGTCGGACGAAAATTCAACCTGAAATGGTTGCTTACTTACTTACTTACTTACTTAGTACTTAACATTACATTCAACTTTATTATTTACTTGTGTTCTAAACTTTGAATAATATGCTGGTACTTTTTTTAAATTACCAACAGGAATCGTGGAAAAGGCAGAGGATGGTAGTCAAACTGTGGAAATAAACTTCATGGCACGTTCAGGAAAGAATATGTTTATGTGGCCAGAAAAAACTGATCGGCAGACTGTAACCAGGGATGGGATTCTGTATAAACTGAAATCCCCACCTGTACCTGTTTCAAGACGACACATGTCCATTGAAGAATTCAAATACATAGATTTTCTTTGCCAAAATGTCCAATAGTTAATGATCTCACTTGTTAATATTTAGTCAGCGATCTTAATTTTTCCTCGTGATGTTCTTACAAAGAACTACATTTAGTCAATGATATTACGTTTTCTATTTTACAAACGAAATTTTTTTTTTCTTTTCAAAGAAAAGTTTTCTATTTTACAAACGAATTTTTTTTTCTTTTCAAAGAAAGTTTTCTATTTTACAAACGAAATTTCTTTTTTCTTATCAATGAAAAGAAGCTACTTGACTGCTTTAAGATGTATATAACGTGTTTTCCTTTTCTAGTAGGTAATTGGACCTTTTTTTTATTGCTTTATTTTCCAAGTTTTACTACTGCGAACCAAAAGACTGAAATATGACTAATGAAAACTTAAAGACTAATTAGGTGCACTCTCTATAATTAGTTAAGAATATGTGATACACATTGTGATAAATTCTTGTTTGAATAGTTTTTGTATTGAGAGTTTAGATAACATTTATTTGAGGAAACCGTCCTTTTCGAGTTTACCAAAAGACTAAGATTAAGAAATAACATAATACGAAAACTGAAATACAAATTAGGAGTACTTGATTATTTCTTATGAACATGTGCTATTTCGTATCAGTTTGAATCTTTTTTTTATATTGAGAGTCAATTAAGTACATTCATTTGAAAACAGTCCTTTCCGATATTTTCAAAATACTAAGACTGAAAATTAAAACTAAAATACAAATAATTTGTATTTTAGTTTTAATTTTCAGTCTTAGTATTTTGAAAATATCTAATTATTAGAAGTAGTTAATTATTATACGAACATGTGAAAGTTTATTGTGTTCAAGTTTGAATCGTTCCTGTATTTTTTTATTGAGAGTTTTAATTACATTTATGTGAGAAAACTGTTATTTATGTTATTACCTACTTATCTTGTTGTTAACAATAATGACTGCTATGCTATTACCATGGGAGTAGATGAAATTACCATTCAGGCAAGTTAAATTACCATGGCAACTGCAGCTATTACCGTGGACTCAAAATTTTGAATTTTAATGAAATTGGGCTCAAATTTGAGAGTTGATTTGGGTACTATGCCTTTTCGTCTTCAAGATTGACCAAAGAACCACCCTGAATGTTTTCAAAAATTATCTAAGATATTCAATTTTTGAAATTTCTCAGACCAAAAGTTGCCCCCAGTCTGAGAACGACCCAAATGAGGCCTAATCTCCGTTCAAATTTTAGCGTTCATAATTTGCAGCGTTTTCCGAATAATTCCACATTTTCCCCTTCAAAGGTCGCATGGCTGTGCTTCTGTAAACAACGTTAAACATGAGTCAAAGCACCAGAACCTTCACAATACATTTCTCCCTTAGGTAGGTAACATCACAATTTTCTGGTTCCAGTAGTAGACACCCCTATCTACTAGTAGTAGACAGGGGTGTCAACTACTGGAACCAGTCATTTCCCGGCAAAAACTTGAGCATCCTCGTGTTCACAATTGAAATACGAATAAGTTTTAATAAAGTTCTAAAAAGCAGAGGAAAAACCAGTAGTAGACACGAATGTCTACTACTGGAAAGGACGCGTTATCAATGACCCAATAGTAGACCAATAGTCATGACCCAATAGTCTCTGTTTGAACGAAATTATACAATATTAACCAAAATAAACATCGCAACTGTGGAGGAAATACATGAAATAGCACGTAGAAATCAAATTGGTGCAGATTATACGTAAAAACTGATCAAGAACTTCATAAAACCAAACTTACCTCCTTAGCAGATGTGGCAATAACAGCACCTCAAACTAAGCCGCGTTAACAAATGCTCTATTATTCTTCTATAACTAATTTGATGATCAATGTCTTTCTGGTGGGAACGCAGCAGATGATATTTTTTAAATTGGTGCCAATCACAAACCTTTTTGATGAGCTGGGTTCTTATTTTTTTCAAGTTTAAGTCCAAGTGTCTACTTTTGGTGCAGTGTCTACTACTGGTACATTTACCCTAGGTTAGTCCTAAAACTCGAAAAAATTTCAACGTAAATTAGGTCAAAATCTAGTAGGTGTGTGAGGAGGCAGTTGAAACTGATAGCAATAGGTGGAAGAAACAGCACAGAAAACATGACAGCTGATGACCATTTCCGATCGAAAACACGAACATCACCTGCCCACTTTGTTTTGGTAATCAACGAACGACCACATCAATAATCAATATTTCTACTTCGGATTCGCTGAGGCGAGATCGATGATGCGAAAAGTACTGTAACAGAAGGATTGGAGATAACGAGGATTATGCTATCAACCAGGAGGGTGTTGTTATCTCGCGGATGAAAAGGACGGTAAATCGGAGGATCCGAGTCTCATTAAGCCCTTATTTACCACTTGAGTGTGACTTACTTCATTTTGTACACTGAGTTGGCCGTTTTTCTGAAGTTTGTATTCCAATTTTTGGCATCCGTGAGACGAGGAGCGTCGAGAAGCTGCACACCACTGTGTAAAATTCACTGTGTAAAAAACACTTTTGCGAACTGATTTTGAATGAAAAGGACACCGGGGTTTTCAAAGGTTGCGCGAACTTCACGAAAAATCGATTATTTGTCGAAGTAAAATAAAAAATAATCAAAACAACAAAAAAAGATTCACAACAATAAGGCGGACGCCATTTTCCGAGAAAGCATCGATTCGGCTGCCCGAGAGCAGAATGGTGAGGGAGCCCGTTGGGAGGAGGGGAGGGGGAGAAACACGAGGCGCCTGCGGTAGGGGGTGGGAGTGGAGAAAACAGGCGCTCGGAGCGGCGAGGGGGAGAAAAGTCGCGGGCGCCGGGGGCGGAGAGGAGAAAACAGGCGCAAACCGTCGTAGAGGGGATGGCGGCGCCGGGGCGGTGAACTGGAGGAGCGGGAAGGCGCCCGATCCACGCCCAACCGTAGTTTCAGCGCTCGCCGCTAGAGTGAATCACCGTACGGCGCTGCAAATCCCGTTCAAAAGGCAAAATCGTTATGGTACCTGCCTGGACTTGCTACCCGATCTGAAACAACTCTTCTCATGTCCCATTCGTGCAGCATTACTGAATGAGCGAAATTTCTTAAAAAATTTAACCGAATTTCGTCAGTTGACAGGAAAAAGTGACTTAGTCAGAAAAACCAAATTTTACGCCAGAGCAGTTCAAAGTATTTCAAACCGTGAAAAGCCGCGTTGGCTGGAAAAATGAGCAAGTCTGAGTTTTACTAATTTTTCGGGACTTGATAACTTTTTCCAGTGGGCATGAATTTGTCGGAGTAATTACAACAAGGTGGTCTAAAAAATTCTAAAAATTCTATAGAATCTTAAATTGAAGGAAAAACAATACCTTTATGGGTAATTCTCAGAAAAAGCTCAATCTTCCATGCTCAAACTTTGAGTAAGTGAACCTTTACCAAAAAATTCAAAAAAATTCATGAAGTTTCCTGGGAACATAAAGAAGAATTTGTAATGCAAGACAGAGCTCAATTCACAGTTTTTAGTCTCAAATTTCAATTTTGAAAATTTATAGTGCGGCGGTAATGAGAACTTGATTTTTTTTTAAGTCGTTGGTATTGAGAATATCGTATTAGTTTCACAATTCTGTTTAAAGAAATTCATGAAGTATCCTGGGAACATAAAGAAGAATTTGTAATGCAAGATAGAGCTGAATTCACAGTTTTTAGTCTCAAATTTCAATTTTGAAAATCTATAGTGCGGCGGTAATGAGAACTAATTTTTTTAAAGTGATGGTAATGAGAAGCGCAGTTGGTATTGAGAATATCGTATTAGTTTCACAATTCTGTTTCTACCTTTCAAGCAATTAGCTTGTCCAGTTGGTTGCATAAGATGATTATATTGAAAAATCTCCATTTCTCTTTTCTATGGATTGATAGGGAGGAAATAAATAAACTGAAATCAATGAAAATCACAGTAGTATCAATGTATTCCAAGTAGGTAAAGAACTGTAAAAAAAAATAAAACACTCAGTTAAATGACATTCAAAAAACTCTTATCAGTCTACAACATAATATATATCAATCTTCAACTCGTTATATTATTTAACTTGACAATTTTGTTAATATTCGTCACATAATTAACTTAATTACATCACAGATTTGTTTCATTAACTTGATAGTAAGTAGGCAAATATTTTTTAAGAAACTCTTGACCATACTCTCTTCTCGTCGATCAGCCTCCCTTTTTTGTTCGCACAACTTTTCAGCTGCGTAAAATGTAGGGCAAGTCATCTGTGAGGGTTGCCTAAGGGAAGGATAAGAATTTTTTCATTCTAAGAGCTTAGGGAAATATGGAGATAATAATATCAGAATTAGAAAACCTAATATCGTTTTATTTTTAAAAATTGTCAATTGATACCTACCTAACGTAGAAAATAATATTTATACTTCATGTTTAAAATACTCAACTAACAACATTTTCTCGTTACCACACGCCTATTATCATTACCACCGAACTTTATTAAGTTAGTGGTAATGAGATGGTTTGATGTGTGGTAATGAGAATTCCAAATTTGAGAGCTTGCCATTATCGTTCTGTACATACCTACCATATTCCTCATTCTACGCCGTTTGAGAAGGCAATTAGTGGGCTACAAAAAAATGGGATCTAAAAAAATTAGTCACCAACATTGAAAGAGAATCATCGAACTGTGGTAATAATAACAATAAATATACGCACCTGACACGTGACCTTAAACAACCGCCCCTGCTTGGCGGAGCCCCCCTAAATGGCGGTGGCGAGTTCCCTGGCGCTCTGCAGTATTGCCACTACGATTCTCGTCGAAAGTTTGCCAAAATGTCCTGTTGGTCGCTATGGGAGGGGAAATCTTGATTCTTGTGCGGTAATGAGATTTTTTTCAGATACACAGTTCATTATCACTTGTTGAACCCCCAAGTAAACTTAAAAATAGAAAAAAGCTGTTTCTGTGGAGATTTGTTGGTAGGCTTCTAATTTCACTGAATCTTTTCAACATAAGGACATTTCCCAAGGCTTGGGAGAGAACTTTCATCAGTAAAACAAAATAGTTACAGGCGGTGGTAATGAGAATTGAGTCTTTCAAGACCCAAAAAAATGCATCCATACCGCAAAAATAAATAGTTTTTTCAGCGAGAAGCGCAGGGAGTGGTGAGATGAACACAAGGGGAAAGAAAAAAGCAACCATAGGACTAGTTTGTATGGAGAAAACCTCGAGATACACTAGGCTTGAGCTTTCTGTGAGAATCACCCATATATCAAATTTTTTTGAGTTAGGACGTTTTCAAAATTTCAAAATTCATTTTGGAACCCTTAGAAGTGACCTACATCAACCAAAATCTTCGGAGCACAACTAGACCCCAAATGGAGCCCACATACCAAATTTCATCAAAATCGGTCAATGCTAAGTGGCAAAAGTGCCGCGTACCTACGGCGGACGGACGGCCAAATTTTGGTTTATTATTTTCAATGATGAACCTTTGGAATCGACCAAGAAAAAAAAATTTAACACCCCCTCAAAATTTGATGGTTTACGTTTCAAGGTACGTAGAATCCAAAAATCGAATAAAAATTTGGCCGTCCGTCCGCCGTACGCGGCACTTTTGCCATTTAGCATTGACCAATTTTGATGAAATTTGGTATGTAGGCTCCATTTGGGGTCTAGTTGTGCCCCGAAGATTTTGGTTGATGTAGGTCAGTTCTAGGGGTTCCAAAATAAATTTTGAAATTTTGAAAACGCCCTAACTCAAACAATTTTGATATAAAGGTACATATTGTTTTTCCTTCAATTTAAGATTCTATAGAATTTTTAGAATTTTTTGAGACCACGCGGAGCTCTGTAGGACAAACCGTTCGCTCCCTACGAGAATTTTTTTTTACGTACGATAAATCAGAAACACGAGTGTGAATCGCAAAATAGGCCTAATCTCCGTTCAAATTTTAGCTGACCGAAAAGCGATCGATGTTTTTCTTCATGTTGGATGGTTGGTGGCTTTGCAGACGAGTGATCTATATCGAAAAATAAGAAACCATTGTGTAATAATTTGCAGCGTTTTTAGAAACGAATGAAACCACCCAGACCTTAGAAGGGTAGGTAGGAAGAAGGGATCTTTCGCAGACGGGTGATATTTACAGGAAAATAAAAACCGCTGTGTAATAATTTTCAGCCTTTTTCCTACGCGAAAGTTGACTTTGAATCACATTACTTCATATCTGTTCAGCCTTTGATGGATTGTATAGCTGAACAGGACCTAACGAAAAATAAAAAACTTTGAAGGCAAGATTTGAATAGACGATTCATGTATGGACAGTGGAGCACTAGTAAAACCAACCATATAGAATCTATATAGAAAAATAATAAACCATTGTGTAATAATTTGCAGCGTTTTATTCGATTTTTGGATTCTACGTACCTTGAAACGTAAACCTTCAAATTTTGGGGGGTGTTTAAAAAAATTGTTTACTTGGTCGATTCCAAAGGTTCATTATTGAAAACTAGCTGAAAAGCCTACTAAAAGTAGGCAAAAACGATTCCTCCAACTCTCTCCTCCACCCACTCCCTCCGACGCCTCCCGCCCCCAACTCCGACTCCTCCCGTCCCCAGCTCCTCCCGCCCCCAACTCCTCAAGCCTCCGACTCTCCCCACGACCCCTCCAACCCCTCCTTGCATACGTACGTACGTACGTACTGTTGGCGTTTTATATTATTAGACTAGCTGAAAAGCCTACTAAAAGTAGGCAAAAACGATTCCTCCGACTCTCCACCACCCACACCCTCTGACTCCTCCCGCCCACGACTCCTCCTGCCCCCAACTCCTCTCGCTACCGAATCCTCCTGCCCCCAACTCCTCCCGCCCCGACTCCTCCTGCCCCCAACTCCTCCCATCTCCCCATTCCCAAGACCCCTCCTCGCATACGTATGGTTGGCGTTTTATGTATATAGATAGATAATAAACCAAAACAAAAGCTGATGGGGGGATATTACCCGGACTCTGACTCTTCCCATCCCCGCCACCGATTCCTCCCCCTTCCGCCCCACCGAAACCTCTCGCCCCCGACTCGTCCTGCCTCCCGCCCCCTCCTGATCGGCAACGTTACGTACGGTAGGGGTTATATGTATTATATGGAGGAGGTCCCCTATGAATTGAAATTTTGGTCTCAGAAAGTTAATAATTTTTCATTGTTATGCGATTTACACGTGCGTGCAAAATTTCAGCTCAATCGGTTACCGGGAAGTGGAACAAATGTAACTTGCAAGATTTCATTAATGCCAGACAAACAGACTGACAGACAACGGGACAGGTGAAACTAAATAAAAGCTATTAAAAATAAAACAATTGAATGGGGTGTGCGCATAGGTCGGAAAAACTGTTCGTTATTTTTAATGTAAACTAGACCTCCATTCTGAGCATTTTGACACCAAACGCGACCTTCTAGCGTGAGAAGACCTTTTTCTATGATTTTTCTAAGTTTCGAATGCTTATGACGTCACAGTGAGCGAGGGGGTCCTGCCCAGGCGGGTGGGGCGCGTGACGTCATAAAAATTCGAAACTTTGAAAAATCATGGAAAAAGATCTACTCATCCAAAAAGAGAACGGCTGGTGTCATAATTCTCAGGATGAGGTCTACTTTCGATTAAAAAATGTAAAAAAAAAAAAAAAAAAATCAGGCCAGCAACAGAATTTTCCTCCAGAGGAACTCACAAGGCGTAGAGGGGGTTCACTGTTACCAGAGAGGGGAGGGGTCCCTCTGAATGACGTCATGCGTCTCCCAAGCGTACCACTAGCAAATAAGGGTTAAACCACCATTTTTTTAGGTTTATTGTTTGCCCGTAATAAGTAACACCATTGTGGGGCATTCGACGGAAAAACTGCCCCAGGATCACAGCTTTCTTACGGTAATAATGAGTTTTTCGAAGAATTTGAATACACTTCACAACATTGACGTTTTGAGGAAGAGAAATAAGGATTTTCATTCTAAATCATACATACTTTTAACGACAATAGGGTGTGCGCACGTTTTTTCCCCCTAAAAGAAAATGCCTTGAAAAGAAACAAAATTCGGCTCCCACACAAAAATAGGGCCCCCAAAAAATTACAAGTGGTAAGGAAAATTATCAGTTTATCATTATGCCACTATAATAACTGAAGAATGTGACTGGCTGGCTGTGGCCATCATCGTGAAAATCCATTTCAAATAAAACTCCCGTCATTTACAACAAAAAATTCCCTCTCCATTATAACCCTCGATGGCCTACTTCATCTCGTGTTTACTTCCCCTCACATTCTCACTAAGAGTTTGCTGTCTGGTGTCAGGTTAACGTACAATGAACAGTGGAAAGAAATGTTTCATTTTGGGATGAAGTAGATAATCTGATGAGGGAAAACTAGTTTTTTTTCAATTTGACAGTTTGATCGTTTTATAAAAAAAAACTACGATTATGATGGTGTTAGATACTGTTCACAAAAACATCATCGAAATTTAGTAGGTAGGTCCACAAACAAGAAAAAATGGAGTCGGTAAATACATCCTCAACACAGGGACAGCTAGAGTGTTTGGAATCCCCGCCTATTTGAGGCAGGAGACCAAAAAGCAGTGCTACCAACCCTCAAGTTAGTTCCTAGTTCTGCTGCTTGGCGAATCAGTTCACAATTACTTCTGATCATGCAACCGTTAGGTGGTCCTATTTAGCAATAATGAGCCAGAACTAGAACAGGAGAATAATAATAAGAAATGAATACTTAGGTCCTTCAATGAGCAGAATAGTTCTATGCAGCCGCTGCCATTCAGATCATTGGGGTAACCCTACCGACGACGCCCGCCCACCATGTTGCTCCGTGCTCCTATCCGTTATACCCGCTGTTAATTTTCATCTTAGTTCATCCGTTTTAGTTCAATATATTGTAACGGTTTTTTAAGGGTTATGGGGAAAAACCGTTGAAATACTTCCCAGCCAGGAAAGAGAGAACGCAGACTACTACTGGTCTCCAAACCTCCCCATACAACCAGCCACTAAATCCTTTTCCTGGAAATGGCACTTTCTCTTTCCTGTTGGTTTTCTTTATTTTTTATTTTTATTTTTATTTTTTTATTTTTTTTTTATTTTTTTTATTTTTTTTCTAACTTAACAAGGTACCTTGATAGGAAGAAACTTATTCTAACAAATCAGACCCTATCATTTAATTATCCTAGCTTCTTGGAAGGTTATATCGGCATCTGACAGGAACTTCAGGGAAGATGTTGGCTGGAACTTCTTGTAGTAATCTGGACTGGAACTTCAGCTGTGAATCCAGTGGGAAGCAGGAACTTCTGATAGGACTTTGAATTCCACCTTTGAGTAGAGATGTTAGAAGGAACTTCTTGAAGTGATCTGGACTGGAGCTTCAACTATGACTCAGAAAAATTAACGAAGCAGGAACTTCTGGTAGAAATCTTGATTCACCCTTCTGTGGGGATTTCAGCAGGAACTTCGAAGAATAGTCTGGACTGGAACTTCAGCTATTAACTCAGTGAAACATAACAGGAATCTGGACTGGAGGTTCAGCTATAATCTCAGCAGTAAACAGGAAGCAGGAACTTCTGGTATGCATGTTGAATAGAACTTCAGTATAGCCTCTTTGGTATTAATTTCCCCTTTTTAGTGATTGTAATTTCCAGAATAAATTTATAGTAGTCAGTTTTTTATTTATGATGTTCTCTCTAAATTGGCAAGGACTGATAAGAGGTTCTTCCTCTAAATTTCAATCTGTTCAAAAAAAATTTGGATTTCACAATGGAATAAGTTATAACTCCTTTGTGAATCCTTAGGGGTTGAAGCTTGCACTAGTCAGTTAAGGCCAGTCAGTACTAGATACCATGTTAAGCTTGATTGGTTCTGTCAAATCTGAATGACCGAGTAAATTTCCGTCGTGTGGGACACTCAGTAGAGTCCTTTGACTTCATCCTGCACTGCCCTCTAGCGAGACTCCTGTGTCTTATCGTCCGTTCGCCGGTCCGCCGCTAGGGCGCCTCCGCATCTCGCTCCCTGCCACCAGGCTTCCACGCAACTCTCAACAGGTGGCGTAGTGAGTCCTTCTATGATGACGGGAACTGCAGTTCAATTGTTCGTTATATTTCTTTGTTTTCGTTAGTAATTTTGTGGGAATGGACGTCTTTTCTTTTCTACGGAAGCATCTCATTTACTTTCAGGTACGTTTGCATATTATTGGTGGTTATTATTGTTTGATTATTGGGAATTGATAACTTTGGCAAAATTTGTAGGTCTCATGCTGTCAATCAGTACCTACTTAATTCACTTAAAAATGGTGAGCAGGTGTGCAATCGCCACAATATACTGTTTTCAAAACTCTTAAGTACATTGTGGCCGTTTTTAGTTCTTTATCCCGAGAAGATAAACATAGAGCGTGTGCCTAAGTCAGTTGAAATAAAAGAAAGCAAATTTCATGGTGGATCTTAATTCGAAACTCAACTTTTGTTTTTCTGACCACTCGATTCAGTCGTAGGCAGTGCCGTCCTTAGGGTAGAGCGAGTGGAGCGGCCGCTCCAGGCCTTGCACTGAGGCCTTACTCTTGCTAAAACACAATTTTACTCACTATACCCGTTACCGTGGCAAGCACAGAGAGGAGTTTTTCCCGCTTGAAACTTATCAACACATATTTAAGATCTTCCATGAGTCAAGAAAGGTTATCATCCTTGGCAATGCTATCGATTGAATCTGACAGCCAAAATTAATTTTGATGAGATTATTGACGACTTCGCTGGAATGAAAACCGAGAAAAGTACAGTTCATATAAGGTGAGTCAAAGTTGATAATAACACAATTTTAAATATAGTTTATCTAACAATTAACGATTGCGTTTACAGTATTATTTTACATCGGTTTAGCTGGAACTATCTTTTTATTAAGTTATTTTATCTTATAACTCACAACTCTTAACAACACTCTTAACAAAAAGCTTACAATTACGACTTAGCAAGTATAGCTTGACAAATATTTTCCGGACCCCCCCCCCCCCCTCCGGTATCCATAGTTAAAAAAGGCCTCGCAAAAATGTTTTGCTCCAGGCCTCGCATTTTCTAAAACCTCCTAAAACCTCCATTGTCAACGATCCATGAAACATCTTCAAGTACGAAATATTCTCGCTAGTTCCTTGTGAAAACCTACCTTGTACTTCCTCCTGAAGCTCCATTACAATGTTGGTTGAAGGAAAAATACCATACAATGGCACAGAGAAATTTTTGAAAGCTGAAATTTGTGAGTAACGATCCCCTAAATTAATGGGGAATGTACACGAGAAAGGGAAAACGACTAAAAGTCAAAAGTAAACAAAAGGAATAAGGAATGAAAACTTCAATAAACCAAAATCCCACATTTGCGGTGTGGGGATTTACCGATGCGTAGCACTCATTTCAGCTAGAAATGAAGTAACAATCACTTTGGCGTAACAATGCAATCCCTCATTCATGAACAAGATTCTTAACATTTTAGGTTATTATCTCTGGCTTTTCCGAATCAGAGGGTTCCTTAGAACACGATTCATATTTTTCCCGCGATTTTCGTTTAATGCGCACACCCTACTGACGTTTAATGAAAATCCTTATTTTTCTGCTTCAAGACGTCTATTTTATGAAGTTTTTAAAATTCTACGAAAAACTCGTTTCAACCTGTGCATAGGAATGGATTGTGTAAAACGCCCGATAGAATCTGGAACCTTCACACCTCCCTAGCAGGAGAGTCTAGCCCCTAGAAAGTGTTGTCGGGTTTCAGCGCTAACTACCGCCACTTCAACGAACTACCGTTTCTGATATCTTATCAGGCGATCACGCTCGCAACCGCATTACTGTCACTCCTCTAACTTGCAGTTATCCTAAGATTACAATGTGATGTACATGGACTTGGTCGACTCGAGAACATTCATTTTTGAGTTTTACAATTGATTTGAATGCACTAGTGGTGAACTTGATGTGTGTCTAAAAAGAAATAACAACTAAACAGCCAATATTAGAAATTAGAGAGTGGTAAAATCGAGTTAAGCCTACTTTTCAGAAATGCCGCTTGTCCACGCTCACATCGAGCTGAAAAGGATGGTAGTTCGCTGAAGTGGCGGTAGGTAGCGCTGAAACCCAACAATACTTTCTGGGGGCTAGACTCTCCTCTCCCTAGCCTAGGGCCTTATTCTCTTCTTTAGAAACTACCTATCCAACTTCTACAGGTTTGTCCAATAACAAAACTGGTATACTCTTTCGTAGTATCAAAACACGTCTCGAGGATCAATGAAGGCCAAATCATAAAACAGGTTCCACAATGTATGTCACAAATATTTATTCTACACCAAAACAAAAATGCCATAAATTAAAATGGAGTACAAACAAAAATATTCAGCCATCAAAAACAAAAACACGATGTAATACTTTGACTGCCACTTTTTGGAGGACAGGTGGAAAAATGTATTTTTATAACATAAGTCTCTCACAAGTCTATCAGCCTTTATTACTAATGAATGAAGGCAAAGTGCCACTGAATTTCAGCATTAACTACCCAAATTTTGAACAATAAACCAAAACTGCACAAGAAAGTGCCTATGGTTTAAAAAGAAAAGGCAGAAGTTATTCGTACGGCCTATAATGAAAAGTGTGCAAAGGAGGAGGAGATTCTCAGGAAAAGCAACATCAAAATCAGGAATGAGATCTTACAAGGCTAGAATACGATCAAAAAATCGATTTTCAATTGGTTTAGTGAAAGCAAACAACCATTTCTCGAAGGGACATGTAGCAGGATAAAATTGGGCAGAGATAGTTCAAAGTACGGTTTGAAGAGTGGAAATAAGGGTTAAGAGGTGGTTCATTTTTCCTTCTTTTCGGTGAGGAGGCTGGAGTGGAGTTTGGCGACTTCCGGCTCGACGAGGTCGTGGAGGATGTGGCCGTTGTCGTCGATGAAGTTGGCGACGGACCTGACGAAGCTTCCCGTCCTCAAGTTACCGGTTTTCCCGTCTTTCACGGTGATCGTCAGGTTGTACTTGTCGTCGTACCTGCAATGAAACATAAAATTAGTTATTAGGGGTATTCACGGTTGAGCTTATCGTGTTAAACGTGTTAAGTGGTAAACTTGTTAAACAAAAAAACCATGAACAACCCCAGTCGACTCGTGTTAAACGTGCTAAAGTTGTTGAAATCTCATCACTCCTTCTTTTTCGATTACCTGGCTAGATCGCAGGGTCGTATGGTTATTGTGTGGCATGATTCGGTGGAGGAAGTGTGAACGAGAAGGGGAAAACGCCATAAATTCGGTTAAAATGAGGAGAAAAAAATCTACAACGTCCATCATTGTTTGTTCCATGGCAAAGAAACAAGCAAAGTTTTTTTACCACAGGAGACAACTTTTATACCACCTATATTGTTTACAGATTTTTTACTTTTTACACTGAAAATTTGAGGATTACTCACTGCAGTCATGTCGAAGGAAAGTTATAAACAAGAACTTGTTGATGATGAAGTGGTCAAGAAAACAGTTTTTCGCATTTTTCCTTCACTTTCATTGCATCTATTTGTTCCTCCCAACTACCTTTCTCTTCCCTCCATACCTCCAAGAGACCTCCATAAATTCAACTCCAACTCAAATAACTCACAAAATAACCGAGACAAACAAACGAACTCCAACTCAAAAAAACTAAGACGAAACTAATTAAGTAACTCACAAGTAAACTGACTGAAAAACAGCTGGCAAGTTATCGGCCATTTTCTTTCTGATGTTGCGACGGATAACACGTTTAGCACACACTTTAACAGACTATTCGGGTGTGTTAACTTACGACGACTGATAACACACTTTGATAACATGTTTACGACCGATTCGTTCGACGTTGAACACGTTCTCGACGTATAACACGTTAACACGTCGTTATTCACGGTCGGGCCGTTCTCGACGTGTTAACGTGTTATACGTCGAGAACGGCCCGACCGTGAATACCCCTATTATGTAGCATTTCCAAATCTTTCATTTATTTTGGCTTCCGAGTCTACCAAGGTAGCGGAAACGTTGTTTTCACCTTTAAGGGACCACTCCACCCAGAAAAAAAATTGCGTATTTAAAAAAAAAAGTTTATTTAAACTACATAATATGAGGAACATACTGTAAAAATTTCAGAATTTTTTGATTCCAGTAAGTCGTACTTACAGACCACCAAAGTTAGTAACAACAATCAGGCTAATGATAATTTTGATAAACGTAACAGATAGCTGTTGTTAAGGGGGAGATCCTAACCATTTCTCTCAGATATCTCCGTATTAGATAACCCTATAGGGACAAAATTTTTTAATTCTTCATCTTATTAGTCAAAAAATAGAACACCGAGCATAGATTTTAGATTTTTAAATTCTATCATATAGTTTTATTAGTATCATAAATATGAAAAAATTGAAAACTCCAATATCTCCACGGAGATCTGTTAGAAATAACCTCCTGAGTGTTCCCTAAAAATCTCATAATTTTCAGCTCATCCGTTTATCCATGGTTTGGGAAATACTTTTGACTTGAGCCATATGAATCAGGGCTCCAAGAAGTAAGGAAGTTAGGATTGTAGTTCAACCCCCAACACAGAGATGTCTCTGTAATTGGCGGCTCCTTCCCACGGCAGAAATAGTTCATACTTCGAGGTTCCGGACCCGCCCTAACCTCTATGTGAAGGTGTTCACGTGGCCGTATTGTCCCTCCCCCTCCTCACTCCTTTTGTAGGAGTGTAGTACTCTTCCCTCGTCATCCATTTACCGATTTATCTTGATTGTGTTAACAATAGAAAGGGTTTGAAGGAGGTAGGTAGCGTACCCAAAGTCAGCCAAGATATCGGAGGATTTGAGAGAGAGAATGACTGTTAGGCTACGTTTACACTGGAGCCGGAATTCGGCCGATTTTTCATTCTGCAGAGTACGGCCGTTAACGGCAGACATGGGGAGAGTAAACAAAAGTAGAAAGTTCAATGGAATTCGGACGAAGTGTTTACACTATGCCCGACTTGCTCGGTCGAACTCCGCCAAACTCCGCCGAGCTCTTCCATCTTCCGATTCTGAACCAAATAGTTTTGTTTTGTTCGGCCAAATCTGGCGTCTCCGTATACACTTCTCCTACTCCTTTTATCTGATTTTTCGATATGGACGTCGAATTTCTCCACTCGTCGTCTGATAGCACTCAGAATGTAAAACAAAGTCTCTGGAGTCATCCGGAAATACTCGCGAAACTTGATTGGTTGTTCTAGCAATTGGGGGAACAAGGTATGGAACTCTCCGGATGATTCTCTTTCCATAAAAATGTCATTCGCCCATTCCCGACGCTCAACCAACAACATATATCTCAATAGTGAGTTTTCAGTTAGAAATTCTAACGCTGCTATATCTTCCATACTATATGACGGGCTCGGGGCAACTGACGAAAATTTGTAGAATCGTTTGAAAAATCGGGTCTAGTGTAAACACTTCAGTCGGGGAATCGGTGAAATCGGCAGAGCTGGAGTTCGGCCGAGTAAAAAATCGGGTCCAGTGTAAACGCACCCTTAGGCTCTCTGTCTAGACGGAATGGTTTGATGGAAATCCGTTGAAAAACGACACTAGCGATTTGAGGTTTTTCTGGTCAACCGTGATCGCCCCCTTAATGGTGAACTCACTAGAGAGTTTTAGCATGCCACAAGCACCGTGAGATTCACGTCAACGTGAGATTCTCCTAGGACGAGCAATGTGAGATGCTAACCTTCATTCCTGGGGATCAACGTGACCCTACAAACCTAGAGTAACGTCAAGCGTCACACCAACTCTGTATTTCTGTCTTGTCGTCTTGTGACCCGAGTTTCATTTTTGGTGGAAATCATTTCGGAAATACCTAATGGTTCATTTGCAATAACAATTATTTTGCTGTAGTGAATTACGCCAGAACGATGCTTTTGTGATTCGTGCTTCTCATCATGGAATACCTATCTAATGATTATTCATCAGTCTACATCACAATCAACTGCCTATCCATTTAACTTCAAGGTAAGAAATCGTCTTGAAATTTATTGATGTATGGTAGGTACATAGTTTACCTACTCATATTACTACCCTCTTACCGGTACTTTCAACTAGGTACTCAGAGAGAGAAGAGTATAGCTAACTGCCTGCGGGTACTAATTTTTGGCATTGGACACTCGTTGAGCGTCGACTGTGACTCGCGGGCCCCGCGAGAAATAGCATCCATGATGACGCGTTCGCAGTGCCCGTGAGTGTTTTGCTAAAACTCTCTAATATTTTTTTTTTGTTAGTGCTACGTAACCATGACGGACAGAAACAAATGGAACAGACAGACATGGATAATAGAGAGTTACAGCAACATTTGGAACCATCATTACGTGAGAAGCAGTTAGGGCGAGCATCGAGTGGATGTTAACTTTCCGACGTGAGGCTCACGTGATTGACGTTGCTTTCGATTTTTCAACACTCCATAGGTAACGTCAACTCAATCCGCGGTTTTTTGTTTTCATTGAACCGATAAAGGAAACAGGATGGAAAATATTAGGAAATCAATGAAGTACGCTCGTTTATTACCCAAAATAATCGTAAAAGTATAAATAAGTAAATGCAAAATGAATGTGAGTACCTAATCGTGCATTTCAGTCCATCCCCTTGTCTGAGGACTAGATGACAACCGAATTCAATAAGATTGGTAGTTTATGATCAACCTCGGACTAATCAATCTTTTCTTATGATATTGGTCAAAAAGGTAGAGAAAACTTGTCGTTTTTTTGTCAAATGAAGCCACACGCAGAAATCAATGTTCTGAAGCTGCAAATATATATTCATTTTGTATATCTTGCGGACCCCTCAGCCATACCGCCCCCAGGGGTAACTGCTGATCTATACAATCGGGTTTTGGATACGAGGAAGCTATGTGCCACACCCACTTGGCAGACTTTTTTTAACTTAATTATTTTTTAGAATTACTAATTTTTTTGTGCCGAAAGCTGACAAAGAAGGAGTTTATTCCAGTTGACTCCATGCCCAATCAGTTGACATAGGTGTGAGCTCCCGCTCACTGAAATTACACCTACTTCAGTGGCGGGGCTGGGCTAAGCAGTTAGCCTCCCTCCTGCAGCCCCTAGACGAGCGGGACGCTACCTCCACCTAAGCGTCCCAACTCCCCGACGAGGCGGAACAGCTGGCCCCTCGTCCAGCCAATCGGAGCCCTCCACGACCAACATATAAGTGGAGGGGTGGGGAGTGACACCAGAATTTCCAGAAGCGTCAGCGGCGTCGCTTCAGTCCCCTACAACCAGTCAGCCCAATCAGTCGCAGCGAGCCCGACCCCACGACTTGATCTCGCCATTTTTCCCCCTTTGTTTACCTTGTGCGCACAAATTAACCACAGAGTCGACTCATTTCGCGTACTCCCCTGCTACGACCCTGCGCTTCAGAGGAGGACCACCTACTTCATCTTCGCCACGAATCTGTACAGATTTCCTCAGGGCCCTGTCAGAGTGAGTGCACAAACTAAACATACTATTCTAAAAATCTTTGGCCAAAGTAGTGAGTGATAGAGTAAATGCCAAGTACTATTTGAACACGAAAACGATCTAACTTTTGTAACCGAACTGCCTCTTACGTTAATGACCTGGAACTTGAACATCGCTGAAACTGGATTGGATTATGGAGATGTATTGAAAACACGGATTTAATTTGTATCAACTTTATTATTTTTTGTGTCTCAATCGTGCCTAAAACGTTTGCCCTTCAGGCTGTATTTCCTTTCGTGCGCTGCACGCTAATTTGTTCCTATAATAAAACCAAAGCTATTAGTTGTAACCTTGTAGTTGTTTTTGACTTTTCCTGGTTCAGATAACTAGTACGAGGAATGTGCATCGACACACCTCAGGTTCATTTTGCATAATCCCTTCAGGATCTTTTATTAAGCCCCTCAGGCCAGACACATTTGTGATCTGTTTCAATTTCATGCGCCCTTCAGGCTAAAACAGTTTCGACACAACATCGCCACGCAGCTTCTAAATTGTCTACGCCTCGCCACAGGTAAATATATTCACGCTACCCTTTTTAATTTTAACCTAGTCAATAGTGTTTTGGTATTTGCTTGTTTCTCCCCCCCCAGAACTCGTGCCAAAGTTGTTCAACGATTAACGACTTAGTCGTCACTCGTTGAACGATACGCTCATACCTTGGTGACAGTGGTAGGTTAACCCCCTCCCTCTGTCCACAACGTGTGAGCACACCAGCTTACATAGGTAATGTGTTTTGTTGGGTCGATCTACATATTTGCTGTTCTTTACTCTTTACTGATCTCACCCCCTCCCAGTCTTCTCGTGGCTCCACCTGTTTCGTGACGTAATTTTACTACTAGTTGTATGTCAACGCCAGCATGTATTACGAATGAGTTCTGAGCTCTACTGGACGAGTGCTTTCAAGAATTAGTTTTAAAGACATTGCCCGTTTCTATGAACTTCCTCAATGTTTTCCCCAACAAACAGATCCAACTTACTTAAACAAGGAACTTACTTCTTCAACGCGGAGCTTGCTTCCCAAATGTTGTCAGGGACGAAGCCAGCAGGGTCTTTTTGCACAGCCACAACGAAAATTCCCTTTTCTCGGTAAGACGTGTACAAAGAGAGGAGTCCCATAAATGTGAAATACGTGCTCACGCAAATGATGAGGACGGGCCTGGAATTTCAGAAATAAAGAATTAATTAGAAAAATTAGTAAATCAAAGAAAATTTTGCTAATAATTTGAAAGAAATGCTTTCAAGGATGGATTGAATGCCCTCCTTATGGGCATCGAAAAACTAGAATAATTGAAGGAAATACAGCCGAAAAGAGGGAGAAAACGGAGCTCCTTGATTGGTGGAAGTGTTACGTCATAAAAATTAACTTCTGATGCGAAGTGAACGAAACAGGATCAATTTTACAATGAGCCAGTTATGAAAGAGGTTTCACATGAGAAAGGTAACCTAAACGACATGAGCGCTTGGAGAATGAGGAATTTCACCGAATTCTGTTTGCATTTTTCCTGAATAGTTCATGGTGTGGGAGAGATGAAAATCGGGCTGATTTCGGAAAATAAAAGTTTCCTGTTAAAATAAGTCTAATAAAATAAGTTAATAAATAATAAACAAGTAAATAAAATAATAAATAAAAATAAAAATAAAATAATAAATAAGTTAATAAAAGTCTCCTGTTATTTTTGGGAGACAATCAAAATTTTTGATTTCAAAACTAACCGGGAAAACACACGTGAAGTGGGAACACTCGCTGATTGGGCTGTTCGGATCGCCATCTCCTCCCAGTGTTGCTCATTGGGAGGACAAAATCGTGTTTTCTAAGAGAAAAGTTATCAAACAAAAACAGGGGAAACCTAATTTTCCCCATCTTGCTTTTTCTATTTTTTTCTTCAGTTTTTCGATTTCGAACTTTACTCTTTCGTGAAATTTTGCATCTGGGGACTATAGATTTCTCGATCTCAGCGCTTCAAGCGGCCATAAATGAACTATTCCAGGATGACGTCATCTTCCCAGTTTTTTTTTAAACATTCGTATTTTCTACACTGTTTTGTTTATTCGTAAATTAGGAAGTTCGGGCTGAAAGTTTGCCGTAGGAGGTTTTTCGAGGTGCTGAATCCGATTTTGGGGTTAAAAATAGGAAATTCCGACATGGTGAAATTCCTCATTCAACTTCTGTTTGCCCACAATTCAACTACTGTAAACCAAATCATCCTGTTGGAACATCTGGTTGGTTTGATCCATCAGACTGTTCGTCCTGTAGGAACAGGTGTTAGACTACTGTGCAAGCGCCGGTCACTTTCTGTTCAACTGTGCTACCTTAGGAACAAAAAGTAAAGTAAAGTCTAATGTTACTAACCTTGAATGAGGGAAAGGGTAAAGCCAGTCCCAAAGTAGAGCGAACATGGCAACGCCCACAGCAACTCCACAGAGTAGAAGCCGGCCATCAATCAACGAGTAATTTTCTTCGTAATTGTATTTCTTGATAAGTACCTGCAATCAGATGATCCATGAAATCAAGGACAACCAAGCCAATGAGCGTCTTGATAAAGGTCATGAAAATCCTCAAATAGGTAATGGAAGCTGATTGATTGATGATGGAAATTAAGTCCTAATAATTAAATCATGAGCTACATTTTAAGTCTTGGTCTCATTCCTTAAAGATTTATTGTTATTTATTTATATTTAGGTGAGTTATTGCTACGTAACTAGGGTAACCGTATAGTTATGGGACTCCTACTGTAGGAATTGGTAGGTTGAGGGATGATTTACTGCGGCAATATCCTTATGATTTTTTATTCTTAGTCGAGTGCACTCTCGCTAGGTGACTCTCATCATCAGGACTTCAGATAGTGGCAGGTATACCATGTTTTGGTGCATTTTTTGAGAACCGTATATTCAATGTGTTCTGGCCTCAGCAGGTACGGTGAGGATTTAGGATTACTAATTCTTCAAATACCTTGGTTTCACAAACTTAAAAAAAATAAATTTGGTTTCTCGTCTTCAAAAAAAAATTATTAGTCTTCATCTTCCCTTATTCAGTTTCTATATTAGTTAGTTTCGTTATTTGAATCACTTTATTTGAGTGGATCATTTCGTGTGGTCACAAGAGCTCCTAAAACTCTACCTGTTGTCGCTCTTTGATACTGTTTACTGAGACTTCTTTTGCGCATTGCATGAGCACAGCACTGTTAACTGAAGCCCGGGGGGGGGGGGGGGGGGTGCTCAGCCTCCCTCGAAACTAAAATTTTTCTTATGAGTGTTTTCATTTATGAGTGATTTTCAAGTCGTCAATCCCCGCTGATTAACACGTTCTGTGCGGAAGACGCATACGTTGCGTCATGCGAGTCGGGGCCACCAGGCGGGAGACGCATACGTTGCGTCATGAGCCCCTTCGTTTTCAGAATGTTTTCTTAAAATCCGCCTGGCAGGAAAGTATTCCGAAGCTTGTTTACTTGCAAGAAATGGGTCCAAACTACCCACACAAAGCGTCGTTTGTGATAAGAACGAGGCTTTCACATTGTTTTATCATCTACAGTCACAGCAGGTTCGTTTGCAAGTGATCTTGGTTTTTCCTCAATTTATTACCTTATTTTGTGAGTTTTTCGTGGATTTTTGGCGTGGAAACGTGAAATAATAAAGGTAAGTTGTAATATATACTTCAAAAAGCATGATTCGATGTGTAGGAAGTTCATATTCCTCGATTTTTGTAGTCCGTCAGTGTGCACTCGGTAGGTGCCCAGCTTCCCGTTGTTATCTAATTTGATTTCTTGTTTCATTTCGACTATTTTCAACGAATAAACTAACTTTCATCGCGGTTTTGATCTGTTATTATAGTGAAGTGTTTTTACTGAATTATTAGTAACGTTTGGTGCCTACCTAAATCATTTCTAGATGACTGATGGGCCATCATCCTCCAAAGTTCCAAGGTTAGTCAATTTTTTAGTCAATTTAGTTAGTTAATTTTTTTCACAGCTTTTATATTTTTCAGGTAGGTAGCAAATACCTATAAAATATTAGGCGAATTGATCTCATTATTATTTTGTTCGACTGTTCAATTTTTATTTTGTATGCAAATTTTGTTCAATTGTTCAATTTTTTATTCTTGTATGCAAATTTCTCTGTTTTCCCAGCTGTTACATTTTCGACTGCTCTTTTTTGTGAATGTTTGGGTTGAAAATATAAAGTATAATTATATAATCTTCCGTGTTATATGATTGAGCTTTGTTCAGTCATTCATTGCAATAAGTGGCAATGAGTGACTAAACAGCTTGGAAACCCACTGATCACACCCGCCAGGCGGATGACGCATATGGTGCGTCATTAGCAAATTTCTAAGAAATCATAGCAATAACAACTTTTTAGTGCCATATCACATATATTTGAAGCATTCTGAGGCGATAGGCGAAAAAAAAGTTTTCCGCTTGGTGGGAAGGTTTACAAAATCAGACCCGCAGTGAACGTGTTAATAGAGAGTTTTCGCCACGCCAGACGTAACAACTTGAGATCGTGACGACTCGAGACAGATGGGGCCAGCAGACGCAGATGCTAACTTTTTTTGGTGGATTTCGAGTCGTCAAAAAATTAGGTGCGGACTCTGGAAGTGACGCTAAACAGCTACCGACCTGTGAAGTCACTTGAAAATGGCCGATAGCGAACAGCTGATTCAGACTCAGTCTTGAAATGACTTTTTCAGATCAAAAATAAAAATGTTTGCCGTATTGAAAAGGCAATAAATTTTTTACTACTTGGATACCTATTTACATCCCTTTCTGACCCTACATTGCGATATAAAAACCTACCTACTGATGATTTTGATCCTTTTCACCTTTAGAAAGTAGTGAACTACACTAGCTTTTCCAGAGCTCTTACTGCATTTTTTGGGTCTATAATACCTACTAACTACCGATTTTGCAGTAGCTATCTTTCTACTGGTTCCTTGTTTGTCTTACAACACGTCCGTAACATATCTATAGATAATTTAGAGTAGGTAGGTACTTCGTTTCTACCTACCAGGAAGTACAGACTATTACAAAAACGGAAGTACAGATCTATCATACTAGGATAGATCTACGAACTTATAGACGTAACACCTAAATGCAGACATACATAATTAACCAAATACCTACTATTGTGTGAAAAGAAGGTATATTTTCAAAGGTAATGAACTTTATGAATGAAAGGTAATGAACTTTCCAATTTGACATGCAACTTACAAGTACGATGATCACAGCAAACGGAACTATCAGTTGAAATCTTAAATGGTACCTACTTACGTGAACTGACTCCCGTTGCCTGTTTATTGTAGATCTGTAGTTAGGTATGTTGGTAGATGAATAAATAATATACAACATTAAATGAAAAACAAGGGTGCATTTATTCAGAAATTTCATTGACATTCTAACAATGTAAAATTCGCACAGAGTCAACAACAGTATACGTTGGATTCACTTGATCTTGTTGTGAAGATAACAGAATTCTGGTGACGAATAGTTTGTTTCAGGAGATGAAAAACTTGATAATTCCCGGGAAAAAGAAAACTGTTCGAGAAATGAAAGCTAAAATCGAGAACCAAAACACGGGAGTCGACCGTCGAACACAACATAAAATCCGGCTACATCCGATCTAAATTAAAATTGGTTATAAAAGCCGGCATTTGGCGGCGTCCAAGACGACCGGGCTCGCCGTCCGAGTCGTCACCCATGCGCAGTCACCATTTTCAGACGGTAGCATGGATATTACACGCGGACGGTCGTCGCAAAAGACGTGGCGAAAACTCTCTAATAAGCTTTCAACGGAGAACCAATTGAATCTTGCCCACGTAGGGTTTTTCGTCGTATAAAAAACTGGGCGCCTGCACTAAAGTTTCACACCAGTCAATAACTTCAATACAGCCCCCCCCCCCCCCGGAAATATGTAGCGAGAGGAAAACAACAATAAAAACTTGGGTTATCGACAACGTGCTAACGGGTTATACATGGTTTTAATGGACTCCATCAAACTTATAAATGGATCAACCTGTCTGATGCGGACGTCCCGTCTCCACAAAAATTCACAGAGATGAGGATGAAGGTCACGAATTCCATCCCCGTACAGTTTGCGTTTCATAGCTCTCCATGATGACTCGACTGTGTATGAGCAATGCAGTTTACCTACCAGGTGGAGAGAGGCATGAAACATTTCAATTTTCACTGGTGGTTAACACTAATAGTTGGGGGGGGGGGGGGGAGGAGTACTGAAGTTTCACACTAGTAAACAACTTTAGTACAGCCCCCAGTTTTATTAGATGAAAACCCCTACTTAGGCAAAATTTGAATGGTTCTCCGTTGAAACCTTATCAATCGCTTTGAAATCGCTCATAAATTTCAAAATGGTCGATTTATGAGGAGAAATCTTAGTTTGAAAGTGGGGGTAGTATTAAAGAACACACGAATTCCTAGCAAAAAAATTATGAAGATCGCCGTTGATCTTGTTTTTTAATGATACGAAAAGGGGAATTACGGGGAGGGAATGATGATGAAGCTGGGACACCCTGCATATGAGTCTCTCTTGAAAAGCTCATCCTAAAATCAGGCTAAAACTCCCAAAATTGTGTCGAAATGTTCGTAATAACAAACGAAAGAGTTTATTGTTCAGCATTTTCGGACCATAAACGTGTTTTTTGGTGTTTTCAGAGGAAAGTACTATCTTAAACATGTTAATACAAGGCACAATATTAATATTGTGAATATTATTCAGAATCAACGTACAATTTCTCAAAGATACCCAGACAAAATGTCGGTTCAAACGGACAACTTTAAACAGGACAATAAAAAAAAAAAAAAAAAAAAAACGACCCCAAAACTGGGGTTTTGAGGTTTTTGATAGAAAATATTAGGTAGGTTATCTCAGTTTTTACCCGCAGTACAAATACAAAGCTTCTCAAGTAAAATTTAGGTAGGCAATTATATTTGCTTGGAAACATCATGATGGAACGTCGACTACAGAGACGAAATACTGCCGTATTTCCTATAGGAACATACTCTACTATTCTAGTCTTATTTAATTTATTTAATAAAGTGAGTAACCAGAACTCTCAGGAGAGGGAAATAGGCAGCATGAGAGTTGACGTAATTAACAATAAATTGGGAGCTCTCTAACGAGTGGTGAGTGATGTTTATGGGGAGGAAGTAATTATTTCCATAGCAACGCTTGGTTGTAATTAGAAAAGTAGTAAGTTAACAGATTTCGTTATTCCGTACCGTAACGTTTTCACTTTTTGACATTTTCATGTCTTTGCCCTGGCACATAGCACAAAAAACTGTCACGAAATTGCGTAAAGAAATTGTGTTACAGTGCCTTTATAATGATTTCCGCTTACAACGACCCCGTTGTTAGGTTTGTTCCTTTTCTACACTTTTTAACCCACAAAAATCGTTCACCACTCGTTGGAAAGCTCTCGATTTAACGAACATTTTTATGTTCTCCATAACATATTGACTATACGAATAGCGGAGCTATGGGCATAACTGTTCTCATATTTTGTTTACAAACTAATGATCGTGAGTGTAGAAGATAATTAATCCGGAATCGTCTATTTTATTGAAATTAGGTACCTACCTCTTAATATTAATAATTATGTCAATTTGTAACAGTAGTGTATGACAATCGACCCAATGTAAATTATGTCAGCTTTATTGGGATTTGGGTCCAACAACAAATCCTCCTCTTTCACCAAATTTTCGAAAAATTTAAAAAAAAAAAAAAAATGAAGAAAATAAAAAAATTTTCGAAAATTTGGTGAAAGAGGAGGATTTGTTGTTGGACCCAAATCCCAATAAAGCTGACATAATCAATTTGTAACATAATATATCTATGTTATTATGTTAATGATTCGTTTCACATTCTGACAACAACGGAGGGTGGGTTATAAAATCCTATAGTGAGGTAAAAAGCAATAGGTAAAGACATGAAAATGTCCCAATGCGTTGCAGACTCGTATGCAAGCGTTTAATTCGCTCGCTTGACCATGAAGGCTTTTTTTTTTATAGAAAATCACTTGTGGCAACTCCCTAAAAGGTGCCAATTGACTAGAAAATGAGATTCCCAAAGTTTTAGGTCGATCGGATAGCATTAACCCGTACCGCATGGAGGTTGAAGTTCAGAAAAACTCACTTTTTTAGTAGATTTTCATCAATTTTGGTTCATTATTTTCAACTGTGCAACGCTGCGAATGATTACACAAATAATAACTCTCGAAATAAAGGTATTGTTTTTTCACCAATTTGAAATAACTTTCAAATCAAAATCAAGCCAGTGGTCAGTTCACTAGAGTAAACCAACAAGTTTCGATGATTTCAACGTTCATTCCCGACTTTTCAAACAATCGAAGGGGAAAACCAGCCTTTGAAGTGGCCATTTCTCTCGAGTAAACCACCAAGTTTCGATGATTTCAACGTCCTTTCCCGACTTTTTACATCACAGCTTTTGATTTTGTTTTGAATTATTTTGCACACCTGAACCTCCTTTTATCACTGGTTGTCTACAATAATACGCTACAATAATCATGAATAATAACTAAAGGCATTAGAACTTGAATATTCTAGTGTAGTTATTCCGGAAATGAGTAAAATACCTCCGAGCTACATACATACTGAATGGTTGGGTATAAGTTAGCTTCACTCATTCAAGTGCAGTACTGATCTCACGAACTGGTAGTACCTAGATACTTTCCAATAGATATCGAACAATTGTACTATTCTAGTCGGTACACTGCAACATAGGTACCTACTAACTTTTCTTTTTTAGGGGTATCTACTTCCATAAAATAATTCAGAGTTTTTGGGAAAAACTTACAGCGGTAACTGCATCATCGAGCGCATTCTTGACGGCAGATCCGTCCCATTTGTTCACCTTCACGGGCTTGTTGTCCTGAAAAGAGGAATCGGCGTATGAGCGATCGAACTTGAATACCAGCAGGACATGAAAAGTTTGATTAATTAAGCTGCCTCACCTCATTCTTATTAGACTTGTTTGACATTATGTTGAATATTGACGGAAAAAATACGCCAAATAAACTTTGTTATAATGACGTGTCACAACTTCTACAACACAAGCCACAGCAACAAGAAAAACGAGAAAGTAACACGCACCCGAGTTTTCTCCTGATAACACTATCATCACCCAATGAATGGCGAGGTGCACCGAGAAGACATTGGTAGCTTGTTGGCAGCAAGGTGATCAACTCCTGCAGATCTTCTTCCATGATTATGTAGTGGTAGCCATGGACCTAGTATCCCATTGGATACTAGGTCCATGGTGGTAGCGCCTTTATTGCAGTAAATAGCGGTTGGAAAAGGTAACATTTTTGCTTCCGAGTCTACCAAGGTAGCGGAAGCTTTGTTTTCACTTTTCAAGGTCGAAAAAAAAGTTCTCCAAAATCAAAATTTTCACTCGCGTTTTAGACCTCTCTGAACAATTTTGGTTCCGTGTCTGTCATGAATTCCTTGTAACGCGCATAACCATACGAAGTTATTGTCCGATTTCAATGAAATTTTCAGGGATCGTGCGGGTTGGTGTGTAGACGGTCCCCTATGAAAATCATCATCCCCGGACTGATAGAAGCGACTGCGCATGCGCAAACGTGAATTCCTTGTAACGGCCATAACTTCTACATTTTCCATCCGATTTCAATGAAATTTTCAGGGATGTTACAGATTAGTATTTAGATGGTCCCCTATGAAAATCACCACCTTCCGCATGATGGTAGCTACTGCGCATGCGCAAACGTGAAATTCCTTGTAACGGCCATAACTTCCACTATTTCTACCCGATTTCGATGAAATTTTCAGGGATTATGCGGATTAGGTTGTAGATGGTCCCCAAAGAAGATCACCACCTTCGGACTGATAGTACCCACTGCGTATGCGCAAACGTGAATTTCCTTGTAACGTCCATAATTTCTACATTTTCTATCCGATTTCAATGTAATTTTCAGGGATGTTACAGATTAGTATTTAGATGGTCCCCTATGAAAATCACCACCTTCGGACTGATAGGCACTGCGCAGGCGCCATGGACCTAGTATGGTTGGATGGATATTAATTTAATTTTTAAGTTAGTTAGTATCCAAGGCTCATCTTCCAAGTCTTCTGCATTCAAGGTCACGAAACAGTTTTCCGACTGTTTGCAACAGCTGATAGCGTGGTAGTGGGGGTATAGCAATACTTGACCCCGCGCTGACCCCCCGCCGATCGTCGCCTCTCACTCTAAACGGTCCCGAAAAATTCATTTTTTCGAACTGCTTGCCTTGCATCACAGAGTACCGGAGACAAGCCGCGTATCATCCGCAACCGTCGTAGTTACCGACATTTTCAACACTCTGGTGTGTTGCGGGCTAGTATCCAAGACAAAATACGTACTTTCTTATTCCATTCTCCTATTTAATCTAACTTCCTTGATAATAACGAAATAGTCCCTAAATTTAAATTTTTTTTTCCAAAATCGGCTAAATATTACTTGCAAAAATGGAAATATAGGAGAATCTCAAAAAAAATTAATTTTTTTATTTGCATATTTGTAGTAAGGCAAACAGTGTTTGCTATGTTTGCCTGGAGGAGGCGCCACTGATCCAATGGGACGTTGCCTGGAGTGCATGCATTACTAAAGAATATCTTTTAATTTGACTCTTGAGTTTTTGGTTCTTTGCAACATAAATCATTGAGATAAAGCTGACCTCGATAATTAAGGCTTTATCGAACGAAATTCGAGCATACAATGAAATGAGAATTTAGTAAGTAACTAATACTGTTGCATCTGTAGCAACGTGGCAGGAAATATAAATAAAGTGTGCGAGTTTATCACAATCATTAAATTTTTCCTTGCTAGATTCCATACGTTCAATAATGAAAATGAAAAACCAAAATTTCAAGTGAAGAGCACATTGTTAAGTACTAAACTTTCGGTAAGTACTATCATCGTGGGGTTTCTAATCATTATTAATTTTATTTCAAGCAAGAACGTTCGTAATTGTATCGATCACGGCAGGCAAGATAGGTGGTTAGGTCAACTGTAGGAGAGCTACAGCCACAACAGTAATAATTTTCACGTAGGTTGGTAGTCAAGCCTACACCGAGACACAATCTGTAGGGGGGGGGGGAGGGGTTGAATTAATATCTCAACATCGTAGCTTTTATTTACACGTTCATTTATTTCAATCGGTCGAACAGGCAAACTACAAACACAAAGCACCTACGTATTTTATTACGAGCAACGCAATTTAAAAATTAATGAACTTCATGACTAGTAGAACTTAAGTGGTACCTAATACCATGGCAGATGAAAATAATATAATATGGTAAAAAAGTGTATGTTTGGTTCACCACATAAACCAAACAAACCACATAAACGAAACAACATTGGAATTCTTAAATGCAAGTTGCAGAAAATAGCACACAGATGCTATCAAATTAAAATATTGAAAACTGGTGAACATTAATAGAAAACGTAACGTACACGTACGTTAAATAATACGTTCTAGGTTACCTAGTCAGAATGAGATCATACATCCATTGTTGCCAAAGCGATGTACCTTGTGCCTACAAACTGGGTTCCATTACATATCTGGAGGTTTTGATAAACAATCCATGGTAAAATCAGGAATTGATATTAACCCTAGAAAGCAGGTTTAATGAACAAGTTCCCAAGAAATCACCGAAGAAAAGGCCAGTATGCTCGGGAGATTAGCTCGTTGGTGGCAGTTCATGCACGGACGCAGGTCCTGTTGGGCCGTTGGTGAAACCCTCTCTACTTAAGGGGGTGAGACAGTAAGCAGCCCTGAGAGAATGGGGTATTTCAGTCAATTTTTTTTATTTATTTTTTCAAAAGAGTATGGCTCAGGAATAACGGTAATCGGGTCTATTCGTCGAGAAAATGTTTTTAAAAAATCAGAGAAGCTAAGGAAAGTTGAAGATTTGAGTGGTGTGACGTAGCTAGCCAATCGTGACGTAGCTAGCCAACTGTCTTTGAAAAAAGTATCCATGCACAGAAACCCTTGTTGGACCTCTTGGATACTACAAAATATTACTCACACACACGCGCAGCGTAGTCCTTGCCTAGTGTGTGTGCATTTATAGCGGCCCGCCTTTTTCAAACGTGTGATCTCTTTAATTAATTTTTCTACCACATGTTACAGTATCATTGGGCTTAAAGTTGTAGTATATAGATTTTCAAGGGTGCTGAATCCAAATTTGAGGTCAAAAACCTGAATTTCCGACCCACCGAAATACCCCATTGATCAGAACCAATGGGGGGGTGCGCCTTGATTTTTTTTAGATTTTTTATCGAAAGTAGACTACATCCTGAGAATTTTGGCACCAACCGCGACCTTCTAGCGTGAGTAGATCTATTTCTATGATTTTTCAAAGTTTCGACCGTTTATGACGTCACGCGCCCCTCTCGCCTGGGCGGGACCCCCCGGCCCACTGTGACGTCATAAACGGTCGAAACTTTAAAAATTCATAGGAAAAGATTTACACACGCTAGAAGGTCGCGGTTGGTACCAAAATTCTCAGAATGAGGTCTACCTTAGATTAAAAATAACAATAAATAGTTTTTCCTACCTAGGCGCACACCCTATTCTGATATTCCCTTCGAAAGACAGCTAATGAAATTATACCCACACGTCGTTTCGACGTACTACCAACTTCAATTTTGTACTGTCTGGCCGACAGGAGCGCTGCACCTGCTTGTGAGCCTAGGATTGCTAGACAGCTTCTTTGTGAGTCAGCACCAGGGCTGGATGCTGCAGGCTCTGCAACTCACAGTTATGTTACACTTATTCAAAATACCACGTCCAATCGACGAGTAGGTGTCTGCAAGTGATCTATACACGCCAATTCAACGTGCAGATGGTTGAACACTCTTGATCGAGGCACATTTAATCGACGAATGGGTGGCTTAATTGAACTCAATCTATTTACATTGTTCTAAAAATTAAAGCTACCTAGGATTGTTCGGAAAAATTGATGCTGAACCTTTGAATGAGTTCCAATATTTCTTCCTACCTCCAAACTTTGGAAAAACTTGTAAAAGTTCAAAAAATGAACGTTTCTGGGTTTTTCTGTATTTTTTTCAACATGTTTCGTCAAGAAAAAAACTACGGACGGTAGATCTACGGTTCTACAGACAGATCGTTTAATAAAATAAGGATTAATTTTACGCCTTTTTTTCACCAAAACATTTTCCAATATTTATTTTGCGACAAATTTTCACATTACATGAAAATAAACATGGTAACACTTTCTCGAGTCGTGAAGTGACGATCGGCCGCGAAAGTGCGATATCAACAGTGATGGTCGGAAATATAATGGAAACTTCCTGTTAATCATTATTTTAAATGATAAAAAAACCGTTAGGTACTTGATTTTTGATTCTATCAAAAATAATAGTTGGTTAATCAAAATCTGCCCCTGATCTGTGTTAGTTAATCCAGTAGGTAATAAAGATTTCCTATTGATCTCATAATATTGTGGGGAAAGACCCTAAATAGTGTAATTAAGCTTTCAGATTGAATTTTCGTCAAACTTCCATTTTTCAACTGTCTACCAAATGGAAGATCATAATTGTTTCTGATGATTGGCTGCTTAATGCCTCACTGGCTTAAGCTGCTTAGTGGCCTGGCTTAAGCAGCTAAATGGAGCGGGGTTCACCAACGTCCCAACTCAAAAAATTATCTTCTTCTTCTTCTTTCTGGCTCTACAATCCGCGAGGGATCATGGCCTCCTGCAACAACATTCGCCAGGTGCCTCAAAAAATTATCAGGACCTGTGATACCACCCACGAGCCGTCACCTATCCAGACAAACTCCCGGGCCGACTGACTTTAAAACTACTGTACATAATCTAATGGGAACTGGTTCATTAACGGCCGTAACGGGAGGTAACGGCCGTTGGTGGCTTTCTAGTGCTAACGCGGTTTTTACAAACTTAGTAGGTTTGTAGAATTAATTAAATTAAAATAAGAATATTAGATTAGAATATTTATGTTCTAGTTGTATTTTGTTTTATGCAAATGAGGGATCAAGCAGCTAGAGCGAGCAAGCACCGGCCTATCGATTGCCACCCATGAGAGAAAAGGTGAAGGACGAAATGTACGATTGCCACCCGCATCAGTCGGTCGAGAGAAATGAAAATGTACAATTGCCACCCAGAAAAGGAAACCTATCCCGCTACCTTTTCCGGTTGCCTTCCGATCAGTAGAAAATAGTACGATAAAAACTTGTATCTCGTGGATAGTAGTAGGGATTTATAGTTTCTAGGCTACCAGACTAAGCTATTCACCTGGAGACACATCCATGCCCTGATTTTTTCCTGCGTAAGCGGTGAAAAGTATACAATTCTTTTGAAAATGTTTCGTTACATTTGCTTGATTTATTAGCTAGATAAGTCGAAATAATTTTCATGTAAGAAGTGCTAAGAAAGAGAAGCGCTAATGAGAGAAATGTCAAACCTAACGTCCAGCAATTTAGATGGGCTGTTAGAAAACGTATGTTTCGTAATAAGTAGCATTAGACCAAATGATAGTGGCAATGAGGAATTTCACCGAATTCTGTTTGCATTTTTCCTGAATAGTTGTGGTGTGAACTGGTGTGGGATAGATGAAAATCGGGCTGATTTCGGAAAATACGTCTCCTGTTGTTTTTGGGAGACAATCAAAATTTTTGATTTCAAAACTAATCGGGAAAACGGACGTGAAGCGGGAACGCTCGCTGATTGGGCTGTTCGGATCGCCATCTCCTCCCAGTGTTGCCCATTGGGACGACGAAATCGTGTTTTCTAAGAGAAAAGTTATCAAACAAAAACAGGGGAAACCTAATTTTCCCCATCTTGCTTTTTCTATTTTTTTCTTCAGTTTTTCGATTTCAAACTTTACTGTTTCGTGAAATTTTGCATCTGGGGACTATAGATTTCTCGATCTCAGCGCTTCAAGCGGCCATAAATGAACTATTCCAGGATGACGTCATTTTTCCGGTTTCTTTAAACATTCGTATTTTCTACACTGTTTTGTTTATTCGTAAATTAGGAAGTTCGGGCTGCAAGTTTGCCTTAGGAGGTTTTTCGAGGTGCTGAATCCGATTTTGGGGTCAAAAATAGGGAAATTTCCGACATGGTGAAATTCCTAATTGTTTTGATTTTGGTCGCTAGCAATGATACAATACGGAGTTTCTTACCCCTTCAATGAAGTGATCCAAGTGACGAAATAGATTAAAATGAAATGGAAGGAGATAATATTCCTATGTTAACTTAAATGACAGAAGACAATGCTAACACATACTACAGAAATAATGTATTGTATAATATTTCTGAATTTATTGTAAAAAAAGAGAAAAATACGAAGCAACGAATGTTGTTTCCGTATTTTATCGGGAAATGAAAAGTTACGTCCTTGTACCTACAAAGATTTTTATCAATAACGGTGGGTTGATGAGAGCGTCACATGACATTTTGAAAACAGTCAAAAAATTTTATGGTCGTCATATACCTACCAAATCTACAATTTTGTACACCAACAAAGCAAGATATCCATGATATTGCAATCTTGTATGAATTTCAAAGGGGTTTAAAGGTCATCTATCGAATAAAGACTGTGGAGAAAATAGCCGTGAAATTACTCTCATAAAATTCACCACAGCTATGTCAAACAGTATAAAGTTAGTACTTCGGGAAGATTTTCCTTTTCCGGAAGGCAATAAGCAAATTTTCATTTCGATGCGGGGGGGGGGGGGGGGGGCAATGGTAACATTTCTGGAAGGCGGTTGATGTTCGCCCCTTCAAGCCCGGACCTCTCGGGTGGCAATCGTAAATTCGTAGTCGAGGGCTCGGGTGGCAATCGTACATTTGATTTCTTGGGTTCGGGTGGCAATCGTACTATTTTCTATACTCGGGTGGCAATCGATAAAGACCGAAGCAGCGATGCTAACCTGTCCCCCGAGTATGATCATTCAGCCTACCTTTCCACTGTGGCTTTTCCGTTGACGAAAAGAACACTTCATTGACGGACCAACGAGCGCGCAGCATTCGCTTTCCGTAAACAAATCTTCTTCTCAGAAAACAACAAACGCTGTCTTCCCTCATTACGAAAACACCTTTCTCGAATCAGAAAGCCTTTTCATAACTATGAGAAGAGAAACACGTGAAGTACAAAAACACTTTAACTCCAAATAAATATTACTTGAAAATGAACTAAAAGATGCCAACTGTGTGGTGCACACAGGCAGCCTACGCTGGAGTGGAAGATACACAGAATTTGATTTAATACATAAATGCAGTCACAACGCAAGTGTGAGGACATTCTAGAAAATACTTACAAACACTTACACTTAAACAAAACATCTAATTTAAAAATAAAAAAACAGGTATTGAAGACTGCAACAACGAGCCAACTTGTGTTGGCAGGAACGAGTGTTGACTCGTAAACAACAATGGGGTAGTTGCATGGGTCGGAATTTCGTGTTTTTGACTTCAGATTCGAATTTAGCGCACTTAGAAACGTATATGGACCAGTTTTCAGTTCGAAATTCCATTTAGTTTAGCCGTATTTCAAAAAAGAAGTACCATCCTTTTTAGTGTTGGCGGGCCACTCCTCTTACGTCATCCCTAAACGAGAATCTCACGATAGAGTGCATTGAGATCACTGCAATCGAGGACAATTCGAGTCAGAAACATTGAAATATACTTGCAAAATGATGGTGATGATTAAAAAAACTTTAAAATATATTTTTCAGGTTTTTTATGTTTGAATTAATCGTTTAAATTGAAAATTTTGAAGCATAATTTTGGCTGTTTTGCCGATGTTTTGATCGGTGCGGGGTACTTCGATAGCAACCCCGTTATCACGTTATCAGTTTTTCGGGTGGCCCTTTCTCGTAGTGCGGTCCGAGTTGTTACAGTTGTTAGTTGTTATAGTTTACAACAGTATTTACCGTAATTTATTAGTTGATTGGTTTGGAAAAGATAATGTTCACTGTAAAGTTTCAAGAAGCTTTTAATAAACGCTTGCATACGAGTCTGCAACACATGTCTTCACTTTTTCCCGCTACCTACCCAATCTGCTTTCGAATGTTGTTGATAGTTCTTTTAACTCAGGGGTATATCTCATTTTCTTCCGTAAGTACAACGGTTTTGGCAGTATATAATTTATGCGTAAATGTAGGGCTTTCCAACGAATAGTGAACGATTTTTCTACGAACGCGAATGACGAAGATAAAGTTTGATAGGAACAACTTGGCTGTAAGTAGAAATCATCAGAAAAACAACCGTAACTTTTTTTTCGTTTATGTGCCAAAGTATTGATATAAAATGTCAATATGCCAAAAAGGAGAGCCATCGACTAGTTTCGAGGTAGCTTCCCTGGAAAATATTTCGTACATAAATATTGGCATGTTGTACGGTTTTTACGTCAATAACAACAAGTTTGTCAGCGCCGAAATAAAAGAAGCCAATAATGTGAGGTAAGTTGACACTTTTATAGTAAAAGGTCAGTTGTAATTGTGGTTTCTTGTGTGTTCTTCTTCATCCAAATGGTTGCTCATTTATTGGAAGTTTCATTGTAGTGTCATTATCCTGTACAACGTAGTACCAATGAGTGTTAGTAAATTGTTAAATAAAACGATGTTGGTTATGTCCAACTAAGAAGAATCTAGCAAATATGTGAGGTTGAGGCTCGAGTAACACCAGAACACTGCATTTCTTCACAACCATATGAGGTTTCAGTTACAGTGGAGGGAATGCCAGTAGGAAACAAAATCTTTGATGCAACATGTTTCGATTGTGCAGCTAGCAAAATTCAGTATGAAAGCACCACAAAGTGTGAGTGATTCTTCAATTTTATTGCCACAAACGAACGTAAACAAACAGAGGGTTGCTATCAAAGGACCCCCCCCCGGCACAGTACCCCTAACCTTGCGTCAGGGTAACAGTGGTGTAGGGGTCTCTTGGCCCCCTTCACACCCGTGACGTAGCCCCCACCCTGCAGTGTCCTAGCCGTGTGTAGGTTTTCCCGCCTGAATCCGAAATCCCGTTTTTCGAAAAAATTTCTAAATTTTTAGGAAGCGTTTCCGGGAGTTTTATTTGCGGATACGTACTTCAATAGAGATTCTCTACACAGAAAAAATACAAAAATATATCATGCAACTACCCCATTTTGGAGTTGCTTCGCAGGGTCAAAAATTAGATTGCTTCTAGAAATCAACAATTGTCCGAATTACTTCTTTACTACCCCAAACCTTTACGGAACAACCTTCAGTGTTTATTGGGGAAATAAGAGCAATACAAGTAAATCTTCGTTCACTTATTTAGAACACACATTTGTTTTGCCACAATATGGCATAGGAGTGAAACAAAACTGCCAAGGGACGCAAAACAAAATACAGTTGACGAACAAAATAAATGTATAAAAGATATACCGACTGACATTTTCAAAAATATTTTAGGAAACCTCATAAATATTAAAGATTGTAGCGAATCCACGTTAAGCTAGGAAAATGGCACAAGAAACAATCATAACAATAAGAAAACTGAAGTACGATGTCTGGTACATCATACAATCAGCCTAAACAACAATAAAGAAAAACTCCTAATAGAAGCGAAGCAGCGATGAATTGACACCTACTTCATAATGACTACTCGTAGCTTAATTTTACAACATTTACGCAAGTCCTGACTGGATACCTCCAAACGAAATACGAATAACCATGCCAACCGTATCCATTTATTACGAGAAGGAAGAGCTCTTGATCACACTAACCTTGAACTCATGGAAGATATAATACAGGGTGGGCGAGAGTTTAAAAAAAGATACATACTTTGAGTTTTTTGGTGAAATTTTGAATAAAATAAAGCTATTTTAATATTTCCTAAAATTTAGGAACGAAAATATGGAAAGCTTTCTCATGAACATACGTTAGTTTTTAAGACCTTAGGGATGGGGACGCTTAACTTCAAAATCCACTCGAAAGAGCCCATTTAGAGAGCTGAAGTAGAAATGGAATAGTCTCATTCGACGCAGACTTTATTTTCTCTGTTTAGTTTACGCAGCAAGATCACAAGTGTTTTTTAGGCAAAAACTAGATGGATCTTGGTTTTTGAAAGACACCATTAAGATTTTTACTTTTTATTGAAAAATTTCAGTTTTTCGTTTTCGATTATGCTAAATGGTACTTATAAGCCTGTGATTTCAGGTGGTTTCTCCAGTGCTCATCAAGGTAAGACCAATGCGAGTAGAATTAACTTCATTTCATCCTTATGGGATTACACCTGGACTGTCAACGTTCACCTTTGGTTTATACAAAAATTGAGTAGGTACACTACTTTCTGGACAAATCTCGTAGCTTTGTTTAAATTGAGCAAATATTTTGAAATATTATACTGTATTCAAGAAAACATATTTCGTAATAGAAGCATAAGACATTTTGCAATAGACGGGGAATATTAATGAGTACTTAGAGGTGTGGCAACACTGCGACTTGACAAGACCTGACTTGAGTACTGGAGCAGAACCCTACTGTGTGTTTAAATTGGGGCGTGACACTGAGACTGGATAGGACCAGAGCAGCAGAACTGACTCAGTTGGGAATCCATCTTGATCGGGTGGACCTGAGTCAGGTCCCCCCTCTACTACAAATTGGCCTACATTTGTGTGAAGAGAAAATAGAGGCACCACAGAGCCCAATCCATTATTTTATAATGAAGTTTTTGGAATTAATAATTGAAGGGTTTGATTCGAAAAGGTACTGAAGACCATTCTTATCGAAATTGAGTTAACACTTTCGTTTTGGCGCAAAAAATAATCTATCCCCTTGAAAAACGAAGGTGAATATTTCGTTTGATTTCGAAAGGTACTATGTCCAGCACAAGGGCGGTCTCTTGTCGGTTTTGTTTCAAAAAGTACTTTATCCACTACGTTTGTTTTCAAAAAGTACTATATCCATAAATCTGATATTTCAAAAATCGTTCAAAATTATTTTAAATTTTGAACTAATTTACCTTTTTTCCAGTAATATTTATTATAATTTAGAAATATATAAAAAATAACATCATTACTTTATTGCACGTTTTTTTAGGTCGCTATGGTTTTTCGCGTTTTTCTCACGTTTGACCAAAATGGATATACTACCTTCTGGAATCAAACTCCTCAATTAGTTCACGCTATTGTTGTTGGAAGTAAATACTGGTCAAATATTTATGTGTTCTCGTCCCAATTTAATTTCCCCTGGAAGTAGGTCCAGTCACACTTTCAGTCATTCCACAGTCAACTCGCGTTACAAACTTATCAATACAGCAAGTGATTGACAAATACCTCTACTAGCCGTTTTAGCGTCTTGACGACAGACAACAAGACCAATAGGAGAGTTTGCCAGAAGATGGCGACAACTTCATTCAATTTTCTCGTGATTGGAGTCGACATCCTCAGCGAGGGCATCAGGTTTGGCGGCAGGTTTCTTCCTATGTTTCAAAGGGTTGGCTTTGCATTCCTTGTACAAGTTGTTTAGGTCGAATGCAGCTTTGATGTTATCCTGAAATAAACCAAAAAAAAAGTTAAAACTCAACATGAGACTACTTCTTAATGGGGGCACATTTGCCAACCAAACTAGGCTGATTTAATTTTATTCCTGGCTCCAGGGTTGATCCACGTCAGTGAAGCTGACCCATGCAGTGTTATGAGCCTTCCTTAAGGTTACCCCGGTTCCACCTCCTTTGTTTTCAAACATCAGCAGATTTATGACGTGATCACCTGTCGTAAGATGCTACATATCTAATGTTCTCCGCGTCAGTCCCCAATGGTAGTTAGTGTAATGACACATTAGAGAGTTCCTAGTGGGTTTGGTTCAGCTTAGATCCGGCGCGCCGGAACCGGATTGTCCGCCATGTTTGTAATACGGTGCGCCGGATTGCCTCCTTGTGACGTATTCGACCGTAACAATACGGCGCCGTATTGGATACGGCGTGTTCTTATCACAATCCAGCGCCGGATTGAGAGCATGGAAGAAGTAAATCTTCCATGTTGAGAGTGTGTGTGTAATGCGTCACGCCGTATCAAAAACCACTAGGAACTCTCTATTGAGCTGGAAACCGCAAAACGCAATTTGTTGCCGGGAATCTTCTTATGGGCGATGACAAATTAGGATCCAAAACTCTGCTTCCCGCACCGCGGCGCGGTTTGGATGGGAGAACCCAAAGAAACAAGTGCCTAGTGACAAATTGGGCGGCAGAACCGCGCCGCATTTTTTCATATTTTCGCCCGCTTGGCATCTTTTGTGAACTTACTATTCGCTGTTTTTAGTTTAGTATTATTATTATTATTTTTGTTTTCTTTTCGTAATGACGACGGAAACACTTATTTCGCTGGTTGAGAATCAACCGTCAGTATGGGACAAAGGGGCAGAGGTGTATCGGGATAGATATGAGAAGGAGAAGGCGTGGCTTGGAATATCAAGCGGGATGTTCTCGGATTGGGATGCTTTCTCATCTAAAGAACAGCAGAAAAACGTCTACCAAATGGGTGTGGCACATATCTTCCTCGTATCCATAACCCGATTATATAGATGATCTAATGCATAGTTAATCTCAAAACACCAATCTCTAAGTTCCTCCCACTACCCTCATAGGGTAGTAATCCGCGTAATCCCTGAAAATTTCATCGAAATCGGGTAGAAAATGTGGAAGTTATGGCTGTGACAAGGAGTCACGTTTGCGCATGCACAGCGGCTACTATCAGTCCGAAGGTGGTGATTTTCATAGGGTACCATTTAGAAACTAATCTGTAACATCCCTGAAAATTTCATCGAAATCGGGTAGAAAATGTGGAAGTTATGGCAGTTATTTTTTTATTTTTTTTTTTTAATAAACTCCCCTCAAAGACAAAATGTCTTTTGTGACGGAGGGGGCACGCCATAAATGAAAATAAATAAATAAATCAAATATAATGGGGAGGGCGCCCAGGACTCACCCGACGCCGGCCCTGGGGATGAGGGAAGATGAGGAAGGTGGGGGTGGGAGAGAGGGATGAAGGGAAGTGCCTCTATAAAACGACCACCAGTTCAAATACGAGCTGAGCAGGACGCGGGTGGTGATACCACGGAGTACGCCTACCGAGATGCCCAACTCACGCAACTCCGTGGCACTTTTCCCGCACCACACCCCGCGCCATGACAAGGTTGCAGCCATCACCCTGATGTTGTTGGGTACCACTCCTTTTAGCTCCGACACCGCTTGCCGTAAATCATCTCTGTCATACTTTCTTATCTTAGCCCGCCAAGTCTGCTCCATGTCCAAGCTGCCATTGACAACTTGGACATCCAGGATAATGCAAGACTGGTCGGGCTTGACGGCAACGATGTCGGGCTTCTTACCCTGGTCACTTGGCATGTGATACAATCTCTCCCACTCAACATCCCAGCCGCTAGATGACAAAGCACCTGCTATCTGCTTGGCGACCGCATCATGACGTAGAATGCGGCCCCCATGAGTCCGAGGACACTGCTGCACTACATGATAAAGATGTTCATTTCCACTCCGACAAGCACGGCAAAGGGGTAGGGTTGTCCCGCGACTACCTCTCAAACACCGTACCGCAGTTGGCAGAGTTGCCATGCGGACGGCGTGAAAGTGTCGGTAGTCACGGGCCCCAATGCCCTCCGAAGCCCAATATACCCATTGGGATGAGACAAGGCTTTCGGAGCACTGTCGGAGTTCTTTACCATCTACTGACTCATGCAGGGCAGCAGCAAACTCAGCAGACGAACTGGGTTTTGGAGCAGATGGTGTTGCTCGGTCGCACCATGCTAACTGCTGCCTGACAAAATCAAGATCAGCAGCCGCACGGGCGACCTCCCAGCTCGACCCTTGAAGGGCTAGCAGGCGCTGGCGGCGCAGGGAAGGGATACATGCCGAGAGAGACACAATGCCAAGCCCACCGGATTTGACCGGTGCGTGGAAATAGGCACTTGGGACACCAGGTGGGAACTTCAGCCAAGAGCGCACAGCAGAGCGAACTTGTCGATCTAACTCTTGCAGCCTCCCCGCCGTAAGCCTGCCAAAGACTAACCCATAGGTCAGCTTTGGCAGTAAGTACGTGCGGAGGAGGCGCAGCTTCTGCTGTGGCTTCAATGGAGCCTTGGTAACGCGAGCTAGCGCTCTACCAAGGTCCACACGGCTGGTGGTAATGGTGGCCACCCCCATGAAGTCGACTCCAAGGTACCGCCAAACCTCCAGCACGGATCGAGATGGAATGGGGGACTGTCCTACGACAAAACCCCCATCCACAACTTTCACCTTTTGCTGGCGACCCGACGGGACCAAGGAGACCGACCCACACTTATCGGGGTTAACCACGAGTCCACACCTGGCTAGCTGCTTAGCAAATGCATTGAGGGCGATCTGCAAGCCCTCACGGGTTTCTGCGAGTAGGATAACATCATCGGCAAAAGCCAATGCTCCTACTCGCACCCCAGGGGCGAGATCAAACCCTACTTCAGTGGGCAGCTTACCCAAGGCCGTATCCACGACCAGGTTGAAGAGGAGTGGCGATAGGGGATCCCCCTGGCGTACCCCACGCCCGATCCGTACATCCCCTGAAACCTCGCCCCCTGCCTCGAGGACCGTCACGCCTTCATGGTACAGACAGGCCACATACTCAAGTAATCGAGATGGGGCCCCGACACCACGAAGGCAATCGGTCAGGGCAAAGTGACTGACTGTGTCAAAGGCCTTAGCGACGTCCAGAGCGGCGAGGTGGAGTTGCCGGCGCTTAATACGGGCCAGCGAGATGACAGTTTGGAGAACTGTAAGGTTCTCCGCTGTGCCATCCGCTGGCCGAAACGCTCTCTGGACATCACCAATGACACCAGCCACCTGGAGGCGAGATGCCAGTACTTTTTGGAAGTGGCGGAAGACTACCGAGGACACTGAGATCGGTCGATAGCCTCCAGGCCCACTTCCCCCTTTCTTGGGAATTAAAACGGTTCGGGTACGGGTTAACGCTTTCGGGGGTCTTCCCGCAAGCATGAGCAGGTTGAGGATGAGCAACTTAATCGTATTCGGTGCTTTATTCCAGCGACGGGCAGAAACACCATCCGGTCCAGCGGATGTGGAGTTCTTGACACGGCACTTGTGTGCCTCGTCAAGTAGCACCGGCGAACACAAGATGCTACGTAAGGAATCCCTGGTGGAGACTGGGGGAACCACTCGCTCCCCAGGGTTGTGGCTGGGAGCACTCAAAAGTGGCTCCCAGAAATCCACAAACTCCTGAAGAGGGGGCTGAACTTGATCTTCCCCAGGCTCCTCCAGTACCTCCGCAGCTACACGTGCCGGATGCTTCCTCCACAAACTCTGAACCCGGTGGTACTCCTGCCGTCTTGCTTGCTTAGCTGCTCTGCGACCTCCACGCAACACCACTCTGGGAGGAGGTCTCCCCTGGTGCCGCGTCACGGTCGCATCCCCAACCCGCGGGAAGATTCTCCCTAGATAGGCCGCAACCATGTCCTCCAGGTTGTCCAGCCCTTCAGCAGCCCGCCTCGCCAGATCCTGCAGGTAGGTGCTTTCGTAGCCTTCAATACGACCTACCTGCCCCCCGAGCCTCAAGACTTCGGTCTTCAAATCGGCAAGAAGACCGGAGGTCCCGGGGGAGGGATACTGAATGGCAGACTGCTGGTCCACGCCAGCAATAGGAGATGCGGGAGAAGCCCCACCGCTATTTGCCAGGATAGCTTCCTGGACAAGCTGCTTATAGTGGGGCTTCAGGCGGAGGTTCTTGATGGCAATGACTGTGCGCGTGGGAAAACGTTCGCTTAAATAAACATTTATATTACGTACCCCATTGCGCACAGCCACCACCTCATCTGCCGCCATCCTGCGCAAATCCTCGGAAGCATACCTAGGCTGTACTCTTTCTATTTCAATTGCAGCATTAGCAGCAACAGGATGCTTCCGTCTGACGTGGACACCAAGGCCAGACCTGGAGGTGAATGCCCGCTCACAATGGGCACACTGGTGGTCTAAAGAGGCTGTGGAAGAGGAAGAGGGTAGGGATGATGAGGAAGAGGAGGAGGGAGAGGATGGCCGACGCCCCTGCCTGGGGCTCCTCTGAGCGCCTCCCCTAATACCCCGCGAGCCAATGGGCTGGCGGGGGTTATGAGGCTGGTCTGCTTCGTCAATCATAACGGGGGGGCGCTAATATTGAAGGGTCAGGGAACCCGTTAACAGGGGTCCCCTCCCTAGTCGCCAGAGGGTCATTCAGCCACCCCTGGAAGTTCAAGAGGGGTCCACCAGGGAAACCTAATGGGACCACCTCTGTCCATCCCAGGGGGCCCGGGTTGTGCGACGGGGACGCATGACCTTGACTTGGGTAGGGATAAGAAGGGCTCTGAAGAGATAAAAACACCCTCTATTACCCTACCCCAACAACCCAAAAAAAAAAAAAAAAAAAAAACAAACAAAAAAAAAAAACCCAGGAAATTCACGTTTGCGCATGCGCAGTGGCTACTATCAGTCCGAAGGTGGTGATTTTCATAGGGTACCATTTAGAAACTAATCTGTAACATCCCTGAAAATTTCATCGAAATCGGGTAGAAAATGTGGAAGTTATGGACGTCACAAGGAAATTCACGTTTGCGTATGCGCAGTGGCTACTATCCGTCCGGAGGTGATGATCTTCATAGGGTACCATTTAGAAACTAATCTGTAACATCCCTGAAAATTTCATCGAAATCGGGTAGAAAATGTGGAAGTTATGGCAGTTACAAGGAAATTCACGTTTGCGCATGCGCAGTGGCTACTATCAGTCCGAAGGTGGTGATTTTCATAGGGTACCATTTAGAAACTAATCTGTAACATCCCTGAAAATTTCATCGAAATCGGGTAGAAAATGTGGAAGTTATGGACGTCACAAGGAAATTCACGTTTGCGTATGCGCAGTGGCTACTATCCGTCCGGAGGTGATGATCTTCATAGGGTACCATTTAGAAACTAATCTGTAACATCCCTGAAAATTTCATCGAAATCGGGTAGAAAATGTGGAAGTTATGGCAGTTACAAGGAAATTCACGTTTGCGCATGCGCAGTGGCTACTATCAGTCCGAAGGTGGTGATTTTCATAGGGTACCATTTAGAAACTAATCTGTAACATCCCTGAAAATTTCATCGAAATCGGGTAGAAAATGTGGAAGTTATGGACGTCACAAGGAAATTCACGTTTGCGCATGCGCAGTGGCTACTATCCGTCCGGAGGTGATGATCTTCATAGGGGACCGTCTACACACCAACCCGCACCCTCCCTGAAAATTTCATAGAAATCGGACTATAACTTCGTATAGTTATGCGCGTTACAAGGAATTCATGACAGACACACAGACATACAGACACAGAACCAAAATTGTTCAGGAAGGTCTAAAACGCAAAACTCGAGTGAAAATTTTGATTTTGGAGAACTTTTTTTTTCATCCTTGGAAAGTGAAAACAAAGCTTCCGCTCGGACGCAAAAAAAGAAGCTCGGAAGCAAAAAGTAAGTACGAAAAATGGCTACCTCGTTATCTGTCTATAGTAATTATGTACCTAGCTGTGAAAATGTTGGTGAGGAATTTCTGAAATATTGTAGGTACCTCAGAATTATTGCAGTGTTATAGTAATTTATTCAAATTATTCCATTTATTTTAATTTTAATTCAATTCCGATTCAAATTAATTCGATTCCCCCACCACCAACTACAACCCCATCGCGGTTTTCTGCTCAACGTGTCATGTAGCTCCAAACGCGGTTTTTCGCCGCGGTTTTGCAGCTGCAGAGAACTGCAAACCGCTGCCGCTTAATGTGTCATTACAGTTATGGAGGTATCCAACCTTGAGAAAAATCCCCCATTCCAGTAACCACAAAAACTACCAATCCAGCTAATCAAATTATTAACATTGAAGTGAGTGCGTTTTATAATTTTTACTAAGCCACTGGATTAGACCAATAATACGTCAATAATTTCATCCGGCTGACCTCAGTGCAAAAGAATTTCCTGAGTTTGCCAGTAGAGTCGAATGAAGGAACGCGGCAAGCTTCCTTGCCTTCCCTGAAGAGGATGATAGTGGGGAGCTGCTTGCTCATAGACGAATCGTTCACTCGGTGGGCTTTGGCAGCATCGGGGTATCGACCGACGTCAATTTTCCCGAATTTGAGGTTGTCCAAATCGTAGCTGAAACACAATTGTGAGCAGTAAGAGATAATAGCACATCGCAAGTACATCCACTTGTTATTTTATCATCGAACAATATCGGCGACTGGTTGGAAGCAGGGAGCATCAATCTGTACTACTGATTCCTGGCATACTACTTTTGTATACGAGTGGATTAGGGGAAGGTCCCCAGGTTTGGTCAGCGTCAAGGGTTGGTCAGTCTGTTATTTCTCCAAGGGAGAATCACGAGGGAATTTTGTTTTGTCTACCACAGGCAAGGTCTATTTAAGGCAACACTGCGTCAAAAGTTTTTTTTGGGTTGGCTACATTTGTTATCAAGTTATCAAGTGATAAAACATATGTGATCCCCAAAGTAAAAAGTTCGGTTTCTCACTGCCTGCGTGTTCACAGTCACGGTAAGTGTCTTTATGTAAATATTTTCATACACTTTTCTAGTCTAAGATGTCCTCGAAGTTATTCACTAGTTAGAATTTCTTTTTGTGTTAAATTACGACTGGAATTGCAGTATTTCGAAAGTCTTGACAGGCGACAAAGGTCGATCAGTTTTTGGCGACAGGGGTTGGACAGCATTTTGTGGTGTAAAAACATACCTACCTACTTTCTTTATGGGTATTTTAAAAGCTTTGATGTAGACTACCTACCTACTACAACTGATGAGACTGTTTATACCTACCTGTTTACGTTAATGTGAGAGTTTTTCGTCGTTTTTCATATGCTTTCAAATTTTAATTTGTCGTTGTAAAAAAATACTTTCTTTACGGGTCTTATGAAAAATGTGATAGACAACCTACCTACTATAACCAATGAGACTGTTTATACCCACCTAACGCTTGTAGGAAGAGTAAGAAATAACTTCTGTGATTTAAAAAATAAGAAAAAAAGGGCCTATCGTAAATTTAGAATACTAACTTCATCTCAAAGAAAGTGTTATTATTCCTTATTGTTAAATTTACCATCAAGTATGACTTTTCTTAAGTTTAATAATGAGCGTTTATTGGAAATATTCCGGTTGAAAAGTTAATAAAACAATTTCAATAAATGTATCTACTATCTGTGATTTAAAAAATAAGAATAAAAAGACCTATCGTAAATTTAGAATACTACCTGCATCTCAAAGCTAGTGATATTTACTTCTTATTGTTTAATTTACTAGGCATCAAGCATGACTTTTTTCAAGTTTATCAAAGAATCTTTAATGAAAATTTTGTGGCTGAAAAGTTAATAAACAAAAATTTTAATAAAATGTACTTTGAATTATTTGATTTCCTCCTGGGAAACCAGAGCGACAAGCCTTGGTCAGGGAGCCATGGAGCCATGACCAACGCTTGTCGCCTACATGACCAAGGGAGGAATTGCGACAAGGGTTGGTCAAAAAATCAAATTAAAAAAAAAAAATTCCCAAAAATTATTGGTGTTACAGCGAAAATGAAAATTTTATTAGAAAGGTTAATGGTTAATCTTTCAAAATAAATTTGTTCTGACATTTAAAATTACAGTTTTCAAGGTGTTTTGAGGGTCAAAAGAATAACAAAAAAACGGACCGACCTCAAAACTGATGATATCATCCCACTAAAAAGGAAAAAATAATAACGACAATTTATTTAGATAGGTTGATAGGTAGGTACGCATTGAAGTCGCCGCCGTGCCCATCTGCAGAGACAAACATACACAAGTAGATTCCACTTCCATCTGGTTAGTGTTACAACATGGGTCGATAGTGCAATACAAAACATGAATGAGAGTAGGTACCTATCATTGAGGTAATGCATGTGTTCCAAAACTATTAGGTAGTACGTCACTGCTGTCGTATGAAGGAGGATGAGAGAGTGGCAATAAGTGTGAATCCCCGTACGAAATGTTTGGATTCCAACAAACCATCTCTTGATTAGATAGTATCTAATAGTTATTACATAATATCTAATTAATCTTATATTCCATGTATGGCATATTGAATGTAGAATTGTCTAGGTCATGATGTGGGTTTGTGATATGAGTTCATACTCAAATGAACCAGTTAGTGTTACAACATGCGTCGATAGTGCAATACAAAACAGGAGTAGGGGTAGGTAAGTAAGTAAACAACCTTCTCATGTTGAATTTTTATCCAACTGCCATTTTAGGTGACGCAGACGTCTTCAGCTGTTATCAAAGGAAATATTCTTACTGAGATTCACACTTATTGTCACTCTCTCATCCTCCTTCATACGACAGCAGTGACGTACTTACCTAATAGTTTTGGAACACATGCATTACCTCAATGATAGGTACCTACTCTCATTCATGTTTTGTATTGCACTATCGACCCATGTTGTAACACTAACCAGATGGAAGTGGAATCTACTTGTGTATGTTTGTCTCTGCAGATGGGCACGGCGGCGACTTCAATGCGTACCTACCTACCAACCTATCTAAATAAATTGTCGTTATTATTTTTTCCTTTTTAGTGGGATGATATCATCAGTTTTGAGGTCGGTCCGTTTTTTTGTTAAAAAGTTTTTTATTTTACTATTTTTGTATTTTCATATTTTTTTTATTTTTTACTTTTTAGTGATTTTTTAATTTATTTTTAAAATTTAATTTTATAAGTCATTTGTTTTAATTTTTAATTTATTAATTTTTTCGACTTTAATTATTTTAATTTAACATAACTTACCTACTAGGTACCAAGTACTTTTGTTTAAATTTTTAAATCATTCGTTTTAATTTTTAACTTATTAATTTTTTCGACTTTTATTATTTAATTTTTTTTTAATTTTACATAATTTACCTACTACCAAGTACTTTTGTTAAAAGTCGGTATTCTTTGAGTTACCGACTGTTAACCTTTTTTCTACATTTTTCGCTATTTTTCTTATTTCAATCTTTTACTTGTATTTTTTAATTACTAATGGTTTTTAACACAGAATGTGTTTTTGCGATGACCTACCGAAAAAAAATCGTCACGAAAAAGCCAAATTAAATGTCTAACAATTATTTATTTTATTATTGCCAAAGACTCCACATTTATTATTGTTGTTTTTTATTTAACGGATGACTAGCATCGCAAAAACACATTCTGTGTTCCTATGATTTCATACAGAGTATGGAAAAAGAAATAAACCGGGGGGTGCAGGGGGGCGGAGCCCCCCGCCGAGGCGCAAAGCGCCGAGTTTTATTGTGGAATTAATTATTAATTTTTGAGGTTTTTTATATAGCAGGTAACTTTATTGTTTTTATTGTGGAATTATGGAATTATTATTATTGTGGAATTGTGGAATTTGTGGAGTTTTATTGTGGAATTAATTATTACTTCTTGAGGTTTTTTATATAGCAGGTAACTTTATTGTTTAATTTTTACATTTTATTTTAGTACCTATACCTACAGTATTATCGTTTTAAGTAGTTATTAGTGAGTCCAAAAAATTATTAAACATATTGTTTAGTAATGCATGCATTCCAGGGGACGTCCCATTGGATAAGCATTAAGTCAATTAGAACCTGTTGGTGAGCGAAAAAACACGCATTGTTATTTCGCTTCCTCCTGCACCAAACTGTTTCACTCAACGTAAGTGACACGGGGGCGATGATATCCGTAGAGGAGTATCTACACTCAAATCCGCGCAATCCCAAAAATACCATCAAAATCGGATGGAAAATGTAGAAAGTATAGCTCCTACAGGGAATTCACGTTTGCGCATGCGCAGTGGCTATTATCAGTTCCTTGGCAATGCTTTTCATCGGGGACCAATTTGCCAATTTATGCCAATTTGCATGATCTCTGAGAATTTTCTTGAAGTCGGATGGAAAATGTGGAAATGATGGCTGCTAAAAGGAAATTATCGTTTGCACATGCGCAGCGGCTATCAGTCCGGGGGCAATGATTTTCATAGGGGACCACCATCTACACGCCAACTCGTACAATCTTTGAAAATTTCATCGGAATCGGACTAGAACTTCATATTTTAGCCAGCTGCAACATGTTTTGGATGATGAGAAGGCTATGTGCTAGACCCACTTGGTAGTCTACTGGAATTTGATGGTTATCGGAAACCCCCTCATAAAGCATCTCATTTTTTGTGAAGCTTAGAATCGGACCTTAAATTTGAATGTACACAAACATGTACACAAAGTCGGGAAACTCGTCTTTCAGTGAAATGTTAAAGTTAATTTCAAAATAATTATTGAGTTCAATATCTTTTTTTTTTAATTAAAATTTTGCTTCACAATCCACTTTATCTTGAAGAAATAAGCGTTTCACTCTAAATAGGGAGGATGGTCCCCAATGAATGAGAGGGTGGTCCCCCTTGAATTTGTTGAGGGGCGGCAGGCGTCCGAGAATATGCCGGAGGGGACGGGCGGGTGGGTGGTGGTGGTGGGGGGGGGGGACGAGCGGGTGGGTGGCTTCGAAGAGTCGGGCGGGGGGAGAGGATGCGAAACAATCTTCCCAAAAACCACGTTTTTTGAACTATTTTCACAAAATTTCGATACTTTTAACAAAGCAATATGAAATCTGATTGAAACGGGACCACTATGGATACTTGTACAACACTTTTCAAGAAGAATCAGGCAGATTGGTGCCCGAATAAGAAAATGCTAGTGGTACAAACATACAGAAAAAAAAAAAAAAAAAAAAAAAAAATCGTCGTCCCATGACACACCGAACTGTATACCTCCTTCCTTCGGCGCGGCTCACAGTACTGTGAGTTTATGGAGCAAGTGATCAAAAATCAATTCGTGGAGAGTTCTGTTAGAGAAAGTTGCTCTGATCATGGATTTCATACTAATTCATATTTTAAGGAAAGAAAATTGCACAATAAACAATATTAGAAGGAGTTTATTAAAAGGGTGATTCTCAAACTACGGGACAATTTATGTCCTTTGTTAATAAAAAATTTTCTGTTCAACTTTTCTCAAAAAACCTTTTTGTAGTTGTTTTTGTGGTATCACGCATACATGACACCACCCTAGTTGATCTATAAATCGATCAATTCATGTGCATAATCAATCGATATGTACCTCAAATCGCATTGTCGTGGCCTGTCCCAGAGTCAGCTTTTCAACATTCCCGAATTTTTCTCTGCCAGTGATAACGTTTCACGGTAATTGTTTTCATTCACAATTGTTTAAAAATAGATATTGAACCAATATGCTTGAAATCTGTCGATCATACAGTTACTGTACAAGCAATATGTTACTAAAGTTTGCCCCATAGTTTTCTCCTCATTGTCATGACCTATGAAATTTATAAAATCAAATTTTGAGCAACTTAAGGGTTATCATGCATGCTCACACATCAGAACACCTTTATATTAGACTCCCGAAGGTAGTTTTAAAAAATTTAGGGGAAATTGAGAAGGTAAAATTTTTGAGATTTCCAACTCTAAATTGTCCCGTAGTTTGAGAATCTCCCAAAAATATTGAAATTTTAAATTCAAAACAAAAGTAACATTTCACCAATTTTACAAAAGTTTAGGTACCGAAACATAGGTAATAATTAGATGTCTTTAGAAGTGCATTACACTGAATGATGAATCTAAATCGTCACTGTCATTAGAGCTGCTGATGCTGGAGAGAGCGCTTCCACAACTCACTTCCATAGCGTTAGATGTGCTTGGTACAGCATTAGGTATCAGTTTTGTGGATGGTGGTCGTGTAAATGAAGTTATCCCTAATCAGATACTGGTTGATGACTTCATAATCTTTTCTGTTGATATGAAAAATGCGAGGATGTGGATTTTTTCCTCTCCACACTTTCCCGCGACTTTAATTTTTCTAAAAGCTTTCTATTCGTATTGAAAATTTCATAGAAAAAAAAGTCGCGGCTAGTCGCGGCAAATTCCAACGGGATTGAGTCAAGGGATAGTGCCAGAAAACCTTCATCAAGTGCTCTAATTCCTCATTTCTCCTCTTTTTGAGAAATTCACTATTTAATGTTAAGGTTTAAGAAGAAAAATTGGGAATTATTATTGTGACGGTTTTACCGAGTGCTTAGGGGAAATTCATACTTCAAAAATTATTTTAAAAACGTGAATAAAGCACATACTTATGCCTTGACTCGTCATGAAGAGCAATAAGACCCAACTTGTTGATATGACGGTATCCGCACTCATAATGAGCAGGTAGTTCATCGTTAGCGTTTTCGGTGAAATGAGTTAATAACATAAATGATCGCGGAACTTGCCCTCTGGTGATCCGTAGGAGGCTTGTGAGGTCAGGAAACCTATTTAAACGTGCTCAAAGACTATCTGGGGATAGGTTCTTGCACTCCTTTCCAATACTAATAGACGGTCGTTTTTTCGATTTTTTATACATACTCACAGTAGGTACTGTGCGGCTTCGCCGCGCATGAAGTCGGTCAAAAAGGTGACCAACCTAGGGGACCTTCCCCTATTTATGAGAAAATGACACCTACCTGCATACTCATTAACGAAATCGAAATCTTCGTTTTACGAAGTACCTAGATGCCTACCTGCCCACTAACTAAATAACAACTCAACAGATGATTGGATCATGAACACAACACGACAAATTTGAAACGACACGCGATGGTGCAGACTGCTCACTCTTTTGTCGTTATCGATAATGTGAACCGACAGTCACTGAAACGTCTGCTCGGAGTTTGTGACTACAGATGTGATGAAATTGTGATAACGGCGTTGATCGCCGAGGAAGGTGGGGCGCTTGGAAGGAGATAAGGTGGAGTGGGCCGGAGATAATAAATCTACCATAAGAGTATGCTAATTACATCTTGGAGTCACATTCTTCATGAGTCACTTCTAGTCGATCCACGTTCTTTCTTAGTTGACAACCTACTTTTCTCTACACAACGGTTCGACAACAGACTTCATTCTTTAAGCACGCCAGCAGCAATATTGGATTGTGGGGGGGGGGGGGGGGGGCAAAAATCTTGCTGAGTACGGGTCTCCTGAAGGTCAAAGAAGTTCGCATACGCTGCCAAAGAAATCTAAAGGTACGACTTTGTAGGAAATTCCAAATTTTGAAGACACGAAATCCAAATATTTCAACCGAATGATTTTCAGCCATATTACCTACAACGCATAATAGGCACAATGTATTGTAAAGGGTCCCTATCTACAGTCAAGTCCGTCAAAACTTCTTTGCTTGATTCTACAAGGTATTTCCGACAAAAAACATGCAATCTTCTAGGAATTCAGATTTAACCCCTTATATTAACAAGTTTTTTCAAATTAAAAATTTTTTCGTATGTTTCCACGGTTTTGCTTCCGAGTCTACCAAGGTAGCGGAAGCTTTGTTTTCACTTTTCAAGGACGAAAATAAAAAGTTCTCCAAAATCAAAATTTCCACTCGCGTTTTGCGTTTTAGACCTTTCTGAACAATTTTGGTTCCGTGTCTGTCTGTCTGTCATGAATTCCGTGTAACGCGCATAACTATACGAAGTTATTGTCCGATTTCTATGAAATTTTCGGAGATCGTGCGGGTTGGGGTGTAGACGGTCCCCTATGAAAATCATCATCCCCGGACTAATAGAAGCGACTGCGCATGCGCAAACGTGAATTCCTTGTAACGACCATAAGTTCTACATTTTCTATCCGATTTCAATGAAATTTTCAGGGATGTTACAGATTAGTATTTAGATGGTCTCCTATGAAAATCATCACCTTCGAACTGATAGTAGTCACTGCGCATGCGCAAACGTGAATTTCCTTGTAACGGCCATAACTTCCACATTTTCCACCTGATTTCGATGAAATTTTCAGGGATTATGTGGATTAGGTTGTAGATAGTCCGCTATGAAAATCATCATCCCCGGACTGATAGAATTGACTGCGCATGCGCAAACGTGAATTCCTTGTAACAGCCGTAACTTCAACTGTCCCCCAGGGGTCCCGGGTTCGAATCCCAGCCGAGGCTAAGTATTTTTTTGATCCAAACACATGCATCTACTCACTTAATTTTTCATCCGAATTTGATGAAATTTTCTAGGATTGTCTTCTAGGTTGATTCTGGATTGGTGTTTCGAGATTAACTACTATGCATCTGATCATCTATATAATCGGGTTATGGATACGAGGAAGCTATGTGCCACACCCACTTGGCAGACTTTTTTTTTTACTTTTTGTGATTAAAACTGTTATTATAACAGCTGGATCCAATTATTTACCAAGTAAATTCAAATTTCAGGATATCGGTGGGGAGAGAGTTTAAATTCCAAGTAACCTAGAGCAAAACTAAAATGTTAACATGGAACATGTTTTAGCCGTGACCTAACTGGCCTAAAAGGTCACAAAGTTGTGTTACGAAAATAACTAATACATTTTAGATAATATCTAAAATTTTGCTAGGGATAATTATGTTGCTAGGGACAATACACCTTTTGTATTATCCAACCCAATGAAATCGTATACCACTCATTGAAAAGGTATTGATTTATCCAACATTTTATTGTAACTCACGTTGCCAATTTTTCGTCCCTTACCTAATTAATAAGAGCTTGAAAACGCGCTTTGTCAACAAACAATTATTGAAAAAACATATTATTATAGGTAGATAGCAAGGTATTTTTTAAATAAATTTTATTGGTAGACTAAGTATTTTTTATACATATATCTTCCTATGACTAAAGGTTCTGCACTAAATTATGCTGAAACAAGTACCATAATTGTATAATTTACGCGGTAAGCGTTGAGTAGATAGGATCCGGGGTCCAGGGGGCTTTAATTAAACATAAAAAAATAATGATACTAAACGTGGATACCTGCTATTTTATCATCAAGAGTTGAATCAGCAAAAAAAAAAAAAAAAAAAATCAAGTCAAAAGGCGAAGTTTGAATTTTTTTCAAAATTTGACTATTATGATCGAAGCTTTTAGGATGTCCCGCAGACTTGGGCGTCCTTATGCGATTAATCAGGATTAAAGTTGGACAACACTCACAAAATAATAATAATAATAATGAAAATAAATGAATAGGTAAATAACCACAGACTAATCCGTTTTAGATCATTCTGAATACTATTCCGCAAAAAAAAAAAAAAAAAACAGGTGAATGTCTGTGTATGACAAAATTGTGTGTCGTCCGCCCAGGCCCTAGTTCTCAACCTATTTTTGACCGACTTCAACGCGCCGAAGGCGCGCGAAAGAGGAGGTACTCAATTCGGGTTGTCGTGGGACGACGATTTTTTTTTTTTTTTTTTTGTATGTCTGAACACCTTGCGTTTCTTTATTCTGGTACCAATCTGTCTGGTTCTTTTTGAAATTTGTTCTACCAGTATCCATGGTGGTCCCATTTCAAACAGATTTCATTTCGCTTTGTTAGAAGTATCGAAAATTTGTGAAAGAAGTTGAAAAACGTGTTTCCCGTTTTCGGGAATATCGGTCCGCATTCACTCTTCTTCCCCTGTGACTTCCGACTGTGCCGATGACGGACTATTTGTGTATAGTCAAATTGAAGGTTTGATTGTAAGCTTCAAAATGGTATGCTATATGAGGGGGGTTCCGATAACTAAACGGTGCTGCGGGGGATGAGAAAGCGGGAAATTATAGTGGGCTATTCGCTCAGAACCTGCATGAGCCGTATCAAACGTGTTTATCAATGCTCGAATATGTGAGTTTTCCTACCATATACGTATGAGGGATAATTATAGTACTGTAGACACAAACTAAACACATTCCTTACTCGATGATCTGGTTAGCATTACAAGAGTAAGTACAATTGAATCCAAATGTGCTCCCCTAACTATCAGGTACCTAGTAAGTCTCTGCTGCCTTATGAGAATGATAGTAAGTGTGAACCATCCTAGGAATGGTTGTGACGAGTATTTTGAGACTCAATTATTATATGAGACTACCTATTATATTGATGGACATATTATAAGATACCTCCGGAAGCGTTGTTACCTAATCAACGTTCAAAACTCCAACAATATTAAACGAACTGATATTTACGTTCATACTCGGTGTGGAAGCATGTTTGTAGTATGGGAGGTATGTATATTTGCGAAAAAGAATAATATGTTGGTAAGTAGAAGAGCTAGAAGACGTTTGTGTCTACAGATGGGCAGGGCGGCGACTTCAATGCGTACCTACCTATCTATCTGGATACGCTGTGGTTATTAAGTACTACTCAAATGATATGGTGAGTATTACAACATGCGTCAATCTTGCAATACAAAACATGAATACGAGTACAGATAAGTGTGAATCACACTACAAATAATTGTTTGTATTCCAACATACCTACCATCTGTTGACTAGATATTTATGTCCAACAACCTACTACATCAAGTACGTTTACACTGAGATTATTATTTTTCCCTTTTTGGTGTTTACGGACATAATTTTTGAGGTCGGTCCATTTTTTTGTTAAGAAGGTTATTATTTTATTATTTTTCCATTTTATCGTGGTTCTTTTTTGTTCGACGCGAAAATCTATTTAGTAGTGCACTACGTCGCCGGACTTCTGAATTTTGCTTTTTGAAGGGTGGAAGGGAGGGTTAATGCATAAACATATTGTTAAGTAATGCATGCATTCTAGGGGACGTCCCATTGGATAATCATTTAAAACAGTAGGTAAGCGATAAAACTGTTTCACTCGATGTAATTTTGCTTCCGAGTCTACCATGGTAGCGGAAGCTTTGTTTTCACTTTTCAAGGACGGAAAAAAAAGGTTTTCCAAAATCAAAATTTTCACTCGCGTTTTGCGTTTTAGACCTTTCTGAACAATTTTGGTTCCGTGTCTGTCTGTCTGTGTGTCTGTCCGTCTGTCATCAATTCCTTGTAACGCGCATAACTATACGAAGTTATTGTCCGATTTCGATGAAATTTTCAGGGATTGTGGGGGTTGGAGTGTAGACGGTCCCCTATGAAAATCATCATCCTCGGACTGATACAAGCGACTGCGCATGCGTAAACGTGAATTCCTTGTAACGGCCATAACTTCTACATTTTCCATCAGATTTCAATGAAATTTTCAGGGATGTTACAGATTAGTATTTAAATGGTCCCCTATGAAAATCACCACCTTCGGATTGATAGTAGCTAGTGCACATGCGCAAACGTGAATTTCCTTGTAACGGCCATAACTTCCACATTTTCAACTCGATTTCGATGAAATTTTCAGGGGTTATGAGGATTAGGTTGTAGATGGTCCCCTATGAAAATCATCATCCCCGGACTGATAGAAGCGACTGCGAATGCGCAAACGTGAATTCCTTGTAACGGCCATAATTTCTATATTTTCCATCCGATTTCAATGAAATTTTCAGGGATGTTACAGAGTAGTGTTTAGATGGTCCCCTATGAAAATCATCATCCTCGGACTGATACAAGCGACTGCGCATGCGTAAACGTGAATTCCTTGTAACGGCCATAACTTCTACATTTTCCATCAGATTTCAATGAAATTTTCAGGGATGTTACAGATTAGTATTTAAATGGTCCCCTATGAAAATCACCACCTTCGGATTGATAGTAGCTAGTGCACATGCGCAAACGTGAATTTCCTTGTAACGGCCATAACTTCCACATTTTCAACTCGATTTCGATGAAATTTTCAGGGGTTATGAGGATTAGGTTGTAGATGGTCCCCTATGAAAATCATCATCCCCGGACTGATAGAAGCGACTGCGAATGCGCAAACGTGAATTCCTTGTAACGGCCATAATTTCTACATTTTCCATCCGATTTCAATGAAATTTTCAGGGATGTTACAGAGTAGTGTTTAGATGGTCCCCTATGAAAATCACCACCTTCGGACTGATAGTAGTCACTGCGCATGCGCAAACGTGAATTTCCTTGTAACGGCCATAATTTCTACATTTTCCATCCGATTTCAATGAAATTTTCAGGGATGTTACAGAGTAGTGTTTAGATGGTCCCCTATGAAAATCACCACCTTCGGACTGATAGTAGTCACTGCGCATGCGCAAACGTGAATTCCTTGTAACGGCCATAATTTCTACATTTTCCATCCGATTTCAATGAAATTTTCAGGGATGTTACAGAGTAGTGTTTAGATGGTCCCCTATGAAAATCATAGAGAATTGTTTTTCATAGAGGGATGGTCTCCTGTGAGAATCTCAACACTTATTCATGACAAGTTTACTAGCTCAGAGGAAAGAGTCTTGATTAGAACTCTAGGGGTCGCGGGTTCGAATCCCAGCCGAGGGTAAGAATTTTTTTGATCCAATCACATACATCTACTCACTTAATTTTTCATCCGAATTTGATGACATTTTCTAGGATTGTGCAGATTAGCGTGTAGATGGTCCCCTATGAGGGTAGTGAAAGGTACTTAGAGATTGGTGTTTTGAGATTAACTATGCATTAGATCATCTATATAATCGGGTTATGGATACGAGGAAGCTATGTGCCACACCCACTTGGCAGACTTTTTTCAAGTATTTTAGGCAAGAAACAATGGTCTCTACCCCCCCCCCCTCATCTTTATCCACCATAACATTTCTAGGGGCATGGGAGCCTCGAATTTGAAGAGCATTTTAAAATCCATGCTCTATGATACCCAACATGCAAATTCGAGTTCACGCCCTCCCTCCTGAGGTTTAATGCGATTTTTTTTCTCATTTTCAAAGGTTAGGTACAATTAGTAAGCTATAAAAAACCAAAATATTTAAAAATCGGAATTTTTGTGTGAATATATCCCCCCACTCACCACACTAATTTAGATACTCTGGTGTATACAGGGGGGGGGGGGGGATACTAAAATAACGTGAGTTTTTGCGGGTTTTTTGGGGCCCCCTTTCACCCTTTGAGGAAAAGCTGGACAACACTCAACAGACTTTCAAAAAAGTATCGATACTTTCACAAAAATGGGTGAAAATGTCGTTTATGGTTTTCTCTATCAGTGTGACATCTCTCCATCGAGAGGATAATAATTAATAGGTCATTTCAAAATTTGGGGTTATTTCTTGTCACGCAGCTTTTGTGAACACTCTATTTGTCTTGGAAATTCAGAATTTTTTCAGGGAGATACAGCAGGTTGGTGTCTACAAAGATCACATAGAATGAATTTCACTAATAAATTAACTCAGATAATTAAAAATCATTAATGATCCCAATGCTCTCTCCCTACACCTGTCACAGAGGGTAGGTTGGGAACTTTTTTGGAGAACTCTATGTTCATATTTTAATTTAAGTAAAAAAAACGTTATTGGTCCAGGATACTCTCCTCTTCAGGAATAAATTAGAAACGAACGAAAATTCCATGAATTGGAAGGGTTTTTGCTATGTTTTGATGCTGTCACAAGGTTTTATTCTCTCTCCCTACAATTTTTTTGAAATGCCTGCCCACTCCTGGAAAACGATTATTTTGTGTCATGAAAAACAAAAGTGAACACTGCTGCAAGATGGCTTCCGAAGCTACTGAAGTTTGTTGAATTTCCAAGCTCCCAGTTGTGTGGGTTATGTTGTGAAGTGTTGAAGCTTTGACAGTAGGTAAATACTTTCTCTCTCCCTACAACCACCTCACTCATCAGGGTAAGTGTTCAACTAAGTTTAATTAAACTCAAATTACAATTATGAATGCCATAGTGTTATGTATTTTTTCTAACGTTCAGAATCAATAATGGTTAGGCCAGTAGAGAGTGATAACCTCACAAATCTCTCTCCCTACAACCTCTCTACCTACAACTTCTGGGAAGAGGCTGGTTTGTAGGAAGAGAGATGGAATTGCAGGGAGAGAAGTTTTTTTTTCAAAGCCGTTTACATTTTTAAGAGTTACCTGAACTATTAACACCGCTGTGTCATATAATTCTGACTTTTCATTAACCCACATTTTACGAAAGATTAGACTGATTGAAAGACTTGAAGAATCTGATAATTCTGATGTACCTAGATAATAGCTTCGGACTGTGATTGCGATAAGTAAAAGAGACTCCTAAACTAAGATTCTCGTATTTTGAAGGAATAAAAAGGTTTCATGAGTTCAACTCACACTTGGTTTTCTCTTTCCCTACAAAGTCGAAATTATGGAAAAAAAATCAAAATTCTATAAATTTGAAATTACTTGATAAAGTGTGTGCCCACTTCAGGATCTGCCTCAGTGGCCAAAACAAAGGACGTTTACGGGAGAAAAAACATAAAAACTTCAACAATAATTTATGGAAAAGTTCGAGGACAAAATAACCCCAAATTTTGAAATGACCCTAATATAGAATGATCAAAACAATAAATCACTAATTAGGACGTCCCACAGTAAGACTTGGACGTCCTTATGCGATCAATCTGGGGTGAAGTTGGACAACACTCAACAGGAAAAAAAAAATAACCACACAGTAATCCGTTTCAGACCATTCTGAATCCAAATCCGCGAAAAAACCATAGGTGAATGTGTGTGTGTGACAAAATCTTGTGTCGTCTGCCCAGAATTTAGTTTTTAACCGATTTTCGTGGTTCTTATTTTATTCGACGCGGAAATCTATCTAGTTGAGCACTACGTCGCTGGAATTTATAATTTTGCCTTTTAAGGGGGGGTTAATGCTTCAAAAACGTCCGTTTGCGGGCATAATCTTGTAAACTCTGCCCAGGCGTTCTTTTTTTGTTCGATTCAGTAATCTTCCGAGTTGCACACTATTTCACCAGTATCAAAATTAGCATGGGTAGGGGGCAAGTGAGGGGATAATATTCACAAAATATACGATTTTCCAATATTTCGGTTTCTTTATAGCTTACTAATAATTAGTACAATTATTGTACCCAATGTGGTTGTCTGTTTGAAAGTGAGGAAAATTCCAAATATACCTCCGGATTTTCATGAACCATTCTTCGTACAACCATTGAGCTAATTAGTGGTGCCACCATGTAACAGGGCAGTATAAACCGCATATTTCGAAGGTTTTTGTGTGTTTCACCTTCAATACGGATGTGAACTTTACGGACTGGCTACCAAAACTAACGGATGTAAGTTAGTTTACGTCACGACGTACGACCGCTTTGGTGCCAGACTGGCTCCATTGGTTGGGGGGGGGGGGGTGAACTAGAATTTGCACGTTGGGTGTCTTAGATCATGGTTTTTAAAATGCCTTTCAAATTCGAGGCTCTCATGCCGCTAGAAATGTTGTTAGCAAGGGGGGAGAGAGAGACCACGGTTGTTCTTGCTAAAAATACTAAATAAATTACATCTAGTGAAACATTTTTATCGCTTACCTACTGGTCTAAATTGACCTAACGCTTGTCCAACGGGATGTCCCCTGGAATGCATGCATCACTTAATAATATGTTTATTCTGAATCGCTGCTCATTTCGATGGGAGCACTTTGGAAAAAACAAGTCAAAATTTCAGATTTCCAACGGTTTATCCCTTTATTTAAACAAAAAGCAACAGGACACTTGGGAATGGTCGTGTCCTGTTTCGTTATTTTCGGGACTTTTCTAAAAATAATAAATTTGATAAATGGTCAATCAAAATATGTGCGGTTGCAGCCACTTGTTGCTGAGATGCCACGACTGAAATAAAAAGCGGTTGATTCACCCAATCGCGCTCCATATCGAATTTGCAATACAACGATGTTACAGAACTCTGCCATGTTCTCCTTGTTTTTCTATATTCGTTTTATCCGTGTGACGTCACACAGAATGGATGTTGGAAGAAGAAGGAGAAGAAGAAGAAGAATAAGGCTAATCTCCCTGAAAGGCGGCCATGTCGACTCCGTTGTAAACAAAGATTGTATAGAATATTGCATAGGTTTTTCATTATGCCAATCTGTGCGGTTATTAGTTGCTCTTCTCGTCCCGGAAGCGGTATTTAATTTTTTGGTTTGCCAAAAGTGATTAGAAACAGTGTGCAAAGACAAGAAACTTTCCGAAAAAAGAAGAATATCAGCCTTTTGACGTTGCTGCTTCCCAGCCTTCTGACAACCATGATTTTCGATGAACTGACACTTTTATAAACAGCTTCAAATTATCTTATTATTATTATTTGTACACGTTTTCTTTTTCATCAGTTAGGTATTTGTTTGTTTCCCCGGGAAATATCATGTTGTTCACCTCTCGAAACCAACTGCTCATCACGAAAATTCTGTAATCTTCACATAAAGTTCATGGTGTAGGTACTGCCTATCGTTAATTCTGTGCGAATTGTATATTGTTTCAATGTACAATGAAATTTCTGAATAAATTGCGTGTTTTTCATTGAATGTTGTACATTATTCCATTATATCAACACACCTAACTACAGATCTACAATAAACAGACGATGGGAGTCAGCTCATGTAAGTAAGTACCATTTAGGGTTTCAAGGAAAGAAGTTACAATAGTTATGAAGTTTACCTTTGAAAAATACCTTCTTTTCTAATAATGGTAGGGATTTGGTTCATTATGGATATCTGCATTTAGTTGTTGCGTCTATAAGTTCGTGTATCAATCATAGTAGGATTGATCTGTACCACTTCCCTGTTTGTGAAAGTATGTATGTGCGTGGTAGTTAGAAACAAAACACTTGCTCTAAACTATCTAGAGATATGTTGTTGGACAACTAATGAACCAGTAGATAGGTAGCTACTGAATAATCGGTAGTTATTACTTATATGAGACCCAAAAAAATGCATTGAGAACTCTGGAAAATCTAGGTTTGTGGTGTTCACTAGGTACTGTCAACCGGGGTTATATGGATCATTTTTTGCAGTTTTTATTGAAAAATTAGACCCCACTGTTTTTAGAGCGAGCTGGCTTTCCGAATATAGATTCTCTGAGATGTCAAGAAGACGGTACCATGTCAATTTTTGTGATTTGCACCTTTTTTCACTTTTATTTTTTTAATGAAACATTATCCATATTACCCCGTTAGTCGGGGTGATATGAATCAAAGCCAAAAACCGATGTAAAATTCACTCCAATCCAGTAACGAGGTGAAATGAATCACTAAAATTAATTATAAAAATAGAAGATCGAATAAATGAAAGGTTAAAAAAAGAAAAGGGCTTTGAAATTAGGAAATTGACGGTGCATTCAGGCTTCACTCCATCGAAGCCTAAATGCACCGTCAATTTCCTCATTTCAAAGCCCTTTTCTTTTTTTAAACCTTTCATTTTCTTTTTTGACTGTTCTTCAGTTCAGTTTAATGATCATTGACAGTGTCCCAAGTAATAAGTGCTCGTGCTCTTTTGAGATGCCCAATGACCTGGTAATGTCGAGGCATTTTCTCCCGATTCACTCCACCCCTCAAAAACTCCGAAATTCACAAAATCAATCACTGACAAGGGGGGTTTTAAGTTGAAACAAAACACAAAATCGATCTCTTTTCATGAGAAGTTTTTGATATGATAAAAAATACGCAGATCAAGTTTTCTGGTCATAGGTTGGCTACGCAGACGAACGTAAACAAACAACACAAAAGTGCGGCGTTTCTATGGATCTGATAATCTTCATGGATGACCTTCTAACATCCTTGAATCGACTGAATCATGGATGAAGGTGGTGAAGCAAAATGCCTAGTTCAATATTCTGCTACCAGATCACATCCAAACGTCACTAGGTAGCGCTGCAATCGCTAAAAGCGTTGCTGCCTCCAAAGTATCCATATCACCCTGGCTGATTCATATCACCCCGGTTGACGGTACTTTCTAAAGGCGAATACGCTCAACCATCAGGTTCTCTATGTGAGTAGGTATCTATTATCGATCAACACACCTAACTACAGATCTACAATAAACAGAATATCAGTTCACATAAGTAGGTACAATTTAAGGTTTCAAGAAAAGAAGTTCGTAGGTACAACATTTATAAAATTTACCTTTGAAAAATACCGTCTTTAGCAGTTAGTTGTCCGTAAGTTCGTATATCACATTATCTATCGAAGTAGGTTTGATCTGTACTTCCTTTTTTGTGAAAGTTTGTACGTCCGTGATAGGTAGAAACAAAACACCTCCTCTAAACTATCCAGAGATATGTTGTTGGACAAACAATGAACAAGGAGACAGAGAGCCACTGCAAAATCGGTAGTTGTTATGTTTGAGACCCAAAAAAATGCAGTAAGAACGCTGGAAAATCTTGGTTTCTGGTGTTCACTAGGTACTTTCTAAAGGTGAATACGATCAAAATCATCAAAAGGTAGGAAGGTTTCATATCACAATGTAGGGTCAGAAAAGGATGTAAATAGGCACTTGTCTCTAGTTCTCCATGTAAATAGGTATCCAAGTAGTAATACGTTTGTTCAATGTGGCGAATAAATATTCAAATTTTCATTCTGAAAAACTTATTTCGAGAGTTTTTAATTGACACTAATGTTTGTGTCAGCCTGGTTTGCTTGTCAGCATGACATTTGACACCTGTCATGTCCCTGTTCTTTGTGTCAAGACCCCTCAGTGTCTGTATCAGCTGTTTGCAATCTGATCGCTACTTACGATTACATAATTGCTATAAAAGAATAGAAAGAAGAAAATAATGAATATACCACTATCATTCTGTTTGCATACCAAGAAATAGGACCTGTGTGGTATGTAAACATAATGACCTTGCTGACAGCGAGTCAAAATGGCGCCCTTTCACAACCAGCCGATCGGATAAGCTGAGAAGGTTAGGTTTGATAACCTAAGGTAGGTTAAATTGAGTCTCACGGATATCACCCATATCTACGTATTGAACTTTTTGGACGTTTTAGACCTTCCTACAATTTTAGTTTCGTGTCTGTTTGTCAGTCGGTCCGTGTTTCCGCAAATACTGTAACGGGCAAAACTATATGTTACCGTTCAATTTCGATTCAACTATCAGGGTTTGTGAGTTTGGGACTGTAAACGGTCCCTTATCAATTTCATCGAGATCGCATCATTGGTATGGGCCTTGATGAAATCCTTAATAAGTAGGAGTATAACTTGCGCGGTTTCCATTCGATTTTGATAGGATTTTCAAGGGGTTGTGGGGTTGAGACTCTGGATGGTTCCCTACAAATGGCATCACGTGACCATCAAATTTGTACGGTAGTGGTAGGCACTTGAGATTGAAGATTTGTTCATCCATACTATTGGGTTACGGATACAAGGAAGCTATGACCCTCAACCACAAGTGACGATTTTCCATTTTTGTTCAACACTTCGAACCTAACAAGCCGTTCAAGTGAACAATGGTAACATGAAAAATATCAGTCTGGGGGCCATGATTTTCACAGGGGACTAATCCGCAAAATCCCTGAAAATGTCATCGAAATCCGAAGGAAAATGTAGAAGTTATGGCTGATACAAAGGCTACATGTTCGCGCAGCAGCTACTATCAGACCGGGGGCAATGATTTTCATAGGAGACCAACCCGCACAATCCATGAAAATGTCATGGAAATCGGACAATAACTTCGTAGTTTCGCGTTTTTTATTTTGAAGAACATTTTTTTTTCAACCTTGAAAATTGAAAACAATGCTTCCGCTAACTTGGTTGACTCTGGAGCAATGTGCCCAGTTGATGTGGCAAGGTAGCTTAGAGTTGTCCACAACATGATTACGTAAATGATCAGATGACGAATGGGACCAAATGGGATAGTATGTGAGCTTACTCTGCAGATAGTCGAGCGAATATGGGAGCCATGGTTACACAAGTGGGATTCCAAGCTGTGTAGAAAGCGACGAGCCAGGTCACTCTTTTGTCGCGGGTGAGTTCGTCTTCGAGACCAGCAGCCGTTCTGAAGTAGGTAACTTTGTCCGGGCCGCTGTAAGTCGGCTCAGGGAGCACCAATCCAACCACTAGAACATGCGTGTTTTATGACAACCCTCTGAATAAATAGGTAATTTCTACAACAGAAGCAAAACAAGAATTCTAAGAGAAAGACGAGTGTGATTGAATGGGATCCGGGCATAAGAAATCCATTAGGGAAAGGAATTGCCATAGTAGGGAATCTTTCGTTGCCTCCCTCATCAAGATACCTAGATTCGTCCAGGTTTTTCATTGCACGTATTTTACTGCCTTCTTCAGATTCAGGATAAGTCCTGGGATGCCTCATGACAAATGATTCCTTCATCATCGTCGTATTTTTCTGTTCTTCTACTGAAAATTCGTCTTCATGTAGCATCTACTCAGAAATACCAAACTTCTCAGCGTACAAACAAGAGGTTTTTACGTTATGTAGAAGTTTTAGGGCCTGTTGCCTTTTGGTGAAAAGCCTTGAATGGGGTATTTTGGTGGGTCGGAAATTCAGGGTTTTGACCTCAAATTTGGATTCAGCACCATTGAAATGGTGTAGAAAAATTAAATAAAGAAATCACACGTTTGAAAAAAAGGCGGGCTTCCCTGAAAGCACACACACAACGCCGCAGGCGTGTGTGCGTAGTATTTTGTAGTATCCAAGGCCACGAGGTGTTCGAGACCACACAGGATTAGTGCAATGTCTCGATCCAAAGTCAGCAAGTTAACACTCTCAGTGCGGACTCAGAAAACTCGTTTTCGCCTGTGGCGGGAGACCTTTTTGTCAGGTATTCAGTAGTGCAAACCCGCAAATCTTAAAGACAACAGAATGCTCCGAAGTGAAAACGGCGCACTCTGGTGGCACCAAGAGGACCTACTAAGCACGAAAAAAAATCCAAAAGAGCTTCTTAAGTCATCCACTAGGTAGCAGAACGATGAACAGCTCAGAGATACGCTTAGAGCTGTGATGTTATAAACCATCACACGCCACTCGTGAAACTCGGCATGATGGTTATTACCATCATCCGCACGGAGAGTGTTAATACGTCACAACAACTTACTACGTCATTAGCTACCCTAATTTTTTCTAAACATTTTCTCGACAAACAGACCCAATTAGCGTTATTTCTTTGAAAAATAAAATTTTAAAAAATTGACTGAAATACCCCATTGGGGTGAGTAACCTAGAGTAGACGAATATGGTCACACACTGAGGTGACACTTGCCACCAATCAGTTCTTCCAACCTCCTTTAAAGCAGGATTAGCCGTGAACAGAATGACTCCATGGATTATCCTCTCAGCCAGGCCATCGTCTTCGTGATGTTAGGGTGAGATCGATGCCCATTCAAGATTCATATAAGGAAGCAAACTTTCTCATTTCCTGCTAAACAAACTGTGCTCCATTATTAAATACAATTTTCCTGACTGTATCAATGTGAGGTAAGCTTTCTAAGAAAACCTGATCACTGCAGCTTTCATTCAGAACATTCTTTCATGGCTTTGAATCTAACCCCAGCTTCATCCACAACCAGCGGTTCAATGACGGGGATTCAACGTCCGGGCTCTCTGCCTGAAGGTAAGCAACAAACTGAAAACAACTCACGGGGTACAATAACGGGGTTCAATGCCTGCGGGGCTCTCTGCTGGAATGGTAGACTGGAGGGCACCAAACGGACAATGGGGTATTTCAGTGGGTCGGAAATTCAGGTTTTTGACCTCAAATTTGGATTCAGCACCCTTGAAAACCTCTATACTACAACTTTAAGCCCAATGATACTATAACATGTGGTAGAAAAATTAATTAAAGAGATCACACGTTTGAAAAAGGCGGGCCGCTATAAATGCACACACACTAGGCAAGGACTATGCCACGGACTACGCCACGCGCCTGTGTGAGTAGTATTTTGTAGTATCCAAGAGGTCTTCCAAGGTTTTCTGTGCATGGATACTTTTTTCAAAGACAGTTGGCTAGCTAAGTCACGATTGGCTAGCTACGTCACACCATTCAAATCTTCAACTTTCCTTAGCTTCTCTGATTTTTTAAAAACATTTTCTCGACGAACAGACCCAATTACCATTATTCCTGAGCCATACTCTTTTGAAATAAAAAATAAAAAAAATTGACCGAAATACCCCATTTTAGGGTACAATGACGGGGTTGTAGGGCTCTACCTGGAGGTAGAGTTCAATGCCTGCGGGGCTCTCAGCCTGCAAGCATGATTTTGTGCGTCAAGATGCATCAGACTTTTTGAAGCGCTCACCAAAATTTGGGTGGAGACTTTAGCCGAGATTACCATTGGATCAGATTTCGGTTCCGACTAGAATTTAGAAATTTGATCAGACCTACAAACACTACACAGCACGACAAATAAATTTACCTAGGTATTAATAGGCGTTATCAATGTACCTAAGTAATTTGAAAACTGGATGGTTTGAAATGTGGTGGTGAATTCTCACACCATCACAAAAGTAAAACTTTTAGGCTTCCAGGAGGTTCCATCGCTTGTCGAAAGGTTGCGCTTCCACCAATAAGAGCGCCCTATTTCGCCTACATTATTTTATAACATCCAGTTTCTTCTGTTTGTAGAAAAATAAGGGAAACACGTGGATTCGTAATAGCCACGTTGAGACCACTTAGAAAAATTTGCCCTTCGATTTAAAAAAAAAAAAAAAATGCAAACAAAAATCATACGCAGATCAGAATATATTATTTTATGCACATTTTTTATTAATGCAGATACTCCCAGTTATTAGAATCGTTTTTATGTAAAAATCTTGAATAAATCGTGAACGTCTTTTCGTGAACTTTCGTGTAAGTTTTTTTCGGGACTCAGTGTGGATTGTTTGGCGTCTTGTTTGCAAGTGAAATGAAATAAACGAAAGTGAACTTACAAACAAAGAGGACTGCGTAAACTAGTCCCATCCTGATGTCCTGGTAGAACCAAAGTATAGAGTTCGCAACTTTGGTGTAGACGAAGCTAGAAGTAAGGTAATTGATCATGGTGACGCTCCCAGCTTTTCTCGTCCTGATCATAACGACGATCGCCAGGAAGAACAGGATCTCAGTTTCTCTCTGTAAAGAGGACCAGATGATTATAATTTAACCTTGCCTTGCAGAACAAAGACTTACAAGTGAAGAAATTCAGATTTTTGGAAGGTGACAAATTAAATTTTTGAATTTCATGGCCAGAATATCGTACGGCTTAGGTATAGCTACTAGCCATTAAAATTTTGTGAATAACAGCGCTGAAGAGAAAATTAACAGGGTTTCCCCTTGAGCGGAGGCCAACCATCCCTATTATATGTGTTTTACAACTATTTTCCAACCAAAACTGTTGCTTAACATTTGTTCATCTCTTATTATTTTTAAATACCATTTTGAATTTTGATTTACTCAATTTTGAATTTTTTTTCTCGTGTTTTTGACCTCACATCACAAAAATTGCCATAAATGAACAACAGTTGAACTCCAAATTTAAATAATATCTAAATATTAAATATCTATATACATAAAACGCCAACTGTACGTACGTATGCACGGAGGGGTTGGAGGGGTCGTGGAGTGGGGAGAGTCGGCAGAATCGGAGACAGGAGGAGTCAGAGTAGTTGGGGGTGGGAGGAGTCAGAGTAATTGGGGGCGGGAGGAGTCGGAGTAGTTGGGGGCGGGAGGAGTCAGAGGGAGTGGGTGGTGGAGAGAGTCGGAGGAATCGTTTTTGCCTACTTTTAGTAGGCTTTTCAGCTAGTTAAATAACAATACATTATTTAATAATAATATATACATAATAATACTAATAAATATAAATAATATTTAAATACATTTAAATAATATTCAATATTAAATGTGTGTAAAATTACCTAATGCTTATAATAATTTTCTTTATGTAGAATTAAGAAGTGAAAATGGAGTCTGAAAAGTGAACTTTGTTATAATCTCAAGACCCCCAGTTTTTAAACTCTTCGTAATCCTATTAATTCTTGAAGGATAATTGTGGAGCGAAGCAAAACATACCCACCTTAAGCTGGATACACACAAAGTTAACAAACGGTTCCGTAACATCGTACCTCTTCTTCATTGGAAATATGTTCGGAAGATCGGAACAGTTCCAGTCGCTCGTTTGGCGCATCAAAGGGGTGTTACCTCCTTGCCTTTGGTATTCTGTGAAAGAGGTCTATTATTCTGTTCCTCAGTACCCTTTAAATTTTCTTCATTCTATTAGTTTGCGTTTGGAAACTGTAGCTGCTCAATGGTGAAAAGTGTGCTAATAATAATAAGCTTGGGCCAGGACAGAGAAGAAATTCTACAATTCATTTTTATTGTATATTTATATAATTTATTATATCTTTGGTTATGATCTTTAGAAAGGTTAATGACTATTAAAAAACGCTGCACATTATATGGTTTATATAAATAATGGACAAAATTCTGTTGTCTCAGCTGATTATTGCACGTACAGTCTGGCCAAAAAAATCCGTAAAAGTGGGCATGCTACTCGAGTCGAGCGTACTTGAATGAAGTGGAGGCTGAGTGAGAACTATAAATTCCAATTTCCAACTCGGATCGCTCCTCCACTTTAGAGAGCCCAAGTGGAGTAGTCATTCGAGTCCCATCTATAAATCCCACGCTCAGTGTCAAAAGGGGCTCAAGGAAGGCAGAATATCGACTCAAGATGACCCTTGTTCAGAAGGCCCTCAACCTGAATGAAAACTCCCAAATGCCCAAAGTAAACACTCCAACCGCTGTTTAACGATTTTTGAGAAGGCAGAAGTGTTGTATCGAGAGGTTTTAACCAAGAAAGTGGAGATGAGAACGGTTGCAGCCAAGTTCATCCCACAACTGATGATGAAGGACAAAAGGTGCATAGCATTGAGCTTTGTCAGGAGGTATTGGAAAAATTGAATTATTTTACCTATACCTACACCTAAATTGTTAACAGTTCTCCATGCTAGCCAAAACTTCTCTATCAATATTTCCTTTCATAATTCTCACAAAGGTGAGAATAATGAAACGAAATATTGTTAGAGAAGTAGAACCTACTCAGGTTGGTTCTAAAGTAAAGTCAGTTTAAAGAGTTAAAATTCAGCCAATACATATTTTTATTATAAATTGTGAAAACAGTCAGAAATAGTCGTAATACTTTCCTAGTAAATATTTTAACCTAAAACAGCCCATCACAAAAATCGACTAAAAATATAATTTGGGAGCCATAAAGTAAAACCAAGGGATTACCAATGATTGTTTAAGTTTATTTACAAAATTATATTACAACGTAAGTAAAAATAATCATTCTCTTGGAGCTCCATAGGCGTCAGGCATCCGCTCAATACTGTATCTGTGGTGAGCAATGTACATGATGGGCACACCAGGGATTTTACGTATCCTGCGTTTGAGGTCTTTGTCGTTGGTGGCTACGATGTAGCACTTGTGTTGTTGGACCCGCTGGACGAGACAGTCATCAGCGTATGTGCCCTTGTGAGAACAAGGGAGCCTCTCGAACCTGAAAGGAGAGGGATCAGTCAATTATAGTGATGGAAGCTATTATTAAAAAACTCTTTAGTACCGTAAAACTGTCAAACTTTACCCCACTAGAGGTAACTTTACCCCAAAAAGTGAGAATCTTCAATTGTGACGTAAGCGTGGTAGAACTTAGATAAAAGTTAGCCATTGTGTTTTCGTTATACTCCACATCCCAGAGAATCGATACGGCTTGCGATGGCGCCTTTATCCATGTTATCAGCTGTTATCAGTCATAGTTTCCTGTTCAGCTGATTTTGTCCTGTTTCTCGTGCTCCAAAATTTCTTCCATATCAGGTTTTTGGAGTGGATTTACCAGGTAAGCCCCCATCATATCACTTTCAATATATTATTTTGAACAAAATACACTAATCAAATTCTCAAATAACTGTTTTCTTAGTTATGCCTTTGTTTATCAAAAATTTGATGGTAACTTTACTCCAAAAACTGGGAATCTTTACTCCACTATAAAGTTTGGGGTAAAGGTAGCCTCACTCATATTTTTCTTATTTAATCACGAAAAATATTTGAGTTACATGATTTTAGCAGTGTTGAATGTAAGGTTTCTAGTGTATCTCATGTTGCAGAAGTAAGAGATGGGGAGAAGAAATGATAAAAAGCTTAGTACGCGCCCCTACCGAAACTTAACAACTGAACACCTACATTATGATATGAACATAAAGTTTATGTTTTTATGTCGTACTTTGGTCTCATAAGTTGTGATTTACAATATTATTTACTCGTGGGTTAACTTTGAAATTTACCATTGCAATTCATTTGAAAGTTATCGAATGTGAAACAGACTTTTTCTGTGATTTTGTTAAGTCATTCGTTTATTGTTTATTGTCCTTTAATATTTCTTTACTAGTAGAAAGTTTTGCTCGATTACCTACATAAGTCTGTCTATACTGGAAGACTGAAATTGTGATCTCTTAACCAGAAATATTGCATTTCAAGCAAATTCGTTGAAATAAATGATCATTGGAATTTATATTTTTCTTATAACTTGTATTTTACAAGCTAAAATGTTCAATTTTTCAGAATATACATTTTTTTCAAGTATTTCTGGGGTAATGAATTCAATCTCGACGGGTAACATTGCACCACTGCCCGTTTCTGTAGCGATAACCGTGAGTTTTTCAGAGTGGAGTAAAGATCGACGCACTCGTAGGTAACATTACTCCAACATTTAAACAATTAAATAGGGGGTTACAATCATCTGATCAATGAGCTCGACCAGTCAAAATGTTCAGGAAGCCTTAAAGATCAATTCAATTGTAAACATAAATCAATTTAACCCATCAATTCGAAGTCGTTACCGCGACAACACACAACTCATTTCGAGTCTTTTTTTCAGGAGAGCCTAATCCTCAATGATTTTGAACGAAGTGTATGGTGAAAACAACTTTATTTCTTCGTAACAGGGTACATTTTGCCCCTCTTCATCGGATTAAGATATTAGTAATTGGTTGGTCAATTTTTAGATTTAACAGTGTGAGTTGGCAGGTTAAAGCAATGAGTTGGGCTGAGTTACCTGTTTTGATCGCGCGACCATTATTGCTTCCGAGTCTACCAAGGTAGCGGAAGCTTTGTTTTCACTTTTCAAGGACGAAAAAAAAAGTTCTCCAAAATCAAAATTTTTACTCGCGTTTTGCGTTTTAGACCTTTCTGAACAATTTTGGTTCCGTGTCTGTGTGTCTGTCTGTCCGTCTGTCATGAATTCCTTGTAACGCGCATAACTTTACGAAGTTATTGTCCGATTTCTATGAAATTTTCAGGGATGTTACAGATTAGTATTTAGATGGTCCCCTATGAAAATCATCAACCCCGGACTGATAGAAGCGACTGCGCACGCGCAAACGTGAATTCCTTGTAACGGCCATAACTTCCACATTTTCCACCCGACTTCGATGAAATTTTCAGGGATTATGTGGATTAGGTTGTAGATGGTCCCCTTTGAAAATCATCATCCCCGCACTGTTAAAAGCGACTGCGCATGCGCAAACGTGAATTCCTTGTAACGGCGATAACTTCTACATTTTTCATCCGATTTCTATGAAATTTTCAGGGATTATGTGGATTAGGTTGTAGATGGTCCCCTATGAAAATCATCATCCCCGGACTGATAAAAGCGACTGCGCATGCGCAAACGTGAATTCCTTGGGACAACCATAACTTCCACATTTTCAATCCGATTTCAATGAAATTTTCAGGGATGTTAGAGATTAGTATTTAGATGGTCCCCTATGAAAATCACCATCTTCGGACTGATAGTAGCCACTGCGTATGCGCAAACGTTAATTTCCTCATCAGGGTGATGGCTGCAACCTTGTCGTGGCGCGGAGTGTGGTGCGGGAAAAGTGCCACGGAGTTGCGTGAGTTGGGCATCTCAGTAGGTGTACTCCGTGGTGTCACCCGCCGCGTACTGCTCGGCTCATATTTAAACTGGTGGTCATTTTATAGAGGCACTTCCCTTCATCCCTCTCTCCCACCCCCACCTTCCTCATCATCCCTCATCCCTAGGGCCGGCGTCGGGTGAGTCCTGGGCGTCCTCCCCATTATATTTGTTTTATTTATTTATTTTGTTTTATGGCGTGCCCCCTCCGTCACCAAAGACATTTTGTCTTGAGGGGAGTTAAAAAAAAAAAACGGCCGTAACTTCCACACATTTTCCATCCCATTTCAATGAAATTTTCAGGGATGTTACTGAGTAGTGTTTTGATGGTCCCCTTTGAAAATCATAGAGGATGGTTTTTCATAGAGGGATGGTCACCTGTGAGAATCTCAAATCCAATTCACATTAGTAGGCCTCGATAGCTCAGAGAGTAAAGCTTTAAACTGTCCCCCAGGGGTCGCGGGTTCGAATCCCAGCCGAGGCTAAGAATTTTTTTGATCCAATCACATAGATCTACTCACTTAATTTTTCATCCGAATTTGATGAAATTTTCTATGATTGTGCAGATTAGCGTGTAGATGGTCCCCTATGAGGGTAGTGAAAGGTACTTTAAGCTTGGTGTTTTGAGATTAGCTACTATGCATCGGATCATCTATATAATCGGGTTATGGATACGAGGAAGCTATGTGCCACACCCACTTGGCAGACTTTTTTAAAATAAATTAAAGTACTCGTATTAATCACATTTAAATAATTATGTTTCGGTAGTTCCGATATTTATGTTCGGTAAGTTACGAATCAATACCTATCCAAATAGTACTAAGTACTATTCGTAATAAGTCTTATCGAGTTATTTCAATTAGGTACTTTCATTAGCGAATTCTCAACTTTTATCCTTCTATCTCTCTTCTCTATTCCTTTGGTTATTTAATAGACGATGATTGAAGAAAGTAGGTCAAACGAGGGGAAAAATCGACCAAGTGGGTGTGGCACATAGCCTCCTCATATCCATTAGGTCCTACCCTATTTCATTGATGATCCGATGATCCGTAGCCGATTTCAAAACATCAATCTCTAAGTACCTTCTCTAATACCCTAATAACGGCCCGTCTCCACTTATTTAGAGAAGTTATTTCTTGTACAAGGAATTCACGTTTGCGCATGCGCAGAAGTCAGTTTTCTTCGTAATGAGGAAGAACTTTGGATAAAACTAATTCGAAAATGATGAATAATACGTATTTGGTACGTTCATTCATACACTTCGGAGGGTAACATGGTATTTCAGAATATTGAGCTCGAAATTCGCACGGGTAGGTAGATTTCGATGGGAATTTTAGCATAGCGCTCCATTTGGGATTTCGATGCGACCAAATTGTTTTTCAGAGGAACGGCTATCAATGGATAATCGAAACTTGGCATTTCATGTTGTTTAATAAAGCGCGTAGTTTTATATAATCAGAAGTACACTTACCTTGGGTCTTTCATTATCCTGAGTGCGACTTTATATTTCCTACCAAGTTTTTCAACCTCCGCCAACACACAGTCCGTGATGTAAGGTATGCATTTGGCGTAAAGACAATCCATCATACTCGGGATGATGTCCAGTTTGTATTTGATGGAGAAATTGATGAAATTGGTGTCCACTAAGATGTGGAACGGAGGTCCCAACTGAGTGTTGTATTGAAAAAACAGAGCTGATGACACTTGCGGCACAGATCGCACTTCTTCCAAAGCTTTCTTCTTCTTTTCATCGTTCAACTTTTTCTTTTTGGGGTCCAATTTCTCCAAAACTCGTGGATCTTTAAGACTGATGCGTTTTTGGATCTGAGCGAACCGCTGTTTCACCATCTTCCTTGTCTGTTTGGTTCTAGCCATGACTGTCACGTCGATAAAACTTATAGTTCACAGTATCACAGAAAGCACTCTTTTCACTATCCTAATTATATTACGGGTGCAATATCAAACTTGGTTAGGAAACCAGCACGAATTTGACACACGAAACAACTCAGTAATCATCAAAAATCCAAAACATGTGCAGAACGAGAAGGAAAGTGGCGTGTTGGTTGATATTTCAGTTTTACGGTGACGTACAACTTGGGCGAGGCGGACAAGAGCACTTCATGGATGCCATCCATGCTCGGTCGGCCATTTTCGCTTCCCATCGGTTCTCCTCGGGGTGACTCCTAGGACGGCCATTTTCGCCTTCCATCTGTTGTTCTCGAGGTGGAACTCGGAAAAATTCTAAAATTTTCAAGATAGGTAGGAACATCAAAAAACAACTGAAACAGACACTGGGGCGTTCGGATGGTGCGATGTAGGATCCAACCATCATTCAAGGTGGGTTCACAAGCGTCCGACTCTGTGTTTCTGACTCTCTGTTCTGCCCGCTGATTGGCCAAGAACAGACGGAAAGAGGACAATCAGCAGGCAGAACGGAGAGTTGGACGCTTGAGAACCCAGTGTCAAGCTGGTAAACCAGATAAAACCAACATTAGCACAGTACCTACCAAAATGTACATTATTTTAGGACCATTCCCCACCAGTTTTTCGTGGTGGGAAAAGTTTTCCAATATCTTCTGCTAAAGTGAGATTCTACAAGGTACAGGGGGTCAGCTGTGACCGAGCAAGCTACGGCATGTGTCTCTGGAGATGGGACTCGAACCGGTTGCTGGGGCCGTGAGTTCGAGGCCCACCTCTGCGGCATATTTTTGGGCGAGTCGGTCGCAGTTCCCCCTCGACCCAACCCAGGGCGGTGAGGCCAATGGGAAGCCATGAGCGAAATCATCAGAACAAATTCTGATCTTCCCTTAGGAAGACAGCTGATGACGTCCACAACGCCAGGAATGGCAGTCGGACGAAAATCCAACCTGAAATGGTTGTTTACTTTACTTTTTTACTACTTCTACAAGGTACATCAAAAGCATAACTTATGCACTAGACGGTACCAAAAATCTGAGACATACAATTGGATGTCAAACTCATTAAATGATTAAAAATTTAAACAACTAACAATTTTTTTAACAAGTAAACATTTTTAATTTGCCTTGATTTTCCTGAAAAAATTAGGTTTTTTCAGAATTTAAATCTTATTTTATTTCCCCGATTCACACAGTGTATTTGTAATTTGTACCGTTGGAAAGCTGAGACATGAGAAAGTTTTCGGTTTATTATTTTCTGTAATAAATCTTTGGAAGAAAGGAAGACAAAAAACTTAACCTCCACTCAAAATTTGATGGTTTACGTTTCAAGGTATGTAAAATCTAAAAACGAATAAAAAATGAGGAATTTCACCATGTCGGAATTTCCTATTTTTGACCCCAAAATCGGATTCAGCACCTATAAAAACCCACTAAGGCAAACTTTCAGCCCGAACTTCCTAATTTACGAATACACAAAACAGTGTAGAAAATACGAATGTTTAAAAAAACCTTGAAGCTTTTGTTTATTGCCACTTCTAAGGGGTGGAAAGTGAGGGAAAACATTTTCAAAACGCCCCAGCTTGTAAACAAATAATATACAGGTTAATTTTCTATGTTCTTGCGTTAATTTAAATCAGAGACGATTTCTACGAATTTTTTGACACCACCCAGAGCTCCATCTGTTCGAATCCAAGAGGATAATGAGGAATTTCACCGAATTCTGGTTGCATTTTTCCTGAATAGTTAATGGTGTGGGATAGATGAAAATCGGACTGATTTCGGAAAATAAGTCTCCTGTTATTTTTGGGAGACAATCAAAATTTTTGATTTCAAAACTAACCGGGAAAACGGACGTGAAGCCGGAACGCTCGCTGATTGGGCTGTTTGAATCGCCGTCTCCTCCCAGTGTTGCCCATTGGGACGACGGAATCGTGTTTTCTAAGAGAAAAGTTATCAAACAAAAACAGAGGAAACCTAATTTTCCCCATCTTGCTTTTTCTATTTTGCTTCCGAGTCTACCAAGGTAGGGGAAGCTTTGTTTTCACTTTTCAAGGACGAAAAAAAAAGCTCTCCAAAGTCACAATTTTCACTCGCGTTTTGCGTTTTAGACCTTTCTGAACAATTTTGGTTCCGTGTCTGTCTGTCTGTGTGTCTGTCTGTCTGTCATGAATTCCTTGTAACGCGCATAACTATACGAAGTTATTGTCCGATTTCAATGAAATTTTCAGGGATTGTGCGGGTTGGTGTAGACGGTCCCCTATGAAAATCATCATCCCCGGACTGATAGAAGCGACTGCGCATGCGCAAACGTGAATTCCTTGTAACAGCCATAACTTCCACATTTTCCATCCGATTTCAATGAAATTTTCAGGAATGTTACAGATTGGTATTTAGATGGTCCCCTATGGAAATCATCACCTTCGGATTGATAGTAGCCACTGCGCATGCGCAAACGTGAATTTCCTTTTAACGGCCATAACTTCCACTTTTTCTACCCGATTTCGATGAAATTTTCAGGGATTATGCGGATTAGGTTGTAGATGGTCCCCAATGAAGATCACCACCTTTGGACTGATAGTAGCCACTGCGCATGCGCAAACGTGAATTTCCTTTTAACGGCCATAACTTCCACTTTTTCTACCCGATTTCGATGAAATTTTCAGGGATTATGCGGATTAGGTTGTAGATGGTCCCCAATGAAGATCACCACCTTCGTACTGATAGTAGCCACTGCGCATACGCAAACGTGAATTTCCTTTTAACGGCCATAACTTCCACTTTTTCTACCCGATTTCGATGAAATTTTCAGGGATTATGCGGATTAGGTTGTAGATGGTCCCCAATGAAGATCACCACCTTCGGACTGATAGTTGCCACTGCGCATGCGCAAACGTGAATTTCCTTTTAACGGCCATAACTTCCACTTTTTCTACTCGATTTCGATGAAATTTTCAGGGATTATGCGGATTAGGTTGTAGATGGTCCCCAATGAAGATCACCACCTTTGGACTGATAGTAGCCACTGCGCATGCGCAAACGTGAATTTCCTTTTAACGGCCATAACTTCCACTTTTTCTACCCGATTTCGATGAAATTTTCAGGGATTATGCGGATTAGGTTGTAGATGGTCCCCAATGAAGATCACCACCTTCGTACTGATAGTAGCCACTGCGCATGCGCAAACGTGAATTTCCTTTTAACGGCCATAACTTCCACTTTTTCTACTCGATTTCGATGAAATTTTCAGGGATTATGCGGATTAGGTTGTAGATGATCCCCATTGAAGATCACCACCTTCGGACTGATAGTAGTCACTGCTCATGCGCAAACGTGAATTTCCTGGTAACGTCCATTATTTCTACATTTACTATCCGATTTCAAAGAAATTTTCGGGGATGTTACAGATTAGTATTTAGATGGTCCCCTATGAAAATCACCACCTTCGGACTGATAGTAGCCACTGCGCATGCGCAAACGTGAATTCCTTGCAACAGCCATAACTTCTACATTTTCCGTACGATTTCAATTAAATTTTCAGGGATGTAACAGATTAACTCGTTTTGATGTTTTGAGATTAACTACTATGCATCGGATCATCTATACAATCGGGTTATGGATACGAGGAAGCTATGTGCCACACCCACTTGGCAGACGTTTTTTTTATGTTTTCACATCTTTCATTTATTTTTACGGAATAATTCACTCTTTTTAAGGTTGATCGACATTGTTTAATTGTTGGTTGTGTCAATAATCAGCTCAATCCTCTCATAAGTTTCATACTTTCAGTTCGTTATCGTGAAAAAGACACAGTGGTTCGACTCCGATTTTTTTTGTGTTTCACTCGGTTTTTCTGTTTTGAATCTTTGCCAGAGTACTCTACAAAGCTCCCAAAAAAGAGAAGACTTGTTCTCTTTCCAGGTATGGAATAACCAGGTATTATACTGTCGTACATGATTGATTCCTACCCATTCTATGCACCATCAACCTATCTCCCTTGCAAAGGCCGCCAGAATTCGCGTCCAGTGGACGGGCGGCCTGAGCCAACCCACTCACATAGGGGTTGATTTCCCATTCAAACTGGAGCAACTTGACACCACCGCTGGCCGCGTCACGTTGACGCCGAGAATAAATTCTCAAAATTCTCAACTTTTTTTTATGTCAAAATTTTTGGAAAAATGTACTTCTTAATATACCTATGTTGCTGCTATAGCGATTCGGCGAAAAAAAATTTCTCCGCCACAGGGGACCAACGCGTTTTTTTTCCCGCGTGCAAGGTGTTAACTATTCAGGAAAAATGTAAACAGAATTCGGTGAAATTCCTCATTGATGATTAAATATGACCGAAACGATAGAATTTGGCAGCAACAGGCTGGTTTCTCAGCCAAAAACAAAACTCTCCCAATATGAATAATCACCAATCATCAAGGAAGTGACAATAACACAATTATTGTCTACACATTTTATGATAGTATTTTCATTAAAAAATCAGTTATTGAAATTAACCAAGTTTCCTTGATTTTCCAATATACCATTAGTTTTGTTATGTTTCCAGGGGCGTCGGGTGAAAATATTCGTCAGGCAAACAGCTAGGCTGCAAATTATTACACAAAGGTTCATTTTTTCTGTATATATCATGCGCCAGCAAAGAACTCAGCTTTGCCATTGTCTTCACCAACCAACCATGTTTTATCTTCACAATCAAGTTTATTTGGAAGATCTACTCGCTTCACACTCCATTCGAAGAACTAAAGAATTCCTTCGTTTAGAAATTTTATTACTGGTTGCTAAGGAAGCAAAACCGAGTACAACCCAAAAAAACGATCGGTGATCTCATTTTGGTTAGCTAAAATTTGAAAGATAATCAGGCCTCTTTTGCGATTCATAATCGTTTTTCTGATTTATCGTAAGTTCAACCCTGAAGTTCTCGTAGGAAACGAACAGTTTGTCCTCAAAAGCTCTGGGTGGTCTCGTTCGATTCTAAAAATTCAATGGTAGGTACCTATCTTTAATTTGTGAAAAAACAATACCTTCATATCGAGAGTTTTCGAGATAGGACGCCTTTGCAAGTTACATCCCTTCCATTTCACCGCTTAGAACTAACTGACATCAACCAAAAGCTTCGGGGCACAACTAGACCCCAAATGGAATCCCATATACCAAATTTCATCAAAATCAGTCCATAATAATTAAGAAAAGTTCTGCGGACGGACGGATTTTTTTATATTCGATTTTCAAAATCTACACGTACCTACCTCAAACGTAAACCATCGGATTTTGAGGGTGCTCAAACTTTTTTTCTTGAAAATAATAAACCAAAAAAGAGACTCTGAATTTAGACCTAATAAGACGTGTAACCTTCATTCTACAATGTTATGCAGTTATTTCCAAGTGTCTAGCAACTAGAAAAACGATTAGGTACAGAGAAATACATCAAAATCGGGAACGAGACACCAGTCAACGTCAAACAGCTGCTATTTGCGGCGGCGAAAGAACGAACTGCTTTCCTTCCTTGAGATAATGTGGTTGGATGGATATGTTATGTATTGCCATGCGTGGGCTAATTAGTATCCATGGCTCATCTTCCAATTTCTCTGCATTCAAGGTCACGAAACAGTTTTCCGACTGTTTGCAACAGCTGATAAGAGTGGTAGTGGGGCTATAGCTATACTTGACCCCCCGCCACCCCGCCGATCATCGCCTCTCACTCTAAACGGTCCCGAAATATTCATTTTTTCGAACTGCTTGCCTTGCCTCACTGGTCCCTGCACTAGTTCGCGTATCATCCGCAATCCGTCGTACCTAGTTACCGACATTTTCAACACTCTGGTGTGTTGCAGGCTAGTATCCAAGACAAAATACGTACTTTCTTATTACATTCTCCTATTCAATCCAACTTCCTTGATAATAAGAAATAGTCCCTAAATATTATAAAAGTTTTCCAAAATCGGCTAAATATTAGGTACTTGCAAAAATGGAAATATAGGAGAATCTCAACAAAAATTAATTTTTTTATTTGCATATTAAATATGCTTACTACAAATTTTGTAGTAAGGCAAACAGTGTTTGCTATGTTTGCCTGGAGGAGGCGCCACTGTATGTTTCTCATAATATGAGAAATATTATTACTATTCCTAGGTATGTGCTGCATTCCTTACCTAAGACTTGACAACTGAAGTAGTTTAGTCCTTTACCTACTGACTATTATAGTAATGAAGGCAACCCTGCTATGTTAACAAGTAATGAGCGATGAGCCATCCATCCGTCGAGGTCAGAGCCAGAGTTTTGACCGGATGAAGATGATCCACCTACTCTCCACTCTGTGCCCTAGTTTCAACGCAACTTTAACAACTGACTAATTAAGGGCATCTAATTTTATTGTACGATATCGTATAAGTTCACATTGTACGTATCCTTATCAATGAATCTGTTTTTAAATGTAGGTAAATGGATAGTTGGTACACTGGTATGTACATACAAATTCCTAATCTAGTTTGGTAGTTACCTAGGTAGGTATGTAGAATCTCAGCATGCCTAAAGAATAAAAATACCTACATCAAAATATTTTCTAGACTACACGGCGATTACTGTTAAATTTGATCACTTACTCCATCGAATTCGCAAATTGGATCCGCCGTTGGAAAGAGGGATTCGCATAAATACGGTGTTTTCTTAGCGACGATGAAACCGATCGACATGAAGATGTTGATGAGGTAATAAGGCTTCAACAACAGCCAGACGTCTCTTTTGAAAGACATGGTAGTTGTAGAACACGAAACCGAACGTCGAATATATGAAATTACGAATATTTCGCGACTAAAATTGAGATTATCTTAATTTTTATTTCAATCGGATCCACCAACAACATGGATGAATTAAATATAACATCCATGCTGCAAACTTTATTTTCTATGCGTGTCGGCTACAACGACGGACACCAGTCTTGAACCTGTCATTACCTTGTATCATGGAGGAAGAGCATAATCACAGACCTAATAACTGTATTCGTTTTCGTAGAATTTTTTCTCAAGGTCTTGAGAGTTATTGTGCAGTGGTTGAATAAAGACTGCGTGAGAATGTGAAACCGATAATTTATATTTGAACGAAATTACTCGACAGAAACTTTGACATCGAACGGAAAACGGAGACTTGACCAAGACCATGGACCTTGGACCTAGTATCCTTGGATACTAGGTCACAAGTGTGTTTGAACAATGGCAATTATTATGCATCTCAACACAAGGAAACTGCTCAGAAACCAAAGACACTAAAATAAATTCCATAACATGATTTTGAGGTCAAAAACCTGAATTTCCGACCCACCGAAATACCCCATTGAGGAAACATTCTCATTGTGGAATTTAATAATATTACAACGCCATGTTGGCAGCACTGTTTGTGTTTTCCCGCCTTCATCTGCTACTTGTCAAAATAAAATCTCTTCTCTCTCTGCTAAAAGTATCCGATGGTGTTCTATCTTTTCCCGTCCTCTGCGTCTTAATTATCAATTATTAATTTAAATAGCTGTTCTGCTAATAGGTTATCGGGCCTCAGGCGCAGTGGAATCGCGTAGTGAGTGTTAAAATCGTTAAAATATCTCGCGAAATTTCTCATTTTCCTCTTTTTAAACTCGTCACGTCGTCTACCCCTCTAAACCTCAAAGCCATGGCCGACTCCTCCACGTTCATCTCCTCGTTGGAACGCCTGAAAGGGCGACAAAATTATTCCACTTGGAAATTTCAGATGGAGAATGTCTTCAAGCATGAAGGTTTATGGGCATGCATCGTTGGTTATGTACCTTCAGATACCACGACACAGGCCGTTCGAGATCGAAATGAAGAGAAGACACTCGCGAAAATTAACCTCGCCATCGAGAAAAGCGCATATCCTCACGTGGTGAAAGCCAAAACTGCAGCAGAAGCTTGGACTCAACTCGAGAAAGCCTACGAAGATAAAGGTCTATCTCGCAAGATTCGGCTCCTCAGACGTGTGACTGCTGTCCGTCTTGAAGATTTCCAATCTATGGAAGAGTTCGTAAATGAAGCGATTTCGCTATCGCAGCTTCTTGCATCGATGGATATGGCACTCAACGATGAGCTGGTCGCAGCAATCATACTAAATGGGCTTCCTGAATCGTATGACCCAATGATAATGGCTTTGGAACGTTCGAGTACGAAAATGGACACTGATCTTCTCAAAACCAAGCTGCTCCAGGACACCAAATGGCAGAGAAACATCGGAAATGGAAATGAAAATGCAATGGACGAATCAGCCCTATGGTCCAAAAATATCCGTAGGAGACCTCCAATCTGCAAAAAATGTAATTCCAGACATTATCCAAGACAGCATTGTCGTTCTCAAGAACAACACCAATATTCTCAAGCTAATTACTCCACTTCGAACCAAAAGTCTGCGGAACATAAAAGTAAGCATAAAAATAAATCTCTTTTAGCCGCCCTTGGTACTAACATGACTAATGAAGTATGGTACGTGGACAGTGGTGCTTCAACGCACATGAGCAGCTGCTTAGAATGGTTATCAAATATAAAACAAATTGAAGCCAATCCCAAAGTTGAAGTTGCAAATGGTGAAAACCTTACTGCAAAAGGCGTTGGTTCTACTTCACTAATCTTGGAAAATAAAATACGTACAGTTTCTGATATAATGTACATCCCGGAACTACAAGCCAACCTCTTGTCTGTAAGCGCACTAGTAAAAAAAGGTTTCTGCGTCGGTTTTAGCCAAAAAGGTTGCGGTATTTACGATGACTCGGATTTTGAAATTCTCGGTGATCCTATCGCTACTGGTTTCGAACGGAACGGGCTATTTATCCTAAAAACTGACAAAACTCATGCAAACCTCGCGTCTACAGCTCAATGTGATCAAAATCTTTGGCATAGAAGACTATTGCACCTAAATCACTTCAGTATGGATCTTCTGAAAGACGGTATTGCTACTGGGATTTCATACTCGTCGAATCCAGAACCATGTGAGAGCTGCATAATGGGTAAGCAATCCAGAAAACCCTATCCGTTCAGAAAGGACAAAAAGCCATCTGAAAACCTCCTTAATTTGGTTCACAGTGATTTATGCGGTCCATTTGAGGTACCTTCTTATGGTAAAAATCGTTTTTTTGTCACTTTCATTGATGATTGTAGCAGGAAAGTTTTTATTTATTTTCTCAAGCACAAAAGCGAATTTGCCGATATTTTTGATAAATTTCGCCGTGCAGTGGAGAACGAAAATGGAAGAAAAATCAAAATTCTTAGAACGGACAACGGCACAGAATATGTCAATAATAGAGTCAAGGACATACTCGAAAAATCTGGCATAAAGCATCAGCTTTCTGCACCCTATTGCCAATCCCAAAATGGCTTAGCTGAGCACTACATGCGTACAATCGTCGAAAAAGTGCGGACTATGCTTATTGACGGCAATCACGATAAACGCTTGTGGGCGGAAGCTGCTAACACAGCAGTTGACTTAATAAATCGTTCACCAGCCAAGAAAATTCCGAGAAAAACTCCTGAAGAAATATGGAGCGGAAAGAAAGTCGATCTTTCTCATGTCAAAGTGTTTGGCTGTACAGCATACGCACATATTCCTCGTGAAAAACGCAAGAAACTCGACGCCAAGAGTAAGAAACTGATGTTCGTTGGATATAGCGAAGATAGCAAAGCATACAGGCTCTTCAACCCTACTACGAACAAGACTGAAGTTGCTAGGAACGTTGATTTCTTGGAGGGGGAGATTTTTTCCGCCAAGAATATCCAGACACCGTCTTCCTACAGCCTGTGCTTTCCTCTACTCTCTCAAAGCGCTGAAAAATCATCAGAACCTCTAACCGCCATTGAATCAGAAGACGAAGATGACACCTCTGACTCTGAAGTCGAAACTCCTACAGCAAGTGAATCATCTGAGTCGGAAGGCGCTACAGAGGATGAGAGCTTTGAATCGACTACTGAAACGCCTCAAAAACCTGAAGAACTGTCCAATCGGAAAGACCAAATACCTACGATAAGTCTTTCGACCACAGAGGACGACTCCCAGGAAAGCGGCGGCAGCCAAGAAAAAACGTCTACTTCGCCACACCCAATTCCAACTATTATTCTATCAAGCACGGATGACGTCTCTCAGGCCAGCAGCAGCGATGGGAACCCAAGATACCCCGCTCGGGAACGTAAGCAAAAAAAATGTTGTAATGATTGAATGATCAAAACATTGAAGATTCTGAACAATTTAGGCTCAAGAGGCTATTTTCACGGGTTTCGGGTCTTTTCCTATTGATAGGTGTGGTGTGATTCAACTTCAATACTAATCACATGTTTTATTTTCTAGTTCCGATTTCGTATGTTGTAATTTGTGTAGCTATGATCATTTGAGATTAATAAAGCCTTGATTCCAAAAGGTTTATCACAATTAATCTCAAAATATACAACGATATGGATCGATTCCTAAAACCCGAGAAGTTTGATGTCGACCCACATTCTCCAACAGCCACACAGGAATGGAAATACTGGTTGAAGACTTTCGAGAATTTCATCGGGGCTTTCGATGAAATCGATGATCCCGGTAAGCTCAAACTACTCATTAATCGCTTGTCTCCTTCGGTGTACCAACAAATCGCTGATAAAACTACATTCGCTGAAGCTGTAGAATTATTGGTATCAATATATGTGAAACCCACCAATGAAGTGTTCGCTAGACATAAGCTCGCTTCTCGAAAGCAGACTCCCGAAGAATCTATTGACCAATATCACCAGGAGTTACAGCTACTGAGCAAAAACTGTGAATTTTCGGCGGTAGATGCGGAGACTCACCGAAAGACCTACATCCGTGATTCGTTCATCCGAGGCATTAGTTCTCAACAAATTCGCCTTAGATTACTTGAGTTTAACTCACTAACTCTTGATGAGGCAGTTGAGAAGGCCCGTGCCTTGGAATCGGCTAAAAATCAGTCGGCCTCTTATACATGGTCAGATGCAAATCTTAATGCACTTCCTTCTGTCCCGCAGGAGCAGGTAACCACTTCTGCAGATTCTTCGTCGAGCTTAGCAGCAACCATACGGCCGAATCAAAAGTGTTTCTTTTGTGGTCGCTCCCGGCATAAGAATCGACAACAGTGCCCGGCAATCGATGCTAAGTGTGATAAATGCTCAAAAACTGGTCACTGGGCTTCAGTCTGCAGATCTTCGCGGACTAAATCGCCAATTCCCACCAAATCAGCAGCCCTCATTGCAGCCTCTTCATCGTCACTCGATAGGGCCACTGTCTCAATGCAGGTAAACAATGTACCCACACATGCTTTAATTGATACCGGGAGCTCAGAAACTTTCATCTCCAAGACATTCGTGGAGTCATGCAAATTCAAAACATACCCCACCACTGGTTCAGTTTCTATGGCATCTACTTCTCTCAATTCCATGATTTCCTGCTACTGTCTTGCCGATTTGGAACTCCTCGGACATAGTTACTCAAATGCCAAGCTTAATGTACTCCCTGATCTATGCTCCAATGTCATTATAGGCCATGACTTACTAAAACTACATTCTGAACTCAAGTTTTCGTTCGGTGGATCGAAGTCACCACTGTTAGTTTGCTACTTAGCGCCCGCGAAGATTGAGCCTCCGCCCCTCTTCGAATTTCTAACTGGTGACGTTAAGCCAATTATAGCAAAATCTCGAAAGCACTCGGCTGAAAATCAACAATTCATGAAAAGCGAAGTAGAGAAACTGCTAGCAGATGATATCATAAAGGAAAGCAGGTCCCCATGGAGAGCGCAAGCTTTTGTAGTGAGCAACGAAAATCATAAAAAACGTATGGTGATCGATTACTCTCAAACGATCAACCGATACACTCTTTTGGATGCTTACCCTCTCCCTGATATTGAGCAAACAGTCGCTAGGGTATCTAAAAACTCGTGGTTCAGCACTATAGATTTCAAAAGTGCCTACCACCAGGTGCCCCTACGAGAAAAGGACCGTCCTTATACTGCGTTTGAGGCATGTGGTCGACTATACCAATTTCGACGTTTGGCTTTTGGCCTGACAGATGGGGTCCCTTGCTTCCAGCGTGTTATAGACGATGTTATTTTTAAAGAAAAGCTAGAGAAGACGTACGCTTATTTGGACGACGTCACTGTATGCGGGGAAGACAGAGGTGAACATGACAAAAATCTTAAACGTTTCATGGATGCCGTACAAAAATACGGTTTCACCATAAATCAGGAGAAAAGTAAATACGCCCAAACATCAATCAAACTTCTTGGTTATAAAATAGCAAATAAAACCATTTCACCTGATCCAGATCGTCTTAAACCACTCCTCAGCTTACCTCCTCCCAGTTCTGCGAAAGAACTCCAAAGAACGATAGGCTTATTTGCTCATTACTCTAGATGGGTCCCAAATTATTCAGATAAAGTGCGGAAGTTACTAAACTCTAAATCATTCCCTCTTGATCCTGAGGTTGTATCAGAATTTGAGTTTCTCAAGAATGAGATATCAAAGTCGGTGGTAAGCACAATTGATGATAGAGAGCCATTCGTCGTCGAAACTGACGCTTCAGACTTTTCAATTTCAGCTGTGCTTTCCCAAGCTGATCGACCCGTGGCTTTCTTTTCGCAAAAACTCACTGATAGTGAGCGGAATCACTCTGCTATAGAAAAAGAAGCTTACGCAGTGGTGAGCTCTTTGAAAAAATGGAGACATTTTCTATTGGGACGCTTTTTCAAAATCATAACCGACCAAAGATCTGTTTCTTTCATGTTTGACATGCATCACCAAAATAAAATAAAAAATGAAAAGATACAGAGATGGCGCCTCGAGATGTCTTGCTACAACTTCGACATAATATACAGGCCCGGAAGTCAAAATCAAGTTGCTGATGCTCTGTCTAGAGTGTGCAATTCCATTCAGCCTAACAAACTTTACTCGCTTCATTGTGACTTATGCCATCCTGGTGTATCTCGGATGTTGCACTGGATCCGATCACACAATTTACCGTATTCAGTGGAAGAAATTCGTAGAATGACAGCCTCCTGTTCAACATGCAACGCAATAAAACCGAGTTTTCTTAGATTGAGCAATTCCAGACTGATAAAAGCAACACATCCTTTTGAAAGAATCAGCATGGATTTTAAAGGCCCACTCCCATCTCGATCCAAGAATAAGTATCTGCTTACAATCATTGATGAATTTTCAAGATTCCCATTTGCCTATCCTTGCCCCAACACGAATTCTTCCACTGTGATAGACTGCCTCGTAGACTTATTTTCGATTTTTGGAACTCCTGCCTACGTTCACACGGACAGAGGGACTTCATTTACATCCCGTGAACTAAAGGATTTCCTACACGCTCGTGGGATAGCTACTTCGATGTCTTCTCCATACAATCCTACAGGAAACGGGCAAATCGAGCGAGAGAACGGAACAATTTGGAGAACTGTTTCCCTCGCACTCAAGCAGCAAGACCGGGATGTATCAGATTGGGAATCAGTACTCCCAGATTCTCTACATAGCATAAGATCCCTTCTATGCACCGCAACTAACGAAACACCCCATGAGAGGATGTTTAAACATAACCGTAGATCCACAAATGGCAACTCTCTACCCTCTTGGCTGGTCCCATCATCCAAAGTATTCATGAAGAAGCATGTGCGAGGCAGCAAGTACGAGCCACTCGTAGAGGAAGTGAAACTCGTGGATGTCAATCCGCAATATGCCAGGGTGCAACTGGACGACGGAAGGGAGATGACCGTGTCCCTGAAACACTTGGCACCTCGTGGAGATCTTCATGACTTAATTACAACTGATGAAAATTCAAACCAAGAAGCTGACTTCGAAAATTCTATCCTTGTTCAACCAGAACATAGCTCTCCTCCACCAGCAAATGCTGATCCTCCTCCACCAGTAAATGCTGATTCTCCTACACCAGCTAATGATGAACCAACCCAGTTTCCCCGGCGTTCAACGAGAGAGCGACGGATGCCCCTACGCTTTGAGGACTACCAACTGAATTCTTAGAGGGTGGAAGAATGTGGTGTGATTCAACTTCAATACTAATCACATGTTTTATTTTCTAGTTCCGATTTCGTATGTTGTAATTTGTGTAGCTATGATCATTTGAGATTAATAAAGCCTTGATTCCAAAAGGTTTATCACAATAGGACTCCTAGCTTCCAACCGACTCCTAGAAATGAGAGAAGGTCCTCTAGATTCCTCTTTTCCCCTACGAGGAGAAAGGGTTGGGGAACGAGAGTACCAAAGATCATACGATGATCGATGGCAGGAAGAGCTTGAGCTGCTCCGATGTCGCCGAGCCCTACGGGGGCTATGACGACGACGGGACCTCCGCGACGAGCGTGAAAAAGGTCTGCGATGTCGGCTTCGCGATCTCGATCGAGATCCAAAAGTCCCCAATTTACTTTCGAGTCCTCTAAATCCCGATGCGATTGCTTCCACGATGTCGTGATTATCTTTATTCATTCTGAAAGATGACGAGAGTCGTAACGGGAATGTAGAGAATTAATTACTTACGTGACAACGGGAAATGTGATTAGAGGCATCAGAAAACCGAGGCCTCAAGGCGTCGGTAACCAAAGCCTCGTCCTAACCTAGGTAAGCGGCTCAATTTTTCGGGAGCCACTCGTCGAATTTCGGGAGAAAATACGAAAAACTAGAATAGTCTTACCTTGTGGGGTGCGGGGTTGCCCTAATTCTAGATAATCCGCTTTCACTTCCACTTTTTCAAGGGAAAAGATAAGGATTTCAAAGTACGAAATTTGGTGTGGAGATGCAGCCATCGACACAAGAAGAACAATGACGATCGGGGTGGTGCGGGGGTCCTAGGTTGGCGGGGGAGGAGGGGAAGTGTGTGTGTCTTCCTCTTCTCTTTAACCCTTTCCCCCCGACGGACGCCTAAAGGCGTCTGGGGAGAAACGTTTTGAGGTCCCTATGGACGGCTTTTGGCGTCTGCCTCCCAATGTTTCCCCCGTCCCTACGGACGCCTTTCGCCGTTTCGTACTTTTTCGTGCTTCTGATGCGATCTGTGGGCATATTCCTGAACTAATCACTTCCATTCCATTATGGTAACAATGTACCTTTCATTTTCACCGTCCTCAACAGATTTCAGGGCAGTAGCGATATTGTGTTGGGCGAGAGAAAGTGAGACAAAGTTGACCTCTCGGTAAGAGCCTTTACTCCCTACAGACGCCTTTTGCTGTATCGTAGTTTTTCGACCTTCTGATGCGATCTGTGTGCTTATTTCTGAACTAATCACTTCCATTCTGTTACCGTTGTGTGGAGGAACATTATACCTTCTATTTTCACTGTCTTCCAACAGACTTCAGGGCAGTAGCGATATTGTGGGGGTCGAGGAAAATGCGATAGAGTGGACTTTCTGCCTCTTACCTATTCATTCTCAGTAATCGTCTTTAATGCACCATTCAATAAGGATTTTTTAAAAAAATCAGGTACACGTGTCTGGAGTGTGTTTAGTCCAATCAGGGTGGGGGATGACTGGAGGAGGGTTCTACATTCAGCCAAATTATTTTGGTATAGTGGAATGCAACATATTTCTGTATAAAAAATATGTAAAACTTACTCAGTATTGAAAAAAACTTATTAAAAATTCGTGGACAATACGGTAATAAGTATCAAACACAAAAATGATTCAATTGAGAAATAATGTTGGGTGAAAGTGGGCGAAAATAAAAGAAGAAGACAACGAGAGTGAGCGGGCGGCAGCTGTGAATTCCTTCGGTAGGGGGTTGACAACTAGGTGGCTCAAGCGCCGGGAGGGTAGGTTGCTGCGGGCAGCTGCCGGGCGGGGAGAAAAGGTTAAAGGTGTGGCCAGAAGCCCTGAGAGAGCGTACTACATTGTGTAACATCGAGTCCTCGGTCCTCGATTAGTCTAGGCGCGCCTTAAATCTATGGCTGGGCGTCTATGGCCCATTTCACACAGGTGACCGAATGCAGTGTGCTCTGAATATCGTCCAAAAATGGTGCTCAGACCAAGGGCTTCATGTTAACCCAGAAAAGACCACCATTGTTCCCTTCACGAACAGAAGGAAACTATCTCTAAAAACTCCCTATCTTCATGAGCAGAGGATTTCGTTCTCCAATGAAGTTAAATATTTGGGGGTTGTGCTAGACCATAAACTCTTGTGGAACAAGCACCTAGAGTATATCCTAAATAAAGGAACACGAGCATTATGGGCTTGTCACAGAATGCTCGGAAAAACATGGGGTCTAACGCCCAAAATGACCTCCTGGTCATACAAAGCAATTGTCAGACCCATGGTCACCTATGCCTCAGTAGTATGGTGGCAAAAAACAAACCAGGCTACATCTATGCTCCAGCTAACCAAACAACAAAGGCAAGCATGCCTTGGTATATCTGGAGCAATGAGTACCACCCCTTCAGAAGCACTAGAGGTTCTTCTTGACCTCACCCCTCTACATATCTTTGTTCAGAGGACAGCCTTCCTGGGGGCTATCAGAATGCTGCACTCGGGAAAACTCAAACTCTCCCCTCGTAAAGGGAGCCACCTGGAAATACTGGACCAAGTCCATACCAATCCAGTGGCCAAGTCAGTCCCTGACATTATGTCAGAGAGAATGAACTTTTACCTACCCTTTAGAGTGATCATCAATGATCGTGAATGCTGGAAAAGAGGCACGCCTCAATATGAACCAGGTTCACTTCTGTGGTACACAGATGGGTCTGTGATGAATGGAAAAGCTGGCCTAGGGATCAAAGGCCCAAATTTCAGCCTTACTAAACCCCTAGGAACAACAGCGACCATTTATCAGGCTGAAACCCATGCCATAGAAATATGCGCACAAGAGATCGCCAAAAAACGACTCAAAGGTGCAAGAATTTACATAATGTCTGATAGCCAGGCAGCCCTAAAGGCCATTGCAGCCTACTCAATAACATCAAGGCTAACCTGGGATTGTCTGAACTCCCTGAAGGCTGCGGCTCGGGGCAATAAGTTAACTTTGCTCTGGGTCCCTGGCCATGAAGGAGTAGATGGCAATGAAGAAGCCGATCGACTCGCTAAGCATGGATCGGAATCCCAATGTTTTGGTCCTGAACCCCTACTCGGGGTTACCAAGAGCTTCATTACTCAACAGGTCCAAAAATGGGAGGATAGCAAGAGAGCTGCGTACTGGCGCAACACTCCAAAGCAGAGGCAAGCCAAGCAGCTAATCACCATCTCCAAAAAAAGAGCAAAACCTCTGCTGTCGCTAAGGAGGAAGGACCTTCGCACCATTGTGGGTCTCCTGACTGGCCATTGCCCCCTGAGATACCATCTCAACAAGATGGGCAAGGCCAGGACAGTTGAATGTCGACTCTGCTGCGAAGGAGTCGAAACAGCAGAACACATCCTCTGTGAGTGTCCTGCTGTAGCATCTACCACATTCCGGCATTTCGGTAAGGGTACTCTTGTCCCGGCCGAAATTGCTCGGGAAACGCCCGAAAAACTTCTTCACTTTGTGAAAGAAGAGGTTTTCAAACGGGCACTTAAGTGAAAAAGGGAATCCGGTCACAATAGATCAAACCTATGGTCTCAGTGACTAAGGGCTTGCCCCGTCCCAGTAAATCAAAAAAAAAAAAAAATGTAATTATGTTGTTTTTCTTCCTGCCTACATCTTCCTACGTTCATTTAATGTAGGTATTTACCTTAATCTAATTTCTCCCTTATCGGGGAAAGTAATACCTAGTCATATCCATGATCTATTGTATTTCCCATCAAGAGAAATTTTTTGAACCTACATACCTACTTACATGTAGATAGGCAATTCAACATGAATGTATCCAACCTCTTCGCTTTATTCAACTAAACCGCCACAGGAAATGAAATAACGTTTCAAGAACCACTGTGCCAGTAGATATCGTCGGGTGATTGCAAAAAGTGACCAAGTGACATTTCGCTAGTTTTCAGGAGAGCCGTCTGAAGTTTACTACTTTTTCCAGTCAGAAAATTAGCATATAAAAAACAGTCTGTAACTTCAAAAACTATTATACCATATTCCTAGGGACCTCTAAATGCTTATTGTACTCGAAATTAATGAATTTTTCACGTCATTTTGTCATAATAGTTCTTTTTCCAGAACATTAGGACTTGGTCATTTTTTCCAGGAAATTTTCAGGAAAACGGTTCACTTGATCATTCCTGCAAATCGGGTCGTATGGTGATTATTCAATAATAATCATCGTGATTTTTTATATTTCGTCAAATTGAAGTCTCATCGAGGCGTGGTTATCGTTATTGGCTAGAAATTACCATAGAAAGCCCTAAAATTCTCGAAATTTTACTTGGTCAGTTTTACCGGGAAACTCTGGCCTCAGAAAAGCACTTGATCAGTGTTTGAGAAAACTTTGTATTTTGAGGAAAAACGGTGGAAAACTCTATCGAAACGATGCTAGTCTGTAGGTTCATAACTTGGGGTGCCAATCTAAGGAGAAAAAAAAATCGACCACAACAACAACAACATGAAATTGAAGTGGAATGAGTGGCTTCTCTTGAGAGTGCAACTTTCAGCCCTCTCGTTTTTTCGTAGAACACTCACCATCGCTGGCTTGAATCCTATCTTAGGTTTTTACTAAACTTTTTACGTCAACATTAAAAAACATATTGTTTTAGTAATGCATGCATTCCAGGGGACGTCCCATTCGATAAGCATTGGGTCAATTAATACCATTTGGTTAGGGGAAAAACGGTTCACTCGGTGTAATTTATTAGGTATTTTAGGCAAGAAATAGTGATCCCCCCCCACCCTTATCCACCATATCATTTCTAGAAGGCATGGGAGCCTCGAATTTGTAGAGCATTTTAAATACCATGATCTACGACACCCAACATGCGAATTCGAATCCCCGCCCCCCTCCGGCAATGGTACCAGTCTGGCACCAAAGCAGTAATACTTCGTAACGTTGAACTTTCGTCTACTTGTTTTGGTAGGCAGTCCCTTGAAGTTCCGTATTCAAGGTGAAACACGAAAAAAACTTTTAAAAACCCATGAAATATGCGGTTTATGGTGCCCTGGCACCATGGTGGCACCACTATTAGTTTCATGGTGGGACAGAGAATAATTCATGAAAATCCGGAGGTATAATGAGAATTTTTTCTCAATTTCAAAGCTTAGATACAATTAGTAGGTAAGCTATAAAGGAACCGAAATATTGAAAAATCGGATATTTTGTGAATATCAACCCTCCACTCACCCCCTCCTCTTGCGAATTTTGATACTCTGGTGAAATAGTGTGCAATTTGGATGATTTATGAGTCGAACAAAAGAAACACTCAAAACGGTTGGGAATAGAGGCTTGGGCAAATTTTACAGGATTATGCCCGCAAACGCATGTTTTTTTGTATTAACCCCCCCTTTACCCCCCTTAAAATTCAAAATTTGAAATTCCGGTGAGTATTGCACAACTAGATAGGTTTCCGCGTCGAATAAAAAAAGAACCAAGAAAATCGGTTGGAAATTGAGGCCTGGGTAGAGTACACAAAATTAGGCCCATTAACGCACGTTTTTTGAGCATTAACCCCCCCCCCCCTCCCTTAAAAAGAAAAATTCGAAATTCTGGCTACGTAGTGCACAACTAGATAGTTTTCCGCGTCGAACAAAAAAAGAACCACGAAAATCGGTTGAAAATTGAGGCCTGGGCAGACGACACAAGATTTTGTCACACACATACACAAACATTCACCTATGGTTTTTTTGTGGATTTGGATTCAGAATGGTCTAAAACGGATTACTGTGTGGTTATTTTTTTTTTCTGTTGAGTGTTGTCCTCCTTCACCCCAGATCGATCGCATAAGGACGCCAAAGTCTTACAGTGGGACGTCCTAATAACTGAAAAAAACTGAGCAGTTGAATGATAGAAATTCGAATATAAAATTTATTGTACAAAAACTTATTTAAAAAAAAGTTTAAGTTCTTTGAGAATCAAGGAAAAATTATTATTTTTTGAAGTTGAATAATTCAATTTTGAAGTTGAACAATGGGGAATTTGCCTCAATTTTAGATTCTGGAATTTCAAGTCAAATCCTATTATAGGGCCCTAGAATAACGTTTAACACTAGGAATAACCAACGGAAAAAAATTACCGTAGGAGAAAATGACTAAACAAGTGAACCTCTGTTACAAAACACCGCGAAAATCGAAGAATATTGTTGACGTCATACGAAAAAAAAAAAAAAAACGACGCGAAAACAACGACAACAGACAGAGTTCTAGCAACGCCACACAAAACGATCCAGTGAAATGGCTACTCGAATAATGTGATTCAAATCTTGAAACTAAATAAGAGAAGATGAAGAATAATAATGCTTGATAAACTAGTAGATAGATTCGTATTGTAAAAAAGTGAGTAATATTGTTTCTTTTGGTCACTTTTATGTCTGGGTTCTTCCTGCCAGTTCGCGGCACACTCTTGTGCGCACTACTCGGAAGGTAAAAGTTCGCGTATGTTCCGCTTCTGTGGTAAGCGCCACAGAACCTCCTTTGAAGTCAGATTGGTGAAATATCCGTCACGTTTCAAACATGGCTGCCTCTTACACATTGCCACCACATTTAAAATTTCCATCTTCCTTAAATTCTCTAAATTTTTTGGATGCGTTTTCGAGCAGCTCACTATGGTTTTTTTCCATAAAAATAAACCCTCATTCGAAAAAAAAAAAAAAAAATGTGAGGCAAATTCCCCATTATTGTAAAATTGGAGCTTTACTCTTCCATGTCTTCGTCATTTTCGGAAAAACTTGGCTCTGGGGCGCGTTCCCTGGTTTTCACTGCTGATGGTAAACCTGCAGCCTGGAATTATTTGATCATGTGGTATTTGATCAACTGTTCCCAGCTTGAAGCCATTGTTTTTCCTAGTTCAAATTTTAAAAATAGTGACTATCTCCCACTTGGTTAGTTTTTCCAGTGAACATATTCACGCACCAAGCATTTGTTTCAACCATAACCTTCGCCTTTCTGGTACTTGGTCACTTTTTCCAAGATCGACTTCTTAGATGGCATCACTTTTCTTCCCTGGAAAAACTGATCGGTTGGCATTTGGTCAATTTTACCGGTATGGAAAACAACTCCTTTTACGTCTTTGCTTGCCCATAAAAAATATCTTCTGGAAAATGGTCAGTTTTTGCAGCACGCATTTACTCATTCCGATGACTAAGTTTTCCCAGGTAATCGTGCTCAAGTGCCACTTGGTCACGATTTGCTACATTTTTCGGCAGTAAAAATTGAATTACCCTCATATTCTTTTAAATAATGAAAATAATCATTTTAAACTCATAGAATTACATAGGCAACGTTATTTTCTATCACCTGACATCAAAACCTCGATTTCGAGAAAATGTCACTTGGTCACTTTTTGCAAGCACCCGACGATATATTGGGATCAGGATAAATTGTAAACTGAACAACAATTTTGGGGTGAACGAAAAAACATTTATTTTTGGTTTTCGGATTAAAAAAGGACCACCTACTATTGATTATTAGTCAATTACAAATGTAAGTAGTTCGTGTCAAAGTTCCAATGGGGTAGTAAAAAGTGCGATTTGGTAACAATCTTGATATTTTGTTCAGGTAAGTACCTACCCAATAAACGCCACCCAATAAATTTACCTTCTTGTTTACGATAAAACCATGTAACATGAGATGTAAACAAACAAGGCAAGAATAATTTTATTACAAGATATGAAATTTATTATAATGGAAGATTAGATTTTTCTCAGATTTATTTACAAAGTACGTAAGTCACACAATAATTTAATAGTATTCTGGAATTAATGATCCTCACTTCAGGAACTGATTCTACGACTAATTTGCAACAACTTTGGTATCTTAACATTTTTTTCCAAACCCTCATCTAAACCGATTTTTTTCAATTTTATTTTTTCGTGTTTTCGATCTTAATTCGTTAAAACGGCTGTAACACCGCCCAGATTATCATCAACAGGGGCGTCGCGTGATAATATTCGTCAGGCAAACAGCTAGGCTGCAAATTATTACACAAAGGTTCATTTTTTCTGTATATATCATGCGCCAGCAAAGAACTCAGCTTTGCCATTGCCACCACCTACCAACCATGTTTTACCTTCATAATCAAGTTTATTTGGAAGAATTAAACGCTCCACACTCTACTGGAAGAAATAAAGAATTCCTTCGTTTAGAAATTTGATCACTGGTTGCTAAGGAAGCAAAACCGAGTACATCCCAAAGAAACGACCAGCGAAAGCATTTTGGTTAACTAAAATTTGAAGGGCGATCACGCCTCTTTTGCGATTCATACTCGTTTTTCTAACTTCTCGTAGGGAGCGAACAGTTTGTCCTACAAAGCTATGGGTAGTCTCATTCGATTCCGAAAATTCAATGGTACAATCTTAAATTTCTGATAAAACAATACCTTCATATCGAGAGTTTTCGAGAGAGGGTGCCTTTGGAAGTTTCAGCCCTTCCGTTTCACCGCTTAGAAGTGACTTACATCAACCAAAAGCTTTGCGGCACAACTAGACCCCAAATGGAGCCCACATACCAAATTTCATCATAATCGGTCCATGATGATTAAGGAAAGATCCGCGGATGGACGGATTTTTTTTTTTATATTCGATTTTCAAAATCTACACGTACTTACCTACCACAAACGTAAACCATCAAATTTGAGGGTGGTCAAACTTTTTTCTTGAAAATAATTAACCAAAAAGGGAGACTCTGAATTTAGACCCAATAAGATGTGAAACCTTCATTCTACAATGTTTTGCAATTATTTCCTACTGTCTATCAAAAAGAAAAACGATTAGGTACAGTGAAGTACAGTAAAATCGGGAACGGGACACCAGTTTTTGCGGCGGCGAAAAAACGAACTGCTTTCCTTCTTTGAGATAATGTGGGTGGATGGATATGTTATGTCTTCATGCGTGAGCTAATTAGTATCCATGGCTCACCTTCCAAGTATTCAAGGTCACGAAACAGTTTTCCTACTGTTTGCAACAGCTGAGAGTGAGGTAGTGGGGGTATAGCAATACTTGACCCCGCGCTGACCCCCCGCCACCCCGCCGATCGTCGCCTCTCACTCTAAACAGTCCCGAAAAATTCATTTTTGCTTCCTCACTACCGAAGGTAGGGAAGCTTTGTATTCGTGAAAGAAGTGAAAAAAAAAAATGTCCTCCAAAATCAAAATTTCCACTTGCTTTTTGCGTTTTAGAGCTTCCCGAACAATTATGGTTCCGTGTCTGTCTGTCTGTCTGTGGTCAATCCTTGTCCCGGGCAAAACTATACTAACCTGTGGTCCGATTTTGATGAAATTTTCAGGGATTGTGCGGGTTAGGTCCTAGACGGTCCCCTATAAATTTCAGCACCTTCGGATCAGCTGAGTGAGCTCCAAGGCCATTTTCTCTCCTGTTGAACGCAGGAAGCTGAAATTTGAGAGGCAGGGTCAATGGAGAATGCTGAAGGTGCCTGAGTGGTCACTGATCAGCTGAGTGAGCTCCAAGGCCATTTCCTCTCCTGTTTTTCGCCAACTGATTCTATACGTCCATGTTACAATGAGTGAGGAAGCTATACTGCCCACCCAACTTGGCAGACGTTTTTTGAACTGCTTGCCTTGCATCCAGCGATGCAAGGAGGACCAGCCCCCGCGCTAGTTCGCTTATCATCCGCAATCATCTACATTACCGACCTCTCCAAGTCTCTGGTGTGTTGCAGGCAAGTATCCAAGGCAAAATACGTACTTTCTTATTCCATTCTCTTATTTAATCTAAATTCCTTGATAATAATGAAATAGTCCCTAAATATTATAGAAGTTTTCCAAAATCAGCTAAATATTACTTACAAAAAATGGAAACATAGGAGAATCTCAACAAAAATTTATTTATTTATTTTGCATATTTGTAGTAAGGCAAACAGTGTTTGCTATGTTTGCCTGGAGGAGACGCCACTGATCATCAAATCAAAATTTGGGAATTCCAATGGGAAGAGCATTAAATTTCCTTCAGCTCAATAAGCAATCAAAATGTTTCACATAAGCAAATTACGTCAAAGTAAAAAAATTTGTGTTTTAACTTTTTTGTTAAGCTACAGTATTTTCAAACAATATTTTTACCCATTCTTAAACGCCCCTTTTCGGAAAAAACATCTGCAATCCAGAAAATATTACGGTATAATCGAACAGTTTTTTAATTGTGAGTGTGAGAAAAGGGAAATACGCCCATTTTTACAAATCAAGATCGAAAACACGAAAAAAATAAAATTGTAAAAAGTTGGTTCATATGCGGGTTTTGGAAAAAATGTTAGGGGACAAAAATTGTTGCAAATGGGGTAGTTGCATGGGTCGGAATTTCGTGTTTTTGAGTTCAGATTCGAATTTAGCGCACTTAAAAACGTATCTGTACCTGTTTTCAGTTAGAAATTCCATTTAGTTTAGCCGTATTTCAATAAAGAAGTACCGTGCTTTTTAGTGTTGGCTCCTCTTACGTCATCCCTAAACGAGAATCTCACGATAGAGTGCATTGAGATCACTGCCATGGAGGACAATTCGAGTCAGAAACATTGAAATATACTTGCAAAATAATGGTGATGATTTAAAAAACTTTGAAATATATTTTCCAAGCTTTACATGTTTGAATTAATCATTTAAATTGAAAGTTTTGAAGCATATTTTGGTTATTTTTCTTGTTGTTGCGTTGGCGCTGAAACCTCGCGTTACTTTTACGGTCATGTTATCACGTTATCAGTGGACACATTTCTGGTGGTGCGGTCTGAGTTTGTACCATAGTTTATACCGGTATTTACCTACCATAATTTATTAGTTGATTGGTTTGGAAAAGATAATGTTCTCTGTAAAGTTTCAAGAAGCTTTTGATAAACGCTTGCATACGAGTCTGCAACACATGTCTTCATTTTTTCCCGCTACCTACCCGATAATCTGCTTTCGAATGTTGTTGACAGTTCTTTTTTCTCAGTTTCTTCCGTAAGTACAGCGGTTTTGGCAGCATATAATTTATGCAAATATTTAGGGCTTTCCAACGAATGGTGAACAATTTTTCTACGAACACGAATGACGAAGATAAAGTTAGGTAGGAACGACTTGGTTGTAAGTAGAAATCATCAGAAAATCAACCGTAACTTTTTTCGTTTATGTGCCAAAGTATTGAAATAAAATGTCAATATGCCAAAAAGGAGAGCCATTGATTAGAGTTTCGAGGTGGCTTCCCTGGAAAATATTCTGTATATCGATATTGGCATGTAGCACGATTTTTACGTCAATAAAAAGTTCGTCAGCGCCGAAATAAGAGGAGCCAAGAATGAAGGTAAGTTGACACTTTTGTAGAAAGTAAAAGATCAGTTGTTTTCTTGAGTGTAGTACTTCTTCATCAAAATGGTTGCAGTAGCTCATTTATTGGAAGTTTCATCGTAGTGTCATTATCCTGTACAACGTAGTACCAATGAGTGTTTGTAACTTGTTAAATAAAAGGATGTTGGTTATGTCCAACTTGGAAGAATCTAGCGAGGTTGTGGCTCGAGTATCACCAGAACACTGCGTTTCTTCACAACCATATAAGGTTTCAGTTACAGTAGAGGGAATGCCAGAAGGAAACGAAATCTTAGATGCAACATGTTTCGATTTCACTGCTAGCTAAATTCAGTATGATAGCACCTCAAACGAACGTAAACAAACAGAGGATTGCTATTAAAGGACCCCCCGGGCAAAGGATCCCTCTGGCACAGTACCCCCAGGTCGATAACCTTGCGTCAGGGTAACAGTGGTGTAGTAGTCTCTTGGCCCCCTTCACACCCGTGACGTAGCCCCCACCCTGCAGCGTCCAAGCTGTGTGTAGGTTTTCCCGCCTGAATCCGAGAATCCCGTTCTTTGAAAAAATCTCTAAATTTTTAGGAAGCGTTTCTGGGAGTTTTATTTGCAGATTCGTACTTCAATAGAGATTCTCTACACAGAAAAAATACAAAAAAATATCATGCAACTACCCCATTAGCCGTAGAATCAGTCCCTGAAGTTTGGATAGATAATTTTCACACCCAGTCTATGTTTTACCGTTTCTGTCTCTTCAGCTTTTTCCATTTCCTCCTTTATTCCAGTTCAGAATGAGATGAAGGGAAATAACCACTTATTTAGTTTTTTAAATTTTTAAAAAAGTTTGAAAAAAAAAAACAAAAACATTATTATACTACCATGGTCATCTCGCTCCACGCGTATCAAGTACTTTGTACAAGCACGCGTAGAGTATCTGTATTAAGTACTTTGTACTGTTACGTGCTGTGTACTGATAGTTGAACTGTATTAAGGAATTAGGGAGAAAACTGTTAGAGATTTAGAGACGGTCGGACTGCTACCTACAATCAACCTATCGAGCATTACCAAAGTCCCTTATGTCTGAATAATAAATAGAAAATGAACATAACAATAAAACGTTAAAATGTCGAAATATTTAATGATAAAAAACATTCAACATTCTCTGTTTAAAGCGTTGCGCATTTGCAAAGGGCTTCCATGGTTCACAAGTTCATGGTTGATTCACAAAATTATCTCTTTTTAGACTTGACTGAAGTCTCTTTATGTGTGAATAATAAATAAAACAGGTACATAACAATAAAACGTTACAAGGTCAAAATACTTAAAAATAAACAAAACATTTACATTCTCTGTTTAAGGAGCAGGGGCGTTGCGAGTTTGCAGAGGACTTCCGCGGTTCACAGGTTCGTGGTTGTCAGATGTCAATCCTTTGGACTTTGAGGAGTTTGGCGCGGTTCCCACATTCTCCTTGTCTTTGGTGTCTTTCTTCGCTTTCGGATTCAACAAACTCGCGCGCAATTTTGCGTTCTCAGCGAGTAGCTTCTGGTTCTCCTGAAGATAGAAAAGTACAATTGTAGATATAGACAATAACAAAAGATAGGTATTGTTCCCAAGTGAAGAGTACAGTGGAAGAATAAATAGGTGGGTCACAAACCAAACCACAAGAAGATGGTCAAACCTAGGAGGACATGCTCTAAGTAAGCGCATGGTGGCCAAACCTAACCCCAGCGCCTCTGAAGAGCTGCTGCGGCTAAGCCGCAGGGAAGTCAGGCTAGTGGTTGGTCTGGTAACAGGCTTCATCCCACTCCGATTCCACCTTAATCGCATTGGGGTGACGCAAGATACAACCCTATGCAGGCTATGTGGTGAGGCTGAAGAAAAGGACTCCCACATAATTTTTGATTGCCAAGCTCCATCAACCCGCAGGTTCCAACTCTTTGGGTCACCCACACCCATGGAGGCATTCCCCTGCACTAACCTAGCCAAACCACTACTGGCCCTTACTAAAGGGCTGGGACTGTTTGACTAGACAATAGAATCTGCGGAGAAGCACAACAAGCCACCAGGCTTCAGTGCTTTTGGGCTCCCCTCACCCTGATCCGCAGATTCAGGTACAATCTACAATCTACAGGGGAAGAATGATACATGTCCATAAAACCTGATTTCGAGAAAAACCATTTTTAAGGTTTCAAAACGTTTTGAGGCAAGGGTATGATCAAAATTCAAAAAATAAAAATACGAGCATGCTTTAATACTCTTATTGAACTGTATTACAGAATGGAAAATTAAAAATAACTATCTGTTTTACTGAAAAAATAAGAAATGAACGGAAGGTACGGACAGCAACCATTGTTTCCTACATTTTGTCACCAATGATCACTTCATCACTGATCACGTCCTCTTCGCCTTCCTTGTCGTACTCTCTTTTCTTCTTTTTCTTGTTCTTCGGCTCTTTCCTTTTTGGTTCTTCAATATTCTTAAGGTTTGAATAGAATTGCTGGGATGCTGGTTTCTTGAAAAAAAAATTGTTTAAGAAACTGCAAATCTCCGTATTTCGCTGCTTGTATGGGAAGCTAGGTGTTGTAAATCTTCTTCTTGAGGATGATTGGCTGTTTTTGGGGGACTTTTTGCTTCCGAGTCTACCAAGGTAGCGGAATCTTTGTTTTCACTTTTCAAAATTGAAAAAAAAAGTTTGCCTAAAACAAAATTTCCCCTGGAGTTTTACGTTTTATACCTTTCTGAACAATTTTGGTTCCGTGTCTGTCTGTCTGTGTGTCATGAATTCCTTGTCACATCCATAACTTCTACAATTCTCGTCCGATTTCGATGAAATTTTCAGGAATTGTGCAGGTTGGTGTGTAGATGGTCCCGTATGAAAATCATCACCACCGGACTGATAGTAGCCGCTGCGCATGTGCAAACGTGAAATTCTTGCCACACCCATAACTTCTATGTTTTCCAACCGATTTCGATGAAATTTTCAAGAATTATGCGAATTGGCTTGTAGATAGTCCCCTATGAGAATTATAATCTCCAGACTGATAGTAGCCGCTGCGCATGCGCAAACGTGAATTCCTTATAACAGCCATAACTTCTATATATTTTCCAACAATATTCAGAGATTGTGCAGATTGATTGTTGTGATAGTGGAAGGTACTTAATTATGATTGATGTTTTGAAATTAACTACTATGCATCGGGTCATCTACACAATCGGGTTATGGATACGAGGAAGCTATGTGCCACACCCACTTGCAGACGTTTTCTTCTTTTTTTGTCCCTGTGAAGGCTTGGCTGAAGAAACTCGTTGGAAATGGTTTCTGTCAGTGATGAAAGTTGAAGTTTCCAAAATCAGTTTTTTTTACGGAAACGTTTGGTATTTCTTTGTTTATATGGATAATCTTAATAGGCCGAGTAGGGAATGGACATTTCATAATGTAAAACGCCGCTAGGTGCTCAGTCCAGTTGGAAAATTCCATGGGCTTAGTGTTGGGAGGGAGCGCGGGACAAGAACCATTCTTTCCCTGGCGCGCGAGATGGAACCACTTTTCCCCAGTACGGCAAACCTTCTCCATGTAATATCGTCGGAAAAGAACACTTTTCCCCTGTGACAATATTACAAGTTGGTAGCCACGTTGAATAGGCAACCCGTGGCGGTCATATCTCATTTTTCGTAAAAAGTGGACAAAAACCATTTTTTCCCTGAACTCTTCAAGTATGAATGGTCTCACAATGCCATTGCTTGCAGTAAAATAATAATATTAGATATGGAGGGATCATTTCCTAGATGAATAGAATAAGAACCTGTTGTCCGGAGTTTTTCTAATAATGTATTTGTAATGACTCACACTTGTAAATACGTAGTTCTCAAATAAAGGTCGAGGGAAACCCTGAGTGACTCACACCATGCAAGGTGGGTAAGGTGAGGTACGGGGAACAGTGACATCATTTGACGTCACCTTTTCCCACCCTCCTCTTACCTTGTCAAGTCCATATAAAAGGAGGACTCAGGGCTTCCCCTTCATGCACTCGTCTTCGAAAACTCGACTTGTTTATTTCTCGATCTACCTCGCCTCATCTCTGAAGCCCACAGTTCATTAGAGGGTCTCAGTATGCGATAAAGCTCATCGCGCCGGCTTCTGCTCCCATTTACCCTAGTCGTCGTCTACCTCCAACTAAGTATAGGTAAATGTGGTGCATCCCCCGGGTCGGCGAGCAATCGCGCCTAGGAATGTATCCGAGCTGGCGATCTTAACACTCTTGCACATGGTCTGCGGTTACCCGCGCCGGGCATCGAGTGTTGTCCCGTCCTTTGTCTTCGTTGAGTAGGAACCAATCAAATCGACCAACCGAAGGAAGCCGATCGCCTTCACGCTCCGACACGCAGTCATAACAGTATTATTTTCCAATCACCAACTGCCTACTGGTATCTGTGAACAGGTGTCTTTGGCGGATCATGAAGATCTGGCGGCCTGAAACTATTCGGAATGGGGAGCTCTGATAACTGACAGAGCAGGAGCTATCGTGAAAGGAGTGCTAGATTGTAATCCCCACGGGGAAGGATGGCTGAAAAAGTCCTTAGAAGATCTTAGAGAAAGAGGCACAATGTGCAGGCAAAATGTGGAGAGGAGTGAAGAGACAGGGATGGATTGAGAAATTCGTGGAGCCCCTTTCCTTTTGCTCCTCTAGGAGTCGCATGAATTAGAATGTAATAAGATTTATTATCGTCGTTGGTCGGGTGGATACAAACACCAGGACGGTATGAGCCAGACAGCAGAACTATAAAGGCGTTCAGTTAAACGCGTCTTGAACAACTTTAGGTGAAAGTGGGCCTTGGGATAAGATAGTCTAACAGAGATGATTTACAACGAGAGTGTCAGAGATATAATAAGTGGCACCCAACATCAGGGTCTTAGCTGGAACATTGTCATGAAGCAAGAAAAGTGACACGGAGTTACTGGAGTTGGGCATCTCAGCAGATGTACTCCGCGGTACCACTTGGCTCAAACCTAAACTTAACTGGTGGTCGTTCGACAAGGGCTTTTCATCCTCATCTCTCCTACCCTCGGACATTACGATTTTTAGGGGGGGGGGGTGTCGACCGGTGAGACCCTGTATATCTAACTAACTGAAGTTATGATTCATGTCCCCCAGATTTTCTTTTTTATTTTATAGGTAGGTATTTTATTTTAAACAATTAACCCCCACGAGGGGCCAAAGATTTTCGTGATCCATTGAAGAAATTGTTAATCAATCTTCATCATCAGCTTCACCCATTTCCACTATACTTCACTCCTGGCCAAGTTAGAAATGCAATAATTCGTTCTCCCACAAAAAGTGCAGTATGTTGTAACAAGATCGTGGAGCCCCTTCAGAAAATTTTGAAACGGAAAGCCCTTGTCTTCTTGAAACCGGTTTATAACGCCACAATACGCTTGGGTTATTCTCCTTCCACCTTGAAGTATGCCATTATAACCATGATTCACAAACAAGGAAAAAATAGAAATGATCCTCACAGCTACAGACCCAAAAGTCTGTTACCACTATTCAATGAAATATAGGAACGCCTGCTACTCCCCTCACTTGATCTCTCATTTCGAGCCAATGGGGTATTTCAGTCAATTTTTTCAATTTTTTTTTTCAAAAGAGTATGGCTCAGGAATAACGGTAATCGGGTCTGTTCGTCGAGAAAATGTTTTTAAAGAATCAGAGAAGCTAAGGAAAGTTGAAGATTTGAATGGTGTGATGTAGCTAGCCAATCGTGATGTAGCTAGCCAACTGTCTTTGAAAAAAGTATCCACGCACAGAAACCCTTGGAGGACCTCTTGGATACTACAAAACACTACTCTCACACGCGCGCAGATACTAGGTTTGTTCCAGCAAGGCAACCGTGGTCGACCGCAGTCGACCGGCGCATGCGCATTACGACTAACCACTGTTCCAGCACGACAATCTGCCCAACTTTGCGGTTGAACCACTGTTCCAGCAACTCGACCGCGGTCGACCCAAACCCGACTGCTTTGAGGAGTGCGGTCGCGAGCGATCAAGATTGGAAACCTCACACTAAGAGAAACCTCTACCTTAACCTTCTCATTTCAAAACGAGCTCCGCAGTGGAAGGACCTCCCAAGGTGTTTTGGTTGAGAGTTTATAGTCATCAGAGATAGGTACAGTAGACAGTAGATGTGTAGACAGTAATGGATTTTTTCACCCTCCTGTTGGAAGAACTTTTTTCAGAAACGTGTGAAGCTTCAACCCAATGTCCTCAAATTTCTTGCTCTCACAAAGGAAACCTTGAAATCTCTTTACGCCCTCGTGAAGATAAATTTGCATTAAAATTGTGACTTTTCTATAACATCATACCTATACAGGGTGTCTACCATTTGGATGGACCAAACTTCAAGGATCGATTGTACAAGTAATTTGCTACAAAAAATGTCTCCCGGCAATTTTTTCTTAACTCACTCAAAATGCCTTTTTTTCACTTCGAAGTTTTTTTCGCGTTTTCGACTTTACGTCATTAAAATTGCCATAATTCCTGTTATTTACCAAATAAATTCAAATTTAAGGATATCGTTGGGAAGAGCGTTAAATTTCCAAGCTACCTAGTGTAAAACCGAAATCTTTTAGCAATAAACCATCTCTAAAAAATCAAGTCAAAAAGCAAACTTCAATTTTTTTCGAAATATGACTCTTTTCAAATTGAAGTTTTCACTTCCATTTCGATGGGCGCTCTTCAGAAAAAATATGCTTAAATTGTCAGCTTTCCAACGGTATATCAAGTTTTCTTTTTTAAATTCAAATTGGAAGAGTAAATCAAGTTTGAATGTAAGAAAACGTGTTTTACAAAAAATCGCGGTGTATGGTCACTCTCGATCTCAAGATGACTTGACGAGTTTAGTATCATTTCCTATGTAATTTTTCACGCTGAATCCAATGGTGATACTTCCGAATAATTTTGAGTGCTAGAAAGTGGATTTTTCGAATGAAACCTTCGTTTTTCGTACATAAAATACCTACGCATTATTCGTAGATATGGTAGTGAGGATGAAGTAAAACCTTTCTATTCAATAAAAACATCAATCAGCTAGAAATTTGATGTTTTTATTGAGTAGAAAGGTGTTACTCTTCTACTTTGCTTGCTTTGGATCTGTACAATATTTTTTGCCATCCTCATCAAAGAAACAGTTTTTAGGAATTTTAAATGACTACAGCAATGAGAAAAGGTATTTTATTCATTATGCATACTATGCGACGATAAGCAAGTATGGAAACCTCAAGTCACACATACTCAGAAGTAACGCGATTTTCGACCAACTAGCTGTTGAGTGTTCCAGCAGTGGTTGAACCACGGTGATTGTCACACAACCGCGATCTATAAGGCTGTGGTTTTTGGGCTAACCGCGGTCGACCGCGGTTGGCCCTGCTGGAACAAACCTACTATAAAATGATACCACATGTTATAGTATCATTGGGCTTAAAGTTGTAGTATATAGGTTTTCAAGGGTGCTGAATTCAAATTTGAGGTCAAAAACCTGAATTTCCGACCCACCAGAATCCCCCATTCTCCCAACATCTCTGTTTGGATTTAGAAGCCAGTACTCATGTATACACCAGCTGCATAGAACGGTTGACTTTATATTGAAATCCGGCATCCCATCTAATAATTATAGGCCACCTCGCTGATGGTGTGGCCGCCCAATCTAAAGGAACACCCGAATCGGCAACTACAGAACTACATCATTCGCGGAAGAGGTGGGTCACTGGTATGAAAAGTGGAAAATCAAATTAAACCCCAGAAAAAAAAACAAGTGGGTGTGGCACATAGCTTCCTCTTATCCATAACCCGATTATCTAGATGATCCGATGCATAGTAGTTGATATCAAAAACCAATCTCTAAGTACGTTTCACTACCCTCATAGGGGACCATCTACAGGCTAATCTGGACAATCCTAGAAAATTTCATCAAATTCAGATGAAAAATGTAAATGTTATGGCTGTTACAAGGATTTTACGTATGCGCATGCGCAGAGGCTTCTATAAATGGGGTATTTCGGTGGGTCGGAAATTCAGGTTTTTGACCTCAAATTTGGATTCAGCACCCTTGAAAACCAATATACTACAACTTTAAGCCCAATGATACTATAACATGTGGTAGAAAAATTAATTAAAGAGATCACACGTTTGAAAAAGGCGGACCGCTATAAATGCACACACACTAGACACTAGGCAAGGACTACACCGCGCGCGTGTGTGAGTAATATTTTATAGTATCCAAGAGGCCCTCCAAGGGTTTCTGTGCATGGATACTTTTTTCAAAGACAGTTAGCTAGCTACGTCACACCATTCAAATCTTCAACTTTCCTTAGCTTCTCTGATTTTTTAAAAACATTTTCTCGACGAACAGACCCAATTACCGTTATTCCTAAGCCAAACTCTTTTGAAAAAAAAAATTGACTGAAATACGCCATTTTAAGGCCTTGATTTTTATTGGGGACCATTTACAACCTAATCCGCGTAATCCCTAAAAATGTCATCGAAATCGGGTAGAAAATGTGGAAGTTATGGCTGTTACGAGTGAAAATTTTGATTTTGGAGAACTTTTTTTTTTGGTCCTTGAAATGTGAAAACAAACCCACTACCTTGGTAGACTCGGAAGCAAAATTAAGATTCACGCAAAAGAGAATTGTTCAACTGCATGACATCACACAGCAGGGTGAAATTGTTCCCCAGCAAGACCCAGTTCGTTATTTGGGTCTAGAATTGACAGGGAAGCGATCTGGGAGGGGCATATCAAAAGTTTTATCCAGAAAGTGAGATTTCGACTGAAGCAATTGAATTTTTAGCTTAATAACAAATCTCCTCTCCCTCGGCACCTTCAACGTCAAATCTACCTAACGGTAATGAGAACAACTTAGATGTTCGGCTGCGAACTATGGGAATCTGCCTCCCAATCGCAAGTCCAGAAGGTGCAGACAGTCCAAAGGCTGCTAACTAATGCATCATGGTATGAAAGAAATTCCACGCTCCATACTGATTTGAGTATAACCTACATCCTATATATACGAAGTTACTGCCGAAGCCTGTAAAAGATTGCTCAGCAACATGATGGATCATGTCCATACCCGTTAGTGAGATTTCCACGTATCCCACCACCACCCCCAACTCATCTGAGACTAAAAACGCTGCAAATTATTACACAATGGTTTATTATTTTTCTATATAGATCACTCGTCTGCAAAGCCACCAACCATCCAACATGAAGAAAAACATCGATCGCATTTCGGTCAGCTATAATTTGAACGGAGATTAGGCCTCTTTTGCGTTTCACACTCGTGTTTCTGATTTATCGTACATCCAACCCTTAAAATCTCGCAGGGAGCGAACGGTTTGTCCTACAGGGCTCCGCGTGGTCTCAAAAATTTCTATGCTATCTTAAATTGGTGGAAAAACAATACCTTTATATCAAAATTTTTTGAGTTAGAGCGTTTTCAAAATTTTAAAATTCATTTTTGAACCCTTAGAAGTGACCTACATCAACCAAAATCTTCGGGGCACAAGTAGACCCCAAATGGAGCCTACACACCAAATTTCATCAAAATCGGTCAATGCTAAGTGAGGAAAGTGCCGCGGGCGGCCAAATTTTTATTCGATTTTTGGATTCTACGTACCTTGAAACGTAAACCAACAAATTTTGAGGGGGTGTTAATACATTTTTTTCTTGGTCGATTCCAAAGGTTCATTATTGAAAATAATAAACCAAAAGGAAGCGGCAATCCAACTTAATGTTAGGTATAAAACTAATGAACATAAACAACATGATGCGTGCATAAGAGCTAAGACTTCCCATTACACAGTTGGGATGTTTTCGAAAAGAAAAGTAAAACGATCAAGAGAAAGTACCTATCTTAAATTTTTAGAACAGGGGAGCATAGAAACGTGAAGAGAGAAGTTTCAAATTATAGCCGCTAGGCAGCGCCAGGTACCAACGCAATCAAGTGCCAGTAGAGTAGGATAGACGCTTCGACGGCATCACTAAATTAATTCCAATATCATTAAAAAAAGAAGATTTGATCACAAAAGTCTCATTTAAAACCCACCTAGTACCTACTTGAAAGGAAAATAAATATTTTTCCGAAAGTTTTTCTTTTATTTTGTTGCATAGTGTAGTTTCACTCATGCTCTCCTCATAAAATCTACAGTAATAATTCGCATGCTTACCAAATTCTGACTACTGGACGTAACAAGATACTACAATGTTGAAGATAAAATGAATCAAAAAAACTACAATAAGATTGGATACTACTTATCCTTCACAAAATCATGATCAAAAACGTCTCTTTGATTGAACATAATCTTCTCTATATCCCACTTTCTGAAATAACTAAGATTCCGGGCCCGCAGGGCAACTGCATGGACAATTTTATTAGGTAGATGTCTATGGATTTGCAATTATATTTCTACGAGTATTCTGAGGATGATACAAATTTATTAAACATTTATTTACCGTGTGATCATCAAAATTCGAAACTTAAATTTACGTTTTCATACTTATACTTGTTTAAATACTGTCATAACTTTCCCATAACCCCAAAGCTAACTCAAAGTTATAAATATTGTCAGTCGGAGGTATTATTATTCTGAATTCATCCCGATGCTCATTATTAACCAACGCATTCCTCTAGGTTGCAATGTACAAGTGCAATAAATACCCCGGTGAGTTCCGCCAAGGCGAGAGTTAGTTGTTTCATAAGTTTTCTGATTTTTCTAAAGAATCTCATCAGCTTCCCGATTTTCTTTGGACAAACACCAGACAGCGAGATCTCGCTCGGAAGACCCTGCATTCACCAGTCAACAAGTGTCAGAACAGAAAACAACAGTAAGAGAAAGCAAACTATAGGTAAGTTCAAAATGAGCCACTCAGTTGGTAACAAGGTGGAGCGCATAACACAGATGGATTACAAAATGGAACCAAACAAATTATTGAAAAAATTACAAAACTTTTCAATTTTTCCTATTAGTAGGTATTAGAAATTTAAATTTATATGGTCTTGGACAGCCTTCACTCTGAAAACACTGAAGAAGCCTACTTCGAGAAACTTTTCCCGTTTCCCCGTCGTCCTAAAGACACTCCACGGCTGCGCTCTGGCGGCATTTTTTCAAAAGTTGTCGGATCGGAATATCCCAATTTTGGTTCATTATTTTCAATAATGAACCTTTGGAATCGTGCAAGAAAACAAATTAGCCCAACGTCAAAATTTGACAGCTTGCGTTCTTTATAAACAAAGAACATCTTCATAGGATCCCTAGAAAACGGTACTTGTCTAGGACTTGAATCCACGTGATTATCAAGGCAGACAGGTTTCCCGGGCGCCTCATCTCAGTGAGAGGCGATTTTAACTGGCCAGAACTGGTCTTCCTAACTGCATTCAGAGCACTGGGCTGAAAGCTGAATCTGGGAGCCTGAGAAGCGTTCTGATTGGTGGAGCTCCAGGACGTAGTTAAAGATGAGTGGAACAGATCGCGTTCACGATCGTTTGTTCCCAACCTCATCACAAGTCACCTTGTTTATCACAATGTGACATAAATATGTCATATTTTTCTCCTAGGTGCGTTACCGGCCGCATCTTTGATAACATTTAGTTATATTCGCGATATGTACGAAAATATCGAGCAATTTTCAATATTACACTGGGTTTCAAACGTTTCTATGGGTGGCAGTTTTCGATTGAACATTTGAACTACTTGCGATAGGGACAACAACAATTGTAAGGGCAATTTGGAAAATACCTTTCGCCTCGATTGAATTTTCTAAGTAATTCTTGCAAATCTAAATGATGATGAAACGAAAAGTTTTAAATTTCTGGTCAATCGAAAGGATTTGAAAAGAAGTAGGGATGGGTATCGTTATAAAAGTATCGATAAAAAATATCGATATCTATCCGTATCGTATCGTATACGAAATCTATGTATCGTATCCGAGTATCGATATCCCAAGTATCATTGGGCATGAGTATCGATATTTTAAAATATCGAGTATCGATACTTTAGTGTCACAAACTATCTATATCATCCAATGGGGGGTGCGCCTTGATTTTTTTTAGATTTTTAATCGAAAGTGGACTACATCCTGAGAATTTTGGCACCAACCGCGACCTTCTAGCGTGAGTAGATCTGTTTCTAAGATTTTTCGATGTTTCGACCGTTTATGACGTCACGCGCCCCTCTCGCCTGGGCGGGACCCCCCAGCCCACTGTGACGTCATAAACGGTCGAAAATTTAAAAATTCATAGGAAAAGATTTACACACGCTAGAAGGTCGCGGTTGGTATCAAAATTCTCAGAATGAGGTCTACCTTAGATTAAAAATAACAATAAACAGTTTTTCCCACCCAGGCGCACACCCTATTGTCTCAAGAAAAATAATAATTTCAACAACTTTTATTCATTTTTCACTATTAAGAGTCCAAGCAGAGTGATTTTTTCCTTGATTTATTATTTGTGCAACCAAAGAGTAATGACCCAAAAGCCTCCCTTATCTTCTTCATTTGTTAGCCATTATGTTGAATTTTCTGCGAGAACAGTATCGATATTCGATATTTGGAAATATCCGATCCAAAGTATCGATATCCAAAAATATCGGATAGTGCAGTATCGATACTAAAATATGAAGTATCGATATTCGATATTTGGAAATATCCGATCCAAAGTATCGATATCCAAAAATATCGGATAGTGCAGTATCGATACTAAAATATGAAGTATCGGTACGAAAGTATCAATATTTGGAAATATCGAGTATCGATACCCATCCCTAAAAAGAAGCGGTATGAAGAGTGTGGCCTCCCCCCCCCCCACCACTTCAGTGTCCGTAGTAGTTCTTTAGATGAAAGTAGATGGCGCAACTGAGGCAGCCTCAAAAATGCTTGCACGCCATTTTAACATTAGCTTTCTCCTCTGTTAACTTGTCTCCAGTACTCAGTGATTCCGAGTGAGGGCTCCCATTTGAGATACGCTGTTCAAAACAACATAAATTTAAATTTTCAATACCAACATGTAAGGAAAAACAATTTAAATGATTACAAAACGGTTTATTATTTTTCTGTAAAGATCACCCATCTGCGAAGAGCACAGCTTTTCCACTATCAGTACCTACCAACCATATTATTGTACAGGGGTAACAATCAAGTTTACTTTGACGAAAAGTTTCTACCAGCTAAATTCTACAGTTGCCTTAAATGAGGAATTTCACTGAATTCTGTTTGCATTTTTCCTGAATAGTTAATGGTGTAGGATAGATGAAAATGGGGTTGATTTCGGAAAATAAGTCTCCTGTTATTTTTGGGAGACAATCAAAATTTATGATTTCAAAAAATAACCGGGAAAACGGACCTCTTCAATGTGAAGCGGGAACGCTCGCTGATTGGCTGTTCGGATCGCCATCTCCTCCCAGTGTTGCCAGTTGGTACGACGAACTTGTGTTATCTAAGAGGAAGGTTATCAAACAAAATCAGGGGAAACCTAATTTTCCCCATCTTGCTTTTTCTATTTTTTTCTTCAGTTTTTCGATTTTACTTTACTGGTTTTGTGAAATGTTGCATCTGGAGACTATAGATTTCTCGATCTCAGCGCTTCAAGCGGCCATAAATGAACTATTCCAGAATGACGTCATCCTCCCGGTTTTTTTAAACGTTCATATTTTCTACACTGTTTTGTTTATTCGTAAATTAGGAAGTACGGGCTGAAAGTTTGCCATAGGGGGTTTTTCGAGGTGCTGAATCCGATTTTGGGGTCAAAAATAGGAAATTCCGACATGGTGAAATTCCTCATTGATTTGATTCTTGGTTGTTCAGTAAGCACAATTGGGTAACTTGAAATTCTATTAGAACAATCGAAAAAAGATCGCATTTGACCAGCTGAAATTTTAATCACTTCTGTAAGCAAACGTTCACGTGCAATTCACACTCGTGAATAATTAAACAACCTATGGGCACATCAAGACCTCAAATGGACACGATATATATCAAATTTCATGTAAATCTGTCTACGAGAACTAGGCCAAGTGTAGGGACAATTTTTAATTTGATTTTTGAATCCTACGTACCTCGAAACTTAGAACAATACATTTGGAGGAAGGGGAGGGGGGAATAAAAATAAGTTCTTGCTCTATTTTCAAAATTGAAAACAATAAACCAAAAATAAAAAGTTTGGTTATTTTTCATTAATTTTTGTTTTTTCCAATTTTTTCGTTGTTCCCAATTAGTGCAATCCATCTGTCTTTTGCGCTCATGTACTATGGAAAACCTCTTTTACTGGAAGCACACGAGCGAACATGAATTTCAAACAACATAGATTTCTCACAACCTGACCTCCATCCAATTTGAAGGGAAGTCAGGGGCGGACCTAGTAACCCCATGCATTTTGTAGAGCATGCCTGACCGAGTACGAAGAGTACGTACTTTGCAGAACAAGCACCCAAACAAACTTTAAAAAAAAATAGATTTTGGACAAAATTAATCATGACTTTAAAAGACTAATTCATTCTTCACTTTTACTTTAAAATTAAAAAAAAAACATTCTGTCGTGAACTACATTTTACCACGTCACATCGAAAATTTGAAAAGTATCAGACTTACCTTTTTCAGTGCTTCCCTGGATTGCACGAGAGTCTCGATTTGCCGAATCTTCTGAAGGTGGTTTCTATGGCCGAGGGCCTTGGCGTATTCCACCGTCACCGCTTCTAGCTCTTTCTCTGTTTTCTGGGACTTGGCCAGGATCTCAGCACGCTCCCTTTCAAACTGAGAGAGCTGATCACGGAACGGTTCGATCATATTCTCCAAGCTCCTGTTGAAATAAATGAGAGGTTCAAGCAGGTAGGACATGAGGAGGGAGAGATACAACTGTCCAGACGTTGAGAGAGAAAAAATCCAGGGGTTTCAAAAAAACAATGCATTCTAAGCAAAAAGCCCGTTTATCAAATTTCGAAGATTTTCGAGTTCTTGCAGAAACGAAATCACAGGGAGCCGCTTCTCCGCCTTATGATTAAGCCAAAAACCCTCAACAAAAAACGCTAAGGAAGATAGGTGCATCTCAAAAAGCAGTATCTTTTAAGATATGCCTTCTTTGCCAGGAGAGTCTCAATCCAGCACCCAGGATGTACAAGTACAAGTCCCTAGTATATTTATAACTAGAAAGAAAATTTCAAATATTCGAGATAATATGCCTTTCTTGCTTAGGACGGCAGTATAGATCAAATGGATTTTTTCACCCACGCGATTCCTCACTATCGTATTTTTCACCGCTTTCCGAAAAAAATACCTACCTGCTCACCAGAAAATTAGCGTAAATCATCTGAAATTCGAAACAGAAAAGCAAAAAGGAAACAACAATCGGGTTCGAAATCGAGTTCCTGCCTAGTTTCAGGAAAGTGATGAGAACGTGATTGTAAATTGTTAGAATGAGGAATTTCACCGAATTCTGTTTGTTTTTTTCCTTAATAGTTAATGGTGTGGGATAGATGAAAATCGGGATGATTTCGGAAAGTAAGTCTTCTCTTATTTTTGGGAGACAGTCAAAATTTTTAATTTCAAAACTAACCGGGGAAACGGACGTGAAGCGGGAACGCTCGCTGATTGGGCTGTTCGGATCGCCATCTCCTCCCAGTGTTGCCCATTGGGACAACGAAATCGTGTTTTCTGAGAGAAAAGTTATCAAACAAAAACAAAGGAAACCTAATTTTCCCCATATTGTTTTTTCTATTTTTTTCTTCAGTTTTTCGATTTCAAACTTTACTGTTTCATGAAATTTTGCATCTGGGGACTATGGATTTCTCGATCTCAGCGCTTCAAGCGGCGGTAAACGAACTATTCCAGGATGACGTCATTTTCCCGGTTTTTTTTAAACATTCGTATTTTCTACACTGTTTTGTTGATTCGTAAATTAGGAAGTTCGGGCTGAAAGTTTGCCTTAGGAGGTTTTTCGAGGTGCTGAATCCGATTTTGGGGTAAAAAATAGGAAATTCCGACATGGTGAAATTCCTCATTACCAAACAAACAAAAAATGCGACAAACATCGTGTTTTGACTATTTTTCAGCATGAAAACTATAGAAAACAAAGCAGAATGATAATGAGTTCTTCGTGTCTGCATGAGGTACAAAAATACTCCAAGTCTAGCTATTCATTCAAACATTCTGAACTAGTTGAAGAACAAGACTGTAAACTACTTGTTTCTGGCCTCCAAAATTAATTGAGCTCCCTCAAAAAACATATTAGAAGGTATAGGTACAGGTATAGAACAATTGTCGAATATCCTTCAACAGGCACCACTCGCTGAGATGCGAGAACAATAAAAATGTGTTTAGAATAGCGTATAAAAACTGTCTTTCAATTTCTAAATAACCTGACAAGTACCTGATCTTGGCGAGCTCCTCTTCCAATCGGGCCTCTAACTGAGAACATTTGGTTTCTGCTTCATTGTTTCGACACTCGAGATCAGCAAGCCTGGCAGTTTGACTGGTCAGTTGCATCGAGACTCTAAACAAGAGGAAATTTCGAATTAATATAAAATATTGTGTCTATTGATGCTAATGTTGATTCAGATAATTGGAACGGTAGGCATCTACAAATTAAGTATGGTCGGAAGTCAATCCAAAAGCAGTCCAAGCTGAAATTCAATATTGATTTCAAAATTTGCTCCCACGTTAGGGATGGGACATCGAACGGAAAACATCGATATCGGTAACATCGTAAGGTAAAACGTCGATATTTTTCGCAAGCGGGAAATATTCTCACTTGTCAACGAAATAGAGAAAATCATCGGAGAAAACCTGAAGAAGCTGCCCTTCCTCCATTCATTCTAGAAGAGGAAGTTTTCTTCTAACGTATTTTTTTTTGTTACTGGATAACTTACTCCATTATATTTTTTTTATTCGTGATACGTTTGTCCACTTTTGTATACTTCTTCTGGTTAATTATTTTCAATAATGAACCTTTGGAATCGACCAAGAATTTTTTTTAACCTCCCCTCAAAATTTGTTGGTTTACGTTTCAAGGTAAGTAGAATCCAAAAATCGAATAAAAATTTGCCCGTCCGCGGCACTTTTCTTACCAACACTGGACCGATTTGGTTCAAATTTGGTATGTGGGCTCCATTTGGGGTCTAGTTGTGCCCCAAAGCTTTTGGTTAATTTAGGTCACTTCTAAGGGTTGAAAAATAATGGTTGAAAATTAGAAAACGCCCTAACTCAAACGGGTATTGTTTTCCATCAATTCAAGATAGTATTAAATTTTTAGAATTTTTAGAGACCACCCAGAGCCCTGTAGGACAAACCGTTCGCTCCCTACGAGAACTTAAGGTTTGGACTTGAGATAAATCAGAAACACGAGTGTGAATAGCAAGAAAGGCCTAATCTCCGTTCAAATTTTAGCAGACCGAAATGGGATCGATGTTTTTCTTCAAGTTGGTAGGTGGTGATAATGGCAAAGCCGTGTTCTTTGCAGGCGTGTGATCTATATAGAAAAATAATAAACCTTTGTGTAATAATTTGCATCGTTTTTTCATTTCTCCCATAATTTTTCCAGTTCAATTCTTTCAAGCATAAAGAAATTTTTTCCAGTAATTAAATAATGATGACAGGTATGAGGTGTTCTTCTAATTCCAAGTAAATTCAATGAAGTTAACTGGTTTGGATTTAGATTTTTTCACGTTTCCTTGCAGTATCTAATATTTAAAATTTATAAAACGACGTTATTTGACCAACCCCTCGACATATCGATAATTGAAGCAATTAAAATAACAATATAATTTCAGATAATAGATTATAATATTACTGAAATCAGTTATATACGAGTAGATAACTTACAGCTGTAAATTACTTTGATAAACCTACTTTTAATTTTATGTAAATAACTGGTCTGTACGGAGAGGCAGTCCTGAACGGTTCGGAGGGGTTTGGAGGAGCACGGAGGAGTCCATTCGCCTCTATCCCCTCCCCTTTTCAGTTCCAGTTTGGTTCCGGACTGCCTCTCCGAACAGACCCAAGGAAATTTGTATATTGTTTATTAAAACTCAGTACTCAACACGGCTAATTTACACAAATACAGTCAAAACTTAAAAAAGGTATTTACTCTTTTTTGTCCTCTAGCGTGCGCTCGTATTCTTCAGTCATTTCATCAAGCAGCTTCTTCAGATTTGACTTCTCAGCTTCCAGCTCGGTAGCGTAGATCTTGTATTCGCTTTTCCTTTTCTCCATTGCAGCATACTTGGTTTCCAGTGAGGATAATTTTTCAATGAGTTCCTTCAAATTGCGCTCTTGTCGATCTTTTTCTACCTCGGAAGCGGTGAAATCCGCCTCAGCTGAATTCAGTTTAAAAATCAACTCATCATTTCTGTTTTGAAGGTCGATCGCGTGTTTCTGGGTGTCCTCAAGATTTTGCTGGAGAGCGAAAATTTCGTTTTGGAGTTCTGCTTGGTAAATCGCCTTCTCTTCTTCAAATCTGTCGTCCTTCATTTGTTTTAGTTCGGCAATCTCCTCTTGCTGACTCTCGATTTGATTAGTCAGTAGCTCTCTTTCGTCCCATTGTCTTTTGACAATCTCCACCAAATCGTCCTTCTCTTTGACCATATTAGTTTTTTCTTCTTCACATGTTTTTAGGTTCTTTTCGAGTTCCAAAATCCTGAACTCCAGAGTGCTTTTGTCGTTGGTTACCCGCAATATCTCATCAGTCATTTCATTGGTACTCTGTTCTAATTTCATCAGTTTTTCGGTCAATTCCGCCTGCTTGACATCAAGATCTGAGTATTTCTGCTTCTCCAGAACCAGGTCAGAAACCAACTCTCCAATATACTTCATGTTGTCGCGGTCCAACTCCTCCGCTCTCCTACACTCTTCATCGTACAGTCTCTTTACCTTTTCATACTCCTCAGACACTTGGACCATTGTCAGATTTTTTACTTCAATATCCTGAGTAAGATTCTCACATTGTGCTTCCTTATTCAAGAGATCATTCATGAGTGAGACGATTCTCGCTGTCAAATTGTCCTTAATCGATTTACACTCGCCGAATTCTTGCGAAATAGCCTCAAGTTTTAAATCTTTTTCAACGATCATCTCAGTCATTTCTTTGATGTTCTCAGTCAATTCTTCGTTCTCGCTGGCTAAACATGAGGATTTTTGCCTGGCTTCCCCAAGTTCCATTTTGAGGTGTTCGCACTCGGCATTGAGCTTCAACACCAGGTTGTCCTTCGCTTCCAGTTCCGAATTCAATTGTACCTTGAGGTCCTGAGACGCCTCAAAATTCTTTGTTAGCTCTTTGACTTCGAGTTTGTAGTTGTCGATACGGCTCTGGCAAACGTTGATGATTTCCAATGACTCACTAGATTTCGCCCTATAGAATTCCACTTGTTCCATCAACATTTGGACATCCCTTTGTTTTTCATCGAGCTCAACTTTGAATTTCTGAGTTTCTTCCAATGCAATACGCCTGTAGGACTCGACCTTCGAAATGAGAAGAGTTTCTACTTCCTTCACGTCTCTGATAAGAGAGTGTTGAAGTTCGTTTATCTTCATCTTGAGGAGGCTATTTTCGTTCACGACTGACATAACCTTCTCTTCAAGAGCGTCTTTTCTCAAACAGAGTTCTTCAGTTGTATCATTGAGCCGTTCAACTTCGCTCTCACTCTCAAACAGTCTCTGACTGAGGACATGGATGGTCTTGTTCGCTTCGTTCTGGACAATTTCAAATTTACGGCACTGGTTCGTCAATTGTGTGAGACGAGTTCTCAGTTCCTCGACTTTGTTTTGGAGATCAAAGTTGTTGATTTTCTTCTCCAAACAAGAAGCCCGACACACAGCCAGTTCTTCCGTCAAATCGAGATTTTCTTTGGACTTGGCTTCGCCCATTTCCGCTACCTTACCGATAGAATCTACCAAGTCACTAATCTTCTTGTCGAAATCTTCAGCCATTGACCTAATTGTGAATTGTAAGATGGACGAACCGCTCTCAAACAACTCAACTTTGTCTCGTACTTCATCAGCAATGTTGTCAATCTTACCGATAAAATCTCTATACGTTTCGACTCTCTCAATATCCAACTCTCTTTCCAAAATTGTGAGTTTTTTCTTCATCTTTGTCACTAGATCGTTGAGGTTTTCTTCAGCTGTGTACGCTACTTGTTTCAGTTGCTCTTCGTATGCAGTGTTAAACTGCTTCATTTCAGTTTCTTTTTGGCAAATCATACTATCAATAAAAGCCTTGGATGCTTGCCACTTTTCCTCGACGTGAGCGAATTCGTTCTTCATCTCAATCATATCTATCTTGGCTTCTGCCAACTGATATTCCAGGTCGCTGTTGATAGAGTTGCAGTTTTTTATGTTCTCTTCAAGGATCTTTACCTGGACAAAAAGAAAAACACAACATAAATTGAGAAATATGGCAAAAAATTCATAACAAATACGTGGGTTTTGTTTTTTTCATAGATTGGCTGCCAAAATTTATTAAAACAAAACTTTAGTCACAATCGTGGATCATGAGTTGATGATTACATTTTCAAAGAACTCCGAGAATTTATGCAATTTTTGAACCAAGAAAATTTACAATTTATTGTGAGATATTTAAGGAAATTTAAGAAGAAGGATGCTACTTAAGGGGGAGATCCTAACCATTTTTCGCATATATCTCCGTATTAGATAACCCTATAGGGACAACATTTTGTAATTCTTCATCTCATTAGTCAAGAAATAGAACACCGAGCATAGATTTTAGATTTTTAAATTTTATCATATAGTTTTATTAGTATCATAAATATGAAAAAATTAAAAACTCCCAATATCTCCCCGGAGATCTGTTAGAAATAACCTCTTGAGTTTTCCCTAAAAATCTCAGAATTTTCGGTTCATCCGTTTATCCATGGTTTAGGATATACTTTTGGCTTGAGCCATATGAATAAGGGCTCCAAGAACTAAGGAAGTTAGGATTGTAGTTCAACCCCGAACACAGAGATGTCTCTGTAATAGGCGGCTCCTTCCTGCGGCAGAAATAGTTCATACTTCGAGGTTCCTGACCCACCCTAACCTAGATGTGAAGGTGTCTACCTGGCCTTTCGGTTTTTTAGGTAACCTACCTCAGTAAGGTGGAAGCACGATTAGGAAATTTGGTCACTATTCGGGAATAGTTTAAAGCACTATTGGAGATAGGCGGTTTTGGATTTCGGCACAATGGGGATTTTAATGGGGAATTTGCCTCAATTTTAGATTCTGGAATTTCAAGTCAAATCCTATAATAGGGCCCTAGAATAACGTTTAACACTAGGAATAACCAAGGGGAAAAAATTACCGTAGGAGAAAATGCCTAAACAAGAGAAGCCTCTGTTACAAAACACCGCGAAAATCGAGGAATATTGTTGACGTCATACGAAAAAAAAAACGACGCAAAAACAACTCCGACAACAGACAGAGTTCTAGCACCGCCACACAAAACGATCCAGTGAAATGGCTACTCGAATAATGTGATTCAAATCTTGAAACGAAATAAGAGAAGATGAAGACTAGTAAGTAGAATCGTATTGTAAAAAAGTGAGTAATATTGTTTCTTTTGGTCACTTTTGTGTCTGGGTTCTTCCTGCCAGTTCGCGGCGCACTCTTGTGCGCACTACTAGTAAGCTAAAGGTTAGTCTATGTTCCGCTTCGGTGGTAAGCGCCACAGAACCTCCTTTGAAGTCAGATTGGTAGAATATCCGTTACGTTTCAAATATGGCTGCCTCTTACACATTGCCACCACATTTAAAATTTCCATCTTCCTTAAATTCTCTAATTTTTTGGATGCGTTTTCGAGCAGCTCATTATGGTTCTATTCCATAAAAACAAACCCTCATTCGAAAAAAAAAAAAAAAAAAATGTGAGGCAAATTCCCCATTGATTTGTGATTTTATTTTATTTTTATTTTTTTGAATGTTCATAGAAATATACGTCCAAAAATTGAGTGGAATCGAAAGTTCTGCTTTCCCTAATAATATTCAGAAGCATCACATAATTGGGACTTTGTTTATAAGCGGAGGAAAAATAATTAAAAATTGGAGATCATTCAGTTCAATTTATTATTTTCAAAAAACAATTCATTCCTCAACTAAATATTCAACTTTTTCGCGCTATTAGAGCAAATTGATTAAAAATCCAGAATCAAACGAAATTTTCCATTGGGGAATAGGTAAAGATATGTATGTCATTGTGCAATATAATAGTGAAGTGTATATTTATACAGAGTCCACGATCCCAAGGCGCTTACCATCGAATTGTACAATGTTTACATTCCCTCATAGGTTCCCCAATAGTGTTGTTTTCGCGAGCCCAATCGTGTTGCCTTTACTCGCTCTAAAGGGCTCCTCATCCCCAATCTTGCTATCCCCCTCAGTAAATGGTATTCCGAACATTACTCTGTAGTATAGAATTCAGGATGAACTTACGATTTTCTATCAACATTTCTTAAAAACAGAGTAATAATGCTTCAAAAATGGCTTAAAATTCTTAAACATATTTCTTTGAAAACGCTTTCATACTCTCATTTTGCACCAATGGGATTTTTTCGACTTAGTTCTTGTGTGCAACGCAAACAAATATGCACAACTTTATCAATTACTACGCAATTTATGGGTTTGATTCAGAAGAAAGCTCATGTGCTTTCAATGGAAAAATTGATTCAAAACTCTCGCAACTCTTTTTGAGCCAGTTGGTAACTATCTTAAATTTCTACAAACATTTTGCTAAAATGAAAGAACGAATAAATCAGCCCAATGGAATGAGCTTCGAAAATAATGTTGACTTCAAAAAGTCTCTATAAAAGTTTTTACATAGTAAGGTCGACAATGACTACAAGCCGACTCATGACGTTAACAATAGAAAGGGTCTTGAAGGAGGCAGGCAGCGTACCTAAAGTCGGCCAAGATATCGGAGGATTTGAAAGAGAGAATAGTGAATTCCTAGTAGGGTCGATCCAGCGCGCCGGAACCGGATCGTCCGCCATGTTTTCAATACGGCGCGCCGGATTGCCTCCTAGAGACGTATTCGACCGTAACAATACGGCGCCGTATCGGATACGGCGTGTTCTTATCACAATTCGGCGCCGGATTGAGAGCATGGAAGAAGTAGTTCTTCCATGTTGAGAGTGTGTGTGTGTAATACGACACGCCGTATCAAAAACCACTAGGAACTCTCTAATGACTGTTAGGATCTCTATCTAGACGGAATGGTTCGATGGGAATCCGTCGAAAAACGACACTAGCGATTTGAGGTTTTTCTGGTCAACCGTGATCGCCCCCTTAAGGCGTGGTAATATCCAGACCATTTGAAACACCTTAACTTTGAAAATTTGACCCCAAAGAGTCAAGAAGTCATTTTTGTCCCTAAAGAGTGTGGAATTCTGGCCAACGACATTTTGCTTCCGAGTCTACGAAGGTAGCGGAAGCTTTGTTTTCACTTTTCAAGGTTGAAAAAAAAAGGTTCTCCAAAATCAAAATTTCCACTCCCATTTTACGTTTCAGACCTTCCTGAACAATTTTGGTTCCGTGTCTGTCTGTGTGTCTGTCATGAAATCCTTGCCACAGCCATAACTTCTACATTTCTCATCCGATTTCCATGAAATTTTCAGAGAATGTGCTGGTTGGCGTGTAGATGGTCCCCTACGAGGGTAGTGGAAGGTACTTAGAGATCGATGGTTTGAGATTAATTAATATGCATCGGATCATCTATACAATCGGGTTAGGGATACGAGGAAGCAGTGCCACACCCACTTGGCAGACTTTTTTATTTTGTTACAATATTCATTTTCGATCTCCGAGAGTGAGATATTGACTGAAGTCACACACACGCGGGGTCAAATTCAAATAAACCAGCACTTCATTTCTAATGAGGTATTTCGGAAAAAATGTTAATGCGTAAAAAGCAAGCAAGTGTTTTTGCCCTATTGGGAGCGCAAAAATGTACTTTTGTCTCAAGAGCACTAATTTGGGAAACCTCGATTTTTTTCCATCGAAACTTGAACTAGGAGAACCAATATTTTTCCAAGATGCAAGGACTGTAAAAATTGGAAATCTCAGCTTTCCAACGATCTAGTCATTTTTATTTTTAAAGTGGGACCTATCATAGTAATTTGGGCTTGAATGCTGGAAAACGTGAATTTTTTCAGTGGAATCAGCGCTCTGGATAAGACGATTTGAGGGGAAATGCCTCACTTTAAAAATAAAAATGATCGTTGGAGGGCTGAAATTTTGGCGCAGTTTTACCGTTCTTGCATCTTGAAAAAAATATCGGTTCTCATAGTTTAAGTTCCGAATGAAAAAACTACAGGTTTCTCAAATTAGGCAAAATTTCCTTCAGAGGGCTTTTTGATTCCTCAAACCAAGGTCCTCTCACCGATGGGAAATTTAATGATCTTTCCAATGGTATTCTCAAATTTGAACTTACACAGCAAATAATTAAGAGCAATTTATGATGACCAATTTAGTAACGTAAGGTCAAAATCGCGAGGAAAAATGTTTATATTGAACAAAACTTGAAAAAACAAGTGGTTAAAAAAATGGCTAGGAAACATTTTTTGTTGCAAATTAATTGTAGAATCGAGTCATGCAGTATGGTAGACCAGTTTGGTTACATCCTGTATAGTACATTTAGGTTAAGCCAAGGGCATTAGACTACAAGGTAGGGGTCGCGAAAATGGAAACTGGGGAATCCCCAGGGACGTGACGTCACTCGGTAACCATTGTCCAGGACTCGGTAGGTATGAAGGTAGGTAGGATTCGGTAGAAGATAAGAAGCGAAGTGGACCCTTAATCCCTCAACACAATCGGTAGGCAGTGAGTGCGTGTGAGTGCGCGTATGTGAAAACCCGCGCAGATAATTGGACGTTTCTATCAGGTCCTTCAGTGACCAAGCCAATCCAGGAAGCCGATTCTTCCCCACCAGACATCTCGCTCAGGACTTTTCTGGGTTGATTCTCCAGTACCTCAACAGCGTGCGACGTGCACAATTAATAATCATCAGAGCTCCAAAATAATTATAATCGCGGATAGTGAGTCGACCACGAGGAGAATCGTTCCCAATTTACACGATTTACACCTACACGGAAATAGGTCGCTCTACTCACCTATTCTGTATGCGATCCCGCGATCACGATCTACCGGGATCTCACTGATAATTTCGGATCAATTTTGTGCCATCCCATTGTCGCAGCCACATTGGGAAATCCACTGCCGCCTCCGACTCTCCGCCGCCTTCACCACTCTGCCGTCGCCTCATCGTCTGTCCTGCCGCCTCCACTTGTTACGGAACATTTCGCCAGGGTATCAAACCTCAAAGAAGGTCAGATCTGTACAATTTTTATACCTATAACATCTTACTACCTAAAAGTTGTACCCTCACGCATACCAAAGGAGCTCCTCATAGGTAGGCAACTTGAGGCTTGTGCCATCGTCATCCAATCCAATCGCATTCTTGAATAAAATTATTAGTTCAATAACATGCTTGTTTTCGCGTTTTCAATTCTTTTCACCCAAACTCCTGCCAGTTAGGGAATTGTGTTGCGTTTCCTAACCATTTTTGGTAGCAGAGCGCTGGTTTTTCGAGATAGCAGGATTTTAGGGTGACTCAATATCATTCATAATATACTTACCAATTGGAAATATAGTGCGAGCTACAATTTGAAATTTGCTGCCTACATCTTTGAACTCAACATTTGTATTTTCGATTGAACATTCATATATTATTTATTAACCCTTGTTAATGTGCATGTTTTATTATTCATAATTATATTATATATTGTTCATGATAGGTTTTGGATCTAATATGGTTTTCTAATTTTCGCATTTCATCGCACGTTATAAAATTATCATATTGTCTACATCGTATCTATTTGTTTGTTCGTGCTACATTTTGAAATTAATTTGGTATTTAAAATATCAAGTTGTCTCCGTGTTTATAAAATTTTGATAAATTTATTCAGTCCTGGTTTACCGTAGGTAGTTGCCCACGCGTTGTTGGAATATTATAGTAGGTAGTTAGAACAACGTTTCTCCAGCCGTCCATCTCTCACATTTCAATTTCCCATCCCAAATATTGTAAATTTTGAATTAAAATGGAAAAGCTCACCGCAACCTCCGACCTTGCAATGAAGATCAACGCTATGAAACGCAAAATAAATGCTGCTGCAAAGGAAATAGGATCGATTTCTGATGAGGGAAAATTGGCGCTATCGGATCCAACACGTGTCAATTTATTTTTTGGGATGTATCGAGCTCTCGATAAATATTTTTCGAAATTTGAGGAGTTGTGGGAGCAAACGGTAGATGAATATGCTGCCGCCGGTAAAGAACAAGATTTTCCATCTTTGGGAGAGTTTTCCTTCTGGTCTACAGTCAAACAAATGTATTACGATACCAATGCTACATATATCACTCTGAAAAAGGCTGAAGATCTTCAACGCTCACATATTGATTTAAATAACTCAGGTAATACAACGGCTGTCGGCAATTCAGCTGGATCATCACGAACCTTACCTAAAATTCCAATTCCACGTTTCGACGGAACTATTTTGTTGTTCCCAAAATTCCGCGACACATTCAACTCTCTCGTCAACAAAAACGATTCACTGTCGCCTGTTGATAAATTTCATTATTTGATTTCGGCGCTAGAAGGTAATGCTGCATCTGTGATTGCTGGTTACGCGATCAATGAAACAAATTACGATTTGGCTTGGAGGTCGGTCTTGACTGCATATGATAATAAGCGTATGCTGGCTTCATCCTATTTGAACCAAATTTTGGCGTTCAAACCTATTGTAGGTAAACCAACTGCACAAGCATTGAGGGACTTTTTGTCGCAGATTTCAGATACCGTCTCAGCTTTGAAATTATTGCCTATACCAAATCTAGGCGACTTCATATTATTTCATCTCACGATAAAAAATTTGGATCCTGGAACTCGTGAACAATTTGAAATTATTTACAAGGATACGTCTTTTCCAACGATTCAACATCTCACTCAATTTGTCCGTGAAAGGAGTTTAGCCCTCGAGTTGACTGATGGAGTAAAACCGTTGTCTTCAGATACGTCTAGGCCAACGGTAACTACCCATAAATTTCCATCAAAATCTAAAACTGCCTTGTTGACAAACATCTCAAATAATAGGCCAAAACATCGGACCGCACGACCCACGAGTACTGCGGGTCAGTATCCTCCGTGCCCTGTGTGCAAAACTGTTTCGCATCACTTATTAGGTTGCGAAAATTATGAAAGAGCTTCCGTTGACGAACGACAACAATTTCTCAAACAATGGAAGGGGTGTCGGAACTGCCTGTCGTCTTCTCATTCATACCCATGCCCTTCCAAGAGACATTGTCGATTTTGTAAATTGAAGCACCATTCAACTCTACATAAATTTTCATCTGCTGATCACGATAGATCGACTCATCAAATGGGTTCAAATTCTCCGAATCAAGCTTCCGGTTCTTCAGGTACTAGTTGCAGTGCTACTTCGGTGGAAGGTGATCAGGTCATTTTGGGCACAATACTCGCTGAAGTTTTGGATGCCAGAGACCAATATCAGCAAATACGAATGGTACTCGATAGCGGAAGTCAGTTTTCGTTCGTTACGACGAAATGTGTGCAGCGTCTTGGTATTAAAATGACTAATTGTCCAAAGAAAATTTCAGGTATTGGTGAAACCCTTTTCGAAGGTACCAAGGGCAGTGCATCATGTGTGATTCTTCCGAAAAATTGCACTGCACCCAATTTCCATGTGAATGCCATGGTTGTCGCAAACATTACCTCGTTTTTGCCCAATGTTACTATTAAATCGGATGTTCGCCTGAAATACGCCAACTACCAACTAGCTGATCCGTCTTTCTGGAAACCTGGTCCCATTGATTTTTTACTTGGTGCCGATTATTTTGCTGAAATTTTCACAGGTTCTACCATAACATTTGATGAAAATCTTCCGAGATTGTTGGGTACAGTTTTTGGCCATGTAGTAATGGGGAAATTGGGTGCTGCTTCAAACGACTATACATCATTACTCTCGGTCGTTTCATTTTTTGCTGCACAGGAACCTGAAGAATGTTTAAATGATTTGTTAACCAAATTTTGGGAGTTAGAAGAGCCCAAACCTTCACCTCATAGAGCTAATCCCGATGACGTCAAATGCGAAGAGCATTTCTTATCAACCCATTCACGCCTCGACGATGGAAGTTACATGGTACGCTTACCATTCAAAAGTGACACTCCAATAGTTGGTGATTCTACGGCTGTATCTTTACGAAGATTTCAGAATCTGGAACGCAAACTGCATACAGCGCCCAATACGCTTGCTCAGTATCAAGAGTTCATGTCCGAATATATTAAACTCGGGCATATGACCTTGTCAGAGTCAAGGTCACCTTTCATCATTCCACACCATTGTGTGATGAAAGTATCACCTACGGGTAACAAATTAAGAGTGGTGTTTGACGCAAGCGTCAAAATCAAACCATATAGTTTGAATGAGCAACTGTTATCGGGAGAAAAACTGCAAAATGACATTCGTTCAATACTGTTGAATTTCCGACGTCATAAAGTGGTATTTGTAACCGATGTTGTTAAAATGTACCGGATGATAAAGTTACACCCGGACGACCGGGTTTATCAGCATATCTATTGGCGTTCAACTCCTAGTGAGGCCATCCAGGAGTGGGAATTAAATACCGTCACATATGGACTGGCATCGGCACCGTTTCTGGCACTAAGAGTCATCAAGCAATTATGCCTAGATGAAGGCTCCAAATACCCACATGCAGCAGATGTAATATCACGAGATATTTATGTAGACGATGTAGTAACTGGATCGGACACGATAGAGAATGCATGTGAGCTCGCTACACAGATTATCAGCCTCATGAAATTAGGAGGGTTCACTCTAAGCAAGTGGGCTTCGAATTCTTCACAGTTGCTGAATTTGGTACCTGAAAAGGGCTCTGAGGGGCCTATTCAGATCTCTAGCATTGATGGTGGATCTGTCAAAATTCTGGGTCTTCAATGGGATCCCGAATCTGACCGTTTTGGGTACTCCATTGAAATTCCCAAGGAGATCAAACATACCAAACGAGCGATTCTGTCAGCTGTTTCCAAAATATACGACCCACTTGGGTTTCTCGCTCCTACAATAATCATCATGAAATCCTTCATTCAGACCCTTTGGAAAGAAGGATATTCATGGGATCAGGAAATATCCAATAAGTTGAAAACTCGGTGGGACACAATGTTGACAGAACTTCCGAACCTGTCGAAGATAAATATTCCCAGATTTGTGGAAACTTGTGGGACCTATTCGTTTCAGCTAGTGGGGTTTTCTGACGCATCGTCCATGGCTTTCTGTGGTGCTATCTATCTACGAATCATCAATTCTGCAGGCATCCAGTCGTTCCTGTTGACGTCAAAAACCAAATTGGCATCTGTCAACGCTACCACAATTCCTCGAATGGAACTTTGTGGCGCATACCTTCTCGTTCAACTATACGAATTCATCATGCCATTTATTGACAGTCTCAAGGGCAATCAAATACAACCAGTCTTCTTTAGTGACTCTTCCGTAGTGTTAGGTTGGCTCAACACACCCCATTACAAAATGAAAACCTATGTAGCGAATCGTGTCGGGGAGATTACAGCCATCGTTCAGCCTGCATCTTGGCATCACGTTGGAACATCAGACAATCCGAGCGATCTAGGAACTCGAGGTTTGATGCCACACGAGCTTGTTGACAACATGTTTTGGTGGTGTGGCCCTCCATGGCTTCAAGAAGCAGAATCAACTTGGCCAAAATCCATTATAAGTACTCACCATGATCTGCCAGAGATGAAAACTGAAGCGCAAGTTCTTGTCATCAGACCAGTCGATAACCCTCTCTTATCATGGATGACCCGATTTTCATCCTTCGACAAATTGATTCGCTGTACTGCTTGGCTAAGGAGATGGATGTACAACTCTAGGCATGTTGGATGCTGTTGTTGTCCCATGAGAACTGGTGGCCTAACACTAAGAGAAGTTCATGAGGCACTTCAAATGTGCATACGTGCAGTTCAGAACCAATACATTTTGGGTGGTTCTCTCGATCACCACAAAAAGTTGGCAGCTTTCAATCATTTGTCGCCATTTTTCGATAGAGAGGGAGTAATACGCGTCGGCGGTCGACTAAAGCACGCAAGCATTCCGCACAGTCAGAAGCACCCGATTCTTCTTCCTACAAAATGTCACTTCACGACGCTTCTTGTGGACCACTCTCACAGGCTTTACCTGCATCCAGGACCTACTGCGTTGCAAGGACTCATTCAGACCTCTTACTGGATACCATCATTGCGAAGGTTGATCCGCAGCCGTGGATTTCATTGCATTAAGTGCTATAAATCACGTGCTGTTGTTGTTCCCCCACTTATGGCAGATTTGCCTTCGTATCGCGTCAACGGTGGGCGGCCCTTTTTGCATGTAGGTATCGACTTCGCCGGGCCTTTCAATTTGAGAGAATCGATGAGACGAAAGGCAGCCACATCAAAGGTTTATTTATCGTTGTTTGTGTGCATGGCCACGAAAGCGCTACATCTTGAAGCCGTCACCCGACTCTCCACTGATGCCTTCATTGCAACGTTCGAGCGCTTCTCTTCTCGTAGAGGACTCCCATCAGACATATATTCTGATCAGGGTTCGAACTTCATGGGAGCCGCAAGTCACTATCGTGAATTGGCTAGATGGTTCAAGGATCAAGAAACTAAAAAGGTCCTGAGTAATTATGCTGTACGAGTTGGATTTGAGTGGCATTTTAACCCTCCCCATACTCCTCACATGGGTGGAATATGGGAGGCCGGCGTAAAATCGGTCAAAAGAAGACTTCACCTCATCGCAGGAGACACACCGTTGACGTTCGAGGAGTTGAGTACTCTCTTCGCTAAAATTGAGGCGCAGCTCAACTCGCGCCCAATATGCCCTCTTTCCAATAGCCCAGAGGAGACGAATTTTTTATCGCCGGGCCACTTCTTGATCGGAGGCCCAATCAATGCCGTACCGGAGCCGTCTTTGCTGGACACGAGGATGAACCACTTAGACAGATGGCAGCTCATTCAGCGGATGTCAGAGGAGTTCTGGGGACGCTGGAGGAAGGAGTACCTGTGGACTCTTCAACATCGCCAGAAATGGACGTCGGATTCCCCAAATCTTCAACCAGGAGATCTCGTCTTACTGAAGGAGGACCACGTACCGCCTTTGCAGTGGCCTTTGGCAAAGATTGAGGAGACATGCCCTGGAAATGATGGAAGGGTCAGAGTCGTCAAACTCCGTGCGTCCAATACCTCTTATACTCGTCCTGTCCACAAGTTGGTTCCTCTCCTCCCTCTAAAATCCTCTCCTTATGCTGATGAGCTATGAATTTTCGTACAAAAATTGGTGGGCGGTATGTCCAGGACTCGGTAGGTATGAAGGTAGGTAGGATTCGGTAGAAGATAAGAAGCGAAGTGGACCCTTAATCCCTCAACACAATCGGTAGGCAGTGAGTGCGTGTGAGTGCGCGTATGTGAAAACCCGCGCAGATAATTGGACGTTTCTATCAGGTCCTTCAGTGACCAAGCCAATCCAGGAAGCCGATTCTTCCCCACCAGACATCTCGCTCAGGACTTTTCTGGGTTGATTCTCCAGTACCTCAACAGCGTGCGACGTGCACAATTAATAATCATCAGAGCTCCAAAATAATTATAATCGCGGATAGTGAGTCGACCACGAGGAGAATCGTTCCCGATTTACACGATTTACACCTACACGGAAATAGGTCGCTCTACTCACCTATTCTGTATGCGATCCCGCGATCACGATCTACCGGGATCTCACTGATAATTTCGGATCAATTTTGTGCCATCCCATTGTCGCAGCCACATTGGGAAATCCACTGCCGCCTCCGACTCTCCGCCGCCTTCACCACTCTGCCGTCGCCTCATCGTCTGTCCTGCCGCCTCCACTTGTTACGGAACATTTCGCCAGGGTATCAAACCTCAAAGAAGGTCAGATCTGTACAATTTTTATACCTATAACATCTTACTACCTAAAAGTTGTACCCTCACGCATACCAAAGGAGCTCCTCATAGGTAGGCAACTTGAGGCTTGTGCCATCGTCATCCAATCCAATCGCATTCTTGAATAAAATTATTAGTTCAATAACATGCTTGTTTTCGCGTTTTCAATTCTTTTCACCCAAACTCCTGCCAGTTAGGGAATTGTGTTGCGTTTCCTAACCAACCATCGAGAGACCTTTCACTCATCCTTACATTCATATTCCAGTCTTCCAGTGGTTCGCTGTATTCCGTTCCGTTTTAGTAAGTTATCAAGTTCGTTCTATTCTGTTTTGTTTATCATTTCTTTTTCAATCGCTTGTTTCCCAGCGGCCCCAGAATGGTTATTTGAGCCATTTTTGGTTGCAGCAACTATCAAAGAAATCAAGAAGAACGCGGGATTCAACTGCTCCGGTTCGCGAAGGAGAAAGTTCTTAAAGAAAAATGGATTTTCTTGTGCAAAAGAGCTGATACTTTTTCAGTATCAAATACCCGGGTTTGCTCTAAACACTTCGATGAAAGTGATTATGAATGGGATTTGAAAAGTGAGCTACTGAACATAACACCTAAACGGAAAAAACTCAAGCCTGATGCAGTACCTCATTTATTTTCACCGATCGCTGCAACTACCTTTTCTTCGTCTGGTCAGGATAAAGGCGAGTGTATGTCAGAAGATCATGGTCGCCGAAAAAGAGCGGAAAACACGAGATCATCGACAACAAGCTGATGAATTGTTGAAAATTTCGGTCTTCCATTCTGATCGAAACTCTAATGGTAATTTAGAAATAGAACCCGAAAGTGAAGCCGGATCACCCCTTGACAGTATAGATGAACGGCCTCAGGAGGAGTTATTTTTGATGGCTGAAAATAAGAGTTTATGAGAGGAAAATGAGTTGCTTAAGTTAAATTTTGAGACTGAATGAATTCGCTCGAATTCTCGAGAAGAAATGTGCAGTGTCACAATAGCAGTCGTCATAATCATCGTCAGCATGTCACAATGTAAGCATAAAATAAATAAAACTGATTATCGAAAAACTTTGGAGTTGAATGAAATCCTTCAATTAGAAGTAAAAGAGAAAATACTGTTGTGTAGCATGGGGAAAGAAGGGCCTTTAGCGGGCGGGTGGTTACCGAGCTACGTCATCACCTCAAGCGTCGCGGCTCGTGACCCCTACCTTGTAGTCTAACATCCTTGGGTTAAGCAAACATGGATTAACGGAAATTAGAAACGAAAATGAAATATAGAAAGCTTATTGATGGAAATTGGTACGTTGGTGCGATCACAAAAAACGTGGGAAATCAGAAAACCCACTTGGACGTCCACAGAATACAAAAGGACACTTTATTTGGCCCATTCAACTAATAATAAAGTCATGATGAGGAATTAAATTAACTGTGAAACTTCAAAACATAGATACCCAGAAATAACAAATTCTAATAACATTTATAGGATATAAAATATATCTGGGTTCGTGGGAGAGTTACCTGGTTGCTGAGATCCAAGATCAATTTTTCTGACTCAGCTTTTTTGACTTCAGCAGACGTTATGACTTCGTCTAGCGTACCCTGAAACGACGTGGAAAAAAATAATAAAATAATGAAATCCTTAATGGCCCCCGAAATTAATTGTGAATACATGGCATTTGCACGTAAAATGGGCGGTTTTACACACCAATTAGGAGGTTTTCCATATCAAATTGGAGGTTTTCCATTTCAAGTTTGAGGATGATGGAATGAGGAATTTCACCGATTTCTGTTTGCATTTTTCCTGAATAGTTAATGGTGTGGGATAGATGAAAATCGGGCTGATTTCGAAAAATAAGTCTCCTGTTATTTTTGGGAGACAGTCAAAATTTTTAATTTCAAAACTAACCGAGAAAACAGACGTGCAGCGGGAACGCTCGCTGATTGGGCTGTTCAGATCGCCGTCTCCTCCCAGTGTTGCCCATTGGGACGACAAAATCGTGTTTTCTAAGAGAAAAGTTATCAAACAAGAACAGAGGAAACCTAATTTTCCCCATCTCGCTTTTCCTATTTTTTTCTTCAGTTTTTCGATTTCGAACTTTACTGTTTCATGAAATTTTGCATCTGGGGACTATGGATTTATCGATCTCAGCGCTTCAAGCGGCCGTAAATGAACTATTCCAGCATGACGTCATCTTCCCGGTTTTTTAAACATTCGTAATTTCTACACTGTTTTGTGTATTCGTAAATTAGGAAGTTCGGGCTGAAAGTTTGCCTTAGGGGGTTTTTAGAGGTGCTAAATCCGATTTTGGGGTCAAAAATAGGAAATTCCGACATGGTGAAATTCCTCATTGGAAATATCCAGTGTGCCTGGAAATACCCACTCCGTGCAACATGAAGACATTCGATTTCATGTATCCGTGAAACGCCATCTTTTAAAGGTGCCTATTCGCATTAGTTAATTTGTTGATGCTGTTTTCAGAATTAAATCATGTATTTCTGTCATCCTCAAACTTGATGTGTAAAAACTCCAACTTGAAACGGAAAACCTCCAAATTGATGAGTAAAACTTCCAAATTGATGAGTAAAATCTCCAATTTGTTGTGTTAAACCTACAATTTGACGTGAAAATGCTGTAAATTATACAGGTATAATATATTTAGTTGAAAGGTTTTGAACTGAAATCTGGATCAATTTGTAACTATCAACGAATTAGTAATGGGTATAGATTAATCGGAATAATAGCTGGTTTAAAAACCCTCAGTTAAAAAGTGATACCAATAGGATTGAGTTAATAGGATAACCTATTAGGTATATTGTAACGATTAGTAAAGATTCCCTTAGGGCCGGTTTCACCACTGTGGATGAACCTCCGATCATCTTAAGCCAGGATTCAAAATAGATCCACGGATCAGGATCTTGACCGTTTCACGAAAGAGTTTCATCCATGGATCAAGGTTAATCCTAGTTTATTTAGTTAGCATCGAAATTGCTATCCCCAGCACGATAACGCTCGCGATGAAGGAGCATGGAAGAAGTAATAGCATGGAACTATAATAATTTTGTCCGTGGATACTTACGTCTTGTCCGCCGTTGTTTGTGTTTTGACAAATAAGTGAGAGATGACAACCATATTTTTTGTTACAATCTCGCAGGTTTCGGTACACAGCTTCCCCGGTTCTCGTTGATTCTGTTTGTTTATGGCTGGATTGTTCCGTTTTCGAAAGTTTTTATATCAATTTTGCGATCCTAAAGTACTCGAGACAGTAAAAATGGTTTACCATTAGTGCTACGGCATATTATAGTAGTGATTCCAAGTCAGGAAGGCCGGGTAACGATCCTTCCGCGAAGTTCTACAGATTTCTCCAGTCGTGTTTATTTCTACGTGAAAATGTTCTAAACTGGAATGACCAACAAGGGAAATCTCAAAGGCTGTTTCAAATGTAACATTTGTTGAACGTGGATAATTCGTTGCAACGAAATGACTCCAAGTTTCAAAAAGTCCGTCAAATCTACAAGGATACCTACTATGATTCGCTCAGTGAAACGCCCATAATTTTCGCCTAAAACGCCTCAATTTTCGGGAACCTTTAGTTAAATAGTTGAAATTGTACAGTTACGTTGCAACTGCATGTATTATTGTACCTACAATTAAAATCATCCCTTATTTTTATCAATAAATTGTTTGAACCTTTCCGTTTACTTTCTTTCTTTGTTTACCTTGGCAATGATCCCTTTCAATCCAACTCTACTGGGTGAGTATACACCTTGGGCTTTGTTCTTATTTAAATAATTTAAATTTCAATACTAGTTTTCGTTGTCTGGATTTCATTCCATTTTTGAAATAACGGAGATTTTTGACGCATTATATTTTTATCATTAAATGATCGTAAATTCTACGATGAATTAATAATTTTTGGTTGCACCTCTCTATGTTATTATTAGGATAAACGACAAAGAAATTGGTAACAATATAAAACGTAACTAGACTGGATCATCGACAAACTTTCAACCCATAGTAATATGATAAATTGTTAACCAGGTACCTCAACAGGACTCACATAATATAAATATTATTTATTTATATTATTATTCATTAAATACACAGCTTTTAAAAATTGATTTAAGGATTGACCCAAAGTCCTGTGCAAATAACTTTGTTTCCAGTGTGTCATTCACTAGCGAGCCTTCTCTTCATTTTTCGAACTCCATTCAGTGTACACGTTGCTGAAACAAGATTCAGACATGAATAAATATTAAATTAATTCAATTTATTATTAACTTTACTTTTTTGACATAAATTTGGTATATTATTTTCAATTATGAATTCATGGAATCGATCCAGAAAAAAAGTGTAACCTCTCCTCTTTTCACTTTTCCATTTTCCCATCAAGATAAATATTCGTTAAAATTTATTACAAGTTAGGGTGAGACTTACATAGGATGGAACAATAACAATATATCAACAACACATGTGTATAAAAAAAAACCAAGTCCCAAGTTTCTTTGTATTTTGAGGTGATGAATCCGAAATGATCTCCGTTTTTCTAGAGATATGGTCAATTTTAAGGGTTATGCGTGATTTTGAGGAAGAAGATTTTAAACGGAATCCAAAACTTAAAAAAAAAATACATTTCTTTCTGGAAATTTGATGCTGATTACGAACACAAAAGTATTTATGTGAGTTGGGATCTCAAATCTTGTCAAACCTATAGGTAAGTACTTTTTGCAAACAAAAACGCGAGAATTTGTCATTTTTCTGTTCTTAGAAAATAGTTTTTGCCCCTAGATTAGAGAGGTATGGCAAATTAAAAAATGCTAAAGGCGACACTCAAGCGTTCAGAGCAGGCCATTCCCCTTTGAATGAGACCCATCGTAGCTTTGTAATTTCATAGTAGGAGAGCTGCGGTTTTTGGAAAAATTAACGAATAATAAAAGATAATAGAACATTACAAAATAAAAAGGTTCACTTACCAGAAATGTTGTTTCTTATAGTAGGCAGGTACATCTTCAACTTGGGCCCCAAATGTCATTCATCTGCTTGCAGTTAAGTACTAGTATAGAACGATAATGGTGCCACTTTCGGAGAGTTTTCTCTACCAGTGTGATCAACTCACACTCTTTTCTCTCAACTCACAATTTGTTCTTTTCAGAACACGTCGAACGTCCAAGAACGTCGTCAAAACACCGACAGTGTTTGCAACTACGATCGTATTGGGTAGGACGACAACATCATTTTCGTTTAGACGAACCACTTTAATTGGGACCCGGACCGCCATTCTAAGTAAAAACAACGTCCTTTTAAAGAAATTACACAAATTAAAACCAAAAAACCCGACAAATACATTAGAAAAGGAGATACAATGCACTAAACAATGTAAACAGAATTTGAATTTGTAAACAAAAAACAATATGGCGGCGCCTTTTTCGTAAAGATCCACGGATCAGAAGAGTTAAACCACCCTCCCGGGTGGATCAAGTTAAATCGTGATAAGGCCGAGTTAAATCGTGATAACGCGTTCGTGAAACAGTCCTTTCTCGAAATCCGGGATTTAAATCTCTGTCGTGGATCAACTCTAGTTAATCCACTGTGGTGAAACCGGCCCTTATTGAGATTACTCTATATTCCAGATTTCAAGATCGATGTATTTTTTTCATTAAGGCAAATCACTTAAAGTGGCGGAAGATACCAAGAGAATTATGACACAACTTTACTACAATGCATCACATGCTGGCCGCTACCAATGTGAATCGCGAGGTTCACCACAATAGCGCAACGAGAACACCCACAAAATCTGATCCAAAAGCCGTGACACCTCGGGACTTTCTAGCCCTACATGAAGAGCTCAGCCTGTTATTGAGATCGCCACAGGAGAGAATTTACCAAAACCCCATCTTATATTTGAAGCTCTCAATGTATTGCTCTTCCCAGCAGTCAGTCAGCAGATCGTCTTAAAGTAATGTGCCAGCGGTATCAACATCAGTTCCTTCAAAAGGCTTTCTTTTGAACTTGGCTAAACTCTGACTGGACAGAGAGGCCAACTGACAACCTATAGAGCCAATAAATTTATAATTCTCTAGGACAGCGGATTGACAACTGGAATTTATTATTTTATATTTTTTCCTTCGAGTTCATTATTTACATTTTACCCAATATAATATATTGGGTATTGATAATATTATTATCAAAATTTTTGAAATAATTTAATTAATATATTTTTAAGTCCCGATTAATTGGTGAATTGATTAGTCAGGATGAAATAACCGTATATTTCATTAATCGCTCATTTGTTAGTCGATATCAATCCCTATTCCAAACTTTAATTAATAGATCAATGAGGTATTTAACTAACTCTGCTGAATTCCTTTGAAATCATCCAAGTCCCCTTTAGGGAATCTCAATTTCGTTTTGATTGATTTTTCTACCAGAAAAGAAGTGACCATACAGTTCTTCCTTCAATACATGATGATATATGAGAAACTCAGAGAGACAAACACGATCCTCTAGTGTCAGGAAGCATACGAATTACAGGTTTTCCGGAATTCAACATTACTCAAGTCCAGCTGAGAGACAATACTGCACTTCAGAACGTTAGATATGGCAAGGTGCGAGAATATTTTCATATGCTGAATGCTAACTATATTGCCAACTCTGATAAGGGATGATCTACACACCTTTCCATGACGAAAGTATGGTGCCTTATTACGGAAGGTACGGATACGAACAGAACATAAAGGGTAAACCAATTCCTTTCGGTTTCAAAATCTGGGCCTGAGCCACACAAAATGGGTATCTGGCAACCCTTGAGTCATATCAAGGACTTCCTCCACACCAACAATTTGGTCTTGGAAGTGAGTGCGATCGTCCTTGAACTTGATAATGAGGAATTTCACCGATTTCTGTTTGCATTTTTCCTGAATAGTTAATGGTGTGGGATAGATGAAAATCGGGCTGATTTTGGAAAATAAGTCTCCTGTTATTTTTGGGAGAGTCAAAATTTTTAATTTCAAAACTAACCGGGAAAACAGACGTGCAGCGGGAACGCTCGCTGATTGGGCTGTTCGGTTCGCCGTCTCCTCCCAGTGTTGCCCATTGGGACGACGAAATCGTGTTTTCTAAGAGAAAAGTTATCAAACAAAAACAGAGGAAACCTAATTTTCCCTATCTCGCTTTTTCTATTTTTTTCTTCAGTTTTTCGATTTCGAACTTTACTGTTTCATGAAATTTTGCATCTGGGGACTATGGATTTCTCGATCTCAGCGCTTCAAGCGGCCATAAATGAACTATTCCAGCATGACGTCATTTTCCCGGTTTTTTTAAACATTCGTATTTTCTACACTGTTTTGTTTATTCGTAAATTAGGAAGTTCGGGCTGAAAGTTTGCCATAGGGGTTTTTAGAGGTGCTGAATCCGATTTTGGGGTAAAAAATAGGAAATTCCGACATGGTGAAATTCCTCATTTTTTCACCAATATCGCCTTATTACAAGAAGTATCCTAAATAAAATAAGTGGAACTGAGACCACCAGAGAAAACAAAACACAACCCTCTTCCATCGAAAAGTGACATGAACAAGACAAGTATTGTAACCGTTGGTTCCAACAAGCTTGAATCCTGTAGCCTCGACAAATGAGAAGAAGACAACTATCACCGTTCCACAGCCCAATCTCATTTTTTGGTTTATTATTTTCAATAATGAACCTTTGGAATATACCAAGAAAACATTTTTTTAACACCCCCCCAAAATTTGTTGGTTTACGTTTCAAGGTACGTAGAGTAGAATCCAAAAAATGAATAAAAATTTGGCCGTCCGTCTGCTGTACGCGGCACTTTCCCCACTTAGCATTGACCGATATTGATGAAATTTGGTGTGTAGGCTCCATTTGGGGTCTAGTTGTGCCCCGAAGATTTTGATTGATGTAGGTCACTTCTAAGGGTTGAAAAATGAATTTTGAAAACGCCCTAACTCAAAAAATTTAGATATAAAGGTATTGTTTTTCCATCAATTTAAGATAGCATAGAATTTTTAGAATTTTTTGAGACCACGCGGAGCCCTGGAGGACAAACCGTTCGCTCCCACGAGAATTTAAGGGTTTTACGTACGATAAATCAGAAACACGAGTGTGAATCTCATTCAAATTATAGCTGACCGAAATGCGATCGATGTTTTTCTTCATGTTGGATGGTTGGTGGCTTTGCAGACGAGTGATCTATATAGAAAAATAATAAATCATTGTGTAATAATTTGCAGCTTTTTTTTAAAATACAAATCATACACGTGAGGAGTTGATTGTTTTGATGAAAACGATAAACAAAAAAAGAGAGAAAGTCTCATATTTTCTTTGAAAGGGGAAAAACGGAGGTCGAAACATGTTAAAAAAAAATGAAAATCAGTCCATGAAGTTTGGAGGAAATTTCATTCTGGGATATCCTGTGTAATATTCAACAGAAATTGTCCATTGGGTAACGTGCAGCAGCAAGTGTTCGCTGCTGCGTGTTTCTTCTCCCACATTATCTGTTATAGTAACAAACGAGTTCAAAAATGGAAAATTACTCACCTTCATTGATTGGATTTCCATTTCGTATCGTTGTTTCAGCATATTGTAGTCGTTGATGTGGTTATTCTCCGCTTTGCTGAGCGAGGCTCTCAACGTCGCGAGTTCTTGTTGCAGAGCTGCCAATTCTTGATCCTTGTCCAGAAGTTGGGAGGTGTGGACGCGAGTGAGTTCGTTGATCTGTTCTATTAGGTTCTGCTCAGTCTCATACCTGTGAAAATAATAGCTATGATGACCTTTGATCGTGAAACTTCAAAATTTCATACCCACCCCTTCATAGAAAGGTCCTTGAAGCGGGAAAGTAACTCAAAAGGTCCTTTGGGGAAAATGATTAGAAGACGGGGCAGAATGAAATACCTGATGGGTTCATTGTCCAAATGCTTTGGCATAGATCAGGAAAAAACTACGAAGAAAATTTAGGAAACATTTCCGATACAGGTAGGTACTCACTCAAGCCTCTTCTTCGATTTACATTCAGGAGTTGGTTGCTTTGGCGTACGAGCGGTAGGTCGTTCGATGGCGGATCTTGGCGTCGAAATAACCTTTTTTCTCGGCAGTTGAGGCTGATTAGAAACACAAGGCGAAATTAGATTTAAAGCAAATTCAGTTCGAGACGGTGATACAATAAGATGTGATTCAGGAGAATCATATCGGGAGCAATGCGAACAACATTTATAGCAAAATGAAGTAAAACAATGTCGCACAGCCTGCATGCAGTGAGTAACTACTACGACTGCCTCCATGAGAATGAAGAGTTCTGACGAGTGAGGTAAAGTATGAGTTAAACAGGTACAAACATGAGCCTTCTTTCTTCTCTTCCAAGTTGAAAGTCCATTTCATGGGATCTGGTTTATCAAAGACATCACGAGAAAGGGAGCTTTCATGAACAGACGAGAAATACCTACCAACCTTTAAGAAAAACCGATAATCTTTGTGAGATCGATCCTACGACAAATAATATAGAAATTACCCTTTCTTTTCCAACAAAAGAGAGCCGTACTATTGGTAACAACATGAAAAACATCGTGAAAAAACTATTAGAACTGAAGCAGAAGTAGTTACTCGTATGATGTACTACCACACAACAGAATATAATAATAGGAACATAATAACAGGCTTACCTACGTGAATAATTTTTATAAGAAAACTTCAAGGAAACTTTCACCCAATAAAGATGATTTTTTGAGGAACCCCTAAATCAAAAACCTAGGATCCCGTAAAATCTGAATTTCGGGCGAAATACGCTCTACGGACATAAAACCACGGACAGCAAGTCTATTATTTGACTCATTAGTAGGTACGTAAACCAATTTTATTTAGTAATTAATGTATTCAGTGACGTCTCCTAGGGTCGGGATTAGGTATATATAGGTGTATCCTTTAATCCAAATAATTTTACAGAACGAAAATCGGTCCACTGATATCTGAGAACTTTTGGGAAAATGATTAAGCTCCTGACTCTCTCTTTTCCCGATATAGCTGTCTCTCTCGCACAATTGTCATCCCCTTTAGCCTTAAAGCAAAGTACATTTTGAGTAGTGTGGCACCATAACATTCCCAGCATCATAAAACTGAATGGCATTTAAAAATCCATAACCAACTACTCTCATCAAGTAAATACCAACATCCTCCTGACACCAGTCTGACACCTCCATGGTCCTTGGTGTCCTGGGGGTCTCAGTCGATCGCCGTTCGTGCTTAGTATTTCGCGAAATTGAAGGCACAAAAACTGTTGCCTAAATTTGAAATTTTAAAGAGTTTTAGAAATTCATTAGTGCACGGCCCTAGGGAATTGACAAACTGATAAATCGAACAATTGCCAAAGAAAACGCTGCAAATTATTACACAATGGTTTATTATTTTTCTATATAGATCACTCGTCTGCAAAGCCACCAACCATCCAACTTGAAGAAAAACATCGATCGTATTTCGGTCAGCTAAAATTTGAACGGAGATTAGGCCTCTTTTGCGATTCACACTCGTGTTTCTGATTTATCGTACGTAAAACCCTTAAATTCTCGTAGCGAGCGAACGGTTTGTCCTACAGAGCTCCGCGTGGTCTCAAAAAATTCTATAGAATTTTAAATTGAAGGAAAAACAATACCTTTATATCAAAATGTTTTGAGTTAGGGCGTTTTCAAAATTTAAAAATTCATTTTTGAACCCTTAGAAGTGACCTACATCAACCAAAATCTTCGGGGCACAACTAGACCCCAAATGGAGCCTACACACCAAATTTCATCAAAATCGGTCGATGCTAAGTGAGGAAAGTACCGCGGGCGGCCAAATTTTTATTCGATTTTTGGATTCTACGTACCTTGAAACGTAAACCATCAAATTTTGAGGGGGTGTTAACAAATTTTTTTTCTTGGTCGATTCCAAAGGTTCATTATTGAAAATAATAAACCAAAATGGGGAAAACTTCTTAATAAACGGTTTTTTCCATAATTTCTCTGGCAATTATTGTTCGATTTTGATGGTTCCAGTGGCAATTTTTTAAGTTTTTCAATCCCCAAGAGCCGTGCACTAATTTATTTCTAAAATCCTTTAAAATTTCAAATTTAAGTACAACTTTTAAAGTTTTTCCGCCTTCAATTTCGTGAAATACTAACCCGGAACGAGGAACGAACGGCGACCGACTGAGACCCCAGTGTTATTTTCTGAAGTCTGTGGAAACTCACCTGGGTCACCACGGTTTTAGATGATATCCTGGTACCGCGGAGGCACAATTTCTTGGTGCCACGGTGACGAAAAATGTTAAGGTTTTATGTTAGGTATATCGTCCATAAATAGAGTAAACAACCATTTCAGGTTGGATTTTCGTCCGACTGGCATTCCTGGCGTCGCGGAAATCATCAGCTGTCTTCCAAAGGGAAGATCAGAATTTTGTTCAAATGATTTCGCTCATGGCTTCCCATTGCCTCACCGCCCTGGGTTGGGACAAGGGGGGCGATAAGAGCCCCGGCAATGAGCCTTGAACCCACCATCCCCGCAGAGGTCGGTCCAAAGTCCACCACCAAACAACGACGCCCCGATTTCCATTTTTACGGCTTATTAGGAGGACCAAACCCAGCTCAGATTATAATTTAAAATACACCTATCTCAATCACAGAAAATAGTGAAGAAAATCTCATCTTACCATATTAGGTACTATTTAGCACCAAGTTGGAGAAAAATAAGAATCCCACTCCCTTCACCGTTCCAACATTGAACAGTTTTCTCTTTCTCGGTCAATTTCCAAGTGGCGTTTTCCATATTTTTAAATTCTCTATGAGGCATCAGCTAAGTATTGATATTTAAAATTTTCAACTGCTAATAAATGCTGAAAATTTTCAACTTAAAAATATCAATATCTGATCCCAAAGAAAATCGAAAAACAAGATAATTGGTGTAAACTGCATCAAAATCGCGCAACAAGTTGGATGAGATAAGAGTGAGAAACAGATTCATTTACTTTGTGCTCCACTAAAGCTATTTTTTATATATGTAAAACAAAGTCAAAACTCTCGCTGAGCGGTTGAGAAAATAGGGCAGAACAGCGAACAGAAGTTCTTTCATAATACACCTTTACTTCGCCATTCCCTCGCCCCTCTACTAAATGGAAATTTCGAGGTTGTGGATAAGTAACAGTACACAATGGGGTAGTTGCATGGGTCGGAATTTCGTGTTTTTGACTTCAGATTCGAATTTAGCGCACTTAAAAACGTATCTGTACCTGTTTTCAGTTAGAAATTCCATTTAGTTTAGCCGTATTTCAATAAAGAAGTACCGTGCTTTTTAGTGTTGGCGGGCCACTCCTCTTACGTCATCCCTAAACGAGAATCTCACAATAGAGTGCGTTGAGATCACTGCCATCGAGGACAATTCGAGTCAGAAACATTGAAATATAGTTGCAAAATAATGGTGATGGTTAAAAAAACTTTGAAATATATTTTTCAAGCTTTACATGTTTGAATTAATCGTTTAAATTGAAAGTTTTGAAGCATATTTTGGTTATTTTTCTTGTTGTTAAAACCTCGCGTTACTTTTACGGTCATGTTATCACGTTATCAGTGGACACATTTCTGGTGGTGCGGTCTGAGTTGAGTGCGGTACTTCTTCATCAAAATGGTTGCAGTAGCTCATTTATTAGAAGTTTCATCGTAGTGTCATTATCCTGTACAACGTAGTACCAATGAGTGTTTGTAAATTGTTAAATAAAAGGATGTAGGTTATGTCCAACTTGGAAGAATCTAGCAAATTTGCGAGGTTGTGGCTCGAGTATCACCAGAACACCGCGTTTCTTCACAACCATATATGGTTTGCTAGATTTGGATTGGATTTGCTAGATTCTTCCAAGTTGGACATAACCTACATCCTTTTATTTAACAATTTACAAACACTCATTGGTACTACGTTGTACAGGATAATGACACTACGATGAAACTTCTAATAAACCTTATATATAAGGTTTCAGTTACAGTAGAGGGAATGCCAGAAGGAAACGAAATCTTTGATGCAACATGTTTCGATTGCGCTGCTAGCAAAATTCAGTATGATAGCACCTCAAACGAACGTAAACAAACAGAGGGTTGCTATCAAAGGACCCCCGGGCAAAGGATCCCTCCGGCACTGTACCCCCAGGTCGATAACCTTGCGTCAGGGTAACAGTGGTGTAGTAGTCTCTTGGCCCCCTTCACACCCGTGACGTAGCCCCCACCCCGCAGCGTCCAAGCCGTGTGTAGGTTTTCCCGCCTGAATCCGAGAATCCCGTTCTTTGAAAAAATCTCTAAATTTTTAGGAAGCGTATCTGGGAGTTTTATTTGCAGATTTGTACTTCAATAGAGATTCTCTACATAGAAAAAATACAAAAAATATCATGCAACTACCGCATTATAATAAAAACGTCTGCCAAGTGGGTGTGGCACTGCTTCCTCGTATCCATAACCCGATTGTAGGTATAGATCGTCGGGTGATTGCAAAAAGTGACCAAGTGACATTTCGCTAGTTTTCAGGAGAGCCGTCTGAAGTTTACTACTTTTTCCAGTCAGAAAATTAGCACATAAAAAACAGTCTGTAACTTCAAAAACTATTATACCATATTCCTAAGGACCTCTAAATGCTTATTGTACTCGAAATTAATGAATTTTTCACGTCATTTTGTCATAATAGTTCTTTTTCTAGAACATTAGGACTTGGTCATTTTTTCCAGGAAATTTTCAGGAAAACGGTTCACTTGATCATTCCTGCAAATCGGGTCGCATGGTGATTATTCAATAATAATCATCATGATTTTTTATGTTTCGTCAAATTGAAGTCTCATCGAGGCGTGGTTATCGTTATTGGCTAGAAATTACTATAGAAAGCCCTAAAATTCTCGAAATTTTACTTGGTCAGTTTTACCGGGAAACTCTGGCCTCAGAAAAGCACTTGATCAGCGTTTGAGAAAACTTTGTATTTTGAGGAAAAACGGTGGAAAACTCTATCAAAACGATGCTAGACTGTAGCTTCATAACTTGGGGTGTTAATCTTAGGAGAAAAAAAATCGACCACTACAACAACAACATGAAATTGAAGTGGAATGAGTGGCTTCTCTTGAGAGTGCAACTTTCAGCCCTCTCGTTTTTTCGTAGAACACTCACCATCGCAGGCTTGAATCCTATCTTAGGTTTTTACTAAAATTTGTACGTCAACATTAAAAAACATATTGTTTAGTAATGCATGCATTCCAGGGGACGTACCATTCGATAAGCATTGGGTCAATTAATACCATTTGGTTAGGGGGAAAACGGTTCACTCGATGTAATTTATTAGGTATTTTAGGCAAGAAATAGTGATCCCCCCCTCACCATTATCCACCATATCATTTCTAGCGGCATGGGAGCCTCGAATTTAAAGAGCATTTTAAAAACCATGATCTACGACACCCAACATGCGAATTCGAATCCCCCTCCCCCCTCCGGCAATGGTGCCGATCTGGCACCAAAGCAGTAATACTTCGTAACGTTGAACTTTCATCTACTTGTTTTGGTAGGCAGTCCCTTGAAGTTCAATTCCGTATTCAAGGTGAAACACGAAAAAAACTTTTAAAAACCCATGAAATATGCGGTTTATGGTGCCCTGGCACCATGGTGGCACCACTATTAGTTTCATGGTGGGACAGAGAATAATTCATGAAAATCCGGAGGTATAATGAGAATTTTTTCTCAATTTCAAAGCTCAGATACAATTAGTAGGTAAGCTATAAAGGAACCGAAATATTGAAAGAATCGGATATTTTGTGAATATCATCCCCCCACTCACCCCCTCCTCTTGCGAATTTTGTTACTCTGGTGAAATAGTGTGCAATTTGGAAGATTTATGAGTCGAACAAAAGAAACACTCAAAACGGTTGGAAATAGAGGCTTGGGCAAATTTTACAGGATTATGCCCGCAAAAGCATGTTTTTTGAGCATTAACCCCCCCTTTACCCCCCTTAAAATTCAAAATTTGAAATTCTGGCTACGTAGTGCACAACTAGATAGTTTTCCGCGTCGAATAAAAAAAGAACCACGAAAATCGGTTGAAAATTGAGGCCTGGGCAGACGACACAAGATTTTGTCACACACATACACAAACATTCACCTATGGTTTTTTTTGTGGATTTGGATTCAGAATGGTCTAAAACGGATTACTGTGTGGTTATTTTTCTTTTCTGTTGAGTGTTCTCCTCCTCTACCCCAGATCGATCGCATAAGGACGGCCAACTCCTTCTGTGGGACGTCCTAATAACTGAAAAAAACTGAGCAGTTGAATGATAGAAATTCGAATATAAACTTTATTGTACAAAAACTTATTTTAAAAAAAAGTTTGAGTTCTTTGAGAATCAAGGAAAAATTATTATTTTTTGAAGTTGAATTGTAAAATTGGAGCTTTACTCTTCCATGTCTTCGTCATTTTCGGAAAAACTTGGCTCTGGGGCGCGTTCCTTGGTTTTCACTGCTGAAGGTAAACCTGCAGCCTGGAATTATTTGATCATGTGGTATTTGATCAACTGTTCCCAGCTTGAAGCCATTGTTTTTCCTAGTTCAAATTTTAAAAATAGTGACTATCTCCCACTTGGTCAGTTTTTCCAGTGAACATATTCACGCACCAAGCATTTGTTTCAACCATAACCTTCGTCTTTCTGGTACTTGGTCACTTTTTCCAAGATCGACTTCTTAGATGGCATCACTTTTCTTCCCTGGAAAAACTGATCGGTTGGCATTTGGTCAATTTTACCAGTATGGAAAACAACTCCTTTTACGTCTTTGCTTGCCCATAAAAAATATCTTCTGGAAAATGGTCATTTTTTGCAGCACGCATTTACTCATTCCGATGACTAAGTTTTCCCAGGTAATCGTGCTCAAGTGCCACTTGGTCACGATTTGCTACATTTTTCGGCAGTAAAAATTGAATTACCCTCATATTCTTTTAAATAATGAAAATAATCATTTTAAACTCATAGAATTACGTAGGCAACGTTATTTTCTATCACCTGACATCAAAACCTCGATTTCGAGAAAATGTCACTTGGTCACTTTTTGCAAGCACCCGACGAGATTATCCGATGCAGAGTTAATCTCAAAACATCAATCTCTAAGTAGGTACCTTGCACTACCCTCATAGGGGACCATCTACACCCCAATCCGAATGATCACTGAAAATTTCATCGAAATCAGATAGGAAATGTAGAAGTTATGGCTGTAACAAGGAAATAAAAGTTTGCGCATGCGCACTGGCTACTATCAGTCCGTGGTTGATGATTTTCATAGGGGACCGTCTACACGCCAGCCCGCACAATCCTTGAAAATTTCATGGAAATCGGATGGGAAATGTAGAAGTTATGGCTGTGGCAAGGAATTCATGACAGACACACAGACAGACAAATTTGATGATCACTTGACATAATGAAATTTATAGGGAACAAACTCATCCATATGTACAATCTCTGATAATGTCATCGAATACGGACGGAAAATCGGTAAGTTAAAGCTGTTAAAATTACAAGGGCATTTTAGGTATGCGCATGCGCAGTGGCTATAAATAATCTGATTACAATGACTCATGTGGGACCATGTACACCCTAATCAGCACAATCCCTGGACATTTAAACGAATTCAGATGGAAAATGTAGAAATTATGGCAGTTAAAAGAGTTTCAAGTATGAGCAAGCGCACTATCAATCCGGAGACTATGATTTTGATAGGGAACCATCTACATCCCTGCACAACCTTGAAAAAATTATCAAAACTTCGATGAAATCGTAAATTTCGATTTTGGAGGACTTTTCTTTCTCTACTTTGAAAAGTGAAAAAAATTCTTCAGCTACCTTGGAAGCAAAGTCAACAACTCAGTAAAGGGGCCCATTCACGTGTACTCCTGGAGTCGCCGCCGCGTCCCTCCACGTACTCCACGAAGCCGCCGCAGTAGTCCATTCACCTGGCTTCCAAAACTACCTGACTCCGCCGATTGGCGGGCCTGCTTCCAACCACCACTTGCTCAGATGACCAGAAGTGAGGAAAACGGTAGGGCTACATGCTGTACTGGTCGGAGTGCGACCCGGCGTCGGCCTCACTTCAACCACTCACAGGGCCGCCGAGGATTAACTGGCCGCAATTTTCGAGCATGTTCGATTACCTGCCGAGCGGCGGACGCCCGCCAGACCTCAGGATTTTGTTAACCATTCACGGGTAGTTTTCCCCTTTGACGGCGGCTAGGCCCGCGGCGGCGACTCCAGGAGTACACGTGAATGGGCCCCTTAAAATCATTTGATCATTGGTGTTTGAATTTGTCAGAAAAAAACACGTCGCTAAAACTTATAATAATTGTTATAATTATAACCTAACAACTTTTTAGGTAAGAAGGTCTTACCTAAAATTTAAGGGGGTTTACCTCTTACCTAACTTTAAGTTTACCTCTAATCTCCATCAAATATCGGAACTAAAAAGGGTGATCCACTGATTATAATCAGATAATTATCTGACACTCTGCACAGGAACTAATCTCCCCATTAGAAGGGACTCCCCTAATGCTTACATTATGGAACTACTAGAAAACATCTATTTTATTGAAGTATTGAAGGCAGGAAGGTATTTACCGTTCTGAAAGTGACGACAGGATTGTACCCATGGGAACAGGAGCTGGCAGAGTCCTGGCTCGTGACGGAAGGCGCTGGCTCGAGTTTACCTTCGACGAAACGTTTGCTCTTTTCTATGACAGCACCCTTCACTTTCGTGTCGTATTTTGGATCGTATTTACCGGGAGGTGGAGCGCAATCTGCAATCAAGATGCATTTGTTATAGAATTTGTTATCCAACCAGTGGACTTAGGTACTTTTAGCGATTTTTCAAGAAAAATGAAGCTAATGCAATGGCCTATAAATTTGTAGAATGGACTTTTTCGAAAAATGTTTACACTGAAATCCGTTTTGGAACATTCTGAAACGATCCCTGAAGTGTTTCCAAAAATCATGTGTGTGTGTATGTGTTTCATTCCGCATGATAACGTAAGTAATTATTTAGATTTTTTTTTGCTTTTCACCAAAATGTTCGTAACAACAAACCATAGGTCAAGTTCGTTAGCCAGAAATTTTGGACAATCCAAAGTGGTCCAAATTTCAAAAAAGACCAAAAAAACGGGGGTTTCCAGTTTTTTGTGGTTATTACCTTCACAATCATGGTAATATAATATATTATACCTAGCTATAGGTATTGTTAGGAATTTATTAGCTTCTCCAGTTTCCATGTTATTTTATAACATGAACCTGTTTATTATTATTGGGTTACTAAATAAAAACCTTGAGTCGTGTTTTGTATTTCAAGCAAGAAACCAGTCTTTCATTTTAGGAGTTACCAGATTCGTCTACAGCTCTCTAAAGACATAACAGTGGTGACAGCGGTTTTTATTGGGTTCAATGGACACCAGGGCTACTGTTCGGTCTCGTCTGGGAAGAGGGAGTAGAGAGGATTCGGAGAATGTTCAGGATGAGCCAAATGCTCATCAAGAGGCCTTTTCTGAGGCTGTGGAGAACGCTGAATCTGAATGGCAATTCACCCAAGAGGTTCAAGAGACTCATCAAGAGATTGAGACAGCACCAACTGGGAATCCTTCAACAAATTTGAATTCATTGGATCAAATGATGGGTTTTTGGGATGAGGAGAGAAGTGCTTGCTTAGGAGAGTTGCGTCAGGTCATTCATCAGCAAAGTACTAGTACAGAGAGAGTGTTAAGGGATCAATTGAGTTCATTCACCTCAACCATGCAACAGATTTTGCAATCTCAAACAGCCATGCTGCAGGAGGTGGTTCGCGCCGTACAAGGCTGTAGCGTTAATCAGAGTCCAAGTGCGCCCCTGCCAAACACGAATCACATGCCAAAAGCACCAATGCAAGCATTACGCCTAAAACCTATGCCATTCAGTGGTTCAGAAGACTGGGAATCATACTTCCTACAGTTCTCGGCAATAGCTGAAAGAAATGGTTGGGACGATTCTGCTAAGGCAGCAGCTTTAACATCAGTTCTTTCAGGGACCGCTAGAGAAGTACTGGCTCAAGTTGGCTCTTCATATACCTACGACAGACTGGTTAAAGCCTTGGAAGCCAGGTTCGGGTTTCGCCACCAGGAGCAACGCTTTATGACTCTCCTCATGTCAAGAGTGCAAGACAGCAACGAAGACATAAGCACCTTTCATCAAGCTTTGCAAACACTTGCCAGAAGAGCTCTTCCTGAGATTTCACATGGGACTGAGAGTATGTTGGTGCACCTTTTTGTCAGGGGATTGCGAGATCAATCACTTAGAGAGAAAGTTTTGACTGTAGGCCCGAAGTCAATGGATGAGGCAATTTCGGTTGCTTTGAGATTGGAGACTGTTCAGCAAATAAAACCACATGTAATAAGACAACTGGAAACAACAATCCAGGAACAAGAAAATGTGTCAAGAGCAGTTCATCCTACAGTGCCTGACAGGGTTCAAGCTGTACCAAGGCAACAAAGATTTGTTTGGCCAAGGTCTCCAGTGTGCTGGCGGTGCGGATTGGTTGGGCATTTGGCCAGGGTATGCCCGTATCCACCTAGGGCTGAATCAAGTTGGTCTCCGCACACACACCAATCTCATTTGCAACCTCAACCAGATGACAGCCAACTGGCCCTACCTCCAACAACATCTCAGTCAGTTCCAAGAAACAGGTTGACAGCCCCGGGAAACGTACCAAAGTCGGAATGAAGGGGCACATGCCGACATTAGAGAGTACGCCCCAAATACAGTCTCCTCTCTTGGCTTTGGAAGGAGTAGTGTACAGAGTGGCTGCATCCTCATTGATTTTGTTTGGAACGGTTGATGGATGCCAATGTGAATTTGTGGTGGACACAGGTGCCACAAAAACCATTTTGAATGTGGAAGTGGCAAATCGTGCTAGGGTTGTAGTAGAAAACAATAAAAAAGTGTCAATCAGAACAATCTCGGGAGACATCATACCTGTACATGGCCATGCTCAAGTCAAGTTTGATTTAGGTGATGGGAAGGAACGTTGCCACACTGTTTTAGTTGCCAAAATTCACGAAGATTGTGTCCTTGGTATGGATTTTCTAGGGCAAGAGAAATGTTTGATAGACCCAGGTAACAACACAGTTGTGGTAGATGGGAAAAGACTGGAGTCCTTGGACATTGGGGCTCGAGCAGAGATTGAGGAAAATGAAGAGGATTTGAATGAGTTATCACCACTTGACAATAACTGCATTGGGTATAATGAGACAGAAATTTGTGGGAGTATACCAAGTCACATTCAACTACTGGTTGAAAATTCTATTAAAGGTCTGTCTGAGGAGCAGCGCCAGGCAGTTGAAGAATTTTTGTTGGAGTTTTCAGACGTTTTTGCCAGATCTGGAAAAGATTTGGGTTGTATAAAAAGTATTACCCACTCAGTCAATGTTGGAGATCATCCCCCGATTAGACAATCTCCAAGGCGAATCCCTCCACACCGTTTGGAAGAGGTAGACAAGCTTATCAAGGATATGGAGCAGACTGGGGTAATCGAAGCTTCTCAGAGCTCTTGGGCCAGTCCAATAGTATTGGTTCCAAAGAAGGATGGCACCACACGCTTTTGCATCGATTACCGCCAGTTGAATTCGATCACAAGGAAGGACTCTTATCCCCTTCCAAAAATAGATGAGTTAACTGGTGCATTGGCAGGTAGCTCGTGGTTTTCTACGTTGGATCTCCAGAGTGGCTACTGGCAGATTGGGATGGCAGAAAAAGATCGGGAAAAGACTGCATTTTGTACTCCACATGGCCTTTGGCACTTCAAGACAATGCCATTTGGGCTTTGTAATGCGCCTGCAACATTCCAAAGAGCTATGACAGGGATTCTTCAGGAGGAGTTATATCAGGGACGTGTAAAAGTTTACTTGGACGACGTGTTAATAGACAATGCTGATTTCAAAGGACACCTTACATGGTTGAGACGTGTAATGGACGTTTTGCGCAAGGCAGGAGTGAAACTCAACCCGAAAAAATGTCATCTATTTTCAAGAAAGGTGAACTACCTCGGATTTGTGATCTCTGGAAATGGAATAGCTGCAGACCCACAAAAAACGTCAAAGGTAGCAGAGTGGCCAGTCCCTACGTCTGTCAAGGAAGTAAGAACTTTTGTGAGCTTTTGCTCTTATTACAGATGTTTTGTCCATAATTTTGCAGGTATAGTGGCTCCTCTGTATGCCCTCCAGGATGTGACAGGAAACCTCAAATGGACTGATGAGTGCCAGCTAGCGTTTGACAATATAAAGTCGGTTCTTACTTCTCCACCAGTTCTCAGTCATCCAATCCAAGGTGCAAAATTCATTTTAGATACTGATGCCAGTGATCGTGCTGTTGGGGCCGTCTTGTCACAAATACAAGAGGGAGAAGAACGGGTAATTGCTTACTTCAGCAAATGTCTCTCCAAACAGGAAAGAAATTACTGCACAACACGGAAAGAGCTGGTAAGTTTGATCAAGGCAGTTCGTCATTTTCAGTCTTATGGTCTGGACAGTGATGAATTTATTGTTAGGACAGATCATGCATCCTTGCAATGGTTGCAGAATTTTAAAGATCCAGATGGCCAGCTGGCAAGATGGCAGCAAATACTGGCTCCGTACAATTATAAGATAAAGCACCGATCTGGTAAGGACCATCTCAATGCTGATGGTATGTCACGAAGGCCTTGTGCTGATGCAGGATGCCAGCATTGTCTACGGCAAGAGCTGAAACAAGGTGATCAAGTTGTAGTTCAACGAGTGTGCCTAGAAACAAATACTCAGTCGTGGGCAGAATCACAGAAAGAAGATCCTGAGTTACAGTCCGTTATACATTGGGTTAGGGAAGGTAGCAGACCAACATGGAAGGACATAGCACCTCTGGGGCTTATATCCAAGAGTCTATGGGCTATGTATCGAAATTTGCGGATAACCAATGACATTCTGGTGCGGGTTTGGGAAAATGAAGCTGGTACTGAGGTTGTGGAACTGGTTCTAGTGCCCCGGACAAGGCGAGATGAAGTGATGAGTGCAGCCCATGGACTAGGACACCTTGGCTACAAGCGAACACTGAAGGAAGTTCGATCTAGGTACTACTGGCCTGGTCTGCAGAAAGATGTACGACTGCACTGTTCAAACTGTGAAACTTGTCGCAAGAGGCATAACCGAAAGGGTAAAGCCCCAATGAAAACTCACACAAGTGGTGTACCATTCGAGCGGATAGCGATGGACATTGTTGGACCTCTTCCAACAACGGAGAGAGGCAACAAATACATAATAGTCGTGATAGACTATTTCACGAAATGGCCAGAGGCTTTTCCTGTCGCGAATATTACAGCGGAGACGCTAGCTCGTGGGTTGGTTGATACCGTTATTTCACGATTTGGTATTCCACGGGAGCTGCATACAGACCAGGGAACAGGTTTCGAAGCAGCTGTGTTCAAGGAAGTGATGAACATGCTACAAATTCATAAAACCAGGACAACACCAGGAAGACCTCAAAGTGATGGACTTGTAGAACGGTTCAACAGGACCCTTTGGAGTATGCTGGCCAAGATGGTTGGGAAGAATCAGCGAGAATGGGACTTATGGCTTCCTTGTGTATTACTAGCATATAGGGCCACCGAGCACTCTACTACGGGATACTCACCTGCTGAGTTGAACTTGGGGCGAGGATTGACTCTCCCTGTTCATCTGCTGGTTGATCGAAGACCTGACGAGAAAATGCCTGTCACGACGTATGCACAACAGTTGAAGGAAAAATTGCACGAGACTCACGAAATAGCACGGAAGAAGTTATTGATAGCAGCGCAACAGAACAAAAAACGTTATGATGTGAGATCGCAAGAGCCCAAGTACCAAGTAGGAGAGAACCTTTGGTATTTTTGGCCACAGCGGAGAGTAGGCGTCTGCCCAAAGCTTCAATCCAATTGGGTGGGACCTTGCAAAATTATGAAGAGCCTAAGTGATGTCACAGTAAGAATTCGGATGCCAAATCGCAAGACAAGAGTCGTGCACGTAGACCAGCTCGCAACATATGGCACACCTTTTAAAGAAAGGGGAGAGTAATGTTAGGAATTTATTAGCTTCTCCAGTTTCCATGTTATTTTATAACATGAACCTGTTTATTATTATTGGGTTACTAAATAAAAACCTTGAGTCGTGTTTTGTATTTCAAGCAAGAAACCAGTCTTTCATTTTAGGAGTTACCAGATTCGTCTACAGCTCTCTAAAGACATAACAGTATATTATACCTAGTAGCTCAAAATTTCTGATATTAATGCGTTTTTCAAAAATGAAAATTGTCCAAAATTAAGAAAAGTATATATTTATTTATATATATAATGAATACGTGAGTATATTTGTTGTACCCAGAAATGCAGAAGCCGTGTGGGTACTCTATGAGTTCGTAGAGACGAGTAGAACGTGAATATGGACTCCTAACATTTTCAAAGCATACCCAGTGCATACAGTATGTTGGTATGGTATAATGAAAATCGAAAAAAAACCAACAATAGCCGTGTGGGTACTCTACGAATTCGTGTAGACGAGTAGATCGTGAATATGGACTCCTACCATCTTCAAAGCATACCCGGTGCATACAGTATGTTGGTATGGTATAATGAAAATCGAAAAAAACCAACAATAGCCGTGTGGGTACTCTACGAGTTCGTGTAGACGAGTAGATCGTGAATATGGACTCGTACCATCTTCAAAGCATACCCAGTGCATACAGTATGTTGGTATGGTATAATGAAAATCGAAAAAAAAACCAACAATAGCCGTGTGGGTACTCTACGAGTTCGTGTAGACGAGTAGATCGTGAATATGGACTCCTACCATCTTCAAAGCATACCCAGTGCATACAGTATGTTGGTATGGTATAATGAAAATCGAAAAAAAAACCAACAATAGCCGTGTGGGTACTCTACGAGTTCGTGTAGACGAGTAGATCGTGAATATGGACTCGTACCATCTTCAAAGCATACCCAGTGCATACAGTATGTTGGTATGGTATAATGAAAATCGAAAAAAAAAAACAACAATAGCCGTGTGGGTACTCTACGAGTTCGTGTAGACGAGTAGATCGTGAATATGGACTCGTACCATCTTCAAAGCATACCCAGTGCATACAGTATGTTGGTATGGTATAATGAAAATCGAAAAAAAAACCAACAATAGCCGTGTGGGTACTCTACGAGTTCGTGTAGACGAGTAGATCGTGAATATGGACTCCTACCATCTTCAAAGCATACCCGGTGCATACAGTATGTTGGTATGGTATACTGAAAATCGAAAAAACCAAGAATCGTGTAAAAAAAGAAATTGCAACACCATTGTTCCTTTTCTTTACCAAACCTTCAACTGAAAGAGTTCTTTGAAAATTCGCTCATTAATACATGCTGCATGAATGGACTTTTTTTATTACATTTGTATCCATTTATAAACGTATATTACATGTTGTGAGTCTCCACTCACTGGGGAACATTTCCAGTGAAGAGACTGGGTTAATTCGTTAACTTCCTTCCGATCCGAATTTGTCATAGCCACCCGCGGCGATGATTGTCAGATTCGGGTCCGTGGTCGGCTCGGAAGGTGACGTCACCCCCCCCTCAGCATGAAGACGCCGTCTCCAGCCAGAGCGTCCCTCCCTCGGCGGGGGGAGCCAATCAGAAGTCTCCACCTGGCAGGCGCCCGTCCGTCGAGGGAGCGGAGGGGGACCATCCGGAACAAAACCAACGAGCAGCCCCCTCCACAGGCAGTCCCCCCTTGATATTCAGTACAAGTCATTGAGAGCCCTGCTGCCCGTGAACTTAAAACTGCTAGAGTCAACCGCCCCCGTAAATACCTTCACACGCTTTTTTCGTAAGATCCCTGACCATCGGAAATTGCCGTGTCGCGCCGAATTGATCTGGAGGAAGAGAACTTGGATTCCCTGGACGTCCGTCGCCACAACCACCACAACCGCCACATCACACCTGGAAGGATACCTCAGGGCCCTGACACGTGTGAGTGAAAACTATAACTTACCTTCTAACCATTGGCCAATGCAGTTAGGACAGTGCGTAGAAGTAATTCTGAAACAATTGGACAAAAGTCGTAAATTTGAGAGTTGTAACTTAATGCTAAATTCGTACCTGAAACACAAAGTTAACCTATACTTACCATACTCACCTTTGTTGAAAACCTGGAACGTTGAACTGATATACTCTGGAAACCTGAAACGTAAAGTCAAATTGGAGTTATTATTTTGTACATTTGAAACATTATCTGAAAATCTATCCTATTGAACATTGAATCTTGTGCCATACTTACTTGTGTTGTTGCGCCCGTCAGGCTTCTTTTCGACACACCCTTCGGTGTGCCTAGTCAGAAAACCATTTGCATATTTAATAAACTTACCTTTTATTGTTGTAAATCTGCATTTGAATATCTTTTCTCATTTTACCTGGTTCCTCAGTGTGAAAAACCGGAGCTTGGTGACGCGTCACACTCCGCCATCTTTTCCGAAGCGTCCCTCAGACGCCTTCGTAGGCCCCTTCGGCAGCGTCGCATTTGGCGGACGCCATTTTCTCAGTAGGACGCCCTTAAGGCTAACATTTCAGATTGCATCATCCCGAGGAATTCGACTGGCCGCTTCACCGCCTCGTCACAGGTAAATACCACACGCTACCCTTGTAAAATTAACTATTGTTTCGATATTTGTTTGTCTTCCCCTTCCCACCTGAGCTCGCCACGTTAGGTTTTGTGTCATCCGGTGAACTTGGGATCGGCACGTGGCGTCACAACCTCGTGCTGCTACCAACTACGCCGCGGAACGAAACCTTAACCCTGTCGAACGCAAATCCCGCTTACAACTGGTGTGTCGCCACAATCGTCACAATCACCACGAGTAAGCCGGGACGCTACCTCTGTGGTCCATCGACACAATCGCCACAAGTAGCAGGCCTACAAATTTGGTGGCAGCGGAGTGGATCCCGGTGTGAGTAAGCCTCACACGAGCCCACTCAAACTCGTAGGCCGTTCGACACGAGCTCAGTTTTAAATTTAGAGTCTATCGAAACAAACTTCAAAAATAAAACACACTGAGACAGGTAAAAATAAAAATAGGTAGGCTGTACATCCATTTATTATACAGGAAAAGTGACATTAGAAGCAGCCTTCCGCACGAAACGACGCGAGAAGACGTCTCTTCTCGTAGTTGTATTTTTCTCGACTTAGACCGATTCACGCCGACAGACTTCTTCGTGCCTAGGTGGTAGTTAGTATCAATCGCTACCATGTTCCTCAATAATCCGACACCTAGCGACAGGGGGACCGAGACCCAATCGTCCTCCGGCACGGAAGCTGTAGAAACAATGACTCAGACAATGAAGGAGATGAACATTCTCCTTCAGCGATATAATAACGTAACACACGAAGCCGATAGGGAGGACATACCGCGCTCGGTATTCCTCGAAGTAGAGTCGTGGGACCCAGACGCGACCGGTGCATTAAGTGTTGTGTCGTTTTTTGCGAATTTTGATATGGTGACCACGGGTTTGACCTCGCGACAACGATACCGTTTACTCCGCACAAAAGCGCGGGGAACCGCTAAGCAATTCCTTATCGATCGGGATGATACGCTCGACGTAGACAACGTCTACGAGATCGTCCGTGACGACATGATCAAGTGGTTCCAAAAGGAAAATCCACAACACGCCGCCGCCCTCCTGTGGACAGTCAAGCGGAACGCCACAGAAACGCTCCGCCAATTTGCCGACCGAGTCCGCAGCCTCGCCCGGTGTGCCGTCATGGAAGAAGGAGGACAACTCCGACGTCACGAACGCCACGACTGGGTAGAAAGAAAAACCCTGAGCGCTTTTATACGTGGTGTCAGCAAAAACATGAGCGCACTGCTCATCACAAATCGCCCCAGATCGATCCAGGACGCGCTGAGCAAGGCGGAGGAATTGGAGGAAACCCTAGACGACACAATCGACACAGACGAACGTTGGGACTTGGCGGCCATTACCAACGACCGCCGATGTTACAACTGCGGAAGTCCTGAACATTTCGCCGCTCGATGCCCGCGAAAAGACGAACCCCTACAGCGTCATAATCGACACAGGGAGGAGGACCACCGCCAAGATAAGCCCAGCGAGCGCCGAAGCGCCGAGAAACCAACCCCGCGATATCCGTGTATGTTTTGCGCGGACAAAACACATTTTCCCGTAAGTTGCCCATTCAGCCCGAACAAGACCATATTTTGTGACTTCTGTGGCGTCCGAGAACATCTGGAGGAGGATTGTTATAAAAAGAAACGTCTCCTCTCCGTGTCGCAACCTGTCATGGCGCCGGCACATTCAATGGAGGTCGCCCGTTACAAAAAGCCAATCGAGGAGGCACATGTTCCCGCCGTGGAAGCTCCAATGTCGCGGACGATGAAAATCACCGTGGGACTGGGCCCGGAGGAACGAGAGATGACCCTGGACACCGGAGCTACGCTTTCGGTACTTTCAACACCCGTAAAGGGAATTCCAATTCTCCCAACCCGAGCGATCGCGTGGGGAGCTGATGGAATGCCCCTACATTTCTCCGGAGAACAGCGCGTCGTCACAAGGATCGGCGAATGTGTATTTGAACACACATTCTTAGTATTCGCAAGGAGAAGCGCTACGCTTGATCTTTTGGGGCTCGACGTACTTCGAAGGGTACCCATCACATTTACAACGGGACCGGAAATGAAATTCCGCACCCCTAAAGGCGTCATCCGCCCATATACGCCGGTCGACACACCCGAGGAAATCTACAGCGTGGGGGTAGTGTTGCGGCCCGAGGGGCGGGAATTTGGGACGCTCGTGGATCAGAATGAAAGTCATGATCACAGCGCTCCTCTCCCTAGCACCCCTTCGGCGGCAACAACTGCCTCCGCCACGCAAAAACCATCGTGCGTGGATTACCAAGAACCGGACGACGCTTCGGAGGTGCGGGCAAATTTCGCCACAAATCAAGATGGCGCCGGAAGCCTGAAGTTTTGGAATCGGCAGTTCAAGGGCGTTTCTGTCCCTATCGATACACCCGTTGAGCGGTACGACGATACACCCCACTACAAGAACTTGACGAAGGGTCCGGCCCAAAACCTTCCACTTCCTCCGAAAGTACATTTCAGCACACCAATCTCACGACATTGTGCAACCCCCACTACGCCTACCGAGTTCCAGGAAGTTGACGACGCAAGCGACAGTACTGATCCCGCGCCGGACTTTGATGGGAAAACCTCCCTCGAAAAATGCCTCGATCGGATGCTCCACGACTACCGTCGGACTTATGTCGACACGGTGGATCAACACAGTGCGACACAGTTCGTCACAGAGGATCGTCACAACGCGACACAGTTCGACACGGTGGATCGGCACAGTGCGACACAGTTCGACACGGTGGATCGGCACAGTGCGACACAGTTCGATATGGTGGATCGGCACAGTGCGACACAGTTCGACACAGCGGATCGGCACAGCCCGACCCAGTTCGCCACAACCGACCCATGTGTTGAACCATATCCCGATATAGTCGATACCCCTGATGAAACGAGTTCTAACGTATCCCTTAGAGAAGAAAAGGCCTGCGCCGAGATTTGTTCTATTATTCCCCCGATTCAAAACTATGAAAAAGAAGTATGTCCCGGCGCCACGCCAGACGGTCTGGAAGAAGAGGAGTGGGGGGAGCTACCGACCGACCAATGGGAAACCCCGTTACCCGAGTTCGACGTGACCTTGCAAGAGAAACTGCGACATCTCACAACTTCGGACGCGGAACCAACTAGGGAATTGTTGTGTAAATTTCGGGACTTATTTAAGCCACCTACGGGGGAGGGATGTCGATTGAACGTATTCCATGAGATAGTTACTACTCAACCCACCGTGACACAACAAAAACCCTACCCGGTTCCCCACGCCCTCCGCGACGTCGTTGAAACTCAAATCAAGGACATGCTGTCAAATGGGGTAATTAGTCCGTCTACTAGCCCGTGGTGTGCGCCAGTACTACTCGTCAAAAAGAAAACGCCGCCGGGAGAAAAGCAGCTTTGGCGATTTTGCACGGATTTCCGACAGCTCAATAAAATCACCAAAGGAGACGCTTATCCTCTTCCCCGATTACAGGAGACCCTTGCGATGTTAGGTCAGTGTAAATGGTTCACAACCATCGACTTAATATCGGGTTATCACCAGATACCAGTTCACCCCGAGTCAAGGGAGAAAACGGCCTTTTCAGTTTTAGGACGTCATTTTCATTACGAAAAGATGCCGTTTGGACTGAAGAATGCACCCGCTACATTTCAGCGAGTCATGAATGATACCCTCGATGGAATCCTCGGAGATCATTGTCTCGTTTACCTGGATGACATCATAGTATTTTCCGCCACTCGAGAGGAACACCTCCAGAAATTGACTCAGGTTTTCGATCGATTGACCGAGGCCCGCCTGCAAGTGAACTTGTCGAAGTGCGAGTTTTTGAAAAACGAGGTTCGCTTTCTAGGTCACCGCATCACGCCCGACGGAATCCTTACCGAGCCCGAGAAGGTCAAGGCCATTAAGGAATTTCCCGTACCTACCTCGGCGTTGAAACTGCAGTCGTTTTTGGGGCTGGCTGGGTTTTACCGGAGGTTCATACCTCGATACTCGGAGCTCTCGGTACCCTTGACCGACCTCCTCCAGAAGAACCGACCCTTCGAGTGGACAAGTAAACAACAACAAGCGTTCGACGAACTCAAGGTCAAGTTGACCGAGGAACCCGTACTCGCCTTTCCTGACCTGAATAAACCCTTTGTGTTGGCCACCGACGCTTCCGGCTCCGCTTTGGGGGCTGTCCTTTCGCAGAACTTTGAAGGGGAAGAGAGGCCCGTGGCGTATGCAAGTCGAAAACTAAATCCGGCCGAAACCAGATATTCCGTCACGGAGAGAGAGTTACTCGCCGTTGTGTGGGCGGTCCGCCATTTTCAAGAATATCTTTTAGGTCAGACCTTTGAACTTCAAACGGACCACATGGCACTCACGGCCGCGATGCACCTCCGCGACCCGACATCGCGAATCGGGAGGTGGGTTCTCAGGCTTGCTGAATACGACTTCGTTCCCCGATACAGACCCGGAACTCAGATGAAACATGCGGACGGATTGAGTCGAATGGATATAGCCGTTGTAAATCTCGATTTCCCGCGCGAGCTGATGATCGCTGCACAGGATCTCGATGATTGGGTCCAATCGATGGTTTTGAGTCGCGGTAAAGAAGGATTGCGAAAAGCTAACGGAGTGTGGGAAATGAGAGTGCGACACGATGGTAGACACGAATGGGTGCCCCTCATCCCTAGTTCACTTCGTGAATGGTTGATTGACCGATGCCATAAGAATGAGTGGGCGGGACACCCCGGAGCCGACGTAACGGAAAAGGTGGTGAGACGACTAGGAAACTGGCCCGGACTATCGAGAGACGTCAAAGAGCAGGTACAACGTTGTGAAACGTGTTTACGTCGCAACACCCCGACGAATCTGAAAAGTCCGATTCAGAAGCCGCTCCTCCCCGAGAGACCCGGACACATCGTCGGTATCGATTTCGTGGGGCCCATCGTGACGAATGGAAAATCCAAATACCTCCTCACCGTAATCGACCATTTTACTAAGTATGCTGAAGCATACGTTACCACCAATTGTACCGCCTCTACTGTCGCGCAAATTTTAGCGAAGGAATTTATACCGAGACACGGTGTACCCGAGAGACTTGTTTCAGACCGTGGAACCGCCTTCACCGCCGGATCGACACGCGAACTTTGTGCCCAATGGGGCATACGGCAGATCTTCATGACCGCGTACCACCCGGAAGGAAATGGGGTGTGCGAGCGTTTCCACCGAACCTTGACCAACATTTTGGCGAAAATTACCAAGAAAACTAAGGACTGGGAAACCATGTTGCCCGTAGCACTCGCAGCGTATCGATCCAGCCCCCATAAGAGTACTGGATTTACTCCAAATTTTCTTACCTTTGGGAGGGAAATACGCCTTCCGAACGACACCTTTCAAGGACTTCGAACACCCTTACCTGAGTCCTCTTTGTTGAAGAATCTCCGAATGGCCCGTGACGCCACGACACAGTGCCTACACGAAGCCTGGAAGAAACGGACGGAAGCCATCAACGCCCGCCGCTCTCTACGCTCTTTTGAGGCGGGGGATATGGTGTACCTAAAAGACATGCAGCCGCCCCCAGGTGTCGTGAAAAAATTCTGGAGTCCATGGAGTGGACCGTGGACGGTGCTAAAGAAACACTCGAATGTTACTTACGAAATCAGGGACTCACCCGATATAAAACGTCAGGTAGTACACATTAACCGCCTCAAACCGGCCTTTGTGCTGGGTGTACCGGACGATACGTTCCTGGACCATACCAAATCCCATCAAACCCCGGAAATAGACACAATAAGGAACATTCACGAAACGGAAACGGGGATACAGGAAGAAATGATGGAAGACTCGGATGAGGAACTACGATGGCCGCCTCCAAAACCGACCATGATGGAATGTGGCGATGTGCCGACCGAATCTCACGAGAACGCTCCCACTACACCGTTTTCGGAAAAGTCGAACCAGGGGACTGCTTCGCCACAACCGACTCACCTCGAGGACGCGGATCGACACTCAGATCGCTCCTCGACCAGTGAAGAAGATAAAAGCGTCAGCTACCCTTCGGGAAACTCAGCCGAAAATCCAGCGGGAAACTCACAACGCCCGGTCAACCATTCCGAGGACGCTCGCCACAGCGAACACGATCGCCACAGCGAACACGATCGCCACAGCGGACACGATCGCCACAGCGACCACGATCGCCACAGCGAACACGATCGCCACAGCGAACACGATCGCCACAGCAACCACGATCGCCACAGCAACAGCCCTCACCAGGAACCAGTAGTACGCAAAGCCGAAGAGCCGTCGACACCTGAAGGTCTACCTCCGAAACGACTCAGAGGAGAGGCGCCAACCGGAACCACGCCATATTCGTTCCGCCAACGTGACCCTTCCGTAAATTATAAGCAACTCCACTTAGGCCGAAAGACAAACTGACTGACTACTAGGAAAGACTGACCACGACCTCGACACATGGTCCTTCAGACCAACAAATTCAGCTTGGGTCCTTCAGACCAACCAATTTCAATTGGGTCCTTCAGACCGACAAACTTCACTTAGGTCCTTCAGACCAAGCCGAACCATTACTTCTGCTACCTTCCTAACAAGGCCAGAATAATTTGCGTGAAGTACCCTGAGATCAATTCCTGAGTCACTTTTCCTAGGCAGGATGTTACAGTAGGGCGTTTATTTGTTTGTTGTAGGATGGCACAAGAACCGCTAGATGAGTGGATAGTAGACGGGGGTCCCCAGTCACCGGACCCCATGGTGGAACTCATGAGGAGGCGGACCGAACGATTTATCGCCAGCCTTCGAGACCAGCCGCCGGGACACGTGAACACGCCCGCACCACCCGACGACCCTTACGACGTACTGGAAACGCTCTCCAACTTCGTGCGATTCACAATGTGTGGCGACACCCCAACCAGCCGCCACACGTCAGGGAATTCGGCGCTCCTCACGATCCTCCAGATACACAGGTGGATTCCCATCTACCAGAGGATCGTGCAGGAGCGGGATGCGTTGTTGGACCGCCAAGCCAAGTGGCTGCTGGATCGACAACAACTGATCCAGCAACGGGACGCAGCCGTGGCGGAGTCCAAGGCAGCCAACGCACAGGTGGTGGTGGAGCCACCTGCGGCGAAGACCGCCACACCTGAGGCAATCAACCAGCTATCTGCAGAGGCACCTGCGGCGAGGTCTGCGGAGGCTGAGGAGAAGTTTGCTCGCTCCCCGGCTCCGCCTCCAGCTTCGTCCCCCGCCCCGTCACCAGTGCCTCAGGCCGTCGAGGTCAGAAGCCCAGCACCAAACCCGTACGTGGCCTTGACACCACTCCACTCGCCGCCAACGACGCCTCGACCACCCCGGCGCGCGCGTGGGAGAGTCAGTTCCTACGAAGAGTCACCCACCCGGGACGTGCCACCGACACCCGGGCGCTCTCCCACAACCTCCAGCGAAGACGAGGCAGCCCCGGCCAAGACAATACCACCTCCGGCCCACCCAAGGATCGTGCTACGGATCAGCAAAAAGCGTCAATGCCCTGTCTGCACCAAGAAGGTACCACAGCTCTTCGTCTTCCGGTGCCCAGGGTGTAAGGAGTTCTGGCAACGTCTAAAGAACTTCCATCGCCAGGGACGACCACTGCCGGAGTGCCCCGAGGACCATCGGGCACAACGCGACCCAGCCAACTGTCGCGGGTGTCGTCGCCACGCCTACGAGCTGGCCATAAGGAAGGCGCGTCCCTTGGCTCCTCTGGGAATACCCAGCGTCGTCTTTGACAACGCTGGCTCCCGGAGGGAAGGGGGATGTGAGTCTCCACTCACTGGGGAACATTTCCAGTGAAGAGACTGGGTTAATTCGTTAACTTCCTTCCGATCCGAATTTGTCATAGCCACCCGCGGCGATGATTGTCAGATTCGGGTCCGTGGTCGGCTCGGAAGGTGACGTCACCCCCCCCTCAGCATGAAGACGCCGTCTCCAGCCAGAGCGTCCCTCCCTCGGCGGGGGGAGCCAATCAGAAGTCTCCACCTGGCAGGCGCCCGTCCGTCGAGGGAGCGGAGGGGGACCATCCGGAACAAAACCAACGAGCAGCCCCCTCCACAGGCAGTCCCCCCTTGATATTCAGTACAAGTCATTGAGAGCCCTGCTGCCCGTGAACTTAAAACTGCTAGAGTCAACCGCCCCCGTAAATACCTTCACACGCTTTTTTCGTAAGATCCCTGACCATCGGAAATTGCCGTGTCGCGCCGAATTGATCTGGAGGAAGAGAACTTGGATTCCCTGGACGTCCGTCGCCACAACCACCACAACCGCCACATCACACCTGGAAGGATACCTCAGGGCCCTGACACGTGTGAGTGAAAACTATAACTTACCTTCTAACCATTGGCCAATGCAGTTAGGACAGTGCGTAGAAGTAATTCTGAAACAATTGGACAAAAGTCGTAAATTTGAGAGTTGTAACTTAATGCTAAATTCGTACCTGAAACACAAAGTTAACCTATACTTACCATACTCACCTTTGTTGAAAACCTGGAACGTTGAACTGATATACTCTGGAAACCTGAAACGTAAAGTCAAATTGGAGTTATTATTTTGTACATTTGAAACATTATCTGAAAATCTATCCTATTGAACATTGAATCTTGTGCCATACTTACTTGTGTTGTTGCGCCCGTCAGGCTTCTTTTCGACACACCCTTCGGTGTGCCTAGTCAGAAAACCATTTGCATATTTAATAAACTTACCTTTTATTGTTGTAAATCTGCATTTGAATATCTTTTCTCATTTTACCTGGTTCCTCAGTGTGAAAAACCGGAGCTTGGTGACGCGTCACACTCCGCCATCTTTTCCGAAGCGTCCCTCAGACGCCTTCGTAGGCCCCTTCGGCAGCGTCGCATTTGGCGGACGCCATTTTCTCAGTAGGACGCCCTTAAGGCTAACATTTCAGATTGCATCATCCCGAGGAATTCGACTGGCCGCTTCACCGCCTCGTCACAGGTAAATACCACACGCTACCCTTGTAAAATTAACTATTGTTTCGATATTTGTTTGTCTTCCCCTTCCCACCTGAGCTCGCCACGTTAGGTTTTGTGTCATCCGGTGAACTTGGGATCGGCACGTGGCGTCACAACCTCGTGCTGCTACCAACTACGCCGCGGAACGAAACCTTAACCCTGTCGAACGCAAATCCCGCTTACAACTGGTGTGTCGCCACAATCGTCACAATCACCACGAGTAAGCCGGGACGCTACCTCTGTGGTCCATCGACACAATCGCCACAAGTAGCAGGCCTACAATGTTATAAGGAAAACAGATGCAACAACCCCCTTTAAAAGATATCATGTGCTAACATGTTATATGGTCGGAGTGGTAACATTTTTGATCAATTAGAGTAGAGTTAATGGGTTGGTACGCCAAAGAAAAAAAAGTGTGTGTGGCACATAGCTTCCTCGTATCCATAACCCGATTATATACATGATCCGATGCATAGTAGTTAATCTCAAAACACTAATCTCTAAGTATCTTTCACTACCCTCATAGGGAACCATCTACAATCTAATCCGCGTAATCCCTGAAAATTTCATCAAAATCGGGTAGAAAATGTGGAAGTTACGGCTGTTACAAGGAATTCACGTTTGCGCATGCGCATCGGCTACTATGAGTCCGGGGGTGATGATCTTCATTGGGGACCATCTACAACCTAATCCGCGTAATCCCTGAAAATTTCATCAAAATCGGGTAGAAAATGTAAAAGTTGTTGCCATTACAAGGAATTCACGTTTGCGCATGCGCATCGGCTACTATGAGTCCGGGGGTGATGATCTTCATTGGGGACCATCTGCAACCTAATCCGCGTAATCCCTGAAAATTTCATCAAAATCGGGTAGAAAATGTAAAAGTTGTGGCCATTACAAGGAATTCACGTTTGCGCATGCGCATCGGCTACTATGAGTCCGGGGGTGATGATCTTCATTGGGGACCATCTACAACCTAATCCGCGTAATCCCTGAAAATTTCATCAAAATCGGGTAGAAAATGTAAAAGTTGTTGCCATTACAAGGAATTCACGTTTGCGCATGCGCATCGGCTACTATGAGCCGGGGGTGATCATCTTCATTGGGGACCATCTACAACCTAATCCGCATAATCCCTGAAAATTTCATCGAAATCGGGTAGAAAATGTGGAAGTTATGGCTGTTACAAGGAATTCACGTTTGCGCATGCGCATCGGCTACTATGAGTCTGGGGGTGATGATCTTCATTGGGGACCATCTACAACCTAATCCGCATAATCCCTGAAAATGTCATCGAAATCGGGTATAAAATGTGGAAGTTATGGTCGTTACAAGGAATTCACGTTTGCGCATGCGCAGCGGCTACTATCAGTCCGGGGATGATGATCTTCTTTGGAGACCGTCTACACACCAACCCGCACAATCCCTGAAAATTTCATAGAAATCGGACAATAACTTCGTATAGTTATTCCCGTTACAAGGAATTCATGACAGACGGACAGACAGACAGACACGGAACCAAAATTGTTCAAAAAGGTCTAAAACGCAAAACGCGAGTGGAAATTTTGATTTTGGAGAACTTTTTTTTTTCATCCTTGAAAAGTGAAAACAAAGCTTCCGCTACCTTGGTAGACTCGGAAGCAATAAACATAGTTTCATTGGTCCTCTTATCGGCACAGAACACAGCACTGCAATAGGTACCAAAAAGTACCTATCACAGGCCTAAAATTACTTGATAAAGAATAACTTGAATTAAAAAAAATACTTAAATAGAATTTAATTACTCTGCAAAACCAGGTAACTACCTATAGGCTCGATTACACAGGGCGAGTTTACTAGCTACTAGCCAGCGAATTCACTAGCCGCTAGTGAACTCTCCCCGTGTCATCGGCTCACTAGCTGACTAGCAGACTAGCTGGCGAGCTGCTGGAAAAGTTGACGACCCGGCTACTTTACAAGCTACTCGCTAGCTAGTGAGATTGTGGGCCAGTAAACTAGCCCTGTGTAATCGAGCCTTAAGAAGCTACACAAGAATGCTCAAAATATCGTTTTCAAATTGCTTTACATAACCAGAGGTGTCTCTTGTTTTGTTTTATTATTTTCAATAATGACCGAGCAAGAAAAAAAAAGTATCCCCTCCCCTCTCAAAATTTTATGGTAAGTATACGATTCAAGGTACTTAGAATCAAAAATTCCAATAAAAAATTCCCGTCCGCGGGACTTTTCTTAGTTACTATGGACCGATTTGGGGGAAATTTGATATGTGGGGTCTAGTAATGCCACGAAGGTTTTAGTTAGTGTCAGTCACCTATTAGGGATGAAAAATAGGGGTTTTCTATTTCAAATCGTCCTAGCTCAAAATCTCTTGATATAGGTACTTAAAGGTTTATTATGAGAGAGAGAGAGAGAGAGAGAGAGAGAGAGAGAGAGAGAGAGAGAGAGAGAGAAACACTTCATTGAACATTGTAGAAGGAATGAAGGTGGACAAGGACTCCAGTAGTTGTCGAAACGATTTGCCGAATGTTCAAATTGAGATGCCAAAAGTTAGAATTTTTATGCCAAAAATTTGCCGAAAATTCAAATTGATTTATGCCAAAGGTTTTTTTTTTAGAGCGTGTGAGCTTGCGAGCAAGCGAGCGTGAATGTTTGAGGCATTAATTTTGTGGGAGCCAAATTGCTGCTCCGCCCTCCAGTCCGAGACCTCGGACTTGTTTCCTTGGACCTCTTAGCCTCATGGAGAACTTAAAGGTTTATTGTTTTTCCGCCAATTTAAGATAAAATAGGAATTTAATGACCACCCAGAGCTTTGCAGGACCAACCGATAGCTCCCTATGAAAACTTGAAATAAATCAGAAACACAAATCAGAATCGCAAAACTCTTCCCAGACGTCGAAAGGCCAAATCTTCTAAATTTCAGCTGATACAAAATTCTTTGAATTCTTGATTCGAATCCGGTTAGAACCGGAATTAAATTTCGTACTCACAGCTTGCAAAGAACACAGCTTTTGCCATTGTCACTACCTACCTACCATGTTTTTGCTTCACAATCTAGTATATTTCGAAGAATTAAATGCTTGACGATCAATTCGAAGAAGAAAAACATATTGTTTAGTAATGCATGCATGCAGTTGGTATTTATTAAGTATTTTAGGCAAGAAAATGTCTCACAATTTAATAGTGATCCCCCCCCCCCTCTCGCCATTATCCACCATTACATTTCTAGCGGCATGGGAGCCTCGAATTTGAAGAGCATTTTAAAATCCATGATCTACTATAACCAACATGCGAATTCGAGCCCCCCCCCCCCCCCCCCCCAGTCTGGCACCAAAGCGGTAATACTTCGTAACGTTGAACTTCCATCTATTCGTTTTGGTAGGCAGTCCGTCAAAGTTCATTTCCGTATTCAAGGTGAAACACAAAAAAAAACAAAAAAACACGAAATACCTATACGGTTTATGGCGTCCTGGCACCATGGTGGCACCACTATTAGTTCCATGGTGGGACAGAGAATTCATGAAAATGCGGAGGTATAATGAGAATTTTCCCTCAATTTCAAAGCTTGGGTACAATTAGTAAGCTATGAAGGAACCGAAATATTGAAAAATCGAATATTTTGTGAATATTACCCCCCCCCCCCCCAATCGACTTTTCCCCTTGCGAATTTTGATACTCTGGTGAAATAGTGAGCAATTCGGAACAAAAAAAGAACCACGAAAATCGGTTGAGAACTAAGGCCTGTGCAGACGACACAAGATTTTGTCATACACACATTCACCTATGGTTTTTTCGAAGATTTGGATTCAGAATGGTCTAAAACGGATAGTGTGTGGTTATTATTATTATTATTTTTTCTGTTGAGTGTTGTCCAACTTTACACCAGACCAATCGCATAAGGACGCCCAAGTCTTACTGTGGGACGTCCTAAAAAAGACAACTGCCAACTGTTGTGGCACATTACATCCTCGTATCTATAACCAGGTTGTATAAAATTTATATCTGTATAATTTAATTATCTGATGGACAGTAGATCATCTCAACATCAATCTCTACCTTGCACTACCCTTATAGGGAAACATCTACGCGACACCCGCACCATCTCCGAATATTTCTTCGAAATGAATGGAAAACGTGGAAGGCTGTTACAAGGTAGTGATGTGCGAAACGGTTACTTTTTGGTAATAGGTGACAACGTGACAGTGACAGGCCGGTAATAGGTTCCAGTAATAGGTGACTTTGTAATAGGGTGACAGAGAAGCGCATCCTGCAACTGCGGCGCTGCTCGGTGTAAAGTGACCAGCAGTGATTTCCGTAACGAGAGTTCTTTCCCCAATAGACACAACTAGCGTATCGGTCTCATATTTCTAATAAAAAATTGGTTCTGTTCATTGAGAAAAAATTTATATACCCCTCCATTATATTTGTATATTACGTTTTACCGATTTAAGCAACTAGTATGAGACACTCAGCAATCAGATTAATATGTTTAGAGCTCAGAAATAATTAATTTATCGATCGTGGTCCCAGAGTCATCATAGTCCTCCGTTGGTAGGTAAAATGGAATAAATAAGAAAAAACGCTTGCATACTAGTCTGCAACACATTGAAACATTTTCATGCTGATCTGGGAGCTCGATTTTCGACTCGGCTGATCTGGGAGCTCGATTTTCGACTCAGCTGATCTGGGAGCTCGATTTTCGACTCAGCTGATCTGGGAGCTCGATTTTCGACTCAGCTGATCTGGGAGCTCAATTTTCGACTCAGCTGATCTGGGAGCTCGATTTTCGACTCAGCTGATCTGGGAGCTCAATTTTCGACTCAGCTGATCTGGTAATATCAAACTGTAAAGTACCTACCTACCTAACAACTTCACTTCTGATGGTCATAATCATCATTGTGGCGACTTGGGACAAATTTCGTCGCATCAAATTTCGTGACGATTTTTTTTTATGTGCCATATGAAAGACATGAAAATGTCAATAAGAAAAAAATGGAATTTATCACAGTCGATCATTATTGCTAGGTAACATACATTTTCACCTCAATATTATCTCTAATTGAAACAAATGAAGGAACATGAGCAAATAGAAAAAATTATTACGAATTATATTTTTTAATTTGTAGGTAGTGGTAGTTTTGAAACTACATACAAACTTGACCACATAGGTCGCACTTGGCAGTTTTTCGACCTTTTAATGAGCTTAAAAATCGCCCATAATTGAGAAGATTTCGGTTTTTTATTCATCTCAACTAATCACAAAACAATGAAACTATCGAAAAACATCGAACTAAACGGGCAACACGAGTCAAACTAAAGGCGAGAGTCCTAAACCCGGCCCGCGGAAAGTACGGCGTGAGGGACGAGAGACAACCGATCACCTGATCACGCTACACAAATAGTAAGAGTGACAAGTGACGATGGAGCTCCAACCGTGACAAGGAGCTCCAAGAGTGACAACGTGACAAGTAGCGCCGGCCGCCCATGAAGTGACAACCAGCGCCAACCACTACGGAGTGACGAGTAGCGCCAACGGCACTGTAGTGACAACGCACACAGTGACAATTCAAGAAGCTCCGAAGGGGTCAAAGTGAAATAATTTGAGATAGTGATTCGGAGCATGGAGGAAGGGAGAGTTATTTTACCTGCTGTCACTGCAAGTCCGTTGGTAATAGGGTCTGCTCCGTAATAGGTGACAAACGGAACGGTGACTCTCCGGTAATAGGTGACTTTAACCAGTGACGCGATTTCCTACCCACCTCTATTACAAGGAAATTCACATAAGCGCACGAGAAGTAGCTACTGTCAGTCTGGAGGCAATGATTTTTATAGGGAGATTTACAATCCCTGAAAATGTTTTTCTGAAGAGAAGAAGTTTTTTCTGTTACAAGGATTTCATGACAGACACAGAACCAACCAAAATTGTTCAGGAAGGTCTGCAACATGAAACGCGAGTGGAAATTTTGATTTGGGGAACTTTTCTTTTTCAACCTTGAAAAGTGAAAACAATACTTCTGCTACCTTGGTAGATTCGGAAGCAATGGGGTGTGCGCATGGGTCGGAAAATCTGTTTATTGTTATTTTTAATCTAAACTAGACCTCATTCTGAGAATTTTGACACCAACCGCGACCTTCTAGCGTGAGAAGATCTTTTTCTATGATTTTTCAAAGTTTCGAATGTTTATGATGTCACAGTGGGCTGGGGGGTCCCGCCCAGGCGGGAGAAGCGCGTGACGTCATAAACATTCGAAACTTTGAAAAATCATAGAAAAAGATCTACTCGTCCAAAAAGAGAACGGTTGTTGTCAAAATTCTCAGGATGAGGTCTACTTTCGATTCAATTTTGCTTCCGAGTCTACCAAGGTAGCGGAAGCTTTGTTTTCACTTTTGAAGTACGAAAAAAAAAGTTCTCCAAAATAAAAATTTTCACTCGCGTTTTGCTTTTAGACCTTTCTGAACAATTTTGGTTCAGTGTCTGTCTGTCTGTGTGTCTGTCATGATTTCCTTGTAACGCGCATATTGCTTGTATACGAAGTTATTGTCCGATTTCAATGAAATTTTCAGGGATTGTGCGGGTTGGTGTGTAGACGGTCCCCTATGAAAATCATCATCCCCGGACTGATAGAAGCGACTGCGCATGCGCAAACATGAATTCCTTGTAACGGCCATAACTTCGACATTCTCCATCCGATTTCAATGAAATTTTCAGGGATATTACATATTAGTATTTAGATGGTCCCCTATGAAAATCACCACCTTCGGACTGATAGTAGCCACTGCGCATGCGCAAACGTGAATTTCCTTGTAACGGCCATAACTTCCAATTTTTCTACCCGATTTCGATGAAATTTCCAGGGATTATGCGGATTAAGTTGTAGATGGTCCCCAATGAAGATCACCACCTTCGGACTGATAGTAGCCACTGCGCATGCGCAAACGTGAATTTCCTTGTAACGGCCATAACTTCCACTTTTTCTACCCGATTTCGATGCAATTTCCAGGGATTATGCGGATTAAGTTGTAGATGGTCCCCAATGAAGATCACCACCTTCGGACTGATAGTAGCCACTGCGCATGCGCAAACATGAATTCCTTGTAACGGCCACAACTTTTACATTTTCCATCCGATTTCAATGAAATTTTCAGGGATGTTACAGATTAACTTGTTTTGGTTATTCAGATTGGTGTGTAGATGGTCCCTTATGAGGACAGTGGAAGGTACTTAGAGATTGATGTTATGAGATTAACTACTACCTATGCATCGGATCATCTATACAATCGGGTTATGGATACGAGGAAGCTATGTGCCACACCCACTTGGCAGACTTTTTTTTTAAATCAGGCGCACCCCCCCATCTCTGGTTGTGGGTGCCTTTATTAGGAAATTTGATTACTGGTTGCTAAGGACGCAAAACTGAGGGCAACTCGAAACAAGTCTTACTGTGGGACGTCCTTAAAACGAACAACGATTGCATTTTGGTAGGCTAAAATTTTAATGGAGATTAAGCCTCTTTTGCGATTCACACTCGTGTTTCTGATTTATCATAAGTCCAACCCATGGGGAGTGAACGGTTGGTCCTAAAGAGCTCCGGGTGGTCTCAATCGATTCTAAAAATTCAATACAATTTTAAATTGATGAAAAAGCAATACCTTTATATCAAAATTTTTTGAGCTAGGGCGTTTTGAAAATGTCAGCCCTTAATTTTGACCCCTTAGAAGTGACTGACATCAACCATAAGCTTGGGGGCACAACTAGACCTCAAATAGAGCCCATATGTCGCGAAAGCGATACCTAATATATTTTATTTGGCATCAAAATGTAATATCCAAATTTCGGAGTTTTTGTATGTATGTCGTCGTGTGTATTTTTGGCCCTAAATTGGTATCCAAAGGATGGTGATTTAAATTGTATATTAAGAAAAAAGTTGAGTTGAGCTAAATAAATGAAATAATTTTGGAAAAGAAAAAAAAGACCACTTTTTTATTGTACACTTTTTCGATAGAAAAATTGGTAGCAGAGAGAGCGTGGTAATTGCGATCCACCAATGGAATGGTTGAGAATGGAAGGGCTTCAATGAGCCAACGAACTATTGACAACATTGATTGAGGACTACACTTGGATTTGAAGCTCTAGGGCACGCTCCACAGACAAGGTATGGTTTTAGGGTCCACTCCGATCATGTTTAGCGCACAGGATTAATTTTATGAATTTCATAATATGAAAGCATAACTTAAAGCGACTTAGCTGGTTGAGGTGTTTATGGTTCCCTACGAATTTTACCAATCCCGGATTGATAGGTACGCAAAAATTAAATTAAACTAAATTCCCTGCAATAAGCTTAATTTTCACAACTTTCTTCAGATTTTGATGAAATAATACGTTAGGACTTGGATGGTCCCCTACATAACCTAATTTTTCGAATTATCTTCCCTATTATCTTATGGATTTTAATGACATCACACTACAATCACCCATTTGGCGGAGGTCTTGACGTGTTAAGGAAAGTAGGGAAATCGCTTTTTACTCATATCTCAACCTATCGGCATTGCATCACAGTAGGTACTTTGCGCACCAGGTAGAGGTGGCTCCCTCCGTCTGAAAAAAAGAAGTTCCGTTCAACCTATTCAACAGGAGCTGAGGGAGGGATGTCACAAAGGGTCAGCTGTTAACTGAGGGGTCTGCGAATGAGGGAGACCGGAGTCGACCCTCTGATCTGTTGCATGTATGAGAAATGAGACGCATGAGAGGAAACGAGTTTTCCCGCCATCAGAGCAGCTGCGGCTGCTCTTTAACAGGGATTACTGATGTGACGACTGACGGGGGGCCTGCGTTTGCATCATTTTGTCATCATTGCCCTGAGCAACGTCTCCGATCGTCTCGCTCGCCCATCCAAGTGTAGTATAGTATAGGTCACCGGACTTGTTCATTTAGTGGTATTAAACTTTTTGGATGAAATTCGTAGACCAACCAGATTGTAGTCAAGTAGTCCCACAGGCCACGGGGTTGTTTACTGGCTTTTCCTTGGCAGTCATTTCTCCCCCCGCTCTTAGTCGCCTCAAAATTTGATGTTTTACGTTTCAAGGTACTTAGAATCCGAAAATCTAATAAAAACGCTGCAAATTATTACACAATGGTTTATTATTTTTCTATATAGATCACTCGTCTACAAAATCACCAACCATCCAATATGAAAAAAAAAAATCAAAATCACCAACCATCGATCGCATTTTGGTCAGCTCTAATTTGAACGGAGATTAGGCCTCTTTTGCGATTCACACTCGTGTTTTGATTTATATATATATATATATATATATCAATATAAACCCTTAAATTTTCGTAGGGAGCGAACGGTTAGTCCTACAGAGCTCCGCGTGGTCTCAAAAAATTCTAAAAATTCTATAGAATCTTAAATTGAAGGAAAAACAATACCTTTATATCGAAATTTTTTGAGTTAGGGCGTTTTCAAAATTTCAAAATTGATTTTGGAACCCTTAGAAGTGACCTACATCAACCAAAAGCTTCGGGGCACAGCTAGACCCCAAATGGAGCCTACATACCAAATTGCATCAAAATCGGTCAATGCTAAGTGGCAAAAGAGCCGCGTACGGCGGACGGACGGCCAAATTTTTATTCGATTTTTGGATTCTACGTACCTTGAAACGTAAACCATCAAATTTTGAGGGGGTGTTAAAATTTTTTTTTCTTGGTCGATTCCAAAGGTTCATTATTGAAAATAATAAACCAAAAATCTCCGTCCGTCCGCCGTACGCGGCACTTTTCTTAGCAACACTGGACCGATTTGGTTCAAATTTGGTATATGGGCTCCATTTGGGGTCTAGTTATGCAGCGAAGCTTTTGGTTGATGTCAGTCAACCAAAGGGGTGTCATTTTCTAAGGGGTGAAAATTGAGGGTTGAAATTTTCAAGAGTGCCCTAGCTCGAAAATTCTCGAAATAAAGGTATCGTTTTTTCACAAATTTTAAATAGTATTGAATTTTAAAAAATTTTTGAGACCACCCGGAGCTCTGTAGGACAAACCGTTCGGTCCCTAACAGTACTTGAGGGATTTCCTTCGATAAAACAGAATCATGAGTGTGAATCACAAAAGAGGTCTAATCTCCGTTAAAATTTTATCTGACTAAATGCGATCGCTGTTCATTTCTTCGATTTGTATTCAGTTTTGCTTTCTGCGCAACCAGTAATCGAATTTCCATATAAAGCTTTCTATTTTTCGAATCGAGTGTGAAACGTTTAGTTCTTTGTAATAAACTTGATTGTGAAGGTTGAGGTAGTATGGTGTGGTAGGTAGTACCTGCCAATAGTTGGTGGGTAAAAAAAAGTAGGTAAAGAAAATTGGTAGGTAAAAAAACGACTGCGCATGAGCAAACGTGAATTTGCTTCTAACGGCCATAACTTCCACATTTTCCACTCGATTTCGATGAAATTTTCAGGGATTATGTGGATTAGGTTGTAGATGGTCCCCTATGAAAATCATCGTCTCCGGACTGATACAAGCGACTGCGCATGCGCAAACGTGAATTCCTTGTAACGGCCATAACTTCTACATTTTCCATCCGATTTCAATGAAATTTTCAGGGATGTTACAGAGTAGTGTTTAGATGGTCCCCTATGAAAATCATAGAGAATTGTTTTTCATAGAGGGATGGTCTCCTGTGAGAATCTCAAATCTTATACATGACAAGGCTTCAATAGCTCAGAGGACAGAGTCTTAATTGTGCTCCAGGGATCGCGGGTTCGAATCCCAGCCGAGGCTAAGAATTTTTTTGATCCAATCACATACATCTACTCACTTAATTTTTCATCCGAATTTGATGAAATTTTCCAGGTTTGTCCAGATTAGCGTGTAGATGGTCCCCTATGAGGGTGGTGAAAGGTACTTAGAGATTGGTGTTTTGAGATTAACTACTATGCATCGGATCATCTATACAATCGGGTTATGGATACGAGGAAGCTATGTGCCACACCTACTTGGCAGACGTTTTTTTATTCTGGAGGACCCAAAGTTGGTTTATTATTTTCAATGACTAATGTAGGACTACAAATCAATATGTATTTGTGTTACGAGTTGCGAGTTAGAAAATCAGTCCTACATTAGATACCAAACATATAATTTTCATTTTCCAAACAAATAATTCTGTCATTCGTTAGGTGTCGTACTGAAGTCAGTACCTATGGATCCTAACAACTGACTTTCGAGAATGATGGAAATTGCACATCGATTTCAACTCAATCCAATCAGTAGGAGCCACGGTACATGCCGAAAAGTGAAACTTCATCAACACAATCGTAAAGTCAAGTTCCACACCGTGGAAAATATCAGTTACTGGTTGTGCTTTTCAACGACATAGCACTGTTGAATAAAGGAATTCTATACTTTGACGTCCATGTTATTATTGGTGGGGTAGCTTTACTGCCCACCCAACTAGGCAGACATAACAATTCATCCTGCTTATCTTTTACGTATTAATTACCTCATTACGATGATAATAGTTCATTGTATTAATGTATGGCTAGTTGCCTAAAATCCTAAAGAATAATATAAATAGTTCCTACCTACTACTATTGTAATTACGATTAGTGATAAAATTACCCAAAGAACTACTTATTAAAGTAGAACCCTATCTACTAGTACTTATTGAAGTAGGCACATACCTATCACTTTACAAGGTAGATAAGACACTTACTGGAAACTTCGTTGAATCGCAAAATTCTAGCTTTAGGGAAAGACATCTTGATTGAGGTAAAATGTTGACACGGTGAGAACTAAGAAGTACAGGGCAAAAATCACTACGTAATATACTCTACAGAACACGACGAACACTGATATTTATATTCGAACGTACGAATTAGGTGGGAAAGTGCCTAAACTAAAGGAAAGGGGACAAGGGGGATTTCCCTAACGAAAGAGGAGGAAGGGCTAAGGGAAGCAGCGACACGATCAGGTTCGGGTTTTGTTTACGACTAGAAAAATTGAGATTTGAGGTAGAAGGGAAGGGTGGTGGCGGTTGAACGTTATAACGGCCGGTTGGTGAGCGACCAATGGGAGTCCGTCTGAGAGGGGGAGGCTCCTCACTACCACGACAGCTTCTGGCGCGTCTTTCAAACACACACGCACGCGGGAGAGACGCGAGGGGAGGTAATCGAAATACCGCCTGTGAAAATATCAACCTGAAATTCATTTGAGGAGTGTTTTGTCAAAAGGCAACATATCCATTTTCAAAAATAGGCAGAGGTGAAAAATCGTCTGCCAAGTTGGGTGGGCAGTATAGCTTCCTCACTCATTGTAACATGGACGTATAGGATCAGTTGGCGAAAAAATTATGATTCAAAGAGTTATTGAATACCAAAATATTGGCGATAATATGCGGGATAGGGTTGCAGGTATTAATGTTTATAATAGTGTTGTAAATAGTTGTGGTAACCCACACAATCCCTGAAAATTTCATCGAAATTGGTTGAATAGTTGCGGAGTTTTGGTTGTAACAATAAATTTAAAGTTCGCGCATGCGCAGCGGCTATTGCTTGACCAATTTGATTGAAACTTATAAACTAACCTCCAAATTTGAGCAAAATCGGTTCACTAGAAACCGAGGTTCCAGGAAATTCACGTTTGCGCATGCGCACTCGCTCCTATTGGTCCGAAGGTGCTGAAATTGATAGGGGACCGTCTAGGACCTAACCCGCACAATCCCTGAAAATTTCATCAAAATCGGACCACAGGTTAGTATAGTTTTGCCCGGGACAAGGATTGACCACAGACAGACCGACAGACAGACTGACAGACAGACAGACACGGAACCAAAATTGTTCGGGAAGCTCTAAAACGCAAAAAGCAAGTGGAAATTTTGATTTTGGAGGACATTTTAACACAGAATGTGTTTTTGCGATGCTAGTCATCCGTTAAATAAAAAACAACAATAATAAATGTGGAGTCTTTGGCAATTATTAAAATGAATAATAGACATTTAATTTGGTCTAAAACCCTATAAATGTTATATAAATAAATATGTAACTACAAGAAAAATACTATATAAATTGAGAGCTTTCCAACGAATGGTGAACAATTTCTATGCAATGAACACTGCGGGAGTTCTATTTCCTTACCAACGGCTTGGTTGCACGTGAAAATCATTATAAAAGGCGCGTAACGGTTTTTTCTGTCGCTTTTTCGTGACGATTTTTTTTCGGTAGGTCATCGCAAAAACACATTCTGTGTTAAAACCGCGCCTTTTATAATGATTTTCACATGCAACCAAGCCGTTGGTAAGGAAATAAAACTCCCGCAGTGTTCATTGCACAGAAATTGTTCACCATTCGTTGGAAAGCTCTCAATTTATATAGTATTTTTCTTGTAGTTACATATTTATTTATATAACATTTATAGGGTTTTAGACCAAATTAAATGTCTAACAATTATTTATTTTATTATTGCCAAAGACTCCACATTTATTATTGTTGTTTTTTATTTAACGGATGACTAGCATCGCAAACCACATTCTGTGTTCCTATGATTTCATACAGAGTATGAAAAAGAAATAAACCGGGGGGTGCAGGGGGCGGAGCCCCCCGCCGAGGCGCAAAGCGCCGAGTTTTTTTTCACTTCTTTCACGAATACAAAGCTTCCCTACCTTCGGTAGTGAGGAAGCAAAATCAAAAAACTCAATTACTCGTCTACAAGGAATACGTATTTCACAGAGTAGATATTTAGGTGCGTATCCTCTAAAATAAGATATTGAAAGGCAGTTCAGTTAGTGTAGAATATCCACCAGGTATTTAACCGTAGGTTCAACAATACCTTCGTTGTTTTCACAGTAATGAATGGGAAATCATTAATGTTACGAGTTTTCCTCCTTTCTACCGATGAAATAAATTAACCACCAGAGGCGTTTGCGACCGCGTCGAGCCGTCTGCCGACGCTATTTTTTCAATTTTCATTCAAAGAGTTATTGAAAGATGCAAAAGAGACTGTGATGAGGGGTCACTATGGTTTCAACATTAATTGACCTGCAGACCACAACATTTGATCACACAATAAAAGAAGCAATTTACACGGGAACCTGGAAGTAAGTGTGGGCTCGAGTAGTATGATATTTGTATTTTCAACGTAGAATTTTATTTAGCGGTCCACCGTCTAGGACCTAACCCACACAATCCCTGAAAATTTCATCGAAATTGGTTGAATAGTTGCGGAGTTTTGGTTGTAACAATAAATTTAAAGTTCGCGCATGCGCAGCGGCTATTGCTTGACCAATTTGATTGAAACTTATAGGGTGTCTCTTAGAAATTAGTCCATAACTAACCTCCAAATTTGAGCAAAATCGATTCATTAGAAACCGAGAAACCGAGGTTCCAGGAAATTCACGTTTGCGCATGCGCACTCGCTCCTATTGGTCCGAAGGTGCTGAATTGATAGGGGACCGTCTAGGACCTAACCCGCACAATCCCTGAAAATTTCATCAAAATCGGACCACAGGTTAGTATAGTTTTGCCCGGGACAAGGATTGACCACTGACAGACCGACAGACACGGAACCAAAATTGTTCGGGAAGCTCTAAAACGCAAAAAGCAAGTGGAAATTTTGATTTTGGAGGACATTTTGTTTTTTCACTTCTTTCACGAATACAAAGCTTCCCTACCTTCGATAGTGAGGAAGCAAAACGAATTGTACAAGTAATTTCATATTTTTCAGGGTTTCTTTGCGTAGTATTGTACAAACAAGCAAAGAGTGTATTATTGACACAAAATATTAACGGTTTAGGTATATTCAAACATATTGCATTCCAGGGGACATCCCATTGGAAAATCATTAGGTCAATTTAAACCACTAGGTGAGCGATAAAACTGTTTCACTCGATGTAATTTATTTCCGTATTTTAGCCAAGAAATAGTGGTCTCTACCCCCCCCCCCCCCCCCCCCGTCTTTATCCAACATAACATTTCTACCGGGTGTCCCCGAAGTTATGGTCCACCCTCCGGCATTTCCGTATTTAATTACGTAATAAAATGAGCCGAACGCCATTTTTCATATTTTTTTGTAAAGAATTCAGGAAAAATACTTTTGGACACTAACTTTGTTTTTTCAAATGGGAACCCCCATTTTTTATTGCAGATTCAGATTCTACGTCAAATTTCATGAGAAATTCATACCCGAATCGATTTTTTTAAAAAATATTGGAAAGTAGGTAGGTACTTTACTACTTTAAGTCGATCGGATAGCATTAACCCATGCCGCATCGAGGTTGAAGTTCAGAAAAACTCACTTTTTTCCATAAAAACATTCTTTTTTTCCTCATAACATTGTAACAATTTGTCCTGGAGACTTGAGATTTAAATGTACCAATTTTCCATATAACAAAGTGATAAAGATACTTCAAATCGCCTGGAGATCGGTTTCATAGACTGGAGTGTGGTTTTACGGGGTATGCGTAAAAAGGCACGTTTGCTAAAACGGACCACGTTTTGAGATGGGAAAAGCTGAATAACATAAAATCTATAGCATGTAGCGAAAAAATTATGGGAGTAAAGTTGAAGAACATAACATTTTAAATAAAATGAGACCAATTTCATATCTCTAGGACAAATAGTTACTATGTTATGAGGAAAAAAAGAATATCTTTATGAAAAAAGTGAGTTTTTCTGAACTTCAACCTCGATGCGGCACGGGTTAATGCTATCCGATCGACCTAAAACTTTGGGAATCTCATTTTCCAGTCAAATGGCACCTTTTAGGGGGTTGCCACAAGTGATTTTCTAAAAAAGAAAGTGGGTGTGGCACATAGCTTCCTCGCATCCATAACCCGATTATGTAGATGATCAGATGCATAGTTGTTAATCTCAAAACACCAATCTCCAAGTACCTTCCACTACCCTCATAGGGGACCATCTATACGCTAATCTGGACAATCCTAGAAAATTTCATCAAATTCGGATGAAAAATTGAGTTAGTAGATATATGTGATTTGATCAAAAAAATACTTAGCCTCGGCTGGGATTCGAACCCGCGACTCCTGTGGGACGGCTGTTACAAGGAATTTACGTTTGCGCATGCGCAGTCGCTTCTATCAGTCCGGGGATGATGATTTTCATAGGGGACTATCTACAACCTAATCCACATAATCCCTGAAAATTCCATCGAAATCGGGTGGAAAATGTGGAAGTTATGGCCGTCACAAGGAAATTCACGTTTACGCATGCGCAGTGGCTACTATCAGTCCGAAGGTGATGATTTTCATAGGGGACCTTCTAAATACTAATCTGTAACATCCCTGAGAATTTCATTGAAATCGGATGGAAAATGTAGAAGTTATGGCCGTTACAAGGAACTCACGTTTGCGCATGCGCAGTCGCTTCTATCAGTCCGGGGATGATGATTTTCATAGGGAACCGTCTACTTGCTAACCCGCACAATCCCTGAAAATTTCATATAAATCGGACAATAACTTCGTATAGTTATGCGCGTTACAAGGAATTCATGACAGACAGACAGACTCACAGACACGGAACCAAAATTGTTCAGAAAGGTCTAAAACGCAAAACGCGAGTGGAAATTTTCATTTTGGAGAACTTTTTTTTTCGTCCTTGAAAAGTGAAAACAAAGCTTCCGCTACCTTGGTAGACTCGGAAGCAAAAATTTTCCCTATTGCCTTGAGTATGAGGGTGGTCACAAAAATCAACTTCCGTAATTCAATCGTGGCAACCCCCTAAAAGGTGCCATTTGACTAGAAAATGAGATTCCCAAAGTTTTAGGTCGATAGGATAACACTAACTCGTGCCGCATCGAGGATGAAGTTCAGAAAAACTCACTTTATTTCATAAAGATATTCATTTTTCCCTCATAACATAGTAACTATTTGTCCTAGAGATCTGAAATTGGTCTCATTTTATTTAAAATGTTATGTTCTTCAACTTTTACTCTCATAATTTTTTCGCTTCATGCTATGGATTTTATGTTATTCAGCTTTCCCCATCTCAAAACGTGGTCCGTTTTTGCAAATGTGCCTTTTTACGCATACCCCTAAAAACCACACTCCAGTCTATGAAACCGACCTCCAGGCGATTTGATGTATCTTTATCACTCTGTTATATGGAAAATTGATACATTTGAATCTCAAGTCTCCAGGACAAATGGTTACAATGTTATGAGGAAAAAAAGAATATTTTTATGAAAAAAAGTGAGTTTTTCTGAACTTCAACCTCGATGCGGCACGGGTTAATGCTATCCGATCGACCTAAAACATTGGGAATCTCATTTTCTAGTCAATTGACACCTTTTAGGGGGTTGCCACAAGTGATTTTCTAAAAAAAAAAACTTCCGAAATTCAATCGTGGCAACCCCCTAAAAGGTGCCATTTGACTAGAAAATGAGATTCCCAACGTTTTAGGTCGATCGGATAACACTAACTCGTGCCGCATCGAGGATGAAGTTCAGAAAAACTCACTTTATTTCATAAAGATATTCTTTTTTCCCTCATAACATAGTAACTATTTGTCCTAGAGATCTGAAATTGGTCTCATTTTATTTAAAATGTTATTTTCTTTAACTTTTACTCACATAATTTTTTCGCTTCATGCTATAGACTTTATGTTATTCAGCTTTCCCCATCTCAAAACGTGGTCCGTTTTTGCAAATGTGCCTTTTCACGCATACCCCTAAAAACCACACTCCAGTCTATGAAACCGACCTCCAGGCGATTTGATGTATCTTAATCACTCTGTTATATGGAAAATTGATACATTTGAATCTCAAGTCTCCAGGACAAATGGTTATAATGTTATGAGGAAAAAAAATATTTTTATGAAAAAAAGTGAGTTTTTCTGAACTTCAACCTCGATGCGGCACGGGTTAATGCTATCCGATCGACCTAAAACATTGGGAATCTCATTTTCTAGTCAATTGACACCTTTTAGGGGGTTGCCACAAGTGATTTTCCAAAAAAAAAAAATTTCCCTATTGCCTTGTGTAGTAGGGTGGTCACAAAAAATCAACTTCCGAAATTCAATCGTGGCAACCCCCTAAAAGGTGCCATTTGACTAGAAAATGAGATTCCCAAAGTTTTAGGTCGATCGGATAACATTAACCCGTGCCGCATCGAGGTTGAAGTTCAGAAAAAATCACTTTTTTTCATAAAGATTTTTTTTTTCCTCATAACATAGTAACTATTTGTCCTAGAGACTTGAAATTGGTCTCATTTCATTTAAAATGTTATTTTCTTCAACTTTTACTCACATAATTTTTTTGATACATGCTACAGATTTCATGTTATTCAGCTTTTCCCATCTCAAAACGTGGTCCGTTTTAGCAAATGTGCCTTTTTACGCATACCCCTTAAAACCACACTCCAGTCTATGAAACCGACCTCCAGGCGATTCGATGTATCTTAATCACTCTGTTATATGGAAATTTGATACATTTGAATCTCAAGTCTCCAGGAGAAATGGTTACAATGTTATGAGGAAAAAAAGAATATTTTTATGAAAAAAAGTGAGTTTTTCTGAACTTCAACGTCTATGCGGCACGGGTTAATGCTATCCGATCGACCTAAAACGTTGGGAATCTCATTTTCTAGTCAATTGGCAACTTTTAGGGGGTTGCCACAAGTGATTTTCTAAAAAATTTCTAAAAATTTGCGCTCAAAAAACACCCTGACCACACATTCGGTATTTGCCAAACCACGAAAATTTACCGAGCACTCACAAATATTTGCCAAACATTTTTGTCAGTTCATTTTCAAACGTTGTTTCCTGGTGAGAACTTTAATCTGAGGGTAAAAACGCAAGAATGGAATACATTTTGGTAGAAGTACACTAGAGTAAGTGGAAGAACATTAACATGCAGCATTTAGTTTGGAGTCAACGTTCCAGTAGACACAAATGAGGTGGGATCAAAAACAAATTAACAATTAATGATGAACTCATCATATTAGTATTGAAATAGGTATCAAACAATATTTTTGGTAGGTATCGAATACTTTTGTTCGATATTCTGTCGATATCAGTATCTAACTTCTGATATTAATTTGATACCAATTATAGAAATATCGAAGGTAGGTACAGAATTCGTCGGCGTTCACGTTCAACCCCGGCACTAGGAAGGAAATACAACCCAGCAATACTTCCCAGATTCGGCAAACATTCGCCCTGCGTGTGTGGCCGGGAAAATGCTCGGTGTTTGGCGAACAATCGTCTCCTTTGATGTGTCCGCCTCCGAGGCTAGCACCTGTTCGGCGAATGTTCGGTGTTTGTCGAATACCGAATCGCCAGGCCACTCATTCGGGGTTTGGCGAACTTTTGCTCGGTGTTCGCCGAACACCGCATGTGTGGCCGCGGTTCAAGTAATCTCCGTCCTATTACTGTATAGCCGTGGCCACACATGCAAACACCGAACATTCGCCAAACACCGAACATTTGGCATTCGCCGACATTTGCGATGAAAAATCACCCTGGCCACACTTTGTCTGCACATGTCCAGTCCTGGTAGAATTCAGGTTTGGGACGAGCGTCCTTTCATGAGAGACGAATGTATTAGTTCCTTCTTGGGACTCCTTCCAACTCTCTGGCTTCTGCGGATCAGTTTGTTAATACAGAAGAGCGTTGATTTTAGAATGTATTTAATAAGAAGATTCAATTGATTTATCAAGAAGATTTTATTTATTTATTGAGAAGATTGAATTGATTATTAGGAAGATTTATTCATTAAGAAGCGACCAGTACATGAAAATTATTGTATTGAATGTGAATTAATTGATTTTTGCTGAATTGTGTTACATTATCACAGATTACCAGGAATTATAATTATTTTTTGAATGCCAAAAAACACACAAAATCTAGATGACCACTTATAGTCAATATCTAATCTACAACAGGTCTAACTAGATGACCACTAATAGTCAATCACTAATAGGTCAACCATAATTACGTGAAATAATAATGTATTATTGAATAAACGTTTTCTTCATTCACTCCAATGGCTCCGTGCCGCGTAACTCCTTCAAGGCTGATATAGGCAATTTGGTGTGCAATACGGGTCTGTAGTGCGGTGAACCTTTGACTCAATGAAGGCGATACTGGCACCTTAGCTTTTGTAAAAATTGTAATTTAATCTCATTGACAAACATATTGTTTAGTAATGCATGCATTCCAGGGGACGTCCCATTGGATAAGCATTAGATCAGTTTAACCAGTTGTTGAGTGATAAAACTGTTTCACTCGATGTAATTTATTTATTACTTTAGGCAAGAAATACTGACCCCCCCCCCCACCATTATCCACCTTTACATTTCTAGCGGCATGGGAGCCTCGAATCTGAAGAGTATTTTAAAATCCATGATCTACGATACCCAACATGCGAATTCGAGTTCACCCCCCCCCCCCCCCACCTCACCAACGCCAACAATGGTGCCAGTCTGGCACCAAAGCGGAAATACGTCGATTTCCCATGTTAGCACCACTATTAGATCCATGGTGGTACGGAGAATAATTCATGAAAATCCGGAGGTATAATGAGAATTTTTCCTCAATTTCAAAGCTTGGGTACAATTAGTAAGCAGTAAAGGAACCGATAAATTGAAAAATCGGATATTTTGTGAATATTATCCCCCCACTCACCCCCTCCCCTTGCGAATTTTGGTACTCTGGTAAAATCATGTACAACTTGGAAGTTATTTGAGTCAAACAAAAAAAGAAATACGCAAATCGGTTGGAAATTGAGGCCTGGGCAGAGTTTACAAGATTATGCACGCAAACGCACGTTTTTTAAGCATTAACCCCCCCTTTCCCCCTCTTAAAAAGCAAAATCCAAAATTCCGGCGCCGTAGTGCACAACTGGATAGTATTCCGCGTCAAACGAAAAAAGAACCAGGAAAATCGTTTGAGAACTAAGGCCTGGGCAGAGTACACAAGATTATGCCCAAAAACGCACGTTTTTCGAGCATTAACCCCCCCTTTCCTCCCCTTAAAAGGCAAAATTCGAAATTCCGGCAAAGTAGTGCACAACTAGATAGTTTTCCGCGACGAACAAAAAAAGAACCAGGAAAATCTGTTGAGAACTAAGGCCTGGGCAGAGTACACAAGATTTTGTTACACACACACATACACACACACACACAGACATACACCTATGGTTTTTTCGTGGATTTGGATTCAGAATGGTCTAAAACGGATTACTGTGTGGTTATTTTTTTTTCTGTCGAGTGTTGTCCAACTTCACCCCAGATCGATCGCATAAGGACGCCCAAGTCTTACTGTGGGACGTCCTAAAAACCACGCATTTTGAGGCCTTTTAGTGGTAATTCCCATTATATACAATAACAAATGTCTCCCAAGTGGGTGTGGCACATAGCTTCCTCGTATCCCTAACCCGATTGTATAGATGAGCTGATGCATAGTACGTAGTTAATCTCAAAACATCAATCTCTACGTAGCCATTGCGCATGCGCATACGTATATTTCCTTGTTATAGCCATAACTTTTAAATTTTCCAATACTATTCAGAGATTGTTCCGGTTTACGTGTAGGGTCCCCTATAAGGGTAGTGCGAGGTATTTAAAGATTGACGTTTTGAGATCAACTATTATGCATCGGCTCATCTACGCCATCGGGTTATGGATACGAGGAAGCTATGTGCCACACCCACTTGGCATACTTCTTTTCTTCTACTATATTTGTAGATAATTTGATGGCATACATGGTGGTCTTAGGTACTGCTCGTGTGTTGATCTTGCGGATCCCTATAATTAGAGTTCAGGGAACAGGAGGTCGACGATATGGAAGGGAACCGAAAGGAGCAGAAGAATGACAATCGAAGAGGGAAAAAGCTTTAGCTTCCCGTGGGATACGTGTAGAGAGTTGAGCTCGAAGGAGACAAGCAGGGGTAAACATTCGGTTCGTTTAACACACCCCCTCGGGGACCGGGATGTACTTTCCCCGTAGGGTTTTCGGGAGGGTGAAGTTGGTGGTTCTATAGGAACGGTTTATGAATAACTGAGGGGATCAAATAACCCGAGCTTTCCTTGGGAAGGGTTTACCTCGGGCTGGGCCCCCTCAAATCATCTGCAAACACGCCCTGGGGCTCGCCGAAACCTCCCCAGCAGCCCGGATCACATTCCGCGTACCGAGCTGCACAATCAGAACCAGCATTCGTTAGTACAATTTGAGCATAACAGTGGATATGAGATGTGGTGTTCCCACAATATAGAACATAAATCAAGATTATAAATCTAGAAATCAGAACGAGAAACAACTTTTCACAATTCCCCAAGAACTCAACTCTTCATTATTTTTGTATCTCGTCAAGAGATGGGTATCGATACTCGATATTTCAAAATATCGATACTTTCGTACCGATACTCGATATTTTAGTATCGATACTGCACTATTGAAAGGTTGTGCAATATATTGCGTGAAATTCAAATCCGTGAAAATATATTGTGCAAAGGGGAAAGAATTGTGCCGTCTGTAGGCAACATTGCGCAATATCCCGTCAGTCTGTCTCATCTAGTAGTGGTGAACATGGTAGTGTTGATTTTCTCGATTTGAGGACTTACCTACCAAAGCGAGAAGTTCGTCGAATAATACTCCGTCCATCCGTAAAAAGTTTCGAAAATCATTTGGTACAGCAACTCTCAGTTCATTCAGTAATATTTCGTGGGTGTGCCCTGTCAATGAACCACTGTTTGGCCCATTTTCTCCCTTTTCGCGAGCTCTGTTCTTTTTTCAATTCTTTGCACTTCACTCTCACTCAACATCTTCACCGAATTAAGTTCTGGCGAGCACTGCTTGCACAACCTGTTGCCAAGCAAATTGATCGTCTGTGCTCGTGATTGTGCCAAATATTGTAAAACCGTCAATATCACCCCCACACGAGTCAATTTATTGCACAAACCAACTTATTGTACAATAATATTGAGCGTCTGTGGGCGGCTTTAAGAAGCTAGAGAGGCTTTTGGGTCATTACTCTTTTTGTTGCAAATATCAAGTATGAACATATTTTAAAAAAAAACGTTGATTAGTTAGTCTTTTTATTCAATATTATTATTAAAAAAAGGTTTTTTAAATCATGATTGGATAACATAAATATCCCACTTGAGTAATATATGATGAATATCACTCAATGAAATTGCTTATTCAGCATAACTTGGTAGGTAGATGTGGAAGTGAAATTGCAAGCAATGTTACTGATCTATTCCGTGGGGGTCAAGGAGGGTCGGATTGAAGGGGAGGGTCGCTAGGCAACCAACCTCATACTCCATTTGCTAGCAACCAATGAGCGTGCGTTATTTTTCATTTACCCTTTCCGTCTCCAACTGTCCAAGAATCGGATTTCTAACCAATCATTCATCAATTATCAATGACAATGAATATGCAAGCTATCTCATTTTTTACTCAACACCTTTAATAACCCGAATTCTGCGATTTCATGATAAAAATAATTAAAGTATGGTAACAATTCAATGGTGGAAACCGAGATCTACTTATTCTGGATACATTCCCGTATTATAATTGAAAAAAATCTTTCGTGGAGGATGAGAAACTTTGGGAAAACTTTTGAATGCGACGCTAGCGCCATCTCCTAAAAGAGAATCAAACTAGAGGGCTGTCTCCTTTAGCCTTAATATCATGGAGAAAATCACACTGCCTGGACTCTTGATAGTGAAAAATGAATAAACATTGTTGAAACAATTATTTTTCTTGGGAATATTGAATTATGTTGATAGTTTGTGACACTAAAGTATCAATACTCATGCCCAACGACACTTGGGATATCGATACTTAGATACGATACAGTATCGATTCAAAATATCGATACTTTTGTAACGATACCCATCCCTAATTTCGTCTCAAATAGTCGTTGCTAAGCAGATGACATAACTAATATCCAAGTGTTTCCATAATAACTCAAGAAGACACGTTACATGAGGCACTCCTGTAACCTTGGGTCTGCAGGGTGTAACACCTGTGTACCTGCCATAGCCTAGGGAATGATTCTACAAGTACCTATTTCGTGACTTTTTTGTCTCTCGACTTTTTTTTAACCCCCTTAAAATCCGACTTTTTTCACTCTTAAGATTTTTTTCGTGTTTTCGACCTTGTATCATTAAAATGTTAACAACTCCTTCAATTTACAAAATAAACTCAAATTTAATAAACTCAACAAGCTTATGAATCACTCCCCGATAAACTAAATTTTCTGAGCCTCTTAATTCATTAAAAATTTTCAAACTATTTTACTCTCATGCAACAATGTAATTTAGTTAACAGACTTACGAGTGTGAATCACAAATGAGGTCTAATCTCCGTTGAAATTTTAGCTAACCAAAATGCAATCGCTGTTCGTTTCTTCGAGTTGTATTCAGTTTTACTTCCTTAGCAACCAGTAATCAAATTTTCATAAATGAAGTTCCTTATTGCTTCAAATCGAGTCCGCGCATGCGCAAACGTGTATTTCCTTGTATGTCATTTTACAACAATATTTAGAGATTCTGCGTGTTGACATGTAGGAGAGACCCCTAAGAGGGTAGTGGAAGGTACTTGGAGTTTGATGTTTTAAGATTAACCACTATGCATTGGATCATCTATACAATCGGGTTATGGATAAGAGGATGCTATATGCCTCACCCAATTGGCAGACGTTTTTCCATTATTGGATCATGGTTTTTGTATTAGCCTCATTTTTCAGTAAAAAACCCCTCCCCTCTTTCCATTATCTTAAAAAATTTCAAAATTCATTCCGGGTCGAAAAAAAAAACCGCGCAATTCGATTGGAAATGAGACCTGGCCCAGAGTTGTGATTACGTTTGATTTTTTTCTTTGGTTTTCGGATTAAATAGTTGAGTTTACTCAGCAACCAAGAGCCAAATTTCTTTATGAAGTCATCCACAACTTTCGGATGATGAAATAATATTTCATTGTATTGTATAATATTTCATTTTATTGTACATATTATGTACAATAAAACTCGACAGCGCTTTCATTATGGTTGGTACGTAATCATTTGGAGAAGCGGTAATAAAATGAATGATGAACTGCTGTGTAATGATTTGCAGCGTGTTCGAGTGCTGAAGCAGGCTAAACCGACTCAATAAGATATTTACAAATTGTTCCCAAGATTATTATTACACTTATTTAAGCGCAAATTCAGAGTGAAAAGTGCGCTTTTGAACAATCTTTGATCATAAAATGACATTGGAATCGAACTTCGAATTTGAACGTGTGAAACCACATCGTTGCTTATAAATTTAAATAACCTTCATATGATCACATACAAATAAAAGCTTTCAGTGATCCGTTATACAAGACAAATTAGAATGATAATAAGATATTCGACATGCCTCAAAATAAACTCTCACGTTTTGTTTCAAAAACACAATAAACCCTTCAAACGGACCCAGTGAAACTTGTTTAACATCCTCGTTAATAATCTTTGTTCTTGTTCGTTTGGAAAAACACGATCTTCCTTTCGGCTGAGTTTTTAATATTATAAAGTTACTCGTAAATCAAAACATTGCTTGATGATTGATGAACAACCAAAGTCACTCAAGCTGTATGGGTGAACCTGCAGAAAACTAACTATATACATATGATCAGAACTAAGTACATACAGATGGTAGGAGGGGGAGGTTTCCGCGGGTTGAAGCATCTAGGGCGGTAAATTTGTTTATTGTTCCCAAATAATCTTCACCATACGTCTCTTTTGGTTAGAGCTTGAAACAACGTGAACATGAGCATTTCGAGGTGACTGACTTCTCAATGATATCTTCCTTGAGTAATTATGGTTTATCATTTTCAATAATGAAGGAACCTTTGGAATTGACCAAGAAGAAATTTTTTTAACCCCTTTCAATATTTGTTGGTTCACGTTTAAAAGTTCGTAGAATCCAAAAATCGAATAAAAATTTGGCCGTCCGTACGCCGTACGCAGCACTTTCCCCACTTAGCATTGACCGATATTGATGAAATTTGGTATGTGGGCTCCATTTTGGGTCTAGTTGTGCCCCGAAGATCACTCGCAGACATCTATGCTTCCAAAATTCAAAAATATGAAGTTGACGCATTACTAGAGGCTGCAGCAGCACTTGCAAGCGAAACCAACTAGAGGTGATTGGAGCAACTATCACCTGGAGAGGGATTTGGCATGGCAAGTCAGCCGAGTATCTGATTCGGGCTGGTTACCCACTGTTCATCCTGGAGTGGGTGACCACCCGAGTCCTAACAGGAGGATCATTCATCTGGTCTAAATTCAGGGCTACGGCCACACCACGGCGTGCCGCGGCTCTAGCGAATGGGCCCCGTGGGACTTGGAGCTGAACTCGAACCCCATGGGGAGGAGAAGCGTCGACTAATGGCATGGCCAGAAGAGGGACAATCCTTCCTCCATCATTTGTGGGATAAGGTGATTCAACCTTCTCCCTCACCCCAATGTCCGAGGTCGGATCTCGGACCCTGGTACCATGCAGCCAGATGGACATGACTGCTGAGTGCTGTAAGTGCTGATACAATTCTGTGATGTAAATATTTATGTACAATACCGTCAACTGTAGTGGTAAAATTTTTTCCCCAACTATAAATTGTTAATGGTATGAGGGCTCCATTTTGGGTCTAGTTGTGCCCCGAACCATCGCAAATTCAGTGTTTTCGGTGCCAGGGACATGGCCACAGGGCCAACCAGTGTTCAACCTAAACTCAATGCTCAAAACTAATGCTTCATAAATGTGCATTATTTTATCAACCCCCTCATCATCATCGAATCGCTGTCCACCTAGGGCTTCTTTAAGTGGCCCAAACAAGTGAAAATCACAGGGCGATAGGTCAGGGCAGTAGGGAGGATGATCAAGTGTAGTCCAATGCATTTCTTTCAATTTTTGAACAGTTAGAGCTGCAGTATGGGACCTTGCATTGTCGTGGAGGAGGATGACGTCACGAATTGGTTGATTCCGTCTTTTGCTGCGATATGCAGCCCTCACCTGAGTCAGCAGCTCACAATAGTAGGCAGCATTGATTGTTCTTCGCTCATGCAAAAAATCAATGAGCAAAACGCCTCGATAGTCGAAAAAAACAGTTGCAAGGACCTTGCCAGCAGACAGTCGAGTTTTTGCTTTCACTGGGGCTGTTTCCCCCTTCCTCCGTCACTCCATACTGGCTTGCTTCGATTCGGGTGTGTAATGATGGACCCATGTTTCGTCGCAGGTGACGATGCTAGCCAAAAATGCTTCCCCTTCTTCCTCAAACCTTGCAAAAAGCCTCTGACAGACCTCCAAACGTCTCAACTTCTGATCTGCAGTCAAAAGGCGAGGGACCCATCTGGCACACACTTTGCGGAATCCTAGGTGCTCTGTAATGATCGTTTGGCAGCTCCCATAACTTACCCCTACCTGCTCAGCGATTTCGGAGACAGTCACACGTCGATCATCTTCAAGAATGTCACGAACCGCTTGAATGTTCTCATCCGTAATGCTGCTCTGGGGACGACGATCGTGTTCCTCATTCTCTACTCGTTCTCTTCCCTCCTGAAACTCTTTGTGCCAGGCAAACACGGGTCCTAGAGAGGGTTTGGTCCCTGAACTGGGCAGTCAACCTTTGAAAAATTTCCGAAGGTTTGACTCTTTCACGGGTAAGAAATTTTATGATAATTCGTTGCTCAATGGAAACGGGCACCTTTTGTTCAGACATCTCGATAACTACTCATGAAAGGTTGTAAAGGGGGAGACGCCCCCCTCATCCACCTTCCAATGAACCTGTTCAAACAATCTCGAAGTGACGGGCCCGCTTCTGTCAACCGTCGGCGCTCAGAGGTCAGAGTCCCGTTTATATTTGATCCACCCTCGTATAAAGTCATAAATAAGAAAATATATGTCAGTTCTTCCTTCGGCCAAGATGGAGTCTAGGTTAAAAGGATTTGTTGCCCTCGAGGTTAGGGCCTCTAAAAAGGGAAGTCTGGTAGATGAAATCGGCGTGCATTCCATTATTAAAAGTTGTGGAGTTACGTGACAAGTTAAGCAAAACTGATCCAAAGGCGAGTCTGCCTAGCCAATCCTGTAGAGGTAGGTACTCCCTCATTGCACAGTGACTATTCCTGAGTCTGCCAATCGCGGTGTAAAATTGTCTAGGTTTCAGCCCGTATGAGTTCTTAAACCATGGGGCTCTGCTTGGGGTAGGGAATATTTCCCTGTATCTCTGTACCAATGGATTGGAAGAGAAATCTGCTTTCCACGCGCTTAGCTGTTCTTGGGCTGATTGACTTTTGTGGTCGGAGTAAGGGTATTGCTGGCTCGGAGGTGGTTCCGGACTTGATGCCGCGGCTTTCACATAAGTGTCAACGGTTATATTTCCTGATAATCCAGCGTGCCCTTTGAACCAACAAATACCTACCTATTCTTTTCCCATTTCTTCTCCTGGTCATGATATTATTGATTATACCAGCTTCTAATGGAGTAAACCTCTGAGGAAACAGATAGATGACCAAGCTTGGTGCCTAAGCTCTGGGAGTCTGTGAGGATGATTGTTTCTGGATGCATTTATTGGGGTGCTTAGCAGGGCTCCCGACATCATTCTCAAAGTTTCATTTTGGACCCGATCTAGCTTTCTCAGTGAAGTTCAAGCAGCAGAACCATAGAAAATCGATAATCAAGTTGGATCGATAATCCATAATCGACTTGAGGTGTTGATTGTGCAGTTTTGATTAGATCTAGATTGACGCCTATGAATGCCGACCCATTACCCAGCACTTTTAAAAATTAATTTTGTAACAAATTCCGACTCATTGTTCTTGAGATGCGCCTTCTACGAAATTCAGCATCCATTGTCACGCTCAGATAGTTGCTTTGGATGGCATGTATGTTGTTTTGCTATTAAGGGGAACCTTAACTTTGTAAAGATTGCGATTAGTGAAGTTATTGGCCCTCTGAAGTTATTGAAGTTATTAGTGAAGTTATTGGCCCTCCATTTCGATTATAGCCGCATTTATGATGGACTTTCTTTGGATGTATCCTGGTGTGACTCCATTAAACTATCGGTATTCAAAATTCTGAGTTTGTTCGGAAATTTCTGGTCAACCGATTTGTTCGGCATAATTAACGTCACAGTACATTATTTCAGAACTAGAGGTCCTATTGGAACTAGATGTTCTATACGTTGACAAACAATGGGGCTTTCATTTCTTGCGAATGTCATTTGATTATCTTATATGTATACCATGAGACATTTTGGGTGAACGGGGGTGATCGGGAATGTTGTTCTTCGAATTGACTAGAGTAGGTACCACAATTTTGTGTAGGTAGCTGTACTTTATTACCCCTGATGGGTGGTGGGGGGGATCATTCGGAGGTCCCGCCCTTACAGACCTCCACAAGCGGTTTGTAGTCCGCACCGATAAATCGCTCCCGGTAAAGACACAAGAGCTGGTGGGGGTCAAACCCACATAGCTCAGCGGAGCAAAATGGAGTCCAGTCTTGGAATTAACAAGCCTTCCTTTATCCACCGACGATGGCCCTCCCCTCTCTTCACCCTCAGTTCCTACCAACTTCCCCGCTGCAATATATTACCGGAGAGGCACAAATCCGAGTCGACCCCGCGATAAACCTCCGGTTCCTTGTTATGGCCAAAACTGTGCTCCCTAAACATAAAATTTTATCTACTGGAAGTGACGCGATATAAACTCCCTCCAAACTTTTACCTACCTGGCCGTTCATGGTAAGTTTCTCGTTCAATATTTTCCGTTCTTCTACCACCCTCTTCCTATTTTCACTGTTTTTGTCGCTCTCAGAAACAAAAGCGTAGTGTTCTGCAAACCACGCATTACTCTTTCCGGGTCGACTATCATAGTCTTGTTCAAGTCTAGGGAAATGATACGACTCCCACGATAATGTACTCGACTTTGCTTACCATCCCACAACTACCTTAACATTTCTACTTTCAAAATAAATGTATAATAATAAGCTCTCTCGTCCTCTGGGAGCGGAAAGTTGTGAAATCAGTTCGTCGATTCGCACGAAAACGCACGACTGATTCGAACATGGGGCTAGATGAGGGACCGCGTCCACTACGCCAGCATCTTTCATCAGAGCGTTGTGAGAAGGGATCCGGACAAATATTCAGACAAATTCGTTGCTTAGTAGTTATTTATTTTTATTTAATACGGCAAGCGCAATACAACGACAGTTAATGTGAAAAGTGAAATAGGGGAAAAACCTATAAAAAAGAGGCTGTTGAGGAGGTCTCAGTCGGTCGACGTTCATTCCTCGTTCCGGGTCAGTATTAAGCCAAATCGAGGAGCAAAAGTTAAAAAGTGGTATTTAAATTGGGAATTTTAAAGGATTTTAGAAATTTATTAGTGCACGGCCCTAGGGAATTGAAAAACTGAAATATTGCCGCTGGAATCATCAATATCAAACAATAATTGCCAGATAAATATGGGAATAACCGTTTATTCAGTAGTTTTTCACATTTTTCTCGGGCAATTATTGTTCGATTTTGATGATTCTGGCGGCAATATTTCAGTTTTTCAATTCCCTAGGGCCGTGCACTAATGAATTTCTAAAATCCTTAAAAATTTTCAATTTAAGCACAACTTTTTAACTTTTTGCCCCTTCGATTTGGAGAAATACTAAAAAAGAACGGCTGAGACCCCCACGAGGACGGCTGAGTCCTTCACGAAACCCATTAATCTTTGGCGAACAACTGCTGGGGTCTGAACGAAAAAGTCGATGTCCGGGCATCTCTCCAGTGCTAGGTTTGCCATCCGTGGCATTCTGCACATTTTACGATGGTAAGAGTAGTTTGTAGGTGAGAAAGGAACCCAAAACAGATTTTCCGAACGCGATCCTGGGCGTGGGACCTGGAAACTGACCATTGAGAGCAGCAATGGGGAGTCGACCGTACCCAGGACCAGCTTGTGGAAGTACGAGAGGTCAGTCAAACGTCTGCGTTCCACAGGATTGAGCGTATGGCATCTTTCGTTCAGGTCTTCATACTTCATTGAGTCCAGCGGAATACGAAACTTGTAGTTCACAGCTTTTTGCCTTCATTGGATGACCAGCCTGATCGGCAACTACAAACTGTCGCGAAATTCGTTTCCACCACTTATTCAAACCAGACGCAGCAGTAGTTCAGTACTTCGTCACCGAGCAGAAAAAAGTAATAGTCTATTCCGCGGATTGTACCATATTGCGATAATGAGTCGAGGAAAAGTTTTTAAGCCCTTTTTTCTCTCTCGCCCTTCGCTTGAGGAATTTCCCGAGGCGGGTCACCACTAGCGGCGCCATATGCCGCCAAACCGCCGAGTATTCTAATCATCATCGCATTACCAATCCCGGCCCTCGACCTCATATTTCCCTCGTTAACGCTTTTCTACCCGAAAAAGAAAAAAATTAAAAACCGCGGGAGAACGAAAAAATGTGCCTAACTAAACGGCAACTTGGTTTTCAAGTGAGGTTGTATTACTACGGGAATAAATAGTTAACAATTAGGACGGGCATGGGCTGAAAGGCTTTACTCCAACAAAATGACTCCTATGTAAATTGTGAGGTCTTAGACAAATAGGCGGCATTATCTACTACTCGTTTTTTCCTCCCTTCATCTCTTCCACATTCGTTTACATTCCCGACTTTTTTCACGATTTTCCATCGCGGTTACGAAACATTTCCGTTTTCTTCTCTTACCCTGACAACAGTCCGGTCTGAAGGTCGGACAAATGTACCAGGATACATCAAGTTGAACCCGGTTTCTATTATTCTATTTCAACTGTCCAGGCGCTGAAACGTTGAAAAACAACGTAACTCACACTCCAGCGTGTTTTTCATGACTTCTGTTTGTTGTCTCTTCTTTATTCACTTCCTTCTCCAAAGCGCTCCACAACGGTGTACCAGGCATTTGAGGTAATATACATTTTGTTCAATAAATGGCCAAAATTTTATACCACAACCCAAACATTAAGTGTTGCGAAATCCGAACAAACCTGTATAGCTACTTCCCAACCACCCGTATTGGTTACGTCCCAGCTTCATTGGGATTTGGGTCCAACAACAAAATCCTCCTCTTTCACCAAATTTTCGAAAAATTTATTTTCTTCATCAGGGCTCAGAGGATGAGTTTAGGTTTGAACATCAAACCACGGTCGGGAACAAAGAGGTATAAACCAGGAACACTAATCATCAAATTGGTGTTAAAAAACTTGACTATTATAATTAAAATTTGGAAAAACACAATAACATCAGGCTTTAATATAACAATATTGGTAAAAAACAAATCAAGACAGTCAAGACAGTCTTTCTGACTGTCTTGATTTGTTTTTTACCAATATTGTTATATTAAAGCCTGATGTTATTGTGTTTTTCCAAATTTTAATTATAATAGTCAAGTTTTTTAACACCAATTTAATGATTAGTGTTCCTGGTTTATACCTCTTTGTTCCCGACCGTGGTTTGATGTTCAAACCTAAACTCATCCTCTGAGCCCTGATGAAGAAAATAAATTTTTCGAAAATTTGGTGAAAGAGGAGGATTTTGTTGTTGGACCCAAATCCCAATAAAGCTGACATAATTTACATCGGGTCGATTTTCATACACTACCTACTGTCCCAGCTTCTATTGCAGCTAGGGACGTTCCAATACCGCTTTCGATACGATATTTGGTATTGAATTAGTATCGAATCAATTGTATTGATATCGATACAGTATCGGAAGGAAAGTATCGATATGAGTAGTTATCGAGATATTTGCGCATTTAGTTAATCAAATATATTTGAATATTACCTCTTATGACATACCTCAGTTTGTGTGAAGATTCGAAGAAATATCAAGTCGTTTTAAACTGAATTTAATGACATACTTCGACAGAAAGTTACAGACATGAACCTTATTCCAACAGATCGGTACAAAGACAACCAGTTCAGAATTAGCCCGCCAGAGCAAGCTAGTAGTAGTAGTGAGGCGCAGTGTTGTTCCAGTGAAGTCATTATCGTAGGGGAGACGTTGTTATTTTCAACACCCCCTCCCAACGGCAACACGCAGAGAATGGAGACAGGGCAGATGTCTCAGGAAGACAGCGCCCCATCACATGAGTGAAGAGTGGTGCAGAGAGTTGCAGCAAGGTTGAAGAGAAGAAAGTCTTCACTTTGCTGCCTTGAATCCATTGATACCATATATGTGATGCTGTTTCAAAGCATCCTGTTTTTAAATGTCGTTCTGGTCATATAATGCACATGTCTAAAATCCATTCAAAGATTATTCAAACAATTCGAACTGAAATTAAGTCATTATTGGATTACATTCAATTACATTATTGGATTACAACATTTACGGCTCAATTTTTAAACATTAGCTGGCTTAAGGTTTTTGAAAGTTCTTATTTTTATTCCTTTAAGGGGTTTTTAGTGGCTGTGTCAACAAGTTTGTTGTAAATGTCAATCCAAGTGATTTTTTTAATACTATACGAATTTGATAATCTGTTCAAGAGTTAGACTCTACCGACTTAGCAAGCCTAATAACTGGCTCACAATCGTTCCAAAAGAGCAGGTATCAAGTCTAGATTTTGAACGTTCTTAATCATATTTTTCAGACTAGCTAACTTTTCAAACAGGAAAACCACTTAACCCACTTAGTTTTGAAACCTAACAAAGTATTAACATCTTGTGATATACTAAGTCAGGACAAAATTTTACAAAGTGGATAGTGAGCTGAATATTATAGTGAACAAAAATACCACCCACTGGAAATTATTACTTTTTTTTTTTCGAAATTATATCAAACGTTTGTTGTTGACGTCCACAGTATTATGGAGAGATTAAAAACGTCAGAATTTGATTTCCAACACAATTTAGATAATTTGTATTCCCAGTGAAAATCAATCCTAGGTCAATTGTCCGTATAGATACCTCCTTATTCGAATCACTGTCCCCCAATATTTATGAGAAAAGTTAAATTGTCTTTTACAAAGCAAATGCAAAGACAGAATGTCAGGGAGTGTGCCAATAAATAGTATGCACGTATTTATAAATTAGGATAAGCCATGAATAGATACAAAATTTGGCTCCCACACAAAAATGAAGCCAATAGAAATTCTAGGTGACAAAGAAAAATTATCAGTTCACCAATCTCGCCAAATGGCACGTCAAAATAATTGGAGAACTGTGGCTGGCTATGGCACAGTTGCCAACATCGTGAAAATCCTTCTTAACTACAATCCTACTAATAACGTACGTCAACAAAACATTTCCTTCTCCATTATGACTGATAATAAGACTTCCTTACAACTCCTGACCACGTAGACAATGCAACAAACTTCAACACACCAAAATCCCACATTAGCTGATGTGTGCATTTACTGCCCCAAGTGGCCAATATACCCAAGTTTCTCATATGTAATAACGAAGAACTATTTTTCTAACTAATTTTGCAGAACAGCAAACAGTCAAATTTTCTGAATGCAGTCCCCTTATCCATGAAAACATTTCAGGTTATAATCTCTGGCTTTTCGAATCAGAGGGTTTCTAAAGCACGACCTAATAAGAATAAGACGTTGCTGTTGCTGTTCAATAGTGAACCAATAGCCTGCCAGATTAGAATTGACATAAATTAACGTGATTGCATGATTTTCCCATGTAGACATGCAAACCTGGAAGTCATACTGGCGAAACCAAGTTTTAGACTGACATCCTGATAGTCATGCTAATTACATTATCAACCTTAAATAAACTGAACGTCGAGTTATTAGTGGAAAATTAAAAATTCAGACAGTTCATTAAACTCCCTGTCTGAGGTGGCATTGAGGCGACACCATAATTGAATCAAGACATTAGACGAGTCTTTCAAGTAGACTTCTGTCTGAATTGTTCAAGTTATAAATTAATTGCTTCAATCCGCTGATTGACATCAGGTGAACTGATGACTTCCAAATAAGGTTGGAAGGGGCAAGCTTAACAGTTCATTACTTTGAAGTTAAGTGATATTTTTAATGTTAGGTTATCTGGTAAGGACTGGTGAACTGAACAACATTGAATTACATTGCCTAGCCTCCCCACATTCCAGTAGCAAACACAATCAGCTTCAGGATTGATTATAAAGAACATAATGCTAACAGCCAATTTATGAATGTACTCTAGCGTAGGTAGTTTACCAATAAACATATTCAAAAAAGAAAAAAAAGCCTATTGACGAATTTAGGATAGCTGAAGACGTAAGTTCCAAAGTAGAAAAGATATCTTGGAGAAATTCCTGATGATACAAGGTTGACTCAGATCTATTATTCTAATTCTCTATTCAGTCATTCAGCAATACACGCGATGTGTAGGATCGAACACTTTTCCTTATTGTACTTTTATTGTCAGTGGTCCTTAATTCTAAACATCATCTATCTTAATTTTTCTTATTCTGGTATTTGGTCCCTTGAGTTTTCAAATCCATGCAATGAAATCTAACAGTGCTAAGTTATCATTTTTGTTTTTCTTATTTGCTCAAAGATACTATAGACTCAATGAAAAAGAAAGTGTCTTTCTTATTTAAGGTAAACAACCATCTCAGGTCGTCATCAGCTGATGATGGTTGCTGATTTCTAATTTCAACGAATGATGGTTGCTACTTTTACTCTACGCTTAAGTGGAGAGGGTTCATCAATAGCCCAACCCAAAAGGCTATCAATACCTGCGACACCACCTTTGGACAGTCACCAATCCAGACAATCTCCCAGGCAATCTCTCTTGGGAACTGGTTCATTAAACCAGCCAACGGCCGTTGATTCTACATCTAACCACTCTTTACTTGTTTGTGGAGACAAGAGCAAGCCAATTGAGTTATCAAGTCGAGTAGCTCCTCTTTCCTGAGGAGTAATGAGATTGACAGGACATTCATAATGATTTATCTTCCCCCTCCTACACCAGGAACTACTACATTTGTAAAGCAGTCTTCGGTTTCAAATGGACACTTTATTTCAAGCATGATTGCATTTTTCGGAGCAATAAAAGCATCATCAATGGGAAGCTTAAAGCCACCCACCAGAAACTTTCATGAAAGTGTACATGTTTCAACACATCAAGAGTGATTTCATTTTCAAAGTGACTGATTTATCAATGACTCCATTAGACATGTTATCGTTATAACAGAGCTACAGTTAGTAAAATAAACACATTGATATTTTACCTGATACTCTAACATCAACAAGAATGTTTCTACTAAACATGATACGCCATTTTCCTCTTCAAAGCCAAGAGTATCGGACATAATTTCATTTCACCTGAAATGAACATTTTCAAGAATGGTTTCTACAAGACCTGATTCGTCACTTACCTCTTCAGAGCCTTGAATATTGGAATGAATTTAATTTCACCTGTTTCGTCACTTTCCTCTTCAGAGCCACGAATATAATTATCAGACTCAATTTCATTTCACCTGAAATGAACATTTTCAAAACTGGTTTCTACTTAAACCTGATTCGTCAGTTTCCTCTTCAAAACCACAAATATCGGACTTAATTTCATTTCACCTGAAACAAAGATCTTTAAGAATGGTTTCTACTACACCTGTTTCCTCTTCAGAGTCACGAATATCGGTCTCAATTTCATTTCTCATACCAAATTCATTGTCAGGAAATGAGTGTTTCTTACACATTCTAGGAGAGAACTCACTATTCATCAGCTGCACATAACAAACGAACGAGACATAGGGATTGCTAGAACGTTTAATGTATAGCACAGATTCTGAAAAGTTCAACCAATTAGGTACTAAATAAAGTACCGAACCATTTGAATATTTACAAAGCAACGACATTAATCTGATCGATCATTTTGGATACCTGTTTGCAACTTGTAGTCAATCCATCCAGTTCTGTGACTTCCACAGAATTGGTTTCTTCGTCTACCTACATCAAAGTTGTCCACACAACACATTGTTGATTGTAAGGCAAGGTTAACTGTTAACTACACTGAACCTGTGGACTTCTCAAGTATACCACCTACCTACCAGGTAATGGCTGAAAATGGGTGTTATCAAAAATTGTTAGTAATAGATTGAAAACATCCAACGACGTGGCAGATGGGACTCAACTTTAAGTGTGGAACAATTGAATTGAGACCTTTCTGTCAGGCAGGGAAGAGAAAACATGGATTGATTTCAATAAACATCATCACGCACTAGGCGCGTGCAAGTTCAAGTATGTATGTACAAGGATGTAGAACTGCATGTTTTGAGAATGCATTATTCACGTATCTATTTGAAGGCAGACATCAGCGTCTGGCCTCCCTGCCTTTAATGTCATCCAGAATCATGTTTTCTTCATTGTTGTTCATGATTCTGGTCTGCATCAAACGATTGCACATCATTCTGTAACAGTATCAATATTTAGTTTTTCGTTATAAGGAACTGCTTAGCAGACCTACTGTTTTCAACATACTACTACGTAAAGTTAAGTAAACAACCATTTCAGGTTGGATTTTCGTCCGTCTGCCATTCATGGCATTGTGGACGTCATTGCTAAGGGAAGATCAGAACTTGTTCTGATGATTTCGCTCATGGCTTCCCATTGGCTCACCGCCCTGGGTTGGAACGAGGGGGAACTGCGACCTGCTTACCCGGAAATATGCTCCCGAGGCGAGCCTCGAACTCACGGCCCCACAACTGGTCCGAGTCTCATCCCCAGGGACACATGCCAGAATTCGCTCGGCCACAGCTGAACCCAACGTCGTCAGCAATGATCAAGCAAATGAATTGAGTAACTGATACAAGTAACTCAGCTTTGAATATATTCAACATAGTACTAAGTACCTGGAACATACAGTGTTCCCTGATTTAAGCAAAATAACCAAAATGTCGCTTTTTTTTTTTTTTTTAAAATAAAAGTGAAGGTTAGAATTTATTCTAATCATTATTGTAGGTAAGGGTACCTACATTAGTCATTATAATATTGTCATGCTATTTGAACAATAAATTCAGTATCTAATTCATCTTATTATTCATTTTATCAATGTGGTACACTGATTTAATCAATGTGGTATTCTGAAATAGGGTTTGAAAATTAATATATCGGAAATTCAATATATAACTGAGATTAAACTTTATATGAGTTCTGAGAGGGTGAGTTTTAATGGAGAACCAGGCTGTAAGGTGCTGAAACGGGCGGAAAAGTAGATAGCACACTCAGATTGTCCCACTGGTCATTCTTTCCCTCTCTTCGAAATGACAGTTGGTATGTACTGGAGTAAACTCTCCCTCCAAGTAACTGCGCTTTACAACTGAGTGTGCTAACCGTTCACAACGCACCATTACCTTGTCAAATGATGAGCGGAGGTAATGACAGCCAGATAAAGGAACTCCAAAAATTAACTCATGTACTTATTCGTTTTTTTTTTTTTTTTTTTCGAGTAACAGAATAACAGGGGCTTTTCGATAGATTCCTGCTTATCATGAGACTCACCCTGTCAGACCATTTGCTGCTTGAATCCAGGTAGCTCCAGTTCATGTTTGCTCCATTAAATTGTTAACAGAACTCAGTCATGAGTTTCTTTTAAAAGCAAATTCATTTTCTAGGTTTTTGATCTTCCTCTTCATTTTATTTTGGCGAAACTTGTACCTACTGACTTCAAAGCATCCATCACCGAACATGGAGCACCACAATAGTGCATGGATTATCTCACTCTATGCTATGGAACATCCATCACCAGACATGGAGTCCACCCATTTCTGGTTTCCCACTTCTTCTTCCGTTATATGTAACGCGAACATGTGTCATTGCGTTAACGTGAAAAAAACGTATCATCAAACCAAAGAACAAATGACTTTCATTTTATCAAAATAACTGTCGGGCCACAGACTATACCCCTTTGTGGTATGACATTCAATGAAGAATAATCCACCTGAATGAAAACAGTATTCAATTTTATTGCTCGCCTATTTGGCATTGGCATGTTCTCAGGACATACAATCATCGAAGTCATCGGAGTCATCAATCATCGAAGTCATCGAAGTCATAAATCATCGAAGTCATCGACGTCATCGAAGTCATCGGAGTCATCGAAGTCATAAATCATCGAAGTCATCGACGTCATCGACGTCATCGAAGTCATCGAAGTCATAAATCATCGAAGTCATCGACGTCATCGAAGTCAAAAATCATCGAAGTCATCGACGTCATAAATCATCGAAGTCATCGGAGTCATCGAAGTCATCGAAGGTCAGCATTTTATTGGACACCTAGTGGTGCCAAAAGGTAGCCTCAGCACCCATCATCGAAGTCATCGAAGGTCAGCATTTTATTGGACACCCAGTGGTGCCAAAAGGTAGCATCAGCACCCATCATCGAAGTCATCGAAGGTCAGCATTTTATTGGACACCCAGTGGTGCCAAAAGGTAGCCTCAGCACCCATCATCGAAGTCATCGAAGGTCAGCATTTTATTGGACACCCAGTGGTGCCAAAAGGTAGCATCAGCACCCATCATCGAAGTCATCGAAGGTCAGCATTTTATTGGACACCCAGTGGTGCCAAAAGGTAGCATCAGCACCCATCATCGAAGTCATCGAAGGTCAGCATTTTATTGGACACCCAGTGGTGCCAAAAGGTAGCATCAGCACCCATGTCCTGAGAACATCCATATTCACCTCCTTTCCACAACTAGAACCACAGAGTACTGGAGATAGGTGTAGAAGAAACAACAACCACCTCCAGCTCTCGAGATAGGAGATAAGACTTGGAAAGGGCAGACTGATTCCGATCGGGTTGCAATCAAAGGACCCCACCATCGACCCAAAAGCCAACAATCGTAGTTATTCCATAATTACAACCGATTACTATTTCCCAACTTATATTACAATAAGTTAACTAGATCGTTCAACCGTTTTCAGATCAGGGGCCCGACAGTACATTCGTTTTCCATAATTCCAAATTCATAACGAAAATAATACACAAAGGATTGAAACCAAAGTTCATGAACTAGAGACTACCTGAGCCTGCTTTCCGCCAGCAAGCCAAGCTGAGCTCATATCGAGATATTTGCGCATTTAGTTAATCAAATATATTTGAATATTACCTCTTATGACATACCTCAGTTTGTGTGAAGATTCGAAGAAATATCAAGTCGTTTTAAACTGAATTTAATGACATACTTCGACAGAAAGTTACAGACATGAACCTTATTCCAACAGATCGGTACAAAGACAACCAGTTCAGAATTAGCCCGCCAGAGCAAGCTAGTAGTAGTAGTGAGGCGCAGTGTTGTTCCAGTGAAGTCATTATCGTAGGGGAGACGTTGTTATTTTCAACAGTAGTATTGATATTGAATGAGTAGCGAAAAATTCCAGACAAAACCAGACGTTTGTAATATACAAAAGCTTTATTATAAGTAATATAAAATGGTATACAAGATAGGTAATGTAATGTCTCACATTTCTAGTCAGTAGTTCTCCAATAAAAGTGACGCGTAGGAAAACCCCAAGGAGGCATGAGTCATCACTAACATAGGTGAAGTGAGGAAGGGAAAAAACACGAAACCTTTTTTCCACTCTCCCCTCACCATACTAACTTGAGTGTATAAGCCACACTGAGGGGTCTTCCTACATGCATTCGTACCTCGTCTATCCGAATTATCATTTACGTATATCGTATTACCTACAGCCTCAGTTCTTCCAAAGGAACGGTTTGCCCCATAAAGGCGCCGAACCTCTTGCTCCCCTTAGGGACCTCTTCAGAACAGTAGGCCTGACTAGGTAAATGCTCCGCATCCCGTCAGTGAGTCTGTCATCAGACGCCGAGGTTTGTCGTATAGATCTTGACGCACTTGTCAACATGGTCGGCCGCGAGGCGCCGCAGATGGAGTGCTAAAGCAGCAGGCTTTTAGGGATCAATCTCCCCGTTGAGTAGGATTCAGGCTAGGAACAATTCAGCGCATCGAGAGGACCATCGCCCTCACTCGACAACACACAGAACACAACAGGTAATAATTATTTTTCTCCTCTTGTTCAACCAAATCACTCTTTGTCACCAACGTAGCGTCTTGTAGAGCAAGTTACCTCCAATTCTCTATTGACAAAACTGAGAACTCAGAGATTCAATATTGTTGAAAAATAGACGTTACGAAAATTTAGAATCATATTAATCCAAAACGGAAGTACTCATTCGATATCGATAATGCAGATTTTCTTTCGATACTAGTATAATGTCGGATGATTCGATACCAATACGATAGCAGTAGTACTGGAACAAAAGTATCGATACCTACCCATATCGATAGTATCGGAACGTCCCTAATTGCAGCTCAGAACTTCTATGAGCTAGCCCCCCCCCCCACTTCCCTTCATGAGGTAGCCTTGAACTTCCAGTATGGGCTAGGTCTCAAGTTGTGTAAGGTAGGAGTAGACCTACTTATCAGGTGGACCTTTATGAGCTAAACACTGACTTTTCCTTAGTCCCAACAAACTCATATGAGCTAGACAAAGCAGCATGAGCTCAAACAGAACCTATGTGAGCAAGACCCCAAATTCCCTTATGGTCCAGGCTCGATCTTCCCTTCTGGGATAGGACTCATTCAGTTCCGGCCCTAGGGATAAGGAATGGTGAGGAAGTAGTGGGTTGGAGATAGGGATGGAGGGAAGTTCCCCAGTTCAGGTATGAGCCAAGTAGGGGGTGTATTTGCTGGACTTAAAGAGACTTAACTTTCCTCATCATCACTCATGTTACACTTGGACCATATTTGGGCTATAGTGACACTCCTTCATGAGCTAAACATGTCTCAACATACATGAGCTAGACGTAGACTTACCTGGGTGAGCTGCATCCAAACTTCCTTTCAGGATTATACCAAAAGGTCATACTAGGTGGAACTAAACAACGTTAGGTACTGTATGGGCACAAGACCCTGACTTTCATCCGACTTTTCTGTATATATTTAGTAGCTTTCAAATTTTCTGTATGAGTTAGTCACCAATTCGTTCATGAGACAAACTTTTGTCTCGTTGAATCGTGAAATTGAGGTTTCAATATTGCGTGTGGCTTGTTATACGGAACTACCAGTGAAATAAAGACTTCCCTCAAGATCACTCTTGGACGAGTGGCGCGTTCACAGTTGCACCCTCGAGATCTCCACTCCTGACACGAAAAGAGAGACTGCAAGCTTCAGCATAATAAATAATGAAATGCCCGTGGGATTGGACTCGAGAAAGGATTTTCGTGGTCGGGGTGAGAGGTCCTTCGACTTAAACCGTTTATGGCTTCTTGTTTCCGATCCCCAACGATTCGTCCCCTCGTCCGGAGATCGTTGTAAAATGCTGATTCCACCAATTGTGCGTCCGCTCGACACCAGCTCTGCTCTTAATGTTAATTGCACTGTGTCACCAGAAGCCGTTGGCTAAAGCTTGGGTCTCTGATACCTTAGAATTGCTCTCAGAGTTAAATCTAATAACATTTTAATTTTCAGCGTCCGCTCTTGTCAGTTTATCACAAGGGAACAGAAATGGATTGTTCTGTATCCGTGATCTACGGTAGCTGGTATTTTCATTTCCACTCCATCCTACACGTCACCTAAACTTTAATAAGACCAAATTGCGCTCAGTCCGCACTGTGGGGATTCTCAACAACACGTATCTTATACGTGCTCCGCAAATAGCGCCAAGCCGTAGAAAGTTAGTTTTAACAATCTCACTTTATCTCCAGAGTTCATTAATTTCAATTTGACTCTGTGGTGGACGCCTCAGGGCGTCCCCACTACCGCCCCCAACTGGCCTGGAGTAGGTGCCCCTTCTCCAGCCAGCTAGGGGGTATAAATAGGGCCGGATGGCCCGGAATAAATCAGACTGTGTCTCAATCTAATCGACTTATCATTCCTAGCTCTTAAGATCCTTTTGTCCAATTGACCAACCATATTTCTTGTAAATTGTCTCCATCTTAACTGTCGGCCATTACAGCAGCGCAACACACTGGTAACACCGACGTTTGCAGCCATCATACTTCGCCGAAGTTCGCTGCCATCTTTGCACGCCATTCGCCTCCGTCGAGATACCGCACTTGCGACGCTCCGGAACCGGCCATCAGTAGCACGACGACATTTTCCGTGCCCTCCATTCGCCTTCCGTCGAGATACCTCACAGAGACGCTCCGGAACCGGCCATCAGTCGCACAGCGACATTTTTAATTCACCCATCTTGTGCAGCCATCATCGTCCGTCGAGATTCCGTGTTTACGACGCTCCGGACTCCATTCTGACCCGCCATTCAGCTCCATTTGCTTGAGGACGCCGCTAATCGGAACTCGCATTTGGGGCTCTTGGAATCAATCTGTCACTCATCCATTGATTGACCGCCGGACGAGAGTGAACGGGACCCCCCTCCTCGCGGCGACCCCCCACGAGGCCCGCTCTCCTTCTACCTGGCGCCTCACAGCTGTTCACGTTACGTCAGCCCCCGCCGCGCCCGTCTACGCTCGACAGGGAATCCCCTCTCTTCCGGGAAACTCTCGGCCCCCTTCTACGAATCTCAGCTATTTAACGAGAAATTCGCCGTTGATTAATTGCAGACCACTGCCCATCAGCTTCGGGATCACTTCTCTTCTCTTCTGGTCTCCACTTCGGCTCACCTCGACCTTCAGCTGCCATTTCTCCGCCATCGAAGGATCGACCATCAGCCGCCATTCTCCTCCATCGAAGGATCGACCATCGGCTGCCTTTCTCCCGCTATCACTGCATCGAAGATCAATCTCTCATTCCTCGAAAATTTTTTTAAAAAGATTATTAGAGGAATAGAGGCGCCATCATTCCGCCATCTTGCACGGCCAACTTCAAGTCTCGGCTGCCGACCTTCGAAGAACACTCTATTTTCCTCGAAAAATTTTTTTCTAAAATTTATTAGAGGAATAGAGGTGCCATCATTACGCCATTTTTCACGGCCAACATCGAGCCTCGTCTGTCGAACTTCGTAGATTACCCTACCTCCTCGAACATTTTTTAAAAAATTAATAGAGGGGTAGAGGCGCCATCATTACGACCCGCTCCCGACAGAACCCGCGGCCGCCACCGGCCCCAACTCCGCAAACAATCATCATGGCTGCACCTACCAAGCTTCCACAATATGACCCTTTGCTTCCATCAGTATGGATTGCCCAGGTTCGACTCGCGTGCGCCAACGAGGACCTCAAAACAGAACCCGAGCAATTTCGGAGAGCCTTCCTCGCCTTGGACGTCAAAACAGCAGAACTAGTGGCGGACATCGACGCAAGTTCACCTACCGCTTTCACTTCTCTCTGCAACCGACTCCTACAAGCTCACGGACCTCGTGACGGATCGGACCTCTCTTCAATCCTTCAGAACAACTCGCTGGACGGATCTTCGGCCGCCGCACACGCACGCCTGCTTCGCAGAAAGCTACCTACCGACACACCGGCCTCCATACTTCGCTCCATATTCCTCCGGGCACTTCCTCCTGACATCCGCTTAAATGTCGCTGTCTCGACCGAAACGGACATCGACAAACTGGCCGCCATCGCCGACCGCCTACTGCCCCTTCGGGACAACTCGTCCTCTACGGCCGCCACTGCACTGCAGTCCACTTCTACCTACTCCTCCGACGACAATGGAGACTCAGCCGACGACGCTACACACATAGCCAGCGCTGCTAACAGAACACGCACCTTCAAAAAACCTTCACAGATGCCTCCCTCGCGACAACGTTCATCACAGATGCCCTCCTCGCGACCACGAAACTTCGCACGCCGTCGCATCATGCCGCAACAGCGAGAACAACAGTACCCCCCAGACCGGCGCTCACCATACTGTTACTACCATCAAAGATGGGGCCCTACCGCGATATACTGCCAATCACCATGCTCCTGGAGACAACACATGCCAACGGGAAACGCAAACGCACGGTCGCCAAGGTGGTAACGACTGTGCATAACCAACCCAACCACCAACGCCTGTTCATCAAATGCAAACGCTCAAATTACGACTTCTTAGTCGACACGGGAAGCGATCTCTCCATTCTACCCAACAACCATCTGAACCGCCGCCGAGAGACTCCATCTTCCACGCTACTGGCCGCCAATGGCTCCAAGATTACGACCTACGGCTCTCAAACTGCGACCGTCCATCTTCCCAAGTTACCTCCGTACGAATGGACCTTCACAGTCGCCAACGTCAGCACAGCCATCTTGGGAGCCGATTTCCTCAGCCACTATGGCCTCCTTGTAGACCTTCAAAACCTCCGGCTCATTGATTCAGCCTCCCAGTCGTTTCTTCCCGGCCACTGTCTCATCGCTTCACCACAGGAGTCCTACTGCTCCGCTGCCTGCGCTCCACCTCGCTTCCAACGTCTACTAGACGCCTATGAACCCTCTTCGCATCCAAAATCGGCGCCCGTCTATCATCACATCGTGACCACCGGTCCCCCCTGCCATGCAAAACAACGTAGATTGGCTCCGCACCTCTACAACCAAACAAAGGCCCATTTCAACGAAATGCTGCGCTCCGGCATCGTCCGCCCTTCCAATTCACCTTGGTCAAGCCCACTCCACGTAGTTCTCAAACAAAATGGGGATATTCGACCCGTCGGAGACTACAGGGACCTCAACCGAGCTACCGGACTCAAACTCCGGACCGCTACCCGATCGGCCACCTACATGATTTCACACTCGCACTGCATGGTTCCACCATTTTCTCAACATTCGACTTATCGAGAGCCTTCTTTCACTGCCGTATAGCGCCCGAGGACATTAAAAAAACTGCTATCCTGACACCATTTGGACTCTACGAGTTCACAAGAATGAACTACGGCCTACGAAACGCCCCGCAGACATGGCAACGCTACATGGATTTTATACTCCGAGATCTCCCGTTCGCATACGTCTACTTAGACGACATTTTGATTGGATCACCGGATGCCGAAACGCACTTCCACCACGTATCTCGCTTACTTTATGTCCTCGCTTCCTTCGGGCTTTCAATCAACAAGGCCAAGTGTCAACTCGCTCGAAGCCAAGTCAAGTTCTTAGGACACTTGGTGGACAAAGATGGCATCAAACCTCTACCATCGAAAACTGCGCTCATCCGGAACTTTCCTCTTCCTCAGTCAGTAAACGATCTCCGTACGTTCCTCGGGCTCATCAATTTCTACCGCAGGGCTATACCTCACGCCGCGCACTCGTTAATGCACCTCACGAAGCTGCTGCCATCAAATCCGAGAAAAAACGACAAGCGCCCAATATCATGGCCGCCGGACGCTCTCCATCATTTCGAAAAAGCTAAGCAACTCCTCGAATCATCCGTCCAGCTAGCTCATCCTCATCCGTCCGCTCAACTCATCCTCCATACCGATGCATCTAATTTTGCCGTTGGAGCTGCTCTACATTACCAACACAACGGAACACTGTTCCCTCTCGGATTCTTCAGCAAAGCTCTGTCTTCCGCACAGCGGAACTATTCAACGTTCGATAAAGAACTTCTCGCAATATACTTAGCGATCATCCATTTCCGCCAAACTATCGAGGGTCGACCACTTACGATCTCCACGGATCACAAACCCCTCACTACGGCGTTGACCTCGCTTACAGACACCATGCCGCCCATCCGACTTCGTCATCTGCGCTTCATCTCTGAGTTTACTTCCGACATAATATATCGTCCCGGAGCCTCTAACCTTTCAGCGGACCTCTTCTCGCGAATCAACCACACATCGGCCGTCTCCATCGTACCTCCCACGGCTATCCGTGATGCCCAACTTAATGACCCACACATAGAGAACATGAATCTCACGCCGGTCACTCGGGACGGAATTACTCTCCTCTGCGACATGTCAGATTCGTCGCCCCGACCTTACATACCTTCTACACTTCGCCCTGACATTTTCAACATGATTCACGGCTTGTCACACCCGGGCATCAAAGCAACCACGGCACTCCTACGCGGACGATTCTTCTGGCCGAACATGTTGACTTCCGTAAAAACCATGACACGCGCCTGCCCTTCCTGTAATCGCGCAAAAGTGACGCGACATATTCGCGCCCCACTCGGCCGCTTTAACGACGTCGAACCGCTACTTCATATCCACGCAGACATTCTCGGGCCCCTTCCCAGAAGCGACAATTTTAAATTCTGCCTAACAATGATCGACAGAGGCACAGGATGGACCGAATGCGTCCCCGTCCGTAACATCCAGGCATCCACCATCATCCGCGCCATTTTCAATTCATGGATTTCACGTTTCGGGGCCCCTCGCAATATCACCACCGATCGAGGAACACAATTCATGTCGCATGAATTCGCGAATTTCTGCCGCCAACATGGGATCACTCACAAGCCTACAAACGCTTATCACCCACAGGCTGACGGAATCATCGAACGTTGGCACAGAGTCCTTCAGGAAGCCATCATGTCCACCTCATCCCCATCATCATGGGCTCGGGACCTTCCCTCCATCATGCTCGGGCTACGCAATCGGCCCTCATTAGATGGTTTCTCTCCCGCTCAGCGTTTGTTTCATTTAAACCCTCGCCTTCCCGGCGATATTTTCACTCCCCTAACACCAAACGACATACCAGCGCTATCTCATGATTCCTATCGGAACTTCGCCCGCTCTTATTATCCGGCCTCAATGCGGAACGCTACTCACGTCTACGTCAGAGTGGACACGCCCAGAACAAAGCTTGCACCCCCCTACATCGGTCCTTTTTCGATACTGTCCAACGACGGGAAGACGCTTGTTTATCGAGACGACTCGGGGGCAAACAAACAAATCTCCGTGGACAGATGTAAACCTGCAACGACACACGCTCAAATCGCCGGATCCCCTTCTACTGTTTCTTCCCCCTCTTCGCACACAGTTGGTCATTTCTCCTCGGCAACGTCTTCACACCGAGATGAGCAGCCAAACATTGCGCAACGATTTAAGGCTAACGCCGTCACCACCGCCTCCGCCGCCGCCTCCCCGCCTCTCGAGCACCACCGCAACGGCCGTCCTACCCACCGTCCGAAAACCGACGAGACCACTGCCTCCCGGCTCATCAAAAAAACCGGAGGCTACGGCACAATCAAAAGAGTCGGCCACCAAACCACTCCCACTGCCCCCACGACAAATCATGTCCATAACCGCGGCAATGGATCCGCCGAGGCCGCCCCTACCGTCACTCTCGTTCTCAATTCCGCCCTACAAAGGGAACTGCGCGGACTGTTGCATTCATGGGTGGCACATGCCTCGGACATCTTCAATCACAACGCAAACACCAATCCGGACTTCACCTCCGACGCCGCCGCCATACACGCCCACCCCCATCACGGATTTGAGGGTCGCATCACAGAGATCGACATCTCCAAAACCGCCGCCTCCGAAATCACGCCCCAAGTCTTCGGTTATAATTCCTCGCCGCCGCCGCTCGCCCAGCCGCCGCCGCCCACTCAGTCCGGCCTCCCGACGCCGAGCCCGCCGCTGAAAATTAAAAATTAACATTGTATTTATATCGTTTTCTTAAATAAACATCAAAAGAAAAAAAAAATAAAATAAAAAAAAATAAATAAATAAATTAAAAAAAAAAAAAAATAAAATAAAATAAAATAAAGGAGAAAAAAGATACAAAAAAAAATGGATGGAAAAAAATATCTACTCCACCATTCTTCTCCAACCCTTTCCTAAAAAAAAAAAAAAAAAAAAATATATATATATACTCACCCTGCTGGTGTGCCGCCGCTACTGCCGCCGTGCCGTCGCTGGTCCTGCCGCACCGCCGCCACGATCCGCTGCCGCCTTCCGTCGCCGCTTCCGCCGCATCGCCGCCGCTATCCCGGACCCGCCAGCATCGCCGGCCAGAGACCTCCAGCCTGCGCCTTCCGGCCCTTAACCACTGTCCCCCCACAGCAAGATATTTTTTTCATTTTTTCAATATTATTTTGTATCTGGGGGGGGGAAGTGTGGTGGACGCCTCAGGGCGTCCCCACTACCGCCCCCAACTGGCCTGGAGTAGGTGCCCCTTCTCCAGCCAGCTAGGGGGTATAAATAGGGCCGGATGGCCCGGAATAAATCAGACTGTGTCTCAATCTAATCGACTTATCATTCCTAGCTCTTAAGATCCTTTTGTCCAATTGACCAACCATATTTCTTGTAAATTGTCTCCATCTTAACTGTCGGCCATTACAGCAGCGCAACACAGACACCATCAAGTATAATTTCATACACAGAAGGAAAGATAACGACAATTCAATAACGTCAGGATTAATCTAACATGTCAACTCGACATGAAACCTAACTTTCCGCGACCATCCATTCAAATTTTATTGTAGGTACTATATCTAAAAAAGAAAAAAACATTCCAAGTGGGTGTGGCACATAGCTTCCTCGTATCCATAACCCAATTGTATAGATGATCTGATGCATAGTAGTTAATCTCGAAACATCAATCTCTGAATACCTTGCACTACTCTCATAGGTTAATCTGAAAAATCCTGAGAAACTTCGTCGAAATCGGGTAGAAAATGTGGAAGTTATGGCTGTTACAAGGAATTCATGTTTGCGCATGTGCAACAACTACTATTAGTCTGGAGGAGGTGATTTTCACACGCTAATCTGAACAATCCTACAGAATTTCATCAAATTCGGAAGAAAAATGTAGTGTGTTGAAGCAGTTCTCAGGTAACTGCTCCTGAGAGCAGGTCAGTGGTGGACCGCGCTCTACTCCTCTGATGGGTGGGGACGCGGAACGGCAGGGGTCTTTAGTCTCTTCCCGGTTTCCACCTGAGTAAGTAGATTTTCATATCTTGTGCGATTTCCTTTTCTTTCGATCTCCACAACCCTTTCATTTTCATTTCGGACCAATATACGATTAAAGAACTAATCTATATTAAAAACACTCCGTCTTGTCTTTGACTATACCCAATTTTTCGCTACCAATTAAGTTACTTATAACTAAATTGAATCTTGGGTAGGATTAGTAGTCATTAATATTCAGAGAATATTAATAATACTATTTCATGGTAGCAGAGCGTGGTTCCGATCCACGGACCTCTGGGTTATGGGCCCAGCACGCTTCCACTGCGCGTTGGAAACGTTTTCTCTACTGTACGCGATACGCAAATTCGGACCAACGTACCTTGCACATAACCATTTCTTCGCGTACACTGATGCAAAAGCTGTTGCGACAATTAAAACGTTGCAACAGGCGTCACCTAGAGTACAGCGATGGCAGTCGGAACTTATGAACTATAATTACACGCTCAACCACCTCAGCGGCCACGCAAATTCAATAGCAGACTATTTGTCACGCGCGGGGCCAGCTATCACAGAAGTGCCGCGAGACGACATACCACAATGGGCCAGCGAACAGCCACGACACAAAGTACCCGATATACACACCCAGCGAGACAGAAACATACCTCCGACGCAATCTGTCTTGTTGCTCCAGGGGTACCCGGCTCTCTTCGCAGGGCTCCATAAACATCAGCGCGCTGATGAGTCCTTAGGGCCAATAATCGAAAGGATCCAGCGGAATGAAACGGTGCCTGATTACACAATCAGTCAAGGCATCCTTCATTACGCAACCCTGGGAAGACCACCAAAGCCGTGTCTCCCAGCCAGCCTACTAGACATAACGTTCGCATACTACCATGACTCCGCCCTAGGCGCACATATGGGCCAGGTAAAAACAGCGGACAATATAAGGCAACATTTCTATTTCCCAAACCTCGATAGGGAAATAAGGGCACGTGTGGCAAATTGTATTACTTGCGCGAGGGCCAAACACCATAATAAAACTTATGGGGACATGTCAGCCACTATTACAGAACGCCCCAACCAGCTATTATACTGCGATGTGGCTGGTCCGTTACCGAGGACGAAAAATCAAAATATCTATATTTTGATAGCAGTAGACGGGTTCTCAAGGTTCTCCTTTTTCATGCCGATGAAAAAAAATAATTCCGAAACTATAATCAAAACACTACAAACAAATGTTTTTAGTAAGTTCGGTTATTATAAATACATGTGCACCGACAACCATTCAGTGCTTCGGTCACATACATTCAACAATTTCCTCATCTGCCATGGGATGAGCATGAAGCCAACACATGTACACTATCCAAATCCCAATTTTGCGGAAAGACAGATCAAAACATTGAAGGCTGCCCTAACATCATACCATGCAGATGACCATACACAATGGGACACCAACCTGGAGTACCTGCAACTAGGCTTCAACTCGGTCAAACTCACCAGCCATGGTTACACACCGGCAAGGTTGTTTTTAGGCCCAGAGACTCCAACCCCCATCCAATTGGTATGGGGGATACAACCCATTGAGGAGTATCCGACAACGGACCAACAACGGGTATGGGAACAGGCATGTACCAACCTGCAACGGGCGATGGATAGACGAAAAAAATATTACGACCAACGTCACACCCCGCATACGTTTCAAGAAGGAGATCAGGTACTGATCCGCCAGTACATACTGAGCTCCAAGGTAAACAAGGTAAATGCCAAGCTGACTTACCGATATAGTGCGCCATATATCGTCGATAAGGCATTATCTCCAGTCACTTATCGACTAATCAGCACCACTGATCAGAATGACATCAAGACCCAACATGTCAGTCAGTTAAAACCCTTCCCAGCTGACACTGAACAACCACGAAACAACACACCAACTAGCATGTCCACAGTGTCCCAATCAAACACTAACACCCGTCTGCACCTTTCTGCCCGAGCAACAGGATATGGACAGCGACAACTCAGGACAAAGTCAGGACGACGCCCAGACAGAAGTCCAGGCGATGCAGGACCTGGAGCGGGAGGGCGGCCGCCAAACCGCCACCCGCCAGTCCACGGCGTCCGACCCCCCACCCGGTCCATCAGGGCAAGCGGCCCCACCCGACAACCAGGCCACCGCCGCCGCCGCCGCCCTGCTACGGGCCCCACCCGACACCCAGGCCACCGCCGCCGCCGCCGCCCTGCTACGGACCATAGTGGACACGCAGGTCAGGGAGGAACTGAGGCGGTTGGCCAGCGAGAACCGCCCACCACCACCTGGGAGGCGCCGCGCTAACCGCCGCCGACAACGCGCCGGACGCCGCGGCCTACCGTATTATATAGAGGCGCTGCGGGCCTACCGCGAGATGCTCAGGGCGAGGCCCCGAGCGCCACGAGGAAGAAGAAGGGGGGGCCAGTCCCGAACCCCTTACTACTGGGAACGCCCCCAAAACGAGCAAAATAAATAAGTAAAAATAAAAAAAAAAATAAAAAAAATTAAAAAAAAAAAAAAAATAAAAAAAATATTTAAAAAAAAAAATAAAAAAAAATAATAAAAAAAAAATAAAAAAAAAAAATAAAAAAAAATATAAAAAAAAAATAATAAAAAATAAAAAAAAATAATAATAAAAAAATAAAAAAAAAATAAAAATAAAAATAAAAAAAAAATATAAAAAAAACAAAAAAAAACAAAAAAAAAACCAAAAAAAAAAAAAAAAAAAAAAGATGAAATACATACAACATAATAGAAGAACATAATAAATGAAACACGATAAAGTGATAAACAGAAGTGATAAAAAAAAATGAAATACGTACAAACATAATAGAAGAACATAATAAATGAAACACGAAGAAGTGATATATCACGGAGAAGTGATATACAACGTCCATGAAGACGCCAGCGGGTTTCGTCCAGCATCGAACGTACCTACGGCACGCGTCGAGCACGGTTTCCCCGCTGAGGGTCCGCATTTCAGTTATTGATTTTATTTTTGTAATTTAACCACCTTCCCACGCCCTATCCTACCCGCACAAATTTTTAAGGCAGAAGCCCCAAAAATTTCCAACCCAGAGGGGGAGTGAAGCAGTTCTCAGGTAACTGCTCCTGAGAGCAGGTCAGTGGTGGACCGCGCTCTACTCCTCTGATGGGTGGGGACGCGGAACGGCAGGGGTCTTTAGTCTCTTCCCGGTTTGTGGGCGCCGCGTGGAAAGTGAAACAATGGCGAGTAGTCATGTTCACATTTGCTAGCAAAATTTGAATCATTTCCGCTTCCTGAAAACAGTTGATAACTGCGTGGAAACGGAAAATGTCCTCAACGTAATTTCGTAGGGTTTCGTGTAACTAAATTGAACTAAATTGAATCTTGGGTAGGATTAGTAGTCATTAATATTCAGAGAATATTAATAATACTATTTCAGTGTTATGGATGTTAGTATGATTTTACTTTTGCGCATGCGCAGAGGCTACTGTCAATTTTAAGGCCTTGATTTTCATTGGGAACTATCTACAACCTAATCCGCATAATCCCTGTAAATTTCGTTGAAATAGGAAGAAAAATGTGGAAGTTATGGCTGTTACAAGGAAATTCACATTCGCGCATGCGTAGCGGCTACTATCAGTTCGGAGGTGATGATTTTCATAAGGGACTGTCTACAACCTAATCCGCAAAATCCCTGGAACTTTCGTTGGAATCGGATGAAAAACGTGGAAGTTATGGCTGTTACAAGGAATTCACGTTTGAGCATGCGCAGCGGATACTATCAGTCCGGGGGTGATGATTTTCATAGGGGACCGTCTAAAATCCCAGATAAATGGCAGCTGGACTTAGTTTTTGGGCCTCCTCCTCTTGGTCTCCTGGGAAAATCCCATGACCTGTTGGGGAAGGCCTAGAGAAACCCCCGGGTCTAAGACCTTTTGTCCTGCCAGTTAATTTGAATATAATTTTACAATTTGCTATGAATAACCAGTTTATTGAGTGAGGTTCATAACAGTTCACTCTTAACTTACAGTATATTCTGGCGAAGATTAAATTGTTAATTTCAAATTGCGGTTATGTGCGCATGTGGATAAGTCATTTTTGAGTTATTTTATATTATTTGGAGCAGTGAGAGATGTACATGTAATTCATGTAGGTACTTACGGGAGATCAAACTTCTGTCCTCCGCCTACCAACATGAAAGAGGACCCTCAAGAATAATCAATAGCTACATCATCCATGCTCACCGAAGCACGGTATCGGGTTCCCATGTAATGGCACGGAGGCCATGATGATTCCATCTTGGCCAAAACAGAGATATGTTGTGACGTCAACCGATATCCAGCTGTAGGGTAAGGTGGGGTAAGGTCCCGCACGGGGGAAGTCCCCGCACAAGGGTTTTCTGTGTTACTGTGCAAGTTATGACTATGTCCGTTGGATGGTAAGCCAATTGCCATGTCGCGAGTTCTGTGTGGAATTTCCTGTAGTGCGGATCAGCGTGGTGACAGACAAAATGAGGTAAGTTTGTTTTCCACCGCTCTGATGTAATATTTATGATTATTTACTTCAATGATATGTTTCCGTAATCGTTGATATTCGTGTCTGTTGTGTTGCGTCAGAAAAAGGTGCTTCTTCCCGTCAAAACCCCGTGACAACGCTCTTGGTAACCATATTTTTACTTGTCTGAGGTCGATTTTAGTCAAAATGGCAAATTGGGGCAAAGCCCCGCACTCTTTGTGGGGCAAGATCCCGCACAAAATTTGTGCGGGGACTTGCCCCTTCGTTTTTATTTGGAAGACGGCGATGATAAATTTAGGTACCTTCATGCAGTTAACCATGCACAGAATTGACTTATATGTCAGGTACCACTACCTATTTGTATGTAACTTGTTTTTATTCTGTTCCCCACTATCTTCTTTCATTTTATAATTCCAGAAACTAAAGGTACAAGTATCTAACCAGCATTTTGGGAGTTATTGGAATCCTGCAGTTTGTTGTACTCTTTTTAAACGCGATACCTGCTTACTTTGTTACTAAACAAACAATGTGTTAATTTTAGGAAAAAAAAATCAGAAAAATGTATTTTCCTGGATCATTTAACTTTTTTCTTGTCTCAAATTTTAGTTGTGTTGCATTTAATTCAATGTTTTGTGACTTTTCGAATATTCTACAATTGACTTTTCATTGTGCATTGAAGATGTGTGGGAAATTTATTACCAGCAAATGCTATAAACTATTTGACTGTGACCCTTTGTTAATTGTTTAAAAAAATGAGTTGCTTACTGTTATTAAGGCATGTGAACTTCAAAAAAGTTTTTATCTTGTAAAAAATGTGATGTTTTGACTGAATAGATGAGCATATTTGAATAAATATATTGGCTTTCTGTCTGAAATTAATGCCTTTCCCCAGAATGGGGCAAACCCCCGCACTGCGGGGATTTGCCCCATGACTGCGGGGACTTACCCCTTCCTGTGGGGCAAAGCCCCGCAGACACAAATTTTTAAAAAACGTTCAGTTCTTCCATAATACTGATGACATAGTGATGAAAATTGTCAGGCATTATAGCCAAGGTCCCAAACTAGTATCCCAATGAGTTGGTTGAGGGATATTGACCTAGTAGGTGTTTATAAATGGAAAACATTCGAAAGTGCGGGGACTTACCCCACCCTACCCTATCCGCCATCTTATTTGCTTCTTACTGCTCAACGACAAAACAAAGTTCCTTCCCGATTTCGAATAAAAGAATATTGCTGCCTTGGTACAATTTAGAACGGCTACTACCAGGATGTAGTGGAGGCACGTGAAGTACACCTCAAATTACAGTAATCAACTTTCATCTATCATACTGTATACATCATCATCATCTGTGGGTTTGTAGGTAGCTACAAACGAGTTGTTTTATAATGTTTTGTGATGATAGTAGAGCTAGTAGATGATAAATAATAGAGCATAAATGATATTTAGTAACCTATGAGGCCTACGCCTAATCTGCACTGAGTTGATTTCAGATACTGGTACATTAAGATGACTTGCGTGTTAGTGAGCTCACATATTAGCTTCCTCTATATATTAGGAATATTATTGTTGTAAACCAGAATCCATGCAAATACAATCACTGTGTCTACCTGATGTAAGTTCAGATATTAGAGGTTTGATAATTACACAGTTTTATGATATCGTTTTCCGTGCCTCGTTCTTGCTCCACTATTTCCTAAATCATTACTTATTTTCAAGTTATATTAATTGGCGACGATGGATGAGAAAATGCTCGGAAGGCTTCTCAGTAATTTAGCTGAGACAATTACGAAAAGTCAGGCCGATCTTGTCGCGAAACTAACTTCTTCTCATGTCACTGCAACTGGTGCGGCCGAGTCATTCGTCCCACCGTTTGAACAATACAGTTCTAAGGATGAAAAGTTCCGAAATTATATCGAAAGGTTTGAGAATTATATTGCCGTGCGAAATGTCAACTCCGATTCGAGGAAAGCCCAAGTTTTATGTGCTTCTGTAGGACCATCGCACTACAATAACCTGTTGGCACTTCTCGGACCTGATAAGCCAATAAAAAGCTTGAATTATACCGATCTTGTCACATCTTTCGAAAAAATGCTTTCCCCAGCAAGAAGCGTGGTGGTTGAACAACATTATTTCCTTTTAACAGTGCAAAAAGAAGGACAAAATATCGCCGAATACATCGCATCTTTGCAAGGGCGACTATCAGGATGTAAGTTTCATGTTGAATGTGGGTGTAAACGAAACATTTCTGTTGCTGATATCTTCCTGAGGGCTCATTTTATTCGTAGAATACGGGATCATGGTATTAGAGAACAATTGTTACAAGCAGATTTAACGTCATTTAAAGAGATTACAGAGCGAGCTATTGAATTAGAAGCATCAAAAATTCAAAGTCGGGAGCTTGAATCTACTACTGGGGGCCCCGTTCTAGATTCCGCTCATACAAACCAGCTGTCGCAGTTCAAACCAAATCGTTCCCGTAGCCGTTACCGAAACCATCGGCAAAATTCCCGTTCATCCACTCCAAATAGTGCCTCAAGGAGTAACTGGGCACCAGGAAGGAACAATAGCCGTTCAAATTCACGTACTCCTATGAACTATAATGCCCTTGGTATTTCGAATCTATGTTTTGCGTGTGGGAAAGCCTCCCACCGAGCAAACGAATGTCGTACAAACAGAAACTCATTACATTGTAGCTCATGTGGAAAAACTGGACATGTTGAACGTGTTTGTATCGTCACTTTGTCGAAAAGTAAAAAAATAAAAAAATGAAAAAGTAACCATCAGTTGTGCCACGAATACGAGCAATCACATGGTTCCTCTGCACAATACGAATGTCCTTCAAATTCACAAAATTCGTCTCTGAGTCACACGTATGGAATGCATCATGTGGAAGCAATACCATCATTACCTACCTGTCAGATCATTGATCTATATGAATGCCAACCAAATTCTGGGAAATACTTGATTCCTGTTGTTATAAATAATTGTGAAATGGAAATGGAGGTCGACTCAGGAGCCAAATTTTCGATACTGGCTGGGGACAAATGCACAAAATTGAACATAAATTATATCCTACAGCGGTCAAATGTAAATTTTCGGGCATACTCGCACAATATTGTTCCTTGTAAGGGAAAAGCACAAGTTTCAGTGAAATATAGAGGGAAGTCCATGATTGCTGATTTATATATCGTCCCATCAGGGTATGCCGCTATTTGGGACGTGACTGGATTAGAGGGTTAGATCTAGAATTGAGACAGATTGATGCGGACATGCAGAAATTCAACAAAAAGGATCTACCATCGACAAATGCCACTGTTTTTCAAGTTGAAGAGATTTTTCAGGAATTGTCTAGTATTTTTGAGGAGCGCATTGGGTGTGTCCCAAATATGAAAATCTCTCTCTCATTACGTCCGGATGCAAAACCTATTTTTACCAGGGACCGTGATGTTCCTTATGCATTGAGAGCCCGAGTTGAGAAGGAACTGGATGTACTCGAAAAATCAGGCATCATTACTCCTGTGGCAACAAGTGATTGGGGGTCCCCCCCTTGTTGTCATTCCAAAGCCAGATGGCACAGTAAGACTCTGTGTTGACTACAAGTGTGGGGTAAACGACCGCCTGGTTTCATCAAATCTGCCGATTCGTAGAATAGAAGATGTGCTCTGTAGCCTTCGAAATTCGAGATTTTTTTGTAAATTGGATCTATATGGAGCATATCTGCATATCTGTGTGGATGAAAAAAGCAGTGAGGTCCAAACAATCGCAACACACAGAGGTACCTACCGCATGAATAGACTCAGTTTTGGCATTAAAACGGCACCTAGTCTGTTCAATCAAATAATGTCGCAAATCATTCAAGGGTTACCAAAAACTGAGGCCTATTTCGATGATGTCATCTGCCATGGAGCCACCTACGAAGAGTGCGCGCAAAACCTCCGAGCATGTTTGAAAAGACTTTCAGAATATGATTTGCACCTGAACCGGAGTAAATGCGAATTTTTTGCCACTCGCATCGAATACCTGGGTCATCTCATTGAGTGCAACAAAATCATGAAGTCTCCAGGAAAGGTTGCTGCAGTTTCTGAAATGCCTCGCCCGAAAAATATTGATGATGTTCGCAGGTTTTGGTTTATTATTTTCAATAATGACCCTTGGAATCGACCAAGAAAAAAATTTTTTTAACACCCCCTCAAAATTTGATGGTTTACGTTTCAAGGTACCTACGTAGAATCCAAAAATCGAATAAAAATTTGGCCGTCCGTCCGCCGTCCGCCGTACGCCGTACGCCGTACGCGGCACTTTTGCCACTTAGCATTGACCGATTTTGATGAAATTTGGTATGTAGGCTCCATTTGGGGTCTAGTTGTGCCCCGAAGCTTTTGGTTGACGTAGGTCACTCCTAAGGGTTCCAAAATCAATTTTGAAATTTTGAAAACGCCCTAACTCAAAAAATTTCGATATAAAGGTATTGTTTTTCCTTCAAATTAAGATTCTATAGAATTTTTAGAATTTTTTGAGACCACGCGGAGCTCTGTAGGACAAACCGTTCGCTCCCTACGAAAATTTAAGGTTTTATATTGAAATATATATATATATAAATCAAAACACGAGTGTGAATCGCAAAAGAGGCCTAATCTCCGTTCAAATTAGAGCTGACCGAAATGCGATCAATGGTTGGTGATTTTGATTTATTTTTTTAATTTTTTTTTATTTTTTTTTTATTTTTTTTATTATTTTTTTTCAATTATTTATTTATTTTTCATTCTTCTCTTCATATTGGATGGTTGGTGATTTTGTAGACGAGTGATCTATATAAAAATAATAAACCGTTGTGTAATAATTTGCAGCGTTTTGGAACTCATTACCTACGTATTATTCCCGATTTGTGCCTCGTTTTTCGACCTTGTCCCTCGACCCTCTCAGGAAGCTTTTGCAGAAAGACCGCTGTTTTCAGTGGGACGCTGCTTGTGAGTCAGCATTTTTAAGTTTGAAGGATGAATTATGCAGCGATCGGGTTTTGACACCATATGACCCTACACTTCCTATGGTTCTGACATCAGACGCGAGTCCGGTTGGCGTGGCGGCAGTATTGAGTCACATTGTTAACGGAATAGAAAAGCCTGTGGCCTATGCCTCCAGATCACTCACACAATCAGAACAGAATTATAGTCAGCTGGATCGCGAAGCTCTGGGTATCGTGTTCGCAGTCAGTCACTTTTTCAATTTTGTTTTTGCTCGACAATTTGTTCTCGTCACCGATAATGAGCCACTGACAAGAATTTTTGAACATAATCGTGCCCTTCCAAAAATGACGTCTACGCGACTTCTTCGTTATGCCTCCTTCCTCAGTGGTTTCGACTATTCTGTCAAATTCAAAAGAGGAATAGACAATACAAATGTTGATTGCCTCTCCCGTGCTCCTTGTGCAAAGTACTCTGGAACTGCAGATGTTGTCATTAATGAGGAGGTAAATCAGTTGTACCTTGGATCTCTCCTGCAGATTACAACCACAAATGTCACAGCAGTTACCATTGCTACTGAAACCTCAAAGGATCCTGAGCTGAAACAGATCATTGAGAGCCTACAAACGACGTCAACTGATGTACCTTACACCCTACAAGATGGAATTCTGTTTAGACTTGATCGGATTGTTGTTCCTGCTTCTCTGCGATCAGCTATTCTCACCGAGCTGCACGTTACAAATGTGGGAGTTTCAAAAATGAAACAATTGGCTCGAAGGTATGTGTACTGGGAGAACATTAACAGACACATTGAAAATTTGGTAAAGGGTTGTGAATCGTGCGCAAAACAGGAAAAATCCTCCCCAGGTACCAGTTCACCCATGGGATGATCCTTGCGAAAATTGGGAGCGTATTCATCTCGATTATGCTGGCCCCTACGAAGGTCATCACTTCCTGATTTGTGTGGATGCAAAATCAAGGTGGATTGAAGTTCGAGTATTGAAGTCTGCACCAACATCTACTTCTACTATCGGTCTCCTGAATGATGTGTTTGCATTTCACGGTTTTCCAAAGTACCTAGTGAGCGACAATGCCACAATTTCCACCAGTGAAGAGTTTACATCGTACTGTACTTCACGTGGTAGGTATCTATCAGAAATACATTGCTCCTGGTCATCCTGCCACTATCGGCTTAGCGGAACGCAATGTTCAGACCTTGAAGCAGAGGATGGTTTCGATGGCAAATGAACCTGGAACCATTCACGAGAAGGTACAGCGGATTGTGTTCCGATATCGAGCTACCCCTCTGGCATCAGGAAAGTCTCCGTCAGAGATGTACTTGAATCGGAAAATGAGGATTCAACTCGATGCTCTCTTCCCGAACCATCCTAAGAAGCGAGAAATCACTTCACCTCCAGTTCGGATTTTGTACGAGGGGGAGAGGGTTCAGTCTCGTGGGTATGTTCAGAACCGCGAAATTTGGCAATTTGGAGTAGTTAAGCAGCGTCTGTGCACACGTCACTATACTATTCTCCTCGATTGTGGACGGACCATCAAACGACACATAAACCAGTTGGTGTCAACTCGTGTACCTAAACCACATAGAATTAGTGGAAACGCTCTCCAAAATGTGCCACGCCGTTCTGTCATGTTTGATGTAGGTACCTAGACCAGATGATGAAGAGGCGAGATCCACAGTTTCTCCTGCTCCTATACCAGTGGTCCAGCAAGGAAGCCAGCATCATAACAGGCAAACTGCACCTTCAGGACATGAGGAACTTCGGCGTTCAGGAAGAGAAAGACGTCCCCCTCAATATTTGCAGAACTACGAGTTTTGATGGATGTTAATTGTTATTTTTCGAAAAATTGTGAGCTAAAATTAGTGGGGGAGACTGTTGTAAACCAGAATCCATGCAAATACAATCACTGTGTCTACCTGATATAAGTTCAGATATTAGAGGTTTGATAATTACACAGTTTTATGATATCGTTTTCCGTGCCTCGTTCTTGCTCCACTATTTCCTAAATCACTACTTATTTTCAAGTTATATTAATTATTGATGGATATGAGTATACTGGGGTGTACAAGTCCGGTTTGACAATCAATAAAGTCTTTGACAACTTGAACCAACACTATTTATTGAAGCGTTGGTCGAACCAATTCGACTGAAACAGTGACTTTTAAAACCGTATGATATTGCAACGTCATTCGGATTCAACGTCGGAAGATTCCACGTTACGTTCGTATGTCCTAGAAGAAAAGGCATAAAGTATTAAGGTTTATTGACCCAACTTCCACTGGGTTTACGCCCCTTGGCAGTCTAAAGGAATGAAGTACTCTCTGTCTGCCAGGGTTTTTATTATGGTCTCTCTCGGTGAATGTTTTTATGAGGCGAGTGTATCAGAGATGAAGTATTGCAGAGCAGATGATTTCGTTCGGAGGATAGTAAACGTCTTGAAGTACAATCAGGGTGTTTATTATACCCATAAAATAATTCAGTTAAAAAAAAAATTAGTATGACAACGTTGGGTAGACAATTTTCTAGTGATCATACAATATAACGAAACGCTGAAAATTATTATAGAATGGTTTATCATTTCACTTTTTAGATCACCCATCTGCAAGTATCGCCGCTTTTCCATTATTATTAACAAATACCTACTGCTCGAGAGTTGTGGGTGCCTTCATAACGAAATTTGGTTTTTGGTTACTAAGGATGCACAACTAAGTTCAACACGAAACTGTATTCATAGAACTAGACGTTATTAGGAGGCCATCCTGGCTTCGGCTTTCGATGAACAAGGCCGAACATTGCCGAAGGCCCCCTTTGATGCTTGCCTGATTTCGCGAATCCCCCAATGCGATTATAGTGTAGGTATGTGGACGACAGGTACTCCGCATATAACCTCGCTGAGACGAAGTGCTTGTTCTCAACCGTCTGCTCCAATCACTTTGATGAAACCCCAGTTAAGCTTGACTGCAAAATACATACCGGCAAAAGTAAGTAAATTTTTATTTACTTCTCTAAGTTTATTCCGTACCTATTACGTTTATACCTCAAATAATAATAGTTCTGGTGACACATCAGCATACTAGCAATGGCTACAGATATTTACCTGAATACTGATCTGAGCGAAGGATTATTATGACAGACAGACACGGAACAAAAATTGTTCAAAAGGTCTAAAACGCAAAACGCGAGTGAACATTTTGATTTTGGAGAACTTTTTTTTTCATCCTTGAAAAGTGAAAACAAAGCTTTCGCTACCTTGGTAGACTCGGAAGCAAAACACTATTAACCCTCCGAAAACAAAGAATGCGGGTACCTGACTTCCTCATTCTCCCAATTACTGGATAATTAAGCGGATGCTGTGTCTATTATGACCTTCGGATACTCAAACGGCTCATCAATGCGTCGCATAGGCCATTACCACAGAGTACTGGAGATAAGTTACTTTCATAGGCCGTTACGTTCACAAGTCGTCCATTTCAAACCCCATAACCTTTTAAGGCAGAGTAAATGAAAAAGCTCAAGTCAAAATCAAGAAACAAGTTTATTAAGGCGTGAATGATTCGAGGACGAGAGAATCAGAACAACTGAATGGCCAGACAAGGTGAAAAAGAGCAGAGGGGGAACACCGAACTCTAGGGATCGTCTCATACAGCTTACAGGATTATTACACACAATCCAACAAAAATTATCTACTTCTGTAATATCACGCAACCACTTACCAGAATGACAATATTGAAATCGAAATGTATCAAACTTCAGCTTGAATAACATTTCAACAGACTATGGAATTCTCCAACTCCGAATGGGGTATTTCGGTGGGTCGGAAATTCAGGTTTTTGACCTCAAATTTGGATTCAGCACCCTTGAAAACCTATATACTACAACTTTAAGCCCAATGATACTGTAACATGTGGTAGAAAAATTAATTAAAGAGATCACACGTTTGAAAAAGGCGGGCCGCTACAAATGCACACACACTAGGCAAGGACTACGCCACGGACTACGCCGCGCGCGTGTGTGAGTACTATTTTGTAGTATCCAAGAGGTCTTTCAAGGGTTCCCGTGCATGGATACTTTTTTCAAAGACAGTTGGCTAGCTACGTCACGATTGGCTAGCTACGTCACACCATTCAAATCTTCAACTTTCCTTAGCTTCTCTGATTTTTTAAAAACATTTTCTCGACGAACAGACCCGATTACCGTTATTCCTGAGCCATACTCTTTTGAAAAATAAAATAAAAAAAATTGACCGAAATATCCCATTGTAAAGAGAGTATCGACTTCAACCGAGAATTTCAACGTACCACTCATTATAAAAAAAAAACGCTGCAAATTGTTACACAAAGGCTTATTATTTCTATACAGAGTGTAACACCATAAGAAAGTCAACCCGAAGAATTTCGATTCTAAAACTAAATTCCGATCGAAAACGCCAATTAGCTATTTTCATTTAACTCCTTGTTTTTTCAATTTTAATATTTTTTTCCCGTTTTTTTTGACCTTATGTAACAAAAAGTCCGTAACTCACTTTGGACACAGTAAAAGTTTGTCATTTTAATTTTTAAAGTAGGATTTCTTACAGAAATTTGTGTTGTGGCGAACCCCTCAGATCGCCTTAGCCGGAGCGCCGATTTCGTTGAAAAAAATCACGTTTTTTGCATATTCTTTCATGCATATGACTAAACCGTGACATAAGGTCGATAAAACGAAAAAATTCTTAAAATTGGAAAAACTTGGAAAAACGTGGGGTTAAACGGAAATTGATATGAGGCATTTTAGATCGGAATTTATTTTTAGAATCGAAATTCTTCGAATTGACGTTCTTATAGTGTTACACCCTGTATAGATCACTCGTCTGCAAAGAACACGGCTTTGCCATTGTCACCCACCTTAGGAACTACCTATCTATTCCATACCTACTTCAAAATCAAGTTAATTTGGAAGAAATACACGCTTCACACTCGATTCGGAAAAATTAAGATTTGTGGGTGCCTTCATTTGGGAATTTTATAACTGGTAGCTAAGGACGATAAACTGAAGACAACTCGAGGAAACGAACAATGGTCGTATTTTGTCCTTTGGTTGTACTACACAGCTCCCCATGGTCTCATTCGATTCGAAAAATTCAATACTACTACCTTAAGTTGATGGAAAAAACAATACCTTCCAGGCGCGAGGAGCGCGTGACGTCATAAACATTCGAAACTTTGAAAAATCATAGAAAAAGATGTACTCATCCAAAAAGAGAACGAATGGTGTCAAAATTCACAGGATGAGGTCTACTTTTGATTGAACATTTTTAAAAAAAATCAGGCGCACTCCCCATTTTCATTCAATGTTTGATTCTACGTACCTTGAAACTTAAACCGACAAATTTCGAGGGGGGTTAACTTTTTTTTCTTGTTCTATTCCAAAAATTCATAATTGAAAATAATAAACCAAAATCGAAAAATACACTGAACTTTCTAGCTGAAGGCAAACTAAGTATCCAACAAGACCAAAGTTGTGGCAGCACGGACTTGAAATGTTGCTCCGGAAATCTACGGAGAAGAGTGAATAAGGTGGTCCCAATTTCGTAGATTCCAACTAGGTACTCACCTATTCTAATTATTCTCATTAGTTCTTCAGTAACTTACTCCAAACAACAAATGCTTGTCGGCCAACTTAAGCATTAGTGGAAGGAAATTTCGGTTATATAAAGTGATTACCTGACAGCCGCCTGGGACAAAGTTTCCAGAAGGAATACAAAGCTTTGGGAAGTTAACTCCAATTAGAGTCAACGCAAGAAGCTCGAGAGCTAATGGCATCCAAGTCTTATTATTTAGTTGTACGACACGAGGTCCTGAACCCAGAGAGGGTCCTAAGTTTTACCTTCCGGGCCCCATAACCAGTTGGACAAACAATTCTTTTTCTCGGAGGTTTGAAGGCTCGATTCCCTCTTTTTCCAACGTCTTAAGTGGATTGACTGGGAACGAAAGGAAAGAAATACAGGAAAAGCTCAACTCAATTAGAGCAAGCTGTTTCTTGTTAGGTTAACGAAGAGGCGTTGCTAGGTGGAACTTATGGGTAAATTGCATCCAACATAAAAGTCAAAATGACTTGTTCCCTCTTTCCACTTCTTCTGAGAACAAATTCCTTTGAGTGATTTTGAAGGTGAGATGAAGACGTAGAATGAAGTTCGTCTTCGGGATGAGAGACGATCGATTCGATGTCGTATCAACATGTTCGTGTAAGCCAAAATCCTCCAGAGTGAGATGAGCTCCAAATATATTGTAGTGAATTGCCTCTTGTAGTGGTTTTGGTATGTTGTTTATTGTTGGATGATTGTTGGTGGTGAATGTGGGTATTTTTCGGGAAATATTCACACCGACCACTGCTGGAGGAGATTCATTAGTACACTATGTACATGGATGTGATGACGTAAGAATCAAGTTATTTCGCGTTAGTATATTTACACAGGGCTTAACTGTGACATACCTTATTTTTCTATGAATTGGGGAACCATTTGGTGCAAAAAAGAACATTATGTTTTCAGTCCATGAATTGGTCGTAAGCTCCTAATTCAGAGATGACTAAATCCTCTGAGAATCGTTGGGAGTGTTCTGATGGAAAGTGCTTGCAAAATTTAATCCAAATTGGACAACCCGAGTAGGTCATGTTGAAGGCGAAATAAACTTTGAACAGCTCTCAGATTTTGGTTTATTATTTTCAATAATGAACCTTTGGAATCGAACAAGAAAAAATTTTTTTTTACACCCCCTCAAAATTTGATGGTTTACGTTTCAAGGTACGTAGAATCCAAAAATCGAATACAATTTGGCTGTCCGTCCGCCGTCCGCCGTACGCCGTACGCGGCACTTTTGCCACTTAGCCTTGACCGATTTTGATGAAATTTGGTATGTAGGCTCCATTTAGGATCTAGTTGTGCCCCGAAGATTTCGGTTGATGTAGGTTACGTCTAAGGGTTCCAAAATAAATTTTGAAATTTTGAAAACGCCCTAACTCAAAAAATTTTGATATAAAGGTACTGTTTTTCCTTCAATTTAAGATTCTATAGAATTTTTAGAATTTTTTGAGACCACGCGGAGCTTTGTAGGACAAACCGTTCGCTCCCTACGAGAACTTAAAGGTTTTCCTTCTATAAATCAGAAACACGAGTGTGAATCGCAAAAGAGGCCTAATCTCCGTTCAAATTTTAGCTGACCGAAATGTGATCGATGTTTTTCTTCATGTTGGATGGTTGGTGGCTTTGCAGACGAGTGATCTATAGAAAAATAATAAACCATTGTGTAATAATTTGCAGCGTTTTTTTTTGTTGTTTTGTGAGACCACTTTTGACCACCTTTTGGTTTATTATTTTCAATAATGAACCTTTGGAATCGACCAAGAAAAAAAAAATTTTAACACCCCCTCAAAATTTGATGGTTTACGTTTCAAGGTACGTAGAATCCAAAAATCGAATACAATTTGGCTGTCCGTCCGCCGTCCGCCGTACGCCGTACGCGGCACTTTTGCCACTTAGCCTTGACCGATTTTGATGAAATTTGGTATGTAGGCTCCATTTAGGATCTAGTTGTGCCCCGAAGATTTCGGTTGATGTAGGTTACGTCTAAGGGTTCCAAAATAAATTTTGAAATTTTGAAAACGCCCTAACTCAAAAAATTTTGATATAAAGGTACTGTTTTTCCTTCAATTTAAGATTCTATAGAATTTTTAGAATTTTTTGAGACCACGCGGAGCTTTGTAGGACAAACCGTTCGCTCCCTACGAGAACTTAAAGGTTTTCCTTCTATAAATCAGAAACACGAGTGTGAATCGCAAAAGAGGCCTAATCTCCGTTCAAATTTTAGCTGACCGAAATGTGATCGATGTTTTTCTTCATGTTGGATGGTTGGTGGCTTTGCAGACGAGTGATCTATAGAAAAATAATAAACCATTGTGTAATAATTTGCAGCGTTTTTTTTTGTTGTTTTGTGAGACCACTTTTGACCACCTTTTGGTTTATTATTTTCAATAATGAACCTTTGGAATCGACCAAGAAAAAAAAAATTTTAACACCCCCTCAAAATTTGATGGTTTACGTTTCAAGGTACGTAGAATCCAAAAATCGAATGAAAATTTGGCCGTCCGTCCGCCGTACGCCGTACGCCGTACGCCGTACGCGGCACTTTTGCCACTTAGCATTGACCGATTTCGATGAAATTTGGTATGTAGGCTCCATTTGGGGTCTAGTTGTGCCCCGAAGCTTTTGGTTGATGTAGGTCACTCCTAAGGGTTCCAAAATCAATTTTGAAATTTTGAAAACGCCCTAACTCAAAAAATTTCGATATAAAGGTATTGTTTTCCCTTCAATTTAAGATTCTATGGAATTTTTAGAATTTTTTGAGACCACGCGGAGCTCTGTAGGACAAACCGTTCGCTCACTACGAAAATTTAAGTGTTTATATTGAAATATATATATATATATAAATCAAAACACGAGTGTGAATCGCAAAAGAGGCCTAATCTCCGTTCAAATTAGAGCAGACCGAAATGCAATCGATGGTTGGTGATGTTGATTTTTTTTTTGATTTTTTTTGATTTTTTTTTGATTTTTTTTTTTTGATTTTTTTTTTTTTTTCTTTTTCTTTTCATATTGGATGGTTGGTGATTTTGTAGACGAGTGATCTGTATAGAAAATAATAAACCTTTGTGTAATAATTTGCAGCGTTTTACAAGAATTCTGTACTTGCGGTCAGCTTTCCATTCTTGAGACTGTGCTCACGTTACAATGATCAGCTATTATCGATCATCTCTGGCTGAAAGGCAAAAGGCCAATCTCATAACCAGCATCTATCAAAATTCCATTTAGGTCAGCAAGCAGCTGCAAAGAAATAATGTATATCGTGCATCCTGGCCTGAACATTACAGACACTGAGCCACTCAGATGGAACCTACTATGGCCCTGGCATGACGGTGCTCTCGAAAGTTTTAAGCAACCAGCGACGCGAGTAGTTTTCATTGCATAGAAGTCAATTTTGGTTCTACAAGAAGAGAAAAAAAAAATAAACGAAAGAAAAATACATTATACTTATCATCCACAACACGAACAGGCTTACGAGAGTGGAGGCTTAAACGAGTGTGAAATTGAAAATTGAAGCGGACGGATGAACTCTGGCTGTAAACCGAGTTTTCTAGTTTGCGAAGATGCAACAGAAGAAGTTCTCTCTGTTCCTGACAGTAACCAAGATTAAGAGGGTTCAACGATTACGAGCCGCTCGGGAGCTCAAACTTCGCCGCTTTATCGGGAAAGCCGCCTTTGCCCTTGTTAACTTTAATATCGACTCTTATCGCCCTTCGTACCCACGGGGTGAATTCAAGTTGCCTAACACAATTACAAATTTCTTTCGGCGCTTTGCTGGGATAGCATGTGTATCATTCGGATTTCATTGATGAGCCAGTCAAGAGAGAGAGAGAGAGAGGAGATTTTCTTCAAAATTCATTCATTCACTCATGCTGCACGAATGGGACTCAATTGACGAGTTGATGCCAAATTATTGTTCCGAAGAACTAAACAAACAACTCTGACGAACGCTGGGTGTGAAAATGTTCAACGATTGCACGATTCTGAAGAACTTGAGTAGATTCTCGGAAAATTATTACCCTAACTGGACCATGATAATGACTCCAAATTAATTTAGACGATTATTGGTTTATTATTTTCAATCATGAACCTTTGGAATCGACCAAGGAAAAAAAATGTTAACCCCCCTCAAAATTTGCTGGTTCACTTTTCAAGGTACGTAGAATCCGAAAACGAATAAAAAATTTTCCGTCCGTCCGCCGTACACGGCATGTTCCTCAGTTCCCTAGGACAGATTCTGATGAAATTTGGTATATGGGCTCCATTTGCGCTCTAGTTGTGCCCCGGAGCTTTTTCTTATGTCAGTCAACTTCGAAGTCTACAAGTGACTTCAAGTCAACTAATAAGGGGTGAAAATTAAGGGTTGAAATTTTCAAGAGTGCCCTAGCTCGAAAACTCTCTAAATAAAGGTATTTTTTTTCAATAATTTTAAATAGTATTGAATTTTTAGAGACCACTTGGAGCTCTGTAGGACAAACCGTTCGCTCCCTACGAGCACCTAAGGGTTTTTTTTCGATTAAACAGAAACACGAGCGTGAATCACAAAGCGGTCTAATCTTGGTTCAAATTTCAGTTGACCAAAATGCGATCGTTGTTCGTTTCTTCGAGTTGTACTCAGTTCTGCGTCCTAAGGAACCCAAATGGAATTTCCTAAAAATTAGGGTATAGTAATAATAATAGTTCCTAATACCTAATCCTTGTTTCTTCGAAATGTATGTGAAGCGTTTATTTCTTCAGAATAAACTTGATTGTGAAGTAGGTATATGGTAGGTAGGTAGTAACTATGGCTGGTAGGCATAAAACAAAGGCAAATCCACGTTCTTTGCAGACGAGTGATCTATATAGGAAAAAATAAACCTCTGTCTAATAATTTGCAGCGTGAGTTAGTGTGAGTAAGGACTATTGGTACTACTGGTGGCGAGAAACCCTAACGGTAACTTTTTAATTGTTGGAAGCTCAATTTCAATTCCATACAACTTCCAGCGAGACATTAAAGTTACAATTTTTTCCTTTGATTTATTTTTCTCGGAATAAAACTTTGTAATAGTTTCATGTATTAGACTTTGCTTTAAAATGTGAGACGAAGTCTATGTTACATTTTGGTTTATTATTTTCAATAATAAGCCTTTGGAATCGAGCAAGAAAAAAAAAAATTTAACCCCCCCTCAAAATTTGATGTTTTACGTTTCAAGGTACGTAGAATACGAAAATCGAATAAAAAAATTTCCGTCCGTACGCCGTACGCGGCACTTTTCTTAGCAACACTGGACCGATTTGGTTCAAATTTGGTATATGGGCTCCATTTGGGGTCTAGTTGTGCCGCGAAGCTTTTGGTTGATGTAGGTCACTTCTAAGGGGTGAAAATTAAGGGTTGAAAATTTCAAGAGTGCCCTAGCTCGAAAACTCTCGAAATGAAGGTCTCGTTTTTTCACCGATTTTAAATAGTATTGAATTTTTAAAAATTTTTGAGACCACCCGGAGCTCTGTAGGACAAACCGTTCGGTCCCTACGAGTACTTGAAGGTTTTCCTTCGATAAAACAGAATCATGAGTGTGAATCGCAAAAGAGGTCTAATCTCCATTCAAATTTGATTGGACTAAAATGCGATCGCTGTTCATTTCTTCGATTTGTATACAGTTTTGCCTTCTGCGTAACCAGTAATCAAATTTCCATATGAAGCTTTCTATTTTTCCAATCGAGTGTGAAGCGTTTAGTTCTTTCTAATAAACTTGATTGTGAAGGTGTGAAGCCAGTATGGTGTGGTAGGTACTTATTACCAATAGTTGGTAGGTAAAAAAAAGTTGGTAGGTAAAAAAAATGTTGGTAGGTAAAAAACGCTGCAAATCATTGCTCAAAGGCTTCTTCACTCTTCAGATCACTGATCAGCTGAGTGAGCTCCAAACCCATTTTTACTCCTATTGAATGGAAGTGCTCTTCCAGGCGTCTCCAGCATTCGAGGAGATCTTCTTCACTCTTCAGATCACTGATCAGCTGAGTGAGCTCCGAAGTCATTTTCAATCCTATTGAACGCAGGAAGCTGAAATTTGAGAGGGAAGGTCAAGGGAGAATACAGATGGTGGCAGGTGCTATTGATGGAGAACCAGTGATCTATACAGAAGGGTGATCTATACAGAAAATAATAAACCTTTGAGCAATGATTTGCAGCGTTTTTTTTGGTGGTTGAATGGAGCATTTTGTGTATTCTATTCTTCTTCTAATTAATTTGTACTAGATATCATTGGCCCATGGTACCATTAGTGACACCAGATCAATTACGAAAATGGCGTGCCAGTCCCATGGTGTCACTTGTGCAACTAAAAAGTCCCAGGATATTCCAATTTTAAATTTGATAGGCAGAGCTACACTTTTGTGAGCTATTGGAAGAATAGAAGAAATTATGACCAAAATTTCCCCAGAAATTGATTTAAAACTTTGTTGGTCCAATCAGGGTACTGAATATGATCAAATAAGCGACTCTATAAATCTCCATGATTCACAGTTTTTGACTAGAGAACGCTCTTGGTTCACGATCCCTGTTGGAGATAAGTGGGAAACATTAACCAGAGACTGGATAGCAAAGCTTACACAACTCTTGACGACATAGTGTTCTGGGAAGATCAGAATTGGCTACTTATTTTCTGACCCCCTCAAGTAGAGAGGGGTTCACTACCAACCCGAATCAAAAAATCATTAAGACACCGAAAAATTATACTTTGATCTCACGTAGAGTGGTCCTTTAAACCAACTAAAGGCCATTGGTAATACATGGTTCATCGGAATCAGACGATAATTTCTGATAAAAGTTCTTTACAGAAATCAAAAATTCTCCGAAAATGGTTGAAAATTTATATTTTGGAGACCACCGTACCTATTATATTCATTGTACCCATAAACCTTATAATTGACTACCTAATATATCTGTACCTAGGATTTATTGAGAATGGACAAAATCAACATTGTGTGTGAGTTCTCTGTGAGTGAGGAGAGATGAGTAGAGTATCTTAGTTGTTCCTTCCTAGGTAGACTCGGAAGCAACAAAAGTAATTGCGAAATGCCATTTCGTCAAACCCTGAGGCGTCAGCGTTCCGCACCAATCACAGTGGTTGGAATCAGAGAGGTGATTTTCTTACTGTTTGAGCCCATAGAAGCCGTTTCATGTGTACAACAACCCTCGTTAAAACCAACATCAAAGTACGTTGATCGCTACGCCACAAAGCGCGTGTGGTGACGTCACGGTCGGCTGCCGAGCGGCCCCCGTTTGATCGGCGTGTGGTAGCGAGGAGAATCGGATTAAGTAAAGTCTTTCATGTTGCCAACCTCCCCCCCCCCCCAGTTTTCCCCTCGGAAATCCTCAAAATGGAACAAATTCCTTTAACGGAACACCCTCCTCTTCGTCCTCAACCACTCTATAGTTTGAGCGAAATCGGACTTCCACTCAAATAAATGAGGGATAGTACGTTGTTTGGATACACTGGTCTACAATCGAAGTTTTTATTGGTTTCAGGCTTAGTTTTGGAAATATGAGGTTTTCAAAAGTACTAAGTAATTTAGAAAAATATACGTATTAGCTTTTTGTTTTGATTTATTATTTTTTTAAGCTAATACAATTTTATAATTGAAAAAAATTTTTGGTTTTTGATCCTCTTCAGAATTCTAAGTTTTACTTGTCAATAAACGCAAAATTCTAAAAGAGAATTGGAAAAAAACGGATTAACGTTGTTAAGACTATTTTTGTCATAAAAACGGAGTTGAGTAGAACGTTTTCTATTTCTACGAAAATAATGAATTACACGCTAACTCGATTTCGACGGTTAGGTCATCACCAGCAACAAACAATAACTGAAGGTACATCACAGACAGCTTAGCTTATATAGTCTCAAGTGTGAAATTCAGTTGTAACATACTTAGACCAAATTTGAGCCTCAGGAATTTAGTTAACCTCTCTAACCCCTACTATAATGAACCTTTGAATAATGAAATAATGACCAAACTGGCAGCCAGATACTTAGGAGTCACGTTGAACACATAAGGAGAACTGCAGAGAGGGCAGCACAAAAAGCAGCTGCCGTAAGTCACCTTATGAGAAACATAAATGGTCCCAAACCATGCAAGAGACGACTGATGATGTTGTGCAATCTATTCTCTTGTATGGGCCGGAGGTGTGGGCGGACGCCATGGAGGTAGGATATCTCCGACAGCGAATGGAGCACTTCGCATCGCCTGTGCCTACAGAACAGTCTCAGGACCAGCCATACTAGTCCTTGCATGAGTGATCCCCATTCATCTCATGGCCATAGAAAGAAAGAGATTGTTCAACAGTAGAGATCAAGGAGAGCGATCCCGTATTGCCAAAGAGTAGAGAGAGCTCACCATGGAAAGATGGCAGGATATATGGGCAGGAAAAACCAGAGGCAGATGGACTGCGAGGCTGATCCCTCAAACCAAGACATGGCTACAGAGGAAGCATGGAGAGGTAAATTAATTCCTAACCCACTTTCTATCAGGGCACGGACTTTTCTAAGCCTACCTACTTAAGATGGGGAAGGTCCCCAAAATGTCCCAACTGCCAGGAGAACAAGGATGATGACGCATTCCATACATTATTTGAATGCATGCGATGGACATGGGAGAGGAACTGCTTAAGGGAGAAGTTGCATCTCGCAGCACAGGACACTACCCCAGAGGCGGTCATAGGAAAGATGGTGGAAATCGAGAAAAACTGGACCACTGCGGCATATTATGTGGAAAAAATAATTAACAAAAAAATCCTTCAAAAACGGGAGAGGCAGCGAAGGGGAACCATGGACCGGCCCCTAGCCGAGAACTAGTAGGATTCTCAGGACTCAACCTGAAGTAATGTGTTGAACTGTTCCAGGCTGAGATCCAACGTGGGGTAAGGAGGTGAGGTTTTAGTGGGTTTGAATCCCACATTACCCGTGCGAGCGGTTCCCTCGTGTATTTTACGAGATCCAATTTCCAACCCTGGATCATAAGAATTTCCTCATCCCCTTCGGGGAAAAAACACAAAAAAAAAACAAACAAAAAAACGATCCATTGTGTAAGAATCCCTCCTACCAACCACTGTAACGGAAAACCCCTCACTCTTGAAACGTGAAACATCACATTATGAGGAGGACAGGTTACAATTATTGCTTTCAATTCCGAAGATTTATTCAAAATGATGTATTATGACAAATATCTTGGCAATTTGAGTTCTACCTTCCAAAATGTCCGTGACATTACTTCCAACCGGAGTGTCAGCAAACTGTCGGATTTTTTATTTTAAGCAACTGCGTATAAATTATTGTGGGAAGTACATGCGAGGGAAAACGAACCGAAAGCGTACGCCTCGTTAGCATCTGTTTCATTTAATACATATTCAGCAGGTCCAGTCTTTTGTTTGCTGTTTGTGTTTGCGGACACGGGTTTGAAGCATGCGAACCGTTGCTGGTCTAAAGCTAATGAACGACCCTTTCCATTTCGAAAGCATATAATCATAACACGTGAAGGAAGATGGGGACGATTCCAACTGTAAAGGCTTCTCGGCGGTTTGCAATTTCGTAATTACCACGCTTTTTTATCTCGCTCGTCCTTAAAAACTCCAAACTGCACGTTTTATTACTATCTACCAATTTTTTGGACGTTCTACGACTATATAATGAAAACGCTGCAAATTATTACACAAAGGTTTATAATTTCTCTATATACGAGATCAGTCGTCTGTACATCTATTCTCGTAGATCAGTCGTCTGTTACCACCAACTAACATGAAGAAAAACGTCGATCGCATTTCGGTCAGCTAAAATTTGAACGGAGATTAGGCCCGTTTTGCGATTCTCACTCGTGTTTCTGATTTATCGTAAGTCCAACCCTTAAGTCAAGGGAGCGAAGGGTTTGTCCTACAGGGCTCCGCTTGGTCTCTAAAAATGTAATACTATCTTAAATTTATGGAAAAACAGTACCTTTATATCAAAATGTTTCGAGTTAGGGCATTTTCAAATGTATTTTTCAACCCTTAGAAGTGACCTACATCAACCAAAAGCTCCGGGGCACAACTAGACTATAAATGAAGCCCACATACCGAATTTCATCAAAATCGGTCAATGCTAAGTGGGGAAAGTGGCGTACTGCGTACGGCGGTCGGCGGACGGACGGCCAAATCTTTTATTTTTATTCAATATTTTATTCAATTTTCGGATTCTACCTACCTCGAAACGTAAACCAACAAATTTTGAGGGGGGGGGGGGGTAATTTATTTTTTTTGTCGATTTCAAAGGTCATTTATTGAAAATAACAAACCAAAACGCTGCAAATTATCACGCAACAGTTCATTGTTTTTAAGTACCTATGGATTGATTGAGTTTTACGTATTCTGCATTGATCTCCGTTCTTGGCGGTAAAAATTATCATAATATTTTGCACCTTCAACCTATCTTTTTATTCCGCCCAAAATTAACTAGGCTCAGTATTCAAAATTAACCATAAATTGTCGAAAGGAACGACCTCATATCCAGCAAACTTGTTGGATATAGAAATATCAGCCAGAGAACCGATTCGACTATTTTTGAGACTGAATATTTATTTAATTTTTTTAGACATCGAATCAATTCAAATAAAATCGGAGAGCCGGTTTGGCTGCCGTTTGTAGGCAAAATGCCCAAAATGAGTGTTATCTCGTAATCTCACTCCTAAAGGACTGCTCCATGCGCTGAGCTATTTCAGACGATCAGGCAGTCGATATGTGACGAAAGGTCAGCTCGGAACTATATCGAAGGATATCAAACCATCCGCTTCAACAGTTGTTTAATCTAGTTCTGCTCGACAGTGATCAAGTGGAAACAGCCTTCTTTTGCAGAGCTAGGGCACTATTGAAAATTTCAGCCCTCAATTTCTACCCCTTAGAAGTGACTGTATCAACCAAAAGCTTCAGGGCACAACTAGACCCCAAATGGAGCCCATATACCAAATTTAATCAAAATATGCCCATGAGAAGTAAGGAAAGTGCCTCGGACGGACCGAACATGTTTCATTCGATTTTCAGATTTTACGTACCTACCTTGAAACATCAACCAACAAATTTTGAGGGGGTTAAAAAAAAAATTCTTGGTCGATTCCAAAGGCTCATTATTTAAAATAATAAACCAAAAACGCTATGGAGTAATTTTGGCTTGGCTAATTGAACTAAATTATTTTTAATGAGTAGGTAATATTGATGTTCTGTGTCTTTTTATGGTTATATTCTTGAGTAAATACTAGAATTATGATGAAAACCTTCTTTTTAATACTTACCATCATTTGGACTCTGTAACGCCGAGCGTGTTCATGTGTACATGGCCCTCTACGAGACGAGAAGCTTCGGGGATTTTTAAAATTATTTTTCTGGGCTCATGTAGAAGCTAAATGGTCAGGAAATCATGAGTGGATTCTACCCAGTGGTGGGCCACAAATAAATTTAATTATATAACATAGGTAAATTAAATTATTAACAACGCAGGTAACACCTAGATTATTTGTGAATATTTATAACAATTTTGATGTAACATTTTTGATAACAGCAGGTACCTACACTTATAATAGATTTCAGTACACTAATAGATTGGTAATTAGACTGGCAAAGTGGATCTAGCTTACAGCGAGATCTGAATGCCATTTCCTCTTCAGTCTACGTTTACTTCTTGCTGGTGGGGGGTTTTCGTACATTCGTTGAACCAATTCATCAGGGTGGAATTGAAGTTTTCGATGGTGCTTTAGGTACGATGATTGGAGAACGTCAGCGACCTGTGGTGTGTCCAGGTCTTCGCGTAGCGTTTTCTTGCTTACAAACCAGTCGCCCGATGTTATGAGTCGGAGGATTCGATTTTGCACGGTTTGAATCTTTTTGATATGCGAGTCGGTGGCTAACTACCAAATGTTACACCTGTACTGCCATACCGGTCTAATGAGTAGTAAGTGAATCAGCTCTTTAGAGTTCAAAGATATCGTAGGGCTGGTCAGTAATTGCTTGAGTATACAGGGTGTCACCCTTACTCGAGGACCAAACTTCAAGGATCGATTGTACAACTAATTTGCAAACTTTTTTGTCTCATGACATTTTTTTTTAAACGCTTTAAAATTATACTTTTCCCACTTTTAAGATTTTTTTCGTGTTTTCGACCTTGAGCCATTAAAACGGCCATAACTCCCTCAATTTACTAGATAAACTCAAATATGAGTATACCGTTGGAAAGAGCGTTAAATTTCCTATCAGGTCATTAGGACACAAAACCTTTTCAAGCCTTTCGTATAGGTGAATAAATTGATCAAAGTCAAAAATTTAAAACTTTTTCGAAAATCATCATTTTTCAGGCTGACTCTTCTTATGTAATAAACAGCCGTATCGTCGGGCACTCAACGGAAAAAATTGCCCAGAATCTCAGCTTTCCAACGGTGTATCATTTTTACCTTTAATTTTGAATACACTCCATAAAATTACGTTTTAAAGTGAAAAATAAGGATTTCTCGTTAAGGAGAGACTTGTAGGCTTGGCGGGCTGGCGAGCTATCTTCCATTCTTCCCTCACTCAATCAAAACTCGCTTTGCCTCCAACTCCCAGATACAAATTTGTATCTCAGTCAAATATGAACATAACCAATCAGCAGATACTAGAGACAAATCATATCGGCCTCATAGAAGCCGAAATACTGGGTGTTGATCTTTAACCGGATTGTAATCAATTTTTTCCCTTTCGGAACCAAAATCTTTTGAATGGCTTTGAATTCTAATCTGTGAATCAAAAAGTTACGTGTGATTTCCATGAGCGCAACCACGTTTTTCAGCATTCAAACGTATTTTTCACCCCTAATTAGCGGAGTAAAATTAAAACAAATTATACCATTAAAAAGCTGAGATCTTTGCGCAGTTTTTGATGTAGAGGTACGTGAAAAATCATTTGGAAATAAAACCTTAACAATCAAAAGAAAAAGAAGGAAATTTTGACAATTTTAGAAAAATGACTTTACGAGTTGATTTTTCACCCATCACGACCTTACAAAATTTTTTTTATAACCTGTAGAAAGATGGTAAATTTAACGCCCTATTCAACGGTGTAAATAGATTTTGAATTGCTTGTAAATAAAGCGAGTTATGGTCATTTTAATGGCTTAAGGTCGAAAACACGAAAAAATCTTAAAACTGAAATAACTCGGAAATTAATTGTCAGACGAAAAATTGTTATGATACACTTTCTTACTAAAATTAGTTGTAGAATCGACTCCCGAAGTTTTTCGGTCCTTAACATGGGACACCCTGTATATTCAGATCTGGTTTTTTGTACGACTGATGATAAATGAGAAGCCCATGTTAGCTTTGAGTCCAACTTGAGTCCGAGGTAACGGGTTTCATTAGATTCTCCAATTTGAGTGCCGTTCAGTGAGATGGAGCTGTGAGAAACGTTTCTGCGGATCGTTTTTCACATTTTTCTCCACTTTTGAATTTAAATTGATGTAACTAGTTTCAGATACTCTGAGTACCTTCTGGTATCGATACATCGTTGGTAGTTTCTAAACGTCCCCAGTCTTGGTTTAGCGTGAATCTGCTGTTGAATGTGCTCTCAACTTCATGTTCGAGGATGATTGGCATCTCAACAAGGGATTCCTAATTCGCTAATTCACGAGGCGCTTTCCGCGAGTCTTGGATGATGATGGGGGAAGGAGATGTTTGGGTGCGTGCGTGTGACGGAGAGGGGAAGCAGCTTCATTGTTCGAGCGGAAGAGCACTTTGTAATAAGGAGAACTTGAAATTGACAACGGGAAGTGAGGAAGGGAGGAGGGCCAAAGCACCTTCTTTAATAATGCACATTGTAATGCTGTGAAGGAGCACGGAAGACGTAAGGGTTGCATTAACGCGATCTACCATCCCTCAGCGGGTTAAGTGTGTACCCCTCGGGCCAGAAACGGTACGATAACGCTCCCTTGTAGAATCTCCAAGCACTAATTTTGTAATTATTAATGGAAAGAGATCACTTTGTAGCTGCAAAAGCTATGAGTCTTGTTGCGTAACTTCCCCTTCCCATCATTCAGTTTACTTTTCATCAGTACAGCTAATTGCTACGCTGCACTCATTTCTTGAATGTGTGGGGGAGCTGTGGACTTCGGTTTCCCTTCGCCAAACCAAACACGAGAGAACGTGCATTGCTCGCAATAAACATCTTATTGTTGATCAATACCCCCCCCCCCCCCCCGCCACCAAAGCTGCAGCTACGACAACATAATTTTGGGAAAAACAATATTGACCTCGAATGTTTAATGAGCAGAGCATTCAGCCTCTTCTTCACTCCTGGCCATCCTGGAGTTTTGGATTGTTTGGGACGTGGGAGGTCAACATCTTCAATAATACTGTTTTCCTTCGTCATTTGCGTATATGGTTATATGGTTATATTCCTAGGACAAATTAACTCAGGATGAACTTACGATAAATAAGAAACACGATTGTGAATCACCAAACAGGTCTAATGTCCGTTCAAATTGTATATAGACATGCCCTTCGGGAGTTTCATAGACGTAACAACGACAAGTCAATATCAGGAGCTGCAAACAAAATAAAAGCGTCATGGAAGGTGGTTGCTAATGAACTGAATTCGAAATCGCAGACGGTATCTTCAAATCCGAGTCTTGATTGTGATGGGTTCAGCAGGTCCTTTGCCCAAGTGTTTGATCGACGTATGCCGGCCAAGATCTCTGACGGATTTGTGAGTGGTCTGGCAAGTGCACCAGGTTACGAGAATGAGTTTTCATTTGGTCTGGTTTCGGTGGAGAAGGTCTATGCCACAATTTGTTCATTAAAAAATAGTGGGTCATCCGATTATTTTGGTATCAATGCATTTATGATGAAGGCAGCAGCCGACTTTATAATTGAACCACTATCCTTCCTGATTAACTGGTGCTTGTCAAGCGGTGAATTCCCTAAGTGTCTGAAGTTTTCAGCTATTACTCCTATTCCTAAGAAGGGCAAGTGTAAAAATTATGAAGATTTCCGTCCAGTGTCGAAACTGCCAATGATTGCAAAGGTAATTGAAAAAATAGTTCTTGAAATGGTAACGATGTACTTGGAAGAAAAGAAAATACTTAACGAAAGGCAATTCGGTTTCAGAGTGGGAAGGAACACAAGTTCAGCGGCCTGCTCAGTGGTATTGGAGGCTTTTGATGCGCTGGAACTCAAGATGTCGACCACTTTAGAGCTCTATGACTTGTCGAAAGCATTTGATTCGGTACCCTTCTCCCTGATGACTGAGAAATTAGCATACTACGGTTTTGATCCCGTTGCTGTCTCTTTTTTTCGTAACTACTTGGCGGGATGGAACCAGATAGTGGTTTACAATGGAAAGCACTCTACTCAGGAACCCATTCGCTGTGGAATTAAACAGGGATCCGGACTCGGCCCTTGTTTATTCATAATATATATAAATGATCTGATTTCCTGGTCTCAGGAGTCTTGCAATACTGGTCTCACATTATTTGCTGATGATATTACAGCCGTGGTGAGTGGTACGTCGGTGGAGGAGATGAGAAGGAAGGTTGAATCGGTGTCATTGGTGGTCAGAGATTGGTGCCAAGGGAACGCTCTCCTCCTCAATGAAGACAAGACACAGAGTCTAAATTTCAACCTGAATGGACGCCTTCATAACTCTGTAAATATGCTCGGTGTGGAGATTGACAGCCGACTTTCATGGTTAAAGCACGTTGACTCCCTTTCGTCCAAGCTCTCCTCCTGTCTCTTTATGCTACGCAGACTTGTCGATGCAGTGTCCGCATCTATTTTGAAGATGGTGTATTTTTCGTGCTTTCATAGCCGTCTTTCATATTGTATTATTCTGTGGGGCAATTCCTCGTATGCTCACAGAATTTTCACGAAACAAAAGAAAGCTATCAGGATTTTGAGGGGCCTTGGTAGAAGCGAGAGCTGCAGAGGCTCTTTCAGACATCTAAGAATTTTGACACTGCCGAGCCTCTACGCATATGTGTGTCTGCTTCTAATTCATGAGCGAAAAGCATCTCTGCATTGTGGAGCTCACTTTCATTCATATTCCACTCGTAATAGAGGAGACTTGGTCACGCCATTCGTCAGACTGTCAACGTCGATGGCTTCGAATCCCCTTCAGGTTGGAGTTCGCCTGTACAATAGTCTGCCTCTCGTCACTCGAAATTTACCGTCTGCCTCATTCAAGAAAGTTATCAAGAAAATGTTACTGGATGCGGAGCTTTACTCCTTAAATGAATATTATAGTCTAATTACTGTTTAGTTACATACGCAGCAGAGGAATATTATATATCTAGTACTCTTGCTTGCAAAGATTGTTATATTCTTCACCTTCATTTATATAGTTTTAATTCTTACTGTGATAATAGATTGCCTGTGATATTATACCTTATCTGTGGTATTAGGAATGTCTGCGATTGTGTATATGTATTTTTGTGTGTCTAATGTTTCTCTCGCACTCTTTGTTCCTTAAAATCCAATCACATAAGTTCCTATATCATAATAAGTTCCTATTTCACTATTAGTTCCTAGCAATCTTTTTCTCCTTTATTAACTTCCTATTTGTTGTTCCATTATTTATTTAACATGTTACCTAATGTAAGTAAAATTCATTGACAATTGTAATACCACTTGTGGTTTCTACAAATAAATTCATTCATTCATTCATTCATTCATTCATTCATTCATTCATTCATTCAAATTGAATCAGTCGTTTCAGAAACCCTACATGTCCAAAAAAATCGATTTTCGTTTTCTTGCGGTTTTCGATTTTTTTTAGGTAGACCTACACATTGCAACAGAAACCCGATTTGTCCGAACCTTCTAAATTACTTTAAAAGTTGGTCGAAGTTGAAGGAACAAACAGAAACCCGTCATGCCCAGGACAAGACGGGTTTCTGCGTGTTCTCAGAAGTATTTGATTTTTTGGACATGTAGGGTTTCTGAAACGACTGATTCAATTTTATTTGACCAAAGTGCGATCGCTGTTCGTTTCTTCGAGTTGTATTAAATTTTGCTTCCTCACCAACCAGTAATCAAATTTCCATATGATGCTTCTTATTTCTTCGAATCGAGTGTGAAGCTTTTAGTTCTTGTGGTGGACGCCTTAGGGCGTCTCCACTACCGCCCCCAACTGGCCCGGATAAGGTGCCCCTTCTCCGGCCAGCTAGGGGGTATAAACAGTAGCGTCTCCTCCAGGCAAACATAGCAAACACTGTTTGCCTTACTAAAATTATACAAAATGAAGAAATTAATTTTTGTAGAGATTCTCCTATATTTCCATTTTTTGCTGATAATATTTAGCCGATTTTGGAACATGTTTATAAAATTTAGGGACTTCTTCATGATTACAAAGGAAATTGAATGAAATAGGAAAATCAAATAAGAATGTATTTTGCCTTGTATATTGCCTGCGACACATCAGAGTCGTAGAGTCGAACTAGCGCTGGGCCTGGCGATGCAAGGCAAACAGTTCAAAAAAATGTATTTTGCGGGGCTGTTTTGGATAGCCGGCGATGATCAGCAGGTAGGCGGGGGGTCAAATATTGATATACTCACTGCCTACTATCACAGAATCAGCCAAGGCAAACAATCGAGGAGCTGTTTCATGTGCTTGAGAGCAGAGAAACTTGGAAGATGAGCCATGGATTACGCATGGCAAGACATGGAATATCCATCAGAGGCGTCTGGAGATCCAGCGGCTCGTCCTCGACCCAAGCGCTCCCAGCGGCCTTCCTGCTAACTCTGTTATCTCCTCTGTTTCCAGGGACCTAGTACCTATCCTACTAGAGTATCCTACTAGAGATCTTCATGTCTGTTTCTCCCTTTTTCCTCAACTCCACTTCCATCCGGGTTAGCATTAACTTTTTTTTCTTTTCGGATGGATTGCTTTTATGAAAAACATTGTTTTTGACAACAATATGAGTCATTCTCGACCGAAAATTGATTTGCAAAGACAGAAAAGTCGAGAATGCTTTTTCGCGAAAACGTCCCACCGCCTTCCAAGTTTAGTTTAGCAATCGCAATTTTAATTTGATATCTCCTGGACCACTTGCTCTCTCACCTTAAAAACTTGGTGAGGATGTTGGGTATGTAGAGAGAAATGAATTCCAATTTCCCCGGGCGGCCGTCAGGGACGGAGGGGAGGGGGAAATGTTTTTCTCCATTATCAGGTTTCCGGGAAAAGTGGCGAAAATGGGTCAAGGAGGGGGTCTCTCACTTTGCAACTATTTTTCCTAAATTCCTGGGTACTTTCTCTGGGGGATAGCAAAGCCAGATTTGGTCGGACGGCCGTCAGGGGGGTGGGGGGGGGGGATTTGATCCAGGAATCTAGGAAAAATAGATGCAAAGTGAGAGACCCCCTCCTTGACCCATTTTCGCCACTTTTCCCGGAAACCTGATAATGGAGAAAAACATTTCCCCCTCCCCTCCGTCCCTGACGGCCACCCGGAGAAATTGGAATCCATTCCTCTCTACATACCCAACACCCTCACCAAGTTTCAAGGTGAGAGAGCAAGTGGTTCAGGAAATATCAAATTAAAACAGCGTTCGCCCATACTAAACTCGGAAGGCGGTGGGACTTTGACGTTTTCGGGAGAAAAACATTCTCGACTTTTCTGTCTTTGCAAATCAATTTTAGGTCGGGAATGATTCATATTGTTGTAAAAACAAAATGTTTTTCATAAAAGCAATCCATCCGAACAGAAAAAAAGTTATCGCCAGAATCTATTGGTAGGTTCCCCATCGATTTTGCTTCCGAGTCTACCAAGGCAGCGGAAGCTTTGTTTTTACTTTTCAAGAACGAAAGGAAAAGTTCTCCAAAATCAAAATTTTCACTCGCGTTTTGCGTTTTAGACCTTTCTTAACAATTTTGGTTCCGTGTCTGTCTGTCTGTGTGTCTGTCATGAATTCCTTGTAACGCGCATAACTATACAAAGTTATTGTCCGATTTCTATGAAATTTTCAGGGATTGTGCGGGTTTTTTCGTTTACATGGTCCCCTATGAAAATAATCATCCCCGGACTGTTAGAAGCGACTGCGCATGCGCAAACGTGAATTCCTTGTAACGGCCATAACTTCTACAATTTCCATCCGATTTCAATGAAATTTTCAGGGATGTTACAAACTAGTATTTGAATGGTCCCCTATAAAAATCATCACCTTCGGACAGATAGTAGCCACTGCGCATGCGCAAACGTGAATTTCCTTGTAACGTCCATAACTTTTACATTTTCCACCCGATTTCGATGAAATTTTCAGGGATTATGTGGATTGGGTTGTAGATAGTCCCCTATGAAAATCATCATCCCCGGACTGATAGAAGCGACTGCGCATGCGCAAACGTAAATTCCATGTAACAGCCGTGACTTCAACTGTCCCCCAGGGGTCGCGGGTTCGAATCCCAGCCGAGGCTAAGTATTTTTTTGATCTATTCACATACATCTACTCACTTTATTTTTCATCCGAATTTGATGAAATTTACTAGGATTGTCTAGATTAGCGTGTAGATGGTCCCCTATGAGGGTAGTGAAAGGTACTTAGAGATTGGTGTTTTGAGATTAACTACTATGCATCGGATTTTTTTGATCCAATCACATACATCTACTCACTTAATTTTTCATCTGAATTTGATGAAATTTTCTAGGATTGTCCAGATTAGCGTGTAGATGGTCCCCTATGAGGGTAGTGGGAGGTATTTAGAGATTGGTGTTTTGAGATTAACTACAACCTATGCATCGGATCATCTATATAATCGGGTTATGGATACGAGGAAGCCATGTGCCACACCCACTTGGCAGACGTTTTTCTGTTGCTAGAATCTATTGCTAACTTCACCCCGGTTTTTTTTAGATGATTGCAATAGCTTCATTTTTTTGGAAAATTCGCTACAAGTGCCTTCAGTTACCGAAGAATGAAGCTTGTCAAGTAAAAACAATTACCTATTTTTTTAGGTAGATACTTAGGAAAGAAAAAGGTTTTTTATTGACCTGGACTACCTACCTCCAACCATTGATGAGACCTCAACGAAGTTCATCATGCACCATCTATTATTATTATTACAAACTCAAATTGAGCGTGAGAATGAGATAAGAGAGTTAGCAGGAAGGCCGCTGTTAGCGCTTGTGTCGAGGACGAGCCGCTGGATCTCCAGACGCCTCTATATCCATCCACCCACCATTGAATGGTGACCATTCAGAAATTCCTTAGCAACCAATAATCACATTTCTTTATTTAGTCAAACGGAGTGTGAAGCGTATTTCATCTAAATAAACTCGATTATGAAGCAAAAACATGGTTGGTAGGTAGCGGCAATGACAAAGCTGTGTTCTTTGCTGGCGCTTGATCTATGCAGAAAAATAATGAACTAATAATAGTGCAATAATTTGCTGCGTTTTTCACTACTGTTCATTCCTAGACTGGCCAAGCTGTTTGCCTGACAAATATTCTCACCTGACGCCGCTGGGTATAAATAGGGCCGGACGGCCCATAATAAACCAAACTGTCTCAAACTAATCGCCTTATTATTCCTAGCTCTTAAGTACCCTTGTCCAATTGACCAACCATATTTCTTGTAAATTGTCTCCATTTAACAGTCGGCCATTTTAGCAGACCATTACACTGTCCGGAGCGTCGTAAGCACGGGATCTCAACGGACGATGATGGCTGCACAAGATGGTTGTAATAAAAATGTCGCTGTGCGACTGATGCCCGATCCGGAGCGTCGCAAGTGCGATATCTCGACGGAGGCGAATGGCGTGCGAAGATGGCAGCTAACTTTGGCGAAGTATGGTGGCTGCTGCGTCGGGTTCACCAGTGTAATGGTCTGCTAAAATGGCCGACTGTTAGATGGAGACAATTTACAAGAAATATGGTTGGTCAATTGGACAAGGGTACTTAAGAGCTAGGAATTATAAGGCGATTAGTTTGAGACACAGTCTGGTTTATTATGGGCCGTCCGGCCCTATTTATACCCCCTAGCTGGCCAGAGAAGGGGCACCTTATCAGGGCCAGTTGGGGGCGGTAGTGGGGACGCCCTGAGGCGTCCACCACAGTTCTTCTAATAAACTTGATTGTGAAATCGTGAAAGCGGTGTAGGTAGGTAGGTAGTACCTACGGTTGGTTTCAGCTTGGACAAGGAGCAGACACGGAGTTGGGCACCTCAGTAAGTGTACTTCGTGGTATCACCACCCGCGTCTTGCTGGGCTCATACCTAACTCAATTGGTGGTTTTTCTAGAGAGGCACTTCCCTTCATCCCTCTCTCCTACCACCATCTTCCTCATCCCTAGGGCCGACGTCAAGTGGGTCCTGGGCGTCCTTCCCATTATATTTTATTTATTTATTTATTTTTATTTATGGAGTGCCCCCTCCGTCACAAAAGACATTTTGTCTTTGAGGGGAGTTGGTTAAAAAAATAGTGATAATGGCCTAGCTGTGATCTTTGCAGACGAGTGATCTATACAAAAAAAATAATACATAAACCTTTGTGATATAATTTGCTGCGTTTTTAATTAAAATGTTGAAAAAACGTGTATTTATTCAAATTCCAAGCACTAATTGCACGTATGAAGATGGGCAAGAACCTGAATGTTGATATCTGATCCTGCAAGTGAGCAAATCAGCGTAGTTAGGTACCTCAAAAGAAACTGAGGTAATAAATAACTCAATTTCCATCAATCATAGATGAAATTTGAAAAATGTAGCAAAAATCTGTAAATCGAACTGAATCTAAAAATACACAGTTGAAGGTGTTTAGTCAAAGTGAGTCGGCTGGGAAAATCGCGATTTCCCAAAAACTTGTGCTCTGTTATATTCGCTCTTCTTCCCGGAAAGGGGACGTCGTGTGACGGAGTAAACCAGGGTTCTTATCAATGTAAGCCTGTCTTACTTCTAGAGTCATTTCAACTTCTACTACAAATTAACTTAATCAATCTGAAAAAAAAATAAAATAAAAATAAAAAACGTCGAATCTCACTCACTTTACTATCACCAATCAGCTAGTTGTTAATAGAATAGTTATGCATTCAGCTCCATATCAAGTTCCTATAAAATTCTCAGGAAAGGAGATTCAACTTTTCTCCTCTAGGTTGAGCTAAGATACCCGTTGAACCGAGCTCATTTGCGGCTGAAGGTTAAATGAACCTCTAGCTCCCTTAATATTAAATCCATTGGCTATTTTTCTTCATTCAACCCCTCAGATAGGTTCATTATTCAAACTTTACTTAGCGGACTAGTTAATAACCTTTGTTCTTAACGTTGGGTCACGGAAAAAATAAAGTCGGGTACATAATTGATGCCTTGATCTCTTATGTGAGGCGGATTTTTTCCCAGTCTGCTCTCCGCTTCCTCTATGCCAAACTTTCGGTTTTAACAATAAGTTTGTATCAAGGGGAGGGCGTCTCTTCGCTTCTTTAATAAGTTTTTTGATTGAGTTCAAGTTTTGAAGCATAAAAAGCTGTACTTTTCTCCCCCTAACCGCTTCTTTCGGCGTTTCGCTAACTTTGTGATACCGCTTGAAAGATGAGGCCAAGAACTTGATGATTTCAACTGAATGGGTCTATTGTTGGGGGCACAACCCCCCCCCCCCCTGCCATCTTCTTCGACGTTCCCCGTCCCCCGCCAATCCCCTTTCGCTTCATTCTCTCCCTTCCCTTCATCCGTCTACTTTCGCAATTTGGCTTCCTCCCCAGAGGCTGATAGGGTGATTTGATCTGAACGAGGGTTGAAATGGAAGTTTCACCTCTTAAATAGACTTCGCTAACAAGTTTTATATCTGTGGTATAGGCCAACGCCAAGTTCGAAAATATCTCTAAATAGCAGTTAAGTTGGCAAAGTACCTTCACTTCAAAGACCCTCCCTACTAAGGGCAGTTGTGATTGAGGTGCTCCAACTACCTTCAAACCCGAAAATTGTTTGATCGAGAGTTATCTCAATCATTCTTGCAGCTCTTTCGATTGAATATAATTGGTATGGAGGGGAAATTAAGTACGATACAATATAAACGGTGCCTATTTTGTTGAGTGGTGTTTCAAAAGCCAAGTTTGGTGCTCAAATGAGAAAACTAATTAAGACTAGAAGAGTGAGTTTTCTAATATCTTTATTTGACGCCATTCAGACTTTTGAGTACCAAGTTGAACTGTGTTGCTGGCCTCCATTTCACCCACGGCACACTGTACAGACTAGGTCCCAATAAACCTTCCAGATTTGAAGGAGAAGTTACTTCTACAACTTAGAATCGGGAACAATAATTATTCCTGATAATAATGGCAATTGTTACCATTATTTTACAATCAACATTTTCGGGGATTACCGCATCAAGGTCCGTGTCTATTGACTGATGCCCAGTTTGGGTATACGGTCTGGGAGCCGCCATGGTGGGTGGGTCCGGGTCCAGTCGGGTACCCACTGCCGGGCTTCGTTACCTTCGTGCATTGGAGGCTTCTTTTCCTTTTCTCGTTCTATTGCTTCCGAGTCTACCAAGGTAGCGGAAGCTTTGTTTTCACTTTTCAAGGACGAAAAAAAAAGTTCTCCAAAATCAAAATTTTCACTCGCGTTTTGCGTTTTAGACCTTTCTGAACAATTTTGGTTCCGTGTCTGTCTGTCTGTGTGTCCGTGTGTCTGTGTGTCTGTCCGTCTGTCATCAATTCCTTGTAACGCGCATAACTATACGAAGTTATTGTCCGATTTCGATGAAATTGTCAGGGATTGTGCGGGTTGGTGTGTAGACGGTCCCCTATGAAAATCATCATCCTCGGACTGATACAAGCGACTGCGCATGCGCAAACGTGAATTCCTTGTAACGGCCATAACTTCTACATTTTCCATCCGATTTCAATAAAATTTTCAGGGATGACACAGATTAGAATCTAGATGGTCCCCTATGAAAATCACCTCCTTCGGATTGATAGTAGCTACTACGCATGCGCAAACGGGAATTTCCTTCTAACGGCCATAACTTCCACATTTTCCACTCGATTTCGATGAAATTTTCGGGGATTATGTGGATTAGGTTGAAATGGTCCCCTATGAAAATCATCATCCCCGGACAGATAGAAGCGACTGCGCATGCGCAAACGTGAATTCCTTGTAACGGCCATAACTTCTACATTTTCAATCCGATTTCAATGAAATTTTCAGGGATGTTACAGATTAGTATTTAGATGGTCCGCTATGAAAATCACCACCTTCGGACTGATAGTAGCCACTGCGCATGCGCAAACGTGAATTTCCTTGTAACGTCCATAACTTCTACATTTTCCATCCGATTTCAATGAAATTTTCAGGGATGTTACAGAGTAGTGTATAGATGGTCCCCTATGAAAATCATAGAGAATTGTTCTTTATAGAGGGATTCATTCATAGAGGGATGGTCTCCTTTGAGAATCTCAAATCTTATACATGACAAGACTTCAATAGCTCAGAGGACAGAGTCTTGATTTGTGCTCCAGGGGTCGCGGGTTCGAATCCCAGCCGAGGCTAAGAATTTTTTTGATCCAATCACATACATCTACTCACTTAATTTTTCATCCGAATTTGATGAAATTTTCTTGGATTGGCCAGATTAGCGTGTAGATGGTCCCCTATGAGGGTAGTGGAAGGTACTAAGAGATTGGTGTTTTGAGATTAACTACTATGCATCGGATCATCTATACAATCGGGTTATGGATACGAGGAAGCTATGTGCCACACCCACTTGGAAGACGTTTTTTTATTACCTCCGTTGCATCTCCTTCTATCATTTGTTCCATTAATTTGTCTCATATTGTTGTGTAAATACATAATGTTAACTATTGTCCTTGCACTCTTTATCACACAACAAATAAAACATTAATTCGTTAAGTTATTCACTCATTCATTCAACCATTCATTCGTCTATTCCTCCATCACTAATAATTACTTAATTATTCGATTTGTTCGTGCATGCATTTATTTACTCATTCAACCATCTATTCATCCATTTATACATTCATTCATTCATTCATTTTTAGATATCAGTATGTCCCAGGTTGAATGGGCAGTACAGTTTCTTCAATAAATTTGTTAGTAAAATAGTTATACTCATGACCAAGTTTTGCAACGTTAAGAACAGTAGCTGCTACTGCCCACCCAACTTTGGATTGCCTGCTGGTAACAAAGGGGTCGTTTGGCCAAAGTTCGGCCAATCAGAATGCAGAAAATCTTCAAATTTTCGTTGCCGTCATGATTATGAGATTGACCTTCACCCACATAATGCTGAAATTTGAATATTAAAAATTGCCCCTGTACAACTTGTAAAAGTAGGTACATATTGTTAGGTTTCTGGGCTCAATAATATTGTAGTGATGTGACAAGACGGAACTTTCACGAAACGATTTATTAATCACACAAACAACTTTCGTTGTACAAAACTACACAGAACTCTTTTTTCAATTTTTGTGTCTTCTTTTTTTATCGACTCATAGCAACTTATTTCATATGATTTTATAATTAATCAAAATGCAGTCAACTTTCTACACTTCTTCCCTCTTCTCATTTGGGTCCACTCCACAGTATTGCGTGAGCCTATCCGCATGAACGACCTTCCATGCACCTCGAGAGCTGCGAAGCCGATAGACCACGTCATTCAGGCGCTTGACCACCGTGTATGGACCATCCCAAGGGCACTGCAATTTGGGGTTGCGTCCTTTCATCCTTCTTGGGTTGTAGAGCCATACTCTGTCTCCTGCTTGGTATTTGGGCTTCATGGTTTTTGAGTCATAGCGACGTTTCATATCCTCCGCACGTAACTTTATGGAACCCCGTGCTGACTGATGAGCTTGATTGAGACGTTTTCTAAGATCATCCGCAAATTGATGCAATTCCTGTTCAGCTGGGTGCCGTCCAAATAGCAGGTCTAGGGGCAAGATCAGTTCTCGTCCAAACATCAAGTAGGAGGGCGTGTAGCCTGTGACTGAGTGTTCCGATGCCCTGTATGCTAAAAGCGCTATAGGAAGTTGGACATCCCAATCGCGTTGGTGATCCTGAATCATCTTGGAGAGCCATTCATAGAGGGTGCGGTGTAGCCGTTCCACCATGCCATCGCTTTGGGGGTGTAAAGGAGTAGTGCGCGTCTTATCTATTCCTAACTGTTTCAAGACATCTTGGAAAAGGGCTGACTCAAAATTTCTTCCCTGGTCTGAGTGGATTTCCTCAGGGACCCCAAAGCGGGAGACCACATGGACCAATAATGCTTGTGCTACTGTCTCTGCCTGTTGATTAGGGAGTGGTATTGCCTCGGGCCACTTAGTGAAGGAATCAACAATAGTAAGGACATACCGATTTCCTCTTGCTGTCATTGGAAGTGGACCAAACACGTCAATAGCCACTCTTTGGAAGGGATAACCGCAGGAGGAGGGTTGCAGGGGAGCTTTAGCTACTTTCTGGCCTCCACGGCGTCGCCCACACTGCCACAAGCTCGACACCAATTCCGAACATCTTGGTGGATTCCAACCCAATAAAACTTGCTGCGGAGGAGCGCCAGGGTCCGTTTTTCTCCAAGATGAGCTGGCTCATGACCTCTAGTGAAAACCTCTCTTTGCAGATCTTGTGGGACCACTACCTGAGGACGCACAAACTTCCCATTAGGGCTCTCCCATCTACGGTGCAGGATTCCATTTTCCAAGAAGAGGGAATCAAACATTGCCCAGTATGCTCGTGTTGTAGCACTCATACCCGTCTGAACATCCCACATGGGTCGCTTGTTATCCTCCAGCCACTGTATAACTGGTTGTAAATTTTCGTCGGCAAGTTGATGTTCACGAAGAGGCTGTGATTGTACACTAACAACATTGCAATTTGCCAGGACTGTTCTATTGTTCAGCTGGCCTGTTGTCTCAGTAATTGCCCAACTTTCTCTCCTGTCGCAAAATTTACAACCACTCTCTGCACAGGGTCGTCTGGAGAGGCCGTCTGCATTTCCATGAGTGGTACCCTTTCTGTACTGAATGTCCAATTTGTACGTCCCCAATCTTTCCATCCATCGGGCTAGCTGACCATCAACCATTTTGAAATTCATCAGCCACTTGAGAGATGAATGGTCTGTCCGAATGACTAACTTATGTCCGTTGTCTAGACCATAATGGTGAAATGATCTCACTGCCTCCACAACAGCTAGCAGCTCTTTTCTCGTCACACAATAATTCCTTTCTGGTCGAGACATACACCGGCTGAAGTAAGCTATGACGCGTTCCTTGCCTTCCAACACTTGAGATAGCACAGCACCAATAGCAACTTGGCTTGCATCAGCATCAATAATGAAGGGGAGGTTGGGGTTGGCATATGCCAGCACAGGTGCTTCTTGCATCTTCGATTTAGCTATTTCGAACGCCTGAGTACATTTTTCGTCCCACTGGAGATCACCAAGCTGGTTTTGAACCTTGTACAAAGGCTTCATGATCTCTGCAAATCTTGGTATGAATGATCGGTAATAGGAGCAAAATCCTGTGAATCCCCTAACGTCCTTAGTTGTCTGTGGGGTAGGCCAGTCCCTTACAGCCTCCACCTTCTTAGGGTCAGTCACTATTCCATCCTTGGTAACCAGGTGTCCGAGGTATACAGCTGTATCCCGCAAAAACTCACATTTCTTAGCATTTAGCTTGAGCCCAGCTCCACTGAGTAGGGAGAATAGTTCTTTCAAGTGATGCAAATGTTCTTGAAATGTAGCTGTGTGCAGAAGGATGTCATCTAGGTATACTTCTACTACACCTTTCTCCAGCAAGGGCTTCAAGATGGTTCTCATGATCCTCTGGAAAGTGGCTGGGGCATTTGTCAAACCAAATGGCATAACAGTGAATTGCCATAGACCTCGACTTGTGCAAAATGCAGTTTTTGAGCGTGAAGCTGACTGGAGAGGTATTTGCCAGTAGCCACTCTGGAGATCAAGAGTGGTAAACCAGTGGCCCCCATCCAATCTTTGCAGAGTCTCGTCGATTCTTGGCAATGGATGTGAATCCTTTACTGTGACAGCATTGAGTCTCCTGTAATCAATGCAAAATCTCCAGTCCCCGGTCTTCTTCTTGACCATAACAACAGGACTTGCCCATGGACTGGATGACTCCTCAATGACGCCAGATGACAACATGTCATTTACCATTTCATTGATCGTCTGTTGTTGGGCAGGAGTGGCTCGGCGAGGCTGTTGTTTGATTGGGGAGTGATTGTTGACCTCTATACTGTGTTCACCCACAGTGCATCTTCCCAACTTCAATGAACTACCAGCAAACACATCTTCATTGCACTTGAGGAAATTTCTGAATGAACTTAGCTCTGATGGGGAGAGTCGAGAAACTAACCCTGCACATATGGTTTCCAAATTATCTGGCAACGGTGATTCTTGGGCGACCTCCACCCCATAAGTGACATTTGGGTCACCACGTTGAGTCAGTTTATGCCTGTACTGGATACATTCAGCTCCAAACTTGATGGTGCCGCGCCCTACATCAATGATACAGCCATGGGCTTCCAGAAAGTCCATGCCTATAATGCAGGGTTCACCAATGTCAGCCACAATGCAATCATGGCATCTGGACTGTTCACTTCCGAGCTGCAGACAAATGCGGACCTTTCCTTGGACTGGTATTGTGGACCCTGACAGCATCCTTAGGCGACCTGCAGTTGGTGCTGGTACTACCGCCTGAATGTCACACATTTCCGGATTCACAATGGTAACTGTAGCCCCTGTATCCACAATCATCTTACAAGGCCTTCCCCCTATGGCACCTTGAAGAACGATAGAGGCTTGATTTAACTGATATAATAAAAGATCAGATGAAGTATCCTCACGCTCTCCTATTCTTCTGGGATGATTGGGCCCTTCCAAGCCACCCAACCTCTGGGCTGAAAAGTTGGTGGCTACTCGTTTCCCGCAATTTGCTCTTTGCACTCCCAACGAAAGTGGCCTGGCTTCCCACACTTGAAGCACTTCAGGCCTGCTCGTCTCTTTTGAAGCTCTTCTCGAACCAAACGACAAATCATTTCATCCTCAGCTATTGCTGGCTCCGATGGAGCAAGAAACCTTTCCACCTGCTCATTAACCAACTGTCTGATTGATGACTTCTCATCCTCGAATGTGGTGGAACGTACTGGTTGCAATCGGCCAGAGAACAGTCCTGCCTCTAATGTGGCTGCACGAGTGACCGCTTCCCTCAATGTTGATGGGTCACTACTGATCACTAATTCTCTTACCCGCTGGCTACGCAACCCATTTAGGAATTGCTCCACAGCCACTGCTTCTCGAGCATCTTCAGTGGGCATTGCCCTACGTGCCAAACTTTCCACGTCTGCAGCAAAGGCCGCTACATCTTCTGAATTACCCTGAACTCTTTGCCGTAAGCGTGTCAGGAACAGACGTGCTTGTCCTTGGGTTCCAAATCGTCGAGATAATGCATCCTCCATCGCAAACAGATGACGCTGATCGTCTGGCACATTGCAAACAGCAGCGAGGGCTGTGCCTCGCAAAGCTGCCATAAGTCGGACTGCTGCAGTTTCTGGTCCCCAACCATTGGCTACCATAATGGCTCGAAACTGGGACCAATATTCGTCCCAGGGTGTGGTACCGTCGTAGAAAGGTGGACGAATCACGTCAAGTCTCTCCCTCCTGGTATCCTCCCTCGGTGTAGGAACGTGTTGCTCCCGTTCTCTCAAAAGCCTGAATTCCCTGGCCAGCTCAGCAAACTGTTGTGCTAGGGCATGTGTCTGGTCAATCGATGGTGGTTGGAGCAAATCTGCAGGCCCTTCAGCATGAAGCTCGTTTGCATCGACAAAATTTTCATGATGCTCCAAGTTCTGCTCACCATTCTCCTCCCTCTCAATGGAACGGATGCCACGTCGTTGGCGTACCCGATCAGCAATCGATTGGTCTGAATCCATCAGAAATAACTTCTGACACCAAAATGTAGTGATGTGACAAGACGGAACTTTCACGAAACGATTTATTAATCACACAAACAACTTTCGTTGTACAAAACTACACAGAACTCTTTTTTCAATTTTTGTGTCTTCTTTTTTTATCGACTCATAGCAACTTATTTCATATGATTTTATAATTAATCAAAATGCAGTCAACTTTCTACAATATCAAATCTACCGAATCCAGAACAACAATACTAAAATCTGACTGAGTAGTTACTGTAGAAATATATAAATGAATCCATTCAAACTCGAGCAATGATCGTTCTTCTGAAAGCTTATCTTCAGAAAGTCGAAAAAAGGGGATTTCATTCCACGTCGGCCCCGTGTCAACGGCGATCCAGGGTTCACTCAATCAACTCCAGGAAGGAAGCTTGGGTCTGACACCGAATGAGCGAGCGCCATATCTTTCTAATTATCAATGGCTGACCCTACAAGCAAGCTGAACAGAGTTGGAGATAAGCCTGATCGGAAGCCAAGAAGCTTGTTGGGAGTTGGCTGTTGATTGGAGATTGTAACAGTTGCGAACCAAGTTTTTTTCCGATTTGAGAAAGTGTATTTTCGTGCTTATCACACAAGACGTACGTAATGTTATGACCCACATCTAACTAATTAAGTTCATCCAATAAAGAATGAATCATCACACACATGGGAAGACGAGGTACGGGGGAACACGTCAACATGACGTCACCCTTCCACCTCTCTCTCCCCAGGGCGAATACCTAGTGCTGCGAATACTTAGCCAATGCTAAGTAGGGAAAGTGCCGCATTCGGCGTACGGCGGACGGACGGCCAAATTTGTATTCGATTTTGGTTTATTATTTTCAATAATAAGCCTTTGGAATCGAGCAGGAAAAAAAAATTTAAACCCCCCTCAAAATTTGATGTTTTACATTTCAAGGTACGTAGAATAAGAAAATCGAATAAAAAAATTTCCGTCCGTCCGCCGTCCGCCGTCTGCCGTCCGCGGCACTTTTCTTAGCAACACTGCACCTGATCACTGATTTGGTTCAAATTTGGTATATGGGCTCCATTTGGGGTCTAGTTGTGCCGCGAAGCTTTTGGTTGATGTCGGTCACTTCTAAGGAGTGAAAATTAAGGGTTGAAATTTTCAAGAGTGCCCTAGCTCGAAAACTCTCGAAATAAAGGTTTCGTTTTTTCACCAATTTTAAATAGTATTGAATTTTAAAAAAATTTTGAGACCACCCGGAGCTCTGTAGGACGAACCGTTCGGTCCCTACGAGTACTTGAAGGTTTTCCTTCGATAAAACAGAATCATGAGTGTGAATCGCAAAAGAGGTCTAATCGCCGTTCAAATTTTATCGGACTAAAATGCGATCGCTGTTCATTTCTTCGATTTGTATACAGTTTTGCCTTCTGCGTAACCAGTAATCAAATTTCCATATGAAGCTTTCTATTTTTCGAATCGTTTTTAGTTCTTTCTATTAAACTTGATTATGAAGGTGTGAAGCCAGTATGGTGTGGTAGGTTGTACCTACCAATAGTTGGTAGGTAAAAAAAAGTTGGTAGGTAAAAAAAATGTTGGTAGGTAAAAAACGCTGCAAATCATTGCCCAAAGGTTTATTATTTTCTGTAGGTCACCTATAGATCACCCTTCTGTATAGATCACTGGTTCTCCATCAATAGCACCTACCACCATCTGTATTCTCCCTTGACCTTCCCTCTCAAATTTCGGCTTCCTGCGTTCAATAGGATTGAAAATGGCTTCGGAGCTCACTCAGCTGATCAGTGATCTGAAGAGTGAAGATGATCTTCTCGAATGCTGGAGACGCCTGGAAGAGCACTGATCAGCTGAGTGAGCTCCGAAGCCATTTTCAATCCTATTGAACGCAGGAAGCCGAAATTTGAGAGGGAAGGTCAAGGGAAAACCAGGTGTTAGGTAGGCGCTATTGATGGAGAACCAGTGATCTATACAGAAGGGTGATCTATACAGAAAATAATAAACCTTTGGGCAATGATTTGCAGCGTTTTTGGATTCTACGTACGTTGAAACGTAAACCAACAAATTTTGAGGGGGTGTTAAATTTTTTTCTCGGTCGATTCCAAAGGTTCATTTTTGAAAATAATAAAACAAAAGGAGATTCAGGGGTTCTCAATCATGCAGTCTACTCCACTCGAACGACTTGTTCTTTTCTCATCACCTCGCCTTATTTCGACAGAGTTAAAGTACCTATCTACAGACCCCTGTTTGCCTTCACCAGCGCCAACATCTGCAGCTTCTTTACCTTAGAACTCTCCTCGCATTACTTAGGTTAACAGACGCCGGAGACTACAGGCAAGCGAATTTCCATGTACCCCACTCATCAGTAGGTCACAAGACGCCAGAGTGACGTTACACCAGGGCAAGGCTAGAGACTCGCTCCGTTGAGTAGGAGCTGAGGAAATCACATCAGCCACATCGAGAAGGTCATCTCCTTCACTCAACGGCACGCCTACATAACACCTAAATTGTGAGAACACAAAAAAAATAAAAAATAAAAAATAGAAATAAAAGTGTAAACTTCACACTCGATTCGAAATCATAATAAACTCAATTTTAAATGCTTGCATACGAGTCTGCAACACATTGGGACATTTTCATGTCAACCACTACACAACAAGGTAGTGAAGTAAGGTTGTTAGTTACCCAAGCATCAAAGTTTTCGCGACGATTTTTCAGTTCATGTGCTAAAGCGAAATGTAAGGTTGTTGATTGTTCTCTACGCAACACAGTGAGTCTATTTTATTTATTGGTCGCGTGAGCAAGATTTGCTCAGTTTTCGTGACTATTTATTACGATTCATGTGCAAAAGCAAAGACATGAAAATGTCAAAAATAAAAAACTGAGCCACAGGGGACGTCGGCATCATTTGCAGGGGTTTACGAATACCAAGTCTTTTTTGTATATTTTTCGCCAATTGGAGCGCTGAAATCGGTAGAGGTAACTCATGGTTACACCTTCGATATGTCAACACTAATTTATTTCATGCAAAGTATCGACTAATCACGTTAAATTACTTAATATCTAGTACAACTGGAAGCCCTAGGAAATATGTTTTATAAGTTAAACTGACAAGTCCCGAGTATTTATCAAGAGAAGATTCAAATGTCTTGAAGGATACAAGAATGGAAAATTTTTTGGGGACGGATTAAGCCCATTTTCACGAAAATTTACACCTTTAAACAACAACTTTAACACTAATTTCTTACGTAGTACTGACTAATCACATTAGATTACGTGATGTCTTGTACGTCTGGAAGCCCCAAGGATGGACACAATGGAAGGATACAAGAATGGGAAAATTCTTTCTTAAAATGCTCACTGATATTTTGTAGGTACACTTCTTCATTTTATCGCTTAAAAGTGTGATTCCCTCTCTCCTCATCCTCCTTCCCACATTTTCTCTCTTCCGTCTCCCTCCCTTTTCCGCTGCCTCCTTTGCAACATTCCTTTTACATCTGCCCCTAACGCAATAATGTTACCTCCCTATTCCGAAATACGATTCATTCCATTCGTGAGGCGGCCCTGTCTGTTACTCTCAATGTATTCTCGAGTACCTCCGCCGAGACTACCAATTCCCCTTTATACTTGAAATAACACAATTGTCGGAGATTAGAGGAATTGAAAGTCCTTGGGACTCTATCTGGGAACCTCCCCTCCAATCCGGGGTTTTCATGCAAAGTAGATTCATGTTCTTTTTTCCATACCCATTGCTTGAGGCATCTGCTTTTTACGTTCCCCTAGAGCTCGGAATTTCGCTTTCGCTCTTCGAGAAGGAGGAAATACCATAATATTCCTCCATCGGTAAAACTAAGTTAACTAACGATTTTGACTTCTGGGGGGTTTCAGTTGTCTTTGACGGTCCTGAATCTCACCCAACTACATTACTGTTGAAAAATATGGAAAACTCTGCAATGTATGCAGAAAAACCACAATACGTCTCTCGATACTCACATAGGCATAAAGGAAAATGTGGATACATCTACACATACATGTATAGTTCCACTCACTAGAATGGGTATTTTATCACGTACCTTCATTACTCTAAAATCACAGTTGAAAAGGCTTTCCGAGAAGTTCCAATACGCTGGGCAGGAAATGATTGGAAGTGGGTGAAACTAGATAAGGGAAAAGCGCGTAAAAACAGGTAGATGTCTGAGCTGATAAGTGTTATTTTTTTATTATTAAGGCGCCTGCAACCATTTAATGGCCAAAGACGCCGATTCAGTTAATACAAGTAAATTTCACAATAATTATGCAGAAAACTGTAAAAGTTTCAATTTTGTGAAAATATTGTCCAAGTGAGTCGGCAAGTTGTCCCTGATAGAATTGCACAGAAATTGGGACACTCGGTTAACTTGTGCCGAATTGTTAGCAGGCTGGGCAGTCCTGAGGCGTCTGGTGAGCATATTCGTCAGGCAAACAGCATGGCCAGTGATAGGAGGATTGAACAATTATGAATATCCCATATTCGTAGTCTTGTCCTACAGAGCTCCGCTTGGTCTCAAAAAATTCTATACTATCTTAAATTGATGAAAAAACAATACTTTTATATCAAAATTTTTTGAGTTAGGGCGTTTTCATTTCATCATTTCAAAATTCATTTTTGAGCCCTTAGAAGTGACCTACATCAACCAAAATCTTCGGGACACAACTAGACCCCAAATGGAGCCTACATACAAAATTTCATCAAAATCGGTCGATGCTAAGTGAGGTAAATACCGCGTAAGGCGGACGGACGGCCAAATTTTTATTCGATTTTTGGATTCTACTTACCTTGAAACGTAAACCATCAAATTTCGAGAGGGTGTTAAAAAAATTTTTTTCTTCGTGGATTCCAAAGGTTCATTATTGAAAATAATGAACCAAAAACGTAAGATGATTTGGAAAATCATAAATATTGTGAATATTATTCCTCCCACCCCTTGCTAATTCCGATACTTTGGAGTACTCTCTCGACGGCTTGAAGATGATGTCCTTACATCGAATTCAAATTCAAGGCTCTCGTGCCGCTAGAAGTGTTATGGTTGATAATGGTGAGGCGGGGGGAGGAGACCACTATTTCTTGCCTGAAATAGGTACTAACTAAATTGCATCGAGTGAAACAGTATATCGCTCATCAACTGGTTTAAATTGACCTAAACTTATCCAATGGGACGTCCCCTGAAATGCATGCATTACTTAACAATATGTTTATCTGGGAAAAGTTTCTCCCATCTCCGATGGTATTCAAATTCAAACATATTATGTTCAGACCTCCTGCTACCCTGAAGAAATGTACCTACTTATCATGTCAACAATGGGAGACAATTTGGGATCCGAAAGAAGATGATTATCTCGAGGTCACAGCGAAAAGTTCAAATCCCCATCTAGACGTCCTTCCTTAACAATAAGTTGAACTAACAAAGAACAGACTGTGTGACGATAGGTGCTTTATTTTGGATCTCATTTGATCAATACCGTGATGATGGGATGATTCACTTCGGTTTCAACTTTAGGTACATATAGAAAAAACAAAGAAATAAAGTCGACAAAAATACTGTCAGATTGAACATTTACGTGAACTTTGTACCAGACTCACTAATTGTTTTCTTCCAACTTACTCCGCAGAACTCAGGTCCTTTTCCGTTACAACGGGAAGAAAGTAAAAAGGTCTCTGAATCGGGTTTAGCGATCGAAATGGTTTGGCCCTGCAGGCTCTACGCGGTAAACTTCGAAATATTTGTGCAGTTTTGGTTTATTATTTTCAATAATGAACCTTTGGAATCGACCAAGAAAAAAAAAATTTTAACACCCCCTCAAAATTTGATGGTTTACGTTTCAAGGTACGTAGAATCCAAAAATCGAATAAAAATTTGGCTGTCCGTCCGCCGTCCGCCGTACGCCGTCCGCCGTACGCGGCACTTTTGCCACTTAGCATTGACCGATTTTGATGAAATTTGGTATGTAGGCTCCATTTGGGGTCTAGTTGTGCCCCGAAGCTTTTGGTTGATGTAGGTCACTTCTAAGGGTTCCAAAATCAATTTTGAAATTTTGAAAACGCCCTAACTCAAAAAATTTAGATATAAAGGTATTGTTTTTCCTTCAATCTAAGATTCTTTAGAATTGTTAGAATTTTTTGAGACCACGCGGAGCTCTGTAGGACGAACCGTTCGCTCCCTACGAAAATTTAAGGGTTTATGCTGAAATATATATATATAAATCAAAACACGAGTTTGAATCGCAAAAGAGGCCTAATCTCCGTTCAAATGAGAGCTGACCAAAATGCGATCAATTGTTGGTGATTTTGATTTTTTTTTTCTTTTTTGGTTTATTATTTTCAATAATGAACCTTTGGAATCGACCAAGAAAAAAAAATTTTAACACCCCATCAAAATTTGATGTTTTACGTTTCAAGGTACGTAGAATCCAAAAATCGAATAAGAATTTGGCCGTCCGTCCGCCGTCCACCGTACGCCGTACGCCGTCCGCCGTACGCGGCACTTTTGCCCACTTGTGCCCCGAAGCTTTTGGTTGATGTAGGTCACTTCTAAGGGTTCCAAAATCAATTTTGAAATTTTGAAAACGCCCTAACTCAAAAAATTTAGATATAAAGGTATTGTTTTTCCTTCAATCTAAGATTCTTTAGAATTGTTAGAATTTTTTGAGACCACGCGGAGCTTTGTAGGACAAACCGTTCGCTCCCTACGAAAATTTAAGGGTTTATATTGAAATATATATATATAAATCAAATAACGAGTGTGAATCGCAAAAGAGGCCTATTCTCCGTTCAAATTAGAGCTGACCGAAATGCGATCGATGGTTGGTAATTTTGATTTTTTTCCTTTTTTTGATTTTTTTTTCTTTTTTTTTCTTTTTTTTCTTCATATTGGATGGTTGGTGATTTTGTAGACGAGCGATCTATATAGAAAAATAATAAACCATTGTGTAATAATTTGCAGCGTTTTTCCTATGTGAGGCGGCTACTGTGTCGGACGTCTGAGGGAGAGGGGATGGACCAGATAAAGGATGGGAAAAGCTGTGTATTAAACCCCAACTGTTCAACTTGTGGATGGCGGAGAATGTTGTTCTACCTCCGTTTTCCACTTGTATTTTCTTCTTTTTGTTTGGGGAGAGTTAATAACAGTTTTGCCAGACTTTTCTGTTTTTTGGCGAGCCTCCCGTCGCCTTTTTTCGGTGAGATATTGTCAAAAAGTGAGCAGCACTGGTTGTGATAGTTGCCGAACTCCGCAAGAGTTCAAAAACGATCAGAGTCGCACGATTCATTCTTCTCGAGGTATAAAATATCCACTTCTCCACGACGGTTCTTACCTACTGTTCAAATATTATCGAGTAATATTTATCTTATTGTAGGAGCGGAACGATGAAGTTCTGTCGTACATAATTTGAAACAGCCATTCTATATTCTTAGTATTCTCGTAGACTCCCTACGAGATATCAAGGGTTGGACATACGATAAATCAGAAACACGAGTGTGAATCGCAAAAAGGCCTAATCTCCATTCAAATGTTAGCTGACCGAAATGCGATCGATGTTTTTCTTCATGTTGGATGGTTGGTGGCTTTGCAGACGAGTGATCTATATAGAAAAATAAAAAATAATAAACCAGTTTTTCTAATTTAGAATCACCTAGTCGCTCTCATGCATTGATCTTCCTCGTTGGACGAAGAAAATGAATGTATTACTTTTTTCAAACCCATGAATTATTCCCGAAATTCCTTTACTCAATCCTGGTGAATTTTTAATGAATTCCAGAGATGATTAAAATTTAATTAAGAATTAAAATTTTGAAGTTGATTAAAATTTTACCAAGAACATTTAATGTTCTTGGTAAAACCCTCACTAACGTTGCATATGTTCATAAGCTATGATTCATTAATGAGGAAATTGCCTCAATTTTAGATTCTGTAATTTCAAGTCAAATTCTATGATTGGGCCCCGGGATAACGTTTAACACCAGGAGTACCCAAGGAAAAAAAATTACCATAGAAGAAAATGCCTAACAAGTGAAGCCTCTGTCAAAAAACACCGCGGAAATCGAGGAATGTCGCCCCCTTTCCTTTTGGATCCTTTCACTCAGACTATATAAATAGAACGACGGACTTACAAACTTGAGTACTCTCTCGACGGCCTGAAGATGATGTCCTTACATCGAAAGCGCTAGCCACGTGTTGTACTCGGCTTGCTGGTTACGACGGATTTTCCAGTACGGTACGTAGATAATCATTGTATTCTTATAAATAGCGGAACTAACCCCATACATTGTTTAATTCAGTTTACTTAGTGACTATTTCAAGTGGCTTACCAGTCAGTAAAGGAGCATCGACTGAAAAATAGCTTTTCATCAAAGAACCCACCTCCTTGGAAACAGTCGGAAAAGGGTCGACCGGAAGCGGCGGAGACGGGAAGTTTGGCCTAAGAAAATCCGGACTACGGCTTTTCCCGGTTTCCGTCGAAAGTTGGTGCCGACTAAGAGTAGCAAAATAGGTCGAACTCTTGCCTTCAACCAGACAATATGAAGAAGAAGTGATATTAGGCCTGAGCGAACGAAGGAACAACTTCCCATCTCATACTTACAACGCTTTCCAACGATTACGGTTCTGAAAACGACGAAACGGGATTTTATATTATCATATTTAAGCAAGAAAATATTGTTTATTGAGTGACCCCCGCTAGGAAGGACGTGCTTGTTCTATACACGCATTTTGCTGCTCTCAAGAGTGCATCCATTGAAAGAACTTTTTCCGTGTGATAAGTAAGATTCGTCTCGATTTGTCACGCATTTTATTAATGGTGAAATGTTTAATGGTGAAATTACCATCAATAACATGCGTGACAAATCGAGAGCTCTTCTAACGAATGGTGAACAACTTCTGTCTGTTTAAAAAATAAGAAGTGTCATTTCCCTAGCAACGACTCGGTATCAGAAGACCAACAGTAACGCTTTTTCTTAACGTTTTGGTTTATTATTTTCAATAATAAGCCTTTGGAATCGAGCAAGAAAAAAAAATTTTAATCCCCCCTCAAAATTTGATGTTTTACGTTTCAAGGTACGTAGAATACGAAAATCGAATAAAAAAATTTCCGTCCGTCCGCCGTACGCGGCACTTTTCTTAGCAACACTGGACCGATTTGGTTCAAATTTGGTATATGGGCTCCATTTGGGGTCTAGTTGTGCCGCGAAGCTTTTGGTTCATGTAGGTCACCTCTAAGGGGTGAAAATTAAGGGTTGACATTTTCAAGAGTGCCCTAGCTCGAAAACTCTCGAAATAAAGGTATGGTTTTTTCACCAATTTTAAATAGTATTGAATTTAAAAAAAATTTTGAGACCACCCGGAGCTCTGTAGGACGAACCGTTCGGTCCCTACGAGTACTTGAAGGTTTTCCTTCGATAAAACAGAATCATGAGTGTGAATCGCAAAAGAGGTCTAATCGCCGTTCAAATTTTATCGGACTAAAATGCGATCGCTGTTCATTTCTTCGATTTGTATACAGTTTTGCCTTCTGCGTAACCAGTAATCAAATTTCCATATGAAGCTTTCTATTTTTCGAATCGAGTGTGAAGCGTTTAGTTATTTCTAATAAACTTGATTGTGAAGGTGTGAAGCCAGTATGGTGTGGTAGGTAGTACCTAGCTGGTAGTTAAAAAAAAGTTGGTAGGTAGAAAAAAATGTTGGTGAGTAAAAAACGCTGCAAATCATTGCTCAAAGGCTTCTTCACTCTTCAGATCACTGATCAGCTGAGTGAGCTCCGAAGCCATTTTCAATCCTATTGAATGGAAGTGCTCTTCCAGGCGTCTCCAGCATTCGAGGAGATCTTCTTCACTCTTCACATCACAGATCAGCTGAGTGAGCTCCGAAGCCATTTTCAATCCTATTGAACGCAGGAAGCTGAAATTTGAGAGGGAAGGTCAAGGGAGAATACAGATGGTGGTAGGTGCTATTGATGGAGAACCAGTGATCTATACAGAAGGGTGATCTATACAGAAAATAATAAACCTTTGAGCAATGATTTGCAGCGTTTTTCATTTATGTGCCAAAGTAAAGACATAAAATGTCAAAAACGACACCAAAACAAATCTACAAATACTTAAAACAAAATTTTCTAACAAAGTGTCAAAACGAATTTTCCCTTCTAGGCAACCGATCAAGAAATTGCGGATAATCGGATTCTTAGTGTAGCTCACCAAGCAGTTAACTGGTAAGGAAACTTATTCAACGCTTACTGTTACTCATATTGTTTTCATATTGTTTTCTCGATGGTGAAAAAACTAGATTGATCCAAATAGTCAACGTTTTTAGACCAGTTCTCCCTTGGGTCCTTGAGATCCTGATTAAACGAGCTAAAAGAATGATCCGGTACAAAGCTTTAAACCACTGGATAGTAGAGGTACCAATCTATTGTATCGACTCAAGGTCTCACTTGTGACGTCTTTTCCTCTTCATGTAATATCAACTGTCTAGCACCTCTCCGTCGGACTTCCTGTTATTTCAGTATCAGCCCGAACGCTCCATCACTTCCCCTTCCATTAAAAAAAAGTGATAAAAAACCCGCTGGTGAAGAGGGAGAAAAACGAAAAACCGTCGAAGCGCGAAAATCCAATGCAGCGTCGAAAAAGCAATATTAAACTTCCCTTCCGACCGTGGAAAGATGGCTACGAAAAACGCTCTCCGGAAAACTTATAACGTTCATGCGCTCCCGTCCCGTTTTGACGCCACTAGTTTCATGAAGAACTCGACAGTCTGTCACTGGAAGAAATGCAAAAGCGAAAAAGAGGCTGGAAGGGAGAGGAAAATTAATCAAGTCACTTCATATTGGGCTACTTTTTTTCTCACGATATTCATATCACGGGACCTCTTGAACGGTTTTTTTTTCTCACCTCACCGTGGCGGTCTTTCGCGGCGAAGGATTTCATTTCCGCTGGGTCGGAGCGATATTTCTCGGGAAAATCGTAATTTGGTTATTCGTGTCTTCTACGGGAAAGTAGGGGAGATTTTGAGAGGATTTCCAAGGTGGAGGAGATTTTCATATTTTCCCAGCTGAGGAAGTCGAGCGGGGGTGCTATGTACTCCAGTGACCATGTGAAAAAAAACAGCGGAAACCAGCAACAGATCGTCAAAATCGCATCTAGGCAAACTCAGCAAGTCTCTGGTGGAGCCAACTCTTGATTATTTATCGTTTAGTCCTCCGCATTACAGTTGCACCGGAGGAACCAAAATTAAATTGCAATTTCGAAACTTATTGATAGACAGAGCTGAATTTTTGAAATATTTTTGGGAGCTAATATTTTTGGGAAGTCTAGAAATGAAATTATGACTAGCGTTCGATAAAATCAATAGAAAAATTTCATCATTTCTAGACTTCTAATAGCTCACAAAAATGGTTCAAAAAATTCTACTCAGACCATTAAATTTAAAATTTTTATTAAAATTAGGTTATATCGGTAATACCTTGGATCAGGTGTGGAATTTTAAAGACGTTTTGGGTGACACCAGTGACACCAGGGTCCAATTAGGGTTAGTGTTGTATAATTATTTATTCATTTACCAACACACCTAACCACAGATCTACAATAAACAAGCGATGGGAGTCAGTTCACGTAAGTTGGTACCATTTAAGGTTTCAAATGATAGTTCCGTTTGCTGTGATCATCGTACTTTAAGTTGAATGTCAAATTGGAAAAAATACTGCAACTCATTGCCCAAAGGTTTATTATTTTCTGCATAGATCACCCTTCTGTATAGATCACTGGTTCTCCATCAATAGCACCTACCAACATCTGTATTCTCTCAAATTTCAGCTTCCTGCGTTGAATAGGATTGAAAATGGCTTCGGAGCTCACTCAGCTGATCAGTGCTCTGAAGAGTGAAGAAGATCTTCTCAAATGCTGGAGTCGCCTGGAAGAGCACTGATATGCACTGATAGTACTTAAGGGTTTTTCTTCGAAACTGAATAACATGTGTGAATCAACAAAGAGGTCTGATCTTCGTTCAATGTTATCTGACCAAAATGCGTTTTGTAATTGAGTCTACCACGATCAAAAACATGAGTTTTTGGATTTTTATGTATCCAAAATGAGTTGTCTGAAGTTGTGAATAAAATCGTTGGAGAGGACTAGATTCATACAAAGCATTAAGAAATAGTTTTTACCACAATCCGGACAATTTTAGGGGGGTTAGGGTCACCCTGTATAGTATGTTTTATATAACAGTACTTACATTATCGAGAAGTGGAAGTCACCATAAGCCAATATACCTTCATGTAGGTACTCTATTGACAACTCTTTATGTTCCTTCTCCACATGGCTCTTGTCACATCAGCTTTGCATCTACAGTCATTCCCAAATTTTTTGGTTAACTTCCATCCTCGTTTAATACAGTGAAACGAAATTAATGTGACTCTTCAGCTCACAATTACATGTATCGTAGAACTTCCTGGGAAAATGGAATGAAAAAATCCTTGAATACATAGGTATGTATATTGTTATCGAGCAAAACACAGTTGGAACACGATAGATAGAGATTTAGAGGATTTACCACCTCGATACCGACCCGGCTCAGTTTCATTCCTTTTCTTTTATACTCTTCCCTCCAAACAAAAAAAAAGTTGCATACGCAAGTGATTCAAGTGAATTACGCAATAAAAAGGTGGGTAGTGACCCAAAGTCGTAAATTTTCGAGCACAATAGTTCGGAGTTACTCTCTTTTAACCCTTATCGTCCTTCTGGTGTTTTGTTCTTTTCAGTGTTTCCTTTTGTTCCGTTCATACTCCGCTTCTCCTTGTTCTGACTTGTCCTCTTCTTCCCCTTGGATTTTAAATTTCTCACAATGGAGAAGGAACAATCGAAACGCAAAAGAAAACCCCGGCTTTTCATGAAGGAGCATTAGCGAGTATCTATTGTTCTTAAATGGTGACTCCTGCACTTAAGACCTTCTGCGAACTATGTGAGGCTGAGAGAAGATTAAAACGGGAGTATCAGAGAAGTTCTTCGGTATTCCAGGGTCTCACTTCAAAAAACCAGCAAAAAATGTCTCATTTATTAAAGAATAAAGTATAAATACCTCCTTGTGTTGAACTAATTCTTTACTTATTGGACATCCCTATTAAATTATTGATTGTTCAGATAATAACACTGGGTAGGTATGGGGAAGGGAGGAGCAAATTTCGACTTGTAATCATAAACATTTATCTGATGACAGGAGCGATGCTCAATGTACTTACATAGTAAACTCGAGGTGCAATTAATGTAAAAGTGAAAACTCGAAATAGGTACTTTCGTATGCGAAAGTGATGACAGCTACTGACGTTGTCAATATACTAGAATGGTGAAGGCAGCTCAACCGGCATACATTAACACCTAAATAATGTGAACTTCTTAACACACAAATAACTGGTAAATAATGTGACCACCTCTCATGACAAACCAGAACTCTCATCCATAAGAGTGCTAGATAGAGCAGAGAACACTTAGGCTAGGAACAGAATTATGCTTAGCTTTGTTGTGCTCGTTGGTAGCTGGGCCGATGCAGTTTGGACGATGAGGCTGCAGTTCTCTTGTAAGTTCTTTGTTATACGTGTTGAAATTACCTGATAGCGTTACTGTGTATCGTTGAATGAGGAATAAAGAATTTAAATTAAATTAATTTTAATTAAAACTAATAAGGGGAAAAATCGTATTCAAAGTGTGAATACGATTGTATTCGTATTCATATTCATATTCATACCTATATTCGTATTCATAATTGTAATGACTCATACTCGTAACTATGTAGTTCTCCAATAAAGGTCGAGGGAAACCCTGAGTGACTCACCATGCAAGGTAGGTAAGGTGAGGTACGGGGAACAGTGACATCATTTGACGTCACCTTTTCCACTCTCCCCTTACCTTGTTTAGTCAGTATAAAAGGAGGACTCAGGGCTTCCCTTGTATGCACTCGTCTTCGAAAACTCGACTTGTTTATTTCTCGCTCTACCTCGCCTTCTCTCTGAAACCCACAGTTCATCAGAGGGTCTCGGTATGCGATAAATCTCATCGCGCCGGCTTCTGCTCCCATTTACCCTAGTAGTCGTCTGCCTCCAACTAGGTATAGGTAAATGTGGTGCATTCCCCGGGTTGGCGAGCAATTGCGCCTAGGTATGTATCCGAGGTGGCGATCTTAACACTCTTGCACACGGTCTGCGGTAACCCGCGCCGGGCATCGAGTGTTGTCCCGTCCTTTGTCTTCGTTGAGTAGGAACCAATCAAACCAACAAGCCGAAGTGAAGCCGATCGCCTTCACACTCCGACGCGCCGTCATAACAATAATCATAAAATCGCAGATACCATTTGTATCGTAATTATGAATAAGAATTCGCCCATCTAGGGCTTCCGCTACCTTGGTAGACTCGGAAGCAAAATCATCTTCAAGGCCTAAGTGGGTTATCATCGATTCAAGAAAACTATTTAGACATGCGGACTAAGTATGCCGAAATGTACGTTGAGACCGCAACGCAAAGTAACTGTAACTAACTAAGGCCTGGCAAGGGGGGCACTACAAAAGAGAAAATTCAAATCCTTAAATCGATATCAACAACGCCTGGAGCCCCTTCAGGGAGCCCTAAAACCTATTTATCACCCTCACTCCTCCAGCCTATTTCCACTCCCTAACCACCGATTTCTGGGGAAGAAAAGTAGTATTGGTGAGACGTCCCTTAGTATTGGTGAAAAAGGCCCGTAGTAATGGCGAGATGCCGCGTAGTATTGGTGTGGTTCCTCTCGAGGGGGAAGCCAGAGAAGCTCCTCGGAAGGGCCAATCTGCATGCAAATCCGGAAAGTCGGCCTTGTAGGGCGAAGGGACGTAGTCTGCCACGTGGGGGCGGGGGATAGGAAAGCCTGCCACGTGGGGGAGGGACCCTTTTCTCCACCTTTTTTCGGGCGGAGATAATCAAACGTTTACGGCACCTTTTAATGGCAACAACAACTTCATTTGCATCTTCACCCTCCTCCACCACCACCTCTCGTGAGGGTCTTTCAGCTTATTACAACATCCCGAACCCTATCGAAAGTCATTTCGGTTCCCCTGGAAACATTTGAGGGCTCAACAACCTCATTTGATTGAGTCCAATCGTGAATATCCTATCATTGTTAAGGCGACCTCTCCACCTAGCCGGCGCGCAGTGGTCCAGAATCGTCAAAAAGCGTTCAAAACTCAATAACTTTCGAAGTAGTTTGGCTAGAAACTAAGAAATCTATCAATCTCATAATCACAATGAAGGTATTATAAGTACATACAAAGTTATTAAAGTTGAACATTTTTAATAAAGTAACAATGTCACATTTGAAAAATTCAAAACTGATGAAAACATAATAAGTTTGCATCAGTTTTTAATTTTTGAATTGTCGATACCTTGCTCTCTTAACAACGATTGAATACATACTGCTTCACATTTTGGAAAAACCTCAGGTTTAAGAACGTTTCAAAACGAATTTCATCGAAAAAATGTATCCTCCGTTCTTCCGACTAGATGTTGCTTCCGACTCTACCAAGGTAGCGGAAGCTTTGTTTTCACTTTCCAAGGACGAAAAAAAAAGTTCTCCAAAATCAAAATTTTAAATCGCGTTTTGCGTTTTAGACATTTCTGAACAATTTTCGTTCCGTGTCTGTGTGTCTGTCTGTCTGTGTGTCTGTCATGAATTCCTTGTAACGCGCATAACTATACGAAGTCATTGTCCGATTTCTATGAAATTTTCAGGGATTGTGCGGGTTGGTGTGTAGATGGTCCCCTATGAAAATCATCATCCTCGGACTGATAGAAGCGACTGCGCATGCGCAAACGTGAATTCCTTGTAACGGCCATAACTTCTACATTTTCAATCCGATTTCAATGAAATTTTCAGGGATGTTACAGACTAGTATTTAGATGGTCCTCTATGAAAATCATCATCTTCGGACTGATAGAAGCGACTGCGCATGCGCAAACGTAAATTTCTTGTAACAGCCGTCCCCCAGGAGTCGCGGGTTCGAATCCCAGCCGAGGCTAAGTATTTTTTTGATCCAATCACATACATCTACTCACCTAATTTTCCATCCGAATTTGATGAAATTTTCTAGGATTGTCCAGATTAGCGTGTAGATGGTCCCCTATGAGGGTAGTGGAAGGTACTTAGAGATTGGTGTTTTGAGATTCCCAACTATGCATCTGATCATGTATATAATCGGGTTATGGATACGAGGAAGCTATGTGCCACACCCACTTGGCAGACGTTTTTTGTTTCTCATGGGTTTAAAACTTATGTGCAAGGATCAGAGATGTGTCTGCAATTTAGGAATATCTGATAAATGAAACTTGTCTTAGTTTGGAAATGGAATATCATTTTTTAAGTTTAATGAGAACACAACATATTCGAAGATGTCCAAGTTATTGATGTTTCACTTCGATAGTTTGACTTCAATGGCTCATTTTAATTGATCCGTTCGATCACAGGATGTCAAAGCAACTGGGGAAAACATTACCCTTCCGGGTCAACTAAAATCCATCAATTAGCTCTCAGTCACATCTGAACCCGACTTCGCAGTTTAAACCAACCGAAATTGGCCTGCCAGAGCTTGATGGAGCTGTTCCGAGTCCCCGAAGGGGTTTTGGACCGCATCCCTTTCGTACTGAGAAAATCACTTGAATATACCGCCTATATTATGTGACACACATCTCAGGTGTTCAAAATATTACGCGCTAAAAATTAAACTATGTTTGCCAATTGGTTGTGGCACATAGCTTTCTCGTATCCATAATCCGATTGTATAGCTAGATGATCCGATGCATAGTAGTTGATCTCAAAACATCAATCTCTAATTACCTTCCACTACCCGATTGTATAGCTAGATGATCCGATGCATAGTAGTTGATCTCAAAACATCAATCTCTAATTACCTTCCACTACCCGATTGTATAGCTAGATGATCCGATGCATAGTAGTTGATCTCAAAACATCTATCTCTAATTACCTTCCACTACCCGATTGTATAGCTAGATGATCCGATGCATAGTAGTTGATCTCAAAACATCAATCTCTAATTACCTTCCACTACCCTCATAGGGGACTATACACATCAACCGGCAAAATCTGTTAACATTGTTGGACATTGTAGAAGTGATGGCTGTTACATAGATTCCACGTTTGCGCATGCGCGGTGGCTACTATCAGTCTGGGGGCGATAATATCCATAGAGGACCATTTAAACGCCAACACGCGAAATTCCCGAACATTTTATCAAAATCGGGTAAGAAATGTAAAAATTGTGGCTGTGACAAGGATTCCATGACAGACAGACAGACACGGAACTAAAATTGTTCTGGAAGGTCTAAAACGAAAAAGGCGAAACGGAAATGTTGATTTCCAACTTTTTTTTTCTTTTTGTTTAACCTTCAAAAGTGAAAACAAAGCTTCCGCTACCTTGGTAGACTCGGAAGCAAAATTAGTAAAAATGAACAAAAATTAATTGTACCGATGAAGATCCAGAATTCTTCAACTGGAAACAAGATTCTGTTTAAACTGTTTAAATGTTAATAAGTAGTTTTTGGGAAAGTGAAAACAAAGGCGATTAATCACTAGAGAATTAATTTATTCTCGATAAATCCCCAATGTCCCTGGAATATTCCCAGTGCTTCTAGCTCCATTAAAAATCTGCTCTTGTTGGGTTCCCTTCGCATCTAAGCTCCTTGTTAGGCTCCTCGATGCTCACAAGCATTTCATGTTTTACCTCATCATCATGTTATTTGAGAAGCAATCTCATGATGTTATTATGTGCCTATCCCCTTTATTCACTTGATTTGGGCCTCTGCCGTACAATATACGTTAAGGTCTTTCTCTCAGGTGTTCTCATGTCTATCTTGTAGTTGCGGAAGCAAATTGATTTGCTAGTAACATATCTTCGAATCAATGAGTTAGTACATCTGACCTTCAGCCTTCCCATAGTTTGTTTTCCGTCGGTTATCACTGAATTTCCACAAAGCGCTTATTGCTGAACAATCTAATAGGGATGGAAACAATTTCGCATTGAGGAGCCGAGTTAAATCCCGATGAAATAGTTTTTAAGCTGATTGTTTCACTTCTAGCAGAAGTGAGTAATGTGCACTTGTATGGTAGGGCTCAAGACTCTTTCCTCCATTTTCATCAGCTTTCATATTCAAAGATTAAACCAAGGATTTATTTCAGTGATCCACCAATACTTAAGTACAAGCCATGGTGGTTCAGTACAACTCTGCTGTGAGCTGCTGCTTAGCAGCTCATTGTTCCCTTTGACAGGCCATAGAGGGAGAAAGCTCTGAACCCCCCAGAAGAAGGAGAAGCAGAAGGCCAAAAGCCACAACAACTGGGCGTGGCTCTACTGATGTGCCTCCCACCACCTTGGGCACAACAACTACTAATTGTCAAGTATGTTGATGCAACCTAATATCCATCCAGCCAAATCTACCAACATTCATAAAAACAAAAATTCCTCGTAAATTTAAATGAATGGCTACACTTGAATTGATGAATTGAATGGCTACACCTTGGCTGTCTGTGAGGAAGGACTTCAGGTAGTCCAGGTGTTATTATTCTTATAATTTTTACAGATTGAATTATTCACTTAAAAAAAAAGTTCTTTTGGCTTTGCTGGCCTAATAACATTTTTATATTAAATAAATCGAAACTGATTTCAGAGAGTTGTAGATGATAAACCTTACGAGACGTAGACAAGATTGTAGACCACACGTAAGCTATTAAAAAAATACAACAAAACTGATTTTTAAAGCGTATTCAGAATGAAAAAGTTATACAAAATTACCTGTCTGAAAGACGAGTTATAACCACAGAGGTCCTACTTACAGATAACAGTTCACAAAAGCCGATCCTCGTTTAATCCGAATACAATCCGGCAACAATCTTTGGCATCCGGGGGATGATTCCGTTGGAAAACTCGTTCAGCCGAAGCCACTTGAGTGTTTTCGCATTCTTCTGAATTCCTTTTCACCAATCCTCAACTCGAACGGAACGCCTGAGAGCTGTAGTAAGAAATTATTGAGTTAGAAGCTGCGTTCCAGGAGCTCGAGGTCAAGAAAGGTTTGATGAGAAATGTCGGCATTCGGATTCAACTCCGCTTCAAAGGAAAGTTTTATAGTGAAACGAAAATGGAAGTTATTCAAGTTAAAGAGGAGGTTCTCCAAAGAGAGTCGAAATGGGGGAATTGAGGGCAGGGAAAACTTTTAAAGCTGGAGTTCTACCAATGAAATCGGAGAGCATTGGATATCAAATCAAACGAATGCCTTTGTCTCAAAATATCATTTGAAATCGCTCGTGGAAGGCAAATCAGACCCATAATATTCTTCTTTCAAACATAATTTTCTCCATTAACCTTGAGATACGTGGAAATACATGTTCAAATTTGCAGCTTATCTAGCAAACAGAAAATATTATTTTATTAGGAGATATGGAGAACCGTTCAGTTCGTTCTTAGCGTTCTCAGAAAGGTTCCCTACGAAGTTTCAGCTTTTGAGGACAGTTTGAGCTAATAACTGCTATTTTTGATCTGTCAAGTCAATGATTCCTGTAGGATAAAATAGCCATTAAGTCAGGCCATACCTTGGGATATGCGGATGATATATTGATTATTATAATATATGATTGAGACTTATTACTAGGTATGTGTCGGAGTGTCAAAGCCTTGAAGGAGGTGTTTTCATCGCTAGAGAGTAATAGTAGTGGGGGTTTATGTGACCTGCACATGAATGAGAAAAAAATTAATATATTTGGCGGTCACCGCAGATTACAATAGGAGGGAGATTAGAGTCCTGAAAATTGGCACATACAAATTTGAAGGAATGGATATCTTCTCATATCTTGATACTGAAATCAACAATGATAATAAGGTGATGTGATAAAAATCAAGAACCGAATCAGCAGGGCATGTTTAAGCCTCGTTAACTTGTTTAAATTCTCCCATATTACCTACTGGAAAGACACCTTCTGTACACCAGCGACTTACCAGAAGTTGATCACAATACCACAGCAACATTCGCAGACGACACCGCTATCCTGGCAGTTGGTGACAGCAATGTTGAGTCAATATCAAAACTCAATCAATCCACCTCCAAAATCAGCCAATGAACTTCGAAATGGAGGATCAGATTGAATGAGACCAAGTCCGTGCACGTTGATTTTTCCAACTGAAAAATCAACCATATCCCTAATTTCCTCAACAACGTGGCAATTCTCTACACGAATGAATCCAAATACCTGGACATGACGTTAGATTCCAAGCTCAGCTGGAAGGAACATGTCAAAAAGAAGAGGACTGAACTCGCATTGAAATTTGGAAAGATGTACCGGCTGATCGGCCGACCTTCCACCACGATCAGCGGTAACAAGCTGCTTCTGTACAATCAAGTACTCTAGCCAGTTTAGATGTATGGAGTGCAGCTGTGGGGCTGCCCAGCTCCAACCGATATACAGATCATCCAACGTTTCGAGAACTCCGTACTACCTACTATCACTAATGAGCCGTGGTACTTCCGAAATGATGCTCTCCACCGCCAACTTCAAATGAACAGTGTGGATGGAGGATTAAAAAGAGAGCAACGGCTCATCTTGGCAGACTGAAAGATCATGTGAATGTGGAAGCTGTAAAGCTCCTAGATGTGCAAGATCTAACTCGACGTCTAAAACCGCATGAACTTGTGAGGGATGTGAATGTGATAGTTTCGAGACACACGGGACAAAGTTATGTACCTTAGGTCCTGAAAATGTATTGTATTAATATAAGTCAGATTTATATTGTTAATGAGTTTACTCGGTGGAATAAAAGCTTTACATTATTAAAAAAACTAGAAAGACAATGACTACACTGTACAGAACTCTGGGCAGACCAGTAGTTGGCTACGGAATAGAATCCTAGATTAACAACACTGCAGACATTAGGGCCTTCAAAGTTTTTGAGAGAAACCATATGGTTCCTGTTCCATGGTTCATGGAGAGATGAGACGTTGGCCTGGCAGCCATGGGGGCAAAAATGGCGAACAGCTTCCATGGACCGTTCTTGTGGGTTTGTTATTCTCGAAGCCAAAATCCATGCCGAATTTTAGCGTTTAGACAAAAGAAGTTCAGAAAGAGCTCAGTTTGTTTTTCAACCTCAGGAGTACGTTTTCCATGCAAAGTAGTTTCTCAAATTCAATTCTTTACTATTCTCTCCACATTAAAAACAGGTTGTGGAAAATAAGCATTGGATTGATTGCTTCGCTTGTCACTCGCAATTTCGCTTCTGAGTTCATCAGGATAAAAATAACAACGTTTTAACCTAATGAATTCAGTAATTGATACAAATAACTCAGGGGCAGCAATGTGGCTACGGTCGTTGGGGCGTCGTTGTTTGTCGGTGGACTTTGGACCGACTTCTGCGGGGGTCGTGGGTTCAAGGCTCATCTCCAGCAGCGAGCGTTTTTTAGCAGCCCGGGCTCTAATTGCCTCCCCCCTGCGAACAAATGGCGGTGAGGCAAATAGAAGCCATGAGCGAAATCATCAGAGCAAATTCTGATCTTCTCTTTGGGAGACACCTGATGACGTCCCCGACGCCAGGAATGGCAGTCGGACGAAAATCCAACCTGAAATGTTTGTTTCCTTTACTTTTTTTTAAAACATGTTTCTGACTTTTATAAGAAGATTAAACCAAAATAATGGATAATCCAGGATCAAAAATTTTCCTTGAATTTTACTCTTTTGGCCTTTTAAAATATTTTGTTTGTAAAGTACCCACTTTACAAACAAAATGTTTTAAAAGGACAAAAGAGTAAAATTCAAGGAAAATTTTTGATCCTGGATTATCCATTATTTTGGTTTAATCTTCTTAGACTAGAAGACTAGAATGTGCGTCTTGTAAGCATCAAGAAATTCAAGGAAAAATGTATCTCTTAATTCTAAAAAATTCCTTCAGAACTAAGATATTGAAAAATTGGTAATATCCGGCTCGAAGGACGAAACGAATGATGAAGACAGTGTGGCACTCCAAAGAGATACCAAAATCTTTTTCTTGTTTTGAAAAACTGTAGACAACTATTTTTAATTAATTTAACGGTTTGGACTATTGAAATTTTGGATGAGAAGGCGTGAAAAGAAAGATGATGCAGCTATTGTACTTGATGAGGCTATAGAAGCAATGATGAGTGAAAAGAAATGAAATGAATGAACCTACCTAAGGCATGCCATCAGCACACCTCCAACATGCACCCGCATTGTGATCTATGTTGGTAGGTACATAGTTTGTTGGTGCATTTCAATCAGTTTTATTATTGTTTAATTACTAACAAATTCTCTTTGTTGCCCTCAATATCATTGGTATTTTGCATTTTCGAATTTTCGTTTGCTGATGTTTTCTCTTTTCTTGGTGAATGCATCTGTTTGAGGTTGACCATAATATATCTAATTATGATGATATTATTTTTATATGGTAATACATACATATATTAAGAGGTATGGTACAGCTGGTGAGGGTTCGAACTGGACATTGATTTATCAATCGATACCTGAAAATGATCAATATAGCTTCTGTGAAGACGCAGTGGAGGAAGCTGAACATGAAGTGCCCTACGTCCATTGTATGATGAAGGAAGAAGAAGCATCCCGTCTCTATAAAATTATCAAGATCAACGCTATGTTTCAAAAACCGTCAAGCTGGAAGGCTGTGAACAATTAATCGCATTACAATTCGATAGAGCTAATTTTTCTTCCACATCGTAGAGCGTCTAAAAGGGAAATCAACAACATCCGGAGTCTCTAGCGGCGATCAGGAGGAGATCGGATCAGCTGTGAAAGCGAACAAAACTACAGCCTTCGGGGACTACTAGAGGTTACTAGTGGGAAGTTAACTCATATTGCTTACATTTTTGTTGCAAACAAGCAGGAAGTATAAAATTCCGTCCCTGAAACGAGTATATATAGAGAAAACGAGAGTTAGATGGTCGGGAAGCGGTAAGCCAGCGCTTTTCCAATGAGAGAGGGCTTACCGCAAAGGAATAGCGGATTATAGGCTATCAAAGATAAGGCTCCCCTAGGCTCTAAAGACGGGATTATTGAGCTGAGAAGCGGGACACGTGGGAGGAGTTTTATGAAAAACCGCTCTTTCTTTTCTTTGAAGTTTCAAAAAAAATCATCGATTATCGTCAATTTGGAGTTTACGAGAGAATAATGTTCATGGCGTAAAGACCGAGCTCGAATTCGAAAAAATAATGTCACCGCAGATATTAAAACGTTACTGTTTCTCTTGTTGATTGTTATTTTTTATGTGTTCCCGTTGTTTTCTTATTTCGTTTTTTTCAATTTCTGGCGAAAGAACCTGTAAAGTCCAATCATGCAGTACGAGTAATGAGCTAATTTTCAAAGAAATCTTTGAAGGCATTGTTGAGAAAATCAAAATATTAGCTATATGACATATTGGTCAGCCTTGTGGGTGTGGCACATAGCACGAATCGTTAAAATAATACAATCAACCTCTCGGTAAACATTTCAAAAACCTCAAAAAATAATTTCCTCGTCACCTCGAACTCATAAAGTAACCACCCACACGTAGATTTGCATTTTTTATTTATTTTTTTTCATATTTTTCCTGTATAGGTACTACACCAAAGTGCTGTATACACAGCGTTGGATCCAACTCTACTGGATAGTTAGGTGGAATTTGCAACAAAATACCAATCGTAGATGTGAAAATCGTGTAATAAGTTACCTAAAAAATAAATACAAAATGGATGGAAAACCGATCACAGCAATAGGCACGCTTTAAAGAGGATGTTGTGATGAACATATTTCCGCGTTTCCTCTATTTTTGAAGGGCGATTAAATACACAGGAAGAGCTTCTCAAACGCTGGTTTCTTTAGCAATATCTTTGGAAGTCTCGGAGGAGATTTTACTCCTCAATTTCTTACAATGGCGACCTGAGAACATTAAACAAAAGTTATGCTATAATTGAATAAGATAGTTTACGAATAATTAGAACTATGAAATAAACTTGTAACTGAATCGATGGAGAATGAAATTGGAGTGAATCAATTCGGAAATAAATTTATCAAAATTTGTTCATATCCTCTCGATTTTGGAAAAAAATTAGATCATCGCTTTGAGGTTACCTGTGTTCTGGTGCTCTTCGGGACATTTCTGAAAAATTAGAAATAATATATATTTAATATATGCCCTCATAATATATTACATACAGGGTTTTTTGGTTTATTATTTTCAAAAATGAGCAAGCAAAAATTGTAACTCCCCCTCAAAATTTGTTGGTTTACGTTTCAAGGTAAGTACCTACAATCGAAAAATCGATTAAAAACTTTGCCGTCCGTCCGCCGTACGTGGCACTTCCCTTGGTTGCCATGGACCGATTTTGATGAAATTTGGTATAAAATGGGCTCCATGGGGGGATAAGTTGTGAATTATGATAACAACTTTTTATTATTATTTATGTATACATGCCTACTATTCAAATTTGGTACTCGAAAAATTTTCCAACAAGAAATGTTTTCAAGTTTTGGAAAAATTTATTAATAAGAAAACCCACCAAATTGAATAGTTTAAACAGTAAGTATTTCGAAAAATAGCCATTTTAGCATCCTTGGCTAAGATTGATTTTTTTCATACCCTTGATGGATTTATTCATATATAATAATGAGGTACATGTTGAAAAAATTAATATTCAATTACCATTTCTACTTGCTTCCAAACGCAATGTTTGAACTGGAGCGCTTGAGGGTTACACTTGTACTCTTCAGTGTCATCTTTCCAAGTTTGATCTGAAATGGTGGAACAATATTTTATTATAATGGACATCAGATCATCCGTATGGACATCAAATGTCCTTACTGGTAATCACTCTAACATGAATAAAACCAGACGACACTACACACTTTTTAAAGGAATATCTTAAATCGACTTCAGCAAGAATATTAGTCCAACTTTTCTTCAAAGAACTTAGACAAGAATATATTTTAATAATTCTACACAGATGATGACATTAAAAACATATCGAAAATTGATTCAGAAATCATGTGACCAAGAGTTGAAATTTAGATATTAATTTAATTCATAGCTGAAGCGTACACAAACATTGCAATGATATGTAAAGATAATAATGTACAATAAAAATAAAATAGTTCCTTGCCGAATTTCGAGGTGGCACACGTGTCTGCAGCCTGTCCAAGAATATCCTTCTGCCAGGTTTCATTCACTCGCGAAAGAAGGAGTTCTTTCACTTTGGGGAACTCCAGATTTCCCTCTTCGGTGGCCTGGAAAAATTAATATATTATAATAACTTGAATGAAGCGGGAAAGGATGGAAACACTTTGAGAATTGGCAACTACCACGAGGTTACAGGTGTGAACCCTCTTTATTGCTCATTGGGGAGAAGACAGTTATAATACAACTATATTATAACTATATTATAGTTTTTGGGCATATAACATAAAATAGGATCAATAATTCCAATTACAAACATTCTCCAATAAAGATAATTGACGTATCGAAATCCGATGTATTACGATGAAATGCGGAGCTCGTTTAAATTGCGTTCAAGATGGGAAACCTTTCCTTTGAAGAAGGAAATGTGAAGACTAAAACGACGTAACTTTGATATTCATGTGGATTTCACTCTACAATGTACACTATCATTTAATGATTAGCTGCGTTTTTTTTATGTTGCATGTAATTTACATGCAATATTTAAAAAAAAACGCTGCTAATTATTATACAATGGTTTGTTATTTTTCTATGTAGATCACTCGTCTGCAAAGCCACCAACCATCCAACATGAAGAAAAACATCGATCACATTTTGGTCAGCTATAATTTGAACGGGGATTAGGCCTCTTTTGCGATTCACACTCGTGTTTCTGATTTATCGTACCTAAAACCCTTATATTCTCGTAGGGAGCGAACGGTTTGTCCTACAGAGCTCCGCGTGGTCTCAAAAAATTTTAAAAATTCTATACTATCTCAATTCTTCAAAATTTCAAAATTTATTTTGGAACCCTTAGAAGTGACCTACATCAACCAAAATCTTCGGGGCACAACTAGACCCCAAATGGAGTCTACATACCAAATTTCATCAAAATCGTTCAATGCTAAGTGGGGAAAGTGCCGCGTACGGCGTACGGCGGACGGACGGCCAAATTTTTATTCGATTTTTTGATTCTACGTACCTTGACACGTAAACCATCAAATTTTGAGGGGGTGTTAAAAAAGTTTCTTTCTAGGTCGATTCCAAAGGTTCATTATTGAAAATAATAATCCAAAACGTACGAACAGTTTTTGTTCTATTGAAGGTAATTATTTTCAATAGAATCGACCAAGAAAATTAAGTTTTTCAACACCCCCTCAAAATTTGATGGTTTACGTTTCAACGTACAAAGAATCCAAAAATCGAATAAAAATGTGGTCGTCCGTTCGCCGTACGAAATGCGATCGATGTTTTTCTTCAAGTTGGTTGGTGTTAACAATAGCAAAGCCGTATTCTTTGCAGACGAGTGATCTATATAGAAAAATAATAAACCTTCGTAGGTATAATAATTTCAAGCGTTTCAAGAGAAAAAAGCGTTTTTCGTTTGCGCTCAACACTCCTATGAAGTAACTCTAATTCTGGATGGGATTCTGCTGAGGTTTGGTGGTGCACCTAGGCTTTACCCTATACGGACTGATTCTAAACTAGAGCACATCGTTGAGTGCAGATTTCTGAGCTCTTCACCTTACGAGCAAGTCCAGCTACATTACTATAAAAGAGTGTATCTCATCAGCAAATGTCAGTAAGCAAACGAATATTTGTAAAGTAAAAGCAACTTACCACTCCCAATTTCTTCGCTTTGCACTCATGCATACACTGAAAAATTGAGATAAATAATAAATAAAATACTTATTTGATAACAGGCGTTAAAAATGCAGGAAATTCACCCACTTGGTCAAAATAATACATTATTGATCATAGTTAAAGAGTACGTTATTTCACTATCACTATTCTCATTAGTTTGTTAAACACCTGAAACTACTCAACGTAGCAAGTGGAATACAATTTATGTATGCAATATGTATTTCAATAAATTTGGAAAAATTATTACTAGAAATTTACCCAATATATCTCATATAAAAACATTTTGTTCAGTATTGCATGTAGCCTAGATGACGTGACATAAGACGTGCTTAGTGAATATGTAATTGAGAAAATTAATTTTCTTCAATCTTTGAGATTAAAATATCAATTAACTACTATTAGCATTTTATGTATTTACTTTGGCACATGAACTCGAATAGCGTAGTACAGTTGATTTTTGATGAATTCCACGTACAACCAAGTCATTTCCGGGGAAATGGAACTTCTTAAGTTTTAAACGGACAGAAATTGTTAACCATTCGTTGGAAAGCTCTTGATTCATCACGCATTTCTTTCATAATTGTTCTTGGTATTTATAGGGTAAAGGCACCAATCATTGGCCACTCCCCAGTCATTGACCACCTAGTTTTTCAAGTTAGTTTTTTGCCATACAGTTCTCTCTTGGATCATTTTGAATGTTTTCCTCATTTTGTGTGTATTCTAGAAGGGATAGGGATCTTGAAGGTTACTGTGAAGCCTTATGTAAACCTCCAAAATTCATTTCAAGTGGTGAAGGTCAAAGAATTATGGTCATCACACCTGTTCACTCATTCTTAAGGGTTTGATGTAGTTTTTCTCGTGTCTGCACGGTCACTAGTAAATTATTAGGGTAATTTCTACCACCAGGACATGGAATTTTTACAAACTGTAGAAAATATAGGGCTGGCTAATAATTGGATGATAACAAGGGTGATTCCTCCAGTCATTGGTCGGGTGGCTAATGACTGAAATGATGCAAATTTTCCCAACCCAATCATTGACCAGATTGTTTCAACTACCAAGACTGCTCATTTAAATGGTTCACATAATCATCTAGATCTATCACAGATAATATTTAGTCAAGAAGTTATTATTCTTGGCACTAAAATGATTCCAGGGATTCCAATGGTACCTACTTCCTGTTGGAAAATACGTTTGATTGGTTCCATTCCTCTCAGTTCTTGGAATGCTAAATGATAGAGGTGAATAGCCTCAGCCAATAAGTTCCTTCGTTTTCTATAAAATTCACATTTAATGCAATAGTGTCATATCTCAAAAATATCGATTTCCGGGTTTCTGAAGAAAAAACTCTCTTTGAGGGCAGTACATATTATTTAATATATTTATTCTTCAACACATATTTATTATTATTACTAATAGATGTAGTAAATGATACCTCTTGTTTTTTTGTCACTTGGGTACAATGTAGGACAAATATAGCACGATATCCAAAGGCTACTTTCAAAGCGTGTTTGTAGGAAGAAATAAAATGTCCCAATGTGTGACTCGTATGGAAGAGTTTATAGTTTCTAGTTAAGGCTGTATCCTAGGATTTACTATTTAACTATTGACTAAAGGCTGGTAAGATTGGGGTTTAGATGGTCCCCTATGAAAATTATGGCCTGCAGACTAATATTAGCCAATGCGCAAGCGCAAACGTGTATTTCCTTGTAACAGCCATAACTTCTACATTTCCCATCCGATTTTGAAGACATTTCAAGGAGTTGTACGGATTTTCATTATCTGCCATTATATTATCTACCTTTCTATCCTTCCTATTCATTGAACATGCATTGGGTCAGCTGTGACCGAGCGAGCTACGGCATGTGTCTCTGGAGACGAGACTCAGACCGGTTGCAGGGGCCGTGAGTTCGGGGCTCGGGAGCATATTTTCGGGCAAGTCGGTCGCAGTTCCCCCTCGTCCCAACCCAAGGCGGTGAGGCCAATGGGAAGCCATGAGCGAAATCATCAGAACAAATGGGGGGTGCGCCTTGATTTTTAATCGAAAGTAGACTACATCTTGAGAATTTTGGCACCAACCGCGATTTTCTAGCGTAAGTAGATCTGTTTCTATGATTTTTCAAAGTTTCGACAGTTTATGACGTCACGCGCCCCTCTCGCCTGGGCGGGACCCCCCAGCCCACTGTGACGTCATAAACGGTCGGAACTTTAAAAATTCATAGGAAAAGATTTACACACGCTAGAAGGTCGCGGTTGGTACCAAAATTATCAGAATGAGGTCTACCTTAGATTAAAAATAAGAATAAACAGTTTTTCCTACCCTAGCGCATACCCTATTCTGATCTTCCCTTAGGAAGACAGCTGATGACGTCGGCGACGCCAGGAATGGCAGTCGGACAAAAATCCAACCTGAAATGGTTGTTTACTTTTACTCTACTTTCTATTCATTGAACATAGATTTTAATACCCAAAAATTGTGAGGAATAGTGGAAAATGTATGTGCGGTACAAAGTACCGCTAGCGTCCACTAATGTCACATTCGGCATAGCGCCACTTGTGGGTTAAAGTGAAGGTTGAATACCTGCCCAATGTCTTGACTCTAATAATGGTTTCCAATCCTCTCAATGGTTTCTGTGATAGCTCTACCCACGTCCGCCTCCATGCCAAGATCGATTTGATTAAGCGACCCCATCGCCGTAAGAAGTTTGTGGAGTTTTGAAACCCAGCCTGTGTATACCAGGTATTCACGCAATGTTGCTTAATGAAAAAGATTATTAGTACACCTAGTATACCAGAATACTGGATTACAAACGTAGGAAAACACAAATCATCAAAATTAAAAACTTACGTAGTGTCTTTTCTTCATCCTCTTCACTTTTTCGCAGTTGTAGGGATCCATGTCACTCTCCACTGCAACCACCAAACGTCAGATAATTAAATAAAATCAATATTCTGGAATATGATCTATAATTTTGCTTATATAAAAGGAGATCGAAGAGATCTTAGGTCTAACCCATAAATCCAGGACTGATGGTCACCAATTCCATCAAAATCCTAAAAACTTCAATCCAGATGACTCCCTTTTTCCAGCTTTGGTCCAAATTCCCACTGGTGGATGGTTTCCATTATAATTGTATGTTATGGAAATATCGAAAAATTTGTTGGAAAGTTTTTATTTTTTTGCAGTTAATTTTCGGAGGTATTTTCATGATACAGTGTGTCTGTGCAAGATTAAATTTAGAATCGTTACCTGTGCGAACTCACACAGCCGATATGTCACATTTTACCATGTTTTAGTTCAGGATTCTGATTGCGGAAACAGTGTAACAATGAATATATTGTGATATCATCGATGCCAGGACTTGATGCTGTACTTACGAGAAGTTTTGTTTCCCAACTTAGCGTCTATCTCCTCGAAACACTCGCTGCCGGTAGAACGCATAGATTCATTTTTCCCGTGCTGACCGAGAGATATGGGAAGAGGGGTTTTCCCACAGCAACTCTGAAAAATATTGTCAAAATTTCAACTGATTAGTGAAAAATGTAGAGACAAAAATAATCAAACACAATACAAACAATAATCTTTTTGTCTACTTGTTTGTTTAATTGTCTGTTCAGGATCGATTAAAACACAAAGGCTCAACTAATATTCACTAAATTCGGAACGTTCATACAAAACGTCTAACAAAAGGGAACATAGAGCACTCAATACTTTCGTAAATGAAAGACCACGATAGTCTGAGAATGTATGAGATATGTATACTATATAATATATTTACGTTATATTGGTCTAGGTAGATCACTTATATAACTGAGAGTTTGATGACATGAACAAATATATCGCACATCCGGAGTAAGACTGGTATAAGTCAAAAAACCCAACTGATGGGAAATCGCATTTAAAGATTTTCGACTTCTTTGTTGTTCTATAACAGTCATCTGAACGAATTTTTTTAATATCTCAAGGGTCTACGGCACTCATATAGTATTTAACTATCATGTGCTATACCAAAATTGCTTCGTTACCTCTTCATTTGCGACCAGCATGCTTAAATTGATCAAATTCCTATGATGTACCACTATTACCCCAAGAAATAGTGGAACATCTCAAAATAAACCAGAGTTGTAATTCTAAAAGTGGAACCAATACATGACTTTTCGGATCAAAAGTGGTACATCTCATATTATACCAACGTTACAACATGCAGACCAAAGAGAAATTCCATTTTGTTTTGGAGAAATACTGGTGCATCTCAAAATAAACCAGTATTGCAAATTTAAAACTAGATCAACCACTCTAATTATTGTTGGATCAAAAGCGGTACATCTGATATATACCAGTATTACACATACCTTGAGTTCATCACACTTCGGCGTCTGGCGCATAACTGAAGTGATCCAGTCTTGCTCCGACGCCATGATAGAAGAATGGCTCAGAACCATACTGGTTTATCTGCTCTCTAGCGGCTAATAACTAAGTTATCGTTAAACCCGTTCTACCCCCGTGTAGAGCTCGACGAGAGCTATCTGGTGGAATATATAACTCAAAACCGCCAATTTCGGACTTATACCAGTCTTACTCCGGATGTGCGATATGTGTCAGTAAGAGTTCGATAATTTATTTGAGAGAGTTAGATTATTTATATGTGCGAGTCAGATCACTTAGATCTGAGTGCTAGATCACTTACACCTGAGAGGTAAATCACTAACATGTGGCAGATAGATCACTTATTTGTGAGATTAAGAACACCTATGTGAGTGAATTAGGTTATTTCTATGTGCGAATCATATCGCTTATGGGAGAGTTGGATAATTTATTTGTGAGAGCTAGATATGATAGAATTAGATCATTTAAATATACACGTTGTATGATTTATATATGAGATATCATTTCTATGAGAGAGGGAGATCACTACTTATATGTGAAATATAGATATGTGAGAGTAATTTTACTTATCTAAGAGAGTAGGATCCTTACTTGCGAGAGCCAAATCACTTATATTTTAGAGTCAGGTCACTTAAATGAGAATTATATCGCTTATACGTGAGAGTTGGGTCATTTATTTTTGGAAGCTAGATCACTAAGATCACTTTCTTATAAGTCTTATAAGAAAGAGTTAGATTACTAACTTATATTTATGTGATAACTTACTACTTATACAGGGTCCGGCAGAATGGTTGGACCTTTTTTGAAAGAATTATAACCTCGGTAATTGTTACTTTAAAAGAAATTATAGACATATTTGGGTTCAGAATTTTAGAGCATTTTGTAATTTCATGTGTGGAAAATCACATCAGTCAGGGGGCGTCCTTATCTCGCAAAGGCTGCTGGAGTCTTTCTTGGAAGATTCCGACAACTCTTTCCAAAGACGACTTCCACTCGAATTGCTTCCTTTAATTCCTCTAATGTTCGATCCTTTTGCTGGTAATACTTGCTTTGAGGTATCCCCACAGAAAAAGTTGCATATGGCCGAATCTCAGGACCGAGGAGGCCAATGAACGTCACCAAACCTGGAAATAAGGCGGCCAGTGAAGAGAGGACGAATGACATTCATTGTTGCTCTGGTGCTCCTGGTGGTCTTTTCCTCATCAAAGTACCTACCAAGTGTGCAAAGTGCTTGAACCCAACTTGGATATTGAAATGACGACGAAATTCACATTGAGCCGCCGTGACGGAGTCGTTATCACGGACGTAAGTGTCGTAAGCAAAAACGTGGTGCTCCATCGCTCACAGGTCCATGATTTCAACTAGTAAAAAAATGCTGAGATCTCCCGATTACAACTGTACCTGCACGTGTTTACCAGCACAAAGCTCGAACATTGGAGGAATTGAAGGAAGCAATCCGCGTGGAAGTCGTTGCAGTTGAGAGAGCAACGTTGGACACTTCCAAGAAAGACTCCAGCAGCCTTCGCGAAACAAGGACATCCCCTGAATGATGTGATTTTCTAAACATGAAACTCCAAAATGCTTCGAAATTCTGAACCCAAATATATCAATAACATTTTTTCTAAGTAAAAATTACCAAGATTATGATTCTTCCAAAAAATCCGGCAATTCAGCCGGACCCTGTATTTGAATGCTAGATCACTTACATGTGAGAGTCAGATCTCTGATACGTGAGTGTCAGATCACTGATACCTGAGAGTCAGATCACTGATATGTGAGTGTTATATACTTGTGAGATCATTTCTGTATTTTGTTTCGTCTGATTGTACTCGTCTACTGAAGTACGCGCACATAATATATTATATTATGTGCGCGTACTTGTATTGTAAACATAGCGCAATATTGCATATCTTTTGAACGGCTGGTTCAATTTTGCTAGAAAAAGTAAAGGATCACAGCATCAGAATATAATTTGATCCAAGAGTCCGAGGGAATAAATAATTAAATATACCCTGAACTTATTATTTCCGGTCATTTGACTCGAAATGTACAAAATTCGCAAATTTGAGTCGTTTTCTGTTGGAAGAGAGGTAAGCTACATGATCTACAATCCCGGAAAATCATAATCTCACTAGACACTGTCTCCGTCCGGTAAACTACAATTCTGTGAGAATACAATTTTATCTATCTATCTGTAGACACACTCTATGCTTGTAACTATGTTAAATAGTATTTTGCTTCCTCACTACCGAAGGTAGGGAAGCTTTGTATTCGTGAAAGAAGTGAAGAAAAAAAAATGTCCTCCAAAATCAAAATTTCCACTTGCTTTTTGCGTTTTAGAGCTTCCCGTACAATTTTGGTTCCGTGTCTGTCTGTCTGTCTATCTGTCGGTCTGTCTGTCTGTCGGTCTGTCTGTGGTCAATCCTTGTCCCGGGCAAAACTATACTAACCTGTGGTCCGATTTTGATGAAATTTTCAGGGATTGTGCGGGTCAGGTCCCAGACGGTCCCCTATCAATTTCAGCACCTTCGGACCAATAGGAGCGAGTGCGCATGCGCAAACGTGAATTTCCTGGAACCTCGGTTTCTCGGTTTCTGATGAACCGATTTTGCTCAAATTTGGAGGTTAGTTAGGGACTAACTTCTAAGAGACACCCTATAAGTTTCAATCAAATTGGTCAAGCAATAGCCGCTGCGCATGTGCGAACTTTAAATTTATTGTTACAACCAAAACTCCGAAACTATTCAACCAATTTCGATGAAATTTTCAGGGATTGTGTGGTTTAGGTCCTAGACGGTGGACCGCTAAATAAAATTCTACGTTGAAAATACAAAATATTATAAACTATAATACCTTGTAAAAATTATAGAAATATTATAAACATTAATACCTGCAACCCTATCCCGCATATTATCGCCAATATTTTGGTATTCAATAACTCTTTGAATCATAATTTTTTCGCCAACTGATTCTATACGTCCATGTTACAATGAGTGAGGAAGCTATACTGCCCACCCAACTTGGCAGACGTTTTTTTATTCAATTAAATTCGATGGCCTGCTGATCAATCATTTCATAAACAGCCCGGTTTGATTCAGTTACGTTTACAGTTTTCCATGGAGGTCCTTCGTATTGGAAATTCCCACCAAAGGAAAAGTCACGATGAAGTTTCGATGTATAAACACACAGTAAATAAAAGAAGCAAAGCTCCTCACTTTGTGGTGCTTCTTGCAGTGACCCTTGTGGTGGTCTGACGGGTCTCCTTGGAGTCCGATGGGGTCGTCGGCCTCGTCCTGTTCGAAAGCCGCAGATCGCTCGTCTTCGTCGTCGACGTCTCTTCTCGTCCTTAGGAGTTCATCTTCCCCCTCAGCTACCGCCAGCAGCTCGTCGTCGATGATTTTATCTAGTAGATTATAATCAGCCGTCAGTCAATCAGTAGGTAACGATTCGAGAAAATGATTTAGACAAGAATGATCCAACTCAAGGCATAAGAGTGCGATGGAAGAAAGCCAATTTCAGAAAAATTCCGATTTTATAAAACTGTCCCATTCGGCCATAAATAGACGTGTACTTAACGAGGGTTTGGTGCCTGGGTAAAATTATTGTCTGCATAATTACTGCCACATAATTTTGAAATGCACATCCTTTGTATTGAAAACCACATCAAAGCAATAACAACAATTTTGCTGCCTGGCATACAAAATTAAATTAACTGGACCAAGGAATGGAGAGCCAAAAGAGAATACAAAATTTCCAATTATTTGATAAATTCAATTGTAAAAATTTTTGAAAAATAAATTTCCAAATTATTTTTGAAATTTTGTGACACCAACTAATATTCAAATATTTATTTAATTCAAAAAGAGTCGTTCAAATTGATGGCTTACACACTTTTTCTTAAAAGTTCATTTTTAAGGCTTACAAAAATATTTTGTTTTACCGAATTGTCTAGGAAAATTAAGCTAAAATAACGCCGAAAGTCGGGGAAAAACGAGTTAAAATCCACTTACTGAATTCGGGGTCGGAAAAGTCATAAGCGAAGCAGGCGCTGACCGCAATCACAGCGCACAACAGAAGCGTCTTCATTGTTTCGTTTGCGCCGAGCGAAGCAAGTTATAGAGAATATATAGTGTCCGGGGGTCGCCAACTTCCTGCCCGCAATTGCCCCCACCAGGATCGCATCCTCCTCCATTTCCCTTCCTCGGTCGCTCGCCAGCCGTCCAAGTCCCTCCGGCTATTGTGGGAACAATTAGGAGATCCGCGGAGGAAATGACCGCCGTGGGTAAGTTACTGGTCCTTCCAGTTCCCACGTGCCGTAGGGCAGAAACCCCGCCATTCCTACGGGTAATTTGCTAATTAGAAGCGCCAAACTACTAAACCATCTTCGTTTAAGCTTCTTTTTTTTTCTTCGTGAAAGGAATTCCGCGGAGTAATTAATGCACTCGCATCCCACTTGAATCCAAACTGTTTCTCAACTTACGAACTTATGTAGTTCCAAATTCCCCATTGAAAGACCACTCCAACGGTTTGAAGGTGAAGTACCTTTTGACGTAATTTACCTCAACATTCTGAGGAGAGAAGGCGAAAAAAAAAGTTCTGCCAAGTTGGGTGGGCAGTATAGCTTCCTCACTCATTGTAACATGGACGTATAGAATCAGTAGGCGAAAAAATTATGATTCAAAGAGTTATTGAATACCAAAATATTAGCGGTCCACCGTCTAGGACCTAACCCACACAATCCCTGAAAATTTCATCGAAATTGGTTGAATAGTTGCGGAGTTTTGGTTGTAACAATAAATTTAAAGTTCGCGCATGCGCAGCGGCTATTGCTTGACCAATTTGATTGAAACTTATAGGGTGTCTCTTAGAAGTTAGTCCCTACCTAACCTCCAAATTTGAGCAAAATCGGTTCATTAGAAACCGAGGTTCCAGGAAATTCACGTTTGCGCATGCGCACTCGTTCCTATTGGTCCGAAGGTGCTGAAATTGATAGGGGACCGTCTAAGACCTAACCCGCACAATCCCTGAAAATTTCATCAAAATCGGACCACAGGTTAGTATAGTTTTGCCCGGGACAAGGATTGACCACAGACTGACCGACAGACCGACAGACAGACAGACACGGAACCAAAATTGTTCGGGAAGCTCTAAAACGCAAAAAGCAAGTGGAAATTTTGATTTTGGAGGACATTTTTTTTTCACTTCTTTCACGAATACAAAGCTTCCCTACCTTCGGTAGGGAGGAAGCAAAATAACAATTTAGATTGGTGAGCTTACTAGCTGGTTTGCTCGCTTCGCTCGCTCATTCGATGAGGGAACTTATTAATAGAATCTATTAATATAATGTATAGAATAATATAATCTATAATTCTATAATATAATCTATAGAATATAATTAATATAATATATTCGCTGATTCGCTCTTGAAAATGGTTGTTCATTGTTCCCTTGAGGTGTTGGAGTCTCCCACGATTGTACTAATTCTGAGGGATAGTAGGTAGGTATTGTACTAGTCTTGCGGAATTGTAGGCTTAATGGATTGAATAGTCTTGCTAGAATGTGGATTTGCTGGACTTGTCTTACTGGAAAGTAATTTTGCTAGATTGTTTAGTCTTTATGGTCTTCTGGGGTTGTGGTGTTGAAGATTTTGGTCTTCAAGGATTACAGTCTCGCCATATTGCAGTCCTACTGGATTGCTTAGTTGAGGTCTCTAAGGGTTATGATCTTGCGATTTTGTAGTCTTACTGAATTGTAATCTTGCAAGAACGTGCTTTTTCTGGATTGCAGTCATCCTGGAAAGAGGTATAGTCTAGTCTTGGAGGATTGTGGTATGCCGATATAATTGTAGTCTAGCTTTACAATGGTCTTCTTGGGTTGTAGTGTTGGAGATTCTGGTCTTCAAGGATTAGTGTGATTATTATAATAGTTATACTACTGTCAACACAAATTACTTTACACTTAGTACAGCTTCTTCGTTAATTTTTACAGGTATCAAGTTCGCGAAAACACAAATAAAAACTGGAGTAGGCAAAATACTGAAAAATTTCCGAGATGTTCTAGCAACCGACAACCCTTCTGTACCGAAGACATCAAAACATCCTGTTGCGCCCTGACAATAAATTGTTGGCGAAATTCGAAAATCTCTAGTATACAGTTATTTCAATCTTTTGGCATATTTTCAAAATACCAGGTATTTTGAAAAGGTAAGTAGGTCCTACTTATCTGACGTGTTGAAACATTCTGAATGTGATTCAATGTTGCGATCCATACTTACTTCCTAGCCATTGCACGGATGTCATGTGTAAATTGTGTGTATCGAATAAATTCCAGATATTTCTCATATTTTAGGCATAATTCCCTTCAATTTTGGGTTCAAATATTGCCGAAATTGGACAAAGGTTACATGGAAATACAATTTTCTACCACGAATTGAGTTATTTATGCTATCTAAAATATTATTGACTAACTATTCGGAAGTTTGAAGCCGTTGGAGGAAGAATGACGCGAGGTTATCAAACTCTATGCTACGGGCAAGCAAGACTACTCGCAGAATCCAGCAAGACTTCAGTCTAGCAAGACGATAATCTGATTATACTACATTTTAGCAAGCCCACAATCTAGCTAGGATAGGAAACTGCAAGCCCAATCCAGTAAGAGTACAATTTGGCGAGACTATAATACTTGAAGACCACAATCCTCAACAATTCAACCCAAGAAGACCATAATAAAGTTCGTTTTATAAATTTATTGGGCTATTAGGATCCCATGACATGATGATGAAAAGAAGTGCTTTTACTTACACTTTTTATTTAAACGTGTTGGGAAACTAACTACCGACAATAATTGTCGGTACACAAAAGTGAAATTATTTCATGTTTCAAAATGCAGTGGAGTCTCGGTCTCATATACAGGGTGTCACCCTTACGGGCGCACCACCGGGCAGGGTTCGATTCTACTACTAATTTGCAACAAATAATGTCCTCTAGCAATTTTGTTTTAGAGGCATCGTTTTCGACTTATTTCACATTAAAGATTTTTTTCGTGTTTTCGACCTTACCTCACTAAAATGGCTATAACTCCCTTAATTGATAGAGTAAATTCAAATTTGATTATATCATTGGAAAGAGCGTCAAATTTCGTATATCCCTGGTGGGGTTTTAGAAAATTTCAAATGAAACGAACGGGTGTAAAGTAAACCAAAAGTAAAAAATTGGTGAAGTTTCGAAAATTTTCACTTTTTTCAAAGTTTGTTTCTCGAAACGTCGTGAACGGAAATTTCCATGCTGTAAGCCTATAAGTTGCCTGTGAATCCCAGCTTTCTAACGGTGTAGTAATTTTTTTAAAATCACCACTTATTCAGTTAGAAAATGACGTTTTTAGGGCAGAAAACGATCATTTTAGGGTGTAAATCGGCGTTTTTCACCAGAAGTGCTTTCCAACTTAATAAATCATTTGACATAAAATTTTACGTACTTTTTGACGCTGAATCGAATGGTAACACTTTCCGATCTCCTCGACAAACAAATAGTACTTTTCAAGCCCTTTCTCGGTTGAACAGGGTACAACAACTGAGTCCTCGACTCCCAACTTATTATCTATCGAAAAGATAAAGCTTTCCGCAAATGATCGGGACGATATTTTCAAGACAGAGGGCAAAAATTAGGTAAATCAACAAAGTGGAAGAGTATGAGTCATTAATAACCCAGACCTCCCTTAATGACAATTTTGTACAAAACGATCAACGAGATTAAGCCCTTCGCCCAACGGAAAGGGCTTGAAAAGTACTATTTGTTTGTCGAGGAGATCGGAAAGTGATTCAGCGTCAAAAATTACGTAAAATTTCATGTCAAATGATTTATTAAGTTGGAAAGCATTTCTGGTGAAAAACGCCGATTTACATCCTAAAATGATCGTTTTCTGCCCTAAAAACGTCATTTTCTAACTGAATAAGTGGTGTTTAAAAAAAATTACTACACCGTTAGAAAGCTGGGATTCACAGGCAACTTATAGGCTTACAGCATGGAAATTTCCGTTCACGACGTTTCGAGAAACAAACTTTGAAAAAAGTGAAAAATTTCGAAACTTCACCAATTTTTTACTTTTGGTTTATTTTACACCCGTTCGTTTCATTTGAAATTTTCTAAAACCCCACCAGGGAGATACGAAATTTGATGCTCTTTCCAATGATATAATCAAATTTGAATTTACTCTATCAATTAAGGGAGTTATAACCATTTTAGTGAGGTAAGGTCGAAAACACGAAAAAAATCTTTAATGTGAAATAAGTCGAAAACGAAGCCTCTAAAACAAAATTGCTATGAGACATTATTTGTTGCAAATTAGTAGAAGAATCGAACCCTGCCCGGTGGTACGCCCGTAAGGGTGACACCCTGTATATCATGCTGGAAATATTATGGCACTTCCCTAACATACTAAGTAAATGACATAATAACGAAATAAGTTTCAAGTATGGTCAACCTACGTTATTATGTAGGCTTCAAATAACTTGGAGAACACCTCGTGAGTTTAGTTGGCAGCTGATGAGTCTCGGAGAGCGACCAGTCGACTGAATAGTGTCAAACGTTTGCTGTCCATTACTGGTCAAGGGCGCAAAGGTTGGTGTTGACGGCCGCAACGCTTAACAACCGACGTTGAACAGCTCTTAAAACATTAGAATGTTTATGTAGCTAAACCAGGTCGGAAGAAATATTACATGAAAATTATGATTTGTACTTTTTCCGATCTTAAAACATTCCTCTTGTTTAGATTGCATTGAGAGGACATTTTGTTGAATTACTAGCATCGGGTTCGCAGGAGATTGTGAGAAACACAATCGTTGGAATTTGTTCAACAGGGCGACGAGAAATAACTTCGCATTGTTTTATTATGATTAAGAGAAAAATTCAACTGCAGAGGATGAGACCCTTTAACAATAAATTTGACTTCCACAGCGCATTGACCCAACTCTAATTAGTGAAAATATTACTTTATATGAGTAAATACTGATAGAAAGACGAATATCTATCTATTTGACGATGAAAATAGCTTGATAAGAGGGAAACGCTGCAAGTTATTACGCAAAGGTTTATTATTTTTCAGCATCGATTACTTGTTGCAAAGAGCACTGCTTTATCTTTGTCAGTACCTACCAATCCTAGGTATTTATTTTTCGCTTCACGATCAAGTTTATTTTGATGGGCGGACGGAAGAATTAAAAGCTTTACACTCAATTCGAATTGTAGGTGCCTTCAACATGGAAAACGCAAAGCTGAGTACATCTTGAAGAAATGAACAACGATCGTATCTTGGTCAGCTGTAAAATTAGTAATTTAGGCCTCTTTTGCGATTCACCCGAGTGTTTCTGATTTATCGTGGGACCAACACTTGACTTCTCATAGGGAGCGAAAGGTTCGTCCTACAGAGCTCTGGGTGGTCTCATTGAATTCTAAAAATTCAATACTATTTTAAATTGATGAAAAAAAAGTCTGCCAAGTGGGTGTGGCACATAGCTTCCTCGTATCCATAACCCGATTATACAGATGATCCGATGCATAGTAGTCAATCTCAAAACACCAATCTCTAAGTACCTTCCACTACCACTTAGGGGACCATCTACACGCTAATCTGGACAATCCTAGAAAATTTCATCAAGTTCGGATGAAAGATGTAAGTGTTTTGGCTGTATGTGATTGGATAAAAAAAATACTTAGTCTCGGATGGGATTCGAACCCGAGACCCCTGGGGGCAGTTCAATGCGTTACCGTCTGAGCAATTGAGGCCTAGTAATGTGATTAATTGGATTTGAGATTCTCACAGGGGACCAACCCTCTATGAATAAATCTCTCTATGAAAAACCATTCTATATGATTTTCATAGGGGTCCATCTAAACACCAACCCGCACAATCCCTGAAAATTTCATAGAAATCGGACAATAACTTCGTATAGTGATGCCCGTTACAAGGAATTCATGACAGACAGACAGACACGGAACCAAAATTGTTCAGAAAGGTCTAAAACGCAAAACGCGATTGAAAATTTTGATTTAGGGTCAAAGGCGATAGCTCTTACTTCCCGTATGTAGCAATAACAAATGAACTGGGGCGTCAGAGGTCAGAGTGTTTACTAAGAACGGCTCTTGGAAGAAATAATTTTGTTTTTCAAATTACATAGAACCTGGTCGGTCGCTAAGGCGTCAACCCGCAAGATTTCTGACGATTTCGTTGAAAACGGGTGGACGTGGCTCAGAGGCGGTTCCTTACGAACGTCATTGTCCTCAGATAGTTTTCATCCTTTGCCCATGCGGGTACGCTAAATTTGTATTACTTATAAGCATAGTTTCTACATTTTCCATCTGAAATCGATGAAATTTCAGAGATTATGAATTCGGAACGTAGCAATATCCCTTACAAATTTCATCGTCATCTCACCATACAATTTAGATGGTACATGGATAAGTTTTACTCATCCATTAATAAATATGAATCGAGATATATCTCGATATATATCGCTCATATCCTAGAAGAGGGGTACAAGTCCAAAAATGTGCTGTTTTTCATCCCTAGAAGACAAACTTAAGCCTAGCTCATTCCCCCTTCGCCTGAATGCTGAAAGTTCTTTGTTCGATGGACGGGGGCGAGCCACCTACGTTTGCAAAAGACAGACACAAAGCCCAGTGCAAACCCTCTGAAGTGGACGTATCGCCTCTATTAAGTGATTTTATCAATTAAAGAAACCTAGTGTTAATTTTTTAGAAACTACTATCACAATCAAGATGACCAACAATGATAAATGCATGTTTATTGTGCAATTTATCAGAACACTTCGTTCCCTCGAGCCTAGCCCAAAGGACTCCCCTCCTGCCCTTGTCGCAAGAAGGTATTTGACTGGTGATCTTTACAGAAAAATAATAATTGCAATAATAATCACAATTATAATAATTTACACGGTTTCCTAATTATTTCATTCATCATGCTGTGGCTATTTAACAGCAGGTAGGTAGATGGTTACCTACTTGTGTTTCTAGGACGTTGTAAGACTTGGGCATCCTTGAATAATATTATGCAAGCATGCGATTAATCTGGGTTGAAGGTGGACAACACTTGACGGAAAACAAAATAACCAGATACTAATCCGTTCTAGTCCCTTCAAAACCCAAATCCACGGAAGAAAATCCATCAGTCTGTGTCTCTTGTGTTTGTCCAGGCCTTATTCCCCAACCGATTTGCGTGGTTCCTCCATCGTTCAACGCTAAAATTTATCTAGCGCTGTGGACTACGTCATCCAAATTAAATTTTGCCTCGTAGGAGGGGGGGAGTAGAAACTATTAAAATTTGGTTTTTTTTAAAAGCATAATCTTGTGTATTTCGCCCAAACCTCAATTTCCCACTGATTTAGTGTTTCTTTTTTGTTGGACGTGGAAATCTATCTAGTTTTGCACAACATTGCTGAAATTTTGAGATTAGAGTAAACTGAGGATGAACGAGGGGTTATTTAGTGAAAGTAAGGCTCATTATGACACCACGTTGAGCGCGCTACCTACTCCTCAATTTCAACCGATTCACGTGTTTCTTTTTTTCGACTGAGATAACTGACTAACACTAAGTCGCCAGAGTACTGAAATTCTCATTAGGAAGAGGCAAGTGGAGGGATAATATTCACAAAATTGCGATTTTTCGATATTTTGGTTCATTTAGGGCTTATTAATGGTACCCAAGCTTTGAATCTTTATGAATAAACCTTTGTATTTTCATGAACTATAAATTTTGACACCATAGAACAAATTAGTGGTTCACTGGTGTGTTTCACCTTGAATGTCTACTCCTACGGACTACCTACCGAAACTACCGATGAAAGTTGTACTGGTTGTACTGAAACCGTTGAAGAAGGAATGGTGTGAGGGGGGGGGGGGATTGAACTCGAAATCACACGTTGGTTATCTTTGATTATAGATTTTAAGAAGCTGTTTCAATTACTTAAGAATATTTTTGGAGACAGAATTATAAATATCTTCCGTTTTCAATCTGTTTTATTTTTCCGACAACTCCCAATCTAATAAATTCTCGTTTTATACACCTCAAGTCATGATTATTCTCATTTAAAACCAAAATAATCATTTAGGAAAGAATAAAAATCGTCCATGAAAAAAAGTTACATCTCTGAAATAAAGAAATATTGTCCACGAAAAAAGGGAACAACACCAAAAATCGAAGAAATTCGACAAAAATATTCCCCCCACTCCTTTCTCACTAGCGAAAAGAATAATTTCGGTCCATGAGCTGTAGAAGCATTAGTACGGGCACATTTTCCCCAAATTTCATTAACATAAAACGTGTCATGGAGATATAGCTATTTGTTTGAGTGTAAAACTTTGAAAGCGATTTCCCGAAAATCACATTTTTGGACTTGTACCCCTCTTCTAGGATATGAGCGATATGTATATAGACATACGAGGAAACTATAAGCCACAAATATTTGGTAATATTTTAAAAATCAATACCTGAAATTTAAATTTTCGACCTCTGTGCTGCTCGGTCATTATTTGTTTCGTTTGGCGTCCTCCTTTTTATGAGTGAAACGACCGCAATCGCAGATCCTTCGCGATTTCACTAAATTTTAGAAGGTGAGTGCGTGAAACATTTCATATTGGACCCTTTTGGGATGCAATTTTGACGGTATGACTGGTGTGAATCAATTTGAGATTTCTCCATAGTTGTTATGTGAGAGTTCACTAATGGATTGAGCCTGTCATGATTTCGATTTGGACTAGCCCTACAAACATTCGAATGAGGACCATCCTACATCCTAGTACAAGTGAAAGAGAAGGACGTGAGATGACGCGAGTGATAGTAATGACTCCTCCATTGTGTAGCTTGGAAACCGCTGTCCCCCTCATCAGTCACAGTCCAACCGTCTGTTGTTTACATAAAGTATCTACTCATATTGCTATATACGTTCTATTGTACGTTTCTGTGAAAAACGAAGTCCACGAACCAACTCAGTTCGACCGAGAACGCAATAGCTTCCTTGGTATATGGAAAGGTACCTACCTTAAAAAAAAGTCTATGTGAGGAAGCGGTGTTTTGATCATTTCCTCAGCTGTACTTCTGAAAATATCAGGAGAACCATAATATGGTAACTCCTTTAATTTATATTACAAGTTAAACCCAAAGATAGAAAATAATTTGAGGAAAGCTGTAGCTGTAAACTAATGGAGTTCGTTACAGGGTGTCCAGAAAAGATACAGCCATACTTCAGTGGTTTTTATTTCACTTTTTAAGATTTTGCTTCCGGATCTACCAAGGTAGCGAAAGCTTTGTTATCACTTATCAAGGTTGAAAGGAAAAAGTTCTCCAAAATCGAGATTTCCACTCGCGTTTTACGTTTCAAACCTTTCTGAACAATTTTGGTTCCGTGTCTGTCTGTCTGTGTGCCTGCCATGAAATCCTTGTAACCTGCATAACTATAGGAAGTTATTGTCCGATTACGATAAAATTTTCAGGAATCGTGCGGGTTGGCGCGTAGACGGTTCCTTGAGAAAATCTTGTGATGGAGTACCAGTTACTCTGTCACCTGATTCGTAATTCGATGGAGCGATTCTTCCGCTCTATCAAATCACTACCGATCTGTAAGTACATTACTTTCATGCTAGATCACTTCCCTTACCCTCGTGGTTCAAATCCGAAGATATAATAGGTAAACTCTATTGATACTTCTTTCCCCCCTCACATATAGATACAAGCTACAATTGATTATAGGATAATATATCTATTTATCTTTCCTACATCAATATGTATCTTTCATTCATCATCCCTAGTCCTAGGTTGATCTCCAACAAGGAATAGGTATTCAAACGAAACGTACAGTTCTCTAGGGGTAAAATAATATTTTTTTCTAGGAGATCTGGAGAATCTGATTAATCAATGAGAATAATTTAATCGTTGCTATATTATAGCAACGATTAAATTATTCTCATTGATTAATCAGATTCTCCAGATCCCCTAGAACAGCGGTTCCCAACTGGTGGTCCGCGGACCCCCGGTGGGTCCGCGAGGTATGGCTGAGGGGTCCTTAGGATATACCAATTAAATATATATTTGCAGCTTCTGAACGTTGACTTCTTCGTCTGGCTTCATATGACAACTAACGCTAGCACACTCTAGTTTGGCTTTATGTATTTCAGAGATGTCAGTTATTGCTATATTGTTAGTTATTTATTGCTAGTGCTCACAGAGTACTGGAGACAAGTTAGTGCTAGTGGATTTTGGTAGTGCTAGTGCGGTCCCTGACCGAGTTGTTTACATGTGTGATTTTGTGCAACATTTTAGTGATTGAAAAGCTTTGTTTTTCACGGAAAGTTAATTACGCGTACATTATGGACCGTTGGTTAAAATTTGGATCGTTGAACCGGCCTAGGCATACAGACGAAGAACGAGAAAATGCTTTCGATGTTAAAGTTAATAAGTTAGTGACTCTCGAACCGAACTTGCTAGTATCTCTTGAACCCAACTCGTCAGCGTCTCTTGAACCTTGAAAAATCTCTGCATTTTCACGAATAAATCCCAAGTTTTATAGCATCAGTTTGATTTATTTTTTCACATATTTTGGTTCTTTTTAGGTAACTTTAGATAGTGGGGGTCCTCGTCATTGATGAAGGGGTCCTTGGAAAAATTTAGTTGGGAACCGCTGCCCTAGAACAATACTGTTTCAATCTTCACCCGCGGACTGATAGTAGTTGCTGCATATGCGCGAACGTGAATTCCTTGTAACGGCCATAACTTCTACATTTTCTATCCGATTTCGATGAAATTTTCAGGGATTATGCGGAATCAGGTTGTAGGTGGCCCGCAATGAAAATCAAGGCCTCAAAATTGACAGTAGCCTCTGAGCATGCGCAAACGTACAATCCTTAACAGCCAAAACACTTAGGGCGGAATTCATAGACATAGGCTTGAATGTGAGCAAGCACTCAATTATCTGAGTTGAGGGTCGGCCTCGACTCAACAGTCCGTATTCATAGTTGATTGAGACGGCCCACTTAAGTGTTGTGGTCGCCTGAGTGCACGCTGAGCCTGAGGGGACGCTCAGGGGCTACTCAACTCATTTTCACCTTAAGTTGGCAGCCTTGGTGGGGATATTTCCCTGTTTCAAGGATATTTTGGGTAAAAAGCACGGGGAAATTTCCCTCTCGTATTCGGCACTGATCTTGAGTTATAACCTTGTCACCAGCTCTCTGTGGTTATAACAGTAATGAAAAGCTTCTTATTGCATTTTCGTTACTGTGGATGTGCATGCTAATTTCTCTATTTTGTCCGATTTCCTACAAGTAACCATTAGTTTTGAGTTATTAGCAGTGGTGAATCAATCAAATTGAAGTCTGTTCAATTATATGAGGGTGCTGACATTTTTTCGGGGTTTTTTTTAACTTGATTTCTATCTCCGCAATTTCATCAGTTGGAATGAATTTGCTGCCATCGGATTCGACTATATTGCTCTGAAGAAGGTAAGAAAATATGATTTCCTTAAATTAGCAGTAAAAGTATGTACCTATATGTAGGTACGATACGAAAGAAAGAACCACTATTCAAAGTAATAAACACAAAGACATTTTGGTATCCTTTTTATGAGTGTTCTTAGGCATCATCTAACAAAATCAACCCATTGATTGTTTCAGACAAATTGACCCGGCCGAATGAAGAAGGTTTATCCACAAGCAAATATACGAATATTTATGACGTTTGGAACCCTTCAAAACCTTTACCTACCTACTTATTTATTCACTTGTGTGAAACAATATAAAGCTCGAAATAAACTCGTACCTATATGGATGTTTCTTTTATTCAACTTGTACTTTATTACCAACCCATATAATTTTCTACAAGTAGTTTCTACTTTATCATTTTACTAGATCGTAAATCAAGAATGAGTATTGAGAATGTTTGACAACTTCAAGAAAGAAACTCACAATCTCGGAAGATTTCACCAAGTTCGGGGAGAAAATATTGAAAAGACTGTTATGTTACAACATGTAAATTCAAGTTTGCGATGATCTTCATTGGATATTTTTGACGGAAAAACTTGTTTAATCGCCTTATTTTTATTAGACAAACAAAATAGATAGGTAGTTGACTTGCTGTACACTATTTTCAGTAGGAAAATCTGATAATAACTGTGGCTGAGGGGCACTTAAGGTACCTCTGGCCAGCACTCAGGATTTTGCACCATTGAGTCGAGGGTGGGCCTCAACTCAACGCTGAGTTTGGTTTATGAATACCGTTGAGTGCGCCCTTAGAATTCGCACTGAGTGCTCCCTCAGGGCGCTCTCAAATCTTGTCTATGAATACAAATGAGTGCCCGCCAACCCTTATTGATGCATTTGAGGGTGCACTCAGACTTAAGTAATGACTATGAATTACGCCCTTACACTTTTCATCCGAATTTGATGAAATTTTCTAGGATTGTTTAGATTGGCGTGCAGATGGTCCCCTATCAGGGTAGTGGAAGGTACTTAGATATTTATGTTTTGAGATTGATCTATACAATCGGGTTATGGATACGAGAAAGCTATATGTGCCACACCCACTTGGCAGACTTTTTTTTCTTTATTTAACGAAATTAGTTTCGTGCCTACACATTTTCTCTGCTATTATTTATTTCTTAAGTTCCGAAAATTTAAATTTCTTCACAGTTTCAAAGTTATACAACTTTTTGGTTCATTATGGATTATCTTTCATTCTATGTTTTTGCTTCCTCACTACCGAAGGTAGGGAAGCTTTGTATTCGTGAAAGAAGTGAAAAAAAAAATGTCCTCTAAAATCAAAATTTCCACTTGCTTTTTGCGTTTTAGAGCTTCCCGAACAATTTTGGTTCCGTGTCTGTCTGTCTGTCGGTCTGTCTGTCTGTCGGTCTGTCTGTGGTCAATCCTTGTCCCGGGCAAACTATACTAATCTGTGGTCTGATTTTGATGAAATTTTCAGGGATTGTGCGGGTTAGGACCTAGACGGTCCCCTATCAATTTCAGCACCTTCGGACCAATAGGAGCGAGTGCGCATGCGCAAACGTGAATTTCCTGGAACCTCGGTTTCTTGGTTTCTAATGAACCGATTTTGCTCAAATTTGGAGGTTAGTAAGGGACTAACTTCTAAGAGACACCCTATAAGTTTCAATCAAATTGGTCAAGCAATAGCCGCTGCGCATGCGCGAACTCTTTGAATCATAATTTTTTCGCAAACTGATTCTATACGTCCATGCTACAATGAGTGAGGAAGCTATACTGCCCACCCAACTTGGCAGAATTTTTTTGTATCAATAATATCTTCAGTTGCCAACATTGTTGTCCTTCCATAAGAGCTATACAAAACTCCAGAAGGAGACGGTTCAACAATAAACTTACTAATAGATGTGCCCTAATATGAACGCCAGATTGTAGTCCTACAGGATTGCTGAATTGAGGTCTTAAGGATTGTGATCTTGCAATTTTGTAGTCCTGTTGTATTGTGGTCTTACTTAACTGTTGTCCAGCCGGATTGTAACCTTGCGACACTGTAGTCTTACTTTCAGAGGCTGAGGCTATATTATAGCCTAACTGTTAGCTGTATTATAGTCTTCTTGGGTTGTGTTGAGGATTACGGTCTTCAATGATTGTGGTCTTCCTGAGTTGAGGATTGTGGGCTTGCGGTTTCCTATCCTACCTGGATTATAGTCTTGCTAATCCAAAGTCTAGCCAGATTAATGTTTTGCGGGTCTGTAGCCTTTCGGAACCATTTGCACGAGTATTCCTGCTGGACCATAGTAATGAGTTGGATCAACTCGCATCTTCTTTCCTCCAAACAGTTTAAACTTTCGAATAGTTTGTTAATAATACCTATTTTAAATACCAGTAATAAATCAATCCGTTAAAAGACTCCGAAAACCTTCGTTTAAATTTACGCAATTTCAGCAACATTCGCGCTCTTTACTGGGAAAAATTATGCTTGAAATATTGTAAGCATCAGGAAATAATTTAGATGCACCCAATTTACACACGACACAACTTTCATGGCGATGAAGTAAGTACAGATTCTGAATGTTTCAACACGTCTGATCAGTAGGTATTTTGAAAATATGCCAAAAGATTGAAATAACAGTATATATTAGAGATTTTCGAATTTCACAAACAATTTATCGTCCGGGTACAGTAGAATGTTCTGATGCGTCGTCTTCGGAAAAGAATGGTCGTCGGTTGCTGGAACTACTCGAAAACGTTTCAGTATTTTGGCTACTCCAGTTTTTATTTGGGTTCTAGCGAACCTGTTACCTGTAAAAGTCAACAAAGAAGCTGCATGAACTTCGTGTAAGGTAATTTGTATTGGCAGTTGAACTACCATTTTGGAAATGCAGGCCACCAAAGACCACACAAATGTTGGGTGTATTTTGTAAATTTATAATAACAAATAGAGGGGATGTCGAACTGGACTGAGAAAGTTCTTAGATCTTAGCAAAGTGTCGTCTGTAGCACCACATTTCTCCCGATTTGGGAAAATATTCTGATATTTTCTTGAATATTTAGTACTTTCGGTTGGTGAATTTCGCTCAGGATCATTCGTAGAAAGGTGACATGAACGACATCTCGTCAATATAGGTACTAGTTTCACAAAAATTATGACCTTCTATTTGTACTTCTGCCCTAAATCACAATTGTAATGTCAGTGAGAGTTACAAGTTTGATTGAAATTACTCAAAAATGACCGAATCCACGTTGGCAAGTGGCACGTGGGAATAGATAAACTGCACATAACTTGGCAGGATCTGGTGACACCACCAAATTCTGGGTTATTATCAATAATTAACTTTTGGTGAGGTGGAAAAAGTCTCACTTTAGGTAGTACACGGCAAAAAAAAAAAAAAAAAAAAAGATCGTGGCAAGGGGAAACTAATACACCTTATAATGGCACTGTATCTCGTCAAAGAGTCATATTAAATACGACATATTCAATAAGACATTGTTTTCGGACTCTGTGCACATACATACATCTCCCCACCTAATTAAACCTAAACCTCTTCAAAAACTAATACTTCAGAAACAAACATACATGCTACATCTCTACATACATACTGCATAATACATACATACATCTCTCCACCTAATCTCTCCCTAATAATAATAATAATAGTAATAATAATCCTCCCTAATAACCCCTACTACATCTCTACATACATACTACATAATACATACATACATCTCCCCACCTAATCTCTCCCTAATAATAATAATAATAATAGTAATAATAATAATAATAATAATAATAATAATAATCCTCCCTAATAACCCCTACTACATCTCTACATACATACTACATAATACATACATACATCTCCCCTCCTAATTAAACCTAAACCTCTTCAAAAACTAATACTTCAGAAACAAACATACATACTACATCTCTACATAATACATACATACATCTCCCCACCTAATCTCTCCCTAATAATAATAATAATAATTATCCTCCCTAATAATCCCTACTACATCTCTACATACATACTGCATAATACATACATACATCTCCCCACCTAATCTCTCCCTAATAATAATAATAATCCTCCCTAATAACTCCTACTATATCTCTACATACATACAACATAATACATACATACATCTCCCCACCTAATCTCTCCCTAATAATAATAATAATAATCCTCCCCAATAACCCCTACTACATCTCTACATACATACTGCATAATACATACATACATCTCCCCACCTAATCTCTCCCTAATAATAATAATAATAATAATCCTCCCTAATAACCCCTACTACATCTCTACATACATACATCTCCCCACCTAATCTCTCCCTAATAATAATAATAATAATCCTCCCTAATAATCCCTACTTCATCCCTACATACATACTACATAATACATACATACATCTCCCCACCTAATCTCTCCCTAATAATAATAATAATAATAATCCTCAATAATAACCCCTACTACATCTCTACATACATACTACATAATACATACAGACATCTCCCCTCCTAATTAAACCTAAACCTCTTCAAAAACTGATACTTCAGAGACTAATACACCTCCTCATGGCACTGTATCTCGTCAAAGAGTCATATTAAATATGACATATTTAATAAGACATTGTCTTCGGACTCTGTGCTCATACAGACATCTCCCCACCTAATTAAACCTACACCTCTTCAAATCTGGAAATGACCAAGGACAACACAGTCTACGATACTCACCAACGCACGCTCTCGGTCCAAGTCCCAATGCCAGCAACGGAATTGATTCGGAATTGTCGATGAACCGGTCCGGATCGAATGTCGAAGGATTTTGGAAATATTCCGGGTCCCTGTGGATGGCGTATACTGGGATTTCGACGATATCTCCCTTCGAGAACTCGTACTTTTTATCCTTGTGGGTGATGACAGTGTCCGAAGTGCACTTTCTGGACAATGTGGGTGCTGCTGGGTACAGTCTGAGCGTCTCTAATGGAATAACGGTATATAATGTTAAACAATATCACTGTTATTTTATTATAAACTATGCGAACTTATAAGGTGCTGAATATGTAGAAAAAAAGGTGGTCCCCGTATCGGGCCAGTCGAATAAAAGTAGAGTTTTTAATTTGGACGAACATTTTGGAACCAACTTCAGTCTTCAGCCATGGCCATTTTGGTTTATTATTTACAATAATGAACCTTCGGAATCGACCAAGAAAATTTTTTCACCCCCCCCCCCCCCTCAAAATTTGTTGGTTTACCTTTCAAGATACGTACAAACCGAAAATCGAATAAAAAATTTCCGCACTTTCGGTAGTTCCCATCGGCCGATTTTGGTGAAATTTGGTATATGGGCTCCATTTGGGGTCTACTTGTGCCCCTAAACTTTTGGTTGATGTCAGTAACTTCTAAGGGGTGAAAATTAAGGGTTGCAATTTTCAATAGTGCCCTAGCTCGAAAACTTTCGAAATAAAAGTATAGTTTTTTCACCAATTTTTTATAGTATTGAAATTGTAGAATTTTTTGAGGCCGCCCGGAACTCTGTAGGACCAACCGTTAGCTTCCTACGAGAACGTCGGACTTAAGATAAATCAAAAACACGAGCGTGAATCGCTAAAGAGGCCTAATCTCCGTTCAAATTTTAGCTGAAAAAATGCGATCGTTGTTCGTTACTTCATTGTACTCAGTTCTGCGTCCTTAGCAACCAGTAATCGAATTTCCTAATAATTAGGGTACCTACACTAAAAACTCCTAATCCATGTTTGTTCGAACTGAGTGTAAAGCGTTTATTTCTTCCAATTAAACTTGATTGTGAAGTAGGTATGTGGTTGGTAGGGTGTAACTATGGCTGGTAGTTAGTGTCGATGGCAAAGCCGTGTTCTTTGCAGACGAGTAATTTACATAGAAAAATAAAAAACCCTTGTGTGTTAATTTGCAGCGTTTTTCTATCTTTCAGGTACGGGTTCATTTTTTAGGACGTCCCACAGTAAGACTTGGGCTTCCTTATGCGATCGATCTGGGGTGAAGTTGGACAACACTCAACAGAAAAAAAAATAACCACACAGTAATCCGTTTTAGACCATTCTAAATCCAAATCCGCGACAAAAACCATAGGTGTATGTCTGTGTGTGTGTGTGTGTGTGTGTGTGTGTGTGTGTGTGTGTGTGTGTGTGTGACAAAATCTTGTGTCGTCTGCACAGGCCTTAGTTCTCAACCGATTTTCCTGGTTTTTTTTTGTTCGACGCGGAAAACTATCTAGTTGTGCACTAGGTCGCCGGAATTTCGAATTTTGCCTTTTAAGGGGAGGAAAGGGGGGGTTAATTCTCAAAAAACGTGCGTTTTTGGGCATAATCTTGTGTCGTCTGCCCAGGCCTTAGTTCTCAACCGATTTTCGTGGTTCTTTTCTTCTTCGACGCAAAAAACTATCTAGTTGTGCACTACGGCGTCGGAATTTTGAATTTTGCTTTTTAAGGGAGTGAAAGGGGGGGTTAATGCTTAAAAAACGTGCGTTTGCGGGGGTAATCTTGTAAACTCTGCCCAGGCCTCAATTTCCAACCGATTTGCGTGTTTCTTTTCTTGTTTGACTCAAATAACTTCCGAATAGTACATGATTTTACCAGAGTACCAAAATTTGCAAGGGGAGGGAGTGAGTGGGGGGATAATATTCACAAAATATCCGATTTTTCAATATTTCGGTTCCTTTACTGCTTACTAATTGTACCCAACCTTTGAAATTGAGGAAAATTCTCATTATACCTCTGGATTTTCATGAATTATTCTCTGTACCTCCATGGAACTAATAGTGGTGCCACCATGGTGCCAGGACACCATAAACCGCATATTTCGTGGGTTTTTTTTTGCGTTTCACGTTGAATACGGACGTTAACCTCGACCCCACTAAACCTAATAGATGAAAGTTCAATGTTAAGACGTATTTCCGCTTTGGTGCCAGACTGGCACCATTGTGAGTGGAAGGGGTGGGGGTGAACTCGAATTCGCATGTTGGGTATCGTAGATCTTGGATTTTAAAATGCTCTTCAGATTCGAGGCTCCCACGCCGCTAGAAATGTTATGGTGGATAAGGGTGAGGTGGGGGGGGGGCACTATTTCTTGTCTAAAGTAATAAATAAATTACATCGAGTGAAACAGTATTATCGCTTACCAACTGGTTAAACTGATCTTATACTCATCCAATGGGACGTCCCCTGGAATGCATGCATTACTAAACAATATGTTTTTAATACAGGTACTCTCACGATTTTTTTATTCTTGCCTTCGACTTGAGTTTTCATTGTAGCGCTCGACAAGTTTTGAATGGGGGACCGAGTTGTGGTGGGTCCGGACCGAAACGGTCAGCACCGAGCTAAAAGTAGCAATACATTCTCCAATAGAGATCTGAGGTCCCAGCTCTGGGCTGAGGCTCATCCAATTAGAATCATCCTGCAACCCGAATGATTAGCTCCACTCTTTGAAACAGCTCCACTAACCCTATTGAAACAATACTCTTTGATTAGCTCTACTTTGACAATTCAGGATGATCATGCTAATAAATTAGCTGAAACTGATCCAATCAGAATGATTAATCTTTTCCATTGGCTCTCCCAATCGAATGAACCTATATCCTAACTGAGTGAAGCTCATTCATAAAAACTATTATGCAACCAGAATGGGGAGAAATTTCGATTGGCCGAGCCTAAGCTGATAAAAATAAACCTCTACAAAATAAAAAAGCTGATAAATAAAAAAAAGTGTAATTAAAAAATCAATAAATTAAAATATAAAAAATAAAGTTGATAGAAAATAAACATTGACTTGCCCAAATATCTGGTTATTTTCAGTCATCGTTATCATAGCAAATGTGCTAGAATGTCTTCTTGACAGCTGACCAAACGTCAATTCAGAATCCCACGAGGGTTTGAGTCTATGAATCAAAAAAGACTCTCGACTTTGAGAAGGATCCCTCGAAATCATGACCACTTAGCATACGTAACAAACACGGTCATCAGTTGAATCAATACGTTGAAGTTAGTGGGGACATAGACATGATCATACACACAGTAGTATTTCACGCATTTCAGGGGACGTCCCATTGGATGAGTTGTAAATCCATTACATCAAGTTACAACTTATTAGCAACGTTTCTTCGATATTGTATTGATGATTTTCATTAAGCAAGTAACTTTTAATTCAACTATCTGACAATTCTGAAAGTTAAAGTGTCATTATGGTGCACTGAGTTTTCACTGAATGCGGGAACACCTTCACCTTCACCTGAGATCTGTTAGGTCGGGCAACTGAACTGTATTTAATTTGGCTGGTCCTTGGTCAATCGAAATGGTCATCAAGATTATGATTCTACACTTGTCTTTGATTATTTACCTTTAGGTAATCAGAGTGATTCTTCAGCTTCTTTGATACTGGTTCATCTAATATGAATGCGGGAGATAGTAACATTTTCATTTCGGCCATAGTTTGGCGGAAGACTCTATGATGTGTTCATGTCAACTAGTCAGCCAAGTAGTAGTTAAAATCATTGAATATATTACTATTTTGATTATTCATCATAATAATATTAAGATAGATATTTCTTACTATATTATAGTAAGAAATATCTAACTCATGTGTAGATAACAGCTTCGTTAAATTCACCATTGAATACAGCTTCCATGTATGGAAGACGATGGATCGTCTCGAAGTTCAGTTCGTCAGCGCTATTGACTTCATCTCGAAGTTTGCTTTGAACATCCGGATGAATAGCAAGTAAATACATCATGTACGTCATTTCTACCGATGATGTTGCGTAGCCATCGATGAGAAATGTGAGAGTTTCAGCGGTCATATCCATGAGAGAGGGCCCTGGAAATCAAAATTCGCCTTCAATCCTCAGTACGGAAACACAATCCACAATCCTTCGTTATAGTTAACCTTGAATGTCATCCCTTTCGAGTAGAAATACCCATGTAAATGACTTACATGAATTGTTATTAGGTAATATCAATATTTACTTCTGGGGTCATCGAGCAAAATTTGAAGAAAATCCGGTCTCGTCAAGCTCTGCTTCTTCCTCATTTCTGACATTTCTTTGACTAGATTGTAGAAGAAAGAAATACTTGTGGGGTTTATCAACCTGAAATTTGTGAAAAAGTAATAATAATAGTAATCACGATTCGTACAACTTCAAACTAAGGCACAGATTGAGTTGGAGGCGAAATCGCCGCAGTACAGAGCAGGGCTGAAGAGCACAAGGAAATGGACAGAGCAGCACAGTTTTTTGCTCACATTGGATAGCAGTTGAGTGACAAAGTGAGGTTCCATGAAGTCTGGCGATGAAACCTCCTGTACATAATATATCTAATTGAGATGCCGAGCTTTGTCGTTAAGTTTAGCATATTATGAAAGAGTAAAAAAAAAGAATGCTTGGAAAAGCAAAATTTGCTTTAAGTATTTAAGTATTTAATACTTTAAAAAATTGTGTAGTAATTCGTGCATTCTAGGAGACGTCCAATTGGATAATGATTAGTTTAGTTTCATCAGTAAGCTATGAAACATGCATTTTTGTTTAATTTTATATTCCATAAAACTGTTTCACTCAATGTCAGAAATAGTGGATTCGTCCTCCCCCCCCACCAATAGCCGCCATAACATTTCTAGCGTAGTACGTCGTTACGTTGAACTTTCACCTGTTAGTTTTTGTATGCAGTCCGTGGGAGATCATTCTGTATTCGAAGTAAAACTAACTAAAACCCACGAAATGAGCGGTTTCTGGTTTTCTGGCGCCAAGGTGGTACCACTGATTTGTTCCACGGTGGCAAAAAGGAAATTTGATGAAAATCCAGAGTTATATTGCTGTGTCAATTTTAAAGCTTGGGTTCCATTAGTAAGCCTTAACAAGAACCGAAACATGGAAATATCGTATATTTCGTGGATGTTATCCCCCACTCATCCGCTTCCCAAGCGAATTTACTTGGTAAATAACAGTAGTTATGACAATTTTAAAAACATAAGGTAGAAAACACAAGAAAAATCTTCAAATCGAAGAAACTTGAAAAAACAAGTGGTAACCGACATTTTTAGTTGGAAGTACCTTGTAGGATCGAGTCCAGAGGTTATGCCCAACATAAGTGTAGACACCCTTCATAGTACACAACTAAAATTGCTGGAAAAGAAGTCTGCCAATTGAGTGTGGCACATAGCTTCCTCGTATCCATAACCTGATTATATAGATGATCCGATGCATAGTAGTTAATCTCAAAACACCAATCTCTAAGTACCTTTCACTACCCTCATTGGGGACCATCTACACGCTAATCTGGACAATCTGGACCTTGGACGACTCGGAAGCGATTAAAAAACGTTTGCGCATGCGCAGTGGCTACTATCAGTCCGAAGGCGATGATTTTCATAGGGGACCGTTTCCACACCAACCCGCACGATCCCTGAGAATTTCATAGAAATCGGACAATAACTTCGTATAGTTATGCCCGTTACAAGGATTTCATGACAGACACACAAACAGACAGACACGGAACCAAAATTGTTCAGAAAGGTCTGAAACGCAAAACGCGTGTTTCATCCTTGAAAAGTGAAAAAAAAAAGCTCCCGCTACCTAGGTTGACTCGGAAGCAAAAATTGCAAGCCCCCATGACCCCCCGGATACTATCTACTTAACGCCTATGGCGTAAATTAGGAGCATGTTTTAGCCAAATTTAGTGCAGAACCTTCATTTGTAGGTAGGTGGTATAGGTTTAGAAATACTTAATCATTAATCAAAAAACGCTGCAAATCATTGCTCAAAGGTTTATTATTTTCTGTATAGATCACCCTTCTGCATAGATCACTGGTTCTCCATCAATAGCACCTACCACCATCTGTATTCTCCCTTGACCTTCCCTCTCAAATTTCAGCTTCCTGCGTTCAATAGGATTGAAAATGACTTCGGAGCTCACTCGGCTGATCAGTGATCTGAAGAATGAAGAAGCTTTTGAGCAACGATTTGCAGCGTTTTTTACCCACCAACATTTTTTTTACCTACCAAATTTTTTTTACCTACCAGCTAGGTACTACCTACCACACCATACTGGCTTCACACCTTCACAATCAAGTTTATTAGAAAGAACTAAACGCTTCACACTCGATTGGAAAAATAGAAAGCTTCATATGGAAATTTGATTACTGGTTACGCAGAAGGCAAAACTGTATACAAATCGAAGAAATGAGTAGCGATCGCATTTTAGTCCGATAAAATTTGAATGGAGATTAGACCTCTTTTGCGATTCACACTCATGATTCTGTTTTATCGAAGGAAAACCTTCAAGTACTCGTAGGGACCGAACGGTTTGTCCTACAGAGCTCCGGGTGGTCTCAAAAATTTTTAAAAATTCAATACTATTTAATATTGGTGAACAAACGATACCTTTATTTCGAGAGTTTTCGAGCTAGGGCACTCTTGAAAATTTCAACCCTTAATTTTCACCCCTTACAAGTGAGTGACATCAACCACAAGCTTCGCGGCACAACTAGACCCCAAATGGAGCCCATATACCAAATTTGAACCAAATCGGTCCAGTGTTGCTAAGAAAAGTGCCGCGGACGGCGGACGGCGGACGGCGGACGGCGGACGGGGGACGGCGGACGGACATTGCAAATTTGGATTCTACGCACCTTGAAACGTAAAGTGACAAAGTTTGAGGGGGGGGTTACAAAAATTTTTTGCGATACGATCACATAGGCTTATTATTAGAAATAATAAACCAAAATTAAGCCTACTTATCAACCGCTGGAAAAGGTGGTCTCTAGGGAACACAATCAACGGAAAAATACCTACCTGTAATGATATGCAATTATTGTTTATTGAAGTGTAACAAAAGCGCATTTTCCAGCCCTTATTATTAGAGAAAGGGGCAAAAAATTGGCAACGTGAGTTAGAATAGAATGCTGGATAAATCAATAGCTTTTCAATGAGTGGTAAACGATTTCAGAGGGTTGGATAATACAAAAGTTATAATATTATTATATTATCATGAGCGACATTATCTAGAATGCACTAAGAATAGGTGGGGTTGCTATTTTCGTAACACAATTTTTTGATCTTTTTGGCCAGTTAGCTCGCGGCTATAATGTCTAATAAGTTTGGTGTATTACTTACGTACCTAATTCGGAAGATATTGAGGACGAACGGGGCGTAGCGCTGTAACACCCATTTCCAGTTGAAACTGAATAAATTGAGTGCTGAAGTCGTGAACTCGGAATCTCGTTCAGTATGACTACGAGTTTTAATTCCGAAGACACAAGAGCTCACGTTGTCTATCGTAAATTTACTGCAGAAATCCAACAGCTGCCAGTATAGGACAAAAGTATAATGACAGCGAATCTCGGAGATATATGTGTTTTCAGTAATTATAATTATGATAATATATTATATTGTGTTCATTGTAAGTCCAAATAGTAAATTCATATTTGGTTAACAAATTATGATTTCAAAATACGACTGGATTGTTCGATGACGACTTTAGTATTAGTCTGGGAGAAGAGGAGGGATTCCCTGCCCCATAAGAGGAGGTGTTCACTCCAAGGTCAAGAAAAACCCCAGTCAGACGACCCAACTAAGATATTTTGGGAAGGTGGAATTTAAATTTTCGAAAAATTCAAAAAGGTCACAAAAGTGTTCCACTGCCCTAATATAGGAATTTAAAGGCAATTTTTTTTTAAATTGGTCTATCATAACTTTTTTAGTAAAATACGCCTTTTCGGGCAATTTTTGAAAATTTAAATTGCCTGACGAAGTGTACCCTACTATAAATGATGATGATTCAAAGCAATTCACGTCCATACTGTTCATTCTCTGACGATGTATTTTCTCTCTAGGCTTCAATGTAACCAGTCTGATAGCAAATAAAATCCCTCGCGATGAGATTGTAGAAAACCGTTTTAATAAAAACGGAGTTGAGTAAAACGCTGTCTATTAGTTTTCTATAATGAGTCTATTTCTAAAATGAGTTACAAGTTAACTCATTATCGACGGTTAGGTCATCATCAGTAAATTTCGACGGTTAGGTCATCATCAGTAACAAAAAATAAGTTATTGTTTGCTACTGATGATGACCTAACCGTCGATAATGAGTTAACTTGTAACTCATTTTAGAAATAGACTCATTATAGAAAGCTAATAGACAGCGTTTTACTCAATTCCCTTTTCATCAGTCTGATAGCACTTTGAAATTTGTCTAATGAGATCGTTGTTTCAGCTGAGGGTTAAATAGAGTTGAATTTTTTAAAACCTCTTATGAGGTAAATTTTTTTCTAATGTTCAGTTTTATTCCCGGACGGCACCAGAAAATTAGAGATAAATTACTGACCCTTAGTGACGAGGTCAATTTGGTTTTAAGGTAGGTACTCAAGTTGACAAAAAATTACGAAACAATCGTTCCGGACCAATCAGTTCTCCTGTCAAAGTGATAATAGACACAAACAAATTCCATGGGAAAATAAGCTTTCAATTCCAAAAAAGTAGGTACAAGAACAGCAAGAATGCTTAAACATGGTGGAAATAATACCTTAATATTCGATAAACCAGTGTTTTCGCTTCTTCGATGTCAGGAAGTCTCAAATATGACAATCATAGTCGATCAAGACAGTAACGATAAGAAGGTTTCAAGTTCATAACTTTGCACTTACTTCAATTTCTTTTCCTGTATTGTTGCTGATATATCCGATCAAATCGTTGGAAACTTCATCAACGTATCCGAACAGAGTCTTTAACTTGTTTGCCGTATGACTCTGAGTGTGGACTTTACGTGCCATCTTCCACCTTGATGAAAGAATCAATCAGTTTCCCAAGGCACATGTTGCATAATTAAATAGTAATGCACATGAAATTTGATAATAGTGCCTTCATGACAAAATACCAGTCCTTGTTGCTGACTAATCTCTACTGAATGACATTATTAGGCACCCTAACGAGAAAGAAAACTTGGCCTCCTTCTGAATTCTTCTAGCGAGCAAACTTTGAACTAAATCTTTCAATAGAATTGATGCCCACGACGAGCTACTCGTGTTTTTGAGTGATTCGCGATCAACGGTTGGTCCTACTCGAGACGATCTCATTTGTTCTAGAAAATTGAAGACTACTAGATATCTTGTCATTCTCTGTATTAGCACATCATGGCAAACGCTTAGTTACTATGTACATTTATCATTCAATAAATTATAATTAATTATTATTTTTGTAGTTTGCCTTACTCGTCTCCCTCCAGGAAAAAAGGGTTACGGCCGAGAATCGGGTCCGCCTTTTTGGAAATGTGCTTCCCGTTGTCTCGGAAACTAGCGAATTCGGTCATGGTCACAGCCTTCACCAACTCTATGTCTCTCAACAGGAGAACAGGGCTCCTCCAATGGTACGTTCCAACCGCTGGTGCTCCTGGAAACGAACTGAAATAGAAATGTTAACTTTGTTTAGTAGGAATACAAGGCTGACATGGTAAGGTAGGGGTGTATCGGCCTAGGTATTTCCCTGCAACGGTTTCAACGGTTACAGTGACAAAGATGTAATCGCTCCAAATTACCGGTACAGTTCTATTACCGGTACTGCCTGCTGAGGGCGGTCAAATCCTACTTGTCGTCACGGCCATCTCCCGTACGAATTAATATCATAAGTACATGATATTTCATGTAATCTATGTATGTTTTGCCACATATAGTATGTAAATTATATAAATAGGTATCACATGTATTGTAAATGTCTACATAGATCCAAGCTCTCCCCTTTTGGGCTTTTTGTGTATGACGGACTCCCCAACGACCCCTTATCCGTCCCCTGACCTTTGTATAAGTATGTATAGGTATATAAGGCGCCCAGTATAGTATTGGTATTGTATAAACCACACCGCAGTGTGGTTTAGATGTATAGCTGCCCATAACCAGCTGTATAGATAAGAACCATTTTATGTTCTTATGTGTATAGCATATGCCATCCGCCATGGTCATATTATGGGAAGTATAAGTTGTACACCAATTGCACAGCAGTATACTAGGTATGATATAGTGCCACAGTATAAAGGTATAGTGTGTTATAGGCTTCTGTATAAGCTATAACATGTCTTATAAGGTATTGTGTGTTTGGTATAGAGTATAAGACAAGGGGAGAGCTTGCTGACACAGAAGGTATAGGTATAATCGATCGATCGAATAAGTATAAGGTGTAATGAGGAATTTCACCATGTCGGAATTTCCTATTTTTTACCCCAAAATCGGATTCAGCACCTCTAAAAACCCCCTAAAGCAAACTTTCAGCCCGAACTCCCTAATTTACGAATAAACAAAACAGTGTAGAAAATACGAATGTTTAAAAAAAAACGGGAAAATGACGTCATGCTGGAATAGTTCATTTATGGCCGCTTGAAGCGCTGAGATCGAGAAATCCATAGTCCCCAGATGCAAAATTTCACGAAACAGTAAAGTTCAAAATCGAAAAACTGAAGAAAAAATAGAAAAAGCGAGATGGGGAAAATTAGGTTTCCTCTGTTTTTGTTTGATAACTTTTCTCTTAGAAAACACGATTTCGTCGTACCAATGGGCAACACTGGGAGGAGACGGCAATCCAAACAGCCCAATCAGCGAGCATTCCCGCTGGACGTCTGTTTTCCCGGTTAGTTTTGAAATTAAAAATTTTGACTGTCTCCCAAAAATAACAGGAGATTTATTTTCCGAAATCAGCCCGATTTTCATCTATCCCACACCATTAACTATTCAGGAAAAATGCAAACAGAATTCGGTGAAATTCCTCATTACTCACAGATACCTTCTCTGGTTGCCTCCAGGAGCACAACAAAAGCGTCGGCTCGCCTGTCTTGCTTCCCTCAGTGTGTCTTCTCCCACCACTCTACCTCTAGGAAGCCCCTCCTTCTCCTGGGTTCTGCCTCCCTTACAAACTACTGTACTTTATATTATGTTACATTGTATATTATACTCTCGCTGTACCGACACTACTCTCATGACATGGAAGAAGAAGGCAGTCAAATCCCTATCTTCCGTCTTCCATGTTTATGATCTCAACTCGTGATACAAAAGGAAGGAATTCGAACAAGTGTTACAAAAGATACTATTTATCATAAATCATAGTGACCAAACAATTCAAGGAAAGAATAATTTTTCGTTGCATTTCAAGAACGTAGCATCAGAGTAATAATACTGGAGACTAGAAGTGTGTCGGTCAGGAGTGGACTTATTGAAAAGACCTTATCTTCAAAATGACCTTGACTGAACTGAACGGGTTGTCAAAATGAACACAGTCATTCGTCATCGACCCACCAATCGAGTTTTCCGGAAAAATTTCGAGAACAAAGGCAGAAGGCCAACAAAACAAATTAATTGCCCACAACATGGATGTACAATATGTATTTGTATACATGCATGTTTGTACATGGATCATTAATGTGTGAAAATGACATGGAAGTATCAACAGAAAGAAGTAGTTGGAAGTGGTTTTCTAAGCAAAACCCATGGACCTAGTATCCTAGGATGGGAAAACCTTCTGACATCCAAGTGAAGAATTGCGATCGAATGAACTGAGGACTAAAAAGACGAAACTGAAAGACCAAAAACACTCAAAGACTGATTAATACGATTCGAATCGATCTTCGATTCGTTTTTGCCTTTTAGCTCATTCGATTCATTCAAATCGCCTCCTCTCCTACTCATTGTAACCTATTCTGACTCGTTCGGTTTACAGACTCCATCACTCGTTTTTGTGACTTCTGATTGGTTGGTTGTTTGTCTTGTGTGAACGTAATGAACGGGTGAACGGATTCAAAAGACCTGGTCTCTGTAATGAGTGACCGTATGGGATTCGAATCCGCCAAATGACCTTGTCTTACTCACCTCTACTGATGACTACTTCCATGCAAACCAGTCCAGAAGATCCCTTCCCATCCCAGTTTGGAGCCATTCCATGATAATATAATATTCTCAGGGTGCTTCCAGCTATATGGAACTGAACTGGAGACATGATCCAAACTTACCAGTCCAAATTCCTTCCTGGTCCAGAGCCATTCTCCATGATATCTTATCATTCCGTGGAATCGGCAAGGGCGCTTCCCGGTACATGGAACTGAACTGGAGGCAAGTTCCATCCTTACCAGCCTGAAAGATCGCTTCCTGGTCCAGAGCCATTAAATGATATCTTATCGGTCTGTGGAACTGGACCAGTAAGGGCTGCGTTTTTGTCACTGCATGGAACCGTTACAGTTGATACTCGGTTCCACAGTCTTAGTACAGCTGTACCGACACACCTCTACTTTGTTTAGTAGGAATATAGCGCTGATACAATAAGGTCACCATTAATAGACGAGGTTCCAGTAACACACAGTGCTACATCCAGTTGATGATCATGTTTGATGTTCATTTGTCCATTCAAATCATGCGGAGTTTTTGATTAATTAAAATCGACTTGTGGTCCGAATTCGTTCGAGTTCGAGTACATTGTAGGGATGTCCGATACTTCAAAAGTATCGATATAATATCGTATCGATACATCTAGAGAGTATCAAAAAGTATCGATACGATACTTTCAAAAAGTATCGATATTTTGAAGTATCGATACTTTCACAAAAATGGGTGAAAATGTCGTTTATGTTTCTCTCCATCAGTGTGACATCTCTCCATCACGAGGATAATAATTAATGTAGAATGAACAAAACAATAAATCACTCATTTTGTTATTTAAAACTTGTTTTTTTAGGCACTTGTTTGGGTTAAAATTTTGGTGGTCCTTCATCGATTATAGAGGACAGCAGGTTATCATAGAGAGCTGGAGGTGGTGGTATATCATCTTAGTTTAAATTGTTGAAGTTTGTTGGTCTCCCAACAATCTACGTAGAGATAGAGGTACTGTAGAGTAGGTAGCTTCATGTCGTAGGTGTTGAAACAGATAAAATTGTGAGATATAAAAAAGTATCGCCTCCGATACTGGAAAAAAAGGATCGATACTACGATACATATCAAGAAAAAAAAGTATCGACATGTATAGATACTTTTTCAAGAAGTATCGATACTTTTAAGTATCGATACTCTTGGGACATCCCTAGTACATTGCTTATTTTCATTTTCAATAGTTCAGTAGAAATTGTGAGAAAGAAGAGGTATAACTACAAATGGGTTTTCGTCTTCAGAACATAAGACCACTAGTACTAAGAAATCGGGGGCAATTCTTATTGATGCCACAATTTTGTCAGTCGAGAACGGAACAAAACCTAGAGACCCATCTTGAAATGATAATAATTTCAAAATCAAGATGAAGAGTTAGGAGAAAGTTAACTGACAAATAACAAGTTCCTCGGAGTTGTTCATCAAGTAGACGATCTCATTGGTTTCAGCGCCCGAAAAATTTGCTAGAACTCTCTCGGGCTACGGAAATACCTCATAAGCTGCCCTCAAATCCTGAAATTAGCTGTGGCATTCAATCCTGGTGATCTGCCCTCTTGAGACTGTGGATGGAGGACTCTCTTGGGAAATAAGTGGTGGGAAGGACCAAATAGGTTTGTTGTCCTCAGTTAATCAGGACGAAATTTTCTCATTTTCAGATGCCTGCTTGATCAAGTGGAAATTTAATCCTCCGACTGCAGCATGGTGGGGACGAAGGTCAAGTCAACCAGGCGCCACCGAAGACCAAGTCATACATCGACCAAAGAAACATGCAATCCATCCGGTAGTTCGGAGGATGTTACATCCAGTTGATGATCATGTTTGATGTTCATTTGTCAAAATTAAATCATGTGGAGTTCCTGATTAATAAAAATTGACCCGTGATTTAGAGGTGTGTCGGTCCAGGTATTTCCTTGGAACGGTTCCAACAGTTACAGTGACAAAGATGTAACCGTTCCAAATCACCGGTACAGTTCCGTTACTGGTGCTGTCTACCGAGGGCGGTCAAATCCCACTCTCATGACAAGGAAGAAGACGGCGGTCAAATCCCCATCATCCTCCTTCCATGCTTATGATCTCAACTTGCAATAAAACAGGAAGGAATTCAAACAAGTGTTACAAAAGAGACAATTAACAATGATAGTGAACAAACAATTCAAGGAAACAATAATTTTTCGTCGCAGTTCAAGAAGATATAAGAATAATAATACTGGAGACAACTTCCATGCTAACCAGTCCAGAAGATCCCTTCCTGGTCCAGAGCCATTCCATGTTACTATATCTTCTCAGTCCATGGAAACGGTAAGGGCACTTCCAGCTATGTGGAACTGAACTGGAGACAATATCCATCCATGCTCACCGGTCCAAAACCCTTCCTGGTCCATAGCCATTCTCCATGATATCTTATTGGTCCACGGAACTAGACCGGTAAGGGCTGAGTTTTTGTCACTGCATGGAACCGTCACAAGTTGATACTCGGTTCCACAGTCCCGGTACAGCTGTACTGACACTCCTCTACCGTGATTACAAATTCTTTCGAGTACGTTGCTTATTCTCATTTTCAATAGTTCAGTACATATTGTGGAGAAATAGTGAAGTAGGAGGAAATATCGGGGGATTGAGATTACAACAGACAGTGAGTGATTAGGAATGGAATTAACCATTCTAGACGAATCATAGGTAGTTGAACGTGACAAAAAATAATGTGAGAAAAATAGTTACACGAATCCTAATACACTACAAAGCTCAGAAAATCTAGTTAACGTGGAAGTGATGTCTTGAGCATTCTGTGAATGGTGACGTCATCCTTCTCGTTTCGGAACTACACTTTTGTTGTCTGTAATCCAAAATTCCATGACCTACAGTGTGGAAAAGCTGAAGAAAAACCCCTTAGTTGGGGTCCGCTTAGTTGGGGAGGGCAGTAGATTCCTCACACGTAATAACATAATCTTGCACCATTAGATAGTTAGTCACAAAATGTTTGATTGTATTGTATAAACAATAATAAACTGAGTTTTCTCAATCAAATTGATGCTTTTCTTGAGTTAAAAAAAAAACTGCAAATTATTACACAATGGTTTATTATTTTTTATTTCTCTATGTAGATCACTCGTCTGCAAAGCCACCAATCATCCAACATGAAGAAAAACATCGATCGCATTTAGGTCAGCTTTAATTTGAACGGATATTAGGCCTCTTTTGCGATTTACACTCGTGTTTCTGATTTATCGTACGTCCAAACTTTAAATTCTCGTAGTGAGCGAACGGTTTGTTCTACAGAGCTCCGGGTGGTCTCAAAAAATTCTAAAAATTCTATAGAATCTTAAATTTAGGGAAAAACAATACCTTTATATCAAAATTTTTTGAGTTAGGGCGTTTTCAAAATTTCAAAATTGATTTTGGAACCCTTAGAAGTGACCTACATCAACCAAAATCTTCGGGGCACAACTAGACCCTAAATGGAGCCTACATACCAAATTTCATCAAAATCGGTCAATGCTAAGTGGCAAAAGTGCCGCGTACGGCGGACGGACGGCCAAATTTTTATTCGATTTTTGGATTCTAAGTACCTTGAAACGTAAACCATCAAATTTTGAGGGGATGTTAAACTTTTTATTTTCTTGGTCGATTCCAAAGGTTCATTATTGAAAATAATGAACCAAAACAGCACGACTGAAAAGTCGTTCGCGAAATAGTTGATGATTTTTCACATTTTCCTATATTAGTTAAGTTGTTCCTTAAGCTGTACCAACGAAATGGTTGTAAACTGAATTCATCCATGAAATTTTGTGATAGCTCCGGGTTCCACACTTATGCAACGTTTTTTGAATAGTTAGTCCAAGACTGAAGCATCTTCCACGTTACAATATAATTATAGACAATTATAATCAATATAATATAATAATATTATTAATAATATATTAATAATATTATTATTATTATCAATAATAATAGATTAATATAATATAATTAATTATAGTCAAGCTTAAAAATTAATTACCTTAAAAATTCCATTCATTGCAATGACGAAAGCATTTACTTACTTAGGTATATATTTTCTGGGTCATCATTGCGTAGTTAATATTTCCCTTGACCGATTCTCGAATGGTTCCGTAGGGAATGGATGGTTCCACGTACGGGATACCCGCCTTCTTCCAACGTCCGTAGTTCCATCGTAGCCAAACTACCGCAGCTGTGGTGACGCCGATCAGAATCACCACAAGTTCCGGTATCATTCTGCTCTCTGAGGACGATGTAAATACATAAAGTAAAACATTGTACACCTAAATGTTTGCTGGGGGAATTAAAATTAATTTCAAACACACACACGTTATTCGGTACAGGACTGTAACCTTCACCAGTGGAACCAAAATAGTGCAGAAAGAAATAATCATCAAACTTTGGAAACAAATGTGTGCAAGTTGAGTGAGGGTAGAGTTTTCTCATACTGCGGAACGTTCGCTGAGAAATAGTTGAATTACACAGAAATGACTCCACTTTACGGATTTGATAATATCAAATCCGTAAAGTGGAGTAATTTCTGTGTAATTCAACTAATTGTTAACAGAACGGCTTTACAGACGAGTGATCTATATAGAAAAATAATAAACCATTGTGTAATAATTTGCAGCGTTTTATTTTCGTACCAATCTGACTGTTTCTTTTCGAAATGTATTCTACCAGTATCAAAGGTGGCCCTGTTTCAATCGGATTTTATTTTGCTATGTTGAAAGTGAACAGCATACATCATGGAAATGAACTTTGAAAGTTCTATTCGTGCAACGTGACTCAATGACTGAACTTTCAAAGAGATATTCTAAGCGAAGTTCAGCCTCATAACTTGATAATATCAAGTTATGAGGCTGAACTTCGCTTAGAAATCTGCGTGAACTGTCCCACGAGAAAATATTATTTTCTCGTGGGACAGTTCACGCAGATTTCTAATTAATACCATAGTTGCTTGAGTCGATTTTGAACCGAAATTTACTATTATTTATTCTGCCTATTATAAGCCAATCCTTTTGTCCGGAATAAATTTCGTCTATTTTCATTGGAGAATCAATGGATGCAGACGATTCATTTAAATCCTATTCCGATTGACACTCAAGCATGTAGACGATTTAAAAAAGAAATATTTGAGCACCTGACGTGTCTCTTGTTATAATGAGAAATACCGTTCATAGCGGTCTAATTCTTTTAGAAATGTGTTCTACTAGTGTCAAAGGTGGTAATTAGATTTTATTTTGCTGTGTTGGAACGAGTCGAAAATTAGTGAAATATCCACGCAAATGTATAAAATGCACTTAACTGTTAAATTATATTTACTAAAGTTAATATTAACTTCCAACTGAGTCGTTGAAGGATCATTTGTGTGTATTTTTATTCGTATTAAAGGTGTGATTGTGATATTCAAAACAAGATGCTATATGAGGCTGAGTAGTTACTCCGTTCAAAGGCTCAAACACGGCCTTAACAAGAAAATTTCACATATCGGAAGATATTACCTATTTTTGAACTGATGTATCGTTTCTGGTAATCAACCTTCAGTGCTCTAACTAGTCTCAAAACTGTAAAAAAAAATTAACTTACTTTGGAAAGCTACTGAGCAAAAAGTATTAAATTATAATAAATTAGAGATAACAGTATAAAACCTGAAAAAAGTGCAAAAATCTTTCGGTTTTTAGCACTGTACGACAGCAACACGAGGTTTTCGAGGTTGTAAATATAGGAATGAACTACTCTTATAGGTCCTAACAACAAAACATGTAGTAGATACCTTTCCGTTTGCAACTTTCAATTTATAAATTGACTCGGCTATTACGAACCCAAGACAATTCACGACTGAACGTGCCATAATGATGGGAAAAAATTGCTTTGTAACTTGTACATTTTCATTCAAACATGCTGGGAGCCATCGGTAATCTTATACACGGTGCAGTTTCGGTCTTCGTGATATGCTGGAAATGTTGTGGTACTTCCTAACATACCAACCAAATACCGTTGCATGAAACTGGCGTTTCCTGCGGAAAGGTAAACAATTTATAATTTGTTTTATTGATTGCTGGTCTATTTCTCATACTATATCTCCTATGCCATGCATGCTTTAGGCACTGAGCAATATGTTTCAAATATGGCCATCTTACCTTATTGGGAAGTCTGAAAGATTTTCAAGCTCGTGAGCTGTGTTGGGAGCTGAAGAGTCTCGGAGAGCGACGACTCGACTGAAGAATATCAATCGTTCATTACTAGTCAAGGGCGCGTTGGTAGGCGTTGACGGCCGCAACGTATATTAACCTAGAACCCGACGGTGAAGAGCTGTTTGGAGATTGATATGATTCATGGAAACCAGGTTGGAAAACAAATCAAATTAATATTACGTTATAAATGCTTCAATATCAAAACAAATTTCATCCATACATTTTTTACTTGTTATTTTTTAGCTGATCTAAGCCCCATAAGAGCACTTCAGCTCGTCGGACCTCATCCACTTGGGAATAAGTGGCTAGTCAAATAATTTCGTTAGAGAAAAAACCCCCGTGTGTCAAGTTAGGAGATCAATGTTGTTTTCTCACATGGATCACAACATGGACAAATCCAGTCATAAATTCTAAAACGCAGTAAATTATTACACAAAGGTATTTTATTTTTCTATATAGATCACTCGTCTACCTGCCTTCTTATTACGTACTTCACTATCAAGTTTATTTGGAAGAAATAACCGCTTCACACTCAGTTCGAAGAAACAGGGAGATGTAGGTGCCTTCATGAGGAAATTTGATTACTGGTTGCTGAGGACTTAAAACTGAGAATAACTCGAAGAAACGAACGATTTTTGGTCAGCTCAAGTTTGAACGGATATTAGGCCTCTTTTGCGATCCATACTCGTGATTTTGATTTATCGTAAGTCCAACCCTTGAGTTCTCCTACGGAGCGAACGGTTGGTCCTACAGAGCTCTTGGTGGTCTCATTCGATTCTAAAAATTCAATACTATCTTACATTGATGGAAAAACAATTCCTTTACATCGTGGTTTTTTTGAGCAAGGGCGTTTTAAAAATTTCAACCGTTATTTTTCAACCTTTAGAAGTTACTCACATCAACCAAAAGCTTCGGGGCACAATTAGACCCTGAATGAAGCCCATATACCAAATTTCATCAAAATTGGTCCATGGTAACTAAGGAAAGTGCCGCGTACGGCACATCGCGGACGGACGGCCAAATTTTATTCGATTTTCGGTTTCTACGTACCTTGAATCGTAAACCAACAAATTTTGAGGGGAGGTTAAAATTTTTTTCTTGTTCGATTCCAAAGGTTCATTATTGAAAATAATAAACCTAAAACGGTATAAAATGTATTCCTTTTGAGCTGCTTCTTATACCCACGAAAAGAACTTATCAGGATAACCCTGTGCTTTTCCCGCAAGTGTGGGACGTTTTTTCACTTTATCAACTCAGATGGAAAACGTCTGCCAAGTGGGTGTGGCACATAGCTTCCTCGTATCCATAACTCGATTATATAGATGATCCGATGCATAGTAGTTAATCTCACAACACCAATTTCTAAGTACCTTATACTACCCTCATAGGGGACCATCTACACGCTAATCTGGACAATCCTAGAAAATTTAATCAAATTTGGATGAAAAGTTAAGTGAGTAGGTGTATGTGATTGGATAAAAAAATATACAGCCTCGGCTGGGTTTCGAACCCGCGACCTTAGGAGCTCAATTCAAGACTCTATCCTCTGAGCTACCGATGACCTGAATGGGATGGCTGAATCTCAAATGGGATTTGAGATTCTCACAGGAGACCATCCCTCTATGAATGAATCCCTCTATGAAAATCAATTCTCTGTGATTTTCATAGGGGACCATCTAAACACTACTCTGTAACATCCCTGAAAATTTCATTGAAATCGGATGGAAAATGTAGAAATGATGGCCGTTACAAGGAAATTCATGTTTGTGCATGCGCAATGGCTTCTATCAGTCCGAAGGTGGTGATTTTCATAGGGGATCATTTAAATACTAATCTGTAACATCTCTGAAAATTTCATTGAAATCGGATTGGAAATGTGGAAGTTATGGCCGTTACAAGGAATTCACGTTTGCGCATGCGCAGTCGCTTCTGTCAGTCCGGGGACAATGATTTTCATAGAGGACCATCTACAACCTAATCCACATAATCCCTGGAAATTTCATCGGAATCGAGTGGAAAATGTGGAAGTTATGGCCGTTACAAGGAAATTCAAGTTTTCCGCATGCGCAGTAGCTACTATCAGTCCGAAGGTGGCGATTTTCATAGGGGACCATCTTAATAATAATTTGTAACATCCCCGGAAATTTCATTGAAATCGGATGGAAAATGTAGAAGTTATGGCCGTTGCAAGGAATTCTCGTTTGCGCATGCGCAGTCGCTTCTATCAGTCCGGGGATGATGATTTTCATAGGGGACCGTCTACATACCAACCCGCACAATTCCTGAAAATTTCTTAGAAATCGGACAATAACTTCGTATAGTTATGCGCGTTACAAGGAAATCATGCCAGACGGACAGACACACAGACACACAGACAGACAGACACACAGACACGGAACCAAAATTGTTCAGAAAGGTCTAAAACGCAAAACGCGAGTAGAAATTTTGATTTAGGAGAACTTTTTTTTTCGTCCTTGAAAAGTGAAAACAAAGCTTCCGCTACCTTGGTAGACTCGGAAGCAAAAAATGTTAGTAAAGTGCAGTTTGTGTAAAAAGTCCTTGAATCAAAAAATCTACTTAAATTTAAAAACAAACAAATTCGGAAGTAACGCTCAATATTATGATATTTTTATTTGGAAGAACAATTTTCGTCTTTTTTCTCAAAATAATAATGTGAGAACTACACAGAATGAAATGTCTTTTCACAGGCTCCTAGAGAACTCCATTGTAGTCAGCCTTGTTTACTGGCAAGCGTAATCACAATTCACACAATTAAACCACGCATGAGCGGGTAATTCGGAGATTCTGTGGTTTTCTGAAGAACCCCCGTCACAAAGTTGGTCCGCCGACTGCGCCATCTATACGAACTAATTAATCTACATCAGTGTTGGTATTTGTGTTGTGCACAGCTCATCAACTTCCGACCTCGTCTTCCACCGAGCCTCTTCTCGTCAGCTATAGCTAAGCCGGTGGTTAGCTGAAGCCGACCAACTCAATGGGGAAGCTCCGCTCTTTGAGAAAGGCAGCCTCCAGTAATTAGCGTCTGTTTGCTAAGTTATATCAATGGTTTGCCTGGTCTATTTGCACGCCGTTTTCTAAATTCTCTACCTCCACTTTCGCGAAGTTCTGGGAGGTGAAGTTTCACGGTAAGTATGTGAAACTTCTCCGTGAAGTGGTTAGCACGTCTCAATTCAGACTCCAGCATCTTAAAAAGTAGTCATATGTGTCTACACATCTCCTTGCTTCTATGTAGCTAGCAAATATTACAGAACAATTCAATAGCAGGGCTGTTAGCTGGTTCAATAAACCGAAATTAGTGAAATCGCCAAAATTAGAGCCATCCGACTCGAGAGATTATTTGGATTGGTGACGGACGGGGAGGATTGCAGATTCTAATAATTTTGCTTCCGAGTCTACCAAGGTAGCGGAAGCTTTGTTTTCACTTTTCAAGGTCGAAAAAAAAGGTTCTCCAAAATCAAAATTTTCACTCGCGTTTTGCGTTTTAGACCTTTCCGAACAACTTTGGTTCAGTGTCTGTGTGTCTGTGTGTCTGTCTGTCTGTCTTGAATTCCTTGTAACGCGCATAACTATACGAAGTTATGGTCCGATTTCAATGAAATTTTCAGGGATTGTGCGGGTTGCCGTGTAGACGGTCCCCTATGAAAATCATCATCCCCGGACTGATAGAAGCGACTGCGCATGCGCAAACGTGAATTCGTTGTAACGGCCATAACTTCTACATTTTCCATCCGATTCCAATGAAATTTTCAGGGATTGTGCGGGTTGGTGTGTGGACGGTCCCCTATGAAAATCATCACCTTCGGACTGATAGTAGCCACTGCGCATGCGCAAACGTGAATCAACATCCGACATCGTTGCCGTCAAGCCCGACCAGTCTTGCATTATCCTGGATGTCCAAGTTGTCAATGGCAGCTTGGACATGGAGCAGACTTGGCGGGCTAAGATAAGAAAGTACGATAGAAATGATTTACGGCAAGCGGTGTCGGAGCTAAAAGGAGTGGCACCCAACAACATCAGGGTGATGGCTGCAACCTTATCATGGCGCGGGGTGTGGTGCGGGAAAAGTGCCACGGAGTTGCGTGAGTTGGGCATCTCAGTAGGCGTACTCCGTGGTATCACCACCCGTGTCCTGCTCGGCTCATATTTGAACTGGTGGTCGTTTTATAGAGGCACTTCCCTTCATCCTTCTCTCCCACCCCCACCTTCCTCATCTTCCCTCATCCCTAGGGCCGGCGTCGGGTGAGTCCTGGGCGTCCTCCCCATTATTTAATTATTTATTTTTTTATTTTTATTTTATGGCGTGCCCCCTCCGTCAAAAAAGACATTTTGTCTTTGAGGGGAGTTAGGGAAAAAAAAAAAAAAAAAAAAAAAAAAAAAAAAAAAAAAAAAAAACGTCCATAATTTCTACATTTTCTATTCGATTTCAATGAAATTTTCAGGGATGTTACAGATTAGTATTTAGATGGTCCCCTATGGAAATCACCACCTTCGGACTGATAGTAGCCACTGCGCATGCGAAAACGTGAATTTCCTTGTAACGGTCATAAATTCTACATTTCCCATCCGATTTCAATGAAATTTTCAGGGATGTTACAGATTAGTATTTAGATGGTCACCTATGAAAATCATCACCTTCGGACTGATAGTAGCCACTGCGCATGCGCAAACGTGAATTTCCTTGTAACGGCCATAAATTCTACATTTCCCATCCGATTTCAATGGAATTTTCAGGGATGTTACAGATTAGTATTTAGATGGTCCCCTATGAAAATCACCACCTTCGGACTGATAGTAGCCACTGCGCATGCGCAAACGTGAATTTCCTTGTAACGGCCATAACTTCTACATTTTCCATCCGATTTCAATGAAATTTTCAGGGATGTTACAGATTAACTTGTTTTGATGTTTAGAGATTAACTACTATGCATCGGATCATCTATACAATCGGGTTATGGATACGAGGAAGCTATGTGCCACACCCACTTGGCAGACGTTTTTGAGTTGTGCCGTTGGTGGAACCCTCTCTACTTAACCCTAATTAACCCTAATTGGACCATTATTGTCACCGAAAACATTTCAAGAACTCCACCGCTGTCCTAAGGTGTCACCGGAGTAACCAAAATTTTAAATTTAATGGGCAGCAGAATTTTTGTGGGCTATAGGAAACCTCAAAATAGAGTTATGAAAAAACTTTCCGAAGAAATCAATGATCCAAAATTTTTGTCATAACATGAATAAATCTCAAAATAGAGTTATGAAAAAAATATCCGAAGATATCAATGATACAAACATTTTGTCGTAACATCAATTTTGGTTTATTATTTTCAATAATAAGCCATTGGAATCGAGCAAGAAAAAAAATTTTTAACCCCCCCTCAAAGTTTGATGTTTTACGTTTCAAGGTAGGTAGGTACGTAGAATACGAAAATCGAATAAAAAAAATCCCGTCCGTCCGCCGTACGCCGTACGCGGCACTTCGTACGTCTTAGCAGTCTAAATACGTCTTAGCAACACTGGACCGATTTGGTTCAAATTTGGTATATGGGCTCCATTTGGGGTCTAGTTGTGCCGCGAAGCTTTTGGTTGATGTAGGTCACTTCTAAGGGGTGAAAATTCAGGGTTGGAATTTCTAAGAGTGCCCTAGCTCGAAAACTCTCGAAATAAAGGTATCGGTTTTTCACCAATTTTAAATAGTATTGAATTTTTAAAATTTTTTGAGACCACCCGGAGCTCTGTAGGACAAACCGTTCGGTCCCTACGAGTACTTGAAGGTTTTCCTTCGACAAAACAGAATCATGAGTGTGAATCGCAAAAGAGGTCTAAATGCCGTTCAAATTTTATCTGACTAAAATGCGATCGCTGTTCATTTCTTCGATTTGTATACAGTTTTGCCTTCTGCGTAACCAGTAATCAAATTTCCATACTAAGCTTTCTATCTTTCGAATCGAGTATGAAGCGTTTAGTTCTTTCTAATAAACTTGATTGTGAAGGTGTGAAGCCAGTATGGTGTGGTAGGTAGTACCTAGTTGGTGGGTAAAAAAAATTTGGTTGGTAAAAAAAATGTTAGAGGGTAAAAAACGCTGCAAATCATTACTCAAAGGTTTATTATTTTCTGTATAGATCACCCTTCTGTATAGATCACTGGTTCTCCATCAATAGCACATTTCACCATCTGTATTTTCCCTTGACCTTCCCTCTCAAATTTCAGCTTCCTGCGTTCAATAGGATTGAAAATGGCTTCGGAGCTCACTCAGCTGATCAGTGCTCTTCCAGGCGTCTCCAGCATTCGAGAAGATCATCTTCACTCTTCAGATCACTGATTAGCTGAGTGAGCTCCGAAGCCATTTTCAATCCTATTGAATGGAAGTGCTCTTCCAGGCGTCTCCAGCATTCGAGGAGATCTTCTTCACTCTTCAGATCACTGATCAGCTGAGTGAGCTCCGAAGCCATTTTCAATCCTATTGAACGCAGGAAGCTGAAATTTGAGAGGGAAGGTCAAGGGAGACTACAGATAGTGGTAGGTGCTATTGATGGAGAACCAGTGATCTATACAGAAGGGTGATCTATACAGAAAATAATAAACTTTTGAGCAATGATTTGCAGCGTTTTTTACTTTTATTTCCAAAAAATATTTTTTTACAATTTAGCTTTGTCCATGAATTTGTAAATTTAATTTCAAATTTAGTTAATCTGGTGACACCTTGGGACAGCTGTGGAATTACTTAAATGTTTTTGGTGACACTAGTGACACCATGGTCCAATTAGGGTTAACCCATTTACGCCGAGAACTATAATTTTTGAAATATAATATAAATTTACCTCAAAACAATGTTACTGAACCTCAAATAAGCTAGGAAAAATATTAATTTAAATTTTGCACCCATAGGGGGGGCGTAACCCCCCGTGCCAGATCTGGCACAGTCGTCACTCAGAGTAGTTTTTTGAGAAAATTCCAGAAACAAAATTTTTATCAAACAATATTTTGACAAGAATAATACAGTACGCGCATTGTTGAGGTCAACGTCTATGAGCAACATAATAGTGGCCACTACCACTTTTCCCCTCTAATACCAGTTTTACATCTATTGATGTCCTGGTCTATGCGATCAGTCCCTCCCATGTTACGATTGTACTGATGGATGAGGTGTGGTTGAGGGCCAGAAATGATTTTATTTTCTGCTTTTGAGAACCTCTTAGGCATACTTTAGGCTCATGTCCATATTTCGTGGATGCTATAGCCACCACACTATTCATTATCCAACCAGTTGCAAATCACAACCCCACAACAAAATGTGATCGAATATTTTGTGGCTCGAGCCTCGCTTCTCTTTTTCCTTCCGAGTCTACCGAGGTAGCGGAAGCTTTGCTTTTAATTTTTCAAGGTTGAAAAAAAAGATGTTATCCAAAATCAAAATTTTCACTCGCGTTTTGCGTTTTAGACCTTTCCGAACAACTTTGGTTCAGTGTCTGTGTGTCTGTGTGTCTGTCTGTCTGTCTTGAATTCCTTGTAACGCGCATAACTATACGAAGTTATGGTCCGATTTCAATGAAATTTTCAGGGATTGTGCGGGTTGCCGTGTAGACGGTCCCCTATGAAAATCATCATCCCCGGACTGATAGAAGCGACTGCGCATGCGCAAACGTGAATTCGTTGTAACGGCCATAACTTCTACATTTTCCATCCGATTCCAATGAAATTTTCAGGGATTGTGCGGGTTGGTGTGTGGACGGTCCCCTATGAAAATCATCACCTTCGGACTGATAGTAGCCACTGCGCATGCGCAAACGTGAATTTCCTTGTAACGTCCATAATTTCTACATTTTCTATTCGATTTCAATGAAATTTTCAGGGATGTTACAGATTAGTATTTAGATGGTCCCCTATGGAAATCACCACCTTCGGACTGATAGTAGCCACTGCGCATGCGAAAACGTGAATTTCCTTGTAACGGTCATAAATTCTACATTTCCCATCCGATTTCAATGAAATTTTCAGGGATGTTACAGATTAGTATTTAGATGGTCACCTATGAAAATCATCACCTTCGGACTGATAGTAGCCACTGCGCATGCGCAAACGTGAATTTCCTTGTAACGGCCATAAATTCTACATTTCCCATCCGATTTCAATGGAATTTTCAGGGATGTTACAGATTAGTATTTAGATGGTCCCCTATGAAAATCACCACCTTCGGACTGATAGTAGCCACTGCGCATGCGCAAACGTGAATTTCCTTGTAACGGCCATAACTTCTACATTTTCCATCCGATTTCAATGAAATTTTCAGGGATGTTACAGATTAACTTGTTTTGATGTTTAGAGATTAACTACTATGCATCGGATCATCTATACAATCGGGTTATGGATACGAGGAAGCTATGTGCCACACCCACTTGGCAGACGTTTTTGAGTTGTGCCGTTGGTGGAACCCTCTCTACTTAACCCTAATTAACCCTAATTGGACCATTATTGTCACCGAAAACATTTCAAGAACTCCACCGCTGTCCTAAGGTGTCACCGGAGTAACCAAAATTTTAAATTTAATGGGCAGCAGAATTTTTGTGGGCTATAGGAAACCTCAAAATAGAGTTATGAAAAAACTTTCCGAAGAAATCAATGATCCAAAATTTTTGTCATAACATGAATAAATCTCAAAATAGAGTTATGAAAAAAATATCCGAAGATATCAATGATACAAACATTTTGTCGTAACATCAATTTTGGTTTATTATTTTCAATAATAAGCCATTGGAATCGAGCAAGAAAAAAAATTTTTAACCCCCCCTCAAAGTTTGATGTTTTACGTTTCAAGGTAGGTAGGTACGTAGAATACGAAAATCGAATAAAAAAAATCCCGTCCGTCCGCCGTACGCCGTACGCGGCACTTCGTACGTCTTAGCAGTCTAAATACGTCTTAGCAACACTGGACCGATTTGGTTCAAATTTGGTATATGGGCTCCATTTGGGGTCTAGTTGTGCCGCGAAGCTTTTGGTTGATGTAGGTCACTTCTAAGGGGTGAAAATTCAGGGTTGGAATTTCCAAGAGTGCCCTAGCTCGAAAACTCTCGAAATAAAGGTATCGGTTTTTCACCAATTTTAAATAGTATTGAATTTTTAAAATTTTTTGAGACCACCCGGAGCTCTGTAGGACAAACCGTTCGGTCCCTACGAGTACTTGAAGGTTTTCCTTCGACAAAACAGAATCATGAGTGTGAATCGCAAAAGAGGTCTAAATGCCGTTCAAATTTTATCTGACTAAAATGCGATCGCTGTTCATTTCTTCGATTTGTATACAGTTTTGCCTTCTGCGTAACCAGTAATCAAATTTCCATACTAAGCTTTCTATCTTTCGAATCGAGTATGAAGCGTTTAGTTCTTTCTAATAAACTTGATTGTGAAGGTGTGAAGCCAGTATGGTGTGGTAGGTAGTACCTAGTTGGTGGGTAAAAAAAATTTGGTTGGTAAAAAAAATGTTAGAGGGTAAAAAACGCTGCAAATCATTACTCAAAGGTTTATTATTTTCTGTATAGATCACCCTTCTGTATAGATCACTGGTTCTCCATCAATAGCACATTTCACCATCTGTATTTTCCCTTGACCTTCCCTCTCAAATTTCAGCTTCCTGCGTTCAATAGGATTGAAAATGGCTTCGGAGCTCACTCAGCTGATCAGTGCTCTTCCAGGCGTCTCCAGCATTCGAGAAGATCATCTTCACTCTTCAGATCACTGATTAGCTGAGTGAGCTCCGAAGCCATTTTCAATCCTATTGAATGGAAGTGCTCTTCCAGGCGTCTCCAGCATTCGAGGAGATCTTCTTCACTCTTCAGATCACTGATCAGCTGAGTGAGCTCCGAAGCCATTTTCAATCCTATTGAACGCAGGAAGCTGAAATTTGAGAGGGAAGGTCAAGGGAGACTACAGATAGTGGTAGGTGCTATTGATGGAGAACCAGTGATCTATACAGAAGGGTGATCTATACAGAAAATAATAAACTTTTGAGCAATGATTTGCAGCGTTTTTTACTTTTATTTCCAAAAAATATTTTTTTACAATTTAGCTTTGTCCATGAATTTGTAAATTTAATTTCAAATTTAGTTAATCTGGTGACACCTTGGGACAGCTGTGGAATTACTTAAATGTTTTTGGTGACACTAGTGACACCATGGTCCAATTAGGGTTAAGAAAGGGTGAGGCAATAAGTAGCTATGAGCGAAAACATCAGCACCAATTTTGAGCTTTTCTTTGGAACTGAAGACGACAGGAATGACGGACGAAAATTTAACCTGAAGTGGTTGTTTACTTTAATTTACTAATCAGCATAGCCACTCTAAGGAATAGCTAAATATTCTGATGGATCGGAGAGAATTGTCATTCATGTTTTTGTTTATAATTATCAGAAACTTGGAACTGGATGATGAAGTTCTTCTTTCAAAAATAACTGTGTAGGTACTTACCTATTAATGCAATAATTTACGAACCTACAGATCCTTTGTTAGAAAGCTTTACTTCCCATGTCTGATAGAAAAGTTTCAGAAGTTCTAATAAACGCTTTCTTACTACGCTTTACAATTATTCGAATGTACCTTATTCAAAGTATACAATCTTGACTAATTACACACTTTTCACAGCTTTTTTTCTATTGGTGCTGTTACGCAGCTCCGTCGTTTATTTGTTTCTTCTACCGCCTGAAATCGCTGTAATTTCTTCAGATACTTGAGCTTGGTGAACATCCAGAAGTCACAAGGATAAATGTCGAGGTCAGGAAAGTAGGGTGGCTGGTGTGACTGGGCGCGATGTCGTGGTGGAAAACCCGCTTTCCTATTTTGTCCCCTTCTACCGAATATTTTGGCTCGAAATTTTCACGGTTTCAGGGTGCCGAAATCGATTGGTTTTTTCACCTTGAGGGACGAATTTATTATGAACGACACCCGTTGAATCAGTGAAATCGCGTTCACTTTGAAGCACTCGAGAGTCTTCAGTTGAGGTTGTGCGTTCCTGAACGAGGGTCATTTTCAATCGGTTTTCTGCATTTCTAAGACTGCTCATGATACTGAGCAACTCGTCTCAACAGCTCCATAAGCTCTTTGAATCTGTTCGAAAGTTTCAGTGAGCGATATGTCCAAATTCACGCAAACACGCTGCTCCCCCTTCACATCCATCGCAATAAAATCTTTAAAATTCAGAACACGGAAAAGAGGCTTCACAAGAACAGCGGTCAAATTGGTTTGGGGACGATGAAGAAATATATCTATTTTTTTAAACTTGTAAATTATTACATAACTGTTTATTTGTATAATATACAAATAAACAGTTATGTAATAATTTACAAGTTTAAAAAAATATTCATATGTTATATGAGTAACTAAACTGCAAAGAGCCCTTTTTTGCCATTGTCATTCGCTTCCAACCATATTTTTGTGCAAGCTTAACTATAAAGTTTATTTTGCAACCGAAAGGACCTACCAGCAAAAAAAATGATGCTAGAGGTGAGAGTGCACTCATATTCATAACGAAAGAAGTTTCTTGGTTACTAACGAAGCGCAACTGAGTGACATGAAACCCTTTTCAAAGAGAGAAAAAATATCACATTTGATCAGCTAAATTTTTAATTGATTAATTTGCGATTCCCACTCTGTTTCGCCACCCAACAAGTAATCATAAGGAGTAAACGATTGTGCCTTCAGAGCTCTGGGGATCTCACTTGATCTCCTCAATTCGAAATATTCATTTATATTTTCAATTGATGAAAAAACTATACATACCTACGTATACATCGAGAGTTTATGAGCTAAGGCGTTTTGAGAAAAATCCACCCATTTTTTTTCACCCAACAGAACTGAATGACAACCAAATTCTTTGCGACACAACTAGACTCCTAATGGTTCTCATATAGATACCAAATTTTATCAAAATCGGTCCATGGTAACTAAGGAAAATGTTGTGGACGAAAAAATGTTTATTCGATATTTGGGTTCTACGAACCGTAAAACGTAAAAAATCGAATTTCTAGTGGTTATTAGAATTTGTTTCTTGCATAATTACATAGGCTTATTATTGAAGGCGCGCAGTTAATAAAGTCCCGGGATTTTTTTTATCAGACCTCGTTCACCACTTATCATTTTTGGAAATTCATCACCTTCGTGATTATTCCAATTGAGATTTGGCTAGAATAATTAGACGACGGGGAAATCAAAGTTACCATGACGTCAATTTATTTGTTACACGTTACTCCAATCATTCTGGAAAATTCATGACCTTCTTTTAGTACTTAACCGATACAGAATATAAGCAACAGTTACACCATATGGCCAAGTTTTCGATAATTTCAAGTGGTGAAGTGGGGAAACTAAAGTGACAACGCCAACCACTTTCTTTCTAGAAAGGCAAATAAAAAAGGAAAAATAATAATAAATTATAATTTTTTTTCTTACTTTTAACTTTTGCCAAATATCGAAACGTAAAGGGCTCAAAGAACCCTTACCACCCCATTTTCGTCTGGCAGAAATTTCCAAGTGGTATTTTCCTATCATTTGGTCATTTCTGTCAATAAAAGGCGAGCCCCTTAACCCTTAGTGCCCGACAAGTGTCCTTCAGATACCTAGGGATTTTCTACATTCTCTACAAATTTTGGCTCCCCTGGCTCTCTGAGCGGTCCCACGTGGTCAGTACATTTCCCTCCAGTCTCTTGGTTGACATCAGTGAAGTTGGTTTGTTCTCTTAGAACGTTGACCTCGCCCAGCACGATTACTGCTAAGAAGGCAAGTATATGTGAGACACTATGTCGTGGAGGATGGTGAAATGTGGTAGGTTTCTAGCTAATGTGCCTTCAAAATATTTGTTATTTCTACCTACTAATAATTGATATTTGAATGATGTACCTTTACACAATGTTCAAATGTGATTTTTCTAGTTGCTAAAGTATTGACCTACATAAGCTAGTTGTTACGTAGGTATCATGTGATGAAGCACTTATGCCATTCGTGATGAAATGGTGGTAATATTTTACTTATAATATTCACATATTCTTGTCAACTTGTAATTTGAAGTTATCAGCAAAAAAATTCGTTCGTTGAAAAATGATGATAATTTAATCCACATTTAGGAAGTAGGTGTCTGAGAAACACATAGTCGGGCATTTATGTTTATAAGCGCTCAAAAATCATGCCGGGCACTGAGCATTAAAAATAAAGCGACAGTCACTCCTGCTGGCCAACATATTGAAAATCCGTTTGTTAAATCGAAGCCCGAAACGACAAATTTGTATTACTCGATTGTATTAGTTGTAGTTACCCGAAATAGATCACTAACAGAAAGAACCCAGTAGTTCACCCAGCTATTTTGTTGGAGTTCGGCTGGCTAAATTGGGACCAAATAGACCCCAAATACTATATATTTTTGAAATACATACGGAGGGTTCATTGTATTATAATGAACACTAATGCATTTCTAAATGTACAGTTTTGAATGAAGGGGAAATTTTACAGATTATCCGGCTGAAGTAAAATTCAAGACTCGAAAATGGTTGAAATGGCGATCAAAAGAACACTCGAAGTTTTGCTGGAATATCCAAGAGACAAGTGGCGAACTCGGCATGAATAAAATTACCTAATGAGATAAAAATAGCTTGTTTTGATTCAGCAAAGATGAGAAACTCGGGAACCTCGATATTAGTTTTATTTAACCTCAGTCCGCTGCAGTCAACTACGGGACGTTGCTCGAGTGAAGGACAGATTGATCTCCATCCCAAACATCTGAACTCCCAATTACATTTCAATTTTCTAGACTCACCATGACTGTGCAACTTTCCAATTTCCTCTTTCTCTAGCCGATTGGAATAGGAGAAGAGCTCACAATGAGGCTGCAAATTTTGGAGTTAGATATAGTAGGCTTTTCCTTAGGTTCGAGAATTTCAATGTATATGTAGTTAAATTCCAGGAAAACAGCGTTGTCATGATGAGTAGCGTTTTCCTTACTTCCAAAATATCGCAATATCATCGCATAAGCAAGTGGTGAACTCTTATACAAATGAATGGACACGCCATGACGTAACATCCGTTGATTTTACCAATGCTCTGGTATTCAAACAATAACAGGTTATTAGTTATCACTCCCACTCCTTGTAGTTTTCCCACACTCCGAAGACTTCTCTAGAACGGCTATATAGACGGCTATATCGTCCTTTTGTCTAGTGTATCCAACGCAGGACTTCCCACAGGTGCGTAAACCACTAACATAACTCTCGAAAATCATTAAAATAATAATCAAGTCTTCTTTTGTCTTAGTGTAGCCAAAAAAATTGGGTCCTCCAAAATAAAAATTTCTGCTTGCATTTTGCTTTTCAGAGCTTTCTGTACAAGTGAGATTCCATTATTGCCGTCCTTCTTTCAACTCGTATTTCCAAAATCATGGTACCTTCCTTAGAGACGGTTCCTTAGTGGTTTCTAACTGTGTTTCCCCCTTACGAAAAGCCAAATCTTTATTAAAAGCGTAGTTTCTAGAGTTTCCATTCGAAATCGATGACATTTCAGATATTATAAAGTTGGGAGTCCGTATTGTCCCCAACAGACATCATCGTCATCTTTCTGTACAATGGGGTGCATAGTGAAGTTTTATAATCTATATATAAGTACCTATCGATTGCACTATGTTGGACAAATATTTGGTATACTGAAGAAAAATCAATATCTGATAATTCATTTTTTGACTTTTGTGCTCTTGGGTCATTATTTGCTCTGTTCGGCGTTCTTCTGTTCATAGGTGAAATCAGCTCAATCGCAGTAGTTTTTTATTTAGATGATTAATGATTAAATATCTTATGATCACTTTCGAGATAAAATTCCGACGGAATGACTGTGATTTGAATCACTTCGGGAAATCTCAGAGACTATCTTTGTTATGTGAGAATTTACTGTCACCAATGGATTGACGAAGACGTAATTTCGATTTGAACTAGTCCTGCAAACTTTTGATTGTGGTCAATCCTGCATCCTAGTACACGTGAAAGAGAAGGACGTGAGATGATGTGACTGAGAGTAACAACTTCTCCATTGTGTAGCTTAAAAACCGTTATGTCCACTTCATTTACGATCTATTGTACGTTTTCGTGAGAAACCGAGTCAACGAACCAACTCAGTTTGACAGATGACGGAATAATCAGTGGCGCCTCCTCCAGGCAAACATAGAAAACACTGTTTGCCTTACTACAAATATGCAAATAAAAAAATTAATTTTTGTTGAGATTCTCCTATACCTATTTCCATTTTTGCAAGTAATATTTAGCCGATTTTGGAAAACTTTTATAATATTTAGGGACTATTTCGTTATTATCAAGTAAGTTAGATTAATAGGAGAGTGGAATAAGAAAGTACGTATTTTGTCTTGGATACTAGCCCGCAACACACCAGAGTGTTGAAAATGTCGGTAACTACGACGGTTGCGGATGATACGCGAACTAGCGCGGGCGATGCAAGGCATGTCTCCGGTACTCTGCGATGCAAGGCAAGCAGTTTGAAAAAATGAATTTTTCGGGACCGTTTAGGGTGAAGCTTGGTTCACATAGGTGCGTAATGTCCGTAATCCGTAGTGCGTAATTGGATCCTATTGGCTGGAGCGAATAGCCCCACAATTAGGGGGCGCGAGCAATCTTTGCGGACGAAGACTTTTGGAGCGGAGTGTATCGTTTTGTAAAATTAGATATTTTACGCATTACGGATGAACTTCGATAAATTTCGGCAAACTTCGTGAAAACTCTCGTCGCATGTTCATCGTTCAGCTGTTCGTCGTTCACTCGGTCTCGTTTTTGGTTTATTGACCTAACAATTGGATTGCCGATTTCGGGTTGTTATTAAATTTTGGTTTCAATTTGGGTTAAATTTACCAAATTTTGGTTTCAATTTTCTTTTTTGGATTGTGCTTTGCTGGATATGAATTTAAGTGATTTTAATGAGAGCCTCATTGATCTCGTCCGATCAAATTATGTCAATAAATCCTCAGAAATCAAATCATTCTCCAATAACCGCATGAAAGAAGTCTGCGTATAATGTGGAAATATGATTGATTCAACTTCCGAAAACCTGGGTTAAAAGACATTTTTGAGAGAATTTGGTCGTTTTGAACATTGCGATTCTTCACAACAATTCAATAACATTATTTTTTACATCAAAGGTACTTACCTCGTTTTCCGGAATGGGTATACCCAGAGTTGGGCATTAGCTAACTAATTTATTAGCTAGTTAATTTTTCAACTAATAGCTAATTTAGCTAGAAATTTTAGCTGTTCCTCGAATTTAGCTGTAGCTTTTAGCTGTTAGCTATAGCTAATTTTTGCCCAACACTGGGTATACCATTCACCGGGCCTAGAAGTAGGCAAATCACCAAGAAGACGATGAAAATCATTTTTTTCCAAGTTAATAATTAATAAGAAATTATTCGATCGATGAACAGGGCGAAACAGCAAAACAGCTGAACACGGGGAAAAAAGGCGAGCGGGAAAACAATTCTGCGCAGAACCTACTGCGCACTTCTGCGTAATCATTTGGCCATGTGAACGCTCTTTTACGCATTACGGACTTTACGGATGAAGCTTGGTTCACATAGGTGCGTAACGTCCGTAATCCGTAATGCGCAAAAAGAGAAGGGGGGGTGTTCTGCAATCTGTAAAGTCCGTAATGCGTAAAAGAGCGTTCACATGTGCCATATGATTACACGTTACGCAGAAGCGCGCAGTAGGTTCTGCGCAGAATTGTTTTTTCCCGCTCAATTGTTTTTTCCCGAGATCAATGAGGCTCTCATTTAAATCATTCACATTCATTTCGAAAATGAAAACCAAATAATTGAAAATGAAAACCAAATAATCCGGAATAAAAATACTAATTCGAATACGGAATAATAAAACGGAATCCAGAGAACCGACTCAATGACGAACAGCTGAACGATGAACAGATGACGAGAGCTTTCACGAAGTTTGCCGAAATTTGTCGAAGTTCATCCGTAATGCGTAAAATATCTAATTTTACAAAACGGACAAAAGTCTTCGTCCGCAAAGATTGCTCGCGCCCCCCAATTGAGGGGCTATTCGCCCCAGCCAATAGGATCCAATTACGCACTACGGATTACGGACGTTACGCACCTATGTGAACCAAGCTTTACAGAATACCCCCACTTCTCTTTTTGCGCATTACGGATTATGGACATTACGCACCTATGTGAACCCAGCTTGAGAGGCGACGATCGGCGGTGCGGCGAAGGGTCAGCGCGGGGTCAAGTATTGCTATACCCCCACTACCACGCTATCAACAGTCGGAAAACTGTTTCCTGACCTGGAATGCAGAAGACTTGGAAGATGAGCCATGGATACTAATTAGCCCACGCATGGCAATACATAACATATCCATCCAATCACATTATCTCAAGGAAGGAAAGCAGTTCGTTCTTTCGCCGCCGCAAATAGCAGCTGTTTGACGTTGGCTGGTGTCTTGTTCCCGATTTTATTGTATTTCTCTGTACCTAATCGTTTTTCTAGTTGCTAGACACTTGGAAATAATTGCGTAACATTGTAGAATGAAGGTTTCACGTCTTATTAGGTCTAAATTCAGAGTCTCTTTTTTGGTTTATTATTTTCAAGAAAAAAAGTTTGAGCACACTCAAAATCCGATGGTTTACGTTTGAGGTAGGTACGTGTAGATTTTGAAAATCGAATATAAAAAATCCGTCCGTCCGCGGAACTTTTCTTAACCCTCGAGCAGTCGCGTGTTTTAAAAACACATAACTGAGCGCGTGGCGGCAAACTGGCCGCACTTCGTAACTTAGTCGAATTTCAGTTGTGTAACGCCTATACGCATATATTCTTTATTTAAATGATACGCAGGGTGCACATAAGAAACCAATTTTCAATTAAACGATAAATTTATTACTCAACAAATTCCACAAAGTCAACTAGAATAACATCAAAATTTAGAATGTTCTTCTTTCATACCTATGGTACATATTGTATGAAACAGCCAATATTTCCTGCCAATATTTGCCTCTTGATTTTCTCTCGTATTTCAGATGCATTATAAACAAAAATGACTTGTTCTTTACTAGAAAATGGTGCACATACCACAACACTTTTCACAAAAGAAAATATTAGGAACGTGGCCGGTTGATGGACGACTTCAACTTAGGTACTGAACTGAGGTACCCTACGCGCTTCTTGAAGTCCGAGCCTAGCGCAGTCTAGCTTCTTGAACAGCAACTTGAAGGTACACATCGGCTATTGCGCGGTATAGTATGAATATAGAAAAACCAGCCTATTTTTTTCAAAAATGCGGCCAAATAGCCGCACACGCGACTGCTCGAGGGTTAATTATTATGGACTGAATTTGATGAAATTTGGTATATGGGATTCCATTTGGGGTCTAGTTGTGTCCAGAAGCTTTTGGTTGATGTCAGTTAGTTCTAAGCGGTGAAATGGAAGGGATGTAACTTCCAAAGGCGCCCTATCTCGAAAACTCTCGATATGAAGGTATTGTTTTTTCACAAATTAAAGATAGGTACCTACCATTGAATTTTTAGAATCGAACGGGACCATTCATAGCTTTTGAGGACAAACTGTTCGTTCCCTACGAGAACTTCAGGGTTGAACTTACGATAAATCAGAAAAACGATTATGAATCGCAAAAGAGGCCTGATTATCTATCAAATTTTAGCTAACCAAAATGAGATCACCGATCGTTTCTTTGGGTTGTACTCGGTTTTGCTTCCTTAGCAACCAGTAATAAAATTTCTAAACCAAGGAATTCTTTAGTTCTTCGAATGCAATGTGAAGCGAGTAGATCTTCCAAATAAACTTGATTGTGAAGATAAAACATGGTTGGTAGGTGGTGACAATGGCAAAGCTGAGTTCTTTGCTGGCGCATGATATATATAGAAAAAAATGAATCTTTGTGTAATAATTTGCAGCCTAGCTGTTTGCCTGACGAATATTTTCACCCGACGCCCCTGGGAATAATTACTTTGCACCTTGATATATGGATAGGTTAGAAACTACGAAGATCGACCCACCAAATTTTACTGTTCAAAATTGATTGGGATGAGGATCAAACAGGTATCAACTCCTTTTCAGCTGAGCTTTCGCTCAATATATCACCTTATTTAGGGCTCAAGGATGAATTACTGAGTGAGATCCACTCCTCCTTTTGGTTTAATATTTCTTTGTGGCTATATGCCGGTACGTTACCGTCCTCTAAATGGATATTTGCAGGTACAGCACCCATGAAAATTAAATTTTTCTCATCTTTCCGCTCATATAATTTTTCTTGAGTCAAATAGGAAGATGTGTGCACCACGTGTGAATCAGATGTGTGAATCACGTGTGCACCAATTCTTGACGATTGTTTATTGCAATAGATACTTTTATTCATTACGATTTTTATAGTTTTCATCCTGTTCACCCTGCACCCGGATATAGCCTTTTAGAGGTCGGTCTATAAAGACATGTAGCCTCAACACTATTATTCTCAATAATGCACTTTTGGAATCGAGCAAGAAAAGAGAATTTAAATTAGTTTAAAAATTAGATTTAAAAAGACTAGTTGCGTGCGTAGGACATTTTCTTTGCTATTGTCTATTTCTTGAATTCCTGAAATCATCACAGGTTTAAAAATTCTACCACTTTTGGTGCATGCTGGAATATCATCCATTGTATGGTTTTTTGTACTCATATTCTCTTCAGTATAGGACCCAGTTAAATCCAATATTCTTACTCTCGCCAGTATCACATATTGTTGTTAAACATTCAGATAATCATACAAAACTCAGGAAGTGAAGGTTTAACGATAATTATACTTACTGATAGGTGTTTCCTATCACAAACATATCGTTCACCTTCAATGTTCTGTGCTAAATTTCAAAGTAGATCTGTAGATCTAAGAAGTAGATTGAAGAAACATGGTACATTCTTTAGCCGTGCAAGACTGATACGTAAATTACCCATACCTATATGGTGATACGTAAATTATGACTCACCAGCACCTTAATTGGAAGTACCTATATTATTTATACTTCTATTAAGGTATAAATTAATGTTAGGAATAAACAAATAAATTAAATAATAAAAATAATATGTTATCTCATATCAGACTTGTGTTTCAGGTTCCTTAGAATCCATTTCGTAATTACGTTGCCAACGAATTACATAAATAACACCTTCCTTCAAAATTAAGAACAGGAATTTATCACCTTTCTTCCAGTGTGGCTACGATCGTCGGGACGTCGTTGCTTGGCGGTGGACTTTGAGCCGACTTCTGCGGGGGTCGTGGGTTCAAGGCTCATCGTCGGCAGCGTGCGTTTTTCGGCGGCCGGGGCTCTCATCGCCCCCCTCGTCACAACCCAGGGCGGTGAGGCAACGGGAAGCCATGAGCGAAATCATCAGAACAAATTCTGATCTTCCCTTTGGAAGACAGCTGATGACATCCGCGACGCCAGGAATGGTAGTCAGACGAAAACCCAACCTGAAATGGTTGTTTACTTTACTTCTTTACTACTTACCTTCCTTCGGAATAAAACCCCACTAAATCTATGTAGGCTCTTACCGCGAATGTTGTTTACAGTTCTTTTAACTCAGGGATGTATCTCGGTTTCTTCCATAATTAAAGCGGTTTTGACAGTAAATAATTTAAGCATAAATTTAGGGCTTTCCAACGAATGATGAATGCTTTATTTCACGATTAATGACGAAGATAACGATCCGTAGCAACGACTTGATTGTCAGTGGAAATCATTACAAAATTTCATGATACAACGCGACAATTTCATGACACAACGCGACTCTCTTTGCCAGTTAGTTGAAGACTATGTTCCATGCTAGAAGTAAGAATAAACTATTATCCAATTCTACAAAAATCAGGGTAAACCGTAAACGGTCTCTTGTGAATCTCATTAACATATCGGACTCATGGCTGCTCCTCCAAGTGAACGTAATGGAGATTAGGCCTCTTATGCAATTCACACTCGTGTTTCTGACTTATCGTAAGTTCAACCCTCAAGATCTCATAGGGAGTGAACGGTTTGTCCTACAGAGCTCTGGGCGGTCTCAATCAATTCTAAAAATTAAATTATGTTTCAAATAGTAGGTTTATGTAGAGAAGGAATCAGAAAGGACGCAGTTATATGTTATTATTCACTTTACTCTGGCATGCACTTTCGGGGAGAGCTATGGCCCCTTTCTCAAGCCTCTGTCCAACAACCTATAGATAAAAAATAAATGCATCCTTTCTTCTTCATTCTCCACATAAACCTACAATGTGACTACAGCTGGAGTGCAGAACAATCTTTCAAATTGGAGAGAAAATATTTCCTTCATGTCGAAAGTTTTTCTGCCATGGCATTTTGAAAATGTCAGCCTTTGTTTTTCATTCTTTAGAAGTGACCGACACCAACGAGAAGCTTCGGGGCACAACTATTGGACCTCAAATGAATCCTATTTATCTAATTTAATCAAAATCGGGCCATAGTAACTAAGGAAAATGTTGAGTATGGCGAGCAGACGGACATTCTTTTATTCAATTTCAGCATTATAAGTAGCTTGGAATGTAAGTAAACCAACCAATTTTGAAGGAGCGGGGGGGGGGGGGGGGGAACCTCGAAGGAACGAACAACGATCGCATTTTGGTCAGCTCAAATTTGAACGGAGTTTAGGCCTCTTTAGAGATTCACACTCGTGTTTCTGATTTATGTTTAGTTCAAACCTCAAGTTCTCGTAGGGAGCGAAGGGTTAACTTTATTTTTAGAGTGATCGAGCTAGGGCACTCTTGAAAATTGCAACCCATGATTTTCACTCCTAAGAAGTGACTACATAAGCTAAAAACGTCGGGGCTCAACTAGAACGCAAATGGAGTTCATATACCAAATTTCATCACGATCGGTCCAATAATTAATTCCGTGTTGATTGGCAATGTACATCTTGGTCGTCTCGACATAGGTAATTGAGTTATTTAGATCTAGTCAATTTACAATAACCTAAATAAGTATAATCTAAATATTTTTAAAAATTATTTAATTATACAAAACGCTGCAAATTATTACACAATGGTTTATTATTTTTCTATATAGATCACTCGTCTACAAAATCACCAACCATCCAATATGAAAAAAGAAAAAAAAAAAAAATCACCAACCATCGATCGCATTTCGATCGGCTCTAATTTGAACGGAGATTAGGCCTCTTTTGCGATTCACACTCGTGTTTTGATTTATATATATATATATATATTTCAATTTAAACCCTTAAATTTTCGTAGGGAGCGAACGATTTGTCCTACAGAGCTCCGCGTGGTCTCAAAAAATTCTAAAAATTCTATAGAATCTTAAATTGAAGGAAAAACAATACCTTTATATCGAAATTTTTTGAGTTAGGGCGTTTTCAAAATTTCAAAATTGATTTTGGAACCCTTAGAAGTGATCTACATCAACCAAAAGTTTCGGGGCACAACTAGACCCCAAATGGAGCCTACATACCAAATTTCATCAAAATCGGTCAATGCTAAGTGGCAAAAGTGCCGCGTACGGCGGACGGCGGACGGACGGCCAAAATTTTTATTCGATTTTTGGATTCTACGTACCTTGAAACGTAAACCATCAAATTTTGAGGGGGTGTTAAAATTTTTTTTTTCTTGGTCGATTCCAAAGGTTCATTATTGAAAATAATAAACCAAAATTAGGTTAACCCTCATACGGTCTCTCGTGGATTTCATGATCATATCGGTCTCATGACAGAATTCATTAGTCGCCAGAGTATAATTCTTGAACGTGACTGCATATTACACGAATAGTACAGTTTTCATGGAGTCTTAATATGACTTTTGGATATATATACTTTTGTATATATATAATAAGTATATTGGATATATATATATACTTTTGGAATTTGGATATCATCCAAATGAATAATCAACGGCTTGGTATTCGTAGTGAACTGAAAATATTGTAAGGTAACTGAGGGGCATTCAAAATGCAATGTGAGAAATGTTTCGTAGCATTGAAGGAGGAAAAAAATTCACGAAGAATGCCATACAAAAAAAACTATTTGTAATTGCATTTTAGAATTTCAACAATGTTTACTTTGAGTCACTCGTATTTTTTCCTCATACAAGACATAATTTTTTTGCAAAATTTTCGTTAAGTAGTGAATGAAGTACAGGAATCTCTGTCAATTTCAGTGCAGAATTCAAATTAGAGAATGTCAAGTACAAACCTTTAAACCACCAGCCAAGCAACTTTCCCGCAGCGTTGCTCGGCGTGAAAGTATATCCATAACTATACGAGGGTGAGATGAAATGTACATCGGTTTCGCAGAGCGTAGCGTTTTGGTTGATGAAGACTTCAAAGCGAGGTGTGAAGCTACTCGTCAACTTGCCCTCTATGTTGAAGAAGAAGAAATTAGCCTTGATGTTGTCGAAGGACACGGTCCAAGTGTCGTCGGTCAACGAGGCGTAAGTGGTAGAAAGCCAATATTCACCTGGGATGTTTTCTGTGTCTCTTTCGCAGAGAAGCCAATCCTTTTCGCATCGCAATCCGTTGACCGGCTGCAGAGTAACACCGGAGACTTCAAACGTAGAATTCGGCAGGAACAAGCAAATGATGTGGTTGACGTAGCTTTCGGTCGAACTGCATTGAACATGTATATTTGCATCGGGCAATGTGATTATTCCTCCGGAAGGCAGATTTTTGTTGGCTTGAGCGATCGTTTCGTTCACTTTTTGGTCCAGAGCTGCTTGTTCCAAGCAAACATCGTCGGCATAGATGGCAGCAGCGTTCCACAATAGGAAAATCACTACACTCCAAATCAACTCCATTTTGAACTAATTGAAAACAGACCAAATTTGACATGAAGACGATCGATACAGAAACACATCGCCAATGGTTTATAATTATGTACCATCGTACCTCCTTTAACTCTCCACTTAACGATAAGATGCGAATGATATGAATGCACTTCTCAAATGGCTTTCCGTTCCTATTGCAAACATTGTTGAAAACATAACTATTGCCACATACGAGGTAAATCCTCGTATTAATACATTTCAAGTGGTCCACCATCGTACTCATGCAACTTTGTGTGAAATACACAAGTCGTTTTTGCTCAGTCTTTGTTGGATAAACTAACAAAATTCATTTCAAGAGGTTCACTTTGTTTTTTCAATGCTACTAAAACGGTGGGATTTTGGTTTATTATTTTCAATAATGAACCTTTGGAATCGACCAAGAAAATTTTTTATTAACCCCCCCCCCCCCCTCCAGATTTGTTGGTTTACGTCTCAAGGTAGGTAGTTACGGAGAATCCAAAATGCGAATAAAATTTGGCCGTCCGTCCACCGTACGCGGCACTTTCCTTAGTTACCATGAACAGATTTTGATGAAATTTGGTATGTAGGCTCCATTTGGGGTCTCGTTGAGCCCCGAAGCTTTTGGTTGATGTAGGTCACTGCTAAGAGTGGAAAAATAAGGGTTGAAATTTTGATAACGCCCTAACGCAACAAATTTTGATATAAAAGTATTGCTTTTCCATCAATTTAAGATAGAATAGAATTTTTGAAGACCACGCTGAGCTCCGTAGAACAAACTGTTGGCTCCTTACGAGAACTTAAGGGTTGGACTTACTATTGCTTCCTCACTACCGAAGGTAGGGAAGCTTTGTATTCGTGAAAGAAGTGAAAAAAAAATGTCCTCCAAAATCAAAATTTCCACTTGCTTTTTGCGTTTTAGAGCTTCCCGAACAATTTTGGTTCCGGGTCTGTCCGTCGGTCTGTCTGTCTGTCGGTCTGTCTGTCTGTCTGTCTGTCGGTCTGTCTGTGGTCAATCCTTGTCCCGGGCAAAACTATACTAACCTGTGGTCCGATTTTGATGAAATTTTCAGGGATTGTGCGGGTTAGGTCCTAGACGGTCCCCTATCAATTTCAGCACCTTCGGACCAATAGGAGCGAGTGCGCATGCGCAAACGTGAATTTCCTGGAACCTCGGTTTCGCGGTTTCTAATGAACCGATTTTGCTCAAATTTGGAGGTTAGTTAGGGACTAACTTCTAAGAGACACCCTATAAGTTTCAATCAAATTGGTCAAGCAATAGCCGCTGCGCATGCGCGAACTTTAAATTTATTGTTACAATCAAACTCCGCAACTATTCAACCAATTTCGATGAAATTTTCAGGGATTGTGTGGTTTAGGTCCTAGACGGTGGACCGCTAAATAAAATTCTACGTTGAAAATACAAAATATTATAAACTATAATACCTTATAAAAATTATAAAAATATTATAAACATTAATACCTGCAACCCTATCCCACATATTATCGCCAATATTTTGGTATTCAATAACTCTTTGAATCATAATTTTTTCGCCAACTGATTCTATACGTCCATGTTACAATGAGTGAGGAAGCTATACTGCCCACCCAACTTGGCAGACGTTTTGCTGCTTTGTTTCAATGCTACTAAAACGGTGGGATTTTGGTTTATTATTTTCAATAATGAACCTTTGGAATCGACCAAGAAAAATTTTTATTAACCCCCCCCCCCCTCCAGATTTGTTGGTTTACGTCTCAAGGTAGGTAGTTACGGAGAATCCAAAATGCGAATAAAATTTGGCCGTCCGTCCACCGTACGCGGCACTTTCCTTAGTTACCATGAACAGATTTTGATGAAATTTGGTATGTAGGCTCCATTTGGGGTCTCGTTGAGCCCCGAAGCTTTTGGTTGATGTAGGTCACTGCTAAGAGTGGAAAAATAAGGGTTGAAATTTTGATAACGCCCTAACGCAACAAATTTTGATATAAAAGTATTGCTTTTCCATCAATTTAAGATAGAATAGAATTTTTGAAGACCACGCTGAGCTCTGTAGAACAAACTGTTGGCTCTTTACGAGAACTTAAGGGTTGGACTTACTATTGCTTCCTCACTACCGAAGGTAGGGAAGCTTTGTATTCGTGAAAGAAGTGAAAAAAAAAATGTCCTCCAAAATCAAAATTTCCACTTGTTTTTTGCGTTTTAGAGCTTCCCGAACAATTTTGGTTCCGGGTCTGTCTGTCTGTATGTCGGTCTGTCTGTCTGTCGGTCTGTCTGTCTGTCTGTCGGTCTGTCTGTGGTCAATCCTTGTCCCGGGCAAAACTATACTAACCTGTGGTCCGATTTTGATGAAATTTTCAGGGATTGTGCGGGTTAGGTCCTAGACGGTCCCCTATAAATTTCAGCACCGTCGGACCAATTGGAGCGAGTGCGCATGCGCAAACGTGAATTTCCTGGGACCTCGGTTTCTAATGAACCGATTTTGCTCAAATTTGGAGGTTAGTTAGGGACTGACTTCTAAGAGACACCCTATAAGTTTCAATCAAATTGGTCAAGCAATAGCCGCTGCGCATGCGCGAACTTTAAATTTATTGTTACAACCAAAACTCCGCAACTATTCAACCAATTTCGATGAAATTTTCAGGGATTGTGTGGTTTAGGTCCTAGACGGTGGACCGCTAAATAAAATTCTACGTTGAAAATACAAAATATTATAAACTATAATACCTTATAAAAATTATAAAAATATTATAAACATTAATACCTGCAACACTATCCCGCATATTATCGCCAATATTTTGGTATTCAATAACTCTTTGAATCATAATTTTTTCGCCAACTGATTCTATACGTCCATGTTACAATGAGTGAGGAAGCTATACTGCCCACCCAACTTGGCAGACGTTTAAATCAGAAACACGAGTGTGAATCGCAAAAGAGGCCTAATCTCCATTCAAACTTTAGTTGACCGAAATGTGATCGATGTTTTTCTTCGTGTTAGTTGGTGGTAACAATGGCAAAGCCGAGTTCTTTGCAGACAATTGATCTATACAGAAAAAAACGTCTGCCAAGTGGGTGTGGCACATAGCTTCCTCGTATCCATAACCCGATTATATACATGATCAGATGCCTAGTAGTTAATCTCAAAACACCAATCTCTAAGTACCTTCCACTACCCTCATAGGGGACCATCTACACGCCAATCTGAACAATCCTAGGAAATTTCATCAAATTCGGATGAAAAATTAAGTGAGTAGATGTATGTGATTGGATCAAAAAATACTTAGCCTCGGCTGGGATTCGAACCCGCGACCCCTGGGGGACAGTTGAAGTTACGGCTGCTACAAGTAATTCACGTTTGCGCATGCGCAGTCGCTTCTATCAGTCCGGGGATGATGAATTTCATAGGGGACCATCTAAATACTAGTCTGTAACATCCCTGAAAATTTCATTGAAATCGGATAGAAAATGTAGAAGTTATGGCCGTTACAAGGAAATTCACGTTTGCGCATGCGCAGTGGCTACTATCAGTCCGAAGGTGATGATTTTCATAGGGGACCATCTATTTACTAATTTGTAACATCCGTGAAAATTTCATTGGAATGGGATTGAAAATGTAGAAGTTATGGCCGTTACAAGGAATTCACGTTTGCGCATGCGCAGTCGCTTCTATCAGTCCGGGGATGATGATTTTCATAAGGGACCGTCTACACACCAACCCGCACAATCCCTGAAAATTTCATAGAAATCGGACAATAACTTCGTATAATTATGCGCGTTACAAGGAATTCATGACAGACACACAGACACACAGACAGACAGACAGACACGGAACCAAAATTGTTCAGAAAGGTCTAAAACGTAAAACGCGAGTGGAAATTTTGATTTTGGAGAACTTTTTTTTTTCGTCCTTGGAAAGTGAAAACAAAGCTTCCGCTACCTTGGTAGACTCGGAAGCAAAAAGTACTTCATAGTAAGTAATCCAATCAGCAAAGAAATACTGGGAGGATTCTAAAACGCTTCGAATTATTACATAGCTGTTTATTATTTTCCTGTAAAGATTGGCTTCTTTGTTTGCCTTCTAGGGACCAGGGTACGTGGGGTGAGGGGATCTGCGACTTTTCCCACCAGTAGTACTACCACGCGGGTGTTAATATTCTGATGAATTTCCCAATACTTGCTCATTTAACGATAAATGATGTTTCTAGATATGTAATACTATCTTGAATTGATGAAAAAGCGTCATTGATATTCAGTAGGTAATTGCCCTCATAAGTCAAACGGTGGGTCTCGCAAAGCTCTGGGTGATGAATACCTGTTTATCGAAAGTATTAGATCTAGATCGTTTCGTAAAAAGATCTACCCCTGACCTTACCAAAACTTTGGAGGCTTAACTGCATGCCAAAGGAAGCGGATGTACCAAATTTCATCGAATCAGAAAGATGTATTGGTTGATGGGAAGGAATTCTCTTCTCTCTCTCCACAATAAACTGCTTATTTATAAGCAGATCCTTCGCCCTATCTGGACCTATGGAATTCAGTTATGTAGCTGTGCCGAAAAATCAAACATTAACAAAATCCAAACCTCCCAAAATAAAATACTGAGAAGTATAGTGCGTGCCCCTTGGTGAATGAGGAACGATGATATTATTCGAGACTTGAGGATGGAAACAGTCCACGAAACTATCGCAAGGTACTCAAGGAGGCACGAACAACGCCTCCACAATCATGAGAACCTGGAAATGCTCTACGTTTTGGACAATGAAGATGAACTCCGGCGACTCAAGCGAAAAAACGCTGCAAATTACTACACAGTGGTTTATTATTTTTTATCTTTCTATATAGATCACTCGTATGAAGGAAAAACAATGCCTTTACATCAAAATGTTTTGAATTAGGGCGTTTTCAAAATTTCAAAATTGATTTTGGAACCCTTAGAAGTGACCTACCTCAACCAAAATCTTCGGGGTACAACTAGACCCCAGAAGGAGCCTACATACCAAATTTCATCAAAATCGGTCAATGCTAAGTGGCAAAAGTGCCGCGTACGGCGTACGGCGGACGGACGGCCAAATTTTTATTCGATTGTTGGATTCTACTTACCTTGAAACGTAAACCATCAAATTTTGAGGGGGTGTTAAAATTTTGGTTTATTATTTTCAATAATGAACCTTTGGAATCGACCGAGAAAAAAAAAAATTTTAACACCCCCTCAAAATTTGATGGTTTACGTTTCAAGGTACGTAGAATCCAAAAATCGAATAAAAATTTGGCCGTCCGTCCGCCGTACGCCGTACGCCGTACGCGGCACTTTTGCCACTTAGCATTGACCGATTTTGATGAAATTTGGTATGTAGGCTCCATTTGGGGTCTAGTTGTGCCCCGAAGCTTTTGGTTGATGTAGGTCACTCCTAAAGGTTCCAAAATCAATTTTGAAATTTTGAAAACGCCCTAACTCAAAAAATTTCGATATAAAGGTATTGTTTTTCCTTCAATTTAAGATTCTATAGAATTTTTAAAATTTTTTGAGACCACGCGGAGCTCTGTAGGACAAACCGTTCGCTCCCTACGAAAATTTAAGGGTTTATATTGAAATATATATATATAAATCAAAACACGAGTGTGAATCGCAAAAGAGGCCTAATCTCCGTTCAAAATAGAGCTGACCAAAATGCGATCGATGGTTGGTGATTTTGATTTTTTTGATTTTTTTTTGATTTTTTTTTTTTGATTTTTTTTTTCTTTTTCTCTTCATATTGGATGGTTGGTGATTTTGTAGACGAGTGATCTATATAAAAATAATAAACCGTTGTGTAATAATTTGCAGCGTTTTCTTTTCTTGGTCGATTCCAAAGGTTCATAATTGAAAATAATAAACCAAAATCCACTGAACTTAGTTAGTGCTGTTAAAGTTCAATTATAGCTCAGTGTTGAAGATACTGTTATGAGAAGGAGCTGCGGTTTACTGTAAACGGGCTCCCAAGAAGTGTACTAATGATATGTAACATTGCTAGATGGGTTTTATCTAATATTCAGTTGCAATAATGAATCACGTTAAAAAAAATGTTTCTACACAGATTTCTATTAGGGAATGTTTTACAATTTTCGATCGTAAAAATGTCGGGAACATTGCAACAGTACTTAGCGCAGTGTAGGTTCGTCAGTAGCACAGGGTTTTCGGGTTTCCAAATTTGGGAACAAACTACCTAGGTACTTTTAGGGGTCCAAGAAACATAATTATTCGTATTGATACCGTTGCGCTTGTAATGTTGTATGTATGAATTGACTAGGGTATAAATATAACACTTGTAGTAATACGACGTAATAAGTACGACTTGTGAGTTTGTCTCGCTACACGGAGTCAATTGGTCTCACTTTGTTCACTGGCCTTCAAATTGTATTGGAGGGTGACACAAATGAACCACGCTCACTCGGAGCCTCATTCGCCCACCCAACACCGCATGAGATACAGTGGGATTCAACCGCAGACAAGTTTTTCAATCGTAGGTACGTTACCATTTCATATTTTCGGTTATAATCTGCTACAAGAAGCTCCAAAACTTGTGTCCCTACACCACAATAATAACAGCGTGTTAGTTCTGAGGGTTTCATTCCATCACTGTCAGATCAGTGGGGGCTCGGTACAAGCAAAAATAAAAATTCGTCAACACGATGGCAAACGACATCTTAATCAAGTTGCTGTTAGTTTGCTTTAGTTCATCCTATTTTTGTCATAAAAAGAACATTTTCAAACGGTTTTCCCCCATTTATCTTTTTTAACAAGCATATCAAATATAACTTCTGCGCGCAACGCGCAGCAACTTATTCCTTTTTTCAAATGTGTACCCCCTTTTTGACCGACTTCAACGCGCCGAAGGCATTTCTGCATTTCTTGCATTTCTTTATTCTGGTACCAATCTGTCTGGTTCTTTTTGAAATTTGTTCTACAAGTATCCGTGGTGGTCCCGTTTCAAACAGATTTCATTTTGCTTTGTTAGAAGTATCGAAAATTTGTGAATGAAGTTGAAAAACGTGGGTCCCGTTTTCGGGAATATCGGTCCGCATTCACTCTTCTTGCCCTGTGACTTCCGACTGAGTCGATGGAGGACCATTTGTGTATAGTCAAATTAAAGGTCTGATTGTAAGCTTTAAAATGATATACTATATGAGGGGGGTTCCGATAACTAAAAGGTGCTGCAGTGATGAGAAAAGGGGAAATTATACTGGGTTATTCGCTCAGAACCTGAATGAGCCATATCAAACGTGTTTATCAATGCTCGAGTATGTGAGTTTTCCTACCAAATATGAAGGATAATCATAGTACTGTTAGTTAGGTATTCTACCATGTGGGTGTAGCACATAGCTCTCTCAACACAAATAACACGATTGGGTAGGTAACAGTGTAGGGGATCGTCAGATCTGCATAGTGCCGTACCAAATATTAGGGATATACAGTTAGGTGATGAGAGGGTATTCTACCAAGTGGGTGTAGCACATAGCTTCCTCCTCATCCATAATATAGTTGGGTAGGTAATGGTATAGGAGATCGTCAGAACTGCATAGTGCTGTACCAAATATTAGAAATGAAATAGTACAGTTAGGTGATGAGAGGGTATTCTACCAAGTGGGTGTAGCACATAGCTTCTTCCTCATCCATAATATAGTTGGGTAGGTAATGGTATAGGAGATCGTCGGAATTGCATAGTGCCGTACCAAATAATAGAAATAAAATAGTACAGTTAGGTGATGAGAGGGTATTCTACCAAGTGGGTGTAGCACATAGCTTCCTCCTCATCCATGATATAGTTGGGTAGGCAATAGTATAGGAGATTGCCATAATTGCATAGTGTCATACCAAATATGAGGTATGTAGTACAACTCGGTAATGAGAGGGTATTCTACCAAGTGGGTGTAGCACATAGCTTCCTCGTCATCAATAATACAGTTGGGTAGGCAATAGTATAGGAGACTGCCATAACTGCGTAGTGCCATTCCAAATATGAGGTATATAGTACAACTCGGTGATGAGAGGGTATTCTACCAAGTGGGTGTAGCACATAGCTTCCTCGTCATCCATAATATAGTTGGGTAGGTAATGGTATAGGAGATCTTCAGAAGTACATTGTGCTGTACCAAATATGAGTTATATAGTACAGTTAGGTGATGAGAGGGTATTCTACCAAGTGGGTGTAGCACATAGCTTCCTCGTCATCCATAATACAGTTGGGTAGGCAATAGTATAGGAGATTGCCATAACTGCGTAGTGCCATTCCAAATATGAGGTATATAGTACAACTCGGTGATGAGAGGGTATTCTACCAAGTGGGTGTAGCACATAGCTTCCTTGTCATCCATAATATAGTTGGGTAGGTAATGGTATAGGAGATCTTCAGAAGTACATTGTGCTGTACCAAATATGAGTTATATAGTACAGTTAGGTGATGAGAGGGTATTCTACCAAGTGGGTGTAGCACATAGCTTCCTCGTCATCCATAATACAGTTGGGTAGGCAATGGTATAGGAGATTGCCATAACTGCGTAGTGCCATTCCAAATATGAGGTATATAGTACAACTCGGTGATGAGAGGGTATTCTACCAAGTGGGTGTAGCACATAGCTTCCTCGTCATCCATAATATAGTTGGGTAGGTAATGGTATAGGAGATCTTCAGAAGTACATTGTGCTGTACCAAATATGAGGTATATAGTACAGTTAGGTGATGAGAGGGTATTCTACCAGGTGGGTGTAGCACATAGCTTCCTCGTCATCCATAATATAGTTGGGTAGGCAATAGTATAGGAGATTGTCATAACTGCATAGTGCCGTACCAAATATGAGGTATATAGTAGAACTCGGTGATGAGAGGGTATTCTACCAAGTGGGGGTAGCACATAGCTTCCTCATCATCCATACTATAGTTGGGTAGGTAATGGTATAGGAGATCTTCAGAAGTACATTGTGCTGTACGAAATATGAGGTATATAGTACAGTTAGGTGATGAGAGGGTATTCTACCAAGTGGGTGTAGCACATCGCTTCTTCGTCATTCATAAATAGTAGGGTAGGTAATGGTATAGGAGATCGTCAGAACTGAATAGTGCCGTACCAAATATGAGGTAAATAGTGCAGTTAGGTGATAAAGGGTTTTCTATCAAGTGGATGTAGCACTTAGCTCCCTCGTCAATCATGTCATGGTTGAGTTGTTGAATTGTGTTGTCAGAACTACCAAGTACCTACGATATATGAGGGAAGTCGAACAGTTAAGGGATATGAGAGTAGATGGCTAAGAAGGAAAGTGACCCCAATACCTCCTGAAACTGATCCATAAACGGAAACTCATCTACACGTATGAAAATAGATCCGGATTACAAAATGTCGTCCACCCTATGGCTTCTAGTTCACCTTACTGAAATGATGCACAGTATTGAAGTAGATCTACATTGCGAAAACTGATCGAAAAACTGCGGGTAAATTAATTTCTGATTCAAATTGAGGACCACTAAAAAGTGAAAAATAAAAAAATAATATAAAATGGAAAAATAATAAAATAAAAACCTTTTTAACAAAAAAATGGACCGACCTCAAAAATGATGTCCGTGAACACCAAAAAGGAAAAAATAATAAACTTAGCGAAAACACACTGATGTATTAGGTTGTTGGATATAAATATCTTGTCAACAGATGGTATGTTGGAATACCAACAATTATTTGTAATGTGATTCACACTCATTGTCACACTCATATCCTCCATCATACGATAGCAGTGACGTACTACCCAATAGTTTTGGAACACTTATCTCTACTCGTATTCATGTTTTGTAATACTCACCAGATCATGTGAGTATTACTTAATAACCACGGTGTATCCAGATAGGTAGGTAGGTACGCATTGAAGTCGCCGCCGTGCCCACCTGTAGACACAAACGTCTCCTAGATGTTCTACTTACCAACATTTTATTCGTTTTCGGAAATATAGGTACATACCTCCCATACCACAGACATGCTTCCACACCGAGTATGAACGTATATATCTTTTTGTCTAAAATTGTGGACGGTTTTGAACGTTAATTAGGTAACAACGATTCCGAAGGTATGTTGCTACAATATAATATGTCCACCAATAAAATAAACAGTCTCATGTAATACTAGAGTCTCAAATTACTCGTCACAACCATTCCTAGGGAGGTTCACACTTACTATCATACTCATATGGCAGCAGAGACGTACTAGGTACCTGATAGTTTGGGGAGCACATTGTAACTCAATGGTAGGTACTTACTCTTGTAATGCTAACCAGATCATCGAGTAAGGAAGGTGATTAGTTTGTGTCTACAGGTGGGCACGGCGGCGACTTCAATGCGTACCTACCTACCTATCTGGATACACTGTGGTTATTAAGTAATACTCACATGATCTGGTGAGTATTACAAAACATGAATACGAGTAGAGATAAGTGTTCCAAAACTATTGGGTAGTACGTCACTGCTATCGTATGATGGAGGATATGAGTGTGACAATGAGTGTGAATCACATTACAAATAATTGTTGGTATTCCAACATACCATCTGTTGACAAGATATTTATATCCAACAACCTAATACATCAGTGTGTTTTCGCTAAGTTTATTATTTTTTCCTTTTTGGTGTTCACGGACATCATTTTTGAGGTCGGTCCATTTTTTTGTTAAAAAGGTTTTTATTTTATTCTATTCCAGATTTGTATTGTACGCAAAATTTCATGAACATTTGACCCCTCATACGATTCTTCTACGACCAGCAAGCGCTCGAAATCTTGCGTAAATAACCGTGAAATTGCTCCAAAATTTGATATTGAGAAACCCAAAGTGTGACAAATAAAATTTCATTATTTTTTGACGCTGAATCAGTGGTGGTATCAGTTTTTCATTTGAGTGGATTGAACCGATTACTGCCTGAAACCTTGTCGTTTACATAAAAAAATCACCTCATCCTTGCTCTTGATCATTTTATTCATTTGCCATACACAGAGAAGCAAGTAGAGACGGTACCTAAATTGATTAAAAAGCTCCGAATTGCAAAATGAAATCTGAATACGTAAAAATAGTTTCAAAATTTTCTATTCGCTAAAAGCTTGAGGTCTTTGCATTGATTTTTTCTCGAATATTTACTTATCACATACATAGTATCATACACGCCATCATCCCATAGACATACCGTGCATGGGATATCCCCACTGATTCTCCCTCTTTGTATCATTCCATACCAGTGCAGGTATTATTCCTTTGATTACCAGTGCAGGTTTCTAAGTTAAGTAATATTATCAGTCCCATTCAAGTTCACCTCGCTCTATTATGTTTCTTTGAGACAAGCTTCAGATGATATTTCTAATGAGACACTTTTCAAAATAACAAAGGTGTTGCTGTGTCTGCAGAGTCACACGAGGTACCTAAATGGGTGAATTTGTTTCATCCAATATCAAAGTCTTTCGATGTCATGGTCTTTTGAAAAGATAGCCACCTTTTCATGAAGGATTTTTGGTTCAAATTGAGCAATTAACAAGTGTTAACCAGCCTCAAGTGGGCTCGATTTGAGATCTAGTTGTGAACCGAAGGTTTTGGTTAGTGTCAGTCTTGTAGGTTGAAATGTACATATTTTCAGTAAACAATGTTTTATCAAAACAATTCGACTCCGTGCGATAAACGAGAACTTTCAAAAGTAAACAAATTAGCAGGTGTCAAAAACATGATTCAAAACAAAAATTAACAGTAGACAGCTGCAGTCTCTTTCAAGGGGCGAAAAGTAGGAGTTGTAATTCTCAAAATGGCCGAACTCAAAAACTCTCCTTATAAAGATTTCGTTTTTTCACCCATTTAAAATGAATTTTTAATCCTAAGAGATCACCTGAAGCTCTGTAAGACAAACCGTTCTCTTCCCATGAAAACGGGGATGGACGTACAATAAATTTGAAACAAGAATGTGAATCGCAAAAGATTGTTCACCGACGGAAATGTGCCTAATCTTCTTTCAAATTGTAGGTGAAATGATTCTTTGAATAGAGTTAGAATTCTTTGAATAGTTAGTTTCCGTAAGTCGGTTTGGAACCGGTTCCTTTTTTAGAATAGAGTTTCTTGTTACTTAGTTGTTAGGATTCCTTATCAACCAAGAACCGAATTTCAGAATAAAAGTACTCACAGCTTTCAGATAGCGATGTTATTGTTAGTAGATAGTACCTATTTATAGAAAATCCGAGTTCTATATTAATAATAAATCGTTGTGTAAAATTTGCATCGTTTGTAATTTTGAGGGCATTGAAGATAAGAGTTTATCTCGAAATAAATATTTGATATTCTCTTAGTCGAGAGGGAAGAATCACTTGAAAATCTTGGTTATCTGGTTCACTGATAGGTCTATCTCGAACCTAATGGTTGTTAGTTCACAATTTATTATAATTTTATCCTCAACACGAAGAATCCACCGACTCGTAAGCACACAAAATAGTTATATAGTGTTAAGGTTATTTCATGCAGCAAAACTACAATGTCTCCACTCAACTTGGTTGGTGATTTCCCATCCTTAAGGCGCCTTTACACTAGCAAAATTTCTGCCGGTAATATGTCTCCACATTGCCGGGCAACTATTCTCGTCTCGGCAATGTTACCGAATGTTGCCTGGAGTTGTCGGGTAATAGTTGACGCGAGTGGAGCAACATTTCCGAGCGTTGAACCCACTTCGGCAACAGTTTTTCAGCATTGCCGGTGTGGTCCGACCCCCTTGGAAATCTCCCGGCAACATTTCGAACAGGAGAAGGTTGAAGACGTTTTATTTCGGGTTGTTTTAATGCATAAATGATCTTTTATATAGATTGTTAGATTGCTAAATACTTGAGGCTGAATAAATTCAGAAACAACGCATTCGCTTCAACTTCACAATCGGAACTATCCTCTTATTGACTTTTAAATACCAACAAATTAATCGTTATAGAAACATAAGTTATTTCACATGTTCAAGTGTCACTGCAGTGACCTCCCTCACAATATCTCGTATATGTTACAAGAAAGTTACTAGTTGAAAAAAACATGTAAACATGTAGGTACCTACGAAATAAAATTAATTAAATATATATTTTCAATTATTGTTTCCTATATCATTTCCAGTATAAAATGTAATTAAAAATGACGAGGAGAATGGAAAATTTTTGTTTTGGTTCATCTCGTTCAATCATTCTCTGAATAAGCCCTTCGAATTTTTTTTTTTTTTTTTTTTTGTGATATATAGATAACGATATATTTTAACAACTCAGGGAAAAACAAAACAGGAGCCGCGTGAGAGATGATTTCAAAAAGAGAGAGCCGGAGATGAGGAATATTTTTGAAGAAAGACTTGCTCAGGATGGATCCAAGCCAAGCTGGACGGCTGCACCCCCATCGAAGCCCAACAGGTTGTCGGCACACCTCCAACGTTTCCGAGCGCCTCTGAAACATAAGCTGCTTGCTCGTAGTACAGCGAAGGCCAGACGAGCGCGGAGCCATTCGCGCACTTTACTCTGCTGCCTTCCCCATATCTCAGAGAGCCTCTCCGCCAGAATTTTGATGAAGGCTATCGCTTGTGGAGCCCACATCCCATCTACAGAGCACACCAATGGGGTAAATGTAGCGTGGCGCTCTTCGCATGCGTCAGCGTATTTCCTTCTCTTTTCCTGCTCAGCAGAGGACAGCACTGCCGGGACGGGGCGGGAGACATAAGAGGGAGCGTCGGTGTGAACAACACGGATATCAAATAACGCATCCCTCTGTGCCTCCCAAACCCCTCGGCATGCAAGGTCTCCTCGCAAAGCAGGACTTGAGGCCGTCGCTTCCTTTATTAGAGGCTCTTTTACACAATTCCCCCATGCGCAACTCATGAGCTCCCCAAATACATCTCTTACTTCATTGTGACGCCGGGATACCAAGCCACCCATTTTACAATTTAGCGCATGTTCGGGGGAAAACTCTGAACCACAGCCATCACACGACAGTGGCAGCCCTTGTGGTCTCAGCTTGTATCTCAGTGACAATCCATCGCGGAATTCATTCGCAGAGAGATCAAAATGCTGACTCTTCAAGGGAAGCACAGTGAGCCATCCGGATGTTTTGCATTTACTGATTGCAAACACTGACCTAGAAATTGCCCTCTGTCGTTCACTTGGAAAGGTGTTCAGTGTAGATAGTAATAGGGACTCTTCTTCCTCATCCCTCCTACGTACTGCTACCCGCTTTGCGGCATTCATTTTCATTAAATGGTCCCCTACTTCTAGTGGCTCTCCTCCCAAGATTGCGTCCACAAGTTCAGCCGAACCTTCCCTTGAAGTTTCGTACGACAGGCTGGCTGAACGTACTGGATCTGTAATTGACAAGCCTCCTCTACTTACGGATAGTGAAAATAAGGCGCACTCCTCTGCTGAAATGGTACCACCAATCAATGCAGGGAGAAATATAGACCAAATGGCCTCCCTCAGACTGGAATAGTCCTCTCCTCTGCTGTCAACTACCCTCTGAAGGTATTGCCATTGAAATTGGACAGACTTAGTGAATGCCACATAAGCTGACTGAGGCTGTGTGATGCTTGCCATGGAAATCTTCTTGATGTTGTCAGTCCACTTTTCCATTTTCTTCTTGAGATAAGCCTGCTTCCCGTCTTTGTCACCAACATAACCTCCCAAGAAGCGCTGACCAGTCACAACTGTTATTCCAGTCCCAGAAAATCTTTCCTTGGCTTCTTCTTTCTAGTAGATTTCTAGTAGAAAGGAACTGACTATGTCGGTATATTCGATTCTGAAATAGATCGATGCATAATCAATTTTCGATTTTCAACAGAAGGCGAGATGAGTTGCAATAAAATTCAAAATCACCTTTGGACATACGAGCTGAATTTAGGTTCTCCTTCCGAGATTCGCTCTTACATAACTGCTCGTGTAAAGGCTGTCTGGCTGAGAAAATCTGGGAACTTGGCAACTGCCCTCCCGGCAAACTGCCCTCCTACCTCTTTAGGTCAGTTTAAAACCCCGGTTTGAAACTGCCCTCCTAGACCACCTCAAGAAACTACCCTCCAAACTTCCTACTTCCAACTTTTGAGGGTCAGTTTCAAACCCCGGTTTTAAACTGCCCTCCTAGACTACCTCGAGCAACTGCCCTCCCGGTAAACTGCCCTCCTGCTCGGAACGGATCTCCTCTAGGTACCTGTGCGACTTCTCATTTCTGGGACATGGGTCTCTCAAAAGTATAATGAGCTGCCAATGATAATGGATCTTCAGTCACGATCATCAGTATATATTAGGAATAAAATAATTAGAATATCAATTTCATGGAGAAATCGAGTTTTTACGCGAAAATCGGAGTTTTTTCCATTAAATCGGCATGAGACTTGAGGGTTGGATGGTGAGCAGATGGCTGGAAGGGGGTGGACTTTTGCCTCCGAGACGGTGATTTCGCTGAAATCAACAAGAAATCGCAAAGTCGACCTTACCATTAGAAAGTTGATTAAATTTGCAAGTTTTCCTGAGATTAGACAGTTTTCTGCAAGTTTTCCTGAGATCAGACAGTTTTCAGCAAGTTTTTATTGGAAATGTAGTTAACGTACCTACGTACAAGTTATTTTAGGAACTTTTTAGAAAATTGTTTAGAAAATGTTCAATGTTTAAACTGCAATTGCGATCCGTCCTTGATTATGAATGTGCTTTAGGCGTAAATCCGACAATGAGGTCAAAAGTAGAAGACATTGTTTCAAAGTGAAGAAACGTGGGTTTTTATGGCCAAAATGTGGTTTGCTTAGCAAAAAAAAAAAAAAAAAAAAAAATTAAAAATCATATCTCGGGAACGGATTGAGATTCAAATATCAAAACTGTATTGGGCTGCCAAAACGCTAATGGCCGAAGAGCCGTAAACGCTCGGCGTAGGAAAAAAAAAAAAAAAAAAGGATTGAGATTTATTGAGATTTTTATTTTTATTTTTTTATTGAGATTTTATTTTCAATAATCAGGGGTGGGCATAATCTCATCTAAACATTACTGATACTTGATAGATGACAGATAAAAGATAATCTAATTATCTCATCTTTAGATAAATTTTGTACGTCATCTATGATCTTCTTCTGATTTTCTTCTCGGAAAATCATCAATCATCGAAAGATGATTAGAAACGGTATCTAAGATTTTAGCATGAATATGCTTTAGCCGGGACCTAACTGCCGAAAGTAGCGCGATACCGATGAACTTCTATTACTAGGCAGTGATGTCCGCTAGCGACCTGGTATAATATACACTCATAATACTATGACAAGAAAAATCAATAATGCAAATATTATGAACTTTAATAAATAATGCAGGACGAATGAGAGCGAAAGGGAAGAAAGTTACGAAATTATGAATTGACGTGACTTTATGAATTAATGTGACGGGGACGGAACATCGTCCTCAGATGCTGGTTCAATTTCACCGATCGATAATTAACTTCCTGGATCGATGGCTGATCGATAATTGACGTTCTAGGCTGAAGCATATTCATGTTTCTTAATTTTAGCCGTAGACTTTAAGCAAAAGCGTCTGGGGGTGCAGGGGATCTGTACATTATATTAATATATTTTGAGTACTTATATAAATACAGTCCAACTCTGTTCAAATTGTCATGTTGGTATGTACCAATATATATTTTGTATATCTCTTTGTCGGTCAGTCAATCCTCATCTCATTACAGTCAAATGGTGCTACCATCATCAAATTTGATACGTTTAAATATGCCATTCAGAAGGAAATTTACTTTTCCATATTTCTCAAGGCCCTGTTGACTATCATTATGTAATATCATAATATGTACACCCAAGAGAGGATTTTCTGGGTCACAAACCATTTTTCTACCCTTGCATTGCCCAGGAGAGTTTGTCTGTCTTTCGACGACAATTAAATTGTATAAATATGTATGTATAAATACAGGGTGTCCAAGTTTTTTATGCTAATACTTGAAGGATCGATTCTACAACTAATTTGCAACAGAAAATGTCTCATAGAGAATTTTTTTTTAACCCCCTTAAAATCCGCCTTTTTTGACTCTTAAGATTTTTTTCGTGTTTTCGACCTTCCACCATTAAAACGGCCATGACTCCCTTGAATTACACTCAAACATTAGAAATAAGGGTACAGTTGGAAAGAGCGTTGAATTTCCTATAAGAATTATATCAGACCGATTTTTTAAAATAGCTTCTGGGAGGAGTGTTATGAGCCCAAAGTTAAACTTTTTCGATTTCTACATTTCTTCAAAAATTTCAATGGCATTTTAAACCACCATTTTCGTTTTCCCAGCCGTTCTTCTTGACGGAAAAAAAACATCTACGTTTTCTCAGCTTTCCAATGATACAGTCATTTTTGTTTGTTGAGAAGGACATTTTTTGAGAAAATTGAATTTTTATGCGAAAAAACGATGATATTTTTCAAAGAAATTGGCGTCTCGGAGCGCGCCCGCTGACGGGGTTGGACAGCGGGAGGAGGGCTGAAAGGGGGCGGGCGGGCGCGCACCGAGACTCCGAGACACCAATTTCTTTGAAAAATATCACCGTTTTTCGATTATCACTTCAATTATCACCGGTATCAAAGGAAACCGGACTACCATTAGTGCGGAACATGGTATCAAAGGACAAGTTTACCAAACGAGGAAAGCTCCGTAAAAATACATTCTGTGTTAAAAGAGCAGTATTTGGGATCAAGGCATGTTTTGGTCTCCCGAATCAAATGGGACATTCTCTGATTAGGTCAGTCATTTTACATTGAAGAGGACTGTTTCCCCCGCAACTTTGGGCATCAGCTCCATCAGAGAATAAGCTGAGAACGACAAACGGTGCTGAAACATTTCACTGCGATTTTAACAAGCAATTCCATACTCCCCATACTAACATCCATCTCGTGATCTCCGTAATGAAATAAGTTCAAGTGAGAAGCGACATGAAGGTAGCCAGCGTGAACAAAGGTACCTGAAATCAAAAACTAATTTAACTAATAAAATCGGATGTTAGTGGTAGGTAGGTAGGTACTTGTAGATTGAAGTTTTGAGATTATCTTTTTGGTTTATTATTTTCAATAATGAACCTTTGGAATCGACCAAGAAAAAAAAATGTTAACAGCCCCTCAAAATTTGATGGTTTACGTTTCAAGGTACGTAGAATCCAAAAATCGAATACAAATTTGGCCGTCCATCCGCCGTACGCGTACGGCGCGCCGTACGCGGCACTTTTGCCACTTAGCATTGACCGATTTTGATGAAATTTGGTATGTAGGCTCCTTTATGGGGTCTAGTTGTGCCCCGAAGATTTGGGTTGATGTAGGTCACTTCTAAGGGTTCCAAAATCAATTTTGAAATTTTGAAAACGCCCTAACTCAAAAAATTTTGATATAAAGGTAACGTTTTTCCTTCAATTTAGGATTCTATAGAATTTTTTGAGACCACCCGGAGCTCTGTAGGACAAACCGTTCGCTGACTACGAGAGTTTAAAGTTTGGACGTACGATAAATCAGAAACACGAGTGTGAATCGCAAAAGAGGCCTAATCTCCGTTCAAGTGTTAGCTGACCGAAATGCGATCGATGTTTTTCTACATGTTGGATGGTTGGTGGCTTTGCAGACGAGTGATCTATGTAGAAAAATAAAAAATAATAAACCATTGTGTAATAATTTGCAGCGTTTATGCATCGGATCAGACACACCCATCAGTGTAATGGATACGAGGAAGCTATGTGCCACACCCATTTCGCCGACTTTTTTCCCTGATCCCAAACCGAGTGAGTTTCCGCCCCATGATCCCAACCATGCCACTGCTCTCTTGAACGTCGCCATTATCACTAGATGATAAAAGACTACTATACCTCACTATCATTCGTCCTATATATGGCAATATGATTGTTCAGTTTGGGGCCTGGCAAGCAAAACTCAGATCAAACGGGTCCAGACTCAGCAAAACCGTGTGCTTCGCATTATCACCGACGCCCCTTGTTCGTGAGAAGTGATGTGATACACCGCGATGTTGAAGTACCTGAGGTTGAGAACGTTATAAGGTCTACAATGACACGAAAGCAGGATTCCTTCCGATCTCACCAATCTACAGTGTTAGATACACTGCTCTCCTCATGGGACAGAACGAGACTCCCCCGACGTCTTATAGAAAACGGACCGCCGATCTAGTCGAAACCTAGTCATTCATAAATTTATTCGTGTCATTGTTCGTGTGTAGTACTGATATTTCCAGTCTTTCGTCAAATTCGTGTCATTGTTCGAGTCTACTGTTATTACTGTATAGTCATTCATCAATTCGTGCCATTGTTCGTTTTTGTTAATGTTATTACTTAAAATTAATTTATCAACTTTACGTTCTTATAATGTATGTTAACGAGCTCCACTAAAAGTTATGAGGGACTGTCACTGGACAGATACCCTCTTTCATGTTCCACTGTACTAAGTACAAAAAATTACATCTTAAAATTACCACAACATAAAAGTATTTTGTAATATACCTACAAAAAGTTGAATGAAATATTAAAAAAAAAATGATCCCAATCCCGGATCCCTTATTACGTTGCGCTAATTAAAAATATTTAAAACCCACATAGGTTAGTTAATTCCTTAACCTTAATTATAAGTAAATGTAGGCAAGCAATGCCCGTGTAATCTACATTAGCTTGTTGTAATGCCAGCATTATGTTTCGTGTTCTGCAGGTAAAATATCTAGTCGTGTTTGTAAGGGCTAGGAGGCCAGTTTACCGGGAGGGCAGTTGCCAAGGAGGGCACTTGCCATGGAGGTCCATTTGTAAGGACCGATTCGATGAGAGGGCCCTGATAATACGTGGTGTGAGCAGGAGGGCAGTTTCTCCTGACGTACAGTAAAAACTGGCCTCCTCGGAGGGCAGTTTACCGGGAAGGCACTTTCACGGGGCGCACATTTGTGTTTCGGGTTGAAACTACCCTCCCGCAGGAGGGCAGTTTGCCGGGAGGGCAGTTGCCACGGGGGGCACCTGCCCTAGGTCTGAAAATCTCTTTGCCACATCTTTCTTTTTTCCTTCTTTCTTCACTGGCAGCGATAATCACGACAGCAGCAGTATCGACGACCTCTTCCCGATGATGCATTTTGGGAGCAACTGTTTCCAAATCTCCCTCTCAAGTGTAAATGTAAAAATTGAGCAATTTTTATGGAGCAACCTTCATTAAGCAACCTCCGGCAAGAAATATTGCTCGCAATGTGGAATACTTGCGGCAATAAATATTGGGTTGCCGGGTCACTTTTGTAGAGCAACTTTTCCCTATTCTAGCAATATATGTGGCTAGTGTAGAGGGGCTACTAATCTCGACTTTTGTCAAGTACATTTTCCTTATTTCCAGTGCTCTTCAAAACACAACAGACAACAAACATGGTGTGGGACGGCGTCCTGATATTCATTGCTTTCATCACAGCTGTGGTGGTTTGGCTACGATGGAACTTCGGACATTGGAAGAAGAGAGGCATCCCCTACGTGGAACCTACCACATTATTCGGCAACATGAAAGAGGCGATGGTTGGAAAGACCAACGTAGGAGTCCTTTCGGAAAAAATATACAAGTAAGGTTGGAAAAATAAAACTACCAGTCAGCGGTAATCCTGTTATGTCCGGGAAATTCTACTCCAGAGGTTTCTAAGATGGTGAAGTATTTGGTCACCAATCATCCCCGATTTTAATACGATTTTTTTTCACTAGATAACAGCACCGGCGATTGTAGCAAAAGAGACAGTCGTAGCTCACGTTTTTCTCTCCACCAGTTCAAGATAATTTTCATTTTTAAAACGAGAACGTACTCATTATTAGTTTCCAAATGGCACTCAGCTAAAATTTTCAAAATAAAATTTAAATTTAAATTTAAATTTTATTCAGAATTTTAAAGTTCAAATTTTGGAAATTATTTACAATTTTTCAAAAATTGGGCGTATAGCACTAATCCTCAAATTCATCTGAGTACGAAAATATTTTTTATTTGAAATTTATTGAATATATACGGCATAAAGCGTCGGCGGCGAAAATCAAAGGAATTCTAACATGGAGGTGGTGGAGGTGAGCTGAGCCCTTAGGTCCATTCGTTTGATTTTCCATTTCCCAGTATATCATAAAATTCTGAATCTCTCACATCTCACGCTATCTTCAAGGGCTTAACGGTGTCTTGTCACCACAAACCTTTTCCATCCACAACCCAACAACCACATACAACTGTCCCGAGTTCGAGTCTATATCCCCTTTACTCTCAAGCTGGCCGTACCGGCAAGCCTGACAGTTTCGCCTGAACAGTCCCCAGGCAAGAGGCAACCGGATCGTGTGTCGCATCCCGCTGGTCTGTCAGTTATAACTGTACAGGCGGCCTGTCATCGAACGAAATTTCAATCAATTTCGAAAATCTTGCCGGATGACCTGGAGAGAGTTCAGGCAAGCAGGTACGTGAGTGGGGTGAGGCGCCAGGCAGCAGGCCGCCTGAATATCGGACTTTGATTAAGTAAGTACTCAAATCCACGAGTAGGTAGGAGGTCTGCATCCACGTCGAATGTCTGCCGGCCGAGATTCCACTGAACGTGTATGGCCAGCTTTACATTTCGAGTTTACCTGAATCGGTTCAAACTAAGAATAGGCGAAATCAATCAAATTTAACAGTATTTCATGTTGTGAAACTTGGTCAATGAAGTGAAATGAAAAGGTGTGAGTAGAGCATCTTCTCAGGTTATTGTTTCTTCCCAGGCCAAGAGAAGTTCAAATGGATACGAGCGTCTAAATCACACCTACAGCATTAGTTCATGAATCCTCCGCTAGGGATAATAAAGCGTTTTTCCATTGAATCAGATGAGATAAGCTAAATTACCTATTTTGGTAAAGCTTGAGATGCAGCTGATTCAAGGGAAAAATGCTTTACCATTCCTAGCGTAGGAAATATGAACTAATGCTGTAGGTGTGATTTATACGTTTGTCAAATGGAGTAAGGGGTACTTACCTACCTAATACAGTTAGTTTTTGTTTTTCTCATATTTTTGTTCCTTATTGGTTTGTTATTTTCATTTCAAAACCTTTAGAATGGAGAAAATTAGAACAAATTAATTGTACAAATTTCATGTTTTACGTTTCAAGGCACGTACTTAGGATCCAAAACTATATTTTTAAAATTTCCGTTCATCCTTGTGTCCTGTTTTGATCAGCTGCACTTTGAACGGAGATTGACGGCGGACGGACGGAAGAATTCGATTTTCGTCCATCAAATTTTTAAAAAGGGAGAGGGACTTGTTTTCTTGCTCTGTTCCAAAAGTTCTTCACTAAAAATAATAAATCAAACTGAATGTTTATGTATTACAGTACCTTTCCAAACGAACCAGCCATCGGAATATTCAGAATGAGGACTCCAATCCTCCAAATCAAAGACTTGGATCTCATCAAAGCTATAATGATCAGCGATTTCAACAGCTTTCGGAACAACGGTCTGTCCATTAGCAAGGAAGCTGATCCGATTTTGGGGCGTAATCCGTTTTTCTTGAAAGATGACGAGTGAGCAATAACTTTCTCATAAATAACTAGTACTTTCCATTATGTATGTAATTATTGTTTGCATCGTATTTTTTTCCAGCTGGGTACAGGTTTTTCAACGTTAATTTAAATATTTCGCAGGATTTTTCAATACTAAGTTGTGATCGGAAATTAACCACCTTTTTGGAAAGTATCAGCTAAGATATTCTGCTTGGTTGTGTTTCTTTTCGAAGGTGCCCTATTGTTTTACAGATGGAGAGACACACGTAGAATCCAAACACACCAGCACTCTGCAAGTAAGCTGAAAACTTTGTACGGCTATGTGGAAGAAGTAAAGGATGAACTGATTAGTTACTTGAATAAAAACGTGGGCAGGAAATTTGAGGTGAGTTAGTACCTAGTTATTGTTAGTCACTGTTAAGCGGTGGAAAATAGGGAGTCAATATTTTCTAAACGCCCACATCTACAGGGATCAAAAACTTTTGATCTAACGGTACCTATCGTTTGTTCGTTTTTTTTCAAATCAAAGGGATCAAATGAGACCACCGCTCTGTAGGACCAACCATTCACTTCTTATAGACTTGAAGTTGGAATGAATGATGAAGCAAGAAATGAGTGCCCACGGAAATTGGCAAAATATCCGTTCAAAAGTAAAATGATAAAATGCGAAGTTTTTTCTTCCTTTGATTACTTTTGGTTTATTATTTCCAATAATAAGCCTTTGGAATCGAGCAAGGAAAAACAATTTTAACCCCCCTCAAAATTTGATGTTTTACGTTTCAAGGTACGTAGAATCCGAAAATCAAATAAAACCCACATCTCTTCTGCCTTGAGAGCAAAGATGGAAGTAAGTTAAGTCGATGATGGGATATTATTATCATTAAGGGTGGGGGGGGGAGGGTATGTAATTAAAGTTTTATTATCATGGGACAATTTGATCGCAGCAGTCGAACAAAATGATATTCGAGATCCTTGAGAAACCTAAAACTAAAGAAATTCTTGCATACGAGTCTGCAACACTTTGGGACATTTCCATGTCAACCACTACACAACAAGGTAGTGAAGTAAGGTTGTTAGTTCATGTACCCAAGCATCAAAATAAGAAAACAGTTGATTGTTCTCTACGCAACACAGTGAGTCCATTTTATTTATTGGTCGCGTGAGCAAGACTTGCTTAGTTTTCGTGACGATTTTTCAGTTTATGTGCCAAAGCAAAGACATGAAAATGTCAAAAATTTCCGTCCGTCCGCCGTACGCGGCACTTTTCTTAGCAACACTGGACCAATTTGGTTCATATTTGGTATATGGGCTCCATTTGGGGTCTAGTTGTGCCGCGAAGCTTTTGGTTGATGTCAGTCACTTCTAAGGGGTGAAAATTAAGGGTTGAAATTTTCAAGAGTGCCCTAGCTCGAAACTCTCGAAATAAAGGTATCGTTTTTTCGCCAATTTTAAATAGTATTGAATTTTTAAAAATTGTTGAGACCACCCGGAGCTCTGTAGGACAAACGGTTCGGTCCCTACGAGTACTTGAAGGTTTTCCTTCGATAAAACAGAATCATGAGTGTGAATCGCAAAAGAGGTCTAATCTCCGTTCAAATTTTATCTGACTAAAATGCGATCGCTGTTCATTTCTTCGATTTGTATACAGTTTTGCCTTCTGTGTAACCAGTAATCAAATTTCCATATGAAGCTTTTTATTTTTCGAATCGAGTGTGAAGCGTTTAGTTCTGTCTAATAAACTTGATTGTGAAGGTGTGAAGGCATATGGTGTGGTAGGTAGTACCTACCAATAGTTGGTAGGTAAAAAAAATGTTGGTAGGTAAAAAACACTGCAAATCATTGCCCAAAGGTTTAGTGCTCTTCCAGGCGTCTCCAGCATTCGAGGTGATCTTCTTCACTCTTCAGATCACTGATCAGCTGAGTAAGCTCCGAAGCCATTTTCAATCCTATTGAACGCAGGAAGCTGAAATTTGAGAGGGAAGGTCAAGGGAGAATACAGATGGTGGGAGGTGCTATTGATGGAGAACCAGTGATCTATACAGAAGGGTGATCTATACAGAAAATGATAAACCTTTGGGCAATGATTTGCAGCGTTTTAAAGTCACAATTTGTCCTTCCTTAGCAACCATGAAACTTAAACGAAAAATATTACCTATGAGGTCGTCCACAACTGCACAATTACGGTGTTTCGCTGGTAGGTACTTTCTGCCAGAATAAACTTGATTGCGAAAATAACTGATAATGGCCGATTTCATTGCAGGTTAGTGGTCTACACAGTGAATAATAAACCGTTGTCTCATATTTTGGGTGGTGGAGCTTCCATCTTTTTCACGATATTGTAATGATTCTAGAAAAAAGATCAGATCCAGAATCAAACTGGTATTTTATTTAGCCAAACGAAAATTGTATCTTGGAGAGTAGAGTTTCCACGTTTCCCAGAAATACCCCCACTTTTGGTTTATTATTGTCAACAATGAACCGTTGGAATTGAGCAAGAAAAACAATTTTAACCCCCTCAAAATTTGATTTTTAACGTTTCAAGGTACGTATAATCCGAAAATCGAATAAAAGTTTTCCCGGCCGTCCACTGTCCGCCGTACGCGGCACTTTCCTTGGTTACCATGGACCGATTTTGATGAAATTTGGTATATGGGTTCCATTTTGGGTCTAGTTGTGCCGCGAATATTTTGGTTGATGTCAGTCGCTTCTAAGAGGTGAAAATTAAGTGTTGACATTTTCAAGAAACGCCCTAGCTCTAAAACTCTCGTAGGTAGTATGTACCAATGGTTGATTGATAAAAATTAATTAATTAATAGTTACTAAGGCAAAGCTATGATCTTTGCAGAGAAGGGATCTATACAGGAAAGTAATATACCTTTGTGAAATAATTTGCAGTGTCTTTGTTTTGGTTTGTTTTTGTGTTTTTCTTGATTTGTTTGTTATTATTTTCTTATTGTTATATCTTTGGGTCCTCGCCCTGCTGGAGTCATAAGTATCTCAATCTCATATCCCAGTCTCCGGATATTTTCCTCTCTCACCAGCATCCGTCCTAATCCTCCTTCCTAAGATGCTACTTGTTTTTTGAGTCTCCAAACGTTTAGCAGTTAAACGGGAGTACTGCTGTTTTTGCCTTGTCTAGATCCCGAATATTCTTCATATGAATCAGTCATGTACTTTACTGGCCATTGATTCAAACATCCTGAATTTTCCTCGTTCACGGGGGAAAGTTTCTTTGGAGGCTTCCACCAATAACATTGAAAACTAGTCTGCTGCCGAATCATTTTCTCCTCGTTTCTCGCAGCTTTTCCGATTCTCTTTCTCTTGTTAATGTCTCCTTTTCTCATTCTATCATTGCTCCATTCTTCTTCTTTGAATCTCTTCTTTCTTCTGATCATCTCCTTGACCGTTTCAGATCTATGTCTTTTCTCCTTTCCTTTCTATCCTTGATTTTTATCCACATTAACCACACAGTTTATTCAATGGCTCACCAACGGAGATTAGGCCTCTTTTGCGATACACACTCGTGTTTCTGATTTATCGTATGTCTGACCCTCGAGTTCTCGTAGGGAGCGAACGGATTGTCCTACAGAGCTCCGCTTGGTTTCAAAAAATTTAAAAAGGCGAAATTCCGGCGACATAGTGCACATAAAGATAGTTTTCCGCGTCGAACGAAAAAAAACCGACGAAAATCGGTCGAAAGCAAAGGTCTGGATAGAGTACACAAGATTTTGTCACATAAAGACATACACCTATGGTTTTTTCCTGGATTTGGATACAGAATAGTCTAAAAGGGATTAGTGTGTGGTTATTAATTAATAAATTTTATTTATTTATTTTTTCTGATGAGTGTTGTCCAAGATTAGCTCAGATAAATCGCTTAAGGACGACCAAGTCTTACTGTGGGACGTCCTAAAAAAACACAGGTCCCTGAAACACTCCCCTGAAACACCCCTGTTACTCTAAGCAATAAAATTACGATCTGAACAACTTATTAATAACATTGATTGTATTACATGATGTTGCAGACCCAAGATTTGTGTGCCAGGTTCACCACAGACATAGTAAGCTCTTGCGTTTTTGGGATCAAGACCAACAGTTTGACAGATGAGATTTCTGAATTCAGGAAGAACTCGATGAGTATCCTGGACAACAGCTGGAAACTTATATTTTGGCAGATGGCTCCAAAGCTAGTCGAAAAATTGAAAATCCGGTAAGGATTTCTTTCACCAATTGCTTCCGAGTCTACCTGGGAAGCGGAAGCTTTGTTTTCACTTTTCATGGTTGGAAAAAAAAAAAAAAAAAATGTTCTCCAAAAACTAAATTTCTACTCGCGTTTTTACGTTTCAGACCTTCCTGAACAATTTTGACAGTTCCGTGACTGTCTGTCATGAAATCCTTGTTACGGGCACAACTAAACGAAGTTATTTTCCGATTTCGATTACATTTTCAGGGATTGTGCGGGTTGGCGTGTAGACGGTCCCCTATGAAACTCATCACCCCCGACTGAAAGTAGCTGTTGCGCATGCGCAAACGTGTACTTCTCTGTAACAGACATAAATAACTTCCACATTTTCCATCCTGTTTCGATGAAATTTTCAGGTATCATAGATTGGGTTGCAGAAGGTCCCCTATGAAAATAATTACCCCCAGAATGATAGTAGCCATTGCGCATGCGCTAATGTGTATTTCCTTGTAACAGCCATAACTTCCACATTTTCCATCCGATTCCGATGGAATTTTCAGGAATTATACGGATTGAAGTGTAGATGATCCCCTATGAAAATCATAGCCCCAGATTAACTGTAGCTACTGAGCATGCGCAAATGTGTATTTCCTTGTAACAGCGATTACTTCTACATTTCTCATCCGATTTCGACCAATTTTCCATGTATTATGCGGATTGGGGTGTTGATGGTTTCTCATAAGGCTAGTGCAAGGTACTTAAAGATTGAGGATTTGAGATTAACTGCTTTGCATAGGATCATCTATACAATCGGGTTAAGGATATGTGCCACACCCACTTGGCAGACGTTTTTGAATAGTAACACTTGATCTAGTTCATTTTGATATATTTCGGTGGATGCTTAGACGGATTTTATATTTTCTTGTGTGAAGTCTGATTCACATGACTTTGACTGTGTAATGTTACATTACAGTAGGTCTGAATGAATGCACTAAGACTGAGATTGGTTGCTAAGCAGTTGCTAAAAGAAATGCTCAACAAAAGAAACGACAGAATCCCAAATCCAATTGGACCAATCGTTGATGGTCGATGCAATAGATATGTGGCCTTTTGGAAGCATACAAACTAGCCTAGTTCATACAACAGCATGCAAACACATTATGTAATCATTTGCAGCGTTTTAAAATGTTATGTAATCAACAGAATTTTGGAGAAAGCCAATAACGATTACTTTTACAACCTGGTCAAGTCGGTTGTAGAAATGAGGAGGGAGAAGAACCTCTCGAGAGCTGACTTCATTCAGAATCTGATTAACGACAAAAGTGAAAGTGAGTGTACGCAACACGGTTACTATTTTGCATTTAAATAGTATGGAAAGAAGAATTTTGAGACTCCTCTGCTAATAAAATGATCTTTATTTGAGACAGGCTTCGGGTCAGAACCCCATCATTACAACAAGACTATAGTAGTCTCCGATGGGGTTCTGACCCGAAGCCGGTCTCCAATAAAGATAATTTTATTAGCAGAGGAGTCTCAAAATGTTTCTGTCTATGATATAGATCACCTCTGCACCATCAGCAACAGTCAAAAAACAGCAATAAAATATTGTTTATTTCATGACTTAACGACCAGAATTGTATAATAACCCATCTTCATTAACAGTTCTCTCAACAATACAATTAACCTACCTGTGTTAAAAGTTCCATTCACACACGCACCATTTTCATGTTAAAGATGCGCTAGAACTTGAATGCAGATGTCAGTATGTATGAAAAAGTAGAGTAAACAACGATTTTGGGTTGAATTTTCGTCCGACAGCCATTCCCAGCGCCGAGGACGTTTTACGAAGGGAAGAATTGTCTGTCTGCCTGTAATCTGTCTTACGAAGGGAAGAATTGGATCTGATGATTTCGGTTAGATATTGCCTCACCCTCCTAAGTGGAGAGCGGTTCACTAAGATCCCAATTCGAAAAATTATTGAGACAGAACAATCCCGCCCGCTAGCAGTCACAATTCCGAGTAATAACCCAAGCCGATTGGCCCTAACTTCTTCAATATTATTCAACCAACTAACAGCCGTTGGTAGTATCTTTAATGAATAAAATAGACAACATTAATTTGGCGAATACAAATGTTAATTAATTCTCAATTAATTAATTATATTATAAAGTATAAGTTAATAAATTATTCACACTCGAGAAACATGTGTTTCGAGGATTCAGTGAACTAAAAACCACTCATAGTAAAATAATGCGAATTAATCTCAACAATTGTGAATGATCCATTGAAATCCATGTGAATTATAAACATATTCAACAAAAAACAAAAAAGTAGGGACGAATGATAAAACATGAAAACGAGTGTGAACTTTTTTCTTTATTAGGCGCGTTCAACGCGCGGTCATTTTTAGGCACGGTAATTGACGCAAAACAACTTTATCAAATTTCAAAGAATAAAAACAATGATTTCAACAATCCAAAAAGTTTGGGTGAGTAAACATCGTATAAAAATCTCTTGGCAGATCGATGGAGGCGTTGGAAAGAGCGGGACATACTTCGATGAGGTGGCGACTGGTCAGCTGGCAATAACAAGTGCCACAAGAGGGAATTTGCCTCGCAATTTTTTTAATTTTTCCGAAATAGGGTTTACTGATATGGAAGAAAACCATAAGGTGCTGCTCGAAAACGCATCCAACAAATATAGAGAATTTAAGGAAGATTGATGTTTTAAATTTACCCGGAGTCTGTGACGTGACCAGTCTTCCCTTATCGCAGCAGCTCTACCTCTGATAGCGCACATAAAACAACTACCTAGCTTACGTGATCGAACACACGAGTGCGCTGCAAACTGGCAGAGAACCCAGACACGAAAGTGACGGAAAGAAGCAATTTTAACTCTTTTGTACTATACGATTCTACCTATTAGTTTATCAAGCTCTTATTTAGTTTCAGTATAAGTTAGTTTTGATGTTTGAATCTCATTATTTGAGTGGATCGTTTCATGTGGTCACGAGGGCGCCTCCGACTCTACCTGTTGACATTCTCTGTCACTATTTGCCGGAAATCCCCCGCTTCACTTGTTTAGGCATTTTCTTCAACGGGAAATTTTTCCCTTGGGTATTCCTGGTGTTAAACGTTATTCTAGGGTCCCAATATAGGATTTGACTTGAAATTCCAGAATCTAAAATTGAGGCAAATTCCCTATTTGGTATTCTCTGGTGGTTTTGGTAAAGATTCCACGAGGAAACGGAGGTTGAGACAGCTGTGGGCTACCCGAAGTCTGGTTAGGATCACTCCTTCCCTTTGTGAGTAGGCCGTCCATCCGGGAGTCTTCTTGTCCTACTTGTGGATAACCATGAACGAACACGTTTTTTAATCTCCCAGAGGTTTTGATGATCCATTTCCCGCCATTTCAGTTGCCAATTTCTCCAAACTTTAAGGTTGATTGTTGTTGAGAATTCAGAGCGAATGAATAAGACAAATGTTACTGGTTCTTTGCAGGCTTTTTTGGGTTCCCTATCAGCTAACTCATTTCCAATGATTCCTTTGTGTCCGGGTGCTTGGACAGAACACGCTTGACACGTCATGAATGGCCACTGATTTCGGCTTCACTTGGACACTTCCACATTTGGGTCAAACTCCGCTCAAAGTCTAGCTGATCAAAGGCGATATTTTTTATTTCTTCTTTATTTGAGTTTCTTGTCATCCATAACTCTTGGATAACAGTGAACCTTGCCCGAAAATATGGTTCGTAGCAGAGATGGAAGTTATCGATTAACAAATACAATTACGATTACAAAAGTATTCGTGAAAGTGTGCGTTATCAATAATGCCCATCTCTGGTTGGTAGATACTGATGATGGAAATGCGGTGTTCTTAGCAGGCGGGTGATCTATACAAAACAATAATAAACCGTAGTGTGATAATTTTCAGCGTTTTTCGTTCTCTCGAATTGATCCTAAACTTGAACTGGTGTAGAATTGTAGCAGTGTTGTAACATTTAGTTGTTAAAACCCGAAAAAAAAACCCTTCTCCTCTTTTTAGGGACCACCAAATGAGTTAAATTACTCTAATAATTTATTTTGTTGGAGAAATTCGTGATGATGTAAAAACTAATCAGCTCTACCGATGTTCGCTACCCTCAAAAGAAACTGAGAGGAATGGTTGAAACTGTTTATAATTCATGGCCGTTCTTCTCTCCTGCAGACTTTTCTTTGATCGATATGACAGCCCAAACGATGACGTTTTTCATCGATGGATACGCTTCGTCCTCAACTGAGATGGGATTCATACTTTACATGCTTGCATTACATCCTGAAGTCCAGGAACGTCTTCGCGAAGAAGTCAACAGCCAGAAGCTTGATTTTGATACCCTTCACCAGCTCCCGTACATGAATGCTGTATTTTTCGGTTAGTGTGAAAAAATACAATAAAAAAATTATTGAACATTTAAAAAATTTTTGAGAATTATTAAACTACATTACGGATGCTGCACATTACTTAATGCGCTCAAACTGATTATGCATATAATTCTTTTTCAGAGACTCTGAGGTTGTACCCAGTAGGTACAACTCTCAACAGGGAGTGCAATCAAGATACATCAATCACCGTTAAGAATAATACCTACGAATTCAAAGTTGGAGATTTAGTCGAAATTCCGGTATACGCCATCCAAAGGGACCCGAAACATTTCGAGAACCCTTTGCATTTTGACCCTGATCGATTCATGGCAGATCCCAACCATCCGGCTCTCCTCGCATTCGGAGCTGGTCCTCGAGCTTGTCTAGGTAAGAATAACTCATTAGGAGTACGTTGATGAGTTTTCCTATTTTCATTCATCAGGGAAGTAAGGTTAAAGCTCCAATTAGAGCTTACTATTTGGTTACACTATAAGAGAGACAAATCATTCGATTCCAAGTTCTACGTGTTCAAGAAAATACAACTTTTAGGTAGGTAGTTATGATGAATTGCGAGTTTCTTAGGAACAATTTGCACTAAACCCTTGTTTCCCACTTGTTGAAAAAAATTTTGTTTTTTTCGAATTCTTTGTATTAAACGTAGATATACTCGTATTTTGACCAATCTATACACGGTGTCCGAGAAAGATACACCCAAACTTCAGGGGTAAATTTTAAAAGTAATTTGCAACAAAAAGTGCCTCAATGAAATGTTTTTATAGATGCTTCGTTTTCAGGTTATTTCCCTTTTTGAGATTTTTTTCGTATGTTGAACCTTGCCTCACTAAAATGATCATAACTCCCTTATTTTCCACACAAATTCAAATCTACTTCACCGCTACAAAGAGTATTAAATTTTCAATCTAATGAGCTACAACAAACATTTTTAACCTCGTATCTAGTTAGATTTGTCCTAGTCGAAACTTAAAAGTTTGCAATTTTTGAGTTTTTTGACGAAAAATATTTTTTCTGTTGAAGGAAATCAAATCGGTTTTCACCAAAAACATCCTCAAACTTTCAGTTTTCCAACGGTATAATCACAAAATGTTTTACAATGGGACTTACGGGAAAAATTTCTCTTTGAACGCGGAAAAACCTGATTTTTTTTTTTTTTTTTTTTGGATAGAGGATGTGAGCAGCGGAGGCGGAGAAGACCCCCGAGTCCCCCCAACAAAACGTCGATTTCGTTTAAAAGAATTCACGTTTATCCGCGTTCAAACAAAAATTTCTCCCCTAAGTTCCATAGCGAAACATTTTTTGATTATACCTTTGGGAGGCTGAGATTTTAAGAATGTTTTACCTGAAAACTGTATTGATATTCCTCAAAAGGAAATGAACGTAAATTTTGTCAAAAAACTCGAAAATTCTAAAGTTTGGACTAGGAAGAATCTAATATGTGTTGTGGCACATCTGATTGGTAATTTAAAGCTATTTTCAGCGGTGTAATCAGGTTTGAATTTATATGATCGTTGTAGTGAGACAAGGTTCATCATACGAAGAAAATCTTAAAAGTAAATAACTCGAAAACGAAGCATCTAAAAAAAAAATTTTTTTGCGGCACTTTTTGTTGCAAATTATTTGTAAAATCGACCCCTGAAGTGTATCTCTCTCGGACACACTGTAGAATATTTTTTGGCAGAAGATACTAGTACCTATTACAGTCTGTCAGCTCAAGAATGATTTTTCCAAGGGCCACACTAGCGCTATCTGTGTCAGCAGAATCTGTCTATAAGCCCAGTTTTGTAGGTGTAGAAATAGGATCCTTTGAAAAAACCTTGGTAGGAAGTTGGGGATGTCTCATGAAGTACAGAACCAAGGAATAAGATGGAGAAGGTTCACTTCGTAGAGAGATTTGTGCTACCTTAAACGGTGGCTCCATCTCTGACGAGGAAACCCAACTAACAGCCTACAATGTGAGAAATGAGGGTAGAAGGTACCTCCAAGGCCCTGTTGAAGTCTGCCAACTCGAGAATTAATTTGTTTTTCTTTGAGTTATATATAATTTATTATTACGTTTTCTTACACAATCGATATTTGGAGTATCAAGATAGCCCAATGGCTATCAGTTTTAGTTTAAAAGTTTTCGTTGAACCGATGAAGGAAAACAGGAAGGAAAATGTAAGGAAATCCATGAAGTACGCTCGTTTATTACCCAAAATAATCGTAAAAGTATAAATAAGTAAATGCAAAATGAATGAATGAATCCCTTTGTCTGAGGAGTGGATGACAGATAAGCGAATTCAACGAGATTGGTAGTTTATGATCGACCTTGGACTAATCCATCTTTTCGTAATATATTCCAATGTTACCTTTTCGAAGTAAAATAAATACGGAGTCGATCAAAAAGGTAGAGGAAACTTGCCTTCAACGGGAAATAAATCGAGATCGATCGTCCGACCAATCTTATCGAGATCGAACTCCGCCATCCACACTTCAGACGCCGCAACAAACCGAACTGTATGAGGGATCAATTCACTTCAAGGGAAAAGTGCTTATAAGGGATCAATTCTTCAATCTTCAATTCACTTTACCGCGACCCCAAAGATAGGGATGGCAACGATATATCGATACATGAAATATATAGATAGATTGCGGCTGAAACATCGATATATTTATATCGATATGGAGAACCGATATTATTGGTCAATATCGATAATATCGTAACTTCTTTTCAACAAGTAAAACGCTGCAAATCATTGCTCAAAGGTTTATTATTTTCTGTATAGATCACCCTTCTGTATAGATCACTGGTTCTCCATCAATACCACCATCTGTATTCTCCCTTGACCTTCCCTCTCAAATTTCAGCTTCCTGCGTTCAATAGGATTGAAATGACTTCGGAGCTCACTCAGCTGATCAGTGATCTGAAGAGTGAAGAAGATCTCCTCGAATGCTGAAGACGCCTGGAAGAGCACTTCCATTCAATAGGATTGAAAATGGCTTCGGAGCTCACTCAGCTGATCAGTGATCTGAGGAGTGAAGAAGATCTCCTCGAATGCTGGAGACGCCTGGAAGAGCACTTCCATTCAATAGGATTGAAAATGGCTTTGGAGCTCACTCAGCTGATCAGTGATCTGAGGAGTGAAGAAGATCTCCTCGAATGCTGGAGACGCCTGGAAGAGCACTTTCATTCAATAGGATTGAAAATGGCTTCGGAGCTCACTCAGCTGATCAGTGATCTGAAGAATGAAGAAGCTTTTGAGCAATGATTTGCAGCGTTTTTTACCCACCAACATTTTTTTTACCTACCAACTTTTTTTTACCTACCAGCTAGGTACTACCTACCACACCATACTGGCTTCACACCTTCACAATCAAGTTTATTAGAAAGAACTAAACGCTTCACACTCGATTGGAAAAATAGAGAGCTTCATATTGAAATTTGATTACTGGTTACGCAGAAGGCAAAACTGTATACAAATCGAAGAAATGAACAGCGATCGCATTTTAGTCCGATAAAATTTGAATGGAGATTAGACCTCTTTTGCGATTCACACTCATGATTCTGTTTTATCGAAGGAAAACCTTCAAGTACTCGTAGGGACCGAACGGTTTGTCCTACAGAGCTCCGGGTGGTCTCAAAAATTTTGTAAAATTCAATACTATTTAAAATTGGTGAAAAAACGATACCTTTATTTCGAGAGTTTTCGAGTTAGGGCCCTATTGAAAATTTCAACCCTTAATTTTCACCCCTTAGAAGTGACCTACATCAACCAAAAGCTTCGCGGCACAACTAGACCCCAAATGAAGCCCATATACCAAATTTGAACCAAATCGGTCTAGTGTTGCTAAGAAAAGTGTCGCGGACGGCGGACGGGGGACGGCGGACGGCGGACGGACATTGCAAATTTAGATTCTACGCACCTTGAAACGTAAAGTGACAAAGTTTGAGGGGGGGTTATAAAAATTTTTTGCGATACGATCACATAGGCTAATTATTAGAAATAATAAACCAAAATTAATATTAACGTGTATGGATGAGGAGGGGCGCATGTACCTGTGTTAAAAATCATGTAATTTTATTCCAAATTTTGTAGGTAGGTTGACTTCAGCTCAGACATGTGTAGTACATTAATGGTTTACACCTACAGTGGCGCTCAGGACTCAATTTTTTGACTTCAGCCAAAAATAATGGAGCCTCGTCTAGATTAAAGGATCGTCTCAATTGCAATGGCGAGGGTATTTACGATATTTTATAAGTTGTTAGCACCCCTGAGGATAGTTTTTCCCCAAAATGTCCAACCCCGAAAACCCTGTGCTTCTGACATAATGTTCTGTAACCATGACATTTTCGAACTTTTTCAGTTTTCAAACTATGAATTTTGATGATTCATACCCAGTATAACTTGTTAAAGTCGGTTAAATACTAACTTCAACCGTATTTTCCAAATAGATTGATATTCCGAAATGTCGAGTATATCAATATATTTCATCCAAAATTATTTTAGTAACGTTTCAATTCACCTACCTACTTACGACCTGTTGTTCCAATTAGATTTTCCGATTTTTCAATAAATATCTTCCTAAATGATTGTTTGTATTGTTTCAAAACGATTAAATTCACCAACCTTCTTCAGCCCGTTTATCCAAACAAATCTTCCAATATATCGAGATATCGATATATTTTCTCCGATATATCGAAGGTATCGATATCTCATTGACGCTATATTATTTCATCAGTATATCGATATATTTCATTTGACATGCCATCCCTACCCAAACATTGTGAATGTGGTGAATTGAAACGTAACTAACATCATTTTGAAAGAAATATTGTCGATATACTCGACATATCGGAAGATCTATTTGGAAAAATTGGGTGAAATAAGTATTAACCTACTTTCAAAAGTTACTAGGTATGAATGATCGAAATTCATTGTTTGAAAACTGAAAAAAGTGCGAAAATGTCATTGCAATGTTAAATTAATTTATAAATTGACAGGGGTATAGGTACTGTAGACATCATGCTCCTTCAAAATTGAAAATAATTGTTGTGAATACCTGCTTCACTTCGTATTGTAGGTAGTTTTGATCTAGGCGTGTCTCCATTACTTTCGGCTCAAGTCAAGTAATTGAGCCTTGAGAGCCACGTAAACCATTCATGCACACAATCATGTCTGAGCTGAAGTCAACAGTCTGAAATCAACCCACTGCCTAGGTACCTACAAAATTTGGAATAAAATTACTTGATGTTTTAATAGGTAGAAGTGTCTCTTCTCATCCATTCATTACAATATTTAATTTTTAGGTGGTAAAAAAAATTAAATTTACTTATTGAAAACAAGTCACGATATATCGGTAAATATATCGATATTGACCAATAATATCGGTTCTCTATACCAATACATCAAACGCATTATATCGATATATTTCATATATCGATATATTGTTGCCATCCCTACACGTCAGCTACGCGAGAGAGCCGAGACAGCCGTCATACGTCATACGCGAGGCTCACGTTTTCGACGTGAGTCTCGCGTTTTTAGGACGTCCCACTGTAAGACTTGGGCGTCCTTATGCGATCGATCTGGGGTGAAGTTGGACAACACTCAACAGAAAAAAGAAATAACCACACAGTAATCCGTTTTAGACCATTCTGAATCCAAATCCGCGAAAAAAAACCATAGGTGTATGTCTGTGTGTGTGTGTGTAGGTGTGTGTGTGTGTAACAAAATCTTGTGTACTCTGCACAGGCCTTAGTTCTCAACCGATTTTCCTGGTTCTTTTTTTGTTCGTCGCGGAAAACTATCTAGTTGTGCACTACGTCGCCGGAATTTCGAATTTTGCTCTTTAAGGGGAAGAAAGGGGGGGTTAAGCTCGAAAAACGTGCGTTTCTGGGCATAATCTTGTGTACTCTGCCCAGGCCTTAGTTCTCAAACGATTTTCGTGGTTCTTTTTTCGTTTGACGCGAAATACTATCTAGTTGTGCACTACGGCGCCGGAATTTTGGATTTTGCTTTCTAAGAGGGGGAAAGGGGGGGTTAATGCTTAAAAAACGTGCGTTTGCGTGCATAATCTTGTAAACTCTGCCCAGGCCTCAATTTCCAACCGATTTGCGTGTTTCTTTTTTTGTTTGACTCGAATAACTTCCGAGTTGTACATAATTTCACCCGAGTACCAAAATTCGCAAGGGGAGGGGGTGAGTGGGGGGATAATATTCATAAAATATCCGATTTTTCAATATTTCGGTTCCTTTACTGCTTACTAATTGTACCCAAGCTTTGAAATTGAGGAAAAATTCTCATTATACCTCCGGATTTTCATGAATTATTCTCTGTACCAATATGGAACTAATAGTGGTGCCACCATGGTGCCATGATACCATAAACCGCTTATTTCGTGTTTTTTTGTGTTTCACCTTGAATAAGGATGTGAAGATGAAAGTTCAATGTTACGACGTATTTCCGCTTTGGTGCCAGACTGGCACCATTGTTGGCGTTGGTGGATGGTGGGGGGGGGGGGTGAACTCGAATTCGCATGTTGGGTATCGTAGAACATGGGTTTTAAAATGCTCTTCAGATTCGAGGCTCCCATGCCGCTAGAAATGTTAAGGTGGATAATGGGGGGGGGGGGGGGGTCAGTATTTCTTGCCTAAAGTAATAAATAAATTACATCGAGTGAAACAGTTTTATTACTTAACAACTGGTTAAACTAATCTAATGCTTATCCAATGGGACGTCCCTTGGAATGCATGCATTACTAAACAATATGTTTTACACGTAAAAAGATACGTGTATCTTGGCCCGATGTAAGTCTCTAACAAGCTACAATGAAAAAGCTGCGACGTTAGCAAATATTGTGAATTTCTTTCTCAAATTCCCAATGTTCATTTCCAGGATCCAGATTCGCCAAAACGCAGATCAAAGCCGGGATAGCTGCACTCGTCAACAATTTCAGGATAGTTCCAGGAACCAATGATCGGTCCATGCCTACAGTTAATAACAATAAATCAATCCTCATCAGTCCTGATAAAGAGATGAGTGTGAAATTTGAGAAACTTTGAGTTCGATTGGGAATGAATGTGGGTTTATATTGTCCAACCGAATAAGTGAAGGTGAATGTTCGAATGAATTTATTGAAATCATGATTAATGAATACAATAAATAACGTTTATACACCTACTTACTAACTTACATTATAAACAGCGGTATGACATATGATACCACATATTTTATGAATTTTAATTGAAGAAAAAATGTAATAAGAGTTACGGTGGGAAAACGTACCTAGTTGGTAAAACTTGTTAAAATATGTGTTTGCGGTGAACAAATGTAAAAACAATGCTTCCACAACCATGGTAGACTCGGAAGCAGTAAGTATTATGTTTTATAAAAACGAGTTCAGAATGTTCCTAATTCCTGAAACCACGGCCAGAGAAAACCTAAATGCAAAAAGATGGTCGCTCAGCCTTACTCATGTGATTGACAACTCGGAAAATTTTTTGTATTGTTATGATTTTTTAAATGAAAATAGATTTTTATCCAATCCTTTTTCTTTCTAGCTATAATTCCTTATTCCTTTAGTAGGGTAAAACCACCAATAACCAGCACCCCCCCTAATAGTCGGCACTCTTAACACATTCTGGTCAAGAATAAGACTTGGGAGTGACCTAGGAGGCTTAAAAAAATATTTTCACGGGCTACAACTGAATACCAAGCTCGTCAGCTTGTTTGTTGGCCGTGAGCAGGAGTAAAATCAGATGGAAAAACATTTTTTGACAGTACCCATTGCGCGTCCTCGTAACAGACCTCCCGCTATTTTTTTCTTAAGGACTGACAGTGCTGATTTGGGTACTGCTCGCTGGTAATTGATTCTTTCGTACTTTTTTCCGATTCTGTTGCATTCTCCAGCTTTCAAGCTTTCATTTGCATTATTTTTTGATACGTTTTATCTAATTATATTGGGGATCGCAGATGTGCCCAGTTCTGGATAAAAATTAACCTCAATTTCAATAATTGGCTTGGGGTGCCCACTATTGGATTTCGGCTTGCATTTGTCATCATGAAGTCTTTTGATCTGAATTGATCAATTTTCGTAACCAAACATAATTTCTAAAGTTTAAATTGTTAATCCGTAGCTCTATCCAGATTTCGGCACACCATAAAACTAATAATGGGCAGTGCCGATCATTCAATAACTGGCATGCCGACTATTGGTAGAACCCAATAATCAGCATGCCCAGTATTCAATAGTCGGCAGTGCCCGTTATTAACACTGGAGGTGATCGCTAGGTATTTTTTGCTGAGATGAGTAGGGGAGGGTGGGGGGTACCTACCTACTACCTGATGGGGTGAAGGGGGGAGGGTACCTATTTTGAGACTTAAATTGCTTCCGAGTCTACCAAGGTAGCGGAAGTTTTGTTTTCACTTTTCAAGGATGAAAAAAAAGATCTCCAAAATCAAAATTTTCCCTCGCGTTTTGCGTTTTAGACCTTTCTGAACAATATGGGTTCCGTGTCTGTCTGTCATGAATTCCTTGTAACGGGCATAACTATACGAAGTTATTGTCCGATTTCTATGAAATTTTCAGGGATTGGGTTGGTGTGTAGACGGTCCCCTATGAAAATCAAGGCCTTAAAATTTACAGAAGCCCCGGACTGATAGAAGCGACTGCGCATACACAAACGTGAATTCCTTGTAACGGCCATAACATCTACATTTTCCATCCGATTTCGATGAAATTTTCAGGAATGTTACAGATTGGTATTTAGATGGTCCCCTATGAAAATCACCACCTTCGGACTGATAGTAGCCTCTGCGCATGAGCAAACGTGAATTCCTTGTAACAGCCGTAAACTTACATTTTTCATCCGAATTTTATTAAATTTTCTAGGATTGTCCAGATTAGCGTGTAGATGGTCCCCTATGATGGTAGTGTAAGGTACTTAGAGATTGGTGTTTTGAGATTAACTACTATGCATCGGATCATCTATATAATCGGGTTATGGATACGAGGAAGCTATGTGCCACACCCACTTGGTATTTAATATAAAATATTAAATTTTAACTTTATACCTAGTTTGAAACCAACGTTTGATTTCCTTTTATACCTATTCAAACTTTTGTGATATTTCTTGTCTCATCCGTTCACCTCTATCGTTTGGGACTTAATTTATGTGATATGTCAAAATAATTAGAGTGTTCAACACCAAATTTTGTCGAGGAAAACCTGGTATTTCACTGCACAGTAGGTCGGTACCTCGGTAACTCACAGTTAACCTTAAAGGCTGATTAAAATAAAAACGTTATTTTACCTTTCGTTACCTTTTACGTTTTTTTCTATCCCTCACCAGAATCTAAACCTGTTCCAACTATTAGTATGGCAGCGTTGAATTGGTAGTTGGCAGGTGCCAACTATTAGTAGTGAGCAGTGCCCATCAATAGTGGACTGGTGCCCACTATTGGTTAAAAGCCGTGCCGATTGATGGCAAAATGGGTGCCGGCTACTAGGAAATCTGTTGTTTGTGTAGAATTGCCTAACAACTCGATTCAAAAGTTGTTATGAAGTTTCCTAGTATTTTTTAAAATGAAGTACAGATGTTTATCTACGTAAAGAAAAAAAAAAAAATGGATTAGCACTCAAAACTGATTTATAACTGCGTTTTGAAGTTGAAGATCGGGCTTAACAGTGCCGACTATTGGTGGTTTTACCCTACATCACTTAACGTAGTACGCTAACTAGCTGCATCACTAACACCTCAAAACCCGGAACATTAATCTTGAAATTTTTTTTCTACGGTGATAATATTTATTTCTGACAGAAGAAGTATCAGTATCACATTTTTCATACAAATTTGATGAAATTTTCTAGGATTGTCCAGATTAGGGTGTAAATGGTCCCCTATGAGGGTAGTGAAAGGTACTTAGAGATTGGTATTTTGAGATCAACTACTATGCATCGGATTATCTATATAATCGGGTTATGGATACGAGGAAGCTATGTGCCTCACCCACTTGGCAGACTTCTTTTAAATTTTCAATTGAAAGGAGACCTCATCCTGAGAATTCAGACACCAGCCGTTCTCCTTTTGGATGAGTAGATCTTTTTCTTTGTTTTTTTTTGTTTCGAATGTTTATGACGTCACGCGCCCCTCCTGCCTGGGCGGGGACCAATATTATGAATGTTCCCAAATTATCCCGTGAACTGGCGAGACATGGCAATCAGATTGGCGCCTAGAGTGCAGCCTAGACCATTTTTTGCACTTAACCCGTCACGAGCCGAACAGGAAGTAATCTCAAGGGTTGTGTGAGATCAAGGGTCTGGATGGGAGGATTGGGTCAGAGGTTAGAAGGGGTGGAGGGGTCTACAGAGCACATCTCTAAAGATCATTGCACTTTTTCCTATGAGGTGGCACTCAATGCCACCTATCTGTCTATTGAGGGTTAAGATTAATAATCAATCTTTGGAATCGAGCAAGAAAATTGAAAGAGAGAACGGTGAAGTAGAGTTGTTAATATTCTGACGGACTAAACAACTCGTATTCCCACCAATGATCTAATTATATAAGAAGTTAATTATTAACTAAATTATATGAATTGGGTATAGTTCAATAATAAGACGGAGTGTAGTTTAGATCGATTAAACATTATTCGAGTAAGAGGTCCGCAATAAAATCAAAAAGGTTCTTGGGTATCGAGGAAACTGCAGAGAAATATGGGACTTTGTACTTATTCCGAGAAAGGCCGCGAGGGAACTAAACTTTCCTCGCTTCCCAGAGCAGAGCGCGTCACGATCGCGCGTAGCAGGCTCCGAGGAACTGCTACACTCCCTGTCTGGTGTTAAAATTTTGGAACACAATTTTTGCGGGTGGTAGGATTATCCTACCACCTATCATAGGTAGAGGTTGGGTGGTGGTTAGTACATGAAAAATCCGATCCATAACCATGAATTAATTGATATTAAGACAATTTTACAGTGCTCATTATTGCAATTACTGACAATACATACTATTCAATTTTCAATTTTATTTCCTCTAGTCAATCAATTTTTTCATCCAATTTTATTTTCTCTAATAAAGAATGTTCGTGATAGGTACCTACAAATTGTGTTTGGTTTTCGGTGCTTTTCTGGAATACGAGAGTTAGGTATAGGTATAGGCCTTTACGATTAAAGTTTTCTCCATTTATGGAGTGAAATCAAGACGAATAAAACTCATAAACCAGACCAAAACCGTGAATTTCGAGCAAAAACTGCAGTTGGTAATTTCTGCCAGCGAACTCGAGAGAAAGAGGACTGCATTTTTGAAACGCTTTGCTGAAAAGCTGGTCTTTTGTCACTCTTTCACTTTTGCCACGCAATGTAGAAACGTATGTAGGAATAATAAAATTAAAAAAATACGTAATGAATGTTTGTTGTGAATTTGTAAAATGAATTGTTAAAATGAATATGAAATAAAATTTAAAATGAAATAAAATGAATCATGAATTGTTTGTTGTGAATTTGTAAAATGTTAAATCAACAAACTGATTTAAATTTACAGTTTAATAATAAACTGCAAAATTTTACAGATTATTTTAATGATGGTTTTCATGATACCCAATGATGGGTTTGACTCGAAAATAGTTGAAATGACGATCAACAGATGACTTAAAGTTTTGCTGGAATATGCAGGAGACTGGCGGCGATCTCGGCATGAATAAGATTACCTAATGAGATAAAAATATCAAAGATAAGAAACTCGGGAATATCGACATTAGTTGATTTCAACCTCAGCGCGCGGCAGTCAACTACGGGACGTTGCTCGATCGAAGGACAGATTGATCTCCATCCCAAACATCCGAACTTTCAATCGCATCCTTACCTCCCAAATATCGCGTTGTCATGAACTTTCCTGTACAAATTAATACAAACACGCCACGACATAACACCCGTTGATTTTACCAATGCTCAGATTTCCGAACAATAACAGGTTATTTATAAGTTAACGTTCCCACTCCGAGTAGTTTTCCCACACTCCGAAGACTTCTCTACAACGGCCATAAAGAGTTGAGTCCTTTTGAATACTGTATTCATCGCAAGACTTCCGACAGGTGCGTAAACCATTAAAATAACTCTCGCAAATCATTAGAATATTAATCAAGTCTTCTCTTGCTACGTCCGGCGCAATTGTCGTTTACCAGTTAAGGCACGCATTGTTCATTCTTGGCCCATTAAATAATAAAAACTTCACTTGAATCGCTCTAAAAGTATCAGACTTAGAAGGTCAAGTGCTCTGCGCCAACATGGCAGACGTTTTTATTTTATTATTTTTTTCATTAATAATCAATTTAAACAATATCACTTGAAACTTTGTCTTAGTGTAGCCCGTCAAAAAATTGGGTCCTCCAAAATCAAAATTTCAACTTGCATACTGCTTTGCAGAGCTTTCTGAATATGTTAGGTTCAATTATTGCCGTCCTTCTTTCAATTCGTAGCTCCAGGCAAAATTACCCAAAATCATGGTACTTACCTCAGGTACGGTTCCTTACAAGTAAACAGCTTTACATGATTAAAAGCTTAGTTTCTAAAGTTTCCATCGGTATACTTTTTCTAAAATCAATATATAACAATTTATTTTTTGGGTTTTGTGCTGTTGGGTCATTATTTGCTACGTTTGGCATCCTTCTGTTTATGGGTGAAACAACCAATGATGAACGAATGGAATATCTCATAGTCACTTTGGGGGTGAAGTTTTGACGGTATGAATGTTATTTGAAACTATTTGTGAACTCTACGAGACTATCTTTGTTATGTGAGGATTTATTCATCTTCACAGATGGATTTGATGATGTAATTTCGATTTGAACTAGTCCTGGAATCATTTTATTGAAGGGAATGCTGCGTCCTAGTAAATTATGAAAGAGAAAGACTTGAGATGATGCGAGAGATAGTACCGTGGACTGGGGTGATACTGATATGCTGGGGTGATACTGATCAACAAGCCTTTTTGTATTTGCATGCGATTGCAGCGCTCCACACAGTCCTAAATGGAAAGTTAGGTCGTGTTATGTGTTCGTAGCAATGTTTTCTCTGGGGGGATGTCGTTCCTACCCGATAGTCTAGGTTACCATGGTAGCTGATATGGAAATAAACAAATCTCAAAATCGGGCCCAGCTGACATTGTGATTGTAACTTCTGTTGTGCTGGTGTCGGGTGTTGTGTGATGAAGTTCTAGCGAAAAGATTTTGTTTCTAGTAGAGGTAAGCATGAAATATCTGCAATTAGTTTGTTTTTTTTTTCCGTGTTACTACAGTTGGTTATCTGTTAAAAACAAAAACAAATCATTTTCAGGGGGTGATAGTGATCACGGCCGAAATGCCCCGAAACTATCAAAAAGTGATTGGTCCATCATTATTTTTGGCAACAAGTGCTTTAAAAAAAAATAATAAAATAAAAACCTTTTTAACAAAAAAATGGACCGACCTCAAAAATGATGTCTTTAAACACCAAAAAGGGAAAAATAATAATCTCAGCGAATACATACTTGATGTACTAGGTTGTTGGACATATATATCTAGTCAACAGATGGTATGTTGGAATACCAACAATTATTCTAAGTGGGATTCACACTTATTGTCACACTCATATCATCCATCATACGATAGCAGTGACATACTGCCCAATAGTTTTGGAACACTTATATCTACTCGTATTCATGTTGCACGATCGACGCATGTTGTGATACTCACCAGATCATGTGAGTAGTACTTAAAAACCTCAGCGTATCCAGATAGGTAGGTAGGTACGCATTGAAGTCGCCGCCGTGCCCATCTGTAAACACAAACTAACTACCGATTAATTATTCGATGATCTGGTTACCATTGACCTAAAATGTGCTCCCCAAACTATCAGGTCCCTAGTACGTCTCTGCTGCCATATGAGTACGATAGTAAGTATGAACCTCCCTAGGAATGGTTGTGACGAGTATTTTGGGACTTTATTATTATATGAGACTTTAATATTATATTGGTGGACATATTATAATGTAGCTACATACCTTCGGAAGCGTTGTTACCTAATTAACGTTCAAAACCTCCCCCAATCTCAAGCGAACAGATATTTACATTCATACTCAGTGTGGGAGCATGTTCGTAGTATGAGAGGTATATATATTTGCGAAAAAAAAAATATGTTGGTAAGTAGAAGATCTAGTAGATGTTTGTGTCTACAGATGGGCACGGCGGCGACTTCAATGCGTACCTACCTACCTATCTGGATACGCTGAGGTTTTTAAGTACTACTCACATGATCTGGTGAGTATCACAACATGCGTCGATCGTGCAACATGAATACGAGTAGATATAAGTGTTCCAAAACTATTGGGCAGTATGTCACTGCTATCGTATGATGGATGATATGAGTGTGACAATAAGTGTGAATCCCACTTAGAATAATTGTTGGTATTCCAACATACCATCTGTTGACTAGATATATATGTCCAACAACCTAGTACATCAAGTATGTATTCGCTGAGATTATTATTTTTCCCTTTTTGGTGTTTAAAGACATCATTTTTGAGGTCGGTCCATTTTTTTGTTAAAAAGGTTTTTATTTTATTATTTTTCCATTTTATATTATTTTTTATTTTTCACTTTTTAGTGGTCCTCTATATAACTTTGAAATTAATTTACCCGCAGTTTTTCGAACAGTTTTAGTAATACTGTGAATCATTTCAGTAAGGTGAACCAGAAGCCGTAGAGTGGACCACATTCTGTAATCCAGATCAGTTTCCATATATATGGATGAGTTTCCGTTTTAGGATCAGTTTCAGGAGGTATTTGGTTCACTTGCCTACTTAGCAATCTACTCTCTTATCCCCTAACTGGTAGACTTGGTTTTCATAATTGCTAGGTACTTGGTAGTTCTGACAACACAATTCAACCATGACATGATTGACGAAGGAGCTATGTGCTACATCCACTTGGTAGAAAACCCTCTCATCACCTAATTGCGCTATATACCTACCTCATATTTGGTACTGCACTATTCAGTTCTGATCTCCTATACCATTACCTACCCAACTATATTATGGATGACGAGGAAGCTATGTGCTACACCCACTTGGTAGTACACCCTCTCATTACCGAGTTGTATTATATACCTCATATTTGGTACAGCACTATGCAGTTCTGACGATCTTCTATACCATTACCTTCCCAACTATATTATGGATGACGAGGAAGCTATGTGCTACACCCACTTGGTAGAATACCCTCTCATCACCTAACTGTACTAAATACCTCATATTTGGTACAGCACTATGCAGTTCTCACAATGCCCACTGCTATTACCTATCTAATCATGTTATCGGTGATGAGGGGGCTATGTGCTACACCCACTTGGTAGAATTCCCTCTCATCACCGAGTTGTACTATGTACCTCATATTTGGTACGGCACTATTCAATTCCGACAATCTTCTATATGGCATCCTCCCTCCTACCCGACTATGTTATGGATGACGAGGAAGCTATGTGCTACACCCACTTGATAGAATACTCATCAACTAACTGCCATATATCCCTCATAGTTGGTACGGCACTATGAAGTTCTGACGATCTACTGTCTACTGTACTGTTACCTACCCAACTATATTATGGATGACGAGGAAGCTATGTGCTACAACCACTTGGTAGAATACCCTCTCATCACCTAATTGTACTATATACCTACCTCATATTTGGTACTGCACTATTCAGTTCCAACAACCTCCTATATGGCATCCTCCCTCCTACCCGACTATGTTATGGATGACGAGGAAGCTATGTGCTAAACCCACATGGTAGAATACCCTCTCATTACCTAATTGTACTATATGCCTACCTCATATTTGGGACTGCACTATTCAGTTCCGACAATCTCCTATACCATTACATACCCAACTATATTATGGATGACTAGGAAGCTATGTGCTACACCCACTTGGTAGAATACTCTCCAACTAACTATAACTGTACTATTACATACCTCATATTTAGTTGGGCACTATGCAGTTCTGACTATGCCCTCTACTATTACCTACCTAATCATGTTATCGGTGATGAGGAAGCTATGTGCTACACCCACTTGGTAAAATACCCTCATATCACCAAATTGTACTACATATCTCATATTTGGTACAGCACTATTCAGTTCTGACAATCTCCTATCCTATCCTACAATGACCTATCCTACTATATTATGAATGACGAGGGAGCTATGTGCTACACCCACTTGGTAAAAAACCTTACTAACAGTACTATAATTATCGCTCATACTTGGTAGGAAAACTCACTTACATGAGCATTCGTAGACACGTTTGATATGGCTCATGCAGGTTCTGACCTAAAAGCCACTATAATTTCCCCGTTTCTCATCCCCCGCAGCACCTTTTAGTTATCGGAACCCCCCTCATATAGCATATCATTTTAAAGCTCACAATCAGACCTTTAATTTGACTATACACAAATGGTCCTCCATCGACTCAGTCGGAAGTCACAGGGCAAGAAGAGTGAATGCGGACCAAGATTCTCGAAAACGGGAACCACGTTTTTCAACTTCTTTCACAAATTTTCGATACTTTTAACAAAGTAAAATGAAATCTGTTTGAAATGGGACCACCACGGATACTGGTAGAACACATTTCAAGAAGAATCAGACAGATTGGTATCAGAATAAAGAAATGCAAGGTGTTCAGACATACAAAAAAAAAAAAAAAAAAAAAAAAAAAAAAAAATCGTCGTCCCACGACAACCCGAATTGAGTACCTCCTCTTTCGCGCGCCTTCGGCGCGTTGAAGTCGGTCAATAAGTTGTTTCTTGTCAGTTACCAAGCATGTGCCACGAATGGTCTCATTATAGTAATAAATACTGAAGAGGATATTACGAGTTTTGAATCTTGGCTTTATTCTGATTTTTTAAGTTAAGAGTTGGTTTTCATTAGTTTTTCAATAAAAATTGTTCTGAAATGAGTTGTTAGTGGTTTTTTTTACCTCAGGGTACTAAAAAACAATTTTTAATTGTTTCAGTTCGATTTTTAATTGTTTTTAGTATGTTTAAGTTCGATTTTAAATTAGTGATCACTATCACCCCCTCTGTGGCGGGTGATACTGATCAATTTCATTATTTTCTTAAATGAGCTTAATTCAAAAAAATTTCTAAGTTTGATATAGGATACTGTTCGTAAGATGTGGGAGAATATAAACTATTTTTTTCAGATTTTTTTGAATCATTACACCGGTAGTTTTCAAGGAAAAACTGTAGAAATTGATCACTATCACCCCAGTCTACGGTAATGACTCCTCCATTGTGTAGCTTGTAAACCGTTACGTCCCCCTCATCAGTCACAGTTGAACGCTAAAGACGTATGTACTCATATTGCGAAACACGTTCTATCTTACTTTTCTGTGAAAATCAGACACAACGAACCAACTCAGTTCGACAGATGAAGGAATAATTACTTTGTACCTTGATAAATGGATAGGTTGGAAACTACGAAGATCAACCCATCAGATTTCACTGGATAAAATTTATTGGGATGAGGGTAAAACAGGTATTCACTCCTTTTCTGCAAAGCTTTCGGTCAATATATCTCCTTCTTCAGGGCTCAAGGATGAATTACGAAGTGAGATCCACTCCAACGTCCAAATCAAAACTCAGAAAAGTCATCAGTCATATAAAGTAAGTGATGGAATCTATTATTTAAAATCAAAAACAATTGAAATCTATACAAAAAAAAAAAAAAATCAAGCAAAAAAAGAAGTGAATACCTGCTTTACTTCATCCCAATCAATTTTGACCAGTATATACGGATAGGTACCAAAAAAATGTCGATGTGAGGAAGCGGTTTTTCGGTACTATCCAAACTTTTATTCCTGAAAATATCATGTGAACCATAAATATTAAATTCGAAGACAGAATATGATTTGAGCAAAGCCATAGCTGTAAACCAACGTAGTTAGTGATATAGTCATACCTGTATTAATATTCGGTCTATGATGGTATTGTATCAAGTTACATCCTGCAACGCCAATCTATCCAGTGTTGCCCCGAATTCATCCAAATCTCAGGGCACCTGATATTTTGATGGCCTGTAACGCCAATTGATCTCTACTTGGGATTGGCTGACCCTCACGGGGACTTTTTTGTTTGTTTTCAAACCTTCCTATGACTTTCGATGCCTATGTGTCGTATCATGACACTTTCCTAGAGTTATAAATTGATATGGCTATATATATATAATACTCGTAGAAAAACGACGTAATAATTAGGACTTGTGTGCTTGTCTCGTCACACGGAGTCAATTGGTCTCACTTTTTTCACTGTCCTTCAACTTGTATTGGAGGGGGGCACAACTGAACCATACGCTCTCTCGGAGCATCATTTGTCCACCAAATACCGCAAGCGATACAGTGGGATTCAATTGCAGGTACGTTATTGTATATTCTCCCAGGCTGCTGTTATAATTTTCTAGAGAATTCGAGACGCTTGCGTCCCAACACCACACTAATAGCTGAATGTTAGTTCTGAGGGTTTCATCTCATCTCTATCTGATCAGTGAGAGCTTCGGTACAAGCGTAACAATAAAGACTTGTCAACCCAATCGCGCACGAATTCTTAATCGTGTTGCTGTTAGTTGATTCAAAAAACAATAACAAAACGCTGCAAATCATTGCTCAAAGGTTTATTATTTTCTGTATAGATCACCCTTCTGTATAGATCACTGGTTCTCCATCAATAGCACCTACCACCATCTGTATTCTCCCTTGACCTTCCCTCTCAAATGTCAGCTTCCTGCGTTCAATAGGATTAAAAATGGCTTCGGAGCTCACTCAGCTGATCAGTGATCTGAAGAGTGAAGAAGATCTCCTCGAATGCTGGGGACGCCTGGAAGAGCACTTCCATTCAATAGGATTGAAAATGGCTTCGGAGCTCACTCAGCTGATCAGTGATCTGAGGAGTGAAGAAGATCTCCTCGAATGCTGGAGACGCCTGGAAGAGCACTTCCATTCAATAGGATTGAAAATGGCTTTAGAGCTCACTCAGCTGATCAGTGATCTGAGGAGTGAAGAAGATCTCCTCGAATGCTGGAGACGCCTGGAAGAGCACTTCCATTCAATAGGATTGAAAATGGCTTTAGAGCTCACTCAGCTGATCAGTGATCTGAGGAGTGAAGAAGATCTCCTCGAATGCTGGAGACGCCTGGAAGAGCACTTCCATTCAATAGGATTGAAAATGGCTTCGGAGCTCACTCAGCTGATCAGTGATCTGAAGAGTGAAGAAGCCTTTGAGCAATGATTTGCAGCGTTTTTTACCCACCAACATTTTTTTACCTACCAGCTAGGTACTACCTACCACACCATACTGGCTTCACACCTTCACAATCAAGTTTATTAGAAAGAACTAAACGCTTCACACTCGATTGGAAAAATAGAAAGCTTCATATGGAAATTTGATTACTGGTTACGCAGAAGGCAAAACTGTATACAAATCGAAGAAATGAACAGCGATCGCATTTTAGTCCGATAAAATTTGAATGGAGATTAGACCTCTTTTGCGATTCACACTCATGATTCTGTTTTATCGAAGGAAAACCTTCAAGTACTCGTAGGGACCGAACGGTTTGTCCTACAGAGCTCCGGGTGGTCTCAAAAATTTTTAAAAATTCAATACTATTTAAAATTGGTGAAAAAACGATACCTTCATTTCGAGAGTTTTCGAGCTAGGGCACTCTTGAAAATTTCAACCCTTAATTTTCACCCCTTAGAAGTGACCTACATCAACCAAAAGCTTCGCGGCACAACTAGACCCCAAATGGAGCACATAATATGTATATTATACCAAATTTGAACCAAATCGGTCCAGTGTTGCTAAGAAAAGTGCCGCGTACGGCGTACGGCGGACGGACGGAAATTTTTTTATTCGATTTTCGTATTCTACGTACCTTGAAACGTAAAACATCAAAATTTGAGGGGGGGTTAAAATTTTTTTTTTCTTGCTCGATTCCAAAGGCTTATTATTGAAAATAATAAACCAAAAAACACGTACTTACCTATCATCATATTCATAGAAAATTGATGACAAATTCATAGTAAAAGGTAACACCAAACAAACAAAACACGTCTAAAGCATGTTCCACGTTTATTGAATTTAAGCCAAAGGCTCTAAGCAGTAAGTATCAGGGAGCCCAAGTTCGCTTCAGAACTCAAACAAGAAAAAACCGTGACAATTTGAGATTTTCAATTTTTGGGACTGTCTAAGAACTAACTTCACGTTTCTTGAAAATTCAGACAGACAGACAAACAGTTAGAAACGGTACCTCAACTAATCAAAAAGATCTGATTTGTCAAAGTGTGAGAAAAAATGTTGACTCTAAACCTAATTTGTTTTCACTTGTTGCTTAAAAATAGTTCCAAGATGATTTACTAAGTATTCGCTGAAACCTTGAGGACTTTGCAATGTTTAAATCCTCGAGTATTTGCTTTATACATAAATATCATACATGCCATCATCACATAGATGCACCGTGGGTGGTATATTGTCACACTCTTACTCTATCTTAGTATCATTCCATACCGATTCATTGAATATCAGTAACAAAGTCAGTTTCATTCAAGTGCACCTCATTCCACTTAGCTTCTTTAGCAGACCCTCCAGACCATATTAGGTCTGACAGGTCCGTGTCGAATGAGACAAACTGGAAAACAACAAAGGTGTTACTGCAAAACCACATGGCGTAAAAGGGTAAATTTGGTTCATCCAATTCCGATATCATTATCGACGGAAAAATAGACACCTATTTATATAGGATTGGTTCAACCCATAAATCGAATACAAATTTTCCGGCGAATATACATTTTCAAACCTTTCCTTAGTTACCATAGACATCGATCCAACGGCCTATTTTTTTTAATCCCCCCTCAGAATTTTTTGGATCACATTTCAAGGTACCCAAATTCACAAAATCGTGGACGAATTTTGATGGAATTCGGTATATGGGCACCATCTGTGGTCTAGTTGTGCACTTTTAATGGGTGACAAATAGGGGTCGTAGTTCTCAAAACGGCCTAGCTCGAAAAATCACCACATAAAGATACCGTTTTTCCACCGATTTCAAATATAGAATTGCATTTTTAGAATGAGACCACACAGAGCTGTGTAGGACCAAACGTTCGCTCCTCATGAGAACTAGAGGGTTGACCGTACGATAAACCAGAAACACGCGTGTGAATCGCTTCTTTTTCTTGCTTTTATTAGACGCGTCAACGCGTCATTTGCGCCTAACAGTACTAATTTCAACTAAAATACCTATATCATGAGATTCAAAATTGTTTTTTAAATTTCATGAAATAGATATTCTTGTTTCAAGATAAAGAACAAATCGTTGATATGTTTCGACTCATTTCCCAGCAGTGTAGCAATGTTTCTCGGAAGGTTTGAGGATCGGCTGATGAATGAAGGACATTCTACAAGGAGCTGTTGAAGGCATAATGCATGATGTGCAGTCTGGAGGTGGAGGTCTTGGCTGTGATTCCATTAGGTGGCGATTCTTTATTGCCAACAAAGAGCTCAAGGAATCCCTGCAAATCACAAGTGTTTTCTCTGCGATAGAATCAAGTGAAGGGTGGAATATATGGCATACAACTCTGCTGTGAATATCGAACAGGTTTTCGGCAATGAAAATTTATATACGTTGCGGCGGCTTACAACTGCAGATCCCATTCCATGTGATGACTTCGATACATCACAATAAACGATATGACATGGAACATATACAATCATAATTTCACGAAATTTAGAGGATAATTCATGTGCAGGAAGTGACTTCTTTGTGTGTTTGGCTAATTCCAAACATACATTAGGAAAGGGCAAGGACCATGGTGGGTGTGGTTGTTCACTGACCAAAATATGCCTAATCTTCGTTCAAATTTCAGCTGATCAAATTTTTTGAATAGAGTTATCCCGTAATAACCGGTTCCCTGCTTTTTCATGACACAACTCAGAATAAAGTCTCATGTTACTCAGTAGTTGGGCTTCATTATCAACCATTAAACCAATTACATATTGGAGGTACAGCTCTCAGTTAGCGATCTTATTGTTAGTAGGTAGTAGGTAGTATTGTATGAGCACAGTGCTCTCATTTTCATAGGGGACCATCTAAATACTAATCTGTAACATCCCTGAGAATTTCATTGAAATCGGATGGAAAATGTAGAAGTTATTGCCGTTACAAGGAATTCACGTTTGCGCATGCGCAGTCGCTTGTATCAGTCCGAGGATGATGATTTTCATAGGGGACCGTCTACACACTAACCCGCACAATCCCTGAAAATTTCATCGAAATTGGACAATAACTTCGTATAGTTATGCGCGTTACAAGGAATTGATGACAGACGGACAGACAGACAGACACATAGACACACAGACAGACAGACAGACACGGAACCAAAATTGTTCAGAAAGGTCTAAAACACAAAACGCGAGTGAAAATTTTGATTTTGGAGGACTTTTTTTTTCGTCCTTGAAAAGTGAAAACAAAGCTTCCGCTACCTTGGTAGACTCGGAAGCAAAAGTAGAATGCAGGAGACAGTAGCGGGATCGTTGCAATCGGAACACTGATCTCGTGTGATGGGAGTCGTTGAAGCGAGCTTCTTATCTCCTGCACTTTCGACCATCGATAGACAGGGGAGAAAATGAAACAGTAACTTCGTAAATAAATGCAATACTTGTTTGAGCGTTCTAGATCGAACAAGTATTAATACAAAAGTAGAGTTCCAAGCAGACTGATGATCTGTACAGAAATACATGCAGATACGATGAACCGATGTGTGAAATTTGGATATATAATAATAATAATAATCTTTATTCAGTAAAAAGCCTGCAAGGCGATACAATCGTCAGTGAGTACATTCATTAAGATTAATAAATATCAAGGATAAAAAAACAAATTAGAGTACTGATCGCAGTTCGTATTACAAATACTTGTGGAAATTGATAAGACAAAAACTCGACGCACTGTACAACTCGGCATCAATTAGTATTGCCTTCATTTTTCTTTTGAAAACTGCGACAGGCATCTCGCGCACCACCACCGGAAGGAGGTTATAGAGCCTAAACCCCACTTGTAACGGACTTCCTGACAACGATTTGGTGAGACGGACTGCTGGCGGACACAAATCATTACGCCTCCGAGTGTAATAAGAGTGCGTGTCTGAGTGTTGGGGAATATACTCAATGTTTTCCCGTAAATAAGTGAGAGCGCTTAGCACATAAAGAGCTGGCACAGTCAATGTCCCTAATTCCCGAAAATAACCGCGGCAGCTCTGAGATGTCTTCAGGTGAAAGATGGCGCGTACTGCAGACTTCTGTGCTCTGAATGCTACCATACTATGAGTAGAATTTCCCCACAACAGAACTCCATATGAGAGCCTTCTGTGTACGCACGCAAAATACACCGTACACGAAGCACATGGTGCGAAACGACCCCAAACAAGCGGCGTAGCATAAAATTTGACGACGCCAGTTTGGGGGCCACTGCTTCAATATGACTGGACCAAGACAACCGAGGATCGACGGTAATGCCGAGAAAGTTCACTGAAGCGTCCAGACGCCCGTTTAAGTTGAATTCCAAGAGATGTGTTTTATCTTCATTAAGCAGCAGGGAATTGGCCTTACACCAATCGTGAACAACCCTTGAAGAGTCCTTCAGGACCGAATGAAGCGCAGATTGAGATGATCCCGTGACTTGGAGGGTAATGTCATCAGCGTAAAGGAAAATATTTGTAGAGACATCATCAAACTGGCACGCTAGGTCATTATTAAATATAACAAAAAGAGTTGGTCCCAGCTTAGATCCCTGTTTCACTCCTCGGGGTATTGGAACAGCACCGGACAAATGACCATTGAAGTGAACCACCTGGTGCAACCCCTTGAGGTAACTCTCGAAAAGAGACAGAGAAACCGAATCGAATCCATAATACCGAAGTTTCGCCAGCAGCACGTCGTGCAGGACAAGGTCAAAAGCCTTGGAGAGCTCGAATGGTTTAATTGACGTCATGCTGTTCTTCTCTTTGGAGTTCAGTATATTTAGCACAAGTGAGGTCGCTGCTGCCGTTGTACTCGAGCCTTTATGGAATCCAAACTAGCAATAATTTTGTCTCGTAATTTTGAGGGCATAGAAGATAAGGTTTATTTTCAAGTAAATGAATAATTATCTTTTCTCTCAGTTGTGACGGAGGAATCATTCGAAACATTAGCTCGGTTAGTTCACCGATTGGTGTATCTAGGCATATTGGATAGTTATTCACCATATATTATTATAATTTGAATCCTCAACAGGAGCAACCAACTGATTCGTAAGTACACAAAATGATTCATAAAGTGTTGAGGTTATTTCATGAATGAAAGCTACACTGTCTCCACCCAACGTGGTGGTTTTCTTCCTTTTGATCTTTTTTTTTCGATGCTTTCCAGAATATTCCGATGAACTACAATTTATTCTCCTTATTTCCAGTGCTCTTCAAAACACAACAGACAATAAACATGGTGTGGGACGGCGTCCTGATATTCATTGCTTCCATCACAGCTGTGGTGGTTTGGCTACGATGGAACTACGGACATTGGAAGAAGAGAAGCATCCCCTACGTCGAACCTAGTATAATATTCGGCAACATAAAGGAGGCAATACTCGGAAAGATCAACATAGCAATCATTTCGCAAAATATATACAAGTAAGGTTGAAAAAATAAAACTACTTGTAAGTGGTGACAATGTTATATTTAGAAAATGGGTTATCTTTCAGTGGTTTCTAAGATGGTGAACTATTTGTCTCCAAGTCCCAGTTTATCATGAAATTCTCTGCGGGAAAGGTCAATTACGAGAGCTCAACGGTGTTTTGCCATCTCAAACCATTTCCACATGCCTTGTTGCGCCAGACGTGATCACACGAACAGCCAGCTACATCTAACTGTCTAGCGACTATACCACCTTTTCTCTCATACACCTCAAGTTTACCTGAATTCGTTATGGAAATTTTTTCAACGAACTGATATGGAAAGTTGATGTCTAATTTTTCTGATATTTGTCGATAAAGTGACATGGAAAGTTTATATCTTTCTATTATTAATATTATTATTCAGTTTCGGACCTTTAGAATCGACCAGGATAAAAATTAACTCTCTCAAAATTTCATGGATGACGTTTCAAGGCATGTTGAATCCAAAAATATATTTTTACAAATACCATCTGTAGGTACCCGGTACATACCTTGGTTCCCATGTAGTACCGATTTTGGTGAAATTTCTACATTCGGGTCTAGTTGTGCCCTACGGATTTTGGTCACTCTGGGTGAAAGTGGCGGTTGACACTCTCAAAACGTCCTAGCTCAACTGGGCTGATTCTCCATTCAATAATAATCTGATTAAATGACAACCCTTGTTTTTGTCATGCAAGTGATCCTTACGGATGAAATAATAACAATTTTTAGGGTTTTGCTTCCGAGTCTACCAAGGTAGCGGAAGCTTTGTTTTCACTTTTCAAGGACGAAAAAAACAGTTCTCCAAAATCAAAATTTTCACTCGCGTTTTGCGTTTTAGACCTTTCTGAACAATTTTTGTTCAGTGTCTGTGTGTCTGTGTTTCTGTGTGTCTGTCTGTCTGTGTGTCTGTCATGAATTCCTTGTAACGCGCATAACTATACGAAGTTATAGTCCGATTTCAATGAAATTTTCAGGGATTGTTCGGATTGGTGTGTAGACAGTTCCCTATGAAAATCGTCACCTTCGGACTGATAGTAGCCACTGCGCATGCGCAAACGTGAATTTCCTTGTAACGGCCATAACTTCCACTTTTTCTACCCGATTTCGATGAAATTTTCAGGGATTATGCGGATTAGGTTGTAGACGGTCCCCTATGAAAATCATTATCCCCGGACTGATAGAAGCGACTGCGCATGCGCAAACGTGAATTCCTTGTAACGGCCATAACTTCTACATTTTTCATCCGATTTCAATGAAATTTTCAGGGATTGTGCGGGTTAGTGTGTAGACGGTCCCCAATGAAGATCATCACCTTCGGACTGATAGTAGCCACTGCGCATGCGCAAACGTGAATTTCCTTGTAACGTCCATAATTTATGCATTTTCTATCCGATTTCAATGAAATTTTCAGGGATGTTACAGATTAGTATTTAGATGGTCCCCTATGAAAATCACCACCTTCGGACTGATAGTAGCCACTGCGCATGCGCAAACGTGAATTCCTTGTAACGGCCATAACTTCTAAATTTTCCATCCGATTTCAATGAAATTTTGAGGGATGTTACAGATTAACTTTTTTGATGTTTTGAGATTAACTACTATGCATCGGATCATCTATACAATTGGGTTATGGATACGAGGAAGCTATGTGCCACACCCACTTTTTTTTTATTTGTAATCATGTTTTTTCTTCAATCAATTCTTACCGCAATAAGAAATTTTTTGATAAAGAGAGCTTCATAATGATTCAAAGGATCTGGAGACGATGGTAGAGGAGACGACGTTCCAAATGGTAGACTTAGAGGTCAATCAATGAAGATGGTTGATTTTTTTCATATTTCACAATAACTTCATGTAATTATGAAGATGAATTTTAAATAAATTCGCTTTCTGATCCGTTGATTGGACCAAAATGAAGTCTCCAATGTTAAAACGGGACAGTAAATCCACTATTTAGTGGCGAAATTTGGTGAAATCAACCATTTCTAACCATCAATCCTTTTCTCTAAACGATGAAATTCCTGACATTTATTCCAATTAAAGAAACCATCACATCAGATGGACACAAATAATACGTGATACCACAATGTATTTTGAATCACTTATGGGCCGATTCTCGTGACCAGGGTGTCAGTTGCTCTATTTTTTTATACACGTAAATGAACATTAATGACAGAAAAAACACTGCAAATCACACAACGGCATATTATTTTTCTGTATAGATCACTCGCCTGAAAAGAATTTGGCTTTTCCATCATCTGTACCTTCCTACCATATTTCTGCGCAAGGTTCACTGTCAATTTTATTTTGGAAGTACCTACCAGCAAAACATCCCTATACGAGGGTTGTGTCCTTACATATATAACGAAATTTGATTCTTGGTTGCTAAAGAAACTCTACGAGTATATGAAGGATAAAAATATCACAAAAATATCAGCTGAACTTTGAACGGAAATTTGGCGGACGGAGTTTTTATTAGACTTTCGGATTCTACGTAAATCTTCAATTTGGGAGTGGGAGGAGATACATTTGTATATTTTGCTAATTCCAAATTTATTATTGAAAATAATAAACGAAACTGAACGTCTATGAATTGCAGTGCCTATCCAAACGAACCAGCCATCGGGACATTCAGAATGAGGACTCCAATCCTCCAAATTAAAGACTTGGATCTCATCAAAGCTGTGATGATCAGCGATTTCAACAGCTTTCGAAACAACGGTCTGTCCGTCAGCAAGGAATCTGATCCGATTTTGGGGCGCAACCCATTCTTCATGAGAGATGACGAGTGAGCAATAACTTTCTCACGAATAACTTGGAAGTTTCATAATTTACGTTATTATTATTTGCAACGTATTTTCTCCAAGTGGGTACAGGTCACTTTATGTTAATTCAAATGTTTCGCAATATTTTTCAATACTAAATTGTGGTTGGGAATCAATCACCTTTTGCGAAGTATCTGCTAAGATATTCTCTATGCATGTAGTTGGTGCTTATTTTCGAATGTACTGTATTTTTTTAACAGGTGGAGAGATACACGTAAAATCCACACACACCAGCACTCTACAAGTAAGCTGAAAACTTTGTACGGCTATGTGGAAGAAGTGAAGGATGAGCTGATTGTTTACTTGAATAATAACGTGGGCAGGAAATTTGACGTGAGTACTTATCAATATACAAGTTATTTTCTGCACACAATCATCAACGTAATTTGACGAGTCCATGGGAAAAACGATGGTTGTGCACTTTTCGTCGATGTTGATGTTTATACCTTTTTCTATCATTTATTGTTTACTGATGGTACTACTAATACGTGGGGTGTTAGGAGGAAAGAACGATGAAAATACGCTGAACCAATCGCTAAAAAAATTGTATTATCGAAAAGGACGATGAAAGTTCAGGATTCAACCAAGCTTCTTAGGATTTCCCAATGAAGGTAGACTTAGTCTAATCTAGGTTAGTCTAACGACCCCAACACCCTTATCACTCATTTCATACTTCTAAAATGACCACCAAAGTCATTGAATACTGTAGTGCACTGGAATATTAATAAGTCTACATATCTTATAAAATACAATACACTATGATTCATATCAAACTATAACTCCGAACTCTCCTTATTTCTCTCGATACATCATTTCTGTCATTATTGTTTACTTGATACTGGTTGATACTTCATAGTTAGTAGAGTGTCAGCTTATTACATTCCCTCAACTTCAGGTTGAACTTTCGTCCTCGGAAAACATTCTTTATTGCAGCAATTTGTTCGCATACTCGATCATTTTCATGGAGTATTGACTTGGTTATGTACGGTTTTCTAACGATGGGCTCTTTGATGTTGTGTCCACTTTGAACCAGTATTAATTTTGTCACATCATAAAATTCAGGCATTGATCTGGGATGCCGCTTATTAAAATTTGACTTCATCCTTTCGTGGTACTATCTTTTCTTCTTCTTCATGTGCCTTGTCCTCCAAGAACGTTGGCGACCAAATTCACGATCTGAACCTTATCCACGGCAACTCGGAATAATGATGCTGAACTTAGACCAAACCACTGCCTAAGGTTTCGCAACCACGACGTTCGTCTTCTTCCTGGACCACGTTTTCCTGCAATAACACCCTGCATTATAACTTGCAAGAGTTTATATTTTTCACTGCGCATTACGTGGCCAAAATATTCTAATTTCCGTCTTTTCACATTACTCAGTACTTCCACCTCCTTGTCCAACATCCGTAATACCTCGCGGTTTCTCACCTTCGCTGTCCAAGGTATTTTTAATATTCTCCGGTAGGTCCACATTTCAAATGCTTCTATTTTCTTGCATAAAACTTCGGTGAGCGTCCATGCTTCTAACCCATAATACAAGATACTGAAAACGTAACAACGAAGAATCCTTACGCGGAGTTGAAGATTCAAAGAACGGTTCGTAAGGACTTTGCGCATTTTCACAAATGAACATCTGGCCAGCTCAATATGGCAGCGGATCTCTTGGGTGCATTCCCAATTCTCGTTCAGGTAACAACCCAGGTACTTATAGTTTTGAACGCGACCAACTACACAGTGACCAACCCGAAGAGAAAGTAGGGCCAATATATCACCTGGTCGTTTGGAAATTATCATCCACTTAGTTTTGGCTACATTCAGTCGTAGCCCCATTTCCATGCTTTGTCGCACCACCCTGGAAAGAAGTAGCTGAAGGTCACTGAAACTACTGGCCAACAAAACGGCATCATCCGCATACCTTAGGTTATTGATAACCAACCCATTCACGACTATTCCCTCTGGCCCTGCAGTTGCTTCTCTGAATATCTCTTCCGAATACAAATTAAACAGGAGAGGAGAGAGGACACAGCCCTGTCTCACACCTCTCTGAATATTTATTTCTTCAGACAAATCACCATCCATTCTAACTGCAGCTGTCTGGTGCCAATACAAATTGTAAATTATGCGGATGTCTCGACCTACTATCCTTTGGTTTATTATTTTCAATAATGAACCTTTGGAATCGACCAAGAAAAAAAAATTTTAACACCCCCTCAAAATTTGATGGTTTACGTTTCAAGGTACGTAGAATCCAAAAATCGAATAAAAAGTTGGCCGTCCGTCCGCCGTACGCCGTACGCGGCACTTTTGCCACTTAGCATTGACCGATTTTGATGAAATTTGGTATGTAGGCTCCATTTGGGGTCTAGTTGTGCCCCGAAGCTTTTGGTTGAAGTAGGTCACTTCTAAGGGTTCCAAAATCAATTTTGAAATTTTGAAAACGCCCTAACTCAAAAAATTTCGATATAAAGGTATTGTTTTTCCTTCAATTTAAGATTCTATAGAATTTTTAGAATTTTTTGAGACCACGCGGAGCTCTGTAGGACAAACCGTTCGCTTCCTACGTAAATTTAAGTGTTTATTTTGAAATATATATAGATAAATCAAAACACGAGTGTGAATCGCAAAAGAGGCCTATTCTCCGTTCAAATTAGAGCTGATCGAAATGTAATCGATAGTTGGTGATTTTGATTTTTTTTTTAAATTTTTTTTTGATTTTTTTTTTCTTTTCTTTCATATTGGATGGTTGGTGATTTTGAAGACGAGTGATCTATATAGATAAATAATAAACCATTGTGTAATAATTTGCAGCGTTTTTTCTTCATGAGTGTATCTCTTCCAGCATAAACACAGTGATTCCGTTCTTCCCATCCGTAGCAACGGATTCCGACTGAATGGGAGCTGTTCGAGTACTTAGTTGCTGCCTCCAAACAGGTCTTCCTACCTCCTCCGAACTGAGTTTATTTGGTTATAAATTGCTTAAGATCACGTATCTTCCTCTCCGCCATTTCTAAGGTGACGTGTGAACCACTCGAATGCCTCTGTCTGCACCTTGAAGTGAATTGTGGACCGTTATCAGTCACCAACTTTTTCACTTGGTCTATGATTGGTAGTTCTTCCAAGTACTTGATCACTGCTCCAGTGGTTTCTCGCATGCTTTTTGTGAGCATAATTCAAGAGTACTCGTCAACAGCAACCGAAAATGATTTGGTCTTCCAGATGAATTCCACTTCTTCACTCTTGAGATGATCCAACGGCCACACTTCCTCACCATAATTGGAAGTGAAATCTCTAAAATATCCACTAAGTCCAGCAAAAAGCCTCATAGTGTGAACATTTTGTGGACGTTTCATTTGACGAACCTTCTCGACCGACTCTTCTTTTGTAGTTTTCATCTCACCATCTATTTACCGGCCAAGAAAGGTGGCAAGGTGGTTTCCAATGAGTTCATAAGTCTACCATCAATTAAGGAATCAATATTGACCAAAAGTGTGGTCTCACAGTTTTTTTTTGAAATATTTTGTATGACTAACAAAACCGAGTTATCTTTGATGTTAAAAACACGTCCTGTGTTCCAGTTGATCCTAGATCATTATATTTACGATCCGGAGGTCTGGGGATGTCCTTAAGTATTCTTTACCTAGCATCGTACCAACATGAACAATTTCCACTGGCGGCTACACACTTCAACAGCTACTTTTGTTTAGTCTAAAATCTAACCAATTTTTTAAAGATCTAACCTTTCTTCTTTTCTTGGCTCTACAGCCCCGGGTGGGCCTTGGCCTCCTTCAAGACGGCTTTCCATTTCACTCTAACCCTTGCCGCGTTCCTCCAATCCCGGCATCCAGCCCTGACAACGTCCTCCTCCACATTGTCGACCCATCTCTGTTTAGGTCGTCCCCTTCCTCTGCTCCCAAGTCGCTGCGCTTTGAAGAGTTTCTTTACTGGATCATCGTCTGGGAGTCTTGCAACATGCCCAGCCCACCTGAGGCGCCCCAGCTTTGCAAAATGGACCACATCAATATCGTCGTACTGCTGGTATACTTCCTCATTCGTTCTCCGCCTCCAACTCCCGTGGTCACAGACTGGGCCGAGGATCCTACGCAAAATCTTGCTTTCAAAGATCTAACCAATATGCACTAAATTTGGAAAAGTTGGTTCATTCAGTACAATCAATGGTGAAGCGTACATTGAAGCGTAACAGTGCAAATTTTCATAGAGGCTAGACCGATTTTTACGACAATTTTATTTACCAGCTGCTCAATATTTCCAAACTACCCAACCGATGGTGACTAAATTTGGTACAATCTTGTTGTATGGACTAAGGAAGGGAATAAAGCTAGCAGTACCGACTAGAACGGTGCGTAATTCTCATACGGGTTGTCCAATGGGCATTTCGGATATTCTTTAGCTTAAGCTTTTAATAGTAGGACTTACGATTAGTCAAAACACGAGTGTGAATCGCAAAAGAGGCCCAATATCCGTTGAAATTTTAGCTTAGCGAAAAACCCTGACCAAAAGCTGCGATCATTGCGGGTGATCTATACAGAAAAATAATAAACCATTGTGAAATAATTTGCTGCTATAATTTGCAAATAATATGCATAACATACACGCATAGGGGATATATTGATACAAGATACTCATAAAATCGCTCGAGCAAAATGATCTCAATTATTATCTACGTACAGTATTGGAGAATCCGTCGTAACCAGCAAGTCGAGTGCAGGAGCCTCCTGTACTCGACTTACCTACTGGTTACGACGGATTCTCCAATACGGTACGTAGATAATAATTGTATTCTTATAACTTGCAGAAATAACCCCATACATTCAATACTAAAATGATCTCAGATTGGTAGTTATATTATCCTGGTTCTGTATCCTGAAGATAAGGTCCAAATTCAGCGGGATGTCTCTAAATAATAATGCTGGAGTCCATAGTTTTTGCTACGAACTGTGGTTGACTTAAATGATTAAATTACTTGAAGTTTCGATGAGCGAGAATGACATTTGGCAGCTTAGAAACTGTCCGTGACCTGAATACTGCCCTGAAGCACTCTTCATATTATGCTGAACGATGCAATTACAATCGTAACAACTTATTGAAATTGATTTTATTACTTGATATTACAGGCCCAGGATTTTTGTTCCAAGTTCACCATAGACGTAGTAAGCTCTTGCGTTTTTGGGATAAAGACCAACAGTTTCACAGATGAAATTACCGAATTCAGGAAAAAATCGATAAGTATCCTGGACAACAGCTGGAGAATTATACTTTGGCAGATGGCTCCAAAGCTAGTCGAAAAATTGAAAATCGGGTAAGCATTTCTTCAATTGTAACACGTGATCTAGCTCATATTGATATAATATATCAATATTTTATACATTAAAATATATTATATTTTAGTGGATGCTTAGGTGGAATTTGTAATACCTGTGCAACGTCTGTATTACATGAATGTGTACTGTAGATCCGAATGATTGCACTAAGACTGAGATTGGTTGCTAAGCAGTTGCTATTAGAATTGCTCAAAAAAAGAGACGACGGAATCGCACATCTAACTTGACCAATCGTTGACCGTAGATGCAATAGGTGCGCCAAACTACTAGCATACTGCATAATGCACAACAGCATACAAACTAGCATAATGGATGCAACAGCATACAAACTCATTATGTAATAATTTGCAGCATTTTTAAATGGTATGGAATTTACAGAATTCTGAACAAAGAAAGTAACGATTACTTCTACAACCTGGTCAAGTCGGTTGTAGAAATGAGGAGGGAGAAGAACCTCTCGAGAGCTGACTTCATTCAGAATCTACTCAACGAAAAAAATGAAAGTAAGTGCGCGAAACACGATTAGGTAGTATTGCCTACTACAAATCAATAAAATATTATTTATTCGGTGACTTGACGATCAGAAGTGTATAAGAACACGATCTGCATTAACAGTCCTTTTAATAGTGCAATTAAGCTACCTGTGTTAAACGTTTCATTCTCACACGCCCCATTTTCACGCTAAAGGTCCGCTAAAACTTGAATTCAGATGTCAGTATCCATGATGAAAAGTTAACTTAACCCACCGCCGCCGCCGGCCGCACTCAGTGCGGTAAACCGGGTGTGAAGGGGCGAAACGGGTGTAAAGGGGTCCAATAAATGTCTTGACACCTCAAGGTAATCCTAGTTCAGGAAACGCGTGGTTTTTAGTGGCAAAACAAATATTCATCAGTTGCATTGAATGATCAGATTAGCGGTAGTGTACTCCGCCGACCGCACCCATTGAGGGGATATTATACCAATTTTTGAAGATGGACAAGTTCGTTTTTTATGGCAAATGTTCAAGTAACTATTTTGCTTAGCATTTGTGGGATACTTATGCAATTTTCACCCCCAAGCGATTCATCTCAATAATTTTATGTTTTTGACATTTTCATGTCTTTGCCCTGGCACATAGCACAAAAAACTGTCACGAAATTGCGTAACGAAATTGTGTTACAGTGCCTTTATAATGATTTCCGCTTACAACGACCCCGTTGTTAGGTTTGTTCCTTTTCTACACTTTTTAACCCACAAAAATCGTTCACCACTCGTTGGAAAGCTCTCGATTTAACGAACATTTTCATGTTCTCCATAACATATTGACTATACGAATAGCGGAGCTATGGGCATAACTGTTCTCATATTTTGTTTACAAACTAATGATCGTGAGTGTAGAAGATAATTAATCCGGAATCGTCTATTTTATTGAAATTAGCTATAGATAGTTATTATGTTAATGATTCGTTTCACATTCTGACAACAACGGAGGGTGGGTTATAAAATCCTATAGTGAGGTAAAAAGCAATAGGTAAAGACATGAAAATGTCCCAATGCGTTGCAGACTCGTATGCAAGCGTTTTTATTTTCCAAGATTTTATTTCATTATTATTTTTTTAAATTGAAACGGGTACGGTGCCAATTTTCGATTTAGAAGTTTTGTTTATCAGATACTTACCTGCAATGGTCCAATCTGTCCACCGACTTCATAGTAATAGACTTTTGCTGTTTTCTTCCCAACGATTATTTGGCACTTCGTTACCAATTTTGGACTGATAATGATGAAACTAATAGTTCCTATTACTAATCAAACTGTGAATATAATGTAAAAATAAGATAAGTTATATTTTGAAAGGAAGTTCGATAAACATATTTCGTTGTTGAGGCCAAAACGTTCCATTTATATTTTCAAGTTTTAAGAATTGTTTTTCTTTGAAATAATTCCGTTACACGACTTGTAGATGATAAATTCAATGTTTTTACAAGCCACACTGAGTGCGGCACGCGCATGGTCGTGTGGCTCCCTAAGGTGCGCCTGGCGGTGGGATTTATCCTTAACTTATAAGTTAACAACCATTTCGGGTTAATTTTCGTCCGTCAGCAATCCCCGATGTCGAAGATGTCATCAGCTGTCTTACAAAGGGAAGAATTGGTTCTTATGATTTTGGCTATATAATGTGAGGGAATATTATTCCCTCACTCTCTTATTGGATTATATTTTCTTACATAATTTATTTCTCATAAGTGAAGTCACTAATTTACTTCATTTTGTTATATTTTTTTCCTCTTTATTTAATAAAAGTATTGTATAATAATTAGTTTAATTAGTATCAAATAACATGCAGTACTGTTACAGTACAGTCATAAAATCATACAGTACTGTTACAGTCATAAAATTGTACAGTACTGCAATATTTAGTTTAATTACAGTACAGTAATAATCAGTTTAATTAGTTTAATATTTAGTTTAATTACAGTACAGTAATAATTAGTTTAATTAGTATTAAATAACATGCAGTACTGTTACAGTCATTAAATTGTACAGTACTGCAATATTTAGTTTAATTACAGTACAGTAATAATTAGTATCAAATAACATGCAGTACCTACTGTTACAGTCATACAATTGTAATTAATTAATTTAAAATTATTTAAAATTTGAATGCACCAATTGAATTTTGCCCATTCAATTCATTATGGATACTACCAAAGTTAGGACCATTCTCTTAGTTGCCTCCCTCTCAACAGTAGCGGAGCATGTTGTGAATTTTATTTAATGAAACCCTCCTAAAAGTTGAGAGGGAGGCAACTAAGAGAATGGTCCTAACTTTGGTAGTATCTATAATGAATTGAATGGGCGAAATTAATTGAAAATTATTCAAAATTTGAATAATTGGTAAATTCAAATTTTAAATAATTTTAAATTAATTAATTACAATTCTATGAATGAATAAAATATTCATACTCGTGAAACATTTGTTTCTTGGATTCTGTGAACAAAGAGTAACTTTTAGTAAAATAATGTGAATGATTTATCGAAATCTACGTAAATTATAATCAAATTTAACAAAACAACAACAGAAGTGGAGATGAACGATAAAGCACTTGTACTTGAGTGTTCAATGATATCGCAGTTGCAATGTAATTTAGTTTTCAAACAACAAAATAAAAAAACCCTCCCCCTTTTTGAGGACCACCAAATAAGTAAAATCACCCAAATAATTGTGTCAGATCGAAGTTGATCTTACGATGTAGAGTGCCCACATGCAGTTGAGGTCATTTTTCCAATTGAGAAATTCATGATGATCAAAATACCAACCAGCTCAACGAATGCTTTGTACCCTTAAAAACCTGAATTGTTCAAACTATTTATAATACATGGCCGTTCTTCTCTCCTGCAGAATTTTCTTTGATCGATATAACAGCCCAAACGATGACGTTTTTCATTGATGGATACGCTACGTCCTCAACTGAGATGGGATTTATGCTTTACATGCTTGCATTACATCCGGAAGTCCAGGAACGTCTTCGCGAAGAAGTCAACAGCCAGAAGCTTGATTTTGATACCCTTCACCAGCTCCCGTATATGAATGCAGTATTATGCGGTTAGTAACAAATAATAATGCAATAGACCAAATATTAGGTACACATAAACAAGAAACGTATTCAGAATTAGGTGGACAGCATAACTGTCTCACGGAGAATAATTATCAAACTACGCCGTGGATGATGCACATCAGTTGTCAAATGGCCAAACTGATTATTCGTTTTCAGAGACCATGAGGTTGTACCCCGCAGCGCCATCTCTCACCAAGGAGTGCAATCAAGATACATCAATCACCGTTAAGAATAAAACATACGAATTCAAAGTTGGAGATTTGATCGAGATTCCGGTATACGCCATCCACAGAGACCCAAAAATTTTCGAGAACCCTTTGCATTTTGACCCTGATCGATTCATGGCAGATCCCAACCATCCGGCTTTCCTCGCATTCGGAGCTGGTCCTCGAGCTTGTCTAGGTAAGAATAACTCTTTTTAATACATAGAAGTATATGAATATGAATGAAAACATCAAAACTCATCAACGTAGGCATAATATTATTATGAATGAAAATATCAAAACTCATCAACGTAGTCATAATATTATTATGCCTACGTTGATGAGTTTCGATATTTTCATTCGTAAGATAGCTAGGGTGAAAGCTCCAATTGTTGACAATATTAGATCGACAAATCATTCGATTCGGCGTTCTACGCAAGCGTTCCAGAAAATAAAACTTTTAGGTACGTTATCATGAAATGCGAGTTCCATCGGAACAATTTCCACTTATTCGCGTTACGTTCAAACGTGGAGTTTTGCACCCAATGTTGACAAATGTGTCCAAGAGAATTTTATATGTTGACATTTGCAGTTCCTAATGTTGACACCAATTAAAAATTGAATTAAATACAGAAATAGCGTTATATCTGAAGGTAAATTAAGAACATTTTGGAATATATTTCATGTTGAACTAGACACGTTAAACATGTTAAAGCAGATCATTGAACCACATGATTCAAAAGTTATGAGACATTACAGAAAAACGCTGCAAATAATTACACAATGGTTTATTATTTTTCTATAATGATCACTCGTCTGCAAAGCCACCAACCATCCAACTTGAAGAAAAACATCGATCGTATTTCGGTCAGCTAAAATTTGAACGGAGTTTAGTCCTCTTTTGCGACTCACAATCGTGTTTCTGATTTATCGTATGTCCAACTCTCAAATTCTCGTAGGGAGCGAACCGTTTGTCCTACAGAGCTCCGCGTGGTCTCAAAAAATTCTATGCTATCTTAAATTGATGGAAAAAACCTTTATATTAAAATTTTTTGAGTTAGGGCGTTTTAAAAATTTAAAAATTTATTTTTCGACCCTTAAAAGTGACCTACATCAACTAGAATCTTCGGGGCATAACTAGACCCCAAATGGAGCCTACATACCAAATTTCATCAAAATCGGTCAATGCTAAGTGGGGAAAGTGCCGCGTACGGCGTACAGCGGACGGACGGCCAATTTTGGTTTACTATTTTCAATAATGAACCTATGGAATCGACCAAGAAAGAAAAAATTTTAACACCCCCTCAAAATTTGATGGTTTACGTTTCAAGGTACGTAGAATCCAAAAATCGAATAAAAATTTGGCCGTCCGTCCGCCGTACGCCGTACGCGGCACTTTTGCCACTTAGCATTGACCGATTTTGATGAAATTTGGTATGTAGGCTCCATTTGGGGTCTAGTTGTGCCCCGAAGCTTTTGGTTGATGTTGGTCACTTCTAAGGGTTCCAAAATCAATTTTGAAATTTTGAAAACGCCCTAACTCAAAAAATTTTGATACAAAGGTATTGGTTTTCCTTCAATTTAGGATTCTATAGAATTTTTAGAATTTTTTGAGACCACGCGGAGCTCTGTAGGACAAACCGTTCGCTCCCTACGAAAATATAAGGGTTTAAATTGAAATATATATATATCAAAACACGAGTGTGAATCGCAAAAGAGGCCTAACCTCCGTTCAAATTAGAGCTGACCGAAATGCGATCGATGGTTGGTGATTTGGATTTTTTTTTGATTTTTTTTGATTCTTTTTTTTTGATTTTTTTAAATTTTTATATTGGAAGGATGGTGATTTTGTAGACGAGTGATCTATATAGAAAATAATAAACCATTGTGTAATAATTTGCAGCGTTTTTCATTCGATTTTTGGATTTCACGTACCATGGAACGTAAACCAACAAATTTTGAGGGAGTTTCGAAAAAAAAAAAAAAATTTCTTGGTCGGTTCCAAAGGTTCATTATTGAAAATAACAAACCAAAATGGGAAAAATCACTATGGGAAAAAATGTTTATCAAAATCGGTCCATGGTAACTACAATATTACAGTTAGGTATTTTTCTGTTTAAATAACTCCGCTGAAAAGATCACATCTTTCCCATTGTCAGCATATACCAACTATATTTTTGCACCAACATCATTTAACAAGCCTATTTTGAAACAGGAAGGACCTACCAGTAAGAACTGTTATCCAAGAGGTGAGGGTGCACTCATACTCATAACGAAAAATGGTTCTCGGTTACTAACGAAGCACAACTCTGTGACATGAAACACTATCCGAAGTGGAAGGAAATGACGCATTTTTGATTAAGTGAATTTTGAAAATTTTGAACTGAATTTTGAACAGAGAATTTGCCTATTTTGTCAGAGATTTTGGAATACACTCACCTTGAAACGTAAATTATGGTATATATATTTTTTGGATGGAGGGGTGGGGGAGTAAAAAAATTCCTCGATTCCAGAGGTGGATTTTTAATAATGATCAACCAAAAGTGACACTCAAGTCTCCGAGTCTAGCGGGGTTCTAAGAAAGATTCCAGTTCCACTGCTCACTGCTAGGCTGCAGCAAAAATCTGGAGAACATTATCCGGCACTTTCTCACCTCAGTCAACGATATCCTGCTCACAGGTATAGGTTATTACTAGTAATAATATGCCGCTATGTATGCAAATATTGTAAATTTATTTCTCAAATCCCCATTGTTCATTTGCAGGTTCCAGATTCGCCAAAACGCAAATTAAAGCCGCGATTGCTGCACTCGTCAAAAATTTCAAGATAGTTCCAGGAACCAACGATCGGTTCATGCCTACAGTCAACAACAATAAATCAATCCTCATCACTCCTGATGAAGAGATGAGTGTGAAATTTGAGAAACTTTGACTTCGATTGGTACAGAATATGGACTTTCCTTGTCTAACCGTATAAGTGGAGGTAAATGTACGAATGAATAAATTTCAATCGTAATAAATGAGTACCTACAATAAATAACGAGGGGGTTTTGGTATGGCCGTGGGCGCTGGGGCGTACGTACTTTGGTGGAGGCGTTTGGGTCGACTTCATGGGTTCGAATTTCGCCGCCAGAGTTCGTGCGTCCCGCGCTTATCGCCACCCTCGGGAAGTCTGATCTTCCATTTGGAAGACAGCTGATGACGTCCGCGACGCCTGGAATGGTAGTCGGAAGGAAATGCTACCTGAAATGGTTGATTATTTTTTTCACAATAAATAACGTTTACCTATACATAGAAAATACCGAAACATAACTCACACAAACACTTACCTACTTACATTAAAAACACCGGTGTCACATACTATTGGTTTATTGTCACCACGCTGAAAACGCTGCAAATTATTACACAATGGTTTATTATTTTTCCATATAGATCACTCGTCTGCAAAGCCACCAACCATCCAACATGAAGAAAAACATCGATCGCATTTCGGTCAGCTAAAATTTGAACGGAGATTAGGCCTCCTTTGCGATTCACACTCGTGTTCTGATTTATCGTACGTCCAACCCTTAAATTCTCGTAGGGAGCAAATGGTTTGTACAGGGCTCCGTGTGGTCTCAAAAAATTCTAAAAATTCTATACTATCTTAAATTGATGGAAAAACAATACCTTTATACCGAAATTTTTTGAGTTAGGGCGTTTTCAACATTTCAAAATTCATTTCTGAACCCTTAGAAGTGACTTACATCAACCAAAATCTTCGGGGCACAACTAGACCCCAAATGGAGCCTACATACATTTCATCAAATTCGGTCAATGCTAAGTGGGGAAAGTGCCGCGTACGGCGGACGGACAGCCAACTTTTTATTCGATTTTTAGATTCTACGTACCTTGAAACGTAAATCAACAAACTTTGAGGGAGTGTTGAAGAATTTTTTTTCTTCTTTCGATTCCAAAGGTTCATTATTGAAAATAATAAACCAAAAAGAACAACTTATTTCCTGGAGGTGTTGTAAAAAAAAGTAAATCAATACTCCCAATCTTTTGATGAGCACTGCTACCCATTCGTCGATGCGGCATACACCATTACTTTTCAAGGTAAAAATAAAAATCAACAGCCGCTCTTGTAGATCTGAGCTCATGAACTAGTTCATGATAAATAAAACAACAAATTTCATGACTTACATTCAAACTAGGACTAGTATGAGGGTAAGAAACGAAAAAAATGTTTTCCAAATGTGTATCTGTGTAAGAAACGCAAAAATAAAAATTTCTACTCGCCTTTTACGTTTCGGGCTTTCCTGAACAATTTTGGTTCCGTGTCTGTCATGAAATCCTCGTAATGGGCGAAACTTCACGATGTTATTGTCCGATTTCGATTAAATTTTCAAGGATTGTGCGAGTTGGCATGTAGATTTTCCCTATGAAAATCATCACCTTCAGACCAAAAGTAGCCTCTGAGCATGCGCAAAACATGTAACATGTGAAATTCATATAACAGCCAAAATTTCAATATTTTTCATGACTTTTAATGAAAGAATAAGAATGTAATTCTAGTTACGATGGGAAAACGTAATTAGTTGGTAAAGTTTGTTTAAGTATGAGTTTACCGTGAAAACATGTAAAAAGAAAGCTTCCGCTACTTTGGTAGACTCGGAAGCAACATTATATTAAATGGGCTGTAAAAACGAGTTAATTATGTTAAACGAGTTAATAATTCCGTAAATGAAGGCTGAAATGAAAATAATCAGAAAATATTGAGAACTGTTCTGTTTTCATAAAAAAAGTTTTTCCGATTGTTGAAAATATTTTATTAATTGGATCAGAAGTCATCACGTCACAATCAAATCCATGTGTTGTCGTATGTAATTTGCATGTCTGGATGTTGTTTCTTTCCACTTATTACTAGCTACATCAGCAACAGCTCACAAACCAGTAAAATAGTCTTGAAAATTTTAATTCCTATGGTGAAAATATTTACATCTGGCAGGAGAAATTTCAGTAATTTGAACGTTAATTACATAATTGAACGGTAAAATCTTCTTCTATTTAAAATGGGTAAACATGGCCGGTTTAAAATTGAATATCCTGATTTATTTATTTTAATTCAATTGATTTCTTGTCTCTTAACGTTAACGGTCGAATTGTGTATCCATTAAAAGACAAGACAATTTTTCAATTATCTATGTCAATCATGGGGAGGAAATTGAATGGAATTCCAACGTACCTCCCCGGTAAGGATGTCAGCAGGGTCGTGCAACGTGTGGCGAGATTGAGGGCAGTAGAAATTCAGGGGGGGGGGGGGGGGGGGCTGGGCTCTCGGTGACTTTACTGTACTGGTTTTGAAAAGGGACTGAAGAGAGGGGGTCCTGCATTCTGGTTTTGTTGGAGTGGTTCCCCCTCCACTTCGTCGGAGGATGGTGGGCAGCTTGCAGGTGGGGGAAGCAGCTGGCTTCCCATCTCTGACAGAGGGACCCGCAAGGAGGCAGTGTCTTTGATGCGTGGGGGGGGGGGGGGGGGGGGTGACGTCATCTCTGAGCTGACCACAGAACCGCAAAACTGGACAATGATTATTGCAGGTGACTATGCCAGTTTTGGGTCAGGAAGGAAACTGATAAATCAGTTTAGCTCCGTCACTGGGAAGAGACCACCAGTGAGCGGGAGCTCACATATGCCTCTTCTCAGTGTTGAAGTTTGAAGCCGCAGAAGTAGTGACTTGGAGATGAAGACAGTAAAGCACGACTGAGAAGCTGAGCTCCTTCCTGCATGCTGATCTAGGCGTTTGGGATTCCTCTCATGGTACTGCACAACAGGAATTGATTGGTTTGTTGTGTTGAAGTTCCATTGACAAAACAAGATCGTTTTGGGTGACATTTTCGGTCACAGTGTCGGGGTAGGGCTTTTGCTGGCTGGTCCCACCATAGCGTGGTCCGACTCATGTTACGGATCGTAGGTGCATTTTATTTTATAGGTTATGCGCCAGCTTTACGACATGTTTTGACGTTTTGAATTGTAAGATATGCGGACGAAAAACCGTTTACGAGGTAGGTATACCTCAATATTCATTCATTGATTCAAATTTTGAAAATATCATGTTGATTTCAAACATGGTGACTTTGAGGTATAGGTACCTCTACGAGCACCGAAATCTACTGATAAGTCTCTGCAGTTGAATTAATGTTAATAAAAAAGGAGAAACCAGGTAGGTAAGTACCTAATTGTTGAGCTCCAGTTCTTCCCGAGTCGATGGAATTCCGTATCCGGAATGTACAAGGTATCTCACACACGACACGTTTGTGGATAAGTACTGAGGGTTGAAGAACACATGTAAAAATGAAGGAAAATTTGAAGTGTTGAGTATGCTCATCATTATTAAGAATTGAGCACAGCAGGTTCATCCCAATTGGTTCAACAGAGAAGTTACTTTATTGTAGACTTGGCCAAATCATGCTGATGTGAGGTCGTTTTTCCCTTACAAGCATTCAAATACTTGGTGGAATTTGTGAATTCACTGTATGGTGTCGTAATTCATCGAGATAAAGCGCAAAATGAAGAGGGCTTGTTATCCGCCAAAAACCTGTAGTTTCAGACGATATTCGAGAACGAGCTAAACTGGAATATTCATATACCCTATGGGTATTCACATCTGAGTATAGTTTTAGATGTTTCCCCCGCGGATCCTGGTTTCACCTGGCTTTAGGAAACAACCGTGTTGCAAAGTTTCCAAGGCGAGAAGTAGAGTGTTGAGCTTAATCGTAAAATATGTTAATTTCATAATTTCCTCCGTCCCGCCGCCCGCTTCGAGACCCTTTTAGGAGAGCAGCGCCCTCCTCAGCTCTCCGTAATAAATGTCAGATATTAGGAACTGGGGTGGAGGTTAGCATAAAGTTTCGTCGGTTGCCCGTGTAGATCCGCGAGTTTCAGAACTTGAGACGGGCCAGTTAAGTATACACCTTGTATAGGGAGAGAACTTGGGAAGGTGGCCATTGGAATCCTAGTAAGACTATCCAAAGGGAAAACCAAAGACAGGCAGATAGTCAGGGATTAAAATTTATTCCGATTTTCGGATTCTACGTACCTTGAAACGTAGACCAACATATTTTCAGTAGGGGTTACATTTTTTTTCTTGGTTGATTCCAACGGTTCATTATTGAAAATAATAAACTAAAATGTAAACATTCCCAAAAATAACACAGTCATTTTGTCATTAATTTCGATATTGGTGATGTAGCTGGAATTTTGGTGCTCCTACGAGAGAGGGTGTTCCTACTCATCCGTCACTCAGAAAAAAAAAAGAAAAAAAAAATTGAACGCGTCGAAATGGAGACTTATTGGACTTTTTCGTTGGTCGGGGAAACCTTAGGGAAAGTGGGGAAGCGAGATTTCAACGCCTTTATCATTCAATCATCCATGATAATTATACTTTTGAAGCTCCTCTCCTCCCGAACCGCCGTTTAAAAGCCCATTCAATCGGAGGTAGGATACCCTTTTATTCCTTTCTATTGGTAGAGCAGCTCAAAAAAAAAATCGTCAAAAATAAAAATTTCCTTTTATTTGAAAATAATAAACCAAAATTGATCATAGACAAACACGAACCCAATCATTTCAAACAACGAACATTTTTATTCTTGAGGATTTTTTTTTGAGCTGCTGTACCAATAAAAAGGAATAAAAGGGTATCTTACCTCCGGTTGCAAAGAATCGAATAAATTCCACATTTCTGTGAAACCACTCTGTGGTACCGTTTAGTAAAGACAACTGAAATTTTTCACAACTCCTTCCACTCCACCCATATTCAAATCTCAGAATGAGTCAAAACTCGACTGGCAAGTTGTCCATGAAACGAACACACTCTGGGACTCTGTTCGCGAGCGATCAACCGTCAAACTACACTTCCACCAGAAATATCGGAACTGATATCGCCGGAGCAAAAGATACATCTTTCTTTTTTCACGTTTCCCGTCCCTTTTTCGACTTTATTCCCGAATTCACGAAATCATTCAACCGGCTACGAGTAGGTTCCCCGGTCATAACCGGCCATAGGGAAACCTGGAAAAAAATCGGGAGTTTCTAACGCGTGACACTTTTTTCTCGTACTGACGGGCTCGGCGGGCCTGCAGGGTCCATCAGCTCAGTGGCTGTCCGACCCTAAATCGATCGCACCAGTTTGCAATTACTCTTTCCATCGGAGCAGCTCTCTCCTCACCCCTGCTCACTCTCTATTTCCTCGTCCCATCAATAAAGTTAAATGGGCTTTTAAACGGCGGTTCGGGAGGAGAGGAGCTTCAAAAGTATAATTATCATGGATGATTGAACGATAAAGGCGTTGAAATGGGTTGATCCCGCTTCCCCACTTTTCCTAAGGTTTCCTCGACCAACGAAAAAGTCCAATAAGTCTCCATTTAGTCGCGTTCAATTTTTTTTTTTTTTTTTTTTTTTTTTTTTTGTTCTGAGTGACGGATGAGTAGGAACACCCTCTCTCGTAGGAGCACCAAAATTCCTACCTACATCACCAATATCGGAATTAATGACAATATGACGGTGTTATTCTTGGAAATATTTACATTTTAGTTTATTATTTTCAATAATGAACCTTTGGAATCGACCAAGAAAAAAAATTCTAACACCCCCTCAAAATTTGATGGTTTACGTTTCAAGGTACGTAGAATCCAAAAATCGAATAAAAATTTGGCCGTCCGTCCGCCGTACGCCGTACGCGGCACTTTTGCCACTTATCATTGACCGATTTTGATGAAATTTGGTATGTAGGCTCCATTTGGGGTCTAGTTGTGCCCCGAAGCTTTTGGTTGATGTAAGTCACTTCTAAGGGTTCCAAAATCAATTTTGAAATTTTGAAAACGCCCTAACTCAAAACTTCGATATAAAGGTATTGTTTTTCCTTCAATTTAAGATTCTATAGAATTTTTTGAGACCACGCGGAGCTCTGTAGGACAAACCGTTCGCTCCCTACGAAAATTTAAGGGTTTATATTGGGAGGTATGTAGTTCATGTGTCGGGAGGGGGGGGGGGGCATGAAAATGTTTCAATGTGTTGCAGACTCGTATGCAAGCGTTTTTTTTTTCCTTCTCTTCATATTGGATGGTTGGTTGATTTTTTTTTTTGTAGACGAGTGATCTATATAGAAAAATAATAAACCATTGTGTAATAATTTGCAGCGTTTTTTTGATTGATGTTAGTCACTTCTAAGGGTTGAAATTTTGAAATCGCCGGAGCTCAAAAACTTTTGATATAAAGGTATTGTTTTTTCACCAATTCTAGTAGCAACGGTTAGTAGTTAGTGACAATGGTAAAGCCGTCTTCTTTGCAGACGAGTGATCTATATTTTTCGAATTGAGTGTGAACCTTTTTTCCTTCAAATTAAATTGATAATGAAGCGAAAATAGGTATCATTGGAGATTGAGGCAATTATAAATCTGTGTTCTTTGCCTGGTATGTGATCTATACAGAAATAATGGTGTTACGAGGAATTCACATTTGCACATGCGCAGCAACTACTATTAGTCTAGGGACGATGATTTTCATAGAATTCTAGACAATGTCATCATATTCGGTTGGAAAATGTAAGTGTTATGGCGGTTACAAGGATTTCACGTTCGCTCATGCGCAGAGGCTACTGTCAATTTTAAGGTATTGATTTTCATAGGGGACCATCTACAATCTAATCCGCATAATCCCTGAAAATTTCGTTGAAATTGGACCATAACTTTGTATAGTTATGCCCGATACAAGGATTTCATGACACACAGACACGGAACCAAAATTGTTCAGAAAGGTCTGAAACGTAAAACGCGAGTGGATATTCCGATTTTGGGGAACTTTTTTTTCAGCCTTGAAGAGTGAATAGACTTGGAAGCAAAATAATACACCTGTGAAATAATTTGCTGCGTGTTTGAACTGAGTACTTACCAAAGTAAAATTAAAGCCTCATCCAAGGACTTATAACATCACCGACTCTTTACGCTGCGGTTCAAAGGACTTAAACTCGAACAATACCACACACACTTTCAACTACTGAGAAGTTCTCAGTATGCTCTCGTAAATCGAGTGTTTTTGAAACTTGATTTTCGTGACGGAGCCCAGATAGGAAATTAAACGCACTTCCACAGCAAGGAAGTTCATAAAATCACGTCCTCTCAAATCGACGGATTCTAGCCGTGGAAAATTCGAACTGAATGGAAACGCCCTACGGAAGGAGGAGTAAGTCTTCCAAAACCACCTAAGATTACAAAGGCTGGTGTAAGAAAAAGGTTATTGCGTGTGAATTTCGTCGAATTTACGAACTTTATTCGGTCATTTCCAACCCCACTAAGAAACTTAACAATGAAGAATTTTTCTTCAAAGTACTGTTGCCAATAACAACAAAATTTTTACTTTTTTTCAGGAATTGGAATTTTGAGGATTTACAGATTTTAATGATTTTCCACCAGTACGTCCAATTATCATCTCAAGAATATGATTTTAATCATTGAAGAAGGAGTGAAAGAACAGCAAGGTCTCCAACTGGAAGTATACTAACCCCGACCTGCAGAACGATACTGAACAGCCAAAAACGCTTTTTGACACAGAACATTCATGATGGAGTACAGTTGGGGTCTAGCCCACCGATGGTAGTTTTGTGTCTAGCACCCCAAGGAAAATTGCTGTCTGCGCAGTAAAAGTCGTGAAATTTGTACCTTACTGAAAAATGTTGAATTCCACCTCATCAAGAACAGTCAGACATCATTTAAGCAAAAAATTGTAAATAAGATCAATTTTATTATTATTATAAGTAGCATTTTTATTTCATTCTAATATACCATTTTGCTTGTTAGTCCTTTCCTTGACGAAGCGGTGGAGATTTGCTAAAGTGAGATGATTCAAACTTTGGATATTGATAAAAACAAATTAGCTCATTCCAGGAGCAATGACCTGCACAGACACGATCATTAGGAGAAAATTGAGATGGATCGGAGGCTGTGAGTATCGCCCGAGGGGCACTTCGGAACTGGTTCCTTGAAGGGCTAACGCGCCGAACGAGCGAACTTCGTTCCGTCAAACGATAGCAATTAGTTCTAAAATGAATACAAGAAAAAAGGCCGTTTGGTTTATAATTAAGGGCACTTACTTTTCAAGAGGACTATAATGAGGTAAATACTGACAGAATATAAATTATAGATACACAGTATACATTGATGTATTCTATGGTCTACAGATTCATACCTAGTGAAAGAGCACAATATTAATATCAATCATTTGATGGAAACTGCCTAGGTTCATGAAACATCCAAATGAGTGGGATTATTTGTCCCTCTGTATCGATTATTACTTATACAATATCGATGATCCGAGATTGACGGAAGTTGGTTGTGAGAAATTGAGGTTTGGGGCATAGATAGGCACAAACAGTGACGCTATTTTCACAAAACAAAAAGCAGCCATTACGATTATGTATGAGTTGGGTTACAACCAAAGCTGTAGAGGTTACTTTAGGAAGCTGGGTTGTCTCACGATCCCTAGCCTCTTCGTGTTCAACTGCATCATGCATAGTATGGGTACAGGGCAATTTGGACTTGGTTTTGCGTGGTTCGGACTTCCACAACTACGGCACATGATACCGGAACCACTTGCTGCCACCAGCTACTCATCTCTCAGCCTGCCTAAGATCCAACCCCATTCAGAATGGAGCTCGCCTATTAACGTCTTGCCTAGGGGTGTGTCGGTCCAGGTATTTCCCTGGAACGTTTCTAACGGTTACAATGACAAAGATGTAACCGTTCCAAATTACCGGTAAGTACAGTTCCATTACTGGTACTGCCTACCAAGGCGGTCAAATCCCACTCTCATGACATGGAAGAAACATGAAGTCAAATCTTCATCTTCCTACTTCCATGCTTATGATCTTAACTTGCAATACAATAGCTTCATACTCCTTGAAAATTCGCTAAAAGGAAGGAATTTGAACAAGTGTTACAAAAGGGACAATCTGTTATAAATGATTGTGTTGATTCATCAAAAATTAACTTCCCTCGACTGGGGATCAATCTCCTATCATTCCGATTCGGAATCGGAGGTCCTACCACTTGAGCTAAGGATGTGAATGGACAGAAATGCGAAAAGGTAGCTGATCACAACATCTCTTCCCCCCCAACCTTTAGGAAATGTTAGGTACTCCGTTACCTAGTCAGGGAGGCTGCTTTGGCCGGCGTTTTACAACCCAGTGAGAACGCGTATTTTTGACTGGCTTCGGAGTTTTTTGATATTGTTCCTTATTCCCTGCACTTGAAGTGATACTGGGAGACAAAACTTGACTTAAGGAACCGTCTACAACGGGATGATGTGCCTATCTGTGGTGAAATGGGAGGACAAAATGGTGTCACAGTCGCGTCTAATGCTAAAGGAAATTTTCCACGTAGTTCCGCCAACAGGTACATCACAGAAGAAATAAGTATAGGTACTTCAACCATGTGCCATCAGTTGGTACTAGAGAGAAGCATTTAAGGTAGGCTCTGATAGGATGGACCAGGTCGAGCGCTCAAAAAAACGCTATGGAGTGATTTTAACATGGCCAATGAACTAAATTATATTTTATGTGTAATATTGATGTTCTGTGCCTTTTCATAGTTCAATTCTTGAATAAATAGCTGATTCTGATGAAAACCTTCGTTTTGATACTTACTATCATTTGGACTGTGTAACGCCGAGCGTATTCATATGGACATGGCCCTTTTCGACGACCAGAAGTTTGGAGATTTTTAAAATTATTTTTCTGGGCTCATCTAAAAGATAAATGGCCAGAAAATCATGAGGATTTCAAAATCCGCGGATGAAAAAAATGCTCGGCTTTGCAGGATTAATGCATTATTATTTGATGCAAGGGAATTTTCAAGAAAAAAATGGATAAATACTTATTTATTTATGGAAAGTAGGTTAAATTTATAGAAATCATCATCAGTAATATCTAAAATAGATAAAGTGAAAGATTGCGTGTTAGGAATCTCATGTGATGTATGGAGCGGCTCAGATTCCGACGCCGTGGGTGTAGAGAAGAATTAAGTCGACAAAGATCCCAGAAAATGAGGCTGGGGATCTTCTTGGTCTAGATGGATGGTCTTCATGCGGATGATATCTCCAGATTTTCGGGTCGTCACTCATTCGCCTGAAGAGGGAAGGCGGGCATTCGCTATTCAGGGAAAAGCAGCCTCATCCGTTACCAGACTGGGGAAAACTCCTACGTGTTCCCTTCAAACGAGCTCTCAATTGCCCTTTTCGAGAGGCCCCAAGTGTGGGGCGCGGGCGGTGTATTAAAACCCGCTTTATTCCACCCTCCTGGGACCTTCTAGGGGCTCTCCAGGGCTCCAGTTTCAGTGCCTTTTCCCATCCGGTCGATGGCTTTTCGAGAAAAACTCGAGACCAAATGATTTATTGCGCGAGAAAACTAGAGAGAGGAGGAAAAAATACGGGGAGGGTCTGAGGAGGAAAGATGAATGAGTTGATCTGTGAAAGCTTGTTCACATAATTCTTGCGTCTCTGGTTTAGTTGGGTAAGGGTTGGGTCGAGGCCCTCGTCAACATGAATACCACAAACTCGTACATCTGTGAATGAGGATTTGTTGGATGAACAGTCATAAAGAAGGAAAGTCAACCAAGTGGGTAGAGAAGAGAAAACTCAGTGTCCTCGTAAATGCATTATACTCAGAATATATAGATCAAATATATAGTACTGTAACGGGTAATTTTCCTTCCCTACATTTCTTCTCCTGTCATGAGAAAATATAGCAAAGATTCTTTAGATTCTGCATCGATGCGAGATCTACAGGCTGAGTGATGAACTGCGGAGTTCATGAAAACAAAAATAGCATGGAGACGGGTTAATTATTCATCCAGTACCTGTCTTGTTTAATTGCGAATCCTCTCAACAGAGTAAATGTACCTCACATTGAGAAGGAATATCCTTATCATGGACCTCATGAGTTTTCTAAAAAATTTAGAAGTATATTAAAAACTCTTAATTTTAGTGAAAACGCTTGCATACGAGTCTGCAACACATTGAAACATTTTCATGCCCCCCCCCCCCCTCCCCTCCCGAGACATCTGGGAGCTCGATTTTCGACTCAGCTGATCTGGGAGCTCGATTTTCGACTCAGCTGATCTGGGAGCTCGATTTTCGACTCAGCTGATCTGGGAGCTCGATTTTCGACTCAGCTGATCTGGGAGCTCGAATTTCGACTCAGCTGATCTGGGAGCTCGATTTTCGACTCAGCTGATCTGGGAGCTCGATTTTCGACTCAGCTGATCTGGGAGCTCGATTTTCGACTCACCTGATCTGGGAGCTCGATTTTCGACTCAGCTGATCTGGGAGCTCGAATTTCGACTCAGCTGATCTGGGAGCTCGATTTTCGACTCAGCTGATCTGGGAGCTCGATTTTTGGCTCAGCTGATCTGGGAGCTCAATTTTCGACTCAGCTGATCTGGGAGCTCGATTTTTGGCTCAGCTGATCTGGGAGCTCAATTTTCGACTCAGCTGATCTGGTAATATCAAACTGTAAAGTACCTACCTAACTGTAAAGTACCTACCTGTAAAGTACCTAACAACTTCACTTCTGATGGTCATAATCATCATTGTGGCGACTTGGGACAAATTTCGTTGCATATGTTTCGTTAGCAAATTTCGTTAGCAATTTTCGTCGCAACAAATTTCGTGACGATTTTTTTTTATGTGCCATATGAAAGACATGAAAATGTCAAAAATACTACTAGAATTTTGTGCTGCAATAAAACCGCATTTTCATCATCATCCTGAAAAAAAAATGTCCATGTGCTCCAAACTAGGAGTGAAGGAGTGAATTGATAAGAATGAAGATGAAAAGTTCCAGAGGTGAGAGGAAATACGAAACGCTGCTGCCCTGTGGAAAGTTATATTTGAGTATTTTGAAAGTAAGTTTGAATGTCCTGGATTTGCGTGATCGATGTCCGTCAATCATAAGCACTACTGATCATTGCTGGAGGAACTCAGATGGCTTCCTAACCTTGGACATAGGAGCAATTCTGCATCGGATGAGTTATAATCGCCGAGACATCAAATTGTGTCACTTAGTTGATTTTTAGAAAAATCTATGCACCGACTGCTTCAATAAGCTGTCTCCACTGGTTGGATTTGTTCCCTGCATACCTGCGTCAAAATTAGGATAAGGCGGCTTTTGCTATTATAGGTACTTTACACCTACAGAGGCTCAACGAGTTGCATTTCCGTGCTGGCAGTTATGATGGACGGTGGTCTGTCAGGTTCTGATAGTTTAAATTGGATAAACAATCTCATGGGTTTATCTTCCCTAATATAGTATCTTCCGTAATATAGTAGAAGGGATCTTCCCATGATCCCTTCTACTATATTACGACAAAAAATAAAATAAAAAAATCTCATGGGTTTATACAACTAGCTCATAAAAGTTGTGAAATCCCAGAAAATTCCTTGCAATAGGTTGTAAATAATTTACAACAATTAATCATTAATCGTTGTATCTTTTGATGAATTATTATTTTTTTGAGAAGTACCGCAGTCTGTTAGGTAGTTGTATGTTCGATTTAGACATGAACAAAATACATATTTATGCTAATTTGTGTAAATTTTATTCTTGTTAGTTGCATCCTAATTTTAATGGAAAGTATTTGGAGCCCAATAACTAAAGGTAAAATTATACCATCATTATTATCATTGCTAAGCATGGAAGGCCATTTTTCCAGAGACCCACCCATTCTTATTGAGCTAGTCGTGGTGTCGCCAAAGTCTTACAGTACGTAGATACAGTACGTAGATAAAAAATATTAATCGTCAAAATAAAACTATCTACTGCTAAAAAACCAACCTTTTCTCGTATCCAATGATAATTAGAAAGAAATTAATAGCATATTGTGTATGCCATACTGAAAAGATGGTTGAAACTAGAACAGCCTTAGCTCCAACAGTCGTATTTATGTCTCCTCTAGTTGTCGCGGGAGATCAGGTTAGTTGTTTTCATTCAAAGAGATTCGGAAAAGAGTGTTCGGAAAAGATTGTGAAAGGGGCGAAAATCACCATTCAATGCCCTCTAACCTGTAGCGATGGTGTAATCGCAAGAAACCCTTCTCGGGTTCCTTTGTAACCTGAACTCTTTTTTCGCGTCTCATAATCAAATATTATTCTATTTACAACCCTAAAGTAGTTTTCTGATACGCTCATGTTTAATTCTTTCTCTAAGATGAGCTCCACCGGTTAGTTGCTGATCCTTTTTAGTTTCCTTCGGGATCCTCCTCTAACTTGCCTAAAAAAATATCACTTTTCCCCTAGTACTTTATGAGACGGTGCAGTGCAAAATCAGCTCATCAACTCGTAGTTCAATGATGAGAATCTCAATGATGAAAATCCAACCCTCACTATCCAAGTTAACACCGTTGCATTCCTCAGTTGTGGGAGATTGGCGAGGTCATAGTGATTCCTAAACCTGGAAAGCCTCTTACGGAGCCAAGTTCGTACAGACCAATCTCACTTCTACCAGTGTTATCAAAATTATTTGAAAAACTAATCCTCAAGCGACTAGTACCCATAATAGAAGTACGTAGGTAAGCTGTTTCCAAGGCACCAGTTTGGCTTTCGATAGAAACATTCCACGATCGATCAAGTCCATAGAATGACACAATGTGTCATTCTATTATATGTCATGTACCTAATTGAACAAGCCCTTGAGGAAAAGAAAGACTGCTCAGTCGTCTTCCTTGACGTCGCTCAGGCGTTTGACTAAATTTGGCATGAGTGACTCAACTATAAGCTGCGCAAAAATCTACCAATGAATATGCTGAACTGCTCCAGTCTTTTTGTCAATACGACGTTTTGTCAAACGGCTGTTTGTCATACGACGTTCGTCAACTGTCAAACTCAACTTTGTCCTAAGCTAGTGCTCAGCCTGAAGAGGCTAGGTTTGCACACGCTTAGCTGAAGAGATCCAGTCTTATCTTCAGATCGGTACTTCAGAATAAAGTAAGAAAACGCCTACTCAGAGTTATTCTAATCAATGCAGGAGTCCCACAAGGGAGTGTTCTTGGACCGCTCTTGTATGTCCTTCATACCAGCGGTCTCCCAGAAATTGGAATGAACACTACAGCCACCTTCGCAGATGATACAGCGATTTTTGCAGTCGGAGAATGTAACACTGAATCCACCAACAAGTTGAATCAATCAATATCCAGGAAATAAAAGTGGACAGCAAAATGGAAAATCAAAAGAAATGAAACTAAGTCGGTACAATTCGATTTCACTAACAAGAGAATCGAGTAAATTTCATGGGAAATGTTATTCCGAATGATAATGAAGCCAAATACCTAGGCATGAGACTAGACGCCAAACTTAGATGGTAAGCCCATGTAAAAAAAATGCCAAGTGGGTGTGGCACATAGCTTCCTCGTATCCATAACCCGATTATACAGATGATCCGATGCATAGTAGTTAGTCTCAAAACATCAATCTCTAAGTACTTTTCACTACCCTCATAGGGGACCATCTACACGCTTATCTGGACAATCCTAGAAAATTTCATCAAATTCGGATGAAAAATTAAGTGAGTAGATGTATGTGATTGGATCAAAAAAATACTTAGCCTCGGCTGGGATTCGAACCCGCGACCCCTGGGGGATGGCTGTTACGCATGGCTGTTACAAGGAATTCACGTTTGCGCATGCGCAGTCGCTTCTATCAGTCCGGGGATGATGATATTGTTAGGGGACCATCTACAACCTAATCCGCATAATCCCTGAAAATTTCATCGAAATCGGGTGGAAAATGTAAAAGTTATGGCCGTAAAAAGAAAATTCACGTTTGCGCATGTGCAGTCGCTTCTATCAGTCCGAAGGTGATGATTTTCATAGGGAACCATCTAAATCTTAGTCTGTAACATCCCTGAAAATTTCATCGAAATCGGATGGAAAATGTAGAAGTTATGGCCGTTGCAAGGAATTCACGTTTGCGCATGCGCAGTCACCTCTATCAGTCCTGGGATAATGATTTTCATAGGGGACCGTCTACACACCAACCCGCACAATCCCTGAAAATTTCATAGACATCGGACAATAACTTCGTATAGTTATGCGCGTTACAAGGAATTCATGACAGACACACACACAGACAGACAGACAGACACGGAACCAAAATTGTTCAGGAAGGTCTACAACGCAAAACGCGAGTGGAAATTTTGATTTTGGAGAACTTTTTTTTTCGTCCTTGAAAAGTGAAAACAAAGCTTCCGCTACCTTGGTAGACTCGGAAGCAAAATGATAGAAGAACTCCTTCTAAAATTCAGTAAAATGCACTGGCTAATGGGGAGACGGTCGAAGTAGTCAATCCAGAACGAGCTTACATCGTACAACCAAGTCCTTAAACCAGTCTGGACATATGGAGCTCAGCTTTGGGGCTGTACTGATCAGTCAAATCAAGACATCATCCAAAGATTCCAGAGCAATGTGCTTTGAACGGTTGTCAATGCGTCATGGTACATTCGAAACGAACGTCTCCATCTTGAGCTTCGGATCGAAACAATTAACGATGCTATAAAGCGAAAAGCTGTGAGACACCTACAGCGGCTAAGATGTAACATCAACGAGGGAGCTGTCCAACTCCTTGATACAAGTGATGTCATGAGAAGTTTGAAGCGTACCAAATCACTTGACCTAGCTTACTTGTGAAAGAGTGAATTGAGACGTCCACCATAATCAACAAAACTCAGTGATGTATCTTAGTTTTGAATATTTGTCCATATTTTCAAAATAATATTGTTAAAAATTTATACTAGGTGCAATAAAGAATATTAAAAAAAACCATCCAAGTAGATTCCCAAGTATTTCCTTAGGCCCCCTAGGACCCCTTAGGCCTTATTCCAAGGAGCCACTATAGCAGGAACAAAGAATTATACCACTAATTTAGTGGTATAATTCTTTGTTCCTGCTATAGTGGCTTTTAAGTGGCTTTTAAAAAGCCTTACTTGTTTCAGCTCAACTTCAGTCAGTCAAATAGACATACTAAATTTCCAGTCTTCAATTATTTAATCTTAATTCACTAAGAAGCAAATTTGTAACAATCCCGATTCTTGCAAGTACACGTTTATATCAAAGAAAGATTATAAATTTACCTTTAAACATTATAATATAATTAAAATTATTTAACTTTAACTTTTTAAATTTATATAACTTAAATTATTATAATATAAGTATGATAATATAGAAAAAATTATTCAAATAATACTTACCCAATGTTCGTTTCCAATTCAATGATCACAATAATTCAAAATTCGGTTACTCATCACGTATTCATGAAGTAACATTAGCTCTTACGATCCGAGACTTTCTTTTTCGTAATGTGGAGCTCCAATGTGAGTAATAACAACAAAACATTTAGATTCATGGGGATTTTTTTTCACTCAACCGCTCATGCTGTTTTCATGAGGGAACCCCTGGGAATGAGCTCCGTCTTCGTCTCGCTTTACCTATAAACCCAACTCGGCTCCCTTTTAGCCTGGAAGCCTCTCTTCCATAATTCACGGGCTCCGAAATGCCCTGATCTGTCGTAGATGGTCACTCTATCACAAGCACGATATTAATATATTTTCATTTACTAGGTTCGCTGCTATTTTCTACCCTTCACGTCTCATGATGTGATCTACATGACCACGTAATGAAAGTGCATAACTTCAATTCTTCATTATATCGTAGTTTAATAAAAACGGAGTTGAGTAGAACGTTGTCTATTTCCACGAAAATGATGAGTTACAAGTTAAATCGATTTCGACGGTTAGGTCATTATCAGTAACAAACAATAACTTATTGTTTATATTACTTATTGTTATAACTTATTGTTATTGTTTGTTACTGATGATGACCTAACCGTCGAAATCGATTTAACTTGTAACTCATCATTTTTGTGGAAATAGACAACGTTCTACTCAACTCCGTTTTTATTAAAATGGTTTTCCACAATCTCATCGCGAGTGACTTTATTCGTAAGAGGCGTCTGGAGATCCAGCGGCTCGTCCTCGACACAAGCGCTCACAGCGGCCTTCCTGCTAACTCTCTTATCTCATTCTCACGCTCAATTTGAGTTTGTAATAATAATAATAGATGGTGCATGATGAACTTCGTTGAGGTCTCATCAATGGTTGGAGGTAGGTAGTCCAGGTCAATAAAAAACCTTTTTCTTTCCTAAGTACATCTACCTAAAAAAAATAGGTAATTGTTTTTACAAGACAAGCTTCATTCTTCGGTAACTGAAGGCACTTGCAGCGAATTTTCCAAAAAATGAAGCTATTGCAATCGTCTAAAAAAAACCGGGGTGAAGTTAGCAATAGATTCTAGCAACAGAAAAACGTCTGCCAAGTGGGTGTGGCACATAGCTTCCTCGTATCCATAACCCGATTATATAGATGATCCGATGCACAGGTAGTAGTTAATCTCAAAACACCAATCTCTAAATACCTTCCACTACCCTCATAGGGGACCATCTACACGCTAATCTGGACAATCCTAGAAAATTTCATCAAATTCGGATGAAAAATTAGCAAAAGTTAATGCTAACCCGGATGGAAGTGGAGTTGAGGAAAAAGGGAGAAACAGACATGAAGATCTCTAGTAGGATACTCTAGTAGGATAGGTACTAGGTCCCTGGAAACAGAGGAGATATGAGAGTTAGCAGGAAGGCCGCTGGGAGCGCTTGGGTCGAGGACGAGCCGCTGGATCTCCAGACGCCTCTTTATTCGTATCGTAGTTTATATTTTGTTGCGGCGGGAAGAGGACTGTATAATATACATAAAATTAAAATTAAATATTATTTAATTTTCGATATGACTGAAATATTAGCATCCGAATTTGAGGATGAGAGGGTAAAAAACTTCCGCCTAGTGGGTGTGGCACATCGCTTCCTCGTATCCATAACCCGATTGCATAGATGATTGGATGCGTAGTAGTTATTATCTAAACATCAATCTCTAAGTAGGTACCATTCACCACTTCTCTGAATATATCTTCGAAATCGGATGGAAAATGTTTAAGTAACGGCAGTGACGACGAATTCACAATTGCGCATGCGCACTGATTACAATTAGTTCTGGGCGAAGGTTATAATATGAAACCATCTATACGCCAATCCGTACAATCCCTGAGAATGTCTTCAAAATCGGACACACTCAACAGAAAATAAAAACTCTATGGGGTGGTACTATCAGTTCCTTGACCATGATTTGCATTCTGAATCGGCATGATACGACTTTTCAGGACGTCCCACAGTAAGACTTGGGCGTCCTTATGCGATCGATCTGGGGTGAAGTTGGACAACACGCAACAGAAAAAAAAAATAACCACACAGTAATCCGTTTTAGACCATTCTGAATCCAAATCCGCGAAAAAAAACCATAGGTGTATGTCTGTGTGTGTGTGTATGTGTGTGTGTGTGTGTGTGTGTGACAAAATCTTGTGTCGTCTGCACAGCCCTTAGTTCTCAACCGATTTTCCTGGTTCTTTTTTTTCGACGCGGAAAACTATCTAGTTGTGCACTACGGCGTCGAAATTTTCGATTTTGCTTTTTAAGGGGGGAAAAGGGGGGGTTAATGCTTAAAAAACGTACGTTTGCGGGCATAATCTTGTAAACTCTGCTCAGGCCTCAATTTCCAACCGATTTGTGTGTTTCTTTTTTTGTTTGACTCAAACAACTTCCGAGTTGTACATGATTTCACCAGAGTACCGAAATTCGCAAGGGGAGGGGGCGAGTGGGGGGATAATATTCACAAAATATCAGATTTTTCAATATTTTGATTCCGTTACTGCTTACTAATTTTACCCAACCTTTGAAATTGAGGAAAAATTCTCATTAAAGCTCCGGATTTTCATGAATTATTTTCTGTACCACCATGGAACTAATAGTGGTGCCACCGTGGTGCCAGGGCCCCATAAACCGCATATTTCGTTTTTTTTTTTTGTGTTTCACCTTGAATACGGATGTGAACCTTGACGGACCGCCTACTAAAACTAATAGATGAAAGTTCAATGTTACGACGTATTTCCGCTTTGGTGCTAGATCAGCACCATTGGAGGAGGGGGGGGGGGGGTGAACTCGAATTCGCATGTTGGGTATCGTAGATCATGGATTTTAAAATGCTCTTCTGATTCGAGGCTCCCATGCCGCTAGAAATGTTATGGTGGATAATGGTAAGGGGTGGGGGGGGGGGAGATCACTTTTTCTTGCATAAAGTAATAAGTAAATTACATCGAGTGAAACAGTTTTATCGCTTACCAACTGGTTAAACTGATCTAATGCTTATTCAATGGGACGTCCCATGGAATGCATGCATTACTAAACAATATGTTTGCCTCTGAAAACTCATCAATAAATTAGTGATGTCTTTATATTTATGTTTTTAAATAACTTTGAAACGATGTTTCAGGTAATTACGAGAGGGAGACATGAAAATTAATTATAATGCCTCATTGGGGTACTGGAATAAAAGTTTATTAATTGATTCAGCTATCACTTAACACTCTGAACAGAGATATGAAATACGATTGACATTGAGCCAAGAAGGATGACAAAATAATTAAGGTTAAATGGTTTTCAACCATAGCTACGACTTTTAGTGCTAGCAAAATCGAGATACGACTTTAAGGCTTAGTCTGTTATCTGGCTTAAATGTAAGTAAGATAGGAATGGAGAAAATGTATACCTTTTTCGACAATTTACACTCGAAAATATTGTTATTTTGACTCCAGAAATCGATTCGGCTACTTATTTCCTCCAAGAAAAACGTTTACTTGTGGTAAGAGTATAAAAACGTCTGCCAAGTGGATGTGGCACATAGCTTCCTCGTATACATAACCCGATTGTATAGATGATCCGATGCAATGTAGTTAATCTCAAAACATCAATCTCTAAATACCTTGAACTACCCTCGTAGGGGACCATCTACATGTCATCCCGCACAGTCTCTGAATGTTGTTGGGAGATGTAGAAAATATGGCTGTAACCAGGATTTCACGTTTGCGCATGCGCACAAAATACATTCAATTTGGTGGCCATGATTTTCATAGTGGACCGTCTCCTTAACTCGCATAATTCCTCACAATTTAATTGAAATCAGACTGGAAATGTGGAAGTCATGGTTGTTACAATGAATTCACGTTTGCGCATGCGCAGTGGCTACTATCAGTCCAAAGGTGGTGATTTTCAAAGGGGACCATCCTCACGTCAACACGAACAATTCCTGAAAATGTCATTGAAATCGGATGGAAACTTTAGAAGGTATGGCAGTGGCAAGGATTTCACGTTTGCGCATGCGCAGCGGCTACTATCAGTCCGGGGATGATGATTCACACAAGAGACTGTTCACACGCCAACCCGCACTTTCCCTGGAAATTCCATCCAAATCGGATGAGAAATGCAAAAGTTTTGGCTGTAGCAAGGAATTCATGACAGACACATAGACTCACAGACAGACAGACACGGAACCAAAATTGTTCGGGAAGGTCTAAAACGTAAAACGCGAGTGGACATTTTGATTTTGGAGAACATTTTGTTTTTTTTTTCAACCTTAAAAATCGAAAACAAAGCCTCCGCTTGGACCTTGGTAGACTCGGGAGCAAAATAATCCTATGAAAGAGTTATTTCGCCAGTATTATGTCGCTTTCTCGAAAGTTCGGTGAAGTCAAGATACGACTTTCTGGCTTAGCACGGCAGTGTATTAGTTTTTTTAAATGATTTTCAGAATATTTTAACCTGGTTGATTCACATCAAAATTCCATGATGGCATTCAGAAACTAATTGGCTTGTACTAACCGGGCCTTTAACTGCAACATACAACGTGGTTGTTCACAATCGCAGGCATCCTGAATGATCAAAGTTATTGAAACTTGCTTATGAACTGAAAGCCAGGTGGTTTCGGAATGAAAGCGGGAGAGCGGAGGCGAACGGGGGTAAGTGCTCCCTCTATGAACTCCCCCAATCAACACTGAACTAATTGCGCATTGCGAGGCGGCTCACGCTCACTACAAAACCCGGGTTATGGAAGCTGCGCCTGCCGTATCCGTATAACCGTAGAGTCCGTAGCCGTACCTGCCTGAGTGGATGCATTGGTATGCCATGGAACCCTTGGTTTCAATCAACGCCCTACTCCGGGGTGCAGAGTAGGAATTGCTTACTGACGACGGGGAAGGGCGTCTAAATACAATATGAGCTCTTCATGCTTGAATGATGTGGCCCGAGGCATTTAATCAAGTTGTTGATGTGCAGTATGTTGGCAATATATATTTGATGAGAGATTGATCGAAACATATCGATTCGATACAATTAACAATGATCTTGCCTGGCAAATTTATGTGACCTGCTTTAACTGTTCTCAACAACACCTCAGGCAATTGGAAATCTCTCGTAGTTTCAAAATAAACTTGTAAAATGTAATCATTCCAGTTTTTAGGTATTTCACCCGTTTCCCTAGTTAATCAAACGGAGGAGAGATAACTCTTATCCAAAAATTTTGTTCGTTCTAATTAATTATTGTCACTTCTGAAATTGAAGAATTGAGAAAACGACTTTAAACCCAATTTTCCTTAACTTTAGAGTCTTTCTGCAACTCAGCAAAACATAACATATTATTTGAAGCCCTTCGTCAAACTAATGAATAAACTTTTGACATGGATATGTCTTAGTTCTGGGGGTCATTCCAAAATTTTCGACACGCAAAACAATGCAACGTTTTTTTTTCTGATGCTGTTGATCGCAGGAAGCTGAAATTTGAGAGGCAGGGTCAATCGATACATACTTCTATACATCATCAAAGTTGATGATCACTGATCAGCTGAGTGAGCTCCAAGGCCATTTCCTCTCCTGTTGAACGCAGGAACCTGAAATTTGAGAGGGCGGGTCAATGGAGAATGCTGAAGGCGCCTGAGTGGTCATTGATCAGCTGAGTGAGCTCATCATTTAAATTGCCATCATAAGACATATCCATGTACAGATGTATCTGTATGCAGTGTAGATACTCGTTTTTACTTTTCACTTTTTTTTTTCTTCCCAATCCTGAAAAATGATGAAGCATAATCACATCCTGTAATTGCGTCGAGAAAAGGCAATGCCTGGCACATCTTTTGCCCAAAAGATCTGGCAATTGATCTCACGTTGACGAATCTGAGATCCTTGTTAGTTATGGTACCAGTTTCCACATAGACGTTTACTTCATTGCTGATATGATGCAAATTTCCGAGTAAAATAATCAAGACGTCTGTGTCAGAAGATTTAATCACTACATTCCCCTGGGTAACAGTAGATAGGTGGTGAACAACCCTTGAGTCCGCTTCCATATGTGATGAATCATCACTGATGATTCTAGTTTACTCACGTCATAGCACATTACCTCGATTCGTATGCTTCAGAATTGCTTGCATATTTCTCTTTTGTTCACGTAAAGAATCGTACCACTAGTCAACTATGCGATCAATTGCCAGATCTTTTGGGCAAACGATGTGCCAGGCATTGCCTTTTCTCGACGCACTTACAGGATGTGATTATACTTCATCATTTTTCAGGATTGGGAAGAAAAAACCATTTGAGCTTGTTCGTTGTGATCCAACTTGGAACAGATACTTTCTTCTTTCAGTCACAACAACACTCTCTCCGAAATGGAAAAACTTGTTTGTCCTTTCTACAGTAAGAAGAATTTTGTTAATATAAATGAGTTACGCCAACAGTTGTTTATGGAAGAGTATGCGAAGAAGGTCGTCTGCTCGTTCCAAAAGGTATAGATGGCTCCAATTTGTCGCCATGTAAACGGGTTTCTTAACGAACATGTGTACTCAGCGCCAAATACATCAAACTACAATGGAGTAGCTTCTACCTCCCTCATCCGCCACCTATTTGCCTACAAGAAAACGGATGGATTTTGGAGGAAGGAAAATACAACATGATATGCTTTATAATATGTTTTCGGGAAGTGCGTGCCCTACAAACCAACATATTATGTTGGTTTGTAGGACACGGACTTCCTGAAAAGCTTATTGAAGTGGTGTTGACTGGGGAAACACAAGGAGCAACAACTCTAGGTGCTGAGGCTTGGGATGACGAGTCATCACTTCACGATCTGAGTGACATCTATAATTCAAGTGACGAAGATGATTGAGTTTGTTTTTTTTATTGAGAATTTTCTGTATTCTATAATGCGACAGTTCATTGGTTTCTTACGTGGTCCAACATATACAGTTTGCAAATCATTGTTTCTTTAATCCTCGGGAACCTGCGGGGTGGCAATACCTATTAACAATGGCAAAGCTATGTTCTTTGCATGCGAGTGATCTATAATGAAGAATAATAAACCCTTGTGTAATAATTAACTTCATTTCTTCTCTCTTAAATACCCAATATTGTATTGTAATTAAGTATGATAAATTTGATTATTATTTGAAAACATTTGCTTTGATTATTATTTTGAAAAAAACTGCAGACCTGCATAGTTAAAAGTAAATTCATAAATAAATTCCTCCCAAAACATGGATTATCGTGTAATGTCGATAATGCCCAAATAAACCCTGCTAAATTAACCCTGCTTTGTATTTTTTCAGTACAACTAAAACCGTATTTTTCATTTGAACATCACCAAAAACCGTAATTTTTTTCAATAATGAGGACATAATAAAGGTACAACAAATCGTTTGAAACTCCGAAATGATCTCTTTGATCTCTTTGATTTAGAATCCGGTTTGCCCCCAACTTTTATATTGAACGAAACTGTAAAACTCAAACGAAATCCTACTTGTCAATTTACTTTGTTCTTTCCTCGTCTGACTGTCCGTGACGAGACAAATTTTTTGGGCGAAACCATGCAAAATTATTATTTGTAATTGAACTTTCAGGTAAGGGTAGTCACTAGACAGCACCATGAACTAACAAGTAACATTCAACCACGATTTATCATTCTATTGATCCAAGATCCCTTCTCAAATTTGGATGGTTTTTTGGTTAGGGCAGTAAGACAATTTTCTACTTTAAAATACTTGGCATGCAGATCAGTAGGGGCAAAAACGTAGAGGAAGAAGTAAAAAAGTCGAGTTCTCTGTCCAGAGCAAAACAATACAACAAAATGATCGGATTGATGAAAACACACTTGCGCAGTCTCTCAGCTCACTTTGTTTCACCAAGCAGTGGGCAAGATTAGAAACCCTCTAAAGAAATATACTGAATAACAAATACCGCTCGATTCATAATCAACTACTGGATGGAGTAGAAATAGGAATTGGTGAATGAATTGGAGAATTGACCTTCAAAGTTCAACTTGCAGAAAGTGGAGAGCACTTGCCCGTAGTCACTCTAAATGAGCTTTTTTTAGGTGCGCTTTTTTTAGGTTTTTTTATATTTGATGAATATCAAACCATTGATATTCATTGTTTGTGGCCCGGCCCGAAATCATTAAAAATACAGTGAGGATGAGGGTTCGATCACTTCGGCCCGAAACCAATAGTTTATCGTTCTAAGCAAAAGGTAAGGTGCGAAATGAAAAGAAAGAGATTTGGACTGGGATAGGTTGTCGTGTTACCTCCAGAAGGTATTTATACTCAGGTGAGTCAAGGGTGGAGAGGAGAAAGATGAACAAGACTGAGAGAACCTGGCTCTCATCGTCTGGTCTGATAGAACCTGGCAAGTGAAACAACACCTGTGATTTATTGGGAAATGTTATTGAAAGACGGAGATCGACTTAGAGCTTCCATTTATTTCCTTAGATAGTGGTGAAACAACAATGTAGAGGAACGTGAGGTAGATCTGTAACCGATGTACCTCCTCAAGAACTTCTATTCAACAACAAACTACTCCCAAGTCTGAAATGGTAGGAAGATGATCGATCTGTATGATGGAATGGTAGCTTAGATCAATATCACGGTTATTTCTAAAATTCTCCCTCAATTGAATAAATACTTACATACAGCCAGGCCAGAGCTGGTGCTAAGAATCAGGAAGGCGTAACGATAATGGGGCTGTGAAGGCCTATAACTTCTCTGAGAGAGAGAGGCTCTCTCTGATGGGGTTGCAAACAACATGTGTGCTTCACCGCCGAGCCCATTTATATCTGTCGTAAGCAGACATTATCATTTACCTCTCTACTTGAAATCTCAGTTTCAACCTCGTCACATCCACCCGCTCTCGCGACCTACTTCCCTCAAGACCGCCTTCCCATCTCTAACCTTCCTTCCAAGAGTCCCCTTAAACTTTTATTTTGAGGTCTCGAACCACTTGGGAATTCAGATAAACGCTCTCCCAAAGTTTTCTTCCTACTCCTTGACACAGCTCAAATGAATTTCCTTCCCTCCGAACCGGAGATTACTTCACGAAACGACCGAGGAGGAATTGACTTAATGGAGTTTTCATGACACACTTAGATTTCTTTTCTAAACCTCCTCCAAACAAACTGACCAAAAGGGTTAAGGAAATAATCATTATTATTATCGATCATTCAGGACGTGACGAAATTTTGCGATGTATAAAGCCTTTGCCAAATTCAATAGGCTGAATCATTCCCTCTAGACACATTGAAGGAGTACTATAGAATAGTACTCCTACTGCTTCAATTCCAAATCTTGAATCAAGATTTTAGGATCATGTTCATGATTTTTCAAATTGACAGAGGCAAATTGAGGGCCTCTTGTCGATTAGGATGGTGAATTTTAGCTTTTTTCCATGTTCTTTCACTGATAGTACTGCTACCATTTTGAGTCAAGTTATAACCACCATTCAAATTTAAGTACAAGAGTGTCTATATTTACCATGACGATGATAACCTCAATATCTCAATTTTTGGCCAAAATGGTTTTTTTGGATTCTCTGAATGAAAACCTCGTATCTCACCCACCTGTAATTCAATTTTTGGCGGGAATTGCATTTTCTGCTCTCTAGCGCCCTAAATGATAACCTCGGTTTTGATCAAGAGGGCTGAGCGTCACTGATAACCGAGCATCTTATCGCTAAAAATTGAATTACAGGTGGGTGAGATACGAGGTTATCATGTGATGCCATCGATGAGTAGATTGTGAGAATTCGAATTTTTAAGAAAATCTTAAATTACACTTTTCATGCGTGCAAATACCCACAATTAATTAATCAAGATTACATCGTTACTCGTTGTCTAGTTGTACAAATAATTGCCGTACGACTACATTTTTGTCACTGATTTTTGTCAGATATCATAATTTATTTAGCTGTCCTAGTTGTTCAAAAAAACGATGGTACGACGGCTGCAATTGTATGATTCCTCGTCGCGCTAACTGATACAACTTACTTCTGACCAAAATCACACACAAAATCAAAGTGGTTCAAGAGTCTCTAATATGCAAAATATAAGTGGAAATTTTGATTCCGGATAACCAAGGATTTTCGACCTCCTCCTCGATTATATCATTCGTATCATCGATTGTGGACTGATAACGTTGAGAAAATTTTTAACGTTCGAGAGCTTTCTACTAATACTAGAACAGCGTAGTGATGTTTATTGGGGAATCGTAATCACCAAGACTTGAACAAAGAATGTTAAGAGTAAAAAGTAATGTTAAAAAATGGCTACTTGAATCCACTGTTGAGTCCAGCGATTGAGCCGTTACGAACGGAGTAGCTATTTATATTTACTTATGTTTGAGCTAAGCGAGCCTGTTGGGTTGAGTGCCACCAATTTTGACGAAGAGGTCGTTGCCATACTGCTTGCCGTGCGAGAGATGGAGAAATGGAGGCTTCGAGTGGGTGCTGATACTTGTGGCCGCCCCACCATGCTGACACTAAGCACCATACAGTCCTCAGTAACATCACAGGCAATAAACTGCACTCTACGGTCGGTAAAATCAATGCGGTATGGTGGAGTCTGTCACCTCCAGTAGATACCAAGCCATCGTGGTGTCAGTGGGAACGAGAGAGCAGACCGACTAGCGAAAGAAGGGGCCAGAAAAGCACAGCCTGGTCCCTAAGACTCTCCAAACATTTAGACAGGTAATAGCAGCTGCCATAAAATCTCGAAATAAGTAAAACATCGAATCGCCAAGAGCTGAGAAGGACTAGGAGGCACTCGCAAAGGAAGAAGAACATAATGTGTTCTTATAATCTCTCCTCTTCTCTCACTTCGATAGGTAGCCTTGTTTAGAATGGCTACCGGCTACTACTACCTTCAAAAGCACCTGTTTAGGATCGGCAATTTGTCCGTTGTGCGGAAAACATGGACACCCGTCATATCATGAAGGGCCCTTCACTTGAATTGACAGACGGAACAGGGTCATTTTCCTGGAAAGGTACAACCGGTATCCCAAGATTTCAGGAAACTTAAAGTTCGACTCAAGTTCTGCCAAAAATCAGGGATTAACCTCACACCATACTGATTGAATTTCGACAGAAGAACACAAAGTGGGGCGCTTAATTAATTTATTAAAAATTAAAGAAGAAAACCTATCGAAAGAAACCTATTGGCGTGGTTTCCCCGTAAAGGAGAATACTCGGAACCCCATCTCCATGAGTAGCGAGAACTGGGAGTTATTCCAAAAATTGAACCAGGGCGGGACGCAGGTGTAGAAAAGGGTAAAACCAACGTGGAACACGGTTTTTCTGATAGCAACCTAGAAACCTCCGAAAGTAACCAAGTAATCTCAATTTATCGGTTTTTCGAGCCAAAACTTGGTACCAGGGGATTTTTACGGTTGCTGAATACAGTTATGAGGTCGAAAAATGTAAAGTTTCTAAATTTCAACGGAAAATTCAAATTAACGTGTTAAAAACTTGAAAAAAGTCTTTCATCTCTCCAAAAGCCACTATCACCGGCAGATGAAAGACACAAAATTCCTGGGTGGCACTTAGGTTTTTCAGCTTTTCCCGCGTTCTGGTGCTGTTCTGCTGAAGTGTAACCATATCGCTGGAACCAGCTCGGTAGAAACAAGAACTAGAGACCAAAAAGATAAAATAATATCGATTTCTTACCGTTTCACAGAGGGCAGATGAAAGACAGACAGTGACTGTGACACCACAATTTTGCAACTGACTCCACTTGCGCACGCTTCCACACAGATGGAATACGTTTCCCGCCGCTTTCTTTGATAACCTAACGACTAACCTCATCTCTTACGGAGGTAGTAAAACAGCGGGAAACGATAAAAAGCTGCCAAAATACGAAAACACAAAAAAGGCAGATTAAAGACAAAAACCTCCGGACAAGCACATTTCATCCTCCTGCTCGCTTTATTTGCTTCTGAAAAAATCTGCAAATCCATTTTTTCATGTCTAGGTATATGCAATAAAGAATCACTACAAATTCAGGCCGTTGCTTTTATAGGTGAGTCATAGTGTTCAAACAAAGTTGACTACCTAGGCATCCGGACATGGCAGATTACTGGACATTTAGCAGTTTAAACTTTAATTTCTATATTTTAGCGTGAATAAGTGCATATTTTATTGATTGCCCGAAGTAGAACAAAGTTGATAGTTTATGGATAATTTTTCTTTGACACCCAAATCATAAATGTGCATTCGGAATCTTCTTTGGACAACGATTCGCTCTTTCTGGGAAAATGACCCAACAACGTCCGAAGAAAGAGCGTGAGAGAGGTATCGGGCAGCAAGGCGTCGGATGAACGAGACGGGCCTAGGATTCTAAAAAACAAACACCCATTTCACTTTAAGAACTGCCAATCGAATATCTATAACAAATTTCATATTGATCAATCTGTTTATATTTCAAACAATTGTAAACATGTATTATCGAATTAGGTCATTGATGAATAACAACAAAAATAAAGTGTTTACTTACTATTTTTCTTTTCAAGTAAAGTAGACAACCATTTCAGGTTGGATTTTCGTCGGACTACCATTCTCGGCGTCGCGGTGATGATTTCACTCATGGCTTCTCTTAGCCTCACCACACTGGGTAGAGGCGAGGGAAGCTGAGCCCGGGGCGTACGAAAACATGCCCCCTCGGCAAGACTCGAACACACGACTCCCCCGAGGTAGCCGATTCGAGAACCGTCGCTAAAGGCCGCGTGCTGCAGCGATCGTGGTCACAGCTGACGCCCATTTTTTCTCGTCATTCATGAAAAATATAATCCCTGTGAATAAGCATGTGTTCGGATACACGATGTGCTTCGAAGTAGAAAGGTCTTAACCCATATTAGGCCAAGGTACGACAAATATTAAAACTACAGTTTTTAAATCACTTTTCTTTTTATTATGGTTCAAACAAAGGGAAAAATTATGAAATTAGATTTTTTTAAATTTAGCAAGTATCGTTTACAGCATGGGTCATACACGACCCTACGGCTTCATACACTAACGGGTGTGGTAGATCTTGAAGCATTCCGGGTGAAGGTGGGCCTCGCATTTTTCGCACAAATACAGAGTTTTATTTTGGCATTGCCTGCACCTGTTGCGAACATTCGAGGAATGCCTTATGATGATGTGTTCTACATTGTCGTATCTTGAATATGACGAAGAATTTGATGGTATTCCACGGCTAGGATTTGGAAGATTTTCTTCCCCTGAGGTATCAAATTTCATGAGATGATGCACGATGGCAGAAACAAGTTCAATCAATGGCATGGAGTCCTTGGTGAGATGCCGATGAATTTTCCAAGCATTCACCACTGAATTTCCCAAAGAATTGGTGAACATTGGCCACCACCATTTTTTACTCCTAACTGAAATTCGATAATTGGCCACACCGTTATCGTGTAGGTCTACTCCTCCCATATATCGGTTGTAATCGGAAATCATTTGAGGTTGTCCAATCGTGATTCTCTGTTTTGCGGACCTAGAAAAACGTTTTGCTTTGTGAAGGGGCTCAATATTTGCGTAGTTGCTTGCTACAATGACTTGCGAGTTGTCATGCCACTTCACAACCAACAGACTGGATTTTGGATCGTATGCCGGATCATAAGCTCCTCTAGCTTTCTTCTTCAGCTCGGAGTCTGGCTGAAGGGGACACTTTTTCAGGCGATTTTCCCTCACAGTCCCAGTGGCACAAAAACCTTTCTCTATCAGTTTATGAAACAGTTCATATGAGGAAAAGAAATTATCAAAGTATACTGCGTGTTTTTTAGGTTGGATTTAGGGAATCAAAGTTTGGCACTGCTCTGAGGAAAAAAATGAGAGGGTTAGACGGCACAGGAAACAAACAATAGGGGTCAAACATCATAGTACAGAAACGAGACCAACTTCGCGCTATGCAGCTGACTTCGAGGCCATGCCAAACTGTTGATCCCATATCGGGCCGTCGGGTCGCCTACGACCCCACTCTGAATTATTGAAGGTTATTACTTCTAATCCATCGTTTTTCACAAATTAATTATTCACCCCACTAGACATATGTGTGAACATTACACTGACATTGGAACACTAGTTTCATGACGGTGGATTTGCATTTTTTTAAATATATGAAAATGCTAATCCGAATATTCACAAAACTATGCATATATTTTACTTTTCTCATCATCGAAGAGTCTGATCTTGATAATCAGGATTTTTCCTCGCTTTCATGAGTACTTGATCGAAATACTTTATTAACTCTAACAACGAAAAATATGGTAGGAGCATGGGAAGAAAATCGTGAACCTATGGGTCGTATTCGACCCCTTGGCCTAATATGGGTTAAATCGAAAGAGACACTCCTTTGAGTGGCCAGGTGTGCGAGAGCGCCCCTGAGGGCAGGACCCGACGAGGGTGTTTGAAATCGGTCGACTTTGGGAAGAGGCGGCTAAAAGCGGATCACAAAGGAGGGAAGGCCTGTAAGGCAGTCTGAAGCGTTCACTTTACTGGAGTGGCGAGAGTGTGGAGCTCGAGGCGCGACACTTGCGCCCACTCACATGACTCGCTATTGACTCTGCCGCGAGTGGTCTCATCCTTCACTCGGGTCGGCTGCTTTGACGTGACGCATAGATACGTCGGTGGTTGCTTTCAAACTGCCGGGTTCTGATGTACACGGTGAGTCGATAGTGCCGAGGAATCGATGAGTGAGATGAGAAAAGAAGCTGCAAATCATTAAACAATGGTTTATTATTTTTCTGTATAGATCAATCGTCTGCAAAGCCACCAACTACCCAAAATGAAGAAAAACATCGATCGCATTTCGGTCAGCTTTAATTTGAACGGAGATTAGGCCTCTTTTGCGATTCTCAATCGTGTTTCTGTTTTATCATACGTAAAACCCTCAAATTCTCGTAGGGAGCGAACGATTTGTCCTACGGGGCTCCGTGTGGTCTCAAAAAATTTTAAAAATCCTATAGAATCTTAAATTGAAGGAAAAACAATACCTTTGTACCAAAATGTTTTGAGTTAGGGTGATTTCAAAATTCATTTTTGAACCCTCCGAAAAGACCTACATCAACCAAAATCTTCGGGGCACAACTAGACCCCAAATGGAGCCTACATACCAAATTTCATCAAAATCGCTCAATGCTAAATGGGAAAGTGTATTCGATTTTTGGATTCTACGTACCTTGAAACGTAAACCAACAAATTTTGAGGGGGTCTTAAAAAAAAATTTTTCTTGGTCGATTCCAAAGGTTTATTATTGACAATGATAAACCAAAACTGAGGACACGAAAGAATAAACATACGTCTATCGTTTAGAACTGCATCCATCCATTATAGGGGACGTCCTCTTGGGTGTGGATCGTTCAATTTCAAGCAGTGAGCGATATTACGAAACATTTTCCAATTCACAATAACCGCTTGGAATTAAATCTTAAATTTATGAAAAAACGTTATGGAAGTAGGCAATGGTTGGTTCACCCATCTCTGGAGGTGTCAAAAAATTCTTTAAAATCCTGACTATTTTGAATTAATGAAAAAAAAAAACGTCTGCCAAGTGGGTGTGGTACATAGCTTCCTCGTATCCATAACCCGATTGCATAGGTGATCCGATGCATAGTAGTTAATCTCAAAACATCAGAACATCAAAACAAGATAATCTGTAACATCCTTGAAAATTTCATTGAAATCGGATGGATAATGTAGAAGTTATGGCCGTTACAAGGTAATTCACGTTTGCGCATGCGCAGTGACTACTATCAGTCCAAAGGTAGTGATTTTCATAGGGAACCATCTACAGCCTAATCCGCAACATCCCTGAAAATTTCATCAAAATCGAGTAGAAAATGTGGAAGTTATGGCCGTTAATAGGAAATTCACGTTTGCGCATGCGCAGTGGCTACTATCAGTCCCAAGGTGATACTTTTCATAGGAGACCATTTAAATACTAATCTGTAACATCCCTGAAAATTTCATTGAAATCGGATAGAAACTGTAGAAGTTATGGCCGTTACAAGGAATTCACATTTGCGCATGCGTAGTCGCTTCTATCAGTCCGGGGATGATGATTTTCATAGGGGACCGTTTACACACCAACCCGCACAATCACTGAAAATTTCATAGAAATCGGACAATAACTTCGTATAGTTATGCGCGTTACAAGGAATTCATGACAGACACACAGACAGACACGGAACCAAAATTGTTCAGAAAGGTCTAAATCGCAAAACGCGAGTGAAAATTTTGATTTTGGAGAACTTTTTTTTTCGTCCTTGAAAAGTGAAAACAAAGCTTCCGCGACCTTGGTAGACTCGGAAGCAAAATCTGCACATCAAAGGATTTTGAGCTAAGGCGTTTCGAAAATGCTTTCTCCAACGTTTTACCCCTTAGAAGTGACTGACAATAACCAGAACCTTCGGGGCACAAATTGACACCAAACTGAGCCGAAATCTCAAATTTGGATTCTACGTATTTTCAAACGTAAACCGTCAAATTTCCAAGTGAATTAGGTACAATTTTGTCCTTCTTCGATTTCAAATGTTCATTATTGAAAATGACCCGACCAGACATCAAACGGAACGATTTTGGTTTATTGTTTTCAATAATGAACCTTTGAAATCGACCGAGAAAAAAAATTTACCCCCCCCCCCCGTCAAAATTTGTTGGTTTACTTTTCAAAGTACCCACGTAGAATCCGACAATCGAATAAACAATTTTCCGACCGTACGTATGGTTGAATTGATAAATTAGAAACACGAGTGAGAATCGCAAAGGAGGCCTAATCTCCGTTCAAATTTGAGATGACCAAAATGTGATCGCTATTCGTTTCTTCCACTACATTTTGCTGAACTTGTTGTTTACTTACTTACCATCTGAGAAGTTATGGTCCAGTTTCACGTAATTATTGAGGACCATTTGAGTTTCAACGAATACACGGACCTTCTCTCATTGATGGTGGTGTCGGATGGAATTATTATGTCACCGAAATGAAAATAGCGAATAAACCGAATTTACTCTTGAAGATTGGAGAATTATGAAAATGCTATTCAATTTGAGGCTGTGCAAAAAAAAATCATATACAAAAGAGTGTTCCAGTACTGACAAATGTAAGGCCGTTAGTGGAACTGGAAAATATAATTAGCCTCGCGGTCGAAACTGAAGGGAAGAAACTCGGCAATAACTATGGATCAATTTATTCGGTCTGTGGTTATTATTCAAAGGGTATTAAAGCGAGTGGAAGGGTGGGGGGATGGATGGGCGGAGATGAATAAATGCCAACTCTAATCAAGGAAATAGAAGGGGCCGCGGATAGATGGAAAAGGGAGAAGGTTCCCTGAACTTATTCCTAATATTAATTTTTCAAACTGATCTCGCCGCACGGGGAGGGGGAAGCGTTTCCTAGTTTCGAGTCATAAATATGCATCTGGAGAATTAGCAATGTAAAATCGAGGTGTAGGGCAATTAGAAGAGAGTTTGGAATGGAGGGGGGGGGGGGGTTCAAGGTGGCAAGCTGGTTTGGGAGGGGTTGAAATCAGGAGATGAAAACTCCGGGGTTTCTCGATTTGGACGGAATGCGATGAGAGAAAGATGAATATTTGAAAATTAACCATGATTGTATTTCCCAACAATATTCGATAGAATGATGATCAGATATGGTTTGTATAAACCAAGAATTCCAAATGAGGTCAATATTGGTTTCTGAAGGGACGACATTAAAGAAAGCTGAATTTAGTAGTCGACGAGGTCTAAAAATCGATCTCTATTCACACAAGTTCTTATTTGGAACTTACAAGATACCGTATAAGTTGTAATACATGGATCAACTTCTTATTAGATTGACGAATATTTCAGGACTTGTGGAGTATTATAGTTGTATCTTCTTCAAAAAACCTCAACAAGTCGATAAGCGTGTACGAAAATATTGGTTCCCCAGGAGACGACTTTAGAGAAAGCTGAATTTAGTAGTCGACGAGGTCTACAAATCGATCCCTATTCACACAATTTCTCATTTGGAACTTACAAGATACCGTATAAGTTGTAATACATGGGTCAACTTCTTATTAGATTGACTAATATTTCAGTACTTGAGGAGTATTATCGTTGCATCTTCTCCAAAAAAAACCTCAACAAGTCGATAAGCGTGTACAAATTTCTACAAGATGTCACACTCAGCAAGTCAACTTTGCGATTAACTTTGATAATAACATAACTTTAATGATAAGTATTCATTTAGTACACTTGATATTTACAAAATTATATGTCGATTTATTTTTGTTAATTTTGGTTAGTAAATTCTGTCAAGTTTTCTTTCTTGCTCAACGGCAAAGTTTTCAAACTCTCAGAAAATAGCTAATTCGATTCACGTTAACTTATCCATAACTACGCTATCGATTTGAGTCGTCCCTTTCGTAGCCCTAATCCTGATTGTGGGTGGAAGAACATTAAATTTTACATTATAATTATTTATTAATTAGATAATACGAATGTACTTTAGTAGAAAAACATTTCCTGTGTACTACTCAAACAGTACCAGGTACTAATCAAATAGTAGGTCCTACTATTGAACCGAAATTTTGATCATTTCATCGAGAGCAAAAGAAAGATTAATATTTTAAAACGATCAGATACATTATCTTCCAAAGGTGACCAATAATATGGATCATTCGATATGATGATATGATGTGTGGTACATACATACTAAAGTGTTTCGAAAATCCATCCTCAAAAAGCATGGGAATCGATCCTTCGGGATACTTTTGATCGATAGGTCTTTCATGTTTTCCAGTAGTCATTTTGTAGTACGCAACATTCATGAGACAAATATTATATAAGTATTTTAAATATCCATCAAAAAGTTTGCTATCTACTTCCCAAGACTACATTTCCTATCACTTACAGATTTTTTTTCAAAATTTATCTGATTGTGGCAACGAATTTGGGCATACAATGAATCCAAAGGAAGGACAGAACCCAAAGAACCAAAGAAAACCATTGCTGAACAAATCTTGTGCTCTTCAACACTTTAAACCTATTCAAAAAAATAAAAATAAATAACATAAAAAAATGTGCTAGTTCAGCAAAGAAAAACTATAAACCTGAAAAAGTCCATGATCTTGATTAGAATTTCCAGCTCCTCTTCATTGGTTTCCATTTTCCGTCCGTGGATTCTCATCTTCGATGTCAATGTTCAATGAAATTATCCAAGTCATCAGTAGCAAGACTTGCTTATGAAGCACTTAGTGCTTCATCGAAATGTTGAGCTTCTGGGGTTATCAAAAATTGATTCAGATGTAGAAAAACTTCAAGTTTCACTTAGTAAGTGTTATAATAGCAGAGTTGAAGAGATCTCGATCTATAGTGTGAGAATCGAGGCTCGTTGCTATCAATCATCGTAACTTGAAATGGCGTTGTTCTAATAGTAAGTAATTGTTACCAAAAATTTGATATTTAGGTGTCTGCCGAGTCTCGCTAGTCAGAAATAAGCGTGAAAATTACAAGTATATGATCAATATACCGCTAATAAGCATGAATGCATGAATGAATGATTGAAAAATAAGATATATTCTCGATATTAAATAAATACAATATAAATGTCTCTTATTAGTCGCATGATGACCTTGGTCGTCCACGAGAGTTGCGCCAATTTTGCTTCCGAGTCTACCAAGGTAGAGGAAGCTTTGTTTTCACTTTTCAAGGACGAAAAAAAAAGTTCTCCAAAATCAAAATTTTCACTCGCGTTTTGCGTTTTAGACCTTTCTGAACAATTTTGGTTCAGTGTCTGTGTGTCTGTGTGTCTGTCTGTCTGTCTGTCTGTGTGTCTGTCATGAATTCCTTGTAACGCGCATAACTATACGAAGTTATTGTCCGATTTCAATGAAATTTTCAGGGATTGTGCGGGTTGGTGTGTAGACGGTCTCCTATGAAAATCATCATCCCCGGACTGATAGAAGCGACTGCGCATGCGCAAACGTGAATTCCTTGTAACGGCCATAACTTCCACATTTTCCATCCGATTTCAATGAAATTTTCAGGAATGTTACAGATTGGTATTTAGATGGTCCCACTTTTTTTTAACTTCCACTTTTTCTACCCGATTTCGATGAAATTTTCAGGGATTATGCGGATTAGGTTGTAGATGGTCCCCAATGAAGATCACCACCTTCGGACTGATAGTAGTCACTGCGCATGCGCAAACGTGAATTTCCTGGTAACGTCCATAATTTCTACATTTTCCGTACGATTTCAATGAAATTTTCAGGGATGTTACAGATTAACTCGTTTTGATGTTTTGAGATTAACTACTATGCATCGGATCATCTATACAATCGGGTTATGGATACGAGGAAGCTATGTGCCACACCCACTTGGCAGACGTTTTCTATTTACGTACAAATTAAACCAACTTTACAATAATACATTTTTTCATTTGAGCTAACTGTTGTTCTGTTACAATACGCATCAGATGTACCTACTTCGTTGTTCCGTGTTTTTTGGATCTTTTTTTTTTTTTGTTTTTCCACATGTCACACTATTTTATTACAATTTTTTTTCTTAATAATTAAACTTTTCAATCAGGAAATACCTGTATTGCCACGCTTCCCTGGCGAATCCTACTATTCTCCCGTCCGGCATCCTGAGCAGCTGAAGACATTTTTCGTTTCCCATTCTCTCTGATCCAAACCATTTTTTTCTCCAGTCTGCCAGCACTGGACAACGTCCCAAAAAATGCAACACGTCCTCAACTTCCCCCGTGTTGCATAACGAGCACTTCCATTGATTCTCCGTACGCCACGGCTGGAAGTTGAGGAACAACAGGCCTCCTCGCATCTTCATCTTCCACCTGGCTTGATGAACTTTTTCCTCTAAGTATGGCATCTGTACTCCATCTGTCACGACTATTTCTTTATAATGTCTATGGAACTGTGATAGCTGGGCTTTCGCAAGGTATTACTTTTTTTCTTTTAGGGCTATTTTTTCCCCTATTTCTCCTTGAGCTCCTTTGGGCCCTCCCTGAGGCTCATCTCCAGGCCTTGCTCCCTAGCCACTCCGCCGCCCAACCAACCCTCCTCTCGACCATCTCACGCGTGATGACACCGGGTAGTCGCGTCTCTGCAAGCGTCATGGTATGCAGGATGTACCTGACATGTACTGACAACGTCCTTAAGTACAGCGAACGTCTACCTGTCTCCATGTACAACACATACAGGGGTGTGTGTTTAGGTAAGCTGAAAATGCGTCTTATGAACGCATGCTGACACCTCTCCAACGGTTCTTATTTTAGGTAGCCCCAAGATTGAGCGCCGTAGCATATTGTTGAGCCCACCGGGGCATCAAACATTTGGAATTTTCTACTGCATGGGATTTCATTTTGGCTAGGAACAACATCCAAACTCCATCCAGGGCACACTATGCTGCCATTCTCTTTGTCTGGATATAAGCTAATAAGTATATGTATCACTAATACAAATTGGAACACTTAGTCAAGCTGGCCTCTCTTAGTAGTAATATCATTATTATAATACAAAATAAATATAAAAAAATTAAAATGATAAAAGTTATTCGAGGGTCGATCCAAAAAAGTATAGGTACCCACGTGTATTGTACTAAGTAAGTGGAAAAGGTAAGCATGGCGACTCAAGCTCTTTGCACCTTCAGAACTGACTGAAATTCAGGAGTTGGAGTAGTTTCTACGTTTATATATTCCGATAATCTGGAAGATTCGTAATTTGGGGTTTCAAGAAATGAGCTTGGATATGAGAGGTGGAAGGTCTTGGATGGAATAGTGGGTGAGTGATACGAGATGAGAGGGGAGGGGGTGATGAGGGAATAAATCGCTTTTTAAACCACAGCAAAATACTACGCATCAATGATGAGCATCAAAAATTTACTTATTAGAAAATTAAACAGGCAAATTGTTACTGAATAATGTTTCAGTTGGATATCGTTTGGGCCAGCAAGTAATTTTCGAGGTGGTGTTTTGGATTTAATTATGTGCTTTATAAATCCGAATCTTTCAAGGGAAAGTTCGAATTGACTGATTCCAATAAAATTACTTTAAAAATCTATAACCATCAATGGTTTTTCCATAATTTTGGTATACAAATGGATAGAGTGTTAATCAGTATAATACTCGTTGAAATTTGCCACTAGTAAATAACCACTTTAATCCTATAAACTTCATTTATCTCCGTTGATAAGGTTTTCTCTTCCCTCTTCTTTTCAAAAGAAATCTCTCCACGAATGGACTTTTGAACCCTCGGGAAAATTAAAAACCTTTTCTCCACACATTTTCCCTCCCTCCAACCACCAAGTTATGACCGAAATGAAGAACCTCGCGTTTTTCATGCGTTTTTAAAAGTGCTCGAGAACGGAAAAATATATAGGACGCCGTGGGGAAAAAAAAGACTGTAATATAAACCTAGGTAACTTTTTAATATAAACGCATTTTCCGAGGGGTTATGGGAGCGAAAATTGTAGGGAGAAGTGGCGGTACGGGTGGTGGAGTGGGGGTACCTACCAAGAGAGGAGAAGTTACAAGAATGGTCTTTTCGTCTCTCTTTTTAATTGTGTCCCTTGAGCCGGTGAACCCCGAGTTGAGGACAAAAGGGCGAATGGGTTGTAAAAGCGGAAAAACCACTAATTAAAACGAGTCCATCCCCTCCACTCCTACGAACCAGCTCGACGTATTTTTAACTTTTTTCGGTTTTGAAAAGGGGGTGAAAACGACTTTTCCAGTCGCGCGATTTTGATTCACACTAGGATTAGTACTTTGAAAAACCCCATTCCAGGACGGAAAAGTTTAACGGTGTTAAAACTGTAAGAGTAAAAGAGGCGACGTGGAACTTCTTGAGAATGCAAATCTTGAAGCGCATTGAAGAAGGTTTAGACCTGCAAAGGGTAGTTAGACGGACTCTGTCTTTAAATATGGTGCAGACTTAAGGAAATATTGTGGACTCTTTTTCTCCATGAAAAATTCAAAATTTTCGCTTATTCTGAAAGAATTTTCTTTTCAACGAAAGAACGTAAAGATTGTTAATAATTTCGTCCAAATAACTTAACTGCTCATTTTCATCATTATCTAGTAGTAGGCTTCTACTGGACCCACTAATTTTTTTGAAAATCTAACTATATCACTGCGATTGTGATGAAAAAATTAGTTCAACTATGTTACAGATGAAAAAAACATTAATACCAAGTAGTAGCCACTTTATGAACACTACTGACATTCGCCAAATATTGGAGACTAGTAGTAGACACCCCCCAAATAATGGTCTAGTTGTATGAGATCCTACTGAAAATATTTGAACTGCAACTAGAAACAACCAATGATCATAATGAAACCAAACAAGAATAAGGTGAGAAATTACCAAAACGTGAACTTCCTTCCTTAGCCAAATGTGTAGAAGTCTGGGATGTTTGATCAACTGTTGAGTTAACTTGCTTATCACAGACATGTTGCTCTCACTGTTGACTTTATTGTAGGAACTCGGAATAAATGTATATAAGCTAGTTTATCGCCTTTTAAGCCATTACAATTAATCATCAAAGTTACGTCAACGAATTATGTCATAAACTAATCATCTTTCTAGAAGTGTAGAGGTGTGACGGTACTGCTGTACCGGGACTGTGGAACCGAGTATCAACTGTACATGTAACCGTTCCATGCAGGGACAAAAACTCAGCCCTTACCGGTCCAGTTCCACAGACTGATAAGATATCTAGGAATGGCTCTGGACCGGGAAGGGATCTTTCAACCCGGTAAGGGTGGAACTTGAGTCTGCAGTTCAGTTCCATGTACCGGGAAGCGCCCTTGCCAATTCCACGGACTGATAAGATATTATGGACAATTGGCTCTGGACCAGGAAAGGTTTTGGACTGGTAAGCATGGATCTTGTTCTCAGTTCTGTTCCATGTTGTAGCTGGAAGCACCCTTGTCATTTCCATGGACTGAGAGTATGATAGTATCATGGAATGGCTCCTGAGCGAAAAGGGATCTCTTCTGGACTGGTTAGCATGGAAGTTGTCTCCAGTATTATTATTTTATTATTGTCATGTTAAGTTCTTAAACTGCAATGAAATTATTCTTTCCTTGAAATGTTTGATCACTATTGTAAGCAACCAAAACTTACATAATTATTACTAATTTTATAATTAGGAAGTAAAACGCATCTTTCTACTTGTCACTCAACTTCTTCTCTCTTTTCTTATCATGAATGTAACAATCTTTATGTTATCATCAGCGCCCGCCACATGGATTGTATTCGTGGGGAGTAGTAGAATAGTAGGTAGGTAGGTACCTACTTACAACTATCATGATTTATAATAAATTGTCTCTTTTGTAATACTTGTTCAAATTCCTCCCTTTTAGCGAATTTTCAAGGAAAATGATGCTATTATATTGCAAGTTGAGATCATAAGCATGGAAGAAGGAAGATAGGGATTTGGCTACCTGCTTCATCCATGTCATGAGATGGCGGGATGTGACCGCCCTTGGTAGGCAGTACCGGTAATGGAACTGTACCAGTAATTTGGAACAGTTACATCTTGTCACTGTAACCATTGGAACCGTTCCAGGGAAATACCTGGACCGACACACCCCTATGGAAGTGTCTTCGCGTTGCCACGCAATACCAATACTCATCAGCTGTACTGTAGTTGAGCAGTACCTATATGAAGATATATTATATCTCCTGCTTTGAAATGGCGCCAACTTCAAATCTCTAAGGGATTCCGTTTTTTGAGGAATCCAGAAGAGAAAACTCTCGGGCAAAAACGGGCTAAAAACAAAAAAGATCAGTCCGAATACATAAAAATTTATCGACCTATTGGGAACGTAATGAAATTTCTCAGCCGAAGGAAAATCCCCTCTGGTGAGCCTAGACTGAACCTATCAAAGCTGGGAGCACCACTAGATATATAGGAATAAACTGTTACTTGGTCAATTGGTGATTAACACTCTCAACGCAGGCTCAAAAACCAGCTGACACCCTCCTACGGGATTTGCTTAAGTCCGATTTAGTCCGAGTGGTATGTGGAGAAGTTCCAAGTTACTAGGCCCATGTTCTGATTTTCAGACACTACAATGATTGTAAAATGTTCAAGAACATAATAACATCGTACATACTCCGAATTACAATGATGAAATACACTGAAAATGATGAAATATAGTCACTGAAACACGATCCAAACAGAGAATGGCGACCGACGACTTTGAACTGACACTGAATGCTACGAAATAGCAATGTGAAAACGACGCACTCTCTGGTGTTGGTGAGGAACTAAAGAACGAAAACAATCCCTTACGAGACCTCTACACCCCTTCGAACATTTCCTGCGAGGCTGAAATATGGGGACCTGATTCAGGAGGGCCATGATCTCATATGACATCACCCGTAAGGGGCGAAAGGAGGCATGATGTCATATGACATCACCCGCGTTGAGAGTGTTAAGATGTCAGAACGGTAAACCTAATAACAATTATCTTCATAAGATGAGTAAAACACGACTCACCACTAATAAACTTCAATTTCTTATTATACGTCAAGGTAAAACAACTTATTAAATTTTACCAGCCGTTGCTATTATTGAGTATGCGTTAAAAGTGTACCTTTACAGCACTCAGATCAAAAGAGAACTTCTACACAACCACAATAGCTCTGCCGTGAGAAGGAAAAACAGCTTATCTATGAAATTCTGGGCGCCCGAAAAATGCCTCAAGGATTTTGAGCTTACCACTCCATTATTCGTCTCCAGTTTATAGTTATAAGTCCACATTTTCGATCGTCTGTTAGGTTACATCCTATCGATCGTGCTGATATCGATTAAATACAAGAAACATCGATTTTACTTCGATTATTCATAGTTAAGCTCTTTCTCCCAGTTTATAACCAAAACTGTGGCAGCGATTTGGAGGAAAAACCACTTGAGCTGTTTTTCCTCCACATCTTATACAAATCAAACGAACATTATATTTGAGAAAACCACTTATAATGTTAGAGAAAACCAGCTCAGCTGTTCAAACAACTTCTCAAATTCAGGGAAAACATCTGATGTTACCAATGGAGTGAGGGGATTAGGAGGAAAAACCACTTGGCTGAAGCGGAAAATGGCTCAGCATGAAAGATCTAGTCGAACGATTTGGAGGAAAAACAGCTTATGTATAGTTGAGTGGTTTTTCCTCCACATTAAATTACGAAAGACCAGGCCAAGGCGTGCTAACCGTCAAAGATAAGCCCTTTTTCCTCCGAACGATCAAAGGCAAGCTGTTTTTCCTCCACATTAAACTACAGAATTTCTAGTTGAGCTTTTCTGACCAAATTTTTCAATTTCGCGATTTTATTATTTAAGCTGTTTTTCCTTCTCACGGCAGAGCTGCTGTGGGACGGAGTCTGGCACCACTTGACACTGACAGCCACTTGAGCAGCTTTCTAAGTGTTCCACATCTACCTCAGACTTCTTCAACCCGCTCGAGAATGCTCTATTTACTGCCAGGTAGGGTTTAATTTCACTGAGCATTGATGTACTCTAATACACATCTCATGGAATTCATTTGTTAGTGGAGAGTAACTAAATGAAGCAACATTCTAATATAAAGTCATATCGTTTCTACAACACTACCCTCAATGATTTATGACTCACTCACTTGACGTTACCTCGGATCGTCAAGATTTCCTGAAATTGGATGCGTGACAGAAATGAAATTGCATCCCATAACCGAACGCCATAACCTATACTATTTCCCTCGCTCTTTGCGAGTAGTGAGTTATAGACCTTTCGACCCCTATAATATGCATACGAGTACACCATATTGTGTTCGGTGGGAATGAAGTCGCTAAGCCACAACTACCAAACCGAACCATTCAAAGGTAATTTCATTCTCCCCTGAAACGTTTCCACCGTGCTTCCGGACATAACTCACATCAAATGCACAATTACGGGGAGGCTGCAGCTGTGAAAGCATTGTGCATTCGTTCCCTCTTTTTACTGCCAACCTCACGCACGCCCTCACTGAAGCGGGCCAGTTAATTCAAGTACTGAGTTTCTTACGACTGGAATTTATGGACTCTTTCTTGGTGCAGTTCCCGCAGGATGACATAACCGAATAAGGACGGCGAAAGAATTTATCGCAGGGGTTCCGAGTATTAGTTGAGAGAAGAAATATGAGAAAAGAAGTCTTCATTTGGCTCTCATTCCTAAAATTATGTCTTTTGTATGAATGCAGTTATTTCTTAGGAGTGCACTTTTGGTTTATAATTTTCAATAATGAACCACTGGAACCGAGCAAAAAAAAATTTTCTAAATTAGGGATTGTGATTTTCGAATCGCTATCTCGAAAACCCTCAATATTAAAGGTAATATTGTTTTTTCACTAATTTAAAAAAAAAATGAATTTTTAGAATTGAGCGAGACCACCCAGAGCTCAGTAGAACATTACCGTTCGCTTCCATTGAGGTCCCAAGAGTTGGACTGAAAGTAAACCAGAAACACGAGTGTGAATCGCAAAATACTGTTCATTAACAGAAATTGGCTTGGATACGAAAGCCCCCCCCCCCCCAAAAAAAAAAAAAAAAACGCGCGTGTTGTTCGCTTTTTTGAATAAATTTTTTATGTTGTAATCAGTTGTGCGACCTTAGCAACCAAGAACCAAATTTCGTATACAAGACACGTACAACTGTCAGATAGGGATGTTATTGCGACTAATATTAATGGAAGAGCCTCGTTCTATGCAGACGGGTGATTTACACCGTAAACTAATGAACCATTGAGTAATAATTTGTTTATAAAAAAAAAGTTCAGAAAGCTCTAAAACGCAAAATGCCACTTAAATTCTCATTCTGGAGAAAACAAATAGGCTATGAAAACTTTGGGTTCGTACAGATGGTCAAAACATCAAGTATTGTGTATGTGTACAACCTATACCTACTACTTGGTTGACATTTCCTTCTTATAAGAAGATAATACGGTGTAAAGAATCACCACACTATGAACTCTATCACGAAGCCGGATCGTATGAGACCAACCGGGATAGAAATGGAGGGAACTGGCCTTGGATCCCCTTATTTCGCACGATGCTCGTCTATGATCCAATCATGGCGCTGTATGAAGGTCATTTGACAACCAAGAGACGATGAAAGTGGACCTTCTACCCGCCTTTCTGAAACCATCAAAAATAATACAAGAATATAACATTACCTTGATTTGCCTGTTGATGCAAGAGCCAGATCATGCCTTTATGTTGCAAAATATACCTTTCAGGTACCTCCTCTCCTACTGGAGTTCTCTCTTTGTTTTCCTGTTTACAATTACGTAACTCTTTAAATAAAAATGTCCTTCAAGGCCTGCCTCAGGCGTTGCTTATACTCGTAGGAAAATATTAAACTGTTCCACAGCTTTTCCTGCAAATTTCGTCTTTATTTTCAAGACCGTACAATAATTCTAATGGGACTCGGTTTGACACTGATTGCCAATAATTTACACTAATACCCAATCTCCGAGTATTTCCTGGTCATTTTATTACTCGGCGCATGAGAATCATCCTACCTCAGAGATCACAAATCCGGTTGGCAGGGACGTAAAACAGGAAGTTTCACGTACCAACGCCACAAGTTTATGCTTGGGCCGATGAGATTGTTCTGAGTGACTGGGGTATTGATCAACATTAGTGGTGCTGAGTGAAAGAGTCTACTGAGAGAGGTACCGGCATCGCAGATATCATGGATGGTAAACCCCCAAGACCGAGCTCTTCCAGTCGCTTTTGCAGATTCCTGGATACGAAAGTTGGATCAACTCATGAACAAGCATGAGTTCAACACATTCAACTCATTGACAGGCTGATAGTTTGCAGTATATTGGAGTGCAGACATACTTCTGCAAGGTGCGCCGTCCAACCCAGTCACGTCCACGATATCATCTCCAAGGCCTCTGATCTTTCTCTCTGTCTTATCCCTTCAGCTGAGATGCAGTATTCTTCATAGATTCAATCTCACTGTTTACCACATAGAGCTAAAGAAGCAAATACCCAAGTATCGACCCATAATTGCGACAAGACCTTTACTGGATAGATTTGGAAATATCAAAGTCAATAGATTGTGAAGCTTCTTCTTCGCTGTCAATGTTTGCGGTCCAAGAAAGCGCCAACGATTTCACAGGACCAAGAGAGCAAAGTCCTAGTTTATTGGTTTAAATTGAACGTCCTTCTCCTCAACCAATTCATGCTTTACTAAACGATAATATGTTTTTTATTCTTCTTAATTTTCTCTGAGCGGTTACACAAACATATTCTATAGATGAGGTTGGCAGTACTTCTACCGAATGACATCACCTACACCATGATTCTTGGGAATTAAATATACCTATGAGTCAAAATTCCAAGGAAAGATTTATGTTTTACTCGTTTAGATTGTTAACTTCATGTCCTATTCGCAAGTGGGGAAGTCAAAGGTCCAGGGAAGACCCACATACTGGATCGAATCACCTTCTCCGCGATGACTCACCGAAAAGTAACACGTTACAGCAATCCAGGCCATTTCAACAAAAGCCTTCAGGTCAGGCAACCGCGGAGGTCCAATATCTGGGTGAAAAAGGGCGAAATGAGAATAGAAGTGGTATAAATCTGCCGAGAGTTGATCGGGGGAAGCAGGAACGGCGGCGGGTGTGCTTGGCAGCCGAGGACGTGCCCATCCACCGCATGTCACGGACAATATATCGGGAGAGAACCGGGGTGGGCTCCCGGGGGCAGACAAGCAGAAAATCAACGTGCTGGGAGGAAAAGGCCTCTATCCATTTAGGATAACTAAACGCCCCACTTTTGTGCCTTTTCCATCTCTTATCTACGCCGGCTGCTCGCTTACCCGTTCAGAATCCCCGAGCCTCGTGTGACTGAAGGCGAGAGTCCTATTCGGCCTGAAGGATTGAGCTATAATCGAAAGTCTGGTTCTATTTTGGAAGCTTCGACGATCTCTTGTGTTCAGCACAGTTTCACCATCACAAGCAAATAAAAGGAAGATAACCATGATCCAGGGCAATACGACAAAGTACACCCATTCAAATTCTGATCTTCGATGCTACGAAAGCTGTTTTTGCTTCCGAGTCAACCAAGGCAGTGGACTCGGAAGCAAAATCAAATAATACATGGTAGTGGAAGTATTGTTTTAACTTTTCAAAGATGAAAAAAAGTCCTCCAAACTCAACATTCCATTCACATTTCACTTTTCTGGCCTTTCTGAAAAATTTTCCAAAAAAAAATTGTTCGATTTTGAAGAGATTGTCAAAGATGATGCATGTAGGGGATTACGGGGTGATCCCAGCCATTGGGTAACCTCCGGCCGAGGAGGTTTTGAAAAAGTGTCGCAACTGAGCGAGAGGCTGATCATCTTTCTCTTTCCTGAGAATGTAGTGAATATCTGAATAAGGTTATAGTGCCCTGAGGATACGTCTGCAGTTGGTTCACTCGTGGGAAGAATTTGAGACTTTTTTGTTTATTCTCCACTCAGCCTTCAATAATCAAGGTAGGTGAGTTTTGAAATTATATTTCAACTTCATTCTAAACATCAACTGCAGTTGCTATGCTACAGCTTGCTCGTTGAAAAAGTTGAAGATTTTGGGATGGTTCGGCTATTGTTTCTGAAAAAAGTAAACATTGGGGTTATGCCTGCCACACGTTTGGGGTAATCCCAGCCAAAGCCAACAGCCAAAATTTCGACGAGTTACCAATCAACACTAGTTATCGCAATTCTTCTCTTGTGCCGAAGATGGATGTCTTGTCAATCTCACGTGACAGTGAAAAGGCTAGTTCTAAAGTCCAGTATCCATCAGAAAACCAGGCATGTATCATTTGTAGCAGTGGGAAATAGAAAATGCATATCATTTCATAATATGAAATCTACATATTATGTAGATGCAGTGCTCTTCGTGGTGTCAGATTGCGTTTTTTGAGACCAGTCGAAATAGAGTGGGTCATGTTGAAGTAAAGTGTTTTTCTTCTCCGTTTGTTTCTTGGTAGCACTGTGTTGATGTTACCTTGACAAGGTTTCTTTGTTCAACTAGAAAAGAGTGATTCTTATAAAAGTGCATTTCTGCTAAACTGTGTTCGTTTTGATCTATTACGAGTAGTAGTTTTTCCCAACGTTTTTTCTGTAAATTGTAATAGGTAGGTTTGTACATGGCAAAAAGGAAAAAAAATAAGAGTAGGTACTTCTAAAAATGCAAATAAATGTAATTACTGCAAACAGGCTGGTCAAATTAACACATTTCAGATGGTAGACCTGAGAAAAACGAAGAGGCTTCAGCAGCAGATACCGCAGGTCTTATGTTTGTTGAGGTAGAAGCTTTGTCAGCTGAATCATATAGTCAACCGTCTACATGGTGGATAGACAATGGAGCCACAAGACATGTAACAAATACAGATTTGTTTTATATAGATTTTAAGAAGTTTGAGAGTCCATCGGGCATAAAATCAGCTGGAGAAGAAATCCTATCAGCCGTAGGTACCGGCACAGTAAAAATAAGAAATTTGACTACTGGAGAGATATTTCTGTTGAAAGATGTTTGGTATGTTCCCAAGTTATGCAGTAATTTGTTCTCGGTATTGGCAGCTCAAGATAAAAACCCAACAAGTGTATTTTAGTCAACAGTTACGCAGTGCTGGCTTTAAAATCAGGAAAGGTTAATGCTGCATGGAACAAGAAAACTCGGGGGCAAAGCGGAAATTGAGCCAGTGAAAATAAATCCTGAAGTAAATATTGTTATTGATTTGTTGCAGCTGTACCACGAAAGGTTGTGGGACCAGATCACGTTTAGAGGGCAGAGACACTAAGTGAGTCGAAAGTAGTGACTAGTCAAGAGTTGTGAAAAACGAAAATCGGGAACTCGTCAGTGTTCAAGGTTAGGAGTCGTGTTAGTGCAAAATCAGAATGGAGTTTTTCAAACACGTCAAACCGTTTGCAGGTGAGTCAGATTGGCCAGTGTGGAAGCGTAAAATTCGAGATCTTATAGACTACCATGAAGTTGCTATTGACGTCATTGACGGTAGGTTGGTTAAACCTGATAATCTTGAAGAAGGAGCTTCAGAAGCCGAAATGAAAGAGTTCAAAAGCTAAGTTGACCTATTTAGAAAAGCCAGTAGTTACGCTAAGTCTATGATTGCAAGTTCTGTAACTGATAGCGTGTACCAGAAGATTATGGAATAAGAGCTATCCCATCTATATCACATAAATGATCCGATGCATTGAAGCTGATCTCGAGATATCTCTTTGTACCTGCGCGAATCTGGACAATCTTTGAACATTTCATCGATTTCGGGTAGAAAATATAGGAGTTATGAAAATATAGGAGTTCTAATTCATAACAAAGTCATACCTAATTCGCAAATGTGAATTTCTCGCCTTGGTCATAACTTATGACCAAGGCAAGAAATTCACATTTGCGAATGCGCAGTGGTTATTGCTTCCGAGTCTACCAAGGTAGCGGAAGCTTTGTTTTCACTTTCCAAGGACGAAAAAAAAATTTCTCCAAAATCAAATTTTCCACTCGCGTTTTACGTTTTAGACCTTCCTGAACAATTTTGGTTCCGTGTCTGTCTGTCTGTGTGTCTGTCATGAATTCCTTGTAACGCGCATAACTATACGAAGTTAATGTCCGATTTCCATGAAATTTTCAGGGATTGTGCGGGTTGGTGTGTAGACGGTCCCCTATGAAAATCATCATCCCCGGACTGATAGAAGCGACTGCGCATGCGCAAACGTGAATTCCTTGTAACGGCCATAACTTCTACATTTTCCATCCGATTTCAATGAAATTTTCAGGGATGTTACAGACTAGTATTTAAATGGTCCTCTATGAAAATCATCACCTTCGGACTGATAGAAGCGACTGCGCATGCGCAAACGTGAATTACTTGTAGCAGCCGTAACTTCAACTGTCCCCCAGGGGTCGCGGGTTCGAATCCCAGCCGAGGCTAAGTATTTTGGTTTAATATTTTCAATAATGAACCTTTGGAATCGACCAAGAAAAAAAACATTTTAACACCCCCTCAAAATTTGATGGTTTACGTTTCAAGGTACGTAGAATCCAAAAATCGAATAAAAATTTGGCCGTCAGCACTTTTGCCACTTAGCATTGACCGATTTTGATGAAATTTGGTATGTAGGCTCCATTTGGGGTCTAGTTGTGCCCCGAAGCTTTTGGTTGATGTAGGTCACTCCTAAGGGTTCCAAAATCAATTTTGAAATTTTGAAAACGCCCTAACTCAAAAAAATTCGATATAAAGGTATTGTTTTTCCTTCAAATTAAGATTCTATAGAATTTTAGAATTTTTTGAGACCACGCGGAGCTCTGTAGGACAAACCGTTCGCTCCCTACGAAAATTTAAGGGTTTATATTGAAATATATATAATATATATTTGGGGTCTATATATTTGAACGGAGATTAGGCCTCTTTTGCGATTCACACTTGTTTTTGGATTTATATATTATATAAAAATATAATATAAAATATATATATTTTATAATTATATAAAAAAAAAAATCAAAATCACCAACTATTGATTGCATTTCGGTCAGCTCTAATTTGAACGGAGATTAGGCCTCTTTTGCGATTCACACTTGTTTTTGGATTTATATATTATATAAATCCAAAAACAAGTGTGAATCGCAAAAGAGGCCTAATCTCCGTTCAAATTAGAGCTGACCGAAATGCAATCAATAGTTGGTGATTTTGATTTTTTTTTTTTTTTAAATTTTTCTTTTCATATTGGATGGTTGGTGATTTTGTAGACGAGTGATCTATATAAAAATAATAAACCGTTGTGTAATAATTTGCAGCGTTTTTTGATCCAATCACATACATCTACTCACTTAATTTTTCATCCGAATTTGATGAAATTTTCTAGGATTGTCCAGATTAGCGTGTAGATGGCCCCCTATGAGGGTAGTGGAAGTTACTTAGAGATTAGTGTTTTGAGATTAACAACTATGCATCTGATCATGTATATAATCGGGTTATGGATACGAGGAAGCTATGTGCCACACCCACTTGGCAGACGTTTTTGGTTTATCATTTTCAATAATGAACCTTTGGAATCGACCAAGAAAAAAAAGTTTTAACACCCCCTCAAAATTTGATGGTTTACGTTTCAAGGTACGTAGAATCCAAAAATCGAATAAAAATTTGGCCGTCCGTCCGCCGTACGCCGTACGCGGCACTTTTGCCACTTAGCATTGACCGATTTTGATGAAATTTGGTATGTAGGCTCCATTTGGGGTCTAGTTGTGCCCCGAAGCTTTTGGTTGATGTAGGTCACTTCTAAGGGTTCCAAAATCAATTTTGAAATTTTGAAAACGCCCTAACTCAAAAAATTTCGATATAAAGGTATTGTTTTTCCTTCAATTTAAGATTCTATAGAATTTTTAGAATTTTTTGAGACCACGCGGAGCTCTGTAGGACAAACCGTTCGCTTCCTACGATAATTTAAGTGTTTATTTTGAAATATATATATATAAATCAAAACACGAGTGTGAATCGCAAAAGAGGCCTAATCTCCGTTCAAATTAGAGCTGATCGAAATGTAATCGATATTTGGTGATTTTGATTTTTTTAAAATTGTTTTTGATTTTTTTTCCTTCATATTGGATTGTTGGTGATTTTGTAGACGAGTGATCTATATAGAAAAATAATAAACCATTGTGTAATAATTTGCAGCGTTTTAGTTTAGGGGCGATGATTTTCATAGGAAACCATTCACATGCCATTCTGAACGATCCTGAAAGATTACATCAAATTCAGGTAAAAATGTTTAGGTAAAAGATGTTTTGGCTTTCTCTAAGATTTTACGTTTGCGAGTGCGCCGAGACTACTATCAATTTGGGCGCCATGATTAGCATTGGGGACCATTCACATGCCAATGTAAACAATCCCGAAAAATTACATCAAATTCAAGTAAAAACAATCGATTTAACCAATCGATTTAAAAAAATCCTTTCAACCCTTGAAATATCAAAACGTTTTGAGCTGGCGATTTGAAAATGTTTTTCCCCACTTTTCACCCCTTAGAAGTGATAGGCAATTACTACAGCCTTCGAAGCACAACTTGACCACAAATAGAGCCGGTATCCCGTGTTTCATCAAAATTGTTACACGAGTGCTGAGCAAAGTTCTCCAAGCAGTGTACGGAGGATGGATGGAAAAACCTTCATTCAATTTTCTGATTCTACGTACTTGAAGAATTAACCATTGAATTTTTGAGAGGGACGAAGTTGTTTTTTCTTGCTCGATTCAAAGTTTTTTCAACTTAAAATAATCAACCAAAAGGGATGTGCTGCAGACTGTAAAAAAAGGGCAATTTTAGTAATTGATGTTTCAGATCAGGACCAACGACGATGATTGGCGTCAGAGATGGCGCCAGATGTTCAGTGCCATATTATCCGTATAAATGGATATTTGTGCTTCTACTTATTCTTGAATTACCTATTAGGACATCAAAATTGTTACCGAATCTAAATAGAAACTGATAATTTTATTCAATATGTAGCGACTTGCTTAAAAAACTGTTTAGTAATCATTCATGTTTCATTAATGAGCAGAAAACGATGCCAACTAGGATGGCAATAACTCGTAACCTCTGATTTCGTTTCGACGACACCTTGAATGACCTCATCACATTATTCTTAGCTCTTGCCATGTGTGACCGTACTCGAATCCATAAGTCCTCATAAGTTCTTGGGTCTTCTGTAGCATCTGAGGCACTCTGTATCGAAGTTGATATAAAACACTTTGTCAATAAACAACTCGTGAGACTTGAGCGGGAAAAAATTTGAAAAATTCCACACGCAGGATCTTAAGTGATTTTTCCTCGCCCGCGTCAGAATGAAAAAGGTTTCGTGAAAGATTGCTCTATCTCATTAAACCGCATTGCTACTGACAATGAAGAATCGACTCATTTATCAGCGAGTCTTCGGAAAAGAATTTCCTCCGGAGCCGAGGAAGGAAAAAAGACGAAAAAAATCGAAGTAAAAGAAAAACTGTACCGGAGCCTCCGCCCGAGGAAATCAGAGGGAGGCAAAACCGTATTTTCAAGTGGAGATACCCAAGCAATGTGTTTTTATAATTACGATCCATCCTCGCGGCGTAATTTACCGTCAGGAATTCCATTAGCACTGCCGAGGAAATGGAAAAAAACCCTCCCTTCAAGGAGAACGACAATAAATCCAACGAACGCAGGAGTTATAAATCAGAATCGCTTTTCCCACCACAAGTAAGGGAGCGAAAATGTTATTAATACTAGCGATAAATATAGCACTTCCACTCCTTAATATCAACAGAGGAAAAGGGCTCAATTACCATAACGGAAAGATTTACTCTTGGAGTCAGCTAATTTCTCGTAGCAATGTACTTCGGCCCAAATGAATTGGCCAAATAATAAGCCGTATTTCAGACGATTTCGTGGGAAATTTGCAAAGGCCGTTTTAGGCTATAGTTCTCCCCTGAAAGCGTTGGTTTCTTCGGGGAAAACAGGGTGGATGGTGAGAGGTTACCCGGAATTGTCGATCTCGAGAAGGAGGTAGGCAAATAAGGAAAGCGAATTAATGGGGGTTCGTCGGTAAAGTCGAGGACCCTCGAAAAGGAGGATTTCAACTCGATTGGGCTGACAATATTCCTCCACTGGAAGTACTTATGTTATGATGATTCCATCGGACTCGAGTCGAATGATAATTATGAACGAACTGGAAAAGTAAATCAATACAAACAATATCGTTTGGTTTATTAAATACTATAAATTCCGGGAATCGAGCAAAAACAAATAAAAAGATCCCGAAAATTGAATGGTTTAGGTTTTAAGGTAAAGAACCCAGAAATCGAATAATGATAATTATTACTGTTCCGTCCATCCACGGTACGCCTTACGACCTTGCCTGGTTTCCGTGGACCAATGTTGATGAAATTTGGGTTTCCGGTTCTATTCCGGATCTAGTAATGCACAGAAGCTTTTGGTTGATGTCAGTCACTTCTAAAAGGTGAAAAACAGAGGGAAACATTCCAAAACACCTTAGCTTGAAAACTTCCAATATACAGGTAATGTTTTTCATGAATTAAAAATTGCGACGATTTTTAATAATTCGCTGACACCATTCAGCACCCTGTGGGAACAACAGTTTGCTAAGGAGCACAATCAAAAATATTTAGTCAATGAATAAATAATCACTGTCGTTTTTTTATAATTTAGTTATTGCTCTAGTTTAACCCTTCAGCCGGACCATCGGTCTGTGAGACCGACACAGTTCGGCATTTCTGCGATAAAGGTGGTCGTAGTGGTTAGAGGTGGCCGGCAGCCCGTGACATCTTCAGTTGGGACCTGAACTTCAGGCAGAGCAGTTTGGCAACAAGAAAAAGCAGAAAGTTTGGAAATAAAATGTGATCTTTCAAAAGGTAGTAGGTCTGTGGGACCGATGGTCCGGATACCAGTGATTTTGGTTTATTATTTTCAATAATGAACCTTTGGAATCGACCAAGAGAAAAAAAATTTAACACCCCCTCAAAATTTGATGGTTTACGTTTCAAGGTACGTAGAATCCAAAAATCGAATAAAAAATTGGCCGTCCGTCCGCTGAACGCCGTACGCGGCACTTTTGCCACTTAGCATTGACCGATTTTGATGAAATTTGGTATGTAGGCTCCATTTGGGGTCTAGTTGTGCCCGAAGCTTTTGGTTGATGTAGGTCACTCCTAAAGGTTCCAAAATCAATTTTAAAATTTTGAAAACGCCCTAACTCAAAAAATTTTGATATAAAGGTATTGTTTTTCCTTCAATTTAAGATTCTATAGAATTTTTAGAATTTTTTGAGACCACGCGGAGCTCTGTAGGACAAACCGTTCGCTCACTACGAAAATTTAAGTGTTTATATTGAAATATATATATGTATAAATCAAAACACGAGTGTGAATCGCAAAAGAGGCCTAATCTCCGTTCAAATTAGAGCAGACCGAAATGCAATCGATGGTTGGTGATTTTGATTTTTTTGATTTTTTTTTTTGATTTTTTTTTTTTTTCTTTTTCTTTTTATATTGGATGGTTGGTGATTTTGTAGACGAGTGATCTATATAGAAAATAATAAACCATTGTGTAATAATTTGCAGCGTTTTTTTTTCATGGGTCTCATAGAACCGGATTCTCATGAGTGTTTTCTATAAATATGATGTTCACTATTAGATTTTAGGATTTCTGCATAATGTCATTTAATCTGCATCATGTGATTTTACTAGTTACTTACCTACTTTTTCATGAATATTTTTATGTCATTTTGAGTAAACTCACACTTTACGAATGTTTTTCATAAATATTTTTTATACATTGTTGACTATTAGAATTTAGAATTTCTGCATTGTGAAGAATTTCATGAATGTCGACTGAATATCAAGTTACCTACCTAGTAATTTTTACAAATGTTTTTCATGGTTCTAAATTTACAGTGATTTGGGAATTGCTCAAAGAGTACCTACACACTCTTATTTTTACAGAGTACCCACACATGATGTGTGGTACGTACCACTACATAGTCTTAGTAAATTGTGACTGAATAAAAATCTAAGTCTGAGTTGTCAAACAAGTAAAATAATCTACTATTTTTTATGGATAAAAATACACAAAATTATGAAAAAAATTAGTTGTAATATCGTAACAGAGCATCCATAAATATTAATTAGGCCTGAATATTAGTTAGAGGTAGCTAGAACATCGTAGAATAATGAAGCTAACATGTGAACCAAGGATCAAAAACGATATTGTAACATAGAGGTCTGAGAGACCGATGGTCCGGTTAAGCGTTGAAAAAAAGATGGTCCGGCTGAAGGGTTAACAAGAAATGAAACTGATATTTTTCAATTATTTAGAATATAGTTCTCGTTTTAGAAACGAATGAGACCATCCAGAGCTTAGAACGAATAAACGTGGTTGATTGAGAAATTAATTATTATCACGCGTGGATGCCGACGAGCCTCCGGAAGATCCCTCAACTCCCCTCCCCACCCTTACAACAGTTACTTTGTTGACCGTGCTCCAATTAATCGTCTAGGTACTTATAGAAGGACGAAAGTCTGCCAGGTGGGTGTGGCACATAGGTTCCTCGTCACCGCAACCACTTAGTACATCACAGAAAAGCACGTTTCAAGTTAACCCCTGGTGAGTATAAACCCTCTAGCGGAATCCCAGTGTATAAAGTGTCTGATAGACAAGCAGCAACTGTAACGACGTTTTTGATACGCATGAGGAGTTAATTACTATATTTTTTGTCAAATAAACATTTTATTAGTTAACAGTGATTAGACTTACTTATGGGAGTCTCAAGGAGTCTAATTTGAATAGCATTTCAAAAACTATGATCTACGATACCCAACATGCGAATTCGAGTCCCCCCCCCCCCCCCCAATGTTACGAGTCTGGCTCCAACTCAGTCTGTCGTACGTCGTAACTTCCATCTATTAGTTTCGGTAGATAGTCCGCAGAAGTTCACATCCCTGTTGAAACGCGTGAAAGGTAATACGCGGTTTTTGGTGTCCTGGCACCACTAATTTGTTCCAAGGTGGCACAAAGAGTACATAATTCATGAAAATCCAGATTCATATTGATAATGCCCCCTCAATTTCGAAGCTTGGGTGCAATTAGTAAGCTGTAAAGGTACCTAAATATTGAACAATCATACATTTTGTGAATATCACACCCTCACTCGCCCCCTCGCTAATTTCGAAATTCTGGTGAAATAATGTGCAGCTCGGAAGTCATCTGAACAAAAAAGATACTCGCAAATCGGTTGGAAATTGAGTCCTGGTCAGAGTAGGTACCAAAGATTACGCCCGAAAACGTAGGTTTTTTGGTTGCCTGTGTAGGTTGCCTATAAAGTGTCTTAGGTTTTCAGAAACTAGGGAACAAATTGTAAACGAAAATATTTTTGTGGAAATAGACAACGTTCTTCTCAACTCCGTTTTGTATTAAAATGGTTTTCCACAATCTCATTGCGAGTGTTTTTATTCGCACTGCTGAGAAGGTTTAGAATGGAACCATATATAAAGGGGGGACAAGTACAGAGCGCCTGGGATTATTCTAGATGCTCACTGCTGTCAACATACTTCACTGAAATTCCACACGTGTCTGTCAGAAACTTTATACACACCAAGGGTTAAGTATGTAAAACCCGAAAATCGAATGAAAATGTTTCCTGCCGTCCACCGTGCCCCTTGCGCCCTAAACTGACACTTTTCTCGGTTCCCATGGACCAATTTTGATGAAATTATATTATCCCACATAATGTATTCAGAACATCAACTTACGAGCATTTATTAATTACACTATGATTTTCATAGGGGACCATGTTTACCCCAACCAGCATAGGTCCCCCAAGAATTATTTTTTGATAAAAATAAAACAGAAAAAAAATAAATTGCTAGTACATGATAACATTTAATGAAGATTGAGTTCATGGAATTCGGGTGGAAAACGTGGAAGTTATGGCTGTTACAACGTTTTCGCGTTGCGCATCCGCAGAAACTACCTAAAAGTACCATTCAGGGGGCGATGATTTTCATAGGGGACCATCTTTACCCCAACCGGCACAACCCCTGAAAATGTCATCTAATTCGAACTCGGTAAACGGTAATATTAATAGCTAAGGTCGAACTAATTTTAATTACTTTTTTATCATCTCCACGCGTAGTTATTGTACTGCTTCCGAGTATACCATGGTAGCGGACGCATTGTTTTCACTTTTTAAGGTTGAAAATAAAGTTTTCCAAAGTCAAAATATCCACTCGCATTTTACGTTGTAGGCCTTTCTGAACAATGTTGGTTACATGTCTGTCTGTCTGTGCATCTGTCTGTCTGTGAGTCCGTGTCTGTTTGTGTGTGTGTGTCAGTAATGAAGTTATTGTTAGATTTCGGTGCCATTTTTTAGGGATTATGCGGATTTGGGTGTAGATAGTCCACTATGAATATCCTCGGAAAGATAGTAGCTACAGCCCTTGCACAAACGTGTATTCTTAGTAACAGCCATGATTTCTACGATTTCCATCCGAATTCGGTAAAATTCCCAGGAGTTGTGTGGCTTGGTGTACTCGCATATTATTTTCCCTAATAGGCTAGCGCAAGATACTTGGAGATTGATGTTTTTAGATTAGCTACAATGCATCGGATCATCTATACAATCAGGTAATTGTTGTGTTTTTTCGGTAGACAGAGGAGAAAATCTTCAAGATCCATTGGTGTAGTTGGATCTCGTAAGATACCCGGATGGGGTCCGCGTCTTCAGGGTATTTGGGATTCAATTCCACTAAAAAAATACCTCCTCTTTCCCCCTCGATGGAACTCAGCCCGGAGTCGTTTAACACATTACTTCAGGCTGAGTTCTAGGGTGTTTAATCAGTTCTGGGTGAGGAACGAACCTTATGCTCCCTCCTCTCTCTTTTTCATCCTAAGAGTATCTTCCTCGCAAGGATGCTCTGACTCCGATCCGAATACCTGGATAATTTCGTCAACTTCGGGAGATCGGAAGTTGAAACAAGAGTGCGAAAATTGGACAAGTGGTACTCATTGGGCAAGAAGATGTCAAAAGAGCAGACTGGCCTTTGGCTCGAGTTGAAGAATTGATTCCAGGAAATGATGGAAATATTAGACTCGCAGTAGTCAGAACTGTAGGAGGAAAAGAATGATGCGGCCACTGCAACGCCTTTACGTTCTGGAAGGGGTCCATTCTGATCGCAAACAAGATTAATGTTTACAAGTTCGAATTTCTTTCCCGTTTCCCTAGTTTTTGGACTCAAAATGTATACGTTTATATTTCGGACTTCTTTTGTGTTTGGAGTATGTCAAAATTGAGGAACTTATACATTTTAGTAGGTACCTAGGTACCTATGCGTGTTTAAAACTCCAAATTATTATTATTCACGAAACATAAGATTGTACTGTTTTACATATGTAGATAAAAATCACTTCCACTTCTTCCCTCAAGGAATAAGTTGTATCTATAAAAAATATAATGAAATAAGTACTATCGTGATACTCTGTGTACTCTGCCACAGAAGTCCAGCTCCTTTCACCTCCCAGCATCTTCTAAGTTCTGTTGGAGTACATCGACAACTTGTTTGTTCTGGCAGTGTAAACATGTTGGGGCAGATACCTTTTCCATTTTGTGCGGATATTCCCTATGAATAGGGGAAAGCTACGCTCACTTGGTCGATTTTTTTTTCAAATTTATCATGCAAGAACTTCAATATTCATAAAAATACCACCAATGCATCTAAAACACAAATACAAAAACACCACTTTATCCGGCTAACTAACTACACAGCACTACAGGCTGATGTGGCCCTTGGCTTCCCGAAATCCCTTTCGCCACCGAGTACTGTCACCCGCCTGAGCCCTCCGCAATCCCACCACCCGGAGGTCCTTCAAGACATCATCTAGCCAGGACGACCTCTTCGTCTTCTAATTTTTATCCTAGCTCGCAGCATCATTCTCGGGCAGGCCTCCGCCGGCATGCGGTCAACATGTCCCAGCCATTGGATGCGCCCAGCTTTGATGAATCGGACTATGTCTTCGTGTTTTAATAATTCATCAATTTCAGCATTCTGTCTAGCTCTCCACCCTTGGCCCTCTCTGACCCCTCCATAGATCCTTCTTGCAATCCTTCTCTCAAATATCCGCAGTCTTTACCCCCTAGTTCCCCCAAAATCAACACTATGGGGTGTCGCAGACGTCATCAGCTGTCTTCTAAGCCTCTTGAAATAGTTTTAAATTCCATCATCTTTCACCTCATATTTCATCGTCCAGCGAAAAAAACCATTCCCCGGGAAAATGGTTTGACCGCGGCCGAGCGGAGGACGTGTTTTGCGGGTTCGCGTCTTGGAAACACGCGGGCGCGGTATATTTAATGTAATCTAACGGGGCGCCGCAGAGCATGGACCTTCACATTCTCACCGGATGATTTGGGAAGCACATTCCACAGCTCCGTGAGATAGCGAAGTCACGAAAGGGGCGCCCCCTGCGCTTCTGCGAGCCAGATAAGAGCGGAACACGCTTCCTCGCCCTGATTTATGCAAGGACGTCCGCTCCGCCAGCGGAATGAACTGGAGCTCGGCATGATATTTTCTTGTTTTTCGAATATCATTATTGTCGTACATCAGCTGAAAATATTACGTCGTTACGAGGTGTTTCACTTTTTACTGCTATGTTTCTGGAATATTAGTCGCGATTCTGTTGGAAACTTTGTTGTCACTGAACAACTCTGGTACCGAGTCAATCACTCGTTTGAAAATCATTGTCTGAAACCTTCGAAATTCTGCTTATTTTTGCTTCCAAATCTACCAAGGTTGTGAAAAGATTGTTCACTTTTCCAGGTTGAAAAAAAAAGTTTCCCATATAGTGGTAGCCATTACTTTGTAGTTACAGTTGGGTGAGGGGAGGATTGAGAAGGCTGGTCCTCGTTTTATAGTTTACTCAATTACTTTCGCCGAGTAGGCATCATCAGAAGCTTAACTGTCTAGTGGATGGGGGTTCACTTTTCCCTTGGTTATACATGGCAATAATCATTCGGCTGAATTTCCATTTGTCATAAGGGCTTGCGAATTTGCTGCTTAGGGGTGGGAAATTTGAGATTCTTCTCTTGGTTTGCCTTATTCTTCATTCCAAAATTTTTTGGTATTTTCCTTGTGCATTTTTTGCATGTTGTAGATGTGGTCATCCTTATATGGTGCAATTGGGACTCCACAGCTCTCTGCTTGGGAATTATTCTTTGGCACTATGATTGAAAAACCAAGGAAGGGGTATTACTTTAAACAGCTAGTGGAAAAGTTAGCATTTTCAAACTGGCGAACTTTTTCAAATGGAAATTCAGCCGAATGATTATTGCCACGTATAACCAAGGGAAAAGTGAACCCCCATCCACTAGACAGTTGAGCTCCTGATGATGCCTACCCGGCGAAAGTACTTGAGTAAACTATAAAACGAGGACCAGCCTTCTTAATCCTCCCCTCACCCAACTGTAACAAAAAAGTTTCCCAAAATCAAAATTTCCACCCTCGTTTTACGTTTTAGGGCTTCCTGAATAATTTTGGTTCCGTGTCTGTCTGTCTGCGTGTCTGTCATGAAATCCTTGTAATAGGCAAAACTATACGCAGTTATTGTCCGATTTTGATGGAACTATCGGGAATTATCCGGATTGGGTTGACTTTGATTGGGATGACTTACATGGCAACCAAATTGATAGTAGTCTTGGCGCAAGCGCAAACGTCAAATCTTCGAAGAAACCATACTTAAATTAATCTACACAATGTACTGAAGCAATTGCTCCAATAATTAATTAAGAAGGACATTGGGAAGTAGGCTAAAATTACGTTCAAAGTCGGGTATCTCAATGTATACTAGCGCCTTAGGCAGGGGCGTCTCCCTCCTCCATAGCAAATGTACGAACTTACTTTGCAGCTCACTAGTTAGGTATCCGAAGGATTTAATATCAATTTAAAGTGTGTTTCTAGTCTCATAATTATCATAATCAGCAATAGTAATGATAATTTTCCCTCGGAAGATGATGGTGTGGAAGCTGAGACAGGAGTACTAACCATATTCACTTCTTCTAGGTTCTCATCAGGGCATGCTCCACTACAGAGTTGTCTAAGTCCTCCTGAGAGGTTCTTAAACGACCGGATTCTATTTTTTTAACGCCTAACTGGTGGTTTCGTAACAATTTAAAAACGCTGCAAATCATTGCTCAAAGGTTTATTATTTTCTGTATAGATCACCCTTCTGTATAGATCACTGGTTCTCCATCAATAGCACCTACCACCATCTGTATTCTCCCTTGACCTTCCCTCTCAAATTTCAGCTTCCTGCGTTCAATGGGATTGAAAATGGCTTCGGAGCTCACTCAGCTGATCAGTGATCTGAGGAGTGAAGAAGATCTCCTCGAATGCTGGAGACGCCTGGAAGAGCACTTTCATTCAATAGGATTGAAAATGGCTTCGGAGCTCACTCAGCTGATCAGTGATCTGAAGAATGAAGAAGCTTTTGAGCAATGATTTGCAGCGTTTTCTACCCACCAACATTTTTTTTACCTACCAACTTCTTTTTACCTACCAGCTAGGTACTACCTACCACACCATACTGGCTTCACACCTTCACAATCAAGTTTATTAGAAAGAACTAAACGCTTCCACACTCGATTGGAAAAATAGAAAGCTTCATATTGAAATTTGATTACTGGTTACGCAGAAACAAATCTCACGGGAAGGTTTAAAAAGCAAGGTTATGACGACAAAGCCACTCAGAAGGGTTCTTTGAATCATAGAAGGTTTAGATAATACATGGATACTCGAAAACCACAGATTTTAGACAGGAACAACGACATGAACGAGCAGGAAAGCTTGAATTTCGAAATTCGCCCCTCCTGGAAAATTACATTTTTGATCACAGAAGCACCTTTTTCTCTGGCTCTAATCTATAAAAATGAATGCAGTTTTTTCCAAGCGTGTACCAACTATCAATACACATTCAAGTCAAACAACTTCTTGAAATTTGTAGCGGATCTGAAAAAAAATTTTTTAAAGGCAACATTCCACTAGCGTCTATTTATATCAGTTAGATTCACGTTCCCTTGTGTAGAATGACGTATTATTTTTAAAATGTAATTGGGCTTGCCCGTAATTAATAAATGAATAAAAATAGCGTTTTTGGTTTATTATTTTCAATAATGAACATTTGGAATCGACCAAGAAGAAAAAATGTTTAACACCCCCCTCATAGTTTGTTGGTTTACGTTCCAAGGTACGTAGACTCCAAATATCGAATAAAGATTTGGCCATCCGTCCGCCGTACGCGGCAATTTCCCCACTTAGAATTGACCGATTTTGATTAAATTTGGTATGTAGGCTTCATTTGGGGTCTAGTTGTGTCCCGAAGAGTTTGGTTGATGTAGGTCACTTCTGAGGGTTGAAAAGTTTTGATATAAAGGTATTGTTTTTCATAAATCTGAGATAGTATAGAATTTTTTGAATTTTTTGAGACCACGCGGATCCCTGTAGAATTGTGCGCGGTGAACTGGGTAGAACGAGGTAGAACTGGGACTCCTTATACTTATCGAATTTTTGGGCGATTATGAATTTTCTAGTGAAGGGCTGGGTCTCCTATTGTCACATATACCGTTTTTAATTTCTTTGCAATAAAAAAGATCTGTAGTCATTATGGAGCGGATTCCAAACTCCCTTTCTAAATCGGACGCTATTCACTGATGATGGATATTTTTACACTCGCTCAAAAGCTACAATTCGTAAGATTACAATTGTCTAGAGGTTCAAACTAAAGGATATGAATTCAATAGAAGTCTAGAAGTATGTATCGATTGACCCTGCCTCTCAAATTTCAGCTTCCTGCGTTCAACAGCATCAGAAAAAAAACGTTGCATTGTTTTGTGTGACGAAAATTTTGGAATGACCCTCTGAACTAAGACATATCCTTGTCAAAATAAATACGACAAATAGATCTGATCTTAATTGTGCCAGGTGCAGTAAACCGAGGAAAAATGAGGAAGAAACCAAAAATTTTTGGGAGACCTCACATTGTTTACCAGCAGCATGAAATTATACGATCTTTTTCACCTTTAATCGATAGGAAGCAGAGTTCCATCCATATTCTAAATTTTAACTGAATGTCAATTTGTGAATACCGTGGGTTTTTTTTATCAAACTCAGGCATGACCCTTGATAAGGCACTATGAATTATCAATTGTAGTGTGGAAAAGTCCATCATTCTCAGCCGAAAGCCTCGGAAAATCAAGAATTTTGCATTTGATGGAAACGATTAGGCGGAATGTGGTTCCAAGAATCGAGTCAAATTGAAGAGAACTTATAGGGTAGGGGGTAAGACTACAAATTCTGGTAGAATAGAATTGTTTCTCGAAGAAAAAGGGAAAGGAAAGCCCTTCTACAGCCACGAGGGCGGTCCAATTTTCCGAGCCGAAGAATTGGCATATTTGCATAGTCAATTTGCTGTTGCGGTTCGCGAGGTTTTCTCGTTAGTCTAAGTGCTATCCGATGCTTAAACTTGTTCCCTTCCCACGCATGCACATTATCAGGTTTTGGTTTACGTTTAGGGGGAGGGAGGGTCAAGTTGTTATCCGAACCTATTCGCCATTTCCCAGAACTTGAACACCCACCGTGACACGACTCGCAAACGATGAAAATTCGTTGCTAACTAGACATCACTGTCTTATTCCTCGTGAAAAACGAACACTGTATGATAAAAGATTCGCGTTTTTCTTTACTCCCGAACTATCCAGATGTAAGCTTTCTGACATAGACAACACTACGTGTCAAGTAATTTCGTTTAGTAGTGTTGGTAACGTGCGAAAAGAAGGGGCGAATTATTACTCTCCTAGGGAATGCTGTTGTGTTGTGAGTGACTCAAATTGTAGAATATCATGAGGAAAATCATTAATTGAAGGCGTTGCACTTGGATTTAAGATACTGATTTATTAAAACACTGGATGATTATGGTTTAACAATATGTGAAGTAGGCAAGATGGCGAACTTGTTAATGACTGATGGTACTATGAAACGTTGAGGGAAGAGCCTATCTCTAGCACCTAGGCGCCCAATTCAAGAACTATTGATCCAGATCGGATCAACCTACAACACAAATCAGTTGAATTGTTCATGCTTTTGTAGAAAAAATCGATGAAAAGTATATTTATAGATAAAATAAAAACACTATGAAAGAACAACTTTCTTTTGGTGATTTTTGGTTTATTATTTTCAATAATAAGCCTTTGGAATCGAGCAAGAAAAAAAAAAAATTTTAACCCCCCCTCAAAATTTGATGTTTTACGTTTCAAGGTACGTAGAATCCGAAAATCGAATAAAAAAATTTCCGTCCGTCCGCCCTACGCCCTACGTTGTACGCGGCACTTTTCTTAGCAACACTGGACCGATTTGGTTCAAATTTGGTATATGGGCTCCATTTGGGGTCTAGTTGTGCCGCGAAGCTTTTGGTTGATGTAGGTCACTTCTAAGGGGTGAAAATTAAGGGTTGAAATTTTCAAGAGTGCCCTAGCTCGAAAACTCTCGAAATAAAGGTATCGTTTTTTCACCAATTTTAAATAGTATTGAATTTTTAAAAATTTTTGAGACCACCCGGAGCTCTGTAGGACAAACCGTTCGGTCCCTACGAGTACTTGAAGGTTTTCCTTCGATAAAACAGAATCATGAGTGTGAATCGCAAAAGAGGTCTAATCTCCATTCAAATTTTATCGGACTAAAATGCGATCGCTTTTCATTTCTTCGATTTGTATACAGTTTTGCCTCCTGCGTAACCAGTAATCAAATTTCCATACGAAGCTTTCTATTTTTCCAATCGAGTGTGAAGCGTTTAGTTCTTTCTAATAAACTTGATTGTGAAGGTGTGAAGCAGTATGGTGTGGTAGGTAGTACCTAGCTGGTAGGTAAAAAAAAGTTGGTAGGTAAAAAAAATGTTGGTGGGTAAAAAACGCTGCAAATCATTGCTCAAAGGCTTCTTCACTCTTCAGATCACTGATCAGCTGAGTGAGCTCCGAAGCCATTTTCATTCCTATTGAATGGAAGTGCTCTTCCAGGCGTCTCCAGCAATCGAGGAGATCTTCTTCACTCTTCAGATCACTGATCAGCTGAGTGAGCTCCAGAGCTTTTTTTACTCCTATTGAATGGAAGTGCTCTTCCAGGCGTCTCCAGCATTCGAGGAGATCTCCTTCACTCTTCAGATTACTGATCAGCTGAGTGAGCTCCGAAGCCATTTTTATTCCTATTGAATGGAAGTGCTCTTCCAGGCGTCTCCAGCATTCGAGGAGATCTTCTTCACTCTTCAGATCACTGATCAGCTGAGTGAGCTCCAAAACCATTTTTACTCCTATTGAATGGAACTGCTCTTCCAGGCGTCTCCAGCATTCGAGGAGATCTCCTTCACTCTTCAGATTACTGATCAGCTGAGTGAGCTCCGAAGCCATTTTCAATCCTATTGAAAGCAGGAAACTGAAATTTGAGAGGGAAGGTCAAGGGAGAATACAGATGGTGGTAGGTGCTATTGATGGAGAACCAGTGATCTATACAGAAGGGTGATCTATACAGAAAATAATAAACCTTTGAGCAATGATTTGCAGCGTTTTTTTAAATGTTTGCACGTTAGTGTGCTTAGTTTTGTTGATACATGCATGGTATCCAAAATACATACACGGCATAACCAAAATGTGTTTTTGTTATGAAAATGTTGATCGGTTGTATAGATATTTGAGATTTAAGTTTGGTATTCTCACGCGTAAGTCGTTAGCCTTAAGGAAACGAGTTGAAGACGAGAACGACAAAAATTGTTGCAGGATATAAATATTCAAACCAAATATCCAATGAAATGGAACGAAATCGAAAAACATCGCTTATTATTACACACAGGTTTATTATTTCCTGAGGATAAGAACACGCTTTCTTCCGACCCTTCTATGGACCATGGGTAGGTGGAGGGGAGGGGTATGTGTCTTAGGTAAATAGATAGATAGATATTTGTTTATTTGGCGTCATTTTGTACACTTTACAACAAGTTAAATGCATGAAGGGATGCGATTTGCCAAGATTTCCTACCCGGACGTTAGGCTTGGCCCGTGTTGGTTAGTTGATCAATGGCCAGCACTAATTGAGAGAGAGAAGAGGTTGTAGAGAGAAGAAATAAAGAAGAGATCAAAGGACAGGGGGATAGTCACTTGCGCTGAGGGAATCTCCTCAATGGCCACTGGGAAGTTAATAGGGGAGACAGCTTCAATGCTGCAGTCATTGGAGAGATATCTGTGTAGTATCTACCTGCTCTATGGATCTGAAGAAGAGTAAGTGAAAACACAGCAGCGCCTAATATGTATAAAGGAAGTGGGTCGCTTTCTTTCGTTTTAGGAACCACTACGGACAAAGAACGACTCAGGGAGTTCAGGTGACTCACACAGTATTTTGTACTGAATAATCTACATATCGTCCCATCATCAATTCGGTTGGTCATTAAACGGTAAAAATCTGTGGCAAAATCTGTTTTGCCGTTCCATTCCGGTCGAAGTGCTTTTTTTTTTGGGGGGGGGGGGGGGGCACATTGTTTCCAACAAAAGCAATGCAATTGATTCAAGCTGAATAAAGGCAATTAACGACATGCCCAATCCAGAATATAAAAAAGGATTACTTCGATTTTTAGGAATGGTCAAATACATAGGTAAATTTATTCCTAATTTATCCGAGCATTCCGCTCCAGTTCGACAACTCACTAAGAATGGAGAACCCTGGGTGTGGAATCAAACACACACCGAGTGTGTCAAAAAATTGAAACATTTTATAGTACAGGGCCCCATTTTAGCCCACTATAACGAGAATGAACCATTACAAGTACAATCTGATGCCAGTAACAATGAATTAGGCTGTGCAAATGGCAAGCCCATCGCATTCGCGTCTCGTTCTCTGCGAAAAAATGAACTAAATCGGGCCATCATCGAAAAGGAGTTAAGAGGCGTACTACCTATTTGCTCTAGATAAATGTCATTACTTTTTTTATGGGAGAAAAGTGGAAGTCCAAACTGACCACAAACCTCTCGTAAACATAATGAACCAAAAAATTGAAAAAGTACCTAAAAGGTTACAACAAATGCGCCTAAGGTTGATGAGAAATAACTTCAATATATCATACGTACCGGGCAGGGATCTAATATTAGCTGACACACTTTCTCGGGCTTATGTTCACGAAGACCAGGAAAATGATGTACGTAGCTCGGAATCGCAGAGTATGGTTCATGCTCTGATAAAATCAACGTCGGAAAACAGATATAAGGTCTTGGTTAATGCGATGACAAACGATCCATGCCTGAGCGAAGTAAGAAGATTTATCTCGTCAACATGGTCAAAAAATTTGACCGGCAAATTGGGGTGATATGCCGCAATAAAAGATCACCTCTACCTACAAGATGGATTGGTATTTTATGGAGATAGGGTAGCTATTCCTACTTCTCAGCTGATGTCACCTTGGATGTTACAGTATGATCACTTTTGGTAGACAAATTTAGGTGTCTTTGGGGGTGCTGAGTTCAAATGGGAGGTCCACTTCCCTAATCCAAGCTTCGAATTTCGCCCACACTCTTTTTGTACTCTAAACTAATTGACTAACAACATTTACAGTGGATTGAGGGGTATGGACAGGACTGTGCATAGATGGATACTGGATGAGGTGGATGCTGTTCTCACACTTATTTAATTTGTATGATGGATACTGAGCAAGGGAGTGACTGTAAACATGTTGTTTAGTAATGCATGCATTCCAAAGGACGTCCCATTGGATAAGCATTAGATCAATGTAAACCAGCTAGTATGCGACAAAACTGATTCACTCGAAGTAATTTATTTAGTATTTCAGGCAAGGAATAGTGGTCCCCCCTCGCCCTTATCCACCATAACATTTCTAGCGGCATGGGAGCCTCAAATTTTAAGAGCATTTTAAAATCCATGATCTACGAGACCCATCATGCGAATTCGAGCTCACCCCCCCCCCCCATGACAATGGTGCCAGTCTAGGACCAAAGCGGAAATATGTCGTAACGTTTAACTTTCATCTTTTAGTTTTGGTGTGCAGTCCGTCGAGGTTCACATCCGTATTAAAGGTGAAACACACAAACAAAACACACGAAATATGAGGTTTTTGGTGTCCTGGCACCATGGTGGCACCACTATTATTTCCATGGTGTAACAGGGAATAACTCATGAAAATCCGTGGTATAATGATAATTTTTCCTCAGTTTCAAAGCTTGGATACAAATAAGAAGCTGTAAAGAAACCGAAATATTGAAAAATCGGATAATTTGTCAATATTATCCTCCCACCCCTCCAAAAAAGAAACACTCAAATCGGTTGGAATTTTAATTTTGTTGGAATTAGATTTTATTAGATTATGCCCGCAAACTCACGTTTTTTGAGCATTAACCCCCCTTCACACACACATACACACACACACACAGACATTCACAAATGGTTTTTTTCGTGGATTTGGATTCAGAATGGTCTAAAACGGATTAGTGGGTGGTTATTTTTTTTCTGTTGAGTGTTGTCCAAATTTAACCCAGATAGGGTGAAGGAACCAATTGCTAACACCACCCCAATTGCTAACACATGCTCATTCTTCCTTGAAAAATAAGCGTTCCTGGTCACCTAGGGATTCAAATTTGGCACCAAATCAATGTCACAGTTATTTTCTACCGATTCTCGCCAAAATCTAGTCGGCATTGACGATAAGGGGTTCGGGAATGAAGTTTTATCATCAGTCTAACACCTGCTGTCCGATCGTTAGCGGTTTTGCTAAGGAGGTGAGTCGCAATTTCATCTATTATAACCGTTTCATCTTTGTTTCTACAATCACTTTACTTTTTACCGCTCCAGTATTGATGGTAGCTAATAAGAATACACAATTCCAGTGCAAATAACTGATAAAATAACATTTTTTCCTCAGTGTTAGGATTTGGGTACCCAGAAACCTGCCTTTACCCAATTACTGACACTTGTGTTAGTAATTGGGGTTTTCCGAAATCTTTAGTTCCAAGGCCTATATAACTAGGGTTTTTACGTAGAATACGATGTTGCTATCCGCCTTTTGAAAAAAGCAAGGGATCCATATCCTAACAGGGGTGTTAGTAACTAGTTATGGGAGTGTCAGTATTTGGGATGTACACCAGATACTAACATTGAGCATATCCAGTCACTGACACCCCTCTCCCTGATAGGAACCTTCTCGTATCTTTCCCCCTATTCTTATTCTCTATCATTAAAAAACAGTCTCGAATTTATGCATCTTCGAAAGCTAGATTTCGCCTTCAATTTGTAGAAAAATTCATGAAAGAAGGTTGAAAACACGAAAACTTGTTGGTTTACTCGAAAGACAAGACATCTTCGAAAGCTTGATTTCGCCTCCAATTTGTCGAAAAATTCGAAAAAAAAGGTTGAAAACACGAAAACTTGTGCTTTGTGATTTCAAAATATAGGTACAAGTAAATTACTTTTTCCAATTTAAAGTTGGAAATAAAAATAATTTGAACCTGATACAGGGTGTCAGTAATTGGTTCCTCACACTGTCAGTAACTGGTGAATGCATGTCGGTAATAGGAGAAAAAAGATGCATCCAAATTTTAAGCAAATAAATGAATTGATTTGTCGTTTTGATAGTTCTAATGAGCAAAATTGAAGAAACTGATGTTGGCCTAAGGGGAAAAGTTTCAATTGTGAGGAAAGATTAATAAATACGGGAGAAATTGTTGAAAAACCACAAAATTTTTCTTAAAGTGTCAGTAATTGGTGCTTTTACCCTAAATCGCATGAAGACGCCCAAGTCTTACTGTGGGACGTCCTAAAAAGTGGGTACAATTCGCACATCCGGAGTAAGACTGGTATAAGTCAAAAAACCCAACTGATGGGAAATCGCATTTAAAGATTTTCGGCTTCTTTGTTGTTTTATAACAGTCATCTGAACGAATTTTTTTAATATCTCAAGGGTCTACGGCACTCATATACTATTTAACTATCATGTGCTATACCAAAATTGCTTCGTTACCTCTTCATTTGCGACCAGCATGCTTAAATTGATCAAATTCCTATGATGTACCACTATTACCCCAAGAAATAGTGGAACATCTCAAAATAAACCAGAGTTGTAATTCTAAAAGTGGAACCAATACATGACTTTTCGGATCAAAAGTGGTACATCTCATATTATACCAACGTTACAACATGCAGACCAAAGAGAAATTCCATTTTGTTTTGGAGAAATACTGGTGCATCTCAAAATAAACCAGTATTGCAAATTTAAAACTCTAATTATTGTTGGATCAAAAGCGGTACATCTGATATATACCAGTATTACACGTACCTTGAGTTCATCACACTTCGGCGTCTGGCGCATAACTGAAGTGATCCAGTCTTGCTCCGACGCCATGGTAGAAGAATGGCTCAAAACCATACTGGTTTATCTGCTCTCTAGCGGCCAATAACTAAGTTATCGTTAAACCCGTTCTACCCCCGTGTAGAGCTCGACGAGAGCTATCTGGTGGAATATATAACTCAAAACCGCCAATTTCGGACTTATACCAGTCTTACTCCGGATGTGCGAATTGATCTATTAAACGGGGCGACTTCAGATACAAAGTCACAAAAAAGCTCATTTTGAAGCATGTGACAATATATGATTACTACAGAATGCGAAGTGAACCAAGAAACAACCAATTTTCTTGATATTACAATAAAAAAAAATTATGCTGAGATACAAGTGTGATATAAGTGCGAGGTGTCATCGAAACTTATAGAAGTTTGGAGGACAACATTTTTAGTTCCCCACCCAACTAAGGAGTAGGGCGTCCTCCAAGTAATTGGTGGCTGCGATTGACACGTATAGTAACGATGGATTGCATTGCAGGGCTGTTAGAAAATGGAAGGTCCCGAGGAGAGTTGGACAGTTTATTACCGTTGAGAAACTTTAGATGAAGCACATGTTCTTGTCCATGGTGGATCGACGTGACCGTAATGAGACTAACCCGACAGGAAGTTCAATTGGTTCGCAATAAATTGAGATCGAACCGCCAAAATAGAACCGACAAATCTCAAAAAACACACTGAACTCAATCTGAACGCCATCCGTAGTACAGTATGGGCTACGTATGATTATAAATTTCTTGAGAATGGGAACTATATATCTTTACTCAAGAAGATTGCTTATCATATTCTCATTACATGATTTCAGGGTTAAGGGGGTGTCAGTCGATCGCCGGTCGTTTTTAGTATTTAGCCAAATCAAAGGGGAAAAAAGTTAAAAAGTTGTACTTAAATTGGGAATTTTGGAGGATTTTAGAAATTTGTTAGTGCACGGCCCTTGAGAATTGAAAAACTGAAATATTGCCGCCGAAATCATCAAATTCGAACAATAATTGCCTGAGAAAAATGGGAAAAACTACTGAATAAACGGTCCCATGTTTTTCCCATATTTATCTGGCAATTATTGTTCGATATTGATGATTCCAGCAGCGATATTTCAGTTTTTCAATTCACAAGGGCCGTTCACTAATGAATTTCTAAAACCCTTGGAAATTTCAAATTTAACTACATTTTATTGGAAAAAGATAACTGAATTAACGGTTTTTCCCATTTTTCTGTGGCAATTATAGTTAGATTTTGATGATTCAAGCGGCAATATTTCGGTTTTTTTCAATTCCCTAGAGCCGTGCACTAATGAATTTCTAAAATCCTTCAAAATTTCCAATTTAAGTACAACTTTTTAACTTTTCGCCCCTTCGATTTGGCTAAATACTAACCCGGAACGAGGAATGAACGTCGACTGACTGAGACCCCCTTAATGAGCTACAACCTAACTCTGTAATGTTGGCTATACTCCAACTAGGAATGTGTCGTGTCAAAGGAATATGGAGATGGCCTCATTCAATTTTCAAGAAATATCCACATTCCCATGAACTTGTTTGATTTCACGTTTCCTACTTTCGAGATGTACTGGTCTCTCATTTTTTTCATAATATAATCGAGAACTTCCGGTGCATTGTCGAGCACCATCAAAATTAATCCAACAGCAATATTGCAACTGAAGTTTCCGTAAAATCCTCTCCCTTAGTTGCACAATTTCACTTTGAATATGGCGATATTGTGTTTCATGATCCTCTTAAGCATTTAGTAATTTGATCAGTATACGCGTTGGCCTCCTTTACGTTACATTCTAACAAATCCTATTAGGATGAGACAAGACTCAAGTTAAAGGATGGGGAGGAGGTGTGAGAATTGTGGCGTCCTTGTTAGGAAGCACATTGCGGAGTTTGAGGGGAAGGAAGAGAATGGGGCAAATGCGCGGTTGCTTGAACAGCCTTCCTCTCTTGAAAGCAACTACAACCGAACACAGAAACCTAATATAACTTTGACACATTCTGACAAGTTGTTGGATCAAGTTTCCAGCGTGACGTGCCACGCTTACTAAATAGTCACGATAAAACGTGGTGAGATGCCCCGAAATTTCTTCATTGACTTACTTCCCGAAATCCTCGGGATGTAACTTGCATGGCCGAGGTTGAAATTTTGATGGAAAGATAACGAGAGGGTGCAAAGCTCCTAATTCATCACAATGACTGGAAATATATAATCCAGTATGAGTACAATTTGTAGCAAGAAATTCTTAGGCAAAGGCTGATCATCAATCTATAAAACTTAATGTTATTGCAAGAATGATTATTTAATAAATTTGTTGAGAAGAACGGGTCTGACATTCTTTGTAGTCTTCAACGTCCGACACCTTTTCTGGTGAAGTAAGTAATCTCATGTTCCTAATGTACACGAGTGTCCATACCACATGGACATTGCATTCTCAGTTTTTATTGTATTATCTGATTCATAATAATAAAATAAAATTTTATTTTATTTTCAGGAAATATGAATAAAATTTTATGTACCTGAATCTATACGCTTACAAGCTTTGAATTATATAAATTGTATTTAGAATCGCTAAGGCAGATCTCGTAGCGGGAACCATTGTACGCGCTCCGACGCCGTCTGCGACTGATCGCTTTGCAACTTCCCAGTTCGTCTCCAACCTTCTTCCCGACTTGCTTGGTTGCGCTCTCACTGCTTTCTGTTTCACTTTTCATTTATTCGAGTCATTCGATATTGATTACATTAACTAGTTATCAATCTTAACCTTCATCCGCTCGCGCTGTCTTGAGTCACACAAGCGATCGCTTACTCAACTCGATAACGACAAGGATGTGGATTGGTCATCTTGTAAGTGAGTTCTAACACATTATTCAGAATGAAAAACGTTTAGTAAACATAATTATTACAAACTTTGGTAAATACATGAATAACGTCATACTCATATTCTTCCCGGGCTTACTGCCTAGTGACTAAACTATCACATTCTGTTCAATAAATCAGGTTTTTCTTCATAGCAGAAGATATATACCTAATCGCATTATTAGAAGGAACCACGCAAAAACTTTCATTAAAAATATTTATAAACTTTGGTAAAAAAAAAATAACGTCAGAATATTCTTCCTGAGCTTACTGCTTAAGACTAACAATCACATTCTTTTCAATAAATCAAATTGTTCTTCATAGCATCCTCTGGAAAAGTGTTCGACTGGAGAATACAACGGCATTTTACCAAAAAAATTCATCGCATTCATTCAACATTTATCGCGGCAATTTGCCGCCCACGCGATCGGATGAAGGTTAAAAGTAACTGATTTGTCTAAATCATTTTTGAATCCCCGAATCCAGACCTTCGTTCTACGGTGAGTTCTTTCTATAATAAAAACGCCGCAAATTATTACACAATGGTTTATTATTTTTTATTTTTCTATGTAGATCACTCGTCTGCAAAGCCACCAACCATCCAACATGAAGAACAACATCGATCGCATTTCGGTCAGCTTTAATTTGAACGGAGATTAGGCCTCTTTTGCGATTCACACTCGTGTTTCTGATTTGTCGTACGTCCAAACTTTAAATTCTCGTAGTGAGCGAACGGTTTGTCCTACAGAGCTCCGCGTGGTCTCAAAAAATTCTAAAAATTCTATAAAATCTTGAATTGAAGGAGAAAAAATACCTTTACTTCAAATTTTTTTGAGTTAGGGTCTTTTCAAAATTTCAAAATTGATTTTGGAACCCTCAAAAGTGACCTACCCCAACCAAAATCTTCGGGCACAACTAGACCCCAGAAGGAGCCTACATACCAAATTTCATCAAAATCGGTCAATGCTAAGTGGCAAAAGTGCCGCGTACGGCGTACGGCAACGGGCGGCCAAATTTTTATTCGATTTTTGGATTCTTCGTACCTACCTTGAAACGTAGACCATCAAATTTTGAGGGGGTGTTGAACATTTTTCTTTCTTGGTCGATTCCAAAGGTTCATTATTGAAAATAATAAACAAAAACATGCATGGTATCTTAGTATCAAGTTATTTGGTGATCTCAAATCATTTAGACTCGCTCGTTGGAGCTTTCAGCCGATAAAATTATTGTAAGATATTGTAAAAATGTCAAGCTAACCGAACTTGGAAAAATAAATTATCTGGAATGCTTCATCCTCACCAATGGTAAGGACGACAAAAATTCATGCATGACGTCAAAAAATGATGGATTGAGGAACGTGGAATCCAAAACGCTGAAAATTTTTACTCAAAGGTTTATTATTGTATGGGCGTTTCCATTGATTCTACCAACTCACCTATTATCAATAACATCGCTAACTGAGAGTTGTGGGTGCCTCCATTAGAATATTTGATTCTTGGTTGCTGAGTATGTACAGAGTACAACACGAAACTCTATTCAAAAGAAACTAACAATGATCGCATTCATCAGTTCCTACATCCATGAAGAAAAATAGCTGAAATTTGCCTCGCTTCCGACAGTGAAGTTTTATAATCATGCGTTTCACACTCCTGTTTCTGATTCATCATTCGTCTAACTCATGGAGCAAAGGAGACACAAACCTCTCTACAGTGACCCAGAGAGGCTAGCTTGGTAGGTCCAAGGGATAATGGGTAGGGTTGGGGAGGAAATTTACACGTGGGTCTGATGGATTTCACAATAATTGCCCCTTGTTTATTGTAGATATTTATGTAATGTCTTCTATCTCTTATTCTTCTTCACGGTCTGCAGCAATACAAAGGGAACATAGCAGCTTTGACTTTAACTTTAACATTTAACTTCGACCTGAATATAGCTACTTAAACACTGCGTGACTACAACCCGAATCAGCAGGCTTCCCCTGATTGGCACTTGATAATTAGATCACTTTCGGATTGGGTTTTGAGCAGAGCATAATGTGAAGTTGGAACGCTATGGATCCAAACATACAAAAAAGCTGCAAATTATTACACAAAGGTTTATTATTTTTCTACATAGATCACTCGTCTACAATGAACAATACTTTTCCATTGTTACCACCAACCAACTCGAAGAAAAACATGGATCGCATTCCGGTCAGCTAACATTTGAACGGAGACTAGGCCTCTTTTGCAATTCACACTCGTGTTTCTGATTTATCCTAAGTCCAACCCTTAAGTTCGCGTAGTCCTACAGAGCTCAACGTGGTCTCAAAAAATTCTAAAAATTCAATGCTATCTTAAATTGAAGGGAGAACAATACATTCATATCAAAATTTTCTAAGCTAGGGCTTTTTCAAAATTTCAATCCTTATTTTTCAACCCTTAGAAGTGACTGACATCAACCAAAGTCTTCGGGGCACAACAAGACCCCAAACGGAGCCCATATACCAAATTTAAAGAAAATCAGTCTATGGAACTAAAGAAAGTGCCTCGTACGGCGTACGATGGACGGATGGCCAAATTTTTATTGGGACGTCCCACAGTAAGACTTGGGCGATCGATCTGGGGTGAAAGAGAACAACACTAAACAGAAAAAAATAAAAAATAAATAATAACCAGACAGTAATCCGTTTTAGACCATTCTGAATCTAAATCCGCGAAAAACCCATAGGTGTATGTCTGTGTGTGTAGGTGTATGTAGGTGTGTGTGTGTTTGTGTGTGTGTGTGTGTGACAAAATCATGTGTCGTCTGCACAGGCCTTAGTTCTCAACCGATTTTCCTGGTTCTTTTTTTGTTTGACTCAAATAACTTCCGAGTTGTGCATGATTTCACCAGAATATCAAAATTCGCAAGAGGAGGGGAGAGTGGGGGGATAAATTTCACAAAATATCCGAGTTTTCAATATTTTGGTTCCTTAACTGCTTACTAATTGTACCCAAGCTTTGAAATTGAGGAAAAATTCTCATTTTACTTCCGAATTTTCATGAATTATTCTCTGTGCCATCATGGTACTCATAATGGTGCCAGCATGGTGCCAGGGCATCATAAACCGCATATTTCGTTTCACCTTGAATACGGATGTGAACCTCGACGGACTGCCTACTAAAATTAATAGAAAAGTTCAATGTTACGACGTATTTCCGCTTTGGTGCCATACTGGCACCATTGGAGTTGCGAGGGGGGAGGGGGGGGGGGTGAGCTCGAATTCGCATGATGGGTACCTATCGTAGATCATGGATTTTGAAATGCTCTTCAGATTCGAGGCTCCATGCCGCTAGAAATTTTATGGTGGATAATGGTAAGGGGATAGCTATTTCTTGCCTAAAGTAATAAATTAAAACAGTTTTATCGCTTACCAACTGGTTAAACTGATCCAATACTTATCCAATGGGTCGTCCCCTGGAATGCATGCATTGCTAAACAATATGTTTGGATTTTGGGATTCTTCGTACTTTGAGACGTAAACCAACAAATTTGGGGGGGGGGGGTTGAATTTTTTTTTTGTAACTAATAAACCAAAACATAACGACTTCGAGTGGAACCCCTCAATGAGTCAACTATTCCGGCATTTAAATATAATTCAATAAAATCAAAACATAACAGTAGGTAGGTGAAATGACCTGACCGGTCCATTCTTGGTTATTCCATTTTCATCTGGATCACATTACATTTCTGTTGTTTTTCTGGAAGGCCATTTCACTATCAATATAGCGAATTAATAGGGGAAATTTTTAAATGGTATTTTGCCTCGTACTGAATAGATTACAGCTTTGAGCGGCACTCATCGCATCAGTGGAGGTTCTTAGGTTGTAGTGTCAACAGCTTTCTCAGATCAAACCAGTCGGGATGAGCATGGGAAAATACGAGCGGTAGTTTTCATGCACTAATGTTGTTAATGCCATGATTTTAGATGAATACAAGGAATATATAGGAAAGCCCTCATATTCCTAGTCATAACATCCAAACTAGCCATTTCAAGTGTGAAAAGTGGCTCAACCAGTATCCCTCAATCCTCTGGCCTAATGAGTTCGAGAGCAACCTGACACGTGCATCATACCCCTAGAATAATGACTCCAAACTCATGACAGACCCGATATTTTCCTACTGGACCATGTTGATTTACATTACTCCGAGGTTTCAATTCACCTTTGCAACAATTGAGTCTGCCAGCTAGGAACTGTAATCAAGCGTTTTGCGTGATGAGGGGAAACGTGTAGCAATTACGAGAGGAACTAAAGTACTCCCGGTGGTACTTACAACTTCCTGGAAAGGATCATGATGTAGCCGTTCAAGTTGAAACAAATACTATTGGGGTGATGTGAATCGTGTTATGTAGAGGTGGTACATAACAAGTAGGTAACTTAATGGAGCACTAAATAAAGACGACCTGAAACAAGGTGCAAGAACTAGTTTTTCATTCAAATTAGTTTAGTTTTGACTTGAATTTCTCATTCAAGTTGCTTAAGACTATCTTGTAAACCTTCTCGGCTAAACGTATGCAGGGAGGTGGATTTTATCCCTTCCCTTGACCGCTTCGCTTCCCAAGTTGAGACTCCCAGGAAGAGAGTGACGAGAAAGGAGGAGCTTCTCAAGTTTCCGTAATGTCTCGCACCTGTTCTACTAAAACAGGGTTACGGCAAAACTCCTGGCTGACTACTTATCACGCCTAGCGGAAGCAACTTCGGGATTAGTTGCTAAAGCTGGCAGGCGCCAGAAAACTCGAGGATCGCTTCAATCTACCGAACCTACGATGGTGTGACATCGCAGCGGGGAGGAGGTACTTGAGTTAACTAGGTATTCCTCGGGTCAAATACTGTATCATGCAGCAGGATTTACAAAACTTGTTAAAAGTCTGTTTTTTCTGATAAAATTCGGATAATGAAGAAGGAAGCAGAACGTTTACTTATTGGGAAATATCAGACTAATGATTGCAAATAGAGTGATGAAAAATTGGAGAAACTAAACAATACTATCGGCGGAATAATGAAATGAAACAACTCAATACAGCGATGTCTGGTATTGAATGTATGGGGTTAGTTCCGCTAGTGATAAGAACACAATTATTATCTATGTACCGTATTCGATAATATTATTTATTTTTTTACATATTTATTTAAATGTAACAGACCTGCAGTAAGGCAATACAGTAGTCATAACATGTTACATAATACAATGGGGCAGAATAAAACCAGCGGATCGGGTCAGGTAAAACAATAGGAAGGATAAAAAGAATAATGATTTGATTTAACCTATGAACCAATGAAAATAGCCCAGTGGAAGGAGGCTGCGCAAGGGGGCCCCCACCCGCCGGCCGGGCCCCACCCGCCGTGGCGGCTTCCCAAACCAGACTCCCGATGGGTGCGACATCCAGCAAAACGACACCTTCACCACCAGACACTCTCTTCACTATAATCTAGTGAACATGGTGGAAATAAGCTTAATTTTCTTGATCTGTCCATCTCATTGATTAACAGAAAACATGATTTCTCCATTTATAGAGAAGATACCAACTGTGATGTCACTATTCATAGTACATCAAATCATCCCTTAGTTCATGAACATGCTGCTTTCCATAGTATGATCAATAGAGCTTTGTCAATACCATGAGTGATCAAAAATGTATCCAAAGAAAAAACTATTATCAAGAGTGTAGCCGCAAGCAATGGATATGGGGGATGTCTTATTGATTCCACATGGAATAAGGCTAGTTACACGCCCATAGGTAATATTGTAATAATTTTGTAATAATATTGTAATAATTTTCTTATTACACATAATAAGAAAAAGTGTAGAGAGGGGTTTCTAATTTGGTTAAAGAAGAGAAAAAGTGTATTGTATGGATAAGTATACCTTATTATGGAAAGATTTCCGACAAAATTGGCAAAATATTATCATCTAGAGGTTTCCAAGTAGGGTTTGAAAATAAAAATAATCTTAAAGCTTCGTTGGGTTCTGTTAAACATAAAATTAGCGCTCAAGATAAAAGTAGAGTTTATAAGCTGAAATGTTCTTGTGGGCTTGAGCATTGTGGTCAAACTGGTAGGAAATTTAGGGAAAGAACAAAAGCGCATGAGAAGGATTTCAGGGATAACAAAGGTCACCCTTTGTTAATTGGATCACCTAAGAGAATTCAATCGTAACTTCAGTTTTGATCTAATAAACGGACAGTACATACAATTTCCTCATTTTTGCCCGAAGGGAGGTATGTTGGATGTGCTTGAAAAATTCGAGATTCCTAAGAGTGATAGGTCTGGTAAATGTCTGAATGAGGTGGTCCCTCAACATGTTTCACCGTTGATGGGTTCCTTCCTACAATAGCTTGGTCTCCCTTTCACTTTGTCTGCCTTGATTGGCATTTGATGATCCTCCCAGGTCCCTTTACTTCTCTGAGCCAATGGGATTCTCCTTTCACTTATCTTATTGGGTATGACTTTCACTTTCTCGACCAATGGGATTCAAGCTCCCTTTTACTTGTGACTATATAAGCTATGCTCTCTGTGATTTACCTTCAATTATTGTTTGTTACTGATGATGACCTAACCGTCGAAATTGATATAACTTGTAACTCATTATTTTCGTGGAGATAGACAACGTTCTACTCAACTCCGTTTTGATTAAAATGGTTTTCTACAATCTCATCGCGAGTGATTTTAATCGTACCACTGTTGAACATTGAAAATACAAAATATGATGTTTTACGTTTCAAGGTACCTACGTAGGGTTCGAAAATTGAATAAACAATTTTCCGTCCGTCCGCCCTACCCGGTACATTTCATGGCAACCATGGGTCGATTTGGTTGAAATTTGGTATATGGGCTCTATTTGGGATCCAACTGTTGTGGGTAAAAAACAGAAAAAAAAAATGAATAGTGACAATGGCAAAGCTGTGATCTTTGGAGACGAATGATCAATAAAGGAAAATAGTAAACCTTTGTGTAATAATTTGCAGCGTATTGGGTTGCACGACATCACGTCCCATCACGTCCTGTGAGCACAGGGAACCGTGAACTTCTTGAACTCTTGTCGTCTGTGCCATCTGTTGCAGGGTCTGAATTCGTGATTGGATCAAGCGTTCAATGGCTAAGGTGAAAGAACCAACTTGGGTTTGCGATTATCGAGATTTATATTTTGTCCTTCACCTTAGCTCACCAAAACATGGACCTTTTCCTTCACCACACAACTCAATCATTCGAGCGTTCCTTCTGATTAGATGCATCTTGAGTCCAGCTAATGAAAATTCTTCTCTCCCCGAACTGACTTCTTCTTGCTGTAGCATGGCATTCTGATGATCACTCTGCTCAACATTTTCATCCTCCTCTGTAGATGGCTGAGAACGTGCAGTAGTTCGAGTGTCTGTCGGAAGACTACACCACGGTCTCCACTACATACACTTTAGAAATTATTGACAAAGAATACACGAAGTGTCTGAAATCCAAAGCACATCTTTGTTTTCTAATATGGAAACTCAATAGCATGGCAATACCCAAAAGATTTCTAAGGGAGTATTGTAGTCATGAATCCCTTACAACATTCTTACCTCTAAACATGGTTCTAGCATTCCAAATAACAAGACAGGCAACCGAAGATGCTACATCGCCCTGAATTCACCTATCTTCCTGATCTTAGCTTCATTCGGTATACTGACTGAACGGTTGATTTCGGTTCAACATTAACGATTATCCATCTGCGTAACTTGAAGAAGATCTCACCACCATTATCCGCCCTTCATCATATCGAATACAATAGACATGAAAACGGTAGGTACAATTTCAACGTCCACTACAAATCTCAGAATATTCATTGCATGACGTGGAAGAGAGCTAATAATTCAGGTATTTCTGAGTTTATCGAGTTCAAAGACTAATATACCTAGATTGGGAGCAAACAAGATTTCAGATAGGTTCGATGAATCGTCATTATTTGAGCCAATGGCTCCACACTCGAACTGATAACATTCGAGAGCGCCCATTAACTTGGGATAAAGTTAAACAACGAAGTTGCTCCCCATGTAGGTACGTTTAGGGGAATCCGATAAGGACTTTGATTTAGGCCCAAACTGCTGGGTATTGAAGGAGCGAATAAAAGTTACACATCGATTAAACTTCTCCCATATTGGGTGACAAAATTAACTTCAAGGTAAATAACCGCTGTATAAAAAAGATTTTTACACAAAAAAATCTGTGTGTTACATAGGAAAAAAAGAAGTGTCCTCAGGAAAACATGTATTTTTACGGAGGTTTTCACATGGCTGTGTCTTTTAGCTTGAGGTCTGCAAATGATGTGTAATTTTTTTTTCAGCCCGAAAAAGTGTAACTCGAGATCAATGAACAATCTCTGTAACTAGATTTTAATAATCATTAGATATCATGTGTGTAGGCCTTGCTTCAATTGAAGTAGGTAGGTTGAGGGTGGATAATATTTCTCCTCAATATCCTTATAAGTGTTTATTAGTTGAGTGCTACTTTTCGCTAAGCATTTAGCATCTTCAGAACTCTGTGGGAGAGCAATAGTCTTATACTTATAAATGTAAAAAGGTGACTAATGCTTAGGGTTTTTCTAAATATGATACCTAGTGTTGTATAATATTATTTGGGTATAATTGCGTAGGAACTTACTCGATTTTGCTATAAATAGTAGGTAAGTCCTTGTTTTAGAGCATTTTTTGTGAGACAGGTATTCAGTACATACTGGTCTCAGCAGGTACGATGGGGATATAGTAGTAGTATGCATCTGGTCTTTATACAAAGATATAGCCTTTATACATAATATGTATAATTAGATAATGAAGATATTATCTTCATATATAAGGATATAGCCTAGTGTCATTAAGCTTAGTAGTATTTCCAGTGTGTTACGGTGAAGGCCCGGTGCCCGGTGAATGTCCGACATTCGCCGGTAATTGTCAACAATCACCGCTGCTTTTGGTGAATATAATACATCCATTTGCAGACATATTATGTCTGCAAAGAAAAACAGACATATATTGATATATTGAAACTGCAAAGGGAATGAGGTTGAAGGTGTGACTCTAGGTAACTAGGTTGGGAAGGTTAAGAATTGGTCTAGGTACCATCATAGTTCTGATGTAAGGTCTTCATATATATTAGTTGAGTGGACTTTCGCTATGTGAAGACCTTACATCAGAACTATGATGGTACCTAGACCTTCACCAATTCTTAACCTTCCCAACCTAGTTACCTAGAGTCATACCTTCAACCTCATTCCCTTTGCAGTTTCAATATATCAATATATGTCTGTTTTTCTTTGCAGACATAATATGTCTGCAAATGGATATACTCGTATTATATCCATGATCCACTGTTTTCATCATGATGAGAAAAAAAGTTCAGTTTTATTTTCTCGTATTGGTTTTTTAGTTTGGAATATATCTCTAACATTATAACGTTGTGATGCGAATAATTTATCCAATTGAGAGATACAATTTAGCTGTTTGTAATAAATTTGCTTCTGGTGGACCTAAGAAGCTGAAATTTCACAGGGAGACTGGCGTTTCTGAATAATAAACTGAGATCAGCTCGGTGAGCTTAGTTTCCATCAGTCAACTATCGGGACTGGGGCCCAATATACCCTTTTATTACCAAGGAGCTCTTGAGCCCTTGGAAAAATCATTTTTGATAGACCCCACTCCCGATAGTCAGTTCATCATACCTTAGGTATGATTTTGACGGTATCCGCACTCATAATGAGCAGGTAGTTCATCGTTAGCGTTTTGGGTGAAGTTATTAGAGTTATTAACATAAATGATCGCGGAACTTGCCCTCTGGTGATCCGTAAGAGGCTTGTGAGGTCAGGAAACCAATTTAAACGTGCTCAAAGACTATCTGGGGATAGGTTCTTGCACTCCTTTCCAATACTAATAGACGTTCGTTTTTTCGATTTTTTAAACATACTCACAGTACGGTGCCGCGTACCAACACAGGGCGGTGTGGCCAATGGGAAGCCATGAGCTAAATCATCAGAACAAATTCTGATCTTCCCTTTGGAAGACAGCTAATGACGTCCGCGACGCCAGGAATAGCAGTTGGACGAAAACCCAACCTGAAATGGTTGTTTACTTTACTTTAATCTTCACTTACGCTACGTCAACCTACCTCGTTCCAACGTTATCCACAGGAACGGTCAACGACACGCAAGTCAACATTCCAGGGAGGAAATCCCCGGAAAATACATTCTGTGTTCCTTTGGTCATTTAGAGATTGAGTTGACTCGGTTGGTCTGTAAGTGTGCAAAAGGCAGGTCATCACTTTATGTGGGAACTTAGACATCGTATTTGTAATGTCCCATTTACTCGTATAATATACGAGGAGTAAATGGGACTAACATATTATGTTAGTTCTCTAATAAAGGACACAAAGGGAACCCCTGAGTGACTCATCGCACAGGTGGCAGAGTGAGGTACACACGGGGTACAACACGTCATCTGACGTCACCCTCCTCCACTCTCCCTTTACCTTGTTAAAGTAATATAAAAGGAGGACTCAGGGCTTCACCTTCATGCATTCGACTACAACAATTCGACTTGATTATTTCTTGCTCTCTTTCGTCACATCTTGGAAGCCCAAGTTCCTCGGAGGTATCGGTAGCTCAACGCCCCGGCCTCCGCTCCCATCTTACCTAGGTGTTGTCTTCCCCAACTAGTCATTAGGTAAATGTACCGCCTCCTTCAGGTCTGCGGCTATTGCACCGACAAACCTAGCCGAGCTAAAATCCACATGTACTCCTTCAAACGGTAGGCGGAAACGCGCCGGGCAGAAAGTGCAACTCCATCCTGCATCCTTGTTGAGTAGGGTCCAATAGAAAACCTCAAGCCATCCAGAAGGCCAGCGCCTTCACTCGACAACACGCTGGCATAACAGTATTAAACTCATCTACAACCAGGTTGAACCATAAAACGACCAAGTACATGTGAACCATCAGTCTCTAAGGAGGATAATGTTGACCAACACAGGATTATAGAGTGCAACTGGTCCCACCAACTGAATTATCGGAATAGTGATTCAGGAAATGGAGTAGCACGATTTTAATCTCATTGGCAGTATAATAAAGATATAGATAAAAGGAGCAGAGTGCCCTTTCAAGAAAATAGACTGTCAAAAAAGGGAGGATGGGGAATATAGAAGTCAAAAACTTTCGGCCCCAGAATCCCGAAGAATTAGCAGAAAAAGGGATTATTCTACAAGAACATTATCTCTGAGAACACTGGATGATTCTCTCAGTTAACACAATTTTCTTTTAATTATTGTCATAAGTCGGTGGAGGGGGATGGGGACTTCACCCTTTGTTGACCAAACACAAAAGGACCCTTCCTCGTTGTGACTGGCGAGGTGGAACATCGCATTGTTTCTCAGAAACAAAGACTTTCTAAGCGGTTCCTTCCTCAAACTCTCCGTCACTCCTGCGCCATCTATAATCGTTTTTCACTAACAAAAACAACGGCGTGGTTCGGGTTTCGAGGGATGTTTTACTCGCGTTACATTATAATCGAGATTTTAGTGAGAATTCCGTTCAAAACAAGACACGAGATTTTGCGATAGGAGGAACCTCAAAGCAAATATGGGACTTGTACTAATTCTTGGCAAACTGAGTTTAGTAGGTATCCCGTCACATCTGAAAAATTTCATATCATTCATATCATTCATTTTCTAGGATAACGCATAAGTGTGGTGGCTCAGCTATATCTGTCAGAAACCACATTGAAGTGGCAGAACTTGAGCTTGCCAATATTCTTTCTAAAGAGTCTGTTTGTGAGCTGTCTGCTATTAGTATTACATCCCTGAATTTGGTTGTCTGCAGCATCTATCGCCCCCCTTATTCTGCTTCATTTATTGACTTCTTGGAGTGTATGGATCTGCTTCTCTCGGAAATCAGCCAGATGAACAAGATGATCATACTCATGGGAGACCTGAACATACATTTCGGAATTAACTCCAATAATCACGTTGAGCACAAAAGGCCTTTCAACGCCTGATTGATGGCTATGGGCTTCATGTTACACTTACAGATTTTACCAGGTGGCCCTACAGTGGTCAATCTGGTAACCCATCATGCCTTGATGTTTCCATCACGAATTTTCATTGCAGCCGGTACGAAGCATTGGTTAGTGATACTTTTTTTCGGACCATCGTGGCATTGAACTCAGGATATACATTAACCCCCAGCTCCTGCTTCAGTTAATGTACGCTATAGATTGTTCAAACCTGATAATATCGAGGCATTGCGTCTGAGCTTTTCCTCAACCTCTTGGTTCTTGGTATGGGGCAATTCGTGTCATGCGGGTGAGGTCTTCAGTCAACAGAAGAGGGCTGTCAGAACTATTTGCGGGCTATCCTGGAGTCAGAGTTGCCGTGGAAGCTTTCGCACCTTGGGAATCCTCACTGTTACAGCCCTTTATGTCCTGAGCTGTCTTCAATTCATAAGAAATAATCTGGGTCAAATGGAACGGCGGCGTGACCTGCACACCTATACCAGGAAGAGAGAAGACTTATTTCTTCCAGTTTCACGTCTCAGTGTGACGAAGGATACGAGTCCTTTGCAGTCGGGTGCCAAATTTTTTAACCACCTTCCCAACAATCTGCGTTCTCTTCCTGAAAAGAAGTTCATGGCTACTGTCAGGGAGAAGCTGCTGAATGCAGAACTTTACACTATGACGGACTTCTTTCAGGAGGGCTTTGGTCCTTGATATTTTGTTTTTGACGGGCGTGTTTTTTGCCTCTTTTTTATTTTTTTCCAAACTTTAGTTTTAGGTTGTTTAAATTTTATTTAAATTTTATTTACATGTTGACAATTGTATTGCCGATCCGGCCTTTACAAATAAATAAATAAATAAATGTCCCAACAGAAAGCTTCAATGATAACCAGTGTACTAAACAATGTAGTGGTTCCCACTATAAGAAAAGGTTGCCGATTAGTTATTAGGTTACATAGTGATGTAATTGTTTACTTAAGTAATAAAATATTCATTCCCTCGTGTGACTCGATTGCAGACTTGTCATTAACTAACAAATTTTGCTTTAGTAAGTATTGGGTTGAGAAGAGGCACGAAAGTGGTGACACCAAATTACGATTACTTTCGTGCCTCTTCTCAACTCAGTAGGTACTTACTAAAGCAAAATTTGTTGGTAAATGACAAGTACGGAATCGAGTCACACGAAGGAATGAATATTTCATCACAAAGTAAACAATTACATCACTATGTAACCTAATAAATACGTGGCAAACGTTTCTAGTAGTGGAAACCACTACAAACAACTTGCGCGGAATCCGACATTATCACTCTCGGATAAAACATTTAGAGATTAGACAACCAAACGACAGACGATGGAATCACCAAAATATCATAACTGAGCACTCAGCCTGCTGACTTCCCAACTAAGCCACTACAAAAGCAAAAGCACGAAGACTGCCGGGAACAAGCTGGACTGGAGATACCTGAGTTTGAGGGGGCATGTAAAAATCAATACTCCAATTTAATGGGTTGCAAACTCAACTTAGTATCCCGTCAAAACTTCGTGTGTTGAACAAAATTGTATTCCTGTGTTTTACCTGAAAAGTGAAGACTTTTTTTGTTGGCTTCATTATTTATTATTAGCCATGCAAGTGGTATTTGTGGCGGACAACGATGTGCCAACCAACTTGTTTCCTCCACAGGGGCCCTATCTTTACCGCCGAAACAGCAGGCGCCTCTTCCTCCTTCACAGTAGGTCCTGGTGGATCGGTCGACATGGCCAGCAAACGGAATAAGAACGGCGTGAATCTAGTCAAAAATTGATTTGACTTAAGTACCGTTGATGCGACTTGAATGACTCGCTGATAGAATTTTTCGACTTCAAGCGAAGTGCTCGAACACGTGGTCGCGTTGTCTGCAAGCTGCAAGTGCGTAAGCTGCAGGGCCGCCGTCGCCGAGTCAATCAAAGCAGTCGGGGTCACCAATTTGGAGCTGTTTGGGGGTATTTGACACAAACGACGACGTTCGGAGACAACTTCAGAACGATGTATTAAATACAATGTGAAAAGAATTATTTGAGATCGCCAAACTGGCAAAAACTAAAGGGGCACAGTATGGAAACTGGAAACAATATCTTTCGAGAGGAGAGAGCACGTTGGAATGAATAATTTATGAGGTTAAATTAACGCATCAATTAAAACGTAGGTTTCACACGCGAAACACTGTTAACGGTCACAGCGAAGGTTCACGGTAGATGGAAGTAACTTCAAGCCCATCAGGTAAGTTCATGGAGCTCATTAGACTTCAAGTACCTACGTACGTCCATGACATGAAGATGTGTGGAGGTAAATGATGTCGGCCAATCGATGAGACGTATGGAAGATGGATGGCACATCGTTGTCCGCCACATATTCATAATAATTACATCATTCTATATCAAATTGGTCTATATATCTTACTTTCGTGCACAAAGTTATATATTACACTAACTAGTATATTCATAAATGCATTTATAAATATCAATGTCATTGAGTAAGTGGAACGGGTTAAACGGTTGGTTGACCAGCTTTCGTATTGTGTTGAATATGATTTCTCTTTCGCAATTGAACATCGGCCAGTTCATTATTATGTGTTCCATTGATCCCACATGTGATTCACAGTACTGGCATTCAGGGTTTTCTTCTGAGTTAAATCAATGGAAATACTGACCGCATAAACAATGGTTTGATCTTAACTGGACTATTAATCAACAAGTGCCACTTTTCCAATTATCCAACCTACAGGTCCGTGCAATTTAAAATAATAAATTTGTCAAGGATATTTCTCATTTCTGTGGTTAAAGATCGTTTAGTAGTATTTATGATGCTAGAAGGTGAGACAACGTCGCAGTCTGCAGCAAAAATACTTCAGCTTCAATAAAATACCAGGCTGGGATTGATCCAAAATTACCTATCGAACTTGCCCCGTAGCACTTGCCCAGGAGTAACAAAACTACGAGGCAACAGCGTTTCGCGGATTTACTACGAAAATCTTTGACTCACAGGAAAATGAATGCCCTCACTACACACTACAATACACTAAGATGGAATTTTAATAACAATTAGGACAAATTAACGCATTTTATTCAAGATATGGCACTTTGAAAGTGCATACCTTCCATTCGATTTTTGTACTCCATAAAAATGACAAAAAGTATCGATTTTTCAAGAAATGTAGTTTGTAAAAAAAAAAAAAAACTATTGATAAGTACTTACTTCTAATTTTTTTTCTTACATGAAGAATCGGAGACTCGATGTAAAATTTCGGAAATCTTTTCAGCAGCTGGTCAAGGAAAATAAATAATTAGTACGTATCAATAACAATAATTACAACTAATAACCATAACAACTACAATGGGAAAGGAAAGTACTTACCCATTGCTCATCACTAGTAGCCTGCTTATCACCTTATAGGAACCTATTAGCTTCCGTCCCCCGAAGATTCTTATTGATTTGATTAATTAATTAGTAAGTAAGTTTTTAACTATTACAGACCTATATAATTCAAGACGTCATTAAATTATCTCTATTCATATGAATAATGGATGGTTCATGAAGAAAAATTTGTAGGTTTTCATATTCGTTGACTTGGTGAGGGAAAATTTACTTTTGTGATGAAAAAGAAGTCAATATAAAAGATATTGCTGGGTTGATAGTTATCTGAAACTCAATGCAATTTAAGTAATTTTGGTTTATTATTTTCAATAATGAACCTTTGGAATCGATCAAGGAAAAAAATGTTTTAACCCCCCCTCAAAATTTGTTGGTTTACGTTTCAAGGTTCGTAGAATCCGAAAATCGAATTAAAAATTTTCCGTCCGTCCGCCGTACGCGGCACTTTCTTTAGTTACCACGGACCGATTTTGATGAAATTTGGTACATAGGCTCCATTTGGGGTCTAGTTGTGCCCCGAAGCTTTTGGTTGATGTAGGTCACTTCTAAGGGTTAAAAAATAAGGGTTGAAATTTTGAAAACGCCCTTACTCAAACAATTTTGATATAAAGGTATTGTTTTTCCATCAATTTAGGATATTATAGAATTTTTAGAGAGCACGCGGAGCCCTGTTCGACAAACCGTTTGCTCCATACGAGAATTTAAGGGTTGGACTTAGGATAAATCAGAAACACGAATGCGAATCGCAAAAGAGGCCTAATCTCCGTTCAAATTTTTGCTGACCGAAATGCGATCGATGTTTTTCTTCATGTTGGTTGGTGGTAACAATGGCGAAGCCATATTCTTTGCAGACGAGTGATCTATATAGAAAAATAATAAAACTTTCAGTGATAATTTGCAGCGTTTTGTATAGGCTTAAAAGTTAGTTTTTTGGTAATCAAGTCTGACTCTTAAAAAAGTATCACTTCTCTTTAAAAAAAATCGATACTTTTGAATGAAATTGATTTTATAAGAATTTTTCCTAAAATAAATAAAAAATAATAAAAACCAGAAAAAACAAAAAACTTTTCAATTCACCAAGTCTCAAATCTCCCCCCAAGTCCCAAGTCTCCCCAGCTGACGGTAGTTTTGAAATAATACGCCTACCATGAGATGAACTGGGGTTGTGTTAGATTTGCGTTGATTCATCAGTATGTTAGATTCGTGATGTACCGCACATTGTTCAAAACTACGGATCGGTTCTAACAGTTAATGTCCACACAGAACCGCTTGCCTTGCAAAATGGATTACTTTGAGAGGGTACCTACCAATGCACTACGCGCATCTCGTGTTCCGTGCAGAGTGATGCACCCTGTTATCGGTAGGCACGCTGGGACGCTGTTCACGAAGTCAGAGTACTGAGATCACGTTGTTAGTGCACTCTCCGCACGGCTACGGGCGCTGGTCACAGGGATATCACCTGAAGGAGATGGTGTTGGTTTCGAGTGTGGGGGGGGGGGGGGGGTACTAACGAACGGAATACACCATTAGGCGAATTCGGAAAGCTAGTTGTTCTCTAGAGATCTGGATCCTGGATCTGTGGTTGTACAAGTCCTCAGCACTCTCGGTCGCTGCCAAGTAAGGTTCAAGTGACCCTACATACCCACAATGAACTGTGGGTTATTCTTGTAAAATAGGTACAAAATTTGTACCTAATATTTGATATTATATACCACTGCTCATTTGTCAGTTTCTTCGTCCGGAACCGATCACAATCAAACAGTTCAACAAATTTGATAACTTTATATAGAATATCAGCGAGTATAGTTGTCAAATTACCAAATAAAACTTTAAACTTCAAAAATACATTATATACTAGTATAATATAACATAACATTATGTTTAACATGTAACATGAAATGTTACATGATGAAATAAAATTAATTCTTGAATATTAGGACAAATTTGATAATTTTGAATCATAGTTTTATAAGGGCACAAGAATGATACACCTCCTAATTTTTTACCAGATCTCATTGTTTGACCTTAAATGAAATGATCTGATTCGAAAGTTTTGATTCCAGAGATTGATTCAACCTTCGTTTCTTATGACGACTTGTGATAAAAAATGTTCTATTTCCGTAATTTCGTAGCGTTGACGCTAGTAGGTACGCCTTATTTGGTCGTCCTGATTTGGGCTTCCTTATGCGAGTGAAATGGGATGAAGTACCCACAGACTAATCCGTTTCAGACCATTCTGAATCCAAATCCGCGAAAAAAACCAAAAGTGAATGTGTGTGTGACAAAATCTTGTGTACCTAGTCTGCCCAGGACTCAGTTGTCAACCGATTTTCGTGGTCCTTTTTTTGTAGATGCGGAAATCTATCTATTTGTGCACTACGTCACCAGAATACTGAGTTTTGCCTTTTAAGGTGGGAGGAAGGGGGGATGGAATGATTAACGCTTAAACAACGTGCCCATAATCTTGTCTACACTACCCAGGCTTCAATTCTGTACCTCAGAGGTCAACTATCGTATGTCCAAAATTCTCGTTTTCGAGATTTTTGTTTTGTATGTGCATTCTTTCTATTGTATTTTGTATTCTATTGTATTCGTAGGCATAAACAGATTCTACAGAATTAATTTGAGCATGATAAAATCATCAGAATGGGCCATAGGGGTCAAAATAGGTGTGCCCACAACTTCTTTTGGCTCTGCTGTAAGATCGCCAAAATGTCACTTACGATAATCGACCTCTGAGGTACAGAATTGACAACCGATTTGCAGAATATTTCACCAGAGTATCAAAATTAGCATGAGAGGGGACGAGTGGGGTGAGATTGACGTTTTGAGATGAGCTACACAACATCTGCTCATCTACAGCATTTCCAAGTCAAATTCAACCTTTTGCAACTCAAATTCAACTTTTTCCAACTCAAATTCAACCTTTTCCAACTCCAATTCAACCTTTTGCAACTCAAAGTCAACCTTTTGCAACTCAAATTCAACATTTTCCAACTGATATTCAACCTTTTCCAACTAAAATTCAACGTTTTCCAATTCAAATTCAACCTTATCCAACTAAAATTCAACCTTTTCCAACTAAAATTCAACCTTTTCCAACTCAAATTCAACCTTTTCCAAATAAAATTCAACCTTTAGCAACTCAAATTCAACTTTTTTCAACTCAAAGTCAACCTTTTCCAACTCAAATGCAACCTTTTCCAAATCAAATTCAACATTTTGCAACTCGAATTCAACCTTATCCAAATCAAATTCAACCTTTTCCAACTCAAATGCAATCTTTTCCTAATCAAACTCAACCTTTTCCAAATCAAATTCAACCTTTTGCAACTCAAAGTCAACCTTTTGCAACTCAAATTCAACATTTTCCAACTCATATTCAACCTTTTCTAACTCAAATTCAACCTTTTGCAACTCAAAGTCAACCTTTTCCAACTAAAATTCAACCTTTTTCAACTAAAATTCAACCTTTTTCAACTCAAATTCACCTTTTCCAAATCAAATTCAACCTTTTGCAACTCAAATTCAACTTTTTCCAACTCAAAGTCAACCTTTTCCAACTCAAATGCAACCTTTTCCTAATCAAACTCAACCTTTTCCAAATAAAATTCAACCTTTTCCGAATCAAATTCAACCTTTTCCAAATCAAATTCAACCTTTTCCAAATCAAATTCAACCTTTTGCAACTCAAATTGAACTTTTTTCAACTCAAAGTCAACCTTTTCCAACTCAAATGCAACCTTTTCCTAATCAAATTCAACCTTCTCCAAATCAAATTCAACCTTTTCCAAATCAAATTCAACCTTTTCCAAATCAAATTCAACCTTTTTCAACTCAAATTCAACCTTTTGCAACTCAAATTCAACCTTTTTCAACTCAAATTCAACATTTTCCAACTCAAATTCAACCTTTTTAGCGAATTTTCGAAGAAAATGATGCTATTGCAATGGCTCCAAAATTTTTAGAATCGACTTTTTCGAAAAATTTTCTCACTGAAATCCGTTTTGGAACATTCTGAAACGATCCCTGAAGTTTCGCCAAAAATCATATGTATATATATATATATATATATATGTCATTCCGCACGATAACTTGAGTAATTATTTGAATTTTTTCTTTTAGTTTTCGCTAAAATGTTCGTAACAACAAACAAAAGGTCAAGTTCGTTAGCCAGAAATTTTGGACAATCCAAAGTGGTCCAAATTTCAAAAAAAGTGAAAAAAAAGTCCAAAAAAACGAGTTTTTTCCGTTTTTTGTGGTTAATACCTTCACAATCATCATAATATGTGGTATATTCGGATTCAGCTCAAAATTTCTGATATCATGCGTTTTTCAAAAATGAAAATTGTCCAAAAATTAAGAAAAGTATGGATATATTCATATATATAATGAGAACGCGCGTATATTTGTCGTACCCAGAAATAGAGTAGCCGTGTGGGTACTCTATGAGTTCGTAGAGACGAGTAGAACATGAATATGTACTCCTAAGATCTTCAAAGCATACCCAGTGCATACAGTATGTTGGTATGGTATACTGAAAATAGAAAATAATGAAAACGCGCGTATATTTGTTGTACCCAGAAATGGAGTAGCCGTGTGGGTACTCTATGAGTTCGTAGAGACGAGTAGAACATGAATATGTACTCCTAAGATCTTCAAAGCATACCCAGTGCATACAGTATGTTGGTATGGTATACTGAAATTAGAAAAAAAACAACAATAGCCGTGTGGGTACTCTAAGAGTTCGTTGAGACGAGTAGAACATGAACATGGACTCCTAACATCTTCAAAGCATACCCTGTTCATACAGTATGTTGGTATGTTATACTGAAAATAGATCTTAACCATAGCTTCAACTGAAAGATTTCTTTGAAAATTCGCTCATTGATTCATGCTGCATGAATGGACTTTTTTACCATTATCAGGGAAATGACGAAAAATACCCACAATCCCTAAATGTAGTAACAAATGCTTGTCTGTGATTTGGGACTGGGCTGAAAACAATACTCCAAACGCAGTAGGTACACATAAAACATAATCATGTTTTATTAAAAAATAAATTAAGAAAAAACAAAATTCTTAAATACCAATATTTCTTTGAAAGAATAACTTATGTCACTTTTGGTTTATTATTTCTAATAATAAGCCTATGTGATCGTATCGCAAAAAATTTTTATAACCCCCCCTCAAACTTTGTCACTTTACGTTTCAAGGTGCGTAGAATCCAAATTTGCAATGTCCGTCCGCCGTCCGCCGTCCGCCGTCCCCCGTCCGCCGTCCGCCGTCCGTGGCACTTATCTTAGCAACACTGGACCGATTTGGTTCAAATTTGGTGTATGGGCTCCATTTGGGGTCTAGTTGTGCCGCGAAGCTTTTGGTTGATGTAGGTCACTTCTAAGGGGTGAAAATTAAGGGTTGAAATTTTCAAGAGTGCCCTATCTCGAAAACTCTCGAAATAAAGGTATCGTTTTTTCACCAATTTTAAATAGTATTGAATTTTTAAAAATTTTTGAGACCACCCGGAGCTCTGTAGGACAAACCGTTCGGTCCCTACGAGTACTTGAAGGTTTTCCTTCGATAAAACAGAATCATGAGTGTGAATCGCAAAAGAGGTCTAATCTCCATTCAAATTTTATCGGACTAAAATGCGATCGCTGTTCATTTCTTCGATTTGTATACAGTTTTGCCTTCTGCGTAACCAGTAATCAAATTTCAATATGAAGCTTTCTATTTTTCCAATCGAGCGTTTAGTTCTTTCTAATAAACTTGATTGTGAGGTTGTGAAGCCAGTATGGTGTGGTAGGTAGTACCTAGCTGGTAGGTAAAAAAAAAAGTTGGTAGGTAAAAAAATGTTGGTGGGTAAAAAACGCTGCAAATCATTGCTCAAAGGCTTCTTCATTCTTCAGATCACTGATCAGCTGAGTGAGCTCCGAAGCCATTTTCAATCCTATTGAACGCAGGAAGCTGAAATTTGAGAGGGAAGGTCAAGGGAGAATACAGATGGTGGTAGGTGCTATTGATGGAGAACCAGTGATCTATACAGAAGGGTGATCTATACAGAAAATAATAAACCTTTGGGCAATGATTTGCAGCGTTTTTACATTATTACTATTTTAAAGTACTAAAATTGAAAATCTTACTTGTAAAAATTCAATCTTGAGAATTTTTCACTTAAAAAGAAAGTATAGAAATATGACTGTGTGAAAAATGTACAAATATGACATCAGTGGAGAGGCTGTCCAACTGACGCTTGACTTTTCTACTAAAACATGATTTTGTTTTATGTATAGGTACCTACCTACTGCGTGTGGAGTGTTGTTTTCAGCCCAGTCCCCAATCACAGACAAGCATTTGGTACTAAACTTAGGACTTGTGGGTATTTTTCGTAATTTCCCTAATAACGGTGAAAAAGGTTGAATTTGAGGTTGAATTTGTTTTGGAAAACGTTGGATTTGACTTGGAAAAGGTCGAATTTGACTTGGAAATTCTATATACAATCGGGTTAAGGATACGAGGGAGCTATGTGCCACCTCCACTTGACAGACTTCTTTCATACCCAGTGTCCGCTACTGGTACAATGTCCGCTATCGGACATTTTTCCTAAATGTTTCGCGGTGATATTTATATGATACATTTTCCGACCAATTTATTTGCTTCGGGAGTCTTGAAATGCGCGCGAGTGACCCAATCCCCTTTTTAAAGCTCAGGCTCATAATTAAGACGGATTATACCTTGAATCAAGGAGAAAAAATAACACAAAAGCAGGTTTATTTTCAGCCGGATTCTCTTTTTTTCTCCCTTTCCATACAAGGCGGCGAATTTCCTTGGTGTTAAATGTAAATAACTCATACGAGAGTTGAGCCCACCGAGTTGAGCTTTCGAGGTGAATAAGAGAAGAGGCCTCCCTGAAGAATCCTTTCATTAGCCGCCCCCAAACGGGAAGGATTAAGGAGTGGTCAAAAGTTTAATTAATTTTCCTCTCCCGGTTATTGCTTGTGTGACCTTTAATCTGATGGTTCGGAGATTAACTCCCAGGAGCGCCTCCCCGCGGAGTACGAGATTAAACCCATAACCTCAACCGTTGCTTTCCTGGTGCACCTTGTATGTCTACCTGATATACACGGAGTTCACTTTTCTACCACCTCTGATTCATCAAGAGTTTCATTATGCAGGTGGCTATTTTGGATTCAATGGGGTTTAATTCTGACACCTATTGAATCATCCTGAATGACAAATTCTCGATTTGTCAATTCTAGTGAATTAACAAGTAGTAGGTATTTGAGTAGAAAAACATGACTGGATAAAAAAGAAAAAGTGTTTTGTGGAAATGAACATTTGTATCATGTACTGCAGCAGTCGCCAAGCAGATAGCAGGTGCCTTGTTATCAAGCGGCTAAGATGTTGAGAGAGAGATTGTATCACATGCCAAGCGACCAGGGTAAGGAGCCCAACATCGTAGCCATCAAACCTGACAGGTCTTGCATTATCCTGGATGTCCAGGTTGTCAGTGACGGCTTGGACATGAAGCAGACATGGTGGGCTAAGATAAGGATATATCACACAAATGAGGGCAAGCGGCGTCGGAGTTAAAAGGAGTGGCACCCAACAACATCAGGAAGATGACTGCAACCTTGTCATGGCGCAGAATGTGGTGCGGGAAAAGTGCCACGGAGTTTCACGAGTTGGGCATCCCAGTAGGTGTACTCCGTGGTGTCGCCATAAGCGTACTGCTCGAATAATATTTGAACTGGAGGTCTTTTCATAGAGGCACTTCTCTTCATCTCTCTCTCCCACCACCATCTTCCTCATCTTCCCTAGGGCCGGCGTGGGGTGAGTCCTGGGCGTACTTCCCATTACATTTGATTTATTTGTATTATTGCTTCCGAGTAAGTATACCATGGTAGCGGAAGCTTTGTTTTCACTTTTCAAGGTTGAAGTTCTCCAAAATCGAAATTTTCACTCGTGTTTAACGTTTCAGACCTTCCTGAACAATTTTGGTTCCGTGTCTGTCTATGAGTCTGTCATGAAATCCTGGCCACAGGCATAACTTCTACATTTCTCATCCAATTTCGATCGAGAATTCGAATGAGAATCGCAAATAAATGTTTATTTTTGGAAGTTTATCCGTTCATAGTTACTTTAACAACCTAAATTTTTAAGTGTGAAATACGGGGTTTTTCAAAGGTTCACAAGCTTCTTTTGAGTTCAAAATTATGCAAATTATTACTCAAAGATTCATAATTTTCTATATAGATCACTCGCCTGCAAAGACACAGATAGGTATGCCATTGTCACTACCTACCAAACATATTTTCGCTTCACAATCAATTTTTATTCAATTATTTCAATCAACTATCAATTATTTTGAAAAAATTAACCTTGAGATACCGTACTCCCATGAGAACCTAAGAGTTGGACTTATGATAATTCAGAAACACGAGTGTGCATTGAAAAAGAGGCCTAATCTCCGTTTTAATATTAGCTTTTCGCGTTCTGAGCGACCAGCAATCACATTTCCTAACCTCAACTCCCTATTTCATCCCATTAAGTGTGGTGTGTAATGCCCGTACAAATGACCAATCAAAACGAATTGAACCATTAACGACACTACACACTTTTTAAGGAAATAAGTTCAACTTAAATTTAACTCAAGTTTAACTTAAAACAGAAAATACGCACGACATTTCCGCAAAGAAACTTGGACCAGAATATTGACATTTTCATGTCGTTGCTTTGGCATATAAAATGAAAAATCGTCACGAAAACTAAGCAAGTCTTGCTCACGCTACCAATAAATAAATAAAATAGACTCACTGTGTTGCTTAGAGAACAATCAACTGTTTTCTCATTTTGATGCTTGGGTACATGAACTAACAACCTTACTTCACTACCTTGTTGTGTAGTGGTTGACATGAAAATGTCCCAATGTGTTGCAGACTCGTATGCAAGCATTTTCTTTTAATGCATTTTAGACAAGTTTTTGTAAAGAATTCTGGAAATATACTTTTGCGCAGAAAAATTAACATAACAATAACATTAACTTTGTTTTATTTTTTTGTGTTATTGCAACCGCCAGTCACGAAGGACGTTGGGATGCTGGATCGGAGGTCGAATAGGGAATTTCGTCGTGGGATTCCTCTCGCGTGATGAACATTTATTTCGAACAATTTTACAACGAGTACCTATCAGATGTCATTAAAAACATATCGAAAATGGATTTGGATATCATGTGACCGAGACATAAAATTTGATTATAATAATCACCTAACAACTGATCGTGAAGCGAACAGAGTGTGAAGCGTTCATTTCTTCAAAATAAACTCAATTACGAAGTATGTATTACCTATGAACGGTGACAATGGCAAAGCTGTGTTCTTTGCAGGCAAGTGATCAATAGAGTAAAATAATAAACCTTTGTATGATAATTTGCGGCGTTTTTTCATTTTTGAACCACCTTATTCTGCACCAGAATAAGCACATTTAAATCAAGTTGAATATTTAGAACACAAGGTACCTAAATCATTCATTCAATCAAATCATTCATATTCTACACAATAAAATATTATTGCTTGTTAAATTATAGCAGGTACTCGCATAGCCCGAGATTCAGACCCGCAATACACGGCGGTCTTGAAGGATAGGTATAACCTCATCCGCTACCAACTTCAACTCAATCTGCTCCTAATAATAATCAATAATGAACCTTTGTATTCGAGCAAAAATTTTCAGCCCCCCCCCCCCCCCGCCACCCAAATTTTATGGTTTTCGTTTCAAGGTCCGTAGAATCAGAAAATCGTGTAAAACATTTTCCGTCCATCCGCCGTACAAAGGATTTTCCGTAGTTACCATGGACCAATTTCGATGATAATCTAGTTGAGTTATAGTTGTGCCCCGAAGCTTATAGTTACAATTGTCAGTCACTTTTTAGAGAAAAACATGAGGATTGGAATCTTAAAACGCCTTAGCAAAACAATTGTTGACTTGCCTAATGGAATTATTTTTTTGTCAATTTAAAATAGTATAGAATTTCTAGGATAGGAATGAGACCAACCGTTCGCTTCCAATGAAGTCATAAAGTTGATACGAAAGATAAAGCAGAAATACGAATGAAAATCGCAAATCAATCTTCATTAACGGAAGTTTTTCAATTTATGTTCATCCATTCAAAGTTCTACTGATAAAAAGCAATGTTTTTTCGTTCTCCGAACAGAGTTTAAAGTCACTCAATCGTGCTATAAGATAGATAAATAAGGTCATTTGGCACCATTTTGTTCAATTTTGCTCAGATTTCCTATCCGACGGTAGGCTTGGCCCGAAAGCTCCCTAAGCAACCAAGAACCAAATTTGGTTATAAATACCACCCACAACCTCCAGATGGCGATGTTTCGCTGATAGGTAGGTACTCTCTGTAAATATATTATTTAGGTACTACTTAAGTAAAAGCCGTTTTCATTGAAGTTTAACGATCTCCACAGGAAAATAATAAACCATCACGTAACAATCATGAATACTGCCTACCTATGCAAGTATTGTTTCCAAAGTACTTTCAACATTAGTGGACGTATATGAGCCAATGTATGTTGAAATCACAAGAAAATCGGACATAAATGGTTTAATTATAATTGAAGGGTCGCGAGGAAGACCGATCAACGTCAATTTTTAGACAAAATGAGATATTCATGGCATCTCTATGCACATTTTAGTACCAATCGTTGCATGAATCGTAACTGGAAAAATAGATTACGGTGTTGAGAAAATGATGGAAGGAAAGATCCTTACAGAGAAACGTATTGTTTAGTAATGCATGCATTCCAGGGGACATCCCATTGGATAAGCATTAGATCAGTTTAACCAGTTGTTAAGTGATAAAACTGTTTCACTCGATGTAATTTATTTATTACTTTAGGCAAGAAATAGTGACCCCCCCCCCCCCCATTATCCACCTTAACATTTCTAGCGGCATGGGAGCCTCGAATCTGAAGAACATTTTAAAATTCATGATCTACGACACCCTACATGCGAATTCGCGCATGCGCATCGGCTACTATCAATCCGGGGGTGATGATTTTCATAGGGGACCATCTAAACTCAAATTTGTAACATCCCTGAAAATTTCATTGAAATCGGATGGAAAATGTGGAAGTTACGGCCGTTACAAGGAAATTCACTTTTGCGCATGCGCGGTCTCTTCTATCAGTCCGAGGATGATGATTTTCATAGGGGACCGTCTACACACTAACCCGCACAATCCCTGAGAATTTCATCGAAATCGGATGAAAAATGTAGAAGTGATGGCCGTTACAAGGAATTCACGTTTGCGCATGCGCAGTCGCTTCTATCAGTCCGGGGATGATGATTTTCATAGGGGACCGTCTACACACCAAACCGCACAATCCCTGAAAATTTCATCGAAATCGGACAATAACTTCGTATAGTTATGCGCGTTACAAGGAATTCATGACAGACACACAGACACGGAACCAAAATTGTTCAGAAAGGTCTAAAACGCAAAACGCGAGTGGAAATTTTGATTTTGGAGAACTTTTTTTTCGTCCTTGAAAAGTGAAAACAAAGCTTCCGCTACCTTGGTAGACTCGGAAGCAAAAAGTAAAAAAACGTCTGCCAAGTGGGTGTGGCACATAGCTTCCTCGTATCCATAACCCGATTGTATAGATGGTCCGATGCATAGTAGTCAATCTCGAAGCACCAATCTCTAAGTACCTTTCACTGCCCTCATAGGGGACCATCTACACGCTAATCTGGACAATCCTAGAAAATTTCATCAAATTCGGATGAAAAATGTAAATGTTATGGCTGTTCCAAGGACTTTACGTATGCGCATGCACAGTGGCTACTATCAGTCCGAAGGTGATGATTTTCATAGGGAACCATCTAAATACTAATCTGTAACATCCCTGAAAATTTCATTGAAATCGGATGGAAAATGTAGAAGTTATGGCCGTTACAAGGAATTCACATTTGCGCATACGCAGTGGCTACTATCAGTCCGAAGGTGATGATTTTCATAGGGGACCATCCAAATACTGATCTGTAACATCCCTGAAAATTTCATTGAAATCAGATGGAGAATGTAGAAGTTATGGCCGTTACAAGGAATTCACGTTTGCGCATGCGCAGTCGCTTCTATCAGTCCGAGGATGATGATTTTCATAGGGGACCGTCTACACACCAACCCGCACAATGTCTGAAAATTTCATCGAAATCGGACAATAACTTCGTATAGTTATGCGCGTTACAAGGAATTCATGACAGACGGACAGACACACAGACACACAGACAGACAGACACACAGACACACGGACACACAGACACACAGACACGGAACCAAAATTGTTCAGAAAGGTCTAAAACGCAAAACGCGAGTGGAAAATTTGATTTTGGAGAACTTTTTTTTTCGTCCTTGAAAAGTGAAAACAAAGCTTCCGCTACCTTGGTAGACTCGGAAGCAAAAAACGAAATATGCGGTTTATGGTGTCTTGGCACCACGGTGGCACCACTATTAGTTCCATGGTGGTACAGAGAATAATTCATGAAAATCCGGAGGTATAATGAGAATTTTTCCTCAATTTCAAAGCTTGGGTACAATTAGTAAGCAGTAAAGGAACCGAAACATTGAAAAATCGGATATTTTGTGAATATTATCCCCCCACTCACCCCCTCCCCTTGCGAATTTCGGTACTCTGGTAAAATCATGTACAACTCGGAGGTTATTTGAGTCAAACAAAAAAAGAAACACGCAAATCGGTTGGAAATTGAGGCCTGGGCAGAGTTTACAAGATTACGCATGCAAACGCACGTTTTTCAAGCATTAACCCCCCCTTTCCCCCTCTTAAAAAGCAAAATCCAAAATTCCGGCGACGTAGTGCACAACTAGATAGTTTTCCGCGACGAACAAAAAAAGAACTAGGAAAATCGGTTGAGAACTAAGGCCTGTGCAGAGTACACAAGATTTTTTTACACACACACACACATACACACACACCTAGACATACACCTATGTTTTTTTTTCGCGGATTTGGATTCAGAATGGTCTAAAACGGATTACTGTGTGGTTATTTTTCTTTCTGTTGAGTGTTGTCCAACTTTACCCCAGATCGATCGCATAAGGACGCCCAAGTCTTACTGTGGGACGTCCTAAAAAGGATCAACGTCAACGTTTAAAAGCCTCTCCCTTACTTACCACCGCGGTCATTTCAATGTTTTCTTTTTTTCTCATGGTTCTCACGTGCATTCCCCTTAACCCTGGAATGGAATCGTCACCCGATGTGTGCTTAATGGAAACGTCAGGTGTAATTTTTACACCAGTAAGAAAACATCAATATTCAACCTATTTCGTCAGCTCTCTGCATTGATTTACATTTTTTTCATTCAAATATAGTTTTATACTACATTTTTGGCCGTTCTAGAGACAATTATTGCCTCTATACTGCTAAAATGAGGGGATTCTGAGCCAATTCTCTTTGCTTTCTCTATTTTCCCTTGATTTCTATTCGTTTTCCTGGTCTCAATATCCAAGTTCAATACTTCTGCTGATTTCAATAGCAAAGGGGGTACCGCCCGGTGCTACTACCAGTCCAATAAATAGTTTTTCAACAATGAACACATTTTTATTTTCAAGCTCGTATTACAAAATATAACTCAACAGTTTTCCTCTCAGTCTTTCAAGGTATTTGACGGACTAGAAAAAGTAACCTCCAACAATGAAAATCACTTCAAAGGAACAGGAAAGAAAATTGCTTCGTATTGTTAGACTCGGAAGCAATAGAAGATTTAGGGATACCTATTACTGTTTTTTTTTTTTTTTTTAATATATGGCTGTTTTGTGAAACAAAAATGATGTTATTTTGACACCATGAATGGGGCAGGGAATGGAAACGTGGTGTGAAAATTACACCGTTCTACCTACTTTATTGGAAACGTTGTAAAAATTACACCATGAGTTCAGTTTACAGGCCTGTGAGAGACAACAGCGACAAACTCGGTGGTAGAGGGCATGCGCGACTGAAAGGGGACACCCTAGGGATAGCATAGGTGGGGTGGTGCCATCCCGCCCTTTTCACTAGTGGGGTGGGCGACTGTTTCAAGGCCACAGGTGTAAAATTTACGTGACGATTCCATTCCAGGGTTAAATTATGTAATTTACATACGAAATGAATGATTCCAGTGATAATGAGAACAGTGCCAATAGTAAGGAAAGTTTTGTGAACAATGTTAGTGCTAAACAAGAAACACTGCAAATTATTTCACAAAGGTTTATTATTTTCCTGTATAGATGACTCGTCTACGAAGAACACAGCTTTGCCGTTGTCACTATTTTTGCTTCCAAATCTACCAAGGTTGCGGAAGCTTTGTTTTCACTTTTCAAGGTTGAAGAAAAAAGTTCTCCAAAATTAAAATTTCCACTTGCGTATCACGTGTCAGACCTTCCTGAACAATTTTGGTGCCGTTTCTGTCTATCTGTGTGTCTTTCATGAAATCCTTGTAACCGACATAACTACACGAAGTTATTGTCCGAATTCGATGAAATTTCCAGGGATTTTCAGGGAAGGTACTTTCAGAGACTTTTTTTTTCTTTCCTTAACTCTCCTCTAAGACACATTGTCTTTTGTTATGGAGGAGGCACGAAAATAAATTAAAAAAAAATAAATCAAATATAATAGGGAGGACTCACCCAACGCCGGCCCTGGGGATGAGGGAAGATGAGAAAGATGGTGGTGGGAGAGAGAGATGGAGGGAAGTGCCTCTATAGAAAGACCACTAGTTCAAATAAAAGCCGACCAGGACGCGGGTGGTGATACCCCATAGTACACCTACTGAGATGTCCAACTCGCTCAACTCCGTGGCACTTTTGCCGCATCACACTCTGCGCCACGACAAGGTTGCATCCACCACCCTGATGTTGTTGGGTGCCACTCCTTTTAGCTCTGACACCGCTTGCCGTAATTCATCTCTATCATACTTTCTTATCTTAGCCCGCCAGGTCTGCTCCACGGTACCAACCATAGGTAGCTTTCAAAATAAGTTTATTTGGAAGAAATAAGCGTTTCATACTAGATTCGAAAAATAGGGAGTTGCGATTGCCTCCAATAGAAGATTTTAATACTGGTTTCTAAGGAAGCAAACCTGAATACAATTCGGAGAAACTATCAGCGATCGCATTTTGGTCACATACAATTTCAACGGAGATAAGTCCTCTTTGGTGATTCACACTGGTGCTTCTATTTTATCGAGGAAAAGCCCTTAAGGTCTCGTAGGGAGCGAACGGATTGTCCTACAGACCTCATGGTGGTCTTCAAAAATTCTAAAAATTCGACACTATTCGAAATTTGTGAAAAAACAACACCTTTATTTTGCGAATTTTGGGCGAGGGCACTCTTGAAAATTTCAACCCTCCATTTCCACCCCTTAGAAGTGACTGACATCAACCAATGCTTCGCGGCACAACTAGACCTCAAATTGAGGTCTAGGTACGGCTGACGGAAGGATTTTTTAAAACTCGATTTTCGAATTCTACATACTTTGCTTGTTACAAGTAAACCGTCAAATTTTGAGGTCGGAGAGGGGGTGTCAAAACTTTTTTTCTTGATCGATTCCAAAGGTTTCCTATCAAACATTATAAACGAAAAGACCTCGTAGTATGCACAATTTGGTTGTATAGATGATCTGACATAACATAGTAGGTAATCTCAAAACTTCAGTTTCCACTTACCTAACACTATCCTCTAAATTTGACGTCAACATGGCGAAGACATTTACATTTATTTAATCCCTGAAAGTGTCATAAAAATCGGATGGATCGAGTAGACATCATGGATGTCAGAAGAGTTTCAGAGACACGCAGAGGATATTATTCTTGTTGGAGGGATAATTTTTGACATTTTATGTCTTTACTATGGCACATAAATGAAAAATCGTCACGCGGGCATTGTAACGGGCATTGTAGCAAGGGGAGCGTCACGAGGGGAGCGTTACGCGGAAATTTCTGATGATTTTCACGTACAACCAATCGTTCCTAGGGAAAACTAACTTCCTCATTTTCCACCCCACAAAAATCGTTCACCACTCATTGGAAAGCTCTCAATTTATTAATCATGGTACACGGTCCCTAATATGAATGCACCTGTACGGAAAGCTGAATTATGCGCATGTTTACTAACATACGAGTATGATGTGAGCAACAAATGAGATGTCAACATGATCGTGAGAGGAAAATAGGTATCTTCATCCAACAGATCCCTTTGAAGCGTTACGTAGGCAGGGTCAATGGAGAATGCTGAAGGCGCCTGAGTGGTCACTGATCAGCTGAGTGAGCTCCAAGGCCATTTCCTCTCCTGTTGAACGCAGGAAGCTGACATTTGAGAGGCAGGGTCAATGGAGAATGCTGAAGGCGCCTGAGTGGTCACTGATCAGCTGAGTGAGCTCCAAGGCCATTTTCTCTCCTGTTGAACGCAGGGAGCTGACATTTGAGAGGCAGGGTCAATGGAGAATGCTGAAGGCGCCTGAGTGGTCACTGATCAGCTGAGTGAGCTCCAAGGCCATTTCCTCTCCTGTTGAACGCAGGAAGCTGACATTTGAGGGGCAGGGTCAATGGAGAATGCTGAAGGTGCCTGAGTGGTCACTGATCAGCTGAGTGAGTTCCAAGGCCATTTCCTCTCCTGTTGAACGCAGGGAGCTGACATTTGAGAGGCAGGGTCAATGGAGAATGCTGAAGGCGCCTGAGTGGTCACTGATCAGCTGAGTGAGCTCCAAGGCCATTTCCTCTCCTGTTGAACGTAGGAAGCTGACATTTGAGAGGCAGGGTCAATGGAGAATGCTGAAGGCGCCTGAGTGGTCACTGATCAGCTGAGTGAGCTCCAAGGCCATTTCCTCTCCTGTTGAACGTAGGAAGCTGACATTTGAGAGGCAGGGTCAATGGAGAATGCTGAAGGCGCCTGAGTGGTCACTGATCAGCTGAGTGAGCTCCAAGGCCATTTCCTCTCGTGTTGAACGCAGGGAGCTGACATTTGAGAGGCAGGGTCAATGGAGAATGCTGAAGGCGCCTGAGTGGTCACTCATCAGCTGAGTGAGTTCCAAGGCCATTTCCTCTCCTGTTGAACGCAGGGAGCTGACATTTGAGAGGCAGGGTCAATGGAGAATGCTGAAGGCGCCTGAGTGGTCACTGATCAGCTGAGTGAGTTCCAAGGCCATTTCCTCTCCTGTTGAACGTAGGAAGCTGACATTTGAGAGGCAGGGTCAATGGAGAATGCTGAAGGCGCCTGAGTGGTCACTGATCAGCTGAGTGAGTTCCAAGGCCATTTCCTCTCCTGTTGAACGCAGGGAGCTGACATTTGAGAGGCAGGGTTAATGGAGAATGCTGAAGGCGCCTGAGTGGTCACTGATCAGCTGAGTGAGTTCCAAGGCCATTTCCTCTCCTGTTGAACGCAGGAAGCTGACATTTGAGAGGCAGGGTCAATGGAGAATGCTGAAGGCGCCTGAGTGGTCACTGATCAGCTGAGTGAGCTCCAAGGCCATTTCCTCTCCTGTTGAACGCAGGGAGCTGACATTTGAGATGCAGGGTCAATGGAGAATGCTGAAGGCGCCTGAGTGGTCACTGATCAGCTGAGTGAGTTCCAAGGCCATTTCCTCTCCTGTTGAACGTAGGAAGCTGACATTTGAGAGGCAGGGTCAATGGAGAATGCTGAAGGCGCCTGAGTGGTCACTGATCAGCTGAGTGAGCTCCAAGGCCATTTCCTCTCCTGTTGAACGCAGGAAGCTGACATTTGAGAGGCAGGGTCAATGGAGAATGCTGAAGGCGCCTGAGTGGTCACTGATCAGCTGAGTGAGCTCCAAGGCCATTCCTTCTCCTGTTGAACGCAGGAAGCTGACATTTGAGGGGCAGGGTCAATGATTGATTGATTGATTGATAACGTCTTTATTAAACATCTGGCGAGTTTTGGTCGCACACGACCACTCTTCCAACTAACCAGAAAATTCTTAGAAATAAATTAATTTAAGTCTGCGGTACATGTTAAATGAGTAAAAATAACAATCAACTCAAATGACAAATTATTAAAATAAATAGAGTAACTTGCCACGTTCAAATGTTTAAAAATGATGAAAAGTGCCAGATTAGTATTTCGAAAATAAATGGATTTTCAATTTAGTTTTAAAACAACTTAGGGTGCTAACCTCTCTAATGCCTTGAGGAAGCTCATTGTACCAGCGTATGCTTTTGCTCAAGAATGATTCTTGTCCTACATTTGTTCTGTATAGCGGTAGGCGGTAGGTGTTTATTCTATTCCTAGTTCCAACATCGTGTATGTCAGAGAACAAATTGTACTTTTCTGCAAGATAACTAGGCTTTTGGTTAAGTACAATACGTTTCATATGAGATAGAACGCTGAGCTTGATCATTTCTTCTACTTTTAATAACTTGAGTGTCTTAAATTTATCGTGAACGCGATCATCAAAATTTAAATTCAACGCGAATCGAACTACACTATTGAGAGCTCTTTGAAGCTTTAGTCTATTTTCGTAGTTCACATCACACATCACTGGAAGGCTATAGTTGAAGTGCGGGGTAATTAGTGAATTTATAAGTGTTTTTTTCAGCGTAAGTGACCTGGAAACGAGCAATTTCCTAAATCCGTAAAGTAGTGAATGTACTCTACCGCATATATTACTGGTTTGTTCATTCCAAGAGAGATTGTTTTGTAAAACAATCCCAAGACATTTTACTGATGGTTTGTAGTTAAGCGGGACACTATTAATTATTAATTTAGGAACATTATCGATAGATACATTGCTCAAGAGTCGGGAATGGCCGATTATCATGGATACACTCTTTTGAGGGTTCACTACCAGACCATGTCTGTCGAACCATGTTGTTAAATTTCCGAGATCATTATTTACCAAACTTACATTTTCTTCTAATTCTTCCAACTTTGTAGCCTTATAAATATTGAGGTCATCTGCGTACACACTTCTTTTACAGTATAGAACAGCATCACAAATTTTGTTCAGATATAGTGCAAAAATAAGGCTTGATAATGTCGTTCCTTGAGGGGTACCTCTTGTCGAGGTTAACCAAGATGAACATTTTCCCTTGGTGGTGCGAATGCACTGGGTTCTCTCGGAAAGGTATGATCCGAACCAAGAGACCACAGACGCATCACAGCCAATCGATGTTAAAATAGAGAGAAACAAACAATGATCTATGCTGTTGAACGCATGGCTCAGATCGAGGCTGATAAAAATAGTTAATAAACTTTTGTCTATGTTTTCTCTAATGTCATCACATACTTTGATCATTGCCGTTTGCGTACTATGACATTTCCTATACCCAGATTGAAATTTGTCGAGAATATTTTTGTCGTCTATGAATGTTGAAAATTTCATATAAATGGCCTTGTCGAAGATTTTTGCTAATACGCTGATTAGAGTTATGGGACGAAAATCTCTATAAGAAACTGCTGGGTTCTTTTTAGGTAGTGGCAAGACAAATGCACTTTTCCAGACACGGGGATATACCCCACACTTGATAGAAAAGTTGAATATATGAACTAACACATCAGCAATCTGCTCTAAGACTAGTTTCACAAGAATACAAGATATATTATCAGGGCCCATTGCTTTCGACGAAATATCATTAGTTGCCTTTTTTACTTCTTCAGGCGTTATGTCTGAAAATACAAATTTTGGAACACTTCTTTTCGCAGCACCTTCATAATAGTTCACAAGCTCAGGATCGATGTTCTGATAACAGCCCAGGTTACAGAAAAAATTGTTTAGACCGTCGAGGTCCACCTCAAGATCCTCATCACTTAAATTTCTAGTTTTCCCAATACCTTGCTCCTTGACTATCTTCCAAAATTCTTTGGGATCTTTTATGTTCTCGAACTGATTTTTAACAAACTTGAAATTAGAGTTTCTGTACATATTTTTAACTTTATTTCTGATTATTCTGTACTGCTGAGCATTGATATCATTGCATGATTTACGATAAATTCGGTGAAGCTTATTTCTTTTTTTAGCCATCTTGTCAATTTCATCCGTTTTCCAAGGGGTTGGTCTTTTTGTAACTCGCACTTCCTTGAGAGGAAAATGTTTATCCATAAGAAATGAAAAAAGATTTGTTAGTTTTTCTACTTTTTCATTTAAATCTTCAGAATTATAGATTATTGAAAAATCAAAACTCTCTATATCAGCTCTTATACTTGGTAAATCGTATTTTTTAAAATTTCTTACTTTTACAAATTTATGTATTTTGTTACGACGAATTAAAGGGAAACAGAGATAAATCGTGTCATGAGCCGACATACCCGACGAGGGAAATTGTCCAGTGGTGTGAATCTTGTCAATGTTTTTCGTTATGATCAAATCGAGCGTATTATGAATGTTATTCCTATGAAAAGTTGGCTCAGATTCCAAGATTTTGAATTCCATATTTCTGACTAGCTTATCTAACTGATTTTTAACTTGACATTGATTTGATGGATTCATGTTGACATTAAAATCTCCTATGAGGACTATATTTTCGTAAATGGTAACAAAGTTTTGTACTTCGGCAAAAAATTCATTTAATCCTGATGCCTTAGGCGGTCGGTATACGACGCTTATCAGAATTTTATTGAAATTGTTTGAGATCTCGGCTATGATATACTCAATGCTTTTCCTATATTCTCCTTTAGATTGTTTAAGAATTTTGCATTTTAATCCTCTGTGGATGTAGAGGGCAACCCCTCCACCTTCTTTTCCGAGTCTATCATTTCGGTGTATAGTATAATTTTGTAATCCAAAAACGTTGGAGGATAGCGCTGGCTTCAAGAAAGTTTCGGAGATTGCGATTATGTCAAATACCTCATCGTCATAACAGGATATAAAATCCGCTTTATGCGCAACCAGAGACTCTACATTCGTGTGGGATATTTTTAAATGCTTTCTACAATTTGCAAAATTTATTTGAGAAAATTCATGAAAATAATTAGTTTTTTCTGACATCAATGTGGTAGAGTTTCAAAATGTCTCTTAATTGCTCAATATGAGTGACTACAGCGTTATTATGAGCTAGGTTAACGAATTTCTTACGTTTCCCAATATGGGAGCGAATAATATCATTCAGAGCATACATACAAGATTATAGGATGAAATGACAATTTTTATGCAGATGAGCATACCACCTAGTTTTGATGTATTGGTAGAATAGAATAGAGAGGCTTGAATACAATTTAACAATGAACTATGAAAAAAGTCTAATGCGGCGTTGACACTTTGTAGAATAACGGTTAATGAGTTGAAATAATTTCGACGAGATCCGGGTGCGGGTGGGTTCCTGTTTAAGATCCAGCTTCCTAGTTGCATGTTGTCATCGATACAGTTTATTAGGGAGGGGTGTTGTGTGTCACTGGAGTGCCGTTTTTTGATTCGAGTTTTTTGATATCTTGCGGCGATTTGATCAAAATTGGTGGTTCCCTCTCATCTTTTTTCACGAGGATGTTGCCGTTGCTTATCCACACGAATTTATAATTATGCTCTCTCTTAAATGTCTTTGTGAGGTTCAACACTTTCCTTTTGGCGAACGTCAGGCTGTGATTGATATAAATTTTGTTAGCTTCACCAATTAAGAAACCGAGATCGCGAGACGTGAGGTTGCGCTTTCCTCTCGAGGCTTTCATGAAAGCATCTTTATCAGTTTTCCTCACAAACGACAAGAAAATCGAACCCCCGTCAGACGAGGCAGCAGTTGGTCGACGTCTGAAGCAGTTATTTATCATCTGTTCCGAAATGTCAACATTCAGTGCCGAACCAACGAGTTTGACTAGGTCAAGGGCATCCTTATCTCCCAAGGACGGGACTCCGCTAATCTCAATGCTGTTGTTAAGAGGGGCTTGTTCATTATCTTGCACTAATCCTTCCAATTCGACAACACGAGCTTCCAAAGCTGAACATTTTATCTTCATATTCTCGTGATGATTAGTAAGAGTGGAAAGTTCAGTTGTTATTTGACCGATATCCTCGGCGTTTTTCGTTATCAGGTCGGAGTACGAATTCAGGTGTAGCTTGATATCCTTCAGCTCCTCTTTGATTGTGTCAACATGTTTATCGAATTTGATATTAGCGGACTTTACTTCTTCACGCAAGCTGTTTATTGCCTGTAATAATTGAGATGTACTCACGTTGTCACTTGTAGAGCGGGTAGTGGTGAGGGGGGATCCCTTTCCTTCAGCTTTGTCTCCAAGTGAGTCCTGAGATGATAATGATCCTCTCCGTGATTTGGTGCAGCTGGGACACGTGTAAGTTTTTTGATTGTCCCTCATGTAAAGATAATCTTCTTTCTTGAGGTCGTGACAATTTAGATGGAACTCTTTCACACAAACTATACACTTCACCCGATAAGCGTTGTTCGCAAAGCCTTTGAGGCAAGACCCACAAGAGCTCATGATTGAACAAGTTTCAATGAACTCAACAATAGATGTTTCCTCTTCGAGAGCTAGAGGCAGACTGATGAATGGAGAATGCTGAAGGCGCCTGAGTGGTCACTGATCAGCTGAGTGAGTTCCAAGGCCATTTCCTCTCCTGTTGAACGCAGGGAGCTGACATTTGAGAGGCAGGGTTAATGGAGAATGCTGAAGGCGCCTGAGTGGTCACTGATCAGCTGAGTGAGTTCCAAGGCCATTTCCTCTCCTGTTGAACGCAGGAAGCTGACATTTGAGAGGCAGGGTCAATGGAGAATGCTGAAGGCGCCTGAGTGGTCACTGATCAGCTGAGTGAGCTCCAAGGCCATTTCCTCTCCTGTTGAACGCAGGGAGCTGACATTTGAGAGGCAGGGTCAATGGAGAATGCTGAAGGCGCCTGAGTGGTCACTGATCAGCTGAGTGAGTTCCAAGGCCATTTCCTCTCCTGTTGAACGTAGGAAGCTGACATTTGAGAGGCAGGGTCAATGGAGAATGCTGAAGGCGCCTGAGTGGTCACTGATCAGCTGAGTGAGTTCCAAGGCCATTTCCTCTCCTGTTGAACGCAGGGAGCTGACATTTGAGAGGCAGGGTCAATGGAGAATGCTGAAGGCGCCTGAGTGGTCACTGATCAGCTGAGTGAGCTCCAAGGCCATTTCCTCTCCTGTTGAACGTAGGAAGCTGACATTTGAGAGGCAGGGTCAATGGAGAATGCTGAAGGCGCCTGAGTGGTCACTGATCAGCTGAGTGAGCTCCAAGGCCATTTCCTCTCCTGTTGAACGTAGGAAGCTGACATTTGAGAGGCAGGGTCAATGGAGAATGCTGAAGGCGCCTGATTGTGCACTGATCACCTGAGTGAGCTCCAAGGCCATTTCCTCTCCTGTTGAACGTAGGAAGCTGACATTTGAGAGGCAGGGTCAATGGAGAATGCTGAAGGCGCCTGATTGTGCACTGATCACCTGAGTGAGCTCCAAGGCCATTTCCTCTCCTGTTGAACGTAGGAAGCTGACATTTGAGAGGCAGGGTCAATGGAGAATGCTGAAGGCGCCTGAGTGGTCACTGATCAGCTGAGTGAGCTCCAAGGCCATTTCCTCTCCTGTTGAACGTAGGAAGCTGACATTTGAGAGGCAGGGTCAATGGAGAATGCTGAAGGCGCCTGATTGTGCACTGATCACCTGAGTGAGCTCCAAGGCCATTTCCTCTCCTGTTGAACGTAGGAAGCTGACATTTGAGAGGCAGGGTCAATGGAGAATGCTGAAGGCGCCTGATTGTGCACTGATCACCTGAGTGAGCTCCAAAGCCTTTTTCTCTTCTGTTGAACGCAGGAAGCTACATTCGATTCATTCAAATTGCCCAATCGTATTACGTAAAACACTCCGTTGTGCGTGGCCAACAATCTGCGGTATGAGCGTGATTGTTTAAATGAATGTTTCCGTACATTACATCGCAACCATCAACGAGCACAATCAAATTTCCACAAAAAAAAGTACAATACGAGGTTTTATATGAAGGGGAAAGGGGGCACAAAGACATAAAATGTCTCTCGTGGTTGCGTACTTGTGTGTTTAATTAGATTGTTAATGTGAATTGGTTAGGCATTTACTCAGGTTTGTGCTAATAATTGTTTTCGTAACGTTTTTTCGTTCACGTGCCAAAGTAAATGTCAAAAATACGCACCCTAATATATATATAATACCCTGTAACACCCTACATAATATAATACTTCAACGTCTCTCCCTGCAGCAGCGGCTATCAGGTCTATCATCATTCTCATAACATATTTTCATGTTTCTCGACAATGCACCCAAAGTACTTCTTCAAGTATGTTCCTAATTCATATCAACCTACTTTGTTTTCAAGTAGTAAAACTTATATTGGCCCATCTACACTCAAAATCTTGCCCTGACGTCATTGATGAGTATTTAAACTTGGATTATCGAAATTCCCAAAAATTAAAAAAATTGACATTGATCGTTCTCTCCCTCAACACTCCAATTGTATTCTCATAACAAGCGGAAATTATGTCATACTACGGTTAATTATCAAATCCACACACAAAATAGCTAGCGTATATTTCGTTGGAAAATCCATTTGTCATTATGTCAATATTATTATTATGTTAGTTCCAGTACGAGTTAATAAAGTTCAACAGCTGTACCTCCACCGTCGGATATTGACCTCATAACGAAGCAATACTTCCCACAAAAGAACGATGTTCCGAGCGGAGAAACGATAAACCTGTTCGCTCTCTTTTATTGCAGCCCGTTCCTCTGCAAACGAACGAGTTTCCGCACCGGCGATCAGCGGAGTCGGAGAAGCGGTTTGTGGAAACATCCCGAACGCACTGGGTGTTTACACACAGCCCGGTGCGGCGCCGGTTTTTCCTTTAGCGACCCCACGGGCCTCCTTCCAGCATTTTCTGTTTGCCCTTCGGAAGGTAAAGACTGAAGGTTTCCACCAAGGGGTTCAAAAGGAGAGGTTCCAGCGAATAGCGAGGGATCGAGATAACGAGAAAAAGCTAACGTTATTTTGAGCCAATTAAAGTAACAAGTAGTGACTTCTACCTCCGCTTCTATCTGCGACCATGTACTACAGGAACTGTGAGCACAAATCTGACACTACGGAGGTTTGAACAGTGTGAGAACTTCGCACCTCGAGTCTACACAAATTTCCATTTTTTTGTTTTTTATCGTCTGTTTTGGTTTATTATTTTCAATAAGAGCAAGAAAAAAAATTAACTAAAATTTTAATCACTTCTAAGGAGTGAAAATTGAGGGTTGAAATTTTCAAGAGTGCTCTAGCTCGAAAACTCGAAATAAAGGTATCGTTTTTTCAATTTTAAATAGTATTGAATTTTAAAAAATTTTTGAGACCACCCGGAGCTCTGTAGGACAAACCGTTCGGTTCCTACGAGTACTTGAAGGTTTCCCTTCGATAAAACGGAATCACGAGTGTGAATCACAGAAGAGGTCAAATCTCCGTAGAATTTTTAGCTAACCAAAACTCGATCGCTGTTCGTTTGTTCGAGTTGTATTCTGTTTTGCTTCCTTAGCAAACAGTAATCAAATTTCCATATGAAGCTCCTTATTCTTCGAATCGAGTTCTTTCTAATAAACTTGATTGTGAGAGTGTGAAGGCAGTATGGTGTGGTAGGTAGTACCTACTAATGGTTAGTAGGTTAAACTAATTTGGTAGGTAAAAAAAGTTAGTAGGTAAAAAAAAAGTCTGCCAAGTTGGGTGGGCAGTATAGCTTCCTCACTCATTGTAACATGGACGTATAGAATCAGTTGGCGAAAAAATTATGATTCAAAGAGTTATTGAATACCAAAATATTGTATTTGTATTTTCAACGTAGAATTTTATTTAGCGGTCTACCGTCTAGGACCTAACCCACACAATCCCTGAAAATGTCATCGAAATCGGTTGAATAGTTGCGGAGTTTTGGTTGTAAAAATAAATTTAAAGTTCGCGCATGCGCAGCGGCTATTGCTTGACCAATTTGATTGAAACTTATAGGGTGTCTCTTAGAAGTTAGTCCCTAACTAACCTCCAAATTTGAGCAAAATCGGTTCTTTAGAAACCGAGAAACCGAGTTTCCAGGAAATTCACGTTTGCGCATGCGCACTCGCTCCTATTGGTCCGAAGGTGCTGAAATTGATAGGGGACCGTCTAGGACCTAATCCGCACAATCCCTGAAAATTTCATCAAAATCGGACCTCAGGTTAGTATAGTTTTGCCCGGGACAAGGATTGACCACAGACAGACCGACAGACACGGAACCAAAATTGTTCGGGAAGCTCTAAAACGCAAAAAGCAAGTGGAAATTTTGATTTTGGAGGACATTTTTTTCCACTTCTTTCACGAATACAAAGCTTCCCTACCTTCGGTAGTGATCAAGCAAAAAACGCTGCAAAGGTTTATTATTTTCTTTATAGATCAACCTTCTGTATAGACCCCTCCCTACCTTTACAAGCCTAGGGCTTCAGCATTCCATCTGCGGCGCCTCGCGGCTGACCGTATTGACGAGTGCGTCAAGATCTATCTGACAACCTTGGCGTCTGATAACAGACTCACTGGCGGGAAGCGGAACACTTACCTAGTCAGGCCTACTGTTCTGAAGAGGTCCCTAAGGGGAGTTAGATGTTCGGCGCCTTTATGGGGCAAACCGTTCCCTCGGAAGAACTGGGGCTGTAGGTAATACAAGAAATGATAAGTCGGATAGACGAAGTACGAATGCCTGTAGGAAGACCCCTCAGTGTGACTTCAGTGTGACTGAAGTTAGTATGGTGAGGGGAGAGTGGAAAAAAGGTGACGTCAAGTGACGTGTTTTTTCCCTTCCTCACTTCACCCATGTTGTCGATGACTCATGCCTCCTTGGGGTTTTCCTACGTGTCTCTTTATTGGAAAACTACTGACTAGGAATGTAAGACATTACACAGTTTTGGTTTATTATTTTCAATAATCAACCTTTGGAATCGACCAAGAAAAAAAAAAATTTTAACACCCCCTCAAAATTTGATGGTTTACGTTTCAAGGTACGTAGAATCCAAAAATCGAATAAAAATTTGGCCGTCCGTCCGCCGTACGCCGTACGCCGTCCGCCGTACGCCGTACGTGGCACTTTTGCCACTTAGCATTGACCGATTTTGATGAAATTTGGTATGTAGGCTCCATTTGGGGTCTAGTTGTGCCCCGAAGCTTTTGGTTGATGTAGGTCACTTCTAAGGGTTCCAAAATCAATTTTGAAATTTTGAAAACGTCCTAACTCAAAAAATTTTGATATAAAGGTATTGTTTTTCCTTCAGTTTAAGATTCTATAGAATTTTTAGAATTTTTTGAGACCCCGCGGAGCCCTGTAGGACAAATCGTTCGCTCCCTACGAAAATTTAAGGGTTTTTATTGAAATATATATATATAAATCAAAACACGAGTGTGAATCGCAAAAGAGGCCTAATCTCCGTTCAAATTAGCGCTGACCAAAATGCGATCGATGGTTGGTGATTTTGATCTTTTTTTAATTTTTTTTTGATTTTTTTCTTGATTTTTTTTTTTTTTTTCTTCTCTTCATCGGTATTGGATGGTTGGTGATTTTGTAGACGAGTGGTCTTTATAGAAAAATAATAAACCATTGTGTAATAATTTGCAGCGTTTTTGGTTGCAGACCTGTGTAATTAATTGTAATTAACTGTGTAATTAACCTTGTAATTAAATGTGTAATTAACTGGACTAACTTTGGATTGTCTCTTCCATAGAATAAAAGTGCTGTGTCGTCCGCAAAACCTAACAAAGTCCCATCTATTCCAAGATTCAATAATTCAGTAATGTAAATTAAAAATAAAATGGGACTAACTACTTTTGCAAATATCCTGAATGGATTCAGTGTAGAATTCTAAGTGTGATTGAGTATCCAACAAACAAACAAACACAAAGAGACAAAACACAATTTTGTTAGATACCTGGTTAGATGATTGTATGATTATAATGTATGTTGCCAAGGAAAGAATATCTTCAACCCTCCACTATTTACGAAGACTACAGAGCCAAGGGCAACCCCTTGGTACGTTATAATGTCTACATCGCGCGGCTCGAACAGGATTCACTTGATTAAACTTTGGATCGAAGAAGTTCCCAAGGATTTCAGAGGGAGAGGATGAGAGGGCGGCAAATCGTGTGTGACAACTGATATCCTCACGGATACCCCGAAACCGCATTTCCCCCTCCACGCACCCGATCGTCGCAACTTGGCAAATATTCAGAACCTTGTCGGAGGGTTGCGTTGAAAAAGCGCGGGAGAGCCCTCTGAAAAGAGGGGAGAACAGTTTATCTGGGTTTGGTTTATTGCTCCGCATTAATAGGACAATCAAAGATACGAGAAGATGATTAGAAATTAATGGAAACGAATTTCAGGTGAGGGGTGGGGGGAATCCTATTCGTCTTGTAGATAGAGGGTGTGACATATCTAGGCCCATTCATTGAGGTGATGGAGGAAGGGACTCTTCGTCAGACTACCTACCGGGTATTACCCTCTAATCTGCATCATTACCTCCAACCACTGTAGATGGCATTGTTCTACATCCACATTTGTAGTCCCATTTCAGGGAAGAGGTTTAGGAGTTGATAATAGCATTCATAAGGTGTTGATATTTATACAGACTAACCCAGAACTTGATAATCACCAGAAGTAAATGAATCCAAGAATTACATAAATTGATCATCAGTACGTGGGCAGCATGAATCTCAGCACTAGGGATGTCCCAAAAGTATCGATACTTGGAAGTATCGATACTTCTTGAAAAAAGTATCGATACATATCGATACTTTTTTCCCTGATATATATTTTAGCATCGATACTTTTTTTCCAGTATCGGAGGCGATGCTTTTTAGGACGTCCCACAGTAAGACTTGGGCGTCCTTATGCGATCGATCTGGGGTAAAGTTGGACAACACTCAACAGAAAAAAAAATAACCACACAGTAATCCGTTTTAGACCATTCTGAATCCAAATCCGCGAAAAAAACCATAGGTGTATGTCTGTGTGTGTGTGTGTATGTGTGTGTGTAACAAAATCTTGTGTACTCTGCACAGGCCTTAGTTCTCAACCGATTTTCCTGGTTCTTTTTTTGTTCGTCGCGGAAAACTATCTAGTTGTGCACTACGTCTCCGGAATTTCGAATTTTACCTTTTAAGGAGAGGAAAGGGGGGGTTAATGCTTGAAAAACGTGCGTTTTTGGGCATAATCTTGTGTACTCTGCCCAGGCCTTAGTTCTCAAACGATTTTCGTGGTTCTTTTTACGTTTGACGCGGAATACTATCTAGTTGTGCACTACAGCGCCGGAATTTTGGATTTTGCTTTTTAAGAGGGGGAAAGGGGGGGTTAATGCTTAAAAAACGTGCGTTTGCGTGCATAATCTTGTAAGCTCTGCCCAGGCCTCAATTTCCAACCGATTTGATTTTCTTTTTTTGTTTGACTCAAATAACTTCCGAGTTGTACATGATTTTACCAGAGTACCAAAATTCGCAAGGGGAGGGGGTGAGTGGGGGGATAATATTCACAAAATATCCGATTTTTCAATATTTTGGTTCCTTTACTGCTTACTAATTGTACCCAAGCTTTGAAATTGAGGAAAAATTCTCATTATACCTCCGGATTTCCATGAATTATTCTCTGTACCACCATGGAACTAATAGTGGTGCCACCATGGTGCCAGGACATGGTGCCATGATGCCATAAACCGCTTATTTCGTGTTTTTTTTTTTTTTTGTGTTTCACCTTGAATACGGATGTGAACTTCGACGGACTGCCTACCAAAACTAACAGATGAAAGTTCGATGTTACGACGTATTTCCGCTTTGGTGCCAAACTGGCACCATTGTTGGCGTTGGGGTGGTGGTGTGGGGGGGGGGGTGAACTCAAATTCGCATGTTGGGTATCGTAGATCATGGATTTTAAATTGCTCTTCAGATTCGAGGCTCCCATGCCGCTAGAAATGTTAAGGTGGATAATGGTGGGGGGGGGGGGTCAGTATTTCTTGCCTAAAGTAATAAATAAATTTTTATCACTTAACTACAGTTTTATCACTTAACAACTGGTTAAACTGATCTAATGATTATCCAATGGGACGTCCCCTGGAATGCATGCATTAGTAAACAATATGTTTTATATCTCACATTTTATATCTCACCAAAATGTTAACCCAAACAAGTGCAATACGAAAACAAGTGCCTACACAAAAACAAGTTTTAATAACAAAATGAGTGATTTATTGTTTTGTTCATTGTATATTAATTATTTTCCTCGTGATGGAGAGATGTCACACTGATGGAGAAAAACATAAACGACATTCTCACCCATTTTTGTGATGTATCGATACGATATTAAATCGATACTTTTGAAGTATCGGACATCCCTACTCAGCACCATAATAATATTATTTATAAATATAAATAATATAAATAATTTATAAATATAAATAATATTTAGGTATGGTGCCATAATACCATATTATGGTATTATGGCACCATACCTAAATATTATTTAGGTTTTTGGTTCGATTCGATAATGAACCTCTGAAATCGAGCGAGGAGAAAATGTAACCTTTCCTCAACATTTTATGTTTTACCTTTCAAGGTACGTAGAATCCGATAATTGAATGAAAAATGTTCCATCAGGGAACTTTGTCCTGTTCTCATGGACCGATTTTGATGAAATTTGGTTATATAAGCTTCATTTGGAGTCTGGTTGTGCCCCAGAGGTTTTGGTTTTCGTCAGTCACTTCTGAGGGATAAAAACTAGGGGAAAAAATGTCCAAATCGCCCTAGCTAGAAAACTTTCGATATACAGGCGATTTTTCTATTAGTTTTAAAATTTCAAGAATTTTTAGAATCGAATGACACCATTAAGAAGTATAAGGCTCAATCCTTTGCTATTGAGCATAACTAATAACCGAATCAATCAATGTTCTATGATTTCTTTCAATTTAAGATAAAGAGAGAGAGAGAAATACTTTTATTACACATAAATTTACATTTCTTTTTTGGGAGATAAGTTTTAAAGGCTTTGGTTTTCCTTCAGCAGGAGTTCATAATAGTATTTAAGTACTTTTAAGAAAAGAAAAAAAGAATATACATGTGTAAGTCAAAATAATACCCAATTTGAATAGGGAGTACAATTTATAGTGGCATAGTAATATAAAAAAAGTACTTTGCATACGCTGTGCAAATAACATTTGGACATATTATGTGGATGTTCTTGATATTTTTGTAGAATTACTAAAAAAGCCATTTGTAGTTGAATTGAAGATTTTGAGAGCCAAGGAACACTGCCGAATTTTTGAATTGTTGATGCTGGATGTACTGGTGGTCATTCATGAGAGCTATTGTGGTTGAATTCAGCTACTAAAAATCTTCTGTAGGCCCAGGCCTCCCTCACGTAGTTGCACAATGCGTTCCAGCTCCCTCCGTTTAATATGCGTACCAAGGCAGGCCTGTCTAAGGTGTAGCTCCCAAAATACCTCCTCCTATCGAATGCAAAAACGGGACAGATCGCTAAAAAATGCTCAGTTGATTCCATGGCCCCCTGGTTGCACATTGAGCACAGAAAAACTCTGTTCTGCACCCATGGTTTGTAATTTAGATCCAACATCTCACATCGACACCTGAAGATGGTTCGCGAATTCAGCTGGCTCAATCTCATGAACTTTATGGTCACCTGTCGCTAAATGTTTCCTATATGACGGAACCACTCACCCTCAGCCAAGTACGAACCAATTTAAGATAGTCTTGGTTTTTTAGAATCGGATTGAATCACTCAGAAGATCAAGTATCGTTGAATGAGCAATACTATTCTAAGACACAACAGAATACAACACCCACGTGATAATATTCCTTTGAGCTGACCTGAGAGAACCTACACACCCCCACCCCTTACTCCATTCTCTCCCACCACCCATACCTATAGGTCCTTGGAAGGGTCGGAAGACGGGCTTGTCAGGATGATTTATATGGGGCAATCCTCACAGATAATAATAAACCGATGATGTAGTTATTATTACCTAAAGTAAATTTCATTATAGGTAATCGTATCAGCAGTCCAGCAGTGTTTGGTAGTAGGTAATTTATCCAACTCCTCGACAGAGACCTCCAACCCATTCTGGAAATTAGACCGCATCCAAATAACATCGCGAGAAAAAGCCTTCGCTAAAACATGAATGGAGAAGACAAAAAGGTTTTTTTTCGGGCTTCAGGTTTCAGCGCTCCACAAGAGGAACACCCTGCAAAACACGCGAAAGCACACTCTGCCCTTCACCTCAGACATTCTGGTGGTCGGGAGGCTCACTAAATTAATTAGACGGTTTAATTAAACACGGGCTTGTCATTACGGGATGAAGGAGCGATTTCCCCAGAGCCTCAAATGGTCCCCCTCTTTCCTTCTCGCAACTGCTTATCTTAGTTCTTGTGATGGAAATTGACGCCGCCGCAGGGTGTTGAAATTCTTCCAGAGTCATTTGATTGAAATGAGTTTAATTTCTACTCATATACTGATGCATATAATTTCACTTGATTTGGTCCAAAAAATTGACTTGAAAAATCTAATGTGGCTTCCTTTGCTTGTCTCTCTGAAAATCAAGTTTCCTGAGCTCTTATAAAATTCTTTAAAAATAAATGGTAACTAGAACAGGTTATTTTAGTGTTCTAGAATCAATTACTGTTTTACTTCGAGTTGTCATGCTTACATAATAATATTAGTGAATGTCAATGTAGTGTGTGCAAATAAGTTGTCTATAATACGAACGTGAATCGTGGATTTTTCATTTTGTACGAGTACAAACTCGGTGTATTGTGGGGAATTGGGTGTCATCTTTCTCTCATTGGAAAGTTTTCATTTACTCGAAATGACAAAAATGAGAAAATCTGTGGACGATTTCTGATTTCAGAGAGTTGTTGACTACTGCCGGAACAAGGATGTATTCAGTATTCGTACAAGCGTTGATGGCAATCCTAAAACCGAAGGGTATTTTTGCAGAAAGTCCAACCAAAGGGGATTTCGTTTGAGAAATTTGAAACCACACCATACAAAACTTACTGAGGTTAGTGATTTTAGCATGTCACTGAGGGCTACAGTTGAGAAAGGCCTGGACACTCCTGCTATAACAAGCATTTGAAGAAACTAACCAGCAAGGAGAGTCCTAAGAGGAAGATGTTCGGTTGGGTACAATAGGTGTCCTACAGGGTGTCTACCATTTGGATGGACCAAACTTCAAGGATCGATCCTACATCTCATTTGCAACAAAAAATGTCTCATAGCAATTTTTTCTTGACCCACTCAAAATTCTTTTTTTTCCACTTTAAAGTTTTTATTCGTATTTTCGACCTTGCAGCACTAAAATGGTCATAACTCCCTTATTTCTCATGCTACTTCAAATCAGAGTACACCGTTGGACAGAGCGTTAAATTTTCTATCCATTTAGTGGGAAACCCAGTTTCTTAAAGCCATTTGTTAGAGTAAAAAATGAATCAAAGTCAACATTTATCTTTTTTTTTCGAAAATCGCCATTTTTCAGGCTAACGATTCTCCCGTAAAAAATACCACTATCGTGGTGCACTTAACGGTAAAAACTACCCCAAGATATCACCTTTCCAACGATATGTCCGTTTTAAGGTTCAAGAGGAAAGTTTCTTTGAAAAAATTGAGTTTTATGCGAAAAAACGTGCTTTTTTTGGCATATTCCGCTAGAGAGTCGACCAAGTATTATTGCCTTCACTTTTCAAGGATTGCAATAAAAAGTCCACCAAATTACGTTTCTACTCGTATTTTACGTTTTGAACCTTCCTGAACAATTTTGGTACCGTGTCTGTCCATCTGGCAGTCGGTCTGTCTGTCTGAAAGTCCTTGCTGATGGCAAAAGCAATACGAAGCTACTGTCCGATTTCGATGTAATTTTCGGCAATGTTCTCCATAAAAATCAAAGCATTACATTTTCGGAATAAAATTCAAAAATTTTATTTATTTATTTTTTTGGAAATTAGGTATCATTTTTTAGGTTTATTGTTAACCTGGTATAAGTTGTGCTATCGTGGGCCACTCAACGGAAAAACCGTTCATTTTGATTTTAAAAATGGAACTAAAATAAAATTGAAGAACAATTAGCAGAAAAAAATTGTCATTGTAACGTAGGTAGAAAGTGTTGGTAGGTACAACGAATGACACTCATTATCAGAGTGGAAAGTCAATAATTGTAAAAAAAAAGTATTATTGTCAATTAAACTATTTTTCTGTTATTCTTCTGCTACAAAAAGTCAGTTTCATGAAATTTATTCTTATTAAACGAAAAACTGATTCTTAACGTAGAAAAGATGTGATCCCGGAGTAGTTTTGGCAATTGAGTGGCCCCGCGATAGCGCTACTTATTACGGGCAAATAGTAAAACAATTTTGAGAGGGGGGTAACTTTTTCTTGCTCGATTCCAAAAACTTGTTATTGAAAATAATAAACCAAAAAATTGCAATTTCTATTTTAAAAAATTAAAATTTTTGAATTTGATTTTGAAAATGTAATGCTTTGACTTTGATTTTTATGGAGAACATCGCCGAAAATTACATCGAAATCGGACAGTAGCTTCGTATTGCTTTTGCCATCTACAAGGACTTTCAGACAGACAGACCGACTGCCAGATGGACAGACACGGTACCAAAATTGTTAAGGAAGGTCCAAAACGTAAAATACGAGTAGAAACGTAATTTGGTGGACTTTTTATTGCAATCCTTGAAAAGTGAAGGCAATAATACTTGGTCGAATCTCTAGCGGAATATGCCTAAAAAAGCACGTTTTTTCGCATAAAACTCAATTTTTTCAAAGAAACTTTCCTCTTGAACCTTAAAACTGACATACCGTTGGAAAGGTGAGATCTTGGGGTAGTTTTTCCCGTTGAGTGCACCACGATAGCGGTATTTTTTACGGGGGAAACGTTAGCTTGAAAAATGGGCGATTTTCGAAAAAAATTATAAATGTTGACTTTGATTCATTTTTTTACTCCAACAAATGGCTTTAAGAAACTGGGTTTCCCACCAAAGATGAATAGAAAATTTAACGCTCTGTCCAACGGTGTACTTAGATTTGAAGTAGCGTGAGAAATAAGGGAGTTATGACCATTTTAGTGCTGCAAGGTCGAAAATACGAATAAAAACTTTAAAGTGGAAAAAAAAGAATTTTGAGTGGGTTAAGAAAAAATTGCTAAGAGACATTTTTTGTTGCAAATGAGTTTTAGAATCGATCCTTGAAGTTTGGTCCATCCAAATGGTAGACACCCTGTATAGTGTCGTGTAGAAGGTCTCATCCTCGAAACTTGGTAGCTCTCAGGCAATCCCTGGTCTCTGTGTCGTAGTTTGATGTTTACAGATCGAAGGATCCGAATTCAGCTACAAAATTCTTCCTGAGTCGGCTTTCGGAGGTGGTTGACCGCTGTTGTCCGTGGAGATCTAATCGGATCAATCCTGTTAAGAAATGTCGAAACCGTTTCAGATTTAGCGAAGAGTTACAGCACCTGCACTCCTGGTACCATTCCCTGAAAGAGTGGGCAGAAAAACTTGGTTCTGAGGAGTCTATCGTGCTTTCAAAACAAGCCGAAACAACTACAGGCGAGCTGTAACTCGTTATACTAAGGCACACAATGACAATGTTGTGAGCTCCCCCTCAGCAGCTCATTGTTTCCCCTATCAGACCATAGAGGCCAGTAAGCCCTGAAGATTGGAGTAGCAGTACCAGGCCGTAGATGCCAGTAAGCCCTGAAGTTGGAAGCAGCAGAATAGAAGCCCTACAGCCACTGTGGTGGGCGTGGATGGTTTGATGTGCCCTCCCACCACCTTGGGCACCTGAAGACAGTCGACTTATCAGGCATCAGGAGGAGATCTCCCCCTCTCAGCCGGGCAGTAATACCACCCCTTTCCATCTTATTTGGTTGGCTGGACTGGGAGGGAGGATGATGAAATACTATTGCATCAACTTGGGAAAGGCAGTCCCTGAAGCGCAGCCTTGCCAGCTAGTCCTGAAACTACCACCCTTGTCTCTGACGCTATCATCCCTGAAACTGTATCGACCTATATCGATACCCCTCCTGCCTTCAAGTCAAGTATTAAAATAATCGACTAACAAAATTCAAGCTGCACGGAAAATCCTAAGAGGAACGCTCAACAAAAATCAATAGGTAAAACCCTAGAAATTGCGCTCTCAGCGCACACGGATTCGTAGTCTCCTTCTCCGATGTATACAAACTTCCCCACACCCTCACAGTAATAGTTCAGTTGATGATTTCCTTAGCGCCATTGCTGCCTCTGCAGGTAAATTTTGGTTTCGGGAGGTGACGGTTGAAAAGGTCCACTCGATAATTTGTGGGCTAAGGAGCTCTTCTGCCTCTGATTTCTTTGGTTTAACGACTCCTATGATTAAGGCTGTTGCTGACATCATCATTGAACCATTCACTATTCTGCTATATTCGTATTTTGTGATAGGATGCATTCCTCATTGTTTTTAGGGTAGCTTCAGTGACTCCCATTCCCAAAAAAGGTTAATACCGAACCATTGATGACTTTCAGTCAATCTCCAAGCTCCCTCTGCTGGTTGAGATTGTTGAATTAATTGTCCAGGAGCAGATAAGGAATTACATTGATACCCAATCTATTGCCCATCCTCGACAGTTTGGCTTTCAGCGTGGGAAAAGCACATCGTGGAAAAACACCCGGACGTCCTTGAGTCACCTGAGCAGAACAATCTGACGGCCATAAGATTGTAAGATCTGACCAAAGCGTTTAATCTGCTATCTTATGATATTCCTGTTGGTAAGCTTTGACATTATGGGTTCTGTGACATAGTGGTAACGTTCTGTGAGAGTCTCCTCAGAGGCTGGTCCCAATGTGTTTTTTATAAGGGGGAGAGATACGAGGCAGCTCCTGCGCCTTGCGGTGTTATGCTGGGCAGCGTTCTCAGTCTCACTTCATTTTTATTGTATTTCAATGAGCTCTTGTATCAGTTCGACGACGGCTTCTTCCTTTATGGTCATGGCATAACTTCCTACCCTTCAGGTCCTGATGCTCCTTCGCTGGCAAGTCACCTGGACGCCACTGACAGCTTGATAAGTGATTGGTGTTCTGCAAACTCCCTAATTCTAAATAAAGAAAAGACGCAAAATCTGCTCAACCTGAGTGGTCCTCTGATGGGTTCGGTGAACTTCCTGGGCATTCAGGTGGATAGCTGGTTGTCCTGGCAGGTTCATATTGACTGCCTGGCAATGGGGTATTTCAGTCTTTTTTTTGTTTACAAAAGAGCGTGGGTCAGGAATAACGGTAATCGGGTTAGTTCGTCGAGAGAATGTTTAGAAGAAATTAGGGAAGCTGATGAATGAAGATTTTAATGACGTGACGTAGTAAGTTGTAGTGAAGTATTAAGTTGCTGGCCTTGGAACGAGACGTTCCACCGTAGATCCCGTGTGGTCTCGAACGCCTCGTCGTGGCCTTGGATACTACAAAATACTACACACACACGTTCTCGACGTAGTATGACATACACATTGTGTGCGTTGATGGAGGCCCGCTTTTTTTTCAAACGAGTGATCTCTCTATTTTATTTTTCTACCACATGTTATAGTATCAATGGGCAAAAAGTTGGAGTATATAGGTTTTCAATGGTGCTGAATCCAAATTTGAGGTCAAAACCGACCCACCGAAATGCCCCTTTGGCGAGGTGTAACTTTGTGTTGTTACAGCTATCGAGAGTTGTTTCGCTCGACATCCTGAAAACTATTTATTTTTCTTACTTTATGAGCAGAGCATGCTATGGTGTTCTCTTTATGGGGATACTCCGTCCATTGTGGAGCTGTCTTCCGTCTGCAGAAGGCTGCTATTTGGATCATATTCGGCCTGAGTTATAGGCAGTCGAGCTGTGGATATTTTAGGTGGCAGCAGAGTCTTACCATTGCTAGGATCTATGTATTTCACGTGCTGGTTCTCACGAAGACTAATCTAGAACGCCTAAGACGAGGATGCGATTTTCACGATCATGCAACTAGATCGCGTAACGCCATACGACTTCCGCGGGCTTTTCAACAAGGAGTTCGCTTGTATAATCGACTACCCGATCGGATTCGGGCATTACCGGCTGATCGGTTGGGAAGGACGTGAAAGAGATATTGATTGGGGCTGAATTATATAGTGTTTTGGATTTTGTTAAGTCAGCATTTTGACACAACTTATTGGTTTTGGTTGTGATTATTTATATGACAATTGTTTTTTTTTTCAGATTCTAATGTAGCACTATAGCTTATGTACTTTCGAATATTCTCGGAAATCGGGTTAGATTTGCACAATCAGTCTTCTATTCCCAGAAGCCGAAAAATCCTCCTTGAATTTTGTGAGGGAAATATTGAAAAAATGTTTCTTCTGTCACAACCGATTCGGCACCTCACAAGGAGTCGGCATAACATGAATCTTCACACATTCCACCGAATAAGTGTTTCAGCCCTTGAAGAACTGCCATTTTCTGACCAGTTTCATTACCTATCTATCAGTGTTTCTCTTACTGAAGCAACTTGGCTCATCTTAGCCGAATTTTGAGATATTATTTTGTAACTCCCCTCAAAATTTGTTGGTTTCCGTTTCAAGGTATGTAAAATCCGAAAATCGAATTAAAAAATTTACCGTCCATCCGCCACACACTTGCCTTAGTTACCATAGGCCAATTTACATGAAATTTAGTATGAGGGCTCCTTTAGGAGTCTAGTCGTGCCCGAAAGCACTCATTTGTTTTGATATCAGTCACTTCTAAGGTGCGAAAAACAAGAGCTGACATTCTCAAAACGCCCTAGCTCACAAACTTTCAATACAAAAATTTTTTTTTTTCATATATTAAATATAGTTTTGAATTTTTAGAATCGAATGAGACCAGCCAGAGCTCTCTAGGATCAACCGTTCATTCCCTATGGAGACATGAAGTTGGATCGAATAATAAAGCAGAAACACGAGTGTGAATCGCAAACGAATGTTCACTGATGGAAATTGGCCGATTCTCAGTTCAAAATAAAGGTAATAAAATGAGATCTTTTTTAGTTTCTTCTATTTGTGTTGTACCTACCAAGTTGTGCATACTTAGCAACCAGGAATCAAGTTTCGTGATGAAACTACTCACAACTATCAGATGACAATTTTAGTGCTAGTAGTTAGTATTAATGGAGATGCCGCGTTCTAAGTAGACGGGCAATCTTTACAGTAAAATAATAATCCTACGTGAAATAACTTGCAGCGTTTATTTTAATCCATTTCCTTTCGTTTCATCGAGTGGAAGTATGATTTGGCAGCATCAGCGTTGGTGGTGAGTGAAAGCATCGATCATGTTCCAGTAATGGTGATAAATACGACGAAAATACACCTTGAGAAAATGTTTAGATACATCTTTGATTATTTATTTATTTTGATGAGTAATAATCGTTTCTGAAACAAGAATATCATCTCTTGACGAGAAATATCTGAAAATAGGAAAAAGACAGATGATTTATTTTTTCAAATAAAGTAAACAAAGTAGCAGTTTTTCAACTTTTGTAGTTCCATTGCAAGAGAGATATTGCAGGTAGTGAAGATTGAGATATTGGATTCATTTTCCTGTAGGTACTTCAATATTACTGTTGATCTTCAAAATGGAGTTCACCAAGTGGGCCAACTATATCCGCTATTTTTAGTGCACGTTGTTGAAAATGTCGTACTTCGACAGCTTAGGCAAACAGGTAGGTGCGATAAGAAGGAAGGAGGCAACGGCTGTCAGAAATTCGTGTCGTTATCGAATTCCAACGCAGCGACGGCATGTTGATTTATGATAAGGAAATTGGTTTAGGGCGTTATGTAATATATTATGTATTCCGAGGCGGAGGTTCCGAACCAAACTCGCACAATATCAGTCAGGAGTGAAACTCGGGTCGATCAGAGCGCTTTCAAACGGGAGCTTGTTGGGTCACGTAGGTTTTTATTCCCTTGAGGGCCGAAACGCGCCCTTTTTCTGTTGCTTTACATGAGGAGAACAGTGTCAACCCTCTGGAATAATGTGGAGAATATGTGAGATCGAAGTGAGGTGGAGTTGAAAGTTCGAAGACACGACATAATTCATCTCCAATCCTCCAACGGACATTTTCATGCCAAATGCCAAAATAAAAAAATAGTTTTTATGTGGAGATCCCGTCAGTACATCACCAATTCCAAAGAAAACAAGATTATATCAAAAAGTACTGAATGGGTGTGGTACAAAGCTTCCTCGTATCCATAACTCAATAGTATAGATGATTTGATGCATAGTAGTTAATCTCAAAACAACAATATCTAAATTTAGATCCCTAAATTTAGACAATTTAGATTCAGGTTTCCAATGAGGGTAGTGCATGGCATTTATACCTTGCACTACCCTCATAGGGAAGCATGAATAGGACAAACCACACAAATCCCGGAAATTTAATCAAAATCGGATGGATAATGAAGTATGGCTGTTACAATGTATTCACGTTGGCGCATGCGCAGTGGCATTTATCAGTACATAGCGATGATTTTCATAGGGGACCATCAACCACTGACCGCACAATCGCTGTGAATTTCATCGCAATCGGACTATAAATTCGAATAGTTTGACCCGTTACGAATAATCCATGACAGACACTCAGACAGACAGACACGGAATAAAAACGCTGCAAATTATTACACAATGATTTATTATTTTTCTACATAGATCACTCGTATACAAAGCCATTAACCATACAACATGAAGAAAAACATCGATCGCATTTCGGTCAGCTAAAATTTGAACGGAAATTAGGCCTCTTTTGCGATTCACACTCGTGTTTCTGATTTATCGAACGTAAAACCCTTAAACTCTCGTAGGGAGCGAACGGTTTGTCCTACAGGGCTCCGCGTGGTCTCAAAAAATTCTGATAATTCTATAGAATCTCAAATTGAACGAAAAACAATACCTTTATATCGAAATTTTTTGAGTTAGGGCGTTTTCAACATTTCAAAATTGATTTTGGAACCCTTAGAAGTGACCTACATCAACCAAAATCTTCGGGGCACAACTAGACCCCAAATGGAGCCTACATACCTAATTTCACCAAAATCGGTCAGTGCTAAGTGGCAAAAGTGCCGCGTACGGCGGACGGACGGCCACATTTTTATTCGAATTTTGGATTCTACCTACCTTGAAATGTAAACCATCAAATTTTGAAGGGGTTTTGAAATTTCTTTTTTCTTGGTCGATTCCAAAGGTTCATTATTGAAAATAATAAACCAAAAATCAATTCAAAAAGCAAATTTCACATTTTTTCGAAATATGACTATTTTTAAATCGAAGTTTTTACTCAAAATCCGTGGCTATTTCGATGGGCGTTCTCCGAAAAAAATATGTTCAACTTGTCAGCTTTTCAACGGCCTATCAAATATTTCTTTCAACACTCAAATTGGAAGAGTAAATCAAGTTGGAATGTAAGGAAACGTGAGTCTTAACAGAAAATCCAGTGTTTTACGCGATGTTTACCCACGCGATGTTTCCAATGTTTTACCCACAATCTCAGGATGACTTGACGAGTTCGGTATCATTTCCTACGTGAATTTTCACACTGAATCCAATGATGACACTTCAAAATAATTCTGACTGCTAAAAAGTGGATTTTTCGAGGAAAATATTCTTTATTTGTTCATTAAATACGCTTTATTCGTAGATATAGTAGTGAGCATGAAGTAACACCTTTCTACTCAATAAAAACATCAATAAGCTTGAAAGTTGAAAGCTTACTTGAAAGAAACTTGAAAGCCTGACGAGTTTGCTATCATCATGATAGCAAATGATAGGAAATTTTCCTATGTGATTTTTAGGACGTCACACAGTAAGACTTGGGCGTCCCTATGCGATCAATCTGAGGAGAAGGAGGACAACACATAGCTTCCTCGTATCCATAACCCGATTATATAGATGATCCGATGCATAGTAGTTAATCTGAAAACACCAATCTCTAAGTACCTTTACTACCCTCATAGGGGACCGTCTACTCGATAATCTGGACAATCTTAGAAAATTTCATCAAATTCAAATGAAATATTTATTGATACTTTGGGGACAATAATTTGGTTGGCCAGTGATGACATTCAACATTTTTTGAAACCAAAGAAATATCTCAAAAACACAAACGGTGGATACAGCTTTCGTACAAGTACGCAACCACAAGAGACATTTTATGTCTTATGTTTAATAAATTGAGAGCTTTCCAATGAGTGGTGAACGATTTTTGTGGGGTGGAAAATGAGGAAGTTAGTATTCCCTAGGAACGATTGGTTGTTATTCTGATGATTTTGTTATTGCTTCCGAGTCAACCAAGGTAGCGGAAGCTTTGTTTTCACTTTTCAAGGACGAAAAAAAAAAGTTCTCCAAAATCAAAATTTCCACTCGCGTTTTGCGTTTTAGACCTTTCTGAACAATTTTGGTTCCGTGTCTGTCTGTCTGTCTGTCTGTGTGTCTGTCTGTCTGTCTGTCTGTCTGTCTGTCCGTCTGTCTGTCTGTCTGTCTGTCTGTCTGTCTGTCATGAATTCCTTGTAACGCGCATAACTATACGAAGCTATTGTCCGATTTCGATGAAATTTTCAGGGATTGTGCGAGTTGGTGTGTAGAGTGTCCCCTACGAAAATCATCATCCCCGGACTGATAGAAGCGACTGCGCATGCGCAAACGTGAATTCCTTGTAACGGCCATAACTTCTACATTTTTCATCCGATTTCAATGAAATTTTCAGGGATGTTACAGACTAGTATTTAGATGGTCCCCTATGAAAATCATCCTCTTCGAACTGATAGTAGCCACTGCGCATGCGCAAACGTGAATTTCCTTGTAACGGCCATAACTTCCACTTTTTCTACCCGATTTCGATGAAATTTTCAGGGATGTTACAGATTAGTATTTAGATGGTTCCCTATGAAAATCATCATCCCCGGACTGACAGAAGCGACTGCGCATGCGCAAACGTAAATTCCTTGTAACGGCCATAACTTCTACATTTTCAATCCGATTTCAATGAAATTTTCAGGGATGTTACAAATTAGTATTTAGATGGTCCTCTATGAAAATCATCACCTTCGGACTGATAGTAGCCACTGCGCATGCGCAAACGTGAATCTCCTTGTAACGGCCATAACTTCCACATTTTTCACCCGATTTCGATGAAATTTTCAGGGATTATGTGGATTAGGTTGTGGATAGTCCCCTGTGAAAATCATCATCCCGGGACTGATAGAAGCGACTGCGCATGCGCAAACGTGAATTACTTGTAACAGCCGTAACGTCAACTGTCCCCCAGGGGTCGCGGGTTCGAATCCCAGGCGAGGCTAAGTATTTTTTTGATCCAATCACATACATCTACTCACTTAATTTTTCATCCGAATTTGATGAAATTTTCTAGGATTGTCCAGATTAGCGTGTAGATGGTCCCCTATGAGGATGGTGGAAGGTACTTAGAGATTGGTGTTTTGAGATTAACTACTATGCATCGGATCATCTATATAATCGGGTTATGGATACGAGGAAGCTATGTGCCACACACACTTGGCAGACGTTTTTTTATTGGAGTTATGGCCGTTACAAAGAATTCACGTTTGCGCATGCGCAGTCGCTCCTATCAGTCCGGGGATGATGATTTTCATAGGGGACCGTCTACACACCAACCCGCACAATCCCTGAAAATTTCATAGAAATCGGACAATAACTTCGTATAGTTATGCGCGTTACAAGGAATTCATGACAGACAGACAGACAGACAGACACGGAACCAAAATTGTTCAGAAAGGTCTAAAACGCAAAACGCGAGTGAAAATTTTGATTTTGGAGAACTTTTTTTTCTCGTCCCTGAAAAGTGAAAACAAAGCTCCCGCTACCTTGGTAGACTCGGGAGCAAAATAACCACACGCTAATCCGTTTTAGACCTTTCTGAATCCAAATCCGCGAAAAAAAACCATAGGTGAATATCTGTGTTAATGTGTGACAAAATCTTGTGTCGAAGAATTTCGAATTTTGCTTTTTAAGGGGGGGGAATGGGGGTTAATGCTCAAAAAACGTGTGTTTTTGGGGATACTCTTGTGTAGGTACTCTGCCCAGGCCTCAATTTCCAACCGATTTTCGTGATTCTTATTTCATTCGCCGCGAAAGTTCACCTAGTTGTGCACCACGTCACCGGAATTTTGAATTTTAATTATAAGGGGTGAAAGAGGGGGTTAATGCTCAGAAAACTTGCGTTTCGGGCATAATTCTGTGAAATCTGCCCAGGCCTCAATTTTCAACCGTTTTGAGTGTTTCTTTTTTTTTTGTTCGACTCATAAATCTTCCAAATTGCACACTATTTCTTCAAAGTATCAAAATTCGCAAGGGGAAAGGAAGGTGGGGGAAAATATCCGATTTTTCAATATTTTGGTTCCTTTATAGCTTACTAATTGTACCCAAGCTTCGAAATTGAGGAAAAATTCTCATTATACCTTTGGATTTTCATGAATTATTCTCTGTCTCCAATCATGGAACTAACATTGGTGCCACCATGGTGCCAGGGCACCATAAACCGCATATTTCATGGGTTTTTTAAAAGTTTTTTATGTGTTTCACCTTGAATACGGAAATGAACTTTGACGGACTGCCTACCAAAACTAGGTAATAGATGAAAGTTCAACGTTAGGTACGAAGTATTCCCTCGTTGGTGCCAGACTGGCACCATTGGTGATGGGGGGGGGGGAGAATTCGAATTTGCATGTTGGGTGTCGTAGATCGTCGATTTTAAATTGCTCTTCAAATTCGCCGCTAGAAATGTTGTGGTGGATAAGGGTGAGGGGGTCACTATATCTTGTCTAAAATACCTAATAAATTACATCGATTGAACAGTTTTTTCGCTTACCAACTGGTATTATTGCATGCATTACTTCCGAATAATTCTGACTGCTAGAAAGTGGATTTTTTGTGGAAAATATTCATTTTTTGTTCATAAAATACGCATTATTCAATAATTTCTACTCAGTAAAAACATCAATCAGCTAGAAAAACATTATTTTTCATCAATAGTCATTTTGAGTGAAAAAATTACTGCGAGGGGTTTTTTGTTGGAAATACTTTGTACACTCGAACCCTGAAGTTATGCCCATCTTAAGTGTAGACAGTCTGTATGGTAATAAACCTTTGTGTAATAATTTGCAGCGTTTTGGGTCGCTTCGCTGTTTGAAATTCAGTGAAGTCGAGGCGGAAATTGTTCATATCAGTTGTAAATAATTGTCGTTGGATTTTGATTGTTCGAATATCGCAGACGGAGTGACTTCCAGTAGTAAACAGAATTGGTATTGTAGGAGATCTGTCGCCATGGAAACCGCGTCAAGTCGATCCATCAACCTCAGGAACGGAGCGGCGAGATGGAGATCCGTTGCGGTGGGTCAGTGCCGCGCTGTGCCGACTGTTATAACAGCGGCAACTATTGTGTTCACACTCGAGGCGGTCCGGAGCCGCCCCGGACAAAGCGGCCACCTTCGCCTGCCCGACCGCCGCATTATCACCACTTCTACCGTGAACGACATAAATCGGAGCCAACTGTCCGCTGCAGCGCTCGAGCGGCCCGAGGGCACTGGAAATCGCGACTACACTCACACGCTCGGCAAAACGCGTTTAATAACACTAGAGGTGGGTCGACTCCCGCTTTCCGACACCTCTGAAAGTCCCAGTTTCGCCCTCTATTTCACCGGTTCTGGGGGCGTCAGTTGGACGAGTGGTCAGCCGTGGCAATATCCTAGTTACCGCCCCCGGCCCCTCAATTTCTCTTCCGTTATGAGCAGCCTAAATACCATTATGGACGGCCGCCCCTCAAGGCTGCCGTAGCCGCGGTGATTTATCCCTAGACCGCCCTCTGGTTGCGCAAGAAGTGTCGAGCTCCCGACAACAAACTAGGTGCCACACTTTCCCCCTCCGCCCTCCTGCAACATCTGCGCGTGACTTCCATAGCGTCGCGATTCTTCAACACTCATCACATTTATTGAACGGCGGGAGAAGTTCTTCTCTGGTCATTCCGAGTTCAACAAGATCACGTTCCTGCTTCTGCTAGACTGGTGGTGAACTCGAACACCTGAGGAGGCCACATTTTGGTTTATTATTTTCTACAATGAACCTTCGGAATCGACGAAGAAAAAACATTTTTAACCCTTAGCTACACGCTAGGTGGAGATTTGCCCGCATTTCCAGAAAAACAGTAGTAGAATGATGAACTATGTCAATTGATCGGGATTAGGGTCAACTGAAAAACAACACCTTCTTTGCCGAGCTTTCGGTAAATATATTACCTTCTTCAGGGCCTATAAAACAAAACAATATTCACCCTTAATAGCAAATTCTAACAATCCTTTGAGTATAAAAACAACAAAACTATCTTAGGGATGTAGACCATCTTCGGCATGAGTCGTTATGTGGTCATTCAGAGTTCCCAATCACAAAGCCCTGTAATCACATCTATCACACGCTAAAGGCTTCTCCCAAGTGCAATTCTACCAACTATCTGACTACATTGGACAAACAAAGCAATACATAAAAGATCGCAATAGTCAACATGCAAGTGAATGTCGTGGGTCTGGAGCTGAATCGGATCTATGTGCGTTGGCCAGACATTCGGTGGACACAAATCATGAATTTAATTTTGATTCAACAGCTATATTGGATCGAGAGCCAGTGCTGGGAATGGCCTACATCCACATGAACCCAAGAGCATGCAATAAAGGTACTGACACTGGTCTAAGCTCAGTTTATGCGGGTATCTTGGCTGAGTTCCAAAGAATTCAATCTTCCTAATGAGTCTCAATCGACCATTTATGCATTCGGAAGATAGTTGGTAGAATTGCACTTGGGAGAAGCCTTTAGCGTGTGATAGATGTGATTACAGGGCTTTGTGATTGGGAACTCTGAATGACCACATAACGACTCATGCCGAAGATGGTCTACATCCCTAAGATAGATTTTTAGGATTACGGAATACCGCAACTGAAAGGGTCGAGGCAGCACATGAGACACGCACTAGTGGGAAGCTTCATGCCTGTGATATACATGACTACAGAGCCTCGTGACTTAGACCGTTGAATTTGTACGCACACTGTGATGATCCTCACACACGGTTTAGTGGTAGCCATATAAAATTGTTCCATTTGAATTTTGTTGGTTTGTTAGGACACTGTCTTTGTTTGATTGATACTTCCTACTGGCTATAAAATAAAAAAGTGAAGAGGAAGTTACTATTGTTATCTGTTATCATTGTTATCAAAGTTATTATTCTCTGTGAGCTGGAGTCCTTGCGCGTTTTTGATTTTCCATTGTTCTGTTATTTTAAAGAAAAGCCGGTGTTTTTAATTAATTTTTTCATTTACCGTTAATTTATCTTCTATAATTATGGGTAAGCTATTTATTTAAGTTATAAACATTAACACAACTGCCTCAACCGTACTTAACTTATTTAATAATTAGATACCTTTTTCAATTGGCCGTATTTTACAATTAACCTAACTTAATTTATATTATATCAAAAACAATAACTCTAAACTATACTTACCTACTTGTTTCTTTGTAGTGGCGTCTCCACCTTCTCTTTATTTATGGACTTTTGGTGGTGTCACTAAATAGACAACCTTCGAGTAAGTGAAATTTGTTATTATATTTATTATTAGGGTTTTATTTGTTGTCGATTCATAATTTTGTTGTTTTTATACTTAAAGGATTGTTAGAATTTGCTATTAAGGGTGAATATTGTTTTGTTTTATAGGCCCTGAAGAAGGTAATATATTTACCGAAAGCTCGGCAAAGAAGGTGTTGTTTTTCAGTTGACCCTAATCCCGATCAATTGACATAGTACGTTTTGTTGGTTCGATCTACATAGTTGCTGTTCAGAATGATGAACCGTTCACTATTGTCCCTCCATTGTCCAAGGTATCTTTTCTCAGACCTTTAACTGAGTAAACAATGATCCCCTTAACAATTATTTACCTTCCCTTCAGTATGCAATCAGACTGCGAAGTTTGATACACACATATGATTATGATTATAATCATAATACTCCTACTATTATGATTTCACACGTTTTTATTTTTTGCTTGATATATCTATCTATATCTAATAATATAAAACGCCAACTGTACGTACGTACGTACGTATGCACGGAGGGGTCGTGGGAGTGGGGAGAGTCGGAGGCTGGAGGGGTTGGGGGCGGGAGGAGTCGGAGGCGGGAGGAGTCGGAGGGAGTGGGTGGCGGGGAGAGTCAGAGGGGTTGGGGGCGAAAGGAGGCGGAGGAGCTGGGGCGGGAGTAGTCGGATGAGTTGGGGGCGGGAGGAGCTGGGGCGGGAGGCGGAGGGAGTGGGTGGCAGAAAGAGTCGGATGAATCGTTTTTGCCTGCTTTAAGTAGGCTTTCCAGCTAGTATAATAATATAAAACGCCAACCGTACGTACGTACGTACGTATGCAAGGAGGGGTTAAGAAAGGCGGAATCAGAGACGGTCGGAGTTGGGGGCGGGAGAAGTCGGAGTTGGGGGCGGGAGGAGTCGGAGTTGGGGCGGGATGAGTCGGAGTTGGGGGCGGGAGGAGTCGTAGTTGGGGGCGGGAGGAGTCGGAGTTGGGGGCGAGAGGAGTCGGAGGGAGTGGTGGAGGAGTGAGTCGGAGGAATCGTTTTTGCCTACTTTTAGTAGGCTTTTCAGCTAGTATGTACATAAAACGCCAACCTTACGTATGTACGTATGCACGGAAGGGTTAGAGGGGTCGTGGGAGTGGGGAGAGTCGGCGGAATCGGAGGCGGGAGGAGTTGTGGGCGGGAGGAGTAGGAAGGAGTGGGTGGAGGAGAGAGTCGGAGGAATCGTTTTTCCTTACTTTTAGTAGGCTTTTCAGCTAGTAGTTTCATGTTTCCTCATGTTTTCTCGTTCTTGAATAATCCTAATAACAAGTTTGATTATTATGATAGATATAAATTTTGTTACTTATGTATTTCCTACTTCAAAATTCATATCTTTATTACCCACCTGTTGAATAAAAAAAATTATTGAGTTGAAGCTCTTCCTATATCCATGACTTTTTAAAACCAATTCTTGCCTTTCAGTGTATCATAAATTAATTATTGTGTTGAAATAAATGTGCGGGGATTTCCCCGCTATTGTGTAGGAACGTAACTCCCCACCTAGCGTGTAGCAAAGGGATAACCGGGGCGTCTGGTGAGAATATTCGGCTTGGCCAGTCACAGAGGAATAAACAATAATGAAAAACGCTGCAAATTATTACACAAAGGTTTGTTATTTTTCTGAAGATCAAGCGTCAGCTTTACCCTCGTCACTACCTACCAATCATGTTTTTGCTTCATAATGTTCTTTATTTAGATGAAATAAACCCTTCACACTCCATTTGAAGAAATAAAGAATTCCTTCGTTTAGAAATTTGATTACAGGTTGATTAAGGAAGCAAAACATGTACAACCCAAAGAAACGAACAGTGATTGCATTTTGGTCAGCTAAAATTTGTAAGGTGATAAGGCCTCTTTTGCGATTCACACTCGTGTTTCTCATTTATCGTAAGTTCAACCTTCAAGTTCTCATAGAGAGCTAATAGTTTATCCTATAAAGCTCTGGGTGGGTTCATTCGATTCTAAAAATGCAATGGTACCTATCTCAAATTGGTGAAAAAACAATACCCTCATAACGAGAGTTTTCGAGAGAGGGGGCCTTAAGACGTTACAGCCCTAATGTTTCACCGCTCAGAAGTGACTGACAAAACCTTTGGGGCACAACTAGACCCCAAATGGAGCTCTTATACCAAATTTCATCAAAATCGGTCCATGATAATTGAGGAAAGTTCCGCGGACGGACGGATTTTTTTATATTCGATTTTCAAAATATACGTAGTAGCTACCTACCTAAAACGTAAACCATCAAATTTTGAGGGGGTTCAACATTTTTTTCTAGAAATAATAAGCCAAAAAAAGGGAGACTCTGAATTTAAACCTCATATGATGTTAAACCTCCTTTCTACAATATGCTATTATTTCCAAGTAGGTACCTATCAACAAGAAAAACGATTAGGTACAGTAAAATCGGGAACGGGACACCAGTCAGCGCCAGGTAGCCGCTATTTGCGGTGGCGAAAAAACTAAGTTTTCCTTCCTTGAGATAATGTGGTTGGATGGATGTGGTATGTCTTGCCATGCATGGGTTAATTAGTATCCATGGCTCATCTTCCAAGTTTCTCTGCTTTCAAGGTCACGAAACAGTTCTCCGACTGTTTGCTACTGCTGATAGCGTGGTGGTGGGGGTATGGTAATACTTGACACCGCGATGACCCCCCGCCGCCCGCCGATCGTCGTCTCTCACTCTAAACAGTCCCAAAAAATTCATTTTTTTGAACTGCTTGCCTTGCATCCTTGCAGCCCCGCACTAGTTTGCTCATCATCCGCAATCATCTACGTTACCGACCTCTCTAAGTCTATGGTAAATGGTAAAGTCTATGGTCTATGGAAATTTAAAAAAGTCGGATTTTAAGGGGGTTAAAAAACTCCAAGAGGCATTTTTTGTTTTAAATTAGTTGTACAAACTACTCCCGAAGTTTGGTGGATAACTTATGGGACACCCTGTATAGACTCATACAGCAGATTTCAGCAAAATAATATCGGTAGAGCTTCTAAACTGATGTGTTCATTCTAGTGATACATGATATCAAGTAGACTGGGATTCCCGGCGTTAAATTATTGCAGATAGGTTAACTTCTTGGTTTTTTCTTATGGTATTGTTATTTTTATTTTATATGCGAGATACCTTCCAGCAATTTTTACAAGAATCATTGAAGAAGAAACAACCGTTCTGAAACGGTTATTATATTGGGTTGTAAGAAGATATGGAGTCGGCCAGGTACGTTTTGGGCTCTTCTAGAATACCGAAACGTATAATAACCGGTTTTTCAACGCCAAAACCTCTCATCTCCTTTCCAACCCCCAAGTTGCCCATTACATTTTCCACTTCCTCCGCCGCTGCAGTCGAGGCAACTTCCTTAATACAACGTTCAGGAAGGTAATGGTGGGGTTACCTGGTGGATGGTTATGACAAGTTATGCTCAGTGTTACGACGCTAATATGGTCGGCCCCTTCCTTCCTGTAAGAACCCAGCAAGAAGCCCGTGGTGATATAAACCGTCGACTCTGTCACCCGCAATTTTGGCGCGTCTTCCGGCTCTTTGAATGTTTTTTGCTCATCAACTTGAATCCTTCGCTCAGAAACCGGTAACATTATTTAATGTTGTGCTCCTTTTGGGATGAACTCTTATTTGGGAAATTACTTTTCCATCGAAAGTTCACGTTCAGCTGTATATTAGGACTACTATGGTAAAAACTCCAAAATTCCAAAAATAAACGTATAAGAATATGGAAGGTGATTGGTGATCATAATGATTGGTACAAAAATTGGTACAAAATCATTGGTACAAAAATGATAACAAGGAAAACCGAACTATATCACAGATACACAGACAGAGAGACACACAGACGGAAAAAACATACATATATGATGCGGTAGATCATAATAATGTTAATTATTAATATTTTGCAAAAATGATATTATTCCTCAGGGAGGATGTACTTGAAAGATTCTTCCTCTCTATGGACTTACTAGAACTTCATCCAACGGCCGTGGAATCAATCTAGAGATTAGGTAGGTACCTACGTAATAGCATTCTTATCTGCAGTATCTGGGAAGTTGAGGTTGGAAAACTATGTTCTTGTCCTTTGTCACGGGTTTTCCTGCGAAGACGAAGACGATGAATCATCAATCAGGTATGAATCATACGACTCTATGACGACGATGGTAAGACGTCAAACAGCGAGATTGAAGAACTTTAGTCAGTAACTTGAATTAGCTGAATAAAAAGGAAAATTTTGACTACAATCAATTTGCTTCTCAAGCGCCAAAAACTTGACTAAAGGGGGAAAAATGCTGCCTACCGGTGCGATATTATTTAGTAGAATGATGACTTGAGCCGAAGATATTCAAGGATTCACATTCACGAAGAGGTGAGCCAGGATGGTAGTAATTTGACTGAACTTCTTCAGGGAGAAAATAAAAGAACTTGAAGTTAGCGAGATGAGACGACATGTGTGCTCAATGATAATCATGAAAATGATAAAAGGAAGACAAAGGGGTTCGTACTTCCTATAATTGAGGAAAAATTATGAAACCCGTCTGATTGGTTGGCAGCGAAACCGCAGTAACATTAAAAAGTGACGGGAGGAGGTAGTTTTAAAAGTTTCACAGTAAGAAAGTATGTTTCTGTCTACCAATGAGTACGCCAGAGTACAATCATTGAGTACCTTCCTTCCAAACTATCTGAATAAGTTGGAATTATTATTTTTTTATTAACATTATTTTTTTGGAATTATCATTATTTTTGTTTTTTATTATACTATGGTAGAAACTCCAAAATTCCAAAAATAAACGTATAAGAATATGGAAGGTGATTGGTGATCATTGTACAAAAATGATAACAAGGAAAACCGAACTAAATCAATCAAAAGCAACCTGTCGTGTCGGCACCAGTTACTGTCGTGCTAAACTTACTATGTGCCCATAATTTTCGATTTCAATTGAAGGGTACGGGAAAAACCATCAATGTCCACTTTTGGCAAGAACGAAACACACAACCCTTCTATTGGTGTTTCAAAGTACATTTTAGATGGCCAGGTCCAACGAGGAAAAACCCATTGATATTCCCTTGAAATTAGAGCTCTAAGATTGTTGGTGGTGAGGAAAATCCATCAAACTCCTCGTGCGTCTGGGGAATAACAAACGGGAACAACAAAATACGGCGAGGTGAACTATCACCTGACTCTATTCATCTCAGGGCATGGATACTTCCGCTCCTTCTTAGTAAAGATCGAAAAAGCCACTGACCCAGAGTGCAGATACTGTGAGATAGAGGAGGATGATGTCTGCCACACCTTCTTCACATGCCCACAATGGGAGGGTATGAGGAGGAGTGCAGAAGAGGTCATCGGAAAGTTGCATCCACAGACAATCATACATGAGATGATTAAGAAAAAGTCGAGCTGGGACGCAATGGCAGTATTTGTCACAGCAGTCTTCAAAGCACAAAAGCTGGATGGAAGATGGGAGGAAGAAGATGAGGAATAGAGTTGAAGGAGATACCAGAAGTAGGAGCACCCTTTTGGCACAAATAAAGGGCTCACCCTGAAGTAATACAGTACAAGTAGTTCCGGGGTGAGTCCTGAACAGGGAGAGTGGGGTTTTAGTTGGTGGGCTCAATGCTTCTGAGTGATCTTAGTCACGACCCTGGGGAGCGTGTGGTTCCCCCAGTCTCCACCAGGGATTCCTTTCGCAGCATCTTGTGCTCGCCGGTGCTGTCTGACGAGGCACACAGGTGCCGTCAGGAACTCCACTTCCGCTGGACCCGGTGGTATTTCTGCCCGACGCTGGAATAAACCACCAAAGACGATTAAGCTGCTCATCCTCAACCTGCTCCTCCTTGCAGGAAGACCCCCGAAAGCGTTGACATGTGCCCGAACAGTGTTCATTCCCAAGAAAGGGGGATGTGGGCCTGGAGGCTATCGACCGATCTCTGTGTCCTTGGTAGTCTTCCGCCACTTCCAAAAAGTACTGGACTTCCCCTTCGCTCATAAAGAGTTTCCCCACTTCCGTCACCAAAAAAAAAAAAAAAAAAAAAAAAAATTGTCCACATAACCTGGGTAGGTAAGAACATATTGTTTAGTAATGCATGCATTCCAGGGGACGTCCCATTGGATAAGCATTAGATCAGTTAAACCAGTTGGTAAGCGATAAAACTGTTTCACTCGATGTAATTTATTCATTACTTTAGGCAAGAAATACTGACCCCCCCCCCCCCCACCATTATCCACCTTAACATTTCTAGCGGCATGGGAGCCTCGAATCTGAAGAGCATTTTAAAATCCATGATCTACGATACCCAACATGCGAATTCGAGTTACCCCCCCCCCCCCCCGCCACCTCCCCAACGCCAACAATGGTGCCAGTCTGGCACCAAAGCGGAAATACGTCGTAACATTGAACTTTCATCTGTTAGTTTTGGTAGGCAGTCCGTCGAAGTTCACATCCGTATTCAAGGTGAAACACAAAAAAAAACACGAAATAAGCGGTTTATGGCATCATGGCACCATGGTGGCACCACTATTAGTTCCATGGTGGTACAGAGAATAATTCATGAAAATTCGGAGGTATAATGAGAATTTTTCCTCAATTTCAAAGCTTGGGTACAATTAGTAAGTAGTAAAGGAACCAAAATATTGAAAAATCGGATATTTTGTGAATATTATCCCCCCACTCACCCCCTCCCCTTGCGAATTTTGGTACTCTGGTAAAATCATGTACAACTCGGAAGTTATTTGAGTCAAACAAAAAAAGAAACACGCAAATCGGTTGGAAATTGAGGCCTGGGCAGAGTTTACAAGATTATGCACGCAAACGCACGTTTTTTAAGCATTAACCCCCCCTTTCCCCCTCTTAAAAAGCAAAATCCAAAATTCCGGCGCCGTAGTGCACAACTAGATAGTATTACGCGTCAAACGAAAAAAGAACCACGAAAATCGTTTGAGAACTAAGGCCTGGGCAGAGTACACAAGATTATGCCCAAAAACGCACGTTTTTCGAGCATTAACCCCCCCTTTCCCCCCCTTAAAAGGCAAAATTCGAAATTCCGGCGACGTAGTGCACAACTAGATAGTTTTCCGCGACGAACAAAAAAAGAACCAGGAAAATCGGTTGAGAACTAAGGCCTGTGCAGAGTACACAAGATTTTGTTACACACACACATACACCTATACACACACACACACATACACACACACACACACACACAGACATACACCCATGGTTTTTTTCGCGGATTTGGATTCAGAATGGTCTAAAACGGATTACTGTGTGGTTATTTTTTTTTTCTGTTAGTGTTGTCCAACTTCACCCCAGATCGATCGCATAAGGACGCCCAAGTCTTACTGTGGGACGTCCTAAAAAACACTCTACGTTCAACAGATCATATTTTGTGACGCACATTATCACCCTGCTGTAGCATGAAAATACGGGGGAAGAATCATCTACGAGAATCTCGTATGTCCCGGACTTTGATGATTCTTCTCTGATGCGAGCGGTACTCGCAAATGTCTCACAGCTTATAATTTGTGGAGAATCTTAGGTTGCAGAATATTCAAGAGAAGAAGGTTGTGCATCTTGTGATGCTATCAAGCAAATATTTGGTGAGATATACGGGGGTTTCTAAATGCAAACTTTTTCTACCCGTACCCTTCGTATTTTGTTTGTTGGTCACCCGTGGATTTAACCAAGATCCGTAGGAGCCATCATGATTGTGAAAAATCGTCAACAGCTCAGATATTTCGTCAGAGAACTAGACAGGAAACTATCTTGAGTCTCCCGTATCACGTTTCCCATTCCAAGTCTAGAAACATTTTTATTGGATCCCCTGTCAACGGGTTTAACTGTGTGTTAGGAATGAATGAGAGGAGTACATTTAATTACCAAGTAAATTACACTTTTATGAATCCTTCATGTTCATGCAGGGTGTCCCATGTTGAGTCGGAAAACTTCAGGAGTCACTTCTACAACTGCTAATTTAAGAAAGAAAGTGTCTCCTAGCAAATTTTTGTTTTACCCTTAACCTTTTAATTTTTGAGGTTACGACTGTGACAAGAATTTCACGTTTGCGGATGCGCAGCGGCTACTATCAGTCCGGTGGTGATGATTATCATAGGGACCATTTAATTACCAACTCTCACTATCCCTGAAAAAGTCATCTAAATCCAGTGAGAAATGTAGAAGTTATGGCTGAGGAAAGGATTTAAAGTTTGCGCATGCGCAGTGGCTACTATCAATCCGGGGGTAATGATTTTCATAGAGGACCATCAACACGCCAACCCACACAATTAGGAATTTCACCAAATTCTGTTTGCATTTTTCCTGAATAGTCTGTAGTGTGGGGTAGATGAAAATCTTGACTTCGGAAATAAGTCTCCTGTTATTTTTGGGAGACAATCAAAATGCATTATTTCAAAAAATAACCGGGAAAACGGACCTCTTCAACGTGAAGCGGGAACGCTCGCTGATTGGCTGTTCGGATCGCCGTCTCCTCCCGGTGTTGCCGGATCGTACAACGAAATCGTGTCATCTAAGAGGAAAGTTATCAAACAAAAACAGGGGAAACCTAATTTTCCCCATCTTGCTATTTCAATTTTTTTCTTCAGTTTTTCGATTTCGATCATTACTGGTTTTGTAAAATGCTGCATCTGAGGACTATAGATTTCACGATTTCAGCACTTCAAGCGGCAGTAAATGAACTATTCCAGGTTGACGTCATCCTCCCGGTTTTTTAAACGTTATATTTTCTACAGTTTTGTGTATTCGTAAATTAGGAAGTACGGGCTGAAAGTTTGCCTTAGGGGGTTTTTCGAGGTGCTGAATCCGATTTAGGGTAAAAATAGGAAATTCGAACATGGTGAAATTCCTCATTTCCTGAAAATTTAATCGAGATCGGATGAGAAATGTAGAAGTTATGGAACGATTTCATGACAGACACACACATAGACAGACACGGAACCAAAATTGTTCAGAAAGGTCTAAAACGCAAAACGCGAGTGAAAATTTTGATTTTGGAGAAATTTTTTTTCAACTTTGAAAAGTGAAAACAAAGCTTTCGCTACCTTGGTAGACTCGGAAGCCATATGGTTGGTAAGTAGAGACAATTGCAAAGCTGAGTTTATTGCAGGGAAGGGATCTATACAGAAAAATATTAATGCGTTTTAAAATAATGATTGATTTTGGAATCCCAAAATGCTGAGCTTTTTCTTACATTTATATCGTATCCCAAGTTATACCAGCGTTCAACTATCCTGGCAGTTTCTCGTATATTCCAGTTGGTTTTTTTATCCCGGGTTTCTTACTCTCTAGTACATAAATCAAGGTTTTCTGACTAATGTAAAGTTCAACTACTTGGCAGAGAGGTTTCACAAAGAAACCGCGGTGAGTCCTCGGGTTTTCAAAGTTGCTTCCTTCAAAGTGGTCTTTCTTTCTTCCGGCAAAGCTCGACTGAACGCTCGGCAGACAAGTCAGAACGCCACAGTCTTGACGGAAGACGGAGTCTGCCTTCCTTTCCGTCTTGATGAGCGTCATCCATCTCCATCGCCTCCTCTGACACCTGGAGGGAGTGTGTTGGTATGGCGGGTGTTCCTGGGCCTTGTGTCTCCTACAGGCACCGAACCCTGATAGATCAAGTTCCCTTACGCCGTCGCTTCCTCCTTTTCCCCGCAAGCTGATCCATCACCGGCTCCCCCCTTCCGGGATGGTTTTCTCATGCAGTTCACGGTTTTAAGCAACATCCCCCAACTGATTACGGCCATTAGAGGCTTCACAATCAAGTCCTTCGCCCCTATTCAAGGGATTGACTAACCACAGCTATTCACCATCAATGTTCATTAGTGGTTCGCCATTATGTTCCCGGTCTTTCCAGATTGTCAAACGGTTAGGCACTAACAGGTTTCGCTTCCACCATATAAGATTTCATCTCCTCCGAGGTATTATAATGAGAAAGTGAGATTACTATTGACTTCGCAAGACATTTATACAAGTTGTAATTATGGTTCAAAAAGTTATAGTCCAAAAAATTCATAAAATTATTTCCAATAATAAACCTTTGAAAACGAGCAATAAAAACGCTGCAAATCATTGCTCAAAGGTTTATTATTTTCTGTATAGATCACCCTTCTGCATAAATCACTGGTTCTCCATCAATAGTACCTACCACCATCTGTATTCTCCCTTGACATTTCCTCTCAAATTTCAGCTTCCTGCGTTCAATAGGATTGAAAATGGCTTTGGAGCTCACTCAGCTGATCAGTGATCTGAAGAGTGAAGAAGCCTTTGAGCAATGATTTGCAGCGTTTTTTACCCACCAACATTTTTTTACCTACCAACTTTTTTTTACCTACCACACCATACTGGTGTAAGCCTTTTGGCCCCACGCTTGATGGCAGCTGAATTTAAATGAAGCCAACAAGCGGTGATGGGCGTTTGGGGGTCGGGTTGGTTGATAAAAATCAACGAACACGAGCACCAAACGTTTGCACACGAGTTCGGGGGGTTTGATTTGAAGTTAATTTTAGCTGAAATAAAATATCGAAAAACACTTAGAATTTAAAATGGTAGCAAATGATATTTACCTGTGGCGACAAAGCGTGGCGACGTCGGCGACTGCGTGGCGATCGTCGTACAGCAAGATTTGAAAGCCTGAAGGGCGAAATAAAGCGAAACAGGTACACAAGTGTGTCCTTTGCCAGAGGGGCTGAAGGTTGTCCTGAAGGGACCTAATACCAATTGAGGGGTGTCGTTGCACTCTCCTCTAACCTTTTACTGAACCAGGTATACTCAGAAGAAGAACTACAAAGTACAACTAGCAGGTGGATTTATTAGAAATTAGGAACGGCAAATGACTTCCCCACAAGTGTGGCGATTAGGAGCTGAAGGCTTTCAAATATAGATTTACAAATTACAGTATGGTTTCCAGTTTTCAACAAAGTACATTTAAATTCCAATCTCATTTATCAGTTTCCAAGCATAGGTCATCAATCCAAAAATCAGGTAAGTATTCGTTAAAGTTTGTTCAAATGTTTTCAATCTACTAATGTTCTCAAAATTATCAATGTTCTCAAAATGTTCAATGTTCTCAAATTTACTCAAAGTTGTTTTACTAATGTCTTTTTGCTCTTACTCTAGCACAGTTGCATAAATAATTGGCCAATGTATTTATGTTTAAAGGTTCAACACTCACTGTCGGGCCCGAAGGTATCCTTGAATGGGTGTGGCGGCTTGAAGATTTCCGTGGCGATCGGTAGCTCTGGGTCGTGGCGATCGTGGCGGTATAGGGGGGGGGGTACGGGAGGAAGATTCGTCAGGATGGGGCTAACTCGCTGTCACTGACTTTGAACGCTGCTGGACTGGGTATGAGGCGATCGTCGTTGGCGGGGAGCTCAGGTGGATCCTCCCCCCTCCGCCCCGCCTGAAGATGGTAGTGGGGACGGCTGGTCGAGTGGGGGAGAGACCGTTGGGTCCCTCCCAGCTGAGGGGGGAGGGACGCGCGGGGTGGCGTTCGGCGTCGGCTGTAGTTGTCTCCACCTGAGCTGATGACGTCACCTACGAGGCTGACCGAAGGGGGCTAGTGGTGCCCAGCTCCCGCTTCACTGGAAATTGGGCCCAGAGAGCGAGAGCTCACACCCCCCGCCTCCCTGGGAGCCAGCGTCGTCGGAGATGACACTGGGGATTTCCAGGGGTGCGAAAGGGCGCGCCTTCTTAATGGCCAGCTCGTAGGTGCGCCGGCGACATCCTTTGCAGCTGGCTGGTCGTCTCTTGCTGGTATGGTCCTGACTGCAGGTTGGAAGCGGCTTGCCCTGCCGGTGGTAGTTCTTCATGCGCTGCCAGAATTCTTTGCAGGCTGGACAGCGGAAGCTGAAGAGCTTGGCGACGGTCTTCGTGCAGACGGGACAAGTCAGTCTGGGCTTCCTGCTGATCTTCAACTTGATGCGCGGGAGTGAAGATGTGGTGGGCTTACGCTTGCCGCCGCTGGTTGGCTCCCGAGATGTTGTGGGAGTGGGTTCAGGTGGTGGTGACCCTGCCGCTGAGGAATCTGAGGGGGCGAAGATGCCGGTCCGACTGCTGGCTCGTGGTGGAAGGCTGGGTGAAGTTGGCAGAGAAGCAAAGGGCGACGCTCTGGGGGACACGTTTCTCTCAGGTGGTGGGAGAGATAACGGACTGAAGACCGGTGATGGTGACGGTGGTTGGTCTGTGGAGGGGGCCAACTCCCCCGCAGGCTCTTCAGACCTCGCCGCAGGTGCCTCTGCGGACGCCTGCGGGGTCGCCTCAGGCGCTGCTGTCCTTGCCGCAGGTGGCTCAGCAACCACCTGTGCTTTGACCCGCTCCACCTCTGCCCAGGCGGCATTGCGGTCCAACGTGAGCAGCTGCCGCTCTTCCAACCATATCTCCTGTCGCTTGGCCAGGATGTCCATCTCTTGAGCTATTCTCTGGTACGTGGGCACCCATTTGGCAATTTCAAGGATGGTGAGGAGGGCTGCCTTGCCATTTATGTTTCGGACTGTGGGGGTATCACCGCACATGGTGAAGCGGACGCAGTTAGTAAGGGTCTCCAGGGAAGGGAAGGGATCGGCTATCGGTTCCTTGGTCTGGACGAATCCGTCGGGGAGCTTCTTGTGATTCTCCTTAGCCGTCTCCACTCGCTTCCTCATGAGGAGCACTGCCGGGTCGGGCGATTTCGGGCCTCCTTCCAAAACCCAATCCTCCACCTGCTGTTGTGCCATACTCTAGAACAATCGGAAACAAAACCCTACTGTGACATCCTGATCTAGGAAAAGTGACTTCAAGATTCTACGTACCTACTTCATCTACTTCAATTTTCCTAGCTGGCCATAATTCAGGACAACTGGCAGAGATAAGGTTTGGTTGATCTGAAGGATCCAAGTGTAATGTTGTGACCTGAAGGGTCCAAGTGAAATGTGGTGATCTGAAGGATCCAAGTGTAATGTGGTGATCTGAAGGATCCAAGTGTCGTGTTATGTCCTAACGTGTGTGTGTATGTTCGTACATGTCTCCCTATTAGTCAGTTAGTTAGTCTTTTTCCCTAAGTGGAGTTGTCGATAATTGATCGAAGCATCTCGTTTTCGGAACGGGTAGCGAGAGGTCGATTCATTGGCGTCTCCACGGGATTTCTTTGGTGGTGGATTTTCTTCAGCTTCTTCAAACTCGTCTGCGGGCGATTCGGAAACGGTGGATGGTTCAGGTAAGTCGACTACTGGGATTTCCACTGGACTTCTTGGTTGTTGTTCATCGTGGCGACTTTCGTTGCGATCGGTGTGGCGGTCGCTGTGGCGGTCGGTGTGGCGATCGTCGTGGCGATCGTCGTGGCGATCGATCTCGTCCCGCAACGTCTCGTTCCCGAGGTGAGTACTTCCTTCTTGCGTTTCTTGTTCGGCGTAGCGATCAAATTGGTGATCCGCATCAGCCGTCCTTTGTGTGTCCGAAGGGGAACTTAGTCGGGTCGATGCCTCGTTTTGGGGTGTCCTCGATGAATTCCCTTTTTGGCTGGTGATAGGTGGAATCATGGTGGTGGTTTTTGCAGTTGTCGACCATCCATACTCTTCAATAAACTCTCTTTCTGTTTCAGGTGTCATCTCTTCCTGGTGTGTCGATGTCGTGGCGCCATGCGTGTCGGGTCTGATCCGTTCGGGGTCAACGAAGACTTCGTCCGGAACACCTAACTCGAATGCAGGCTTCAAACGGTTGATGTGGACAGTCTGGCGGCGGATATCCGGTAAGTCTCTTATCTCGTACGTTACATCCGAATACTTTTTCACGACTATCCAGGGTCCGCTCCAGGGACTCCAAAATTTCTTAACAACCCCTGGGGGCGCTTGCATGTCTTTGAGGTACACGGCGTCACCGCCTTCGAATGAGCGTAGCGTTCGACGGCTGTTGATGGCGTCGCTTCGTTTTCGCCACGCTTCATGAAGGCTCTGTTGAGTGGCTTCTCGGGCTATTCTCAGATTTTTCAGTGTGGTGGGTTCGTCGGGACGTGGTTTCAGACTTTGTAGCGATTCGTTCGGCAACCGGAGTTCTCGGCCGAAGGTCAAGAAGTTCGGGCTGAACCCTGTGCTCTTGTGTGGGGTTGCGCGGTAAGCCGCGAGTGCAACGGGTAACATGCTCTCCCAATCCTTCGTTCTTTTCGAGATTTTAGCGATGATATTGGCGAGGGTACGGTGAAATCTCTCGCAGACGCCGTTGCTCTCGGGGTGATACGCCGTTGTGAAAATCTGTCTGATACCCCATTGATCACACAGCACCCTGGTTGATCCGGCCGTAAAAGCGGTTCCGCGGTCCGAGACCAACCGTTCCGGAACGCCATGAGTGGGTATATACTTTCTTGCAAGGTTTCGTGCTACTGTCGTGGCGGTGCAGTCCGTGGTGACATACGCTTCCGCATATTTTGTAAAATTGTCTATGACCGTCATCAGATATTTTGTGGTTTTTCCTCCCGAAATTGGTCCGACAAAATCAATTCCAACGATTTGTCCGGGGCGCTCGGGGAGTAAAGGTTTCTGGATTGGATTACGGAGACCGGGCGGGGTGTTGCGTCGTGAACACGTTTCGCATCGTTGTATGTTTTCGCGAACGTCTTTAGCTAACCCAGGCCAAGTTCCGAGTTTCCGTACTATCTTTTCCGTCACCTCCGCTCCGGGATGTCCGGCCCATTCATTTTTGTGACATCTATCGATGAGCCATTCCCGAAGTGAGGAGGGAATGAGCGGCACCCATTCATGTTGTCCGTCGTATCGAACGCGTGTCTCCCATACGCCGTTGGTTTTGCGTAGGTCCTCTCTGTGGCGGTCTAAAGTGATCGATTGGATCCAATTGTCGAGGTCTTGAGCGGCGATCATAAGCTCTCGCGGAAACTCGAGAGTGACTACAGCTATGTCTCCGCGGCTCAATCCGTCGGCATGACCCATTTGTGTTCCTGGTCGGTAGCGGGGTGTGAAGTCATACTCTGCCAACCTGAGTACCCATCGTCCGATGCGCGAAGTCGGATCACGGAGGTGCATAGCGGCGGTGAGGGCCATATGGTCGGTTTGGAGTTCGAAGGTCTGCCCAAGGAGATATTCCTGGAAGTGTCGAACCGCCCAAACGACCGCTAGGAGCTCACGTTCGGTGACCGAGTACCTGGTTTCGGCCGGGTTTAATTTGCGACTCGCATACGCCACGGGCCTCTCTTCCCCATTAAAGCTTTGCGAGAGGACGGCTCCCAAGGCGAAGCCGGATGCATCGGTTGCGAGGATAAACGGTTTAGTCAGGTCAGGATAGGCGAGTATGGGTTCGCTGGTCAACTTTTCTTTGAGGTCATCGAACGCTTTCTGTTGTCGGGTCGTCCACTCAAAAGGTTGGGTTTTTTTCAACAATTCGGTCAAGGGCACCACGATTTCCGAAAAGTTCGGAATGAACCGTCGGTAGAAACTGGCGAGACCTAAAAAGGACTGAAGTTTTACCACGGAGGTCGGTACGGGGAATTCCTTGATCGCTTTTGTCTTCTCCGGCTCAGTGAGGATCCCTTCTGTTGTTATTCGATGTCCCAAAAAGCGAACTTCATTTTTGAGGAATTCGCACTTCGCGAGGTTGACTTGAAGTCGAGCCTCGGACAATCGATCGAAAACTTGTGCGAGTTTCTCAAGATGCTCTTCTCGTGTGGCTGAGAACACAATTACATCATCCAAATATACAAGACAATTATTTCCCAGAATTCCGTCTAATGCGTCGTTCATTACGCGCTGAAACGTAGCGGGAGCGTTTTTGAGCCCGAAGGGCATCTTCTCGTAATGGAAATGTCTTCCGAGGACCGAAAAGGCGGTTTTTTCCTTGGAATCAGCGTGGACCGGGATCTGATGGTAACCCGCGATGAGATCGATTGTTGAAAACCATTTACATTGTCCGAGCATTGCGAGCGTCTCCTGCAAACGTGGGAGGGGGTAAGCGTCTCCTTTGGTTATCTTGTTCAATTGACGGAAGTCGGTACAGAATCTCCAAAGCTGCTTTTCCCCCGGCGGCGTCTTCTTTTTTACTAATAAGACGGGCGCGCACCACGGGCTGGTAGACGGGCTAATCACCCCGGATTCCAACATATCCTTAATCTGCGTTTCGACCACCTCCCGGAGCGCGTGAGGAACGGGGTAAGGTTTTTGTTGAGTTACGGTGGGTTGGGTGAGAATAATCTCGTGGGACACGTTGAGGTTGCATCCCGCCCCCGTCGGTGGCTTAAACAAGTCCCGGTAGGTATTCAACAATTCCTTCGTTGGCTCAGCGTCCGGTGTAGTTAAATGTTGCAATTTTTGTTCAAGGACGGTCTCAAATTGTGGTAAAGGCGGATCCCATTGATCGGTCGGAACTTCTCCCCATTCTTCCTCATCCGACGTTTCTTGAAGAGAATTAACCACGCCCTCTTTTTCATCGTTTTGAACAATTGGTGGATCGTTTCTTGGGCGTTTTCGCTCGGGTGGGTTCATCTCGCGTAATATCATATCAAGATGTTGATCAATAGCGGGTTCAATCTGGGTGGTTGTTGAAATTTCCGAAAATTTAATTTCATTTTTATTTTCAGGTGTGGCGAGGACCGTGTCGAGTGTGGCGATGGTATGCTTATTTGGTGTGGCGACGACCATATCGGGTGTGGCGACGACCATGGCGACATTGGTATTCGTGTGTCGATCGGGTGTGGCGACGACCGTGTTTGGTGTGGCGGTGACCACATCTGGTGTGGCGACAACCACCCCCGGTGTGGCGATGGTATGCCAAATCGGTGTGCCGATGATCTCATTCATCATGGTGTCGGTGTGCCGATTTGGTGTGCCGATATCTGTGTCATTTGTGGCGTTGGTGTGCCGATATGGTGTGTCGACGACCCTATTTACAAATAAATCGGGTGTCGTGGCGGTCAGATGGTTTACTGTGGCGGCGGACTCGTCGATGGTGCGTACCGCTCGATCAACGGCCGCGTCGATGTACCGATCAAGAGATGAATCGTCAAACGTATCGGAACTCGCACCGGAACGTGGGTGGACGGTCGGTAGCGGTGTGGCGACGCATTCTTCATCGCGTACCACTCCCGGTATCTCGAAACGGACTCTTCTGGCTTCTTCCGTATCGCGTTCCTCCTCGTTCGGTGCGGAAACCGAATCCAATTTTTCGTGGCGAGTCGCATGATCGTACAAATCGGCGGGTGTGTCGATTGGTGTGGTGACTCCTCGGAAGTGTCTATTCCAAAATTTCATTCCACCGGATCCGCTGCTGTTGTTAGCGGAGGTCGTAGGTGTGCTCGTCGCGCCGGTACGTGTGTCGAGAACAGAGGTATCGCGTTCTACGACGTTGAGTGTGGCTGTTGCTGCCGAAAGGGTACTAGGGAGAGGTGTACTTGTGTCGCGATTGTGGATACGATCATCAAGCAACCCGGTTTCCCGCCCCTCCGGCCGCAACACCACACCCTCACTGTACGGCTCATCTAGCATCTCGACGGGCGTAAAAGGTCTTATTTTCCCTTTCGGTGCGTGGTACTTCATAGTCGGCCCCGTGGTGAAAGTAATCGGTACTCTTCTTAGCACATCTAATCCCAACAAATCGAGTGTGGCGCATTTACGTGCGAACACCAAAAAAGTATGCTCGAACGTGCACCCACCGATACGTGTTACGAGATGTTGTTCTCCCGAGAAATGCAAGGGCATCCCGTCCGCGCCCCACGCGACAGCTCGTGTCGGGTACAATTTTATTCCCTTGACGGGAGTTGATAAAACCGAAAGTGCGGCGCCCGTGTCGACAATCATGTCTCTTTCCTCGGGGCCCAAACCTACGGTAATTTTCAGGGTGCGTGACATCGGGGCTTCAACTGCGGGGATGTGGTCCTCTTCTGCGGGTTTCTTGTACCGAGCTATCTCCATTGTGTGTGCGGGAGCCGCTATTGGTTGCGAAACAGGGAGTAAACGCTTCTTCTTGTAACAATCGGCCTCTAGGTGTTCTCTCATACCACAAAAGTCGCAAAAAATGGTCTTCTGCGGACTAAATGGGCAATTCACGGGGAAATGCGCGCGGTCGGCACAAAACATACAAGGATAGCGCGGGCTTGGCTTCTCCTCGTTTCGTGGCTCGCTTGGCTTCTCCCGGCGATAGTCCTCTTCTTTGTGGCGATTGTGTCGTGGTGTATGGTCATCTTTCCGAGGGCATCGTGCTGCGAAATGATCGTGGCTTCCGCAGCTATAACATCGACGGTCGTTCGTGACGGCCGCGAGGTCCCATCTTTCCTCAATGTCAGTGGTATCATCAAGGGTTTCTTCAAGCTCTTCTGCCTTACTCAATGCATCTTGAATACTTCGTGGTCGGTTGGTTATCAGTAGGGCACTCATGTTCTTACCGACGCCGCGAATGAAGGCGTCCTTTGTCTTCTTTTCGACCCATTCGTTGCGTTCGTGGCGGCGTAGGCGCGTCCCCTCTTCCATGACGGCACATCTTGCTATCCCGCGCACGCGATCGGCGAATTGACGGAGCGTTTCGGTCGTATTGCGTTTAACCGTCCACAATAGTGCTGCGGCGTGCTGCGGATTTTCTTTCTGGAACCATCGCAACATGTCTTCACGGACGATTTCGTAAACGTTATCCACGTCAACTGCGTCATTGCGATCGATGAGGAATTGTTTGGCAATCCCGCGTGCTTTGGTACGAAGTAGCCGATACCGTTGTTGTGAGGTTAGGCCCGCGGTCACTAGATCAAAATTCGCAAAAAATGAAACTACACTGAGTGCACCTGGTGTGTCGGGGTCCCATGGTTCGAGTTCGAGGAATACCGAGCGCGGTATGTCCCCTCTCTCACCCTCGTGTGTCGCTGTATTGTAACGCTGAAGGAGCACATTCATCTCCCTCATCGTTTGTGTCATAATTTCGACGGCCTCTGTGCCGGCGGAGGAGTGTGTACCTTCTCCCCTATCACTAGTTCCCGACAAATTTAAAGACATCGTGTCGGTTGAAGAGGTATTGAGGATGAGTGTGTCGACTTATGTGGACTACCACTTAGGCAAAAGGAAATCTGTACGCGTGTGTTCAGTTGTGTGTCGGTAGTAGTTAGGTCTATTGAGAAAATCAGCTTCTCGTGGCGATTATGGCGATCAAAAAAATATAGGAGGCTGCGTTGCGTCACTTTTCCTAGGAATACAATAAACGGATGCACATCCTACCTAATTGTATACCTGGTCAGTTTTTGTGTTTTCGATAGACTCTACTTTTAAATTTTTAGAACTCGTGGCGAAACAAGACCTACTATTTTTTTGTGTGGATTCGAGTGAGGCGAACTCACAACAATCCCGCGTGTCGCCACAACCTTATACACCTTTTACGGTGAATCAAGTTGGGGAGACAAGAGGGTATTGCAATCCAAACCGCTGCCACCAATTTTGTAAGCCTTTTGGCCCCACGCTTGATGGCAGCTGAATTTAAATGAAGCCAACAAGCGGTGATGGGCGTTTGGGGGTTGGGTTGGTTGATAAAAATCAACGAACACGAGCACCAAACGTTTGCACACGAGTTCGGGGGGTTTGATTTGAAGTTAATTTTAGCTGAAATAAAATATCGAAAAACACTTAGAATTTAAAATGGTAGCAAATGATATTTACCTGTGGCGACAAAGCGTGGCGACGTCGGCGACTGCGTGGCGATCGTCGTACAGCAAGATTTGAAAGCCTGAAGGGCGAAATAAAGCGAAACAGGTACACAAGTGTGTCCTTTGCCAGAGGGGCTGAAGGTTGTCCTGAAGGGACCTAATACCAATTGAGGGGTGTCGTTGCACTCTCCTCTAACCTTTTACTGAACCAGGTATACTCAGAAGAAGAACTACAAAGTACAACTAGCAGGTGGATTTATTAGAAATTAGGAACGGCAAATGACTTCCCCACAAGTGTGGCGATTAGGAGCTGAAGGCTTTCAAATATAGATTTACAAATTACAGTATGGTTTCCAGTTTTCAACAAAGTACATTTAAATTCCAATCTCATTTATCAGTTTCCAAGCATAGGTCATCAATCCAAAAATCAGGTAAGTATTCGTTAAAGTTTGTTCAAATGTTTTCAATCTACTAATGTTCTCAAAATTATCAATGTTCTCAAAATGTTCAATGTTCTCAAATTTACTCAAAGTTGTTTTACTAATGTCTTTTTGCTCTTACTCTAGCACAGTTGCATAAATAATTGGCCAATGTATTTATGTTTAAAGGTTCAACACTCACTGTCGGGCCCGAAGGTATCCTTGAATGGGTGTGGCGGCTTGAAGATTTCCGTGGCGATCGGTAGCTCTGGGTCGTGGCGATCGTGGCGGTATAGGGGGGGGGGTACGGGAGGAAGATTCGTCAGGATGGGGCTAACTCGCTGTCACTGACTTTGAACGCTGCTGGACTGGGTATGAGGCGATCGTCGTTGGCGGGGAGCTCAGGTGGATCCTCCCCCCTCCGCCCCGCCTGAAGATGGTAGTGGGGACGGCTGGTCGAGTGGGGGAGAGACCGTTGGGTCCCTCCCAGCTGAGGGGGGAGGGACGCGCGGGGTGGCGTTCGGCGTCGGCTGTAGTTGTCTCCACCTGAGCTGATGACGTCACCTACGAGGCTGACCGAAGGGGGCTAGTGGTGCCCAGCTCCCGCTTCACTGGAAATTGGGCCCAGAGAGCGAGAGCTCACACTGGCTTCACACCTTCACAATCAAGTTTATTAGAAAGAACTAAACGCTTCACACTCGATTCGAAAAATAGAAAGCTTCATATGGAAATTTGATTACTGGTTACGCAGAAGGCAAAACTGTATACAAATCGTAGAAATGAACTGCGATCGCATTTTAGTCCGATAAAATTTGAATGGAGATTAGACCTCTCTTGCGATTCACACTCATGATTCTGTTTTATCGAAGGAAAACCTTCAAGTACTCGTAGGGACCGAACGGTTTGTCCTACAGAGCTCTGGGTGGTCTCAAAAATTTTTAAAAATTCTATACTATTTAAAATTGGTGAAAAAAAAACGATACCATTATTTCGAGAGTTTTCGAGCTAGGACACTCTTGAAAATTTCAACCCTTAATTTTCACCCCTTAGAAGTGACCTACATCAACCAAAAGCTTCGCAGCACAACTAGACCCCAAATGGAGCCCATATACCAAATTTGAACCAAATCGGTCCAGTGCTAAGAAAAGTGCCGCGTACAGCGTACGGCGTACGGCGGACGGACGGAAATTTTTTTATTCGATTTTCGTATTCTACGTACCTTGAAACGTAAAACATCAAATTTTGAGGGGGGGTTAAAATTTTTTTTTTCTTCGTCGATTCCAAAGGCTTATTATTGGAAATAATAAACTAAAAAACTAATTTTAATCCCTTTCAAAATATCATGGTTCACATTCCAAGCTAGTTAGTTACCAAGGACCGATTTTGATGGAATTCGGTAGGTATATGGGCTCTATTTGGGGTCTAGTTGTGTTGCGAAGCTTTTGGTTACTGTAAGTCACTTCTAAGGGGTGAAAACTAGGAGTTATCGTTTTCAAACCGGCCTGGCTCAACAATTATGAACTCAAAATAAAGTTGAATTTTTTTGAATTGAACTCGATCACCCAAAGATTTGTAGGTTAAACCGTTCGCGGTCAAGTTCTGTGAGATCTTAAGGGTTGAATAATTAAAAAACACGAGTGTGAATCTCAAAAGAGGTTTTGTCTGCGTTGAAATTTAAACTGATATAATTCTTTGATTCCAGTTGCAATGCCCAGTTTTATCTGCTGTCGGAGGAATAAGCAAGGTCTACCTACGATGCGGTTGAAGCAGATTCTGGACAGTCTTCTATCGGTCATTCTCTAAAATTTGGACCACTCCTAAAATGTCCTTGGGCATACGGGCAAGTTCCATTCGCACTGAGCAGTTTGGTGTTGACCGGTCGAGGCCAGCACTCCAAACGTTCTCCTCTGAATTCCCTCAAATGCCTCCGAATGGTAGAAAAAATCTCTGATTTCGCATGCATAACTGCTGATTGAGGCAGCAGGCTGAGTTGAAAAGAGCCTTACAGGATCCTGGTGAGTTCCTGATTTGAAATCAACTGTCCAAGTTGCTTCGTATGCCGAAACGCCCTTTTTGAATTTTCAGTTTTGCGTGAGCTGGAAATTACCCGAGGGAGAAAAACACCCCAAAAACCGTAGAAATGGGGGCTGCGCTTGATTTTTTTTTTTTCAAATTTTCAATCGGAGGTAGACCTCATCCTGAAAATTTTGACACCAGCCGTTCTCATTTTGGATGATTTGATCTTTTTCCATGATTTTTTAAAGTTCGAAAGTGTATGACGTCACGCGCCCCTCTCGCCTAGGCGGGACCCCCCAGCCCACTGTGACGTCGTAAACATTCGAAACTTTGAAAAATCATAGAAAAACGTCTTCTCACGCTAGAAGGTCGCGGTTGGTGTCAAAGTTGTTAGAATGAAGTCTAGCTTAGATTAAAAATAACAATAAACAGATTTTCCGACCCATGCGCACACCCCATTGCTGAGTTGAAAAGAGCCTTACAGGATCCTGGTGAGTTCGCTCCTGATTTGAAATTAACTGTCCAAGTTGATTCGTAGGCCGCGACGCCCTTTTGAGTTTTCAGTTTTGCGTGAGCTGGAAATTACCCAAGGGAGAACTACACCCCCCCCCCCCCCCAAAAAAAAAAAGAAGGAATTAGCAACTTCTAGGCAGAAATGTTCACATGAGAACTCGTAACGCCTGAGACGACCTTCCTTCTGAAACATTTTAGCTTTTGACGAGCTCTCGGTCAGCTTGTTTGTTATAGAAATCATGTTTATCATGTTGGTCTTCAGATCAATATTGAATAAAAGACAAACAAACCACTGAGTGAATGAGGACTTGAGGAACAACCGTTATGTCTATGTTTGAAGTTCACTTAAGAATTTAGCCCCTGAAAAGCCAAGTGGCTTTAGTAATGAAATCCCATTTTTTGCTTCCTCACTACCGAAGGTAGGGAAGCTTTGTATTCGTGAAAGAAGTGAAAAAAAAAATGTCCTCCAAAATCAAAATTTCCACTTGCTTTTTGCGTTTTAGAGCTTCCCGAACAATTTTGGTTCCGTGTCTGTCTGTCTGTCTGTCTGTCTGTCTGTCGGTCTGTCGGTCTGTCTGTCTGTCTGTGGTCAATCCTTGTCCCGGGCAAAACTATACTAACCTGTGGTCCGATTTTGATGAAATTTTCAGGGATTGTGCGGGTTAGGTCCTAGACGGTCCCCTATAAATTTCAGCACCTTCGGATCAGCTGAGTGAGCTTCAAGGCCATTTTCTCTCCTGTTGAACGCAGGAAGCTGAAATTTGAGAGGCAGGGTCAATGGAGAATGCTGAAGGTGCCTGAGTGGTCACTGATCAGCTGAGTGAGCTCCAAGGCCATTTCCTCTCCTGTTTTTCGCCAACTGATTCTATACGTCCATGTTACAATGAGTGAGGAAGCTATACTGCCCACCCAACTTGGCAGACGTTTTTGGTTTATTAATTTCAATAATTGACCTTTGGAATCGACCAAGAAAACATATTGCTTCCTCACTACTGAAGGTAGGGAAGCTTTGTATTCGTGAAAGAAGTGAAAAAAAAAAAATGTCCTCCAAAATCAAAATTTCCACTTGCTTTTTGCGTTTTAGAGCTTCCCGAACAATTTTGGTTCCGTGTCTGTCTGTCTGTCGGTCTGTCTGTCTGTCGGTCTGTCTGTGGTCAATCCTTGTCCCGGGCAAAACTATACTAACCTGTGGTCCGATTTTGATGAAATTTTCAGGGATTGTGCGGGTTAGGTCCTAGACGGTCCCCTATAAATTTCAGCACCTTCGGACCAATAGGAGCGAGTGCGCATGCGCAAACGTGAATTTCCTGGAACCTCGGTTTCTCGGTTTCTAATGAACCGATTTTGCTCAAATTTGGAGGTTTGTTAGGGACTAACTTCTAAGAGACACCCTATAAGTTCCAATCAAATTGGTCAAGCAATAGCCGCTGCGCATGCAATGGAGAATGCTGAAGGCGCCTGAGTGATCACAGATCAGCTGAGTGAGCTTCAAGGCCATTTTCTCTCCTGTTGAACGCAGGAAGCTGAAATTTGAGAGGCAGGGTCAATGGAGAATGCTGAAGGTGCCTGAGTGGTCACTGATCAGCTGAGTGAGCTCCAAGGCCATTTCCTCTCCTGTTGAACGCAGGAACCTGAAAATTGAGAGGGCGGGCCAATGGAGAATGCTGAAGGCGCCTGAGTGATCACTGATCAGCTGAGTGAGCTCCAAGGCCATTTTCTCTCCTGTTGAACGCAGGAAGATGAAATTTGAGAGGCAGGGTCAATGGAGAATGCTGAAGGTGCCTGAGTGGTCACTGATCAGCTGAGTGAGCTCCAAGGCCATTTCCTCTCCTGTTGAACGCAGGAACTTGAAATTTGAGAGGGCGGGTCAATGGAGAATGCTGAAGGTGCCTGAGTGGTCACTGATCAGCTGAGTGAGCCTAAATATTACAGTGGAAGAAAGATAATGAGGGAGAGGGAGCAAAAACCTTTTCAAGGTATGTCACATTTTAGCCATTAGGCTCTAAGCGGAAATCATCCGGGGGTGCTGGGGGCGAAGCCCGCGCCGAGGCGCGCAGCGCCGAGTTTTCGCCAACTGATTCTATACGTCCATGTTACAATGAGTGAGGAAGCTATACTGCCCACCCAACTTGGCAGTCGTTTTTTTTAACCCCCCATCAACATTTGTTGGTTTACGTTTCAAGATGCGTAGAATCCAAAAATCGAATAAAAATGTGACCGTCTGTCCGCCGTACACCGTAAGCGGCACTTTTCCCACTTAGCATTGACCGATTTTGATGAAATTTGGTGTCTCCATTTTTTTTTTCTCCATTTTAGCCTCCATTTGGGGTCTAGTTGTGCCCCGGAGATTTTGGTTGATGATCGTCTCTTGTAAGAGTTGAAAAATGAGGATTGACATTTTGAAAACGCCCTAACTCAAAAAATTTTGATTTAAAGGTATTGCTTTTTCCTCAATTTAAGATAGTATAGAATATTCAGAAAATTTGAAACCACGCAGAGCCCTGTAAGGGAATTTAAGGGTTTGACTTACGATAAATCAGAAACACGGGTGTGAATCGCAAAAGAGGCCTAATCTCCGTTCAAACTTTAGCTGACCGAAATGCGATCGATGTTTTTCTTCAAGCTCGTTGGTGGTAACAGTGGCAAAGCCGTGTTCTATGCAGACGAGTGATCTATATGAAAAAAATCCTATAAATATTTCATATTATATCCTATTATATTTTTATATTTTGACAATGTTTGGTTAGAAATATGTCCAGAGTTCGGAAGAAAATCATAAAAATGAAACGATCATTCATTTTTATTAAATTTTAAATTGTTGACTTTAACATTTAAACATTTAAATTATTCAAACTTATAATTTAAATTATTAAAACATTTGAACCCCTGAAAAGCCAAGTGGCATAAGTCATGGGAATCTGTTTTTGAGATAAAGCATTTGTTGCGTTCAGCTTACTGAAATTGCGCACTGGTAAAATTTTTATGAAAAAGGTAGGTATAAAGAAAAGTATAAAAATAATCGCAAAATCCAAGTTAACCTTCAGCATTCTCCATTGACCTTGCCTCTCAAATTTCAGCTTCCTGCGTTCAGCAGGAGAGAAAATGGCCTTGGAGCTCACTCAGCTGATCAGTGACCACTCAGGCGCCTTCAGCATTCTCCATTGACCCGCCCTCTCAAATTTCAGGTTCCTGCGTTCAACAGGAGAGAAAATGGCCTTGGAGCTCACTCAGCTGATCAGTGACCACTCAGGCGCCTTCAGCATTCTCCATTGACCCGCCCTCTCAAATTTCAGGATCCTGCGTTCAACAGGAGAGGAAAAGGCCTTGGAGCTCACTCAGCTGATCAGTGACCACTCAGGCGCCTTCAGTATTCTCCATTGACCCGCCCTCTCAAATTTCAGGTTCCTGCGTTCAACAGGAGAGAAAATGGCATTGGAGCTCACTCAGCTGATCAGTGACCACTCAGGCGCCTTCAGCATTCTCCATTGACCCGCCTTCTCAAATTTCAGGTTCCTGCGTTCAACAGGAGAGGAAATGGCCTTGGAGCTCGCTCAGCTGATCAGTGGCCACTCAGGCGCCTTCAGCATTCTCCATTGACCCTGCCTCCGTAACTCTTCAAAGGGATCTGTTGGATGACGATACCTATTTTCCTCTCACGATCATGTTGACATCTCATTTGTTACTCACGATCATATGTTACTAAACATGCGCATAATTCAGCTTTCCCTACAGGTACATTCATATTAGGGACCATGTACCATGTTAAATAAATTGAGAACTCTCCAATGAGTGGTGAACGATTTTTGTGGGGTGGAAAATGAGGAAGTTAGTTTTCCCTAGGAACGATTGGTTGTACGTGAAAATCATCAGAAATTTCCGCGTAACGCTCCCCGCGTGACGATTTTTCATTTTTGTGCCATAGTAAAGACATAAAATGTCAAAATAATAAACCTTTGTGTAATAATTTGCAGCGTTTTGAGATAAAGAATTTGTTACGTCCAGCTTACGAAAAAGCTCCCTAATTTATTGTATGTTAAGTATATCCTGTTGAATCTGTTCGGTAAGGTCAATCAGAACTATGAAGGGTTGATGAGCTTCTTCTCAAAATTGAACAACATCCAAAGCATAAAAACAGAACTTTGAATCACAACTCAAAATATCTGTTTCAAATGGTTAAGATTGCACCGAATTTCACGATATCCACCTTGGTGTTTCATGGTGTATCTCTCTGGAGTTTAGCCAGTAAATTTTCGGCTCATGAGAAGAGGATGAGAAGATTCACATCGTCGAGAAGATTTTTTGAAGCGTTAACGAACGCTATCTCGCGGTAGGTAATTTTACAAGATTACGGACCCCATAGCTGACCAACCTTTAAAACTCATAACTAGAATATAAATTGGTAAACGCCGACCATATTTTATGAGACAGGGTCACGTGATGCACGCCAACCAACTATCAGTTTGCCCTTATCAGCTTTTCACGTCTCATCCACAAAACCCATCACATCCTCTGCTTCCCGTTAATAATTCAAAATAACCACTCACCGTTATTGCTCGGCGGTACCGCGGAGAGCAGTAATATCGGGTCGATCTGCCTCAAGATTACCTCAACCTCTCGGCTTCCTTCCACCCCTCAGATGGATGCTAAGAAGGCAGTATATCACTCGGTTATCAGGCTGTCATTATTGCCTTGGTGCAGTTCGAACATCGTGTTTTTCATGATTCATTTGACGTCTTGTTCCGATCTGAGCTCGTTCACTCTGAAATAACCCTGAACATAATATGTATTCCTCTTCACGTATATTTATGTAGGTACTTATGTATTAATTTCTTTTTTTGCTTCCGAGTCTACCAAGGTAGCGGAAGCTTTGTTTTCACTTTTCAAGGACGAAAAAAAAAGTTCTCCAAAATCAAAATTTCCACTCGCGTTTTGCGTTTTAGACCTTTCTGAACAATTTTGGTTCCGTGTCTGTGTGTCTGTCTGTCTGTCTGTCTGTGTGTCTGTCCGTCTGTCATGATTTCCTTGTAACGCGCATAACTATACGAAGTTATCGTCCGATTTCTATGAAATTTTCAGGGATTGTGCGGGTTGGTGTGCAGACGGTCCCCTATGAAAATCATCATCCCCAGACTGATAGAAGCGACTGCGCATGCGCAAACGTGAATTCCTTGTAACGGCCATAACTTCTACATTTTCCATCCGATTTCAATGGAATTTTCAGGGATGTTACAGATTAGTATTTAAATGGTCCCCTATGAAAATCACCACCTTCGGACTGATAGTAGCCATTGCGCATGCGCAAACGTGAATTTCCTTGTAACGGCCATAATTTCTACATTTTCCATCCGATTTCAATGAAATTTTCAGGGATGTTACAGAGTAGTGTTTAGATGGTCCCCTATGAAAATCACAGAGAATTGTTCTTCATAGAGGGATTCATTCATAGAGGGATGGTCTCCTTTGAAAATCTCAAATCTCATTGGATGCAGGTCATCGGTAGGTCAGAGGATAAAGTCTTAATTAGAGCTCCTAAGGTCGCGGGTTCGAAACCCAGCCGAGGCTATGTAATTTTTTGATCCAATCACATACACCTACTCACTTATTTTTCATCCGAATTTGATGAAATTTTCTAGGATTGTCCAGATTAGCGTGTAGATGGTCCCCTATGAGGGTAGTGAAAGGTACTTGGAGATTGTTGTTTTGAGACTAACAACTATGCATCGGATCATCTATACAATCGGGTTATGGATACGAGGAAACTATGTGCCACACCCACTTGGCAGATGTTTTTTTTTGCTACTGAGTATACCAAGGTAGCGGAAGCTTTGTTTTCACTTTTCAAGGATGAAAAAAAAAGTTCTTCAAAATCAAAATTTCCACTCGCGTTTTACGTTTCAGACCTTTCTGAACAATTTTGGTTCCGTGTCTGTCTGTCTGTGTGTCTGTCTGTCTGTCATGAAATCCTTGTAACGCGCATAACTATACGAAGTTATTGTCCGATTTCTATGAAATTTTGAGGGATTGTGCGGATTGGTATGTAGAGGATCCCCCATGAAAATCATCATTCTCGGACAGATAGAAGAGACTGCGCATGCGCAAACGTGAATTCCTTGTAACGGCCATAACTTCTACATTTTCTTTCCGATTTTGATGAAATTTTCAGGGATGTTACAGATTAGTATTCAGATAGTCTCCTATGAAAATCATCACCTTCGGACTGATAGAAGCGACTGCGCATGTGCAAACGTGAATTTCCTTGTAACGGCCATAACTTCCACATTTTCCACCCGATTTCGATGAAATTTTCAGGGATTATGTGGATTAGGTTGTTGATAGTCCCCTATGAAAATCATCATCCCCGGACTGATAGAAGCGACTGCGCATGCGCAAACGTGAATTACTTGTAACAGCCGTAACTTCAACTGTCCCCCAGGGGTCGCGGGTTCGAATCCCAGCCGAGGCTACGTATTTTTTTGATCCAATCACATACATCTACTCACTTAATTTTTCATAGAAGAGACTGCGCATGCGCAAACGTGAATTCCTTTTAACGGCCATAACTTCTACATTTTCTTTCCGATTTTGATGAAATTTTCAGGGATGTTACAGATTAGTATTTAGATAGTCTCCTATGAAAATCATCACCTTCGGGCTGATAGTAGCCACTACGCATGCGCAAACGTGAATTTCCTTGTAACAGCCATAACTTCTACATTTTCCATCTGATTTCAATGAAATTTTCAGGGATGTTACAGATTAACTTGTTTTGATGTTTGGAGATTAACTACTATGCATCGGATCATCTATACAATCGGGTTATGAATACGAGGAAGCTATGTGCCACACCCACTTGGCAGATGTTTTTTATTCTACTCCTATATTATTTGGCATTCAGGGGAAAAAATGTTTAAATTGAGGTAGGTAACTACGTAAGGTGCGTCGGAATAAGTGCAGAAATGGGGTAAGTGGGGATGATTCCTTTCACAAGCAAACATAAGGGCTGACATGAATATCCTCTGTGGGTGTTGTAGAGGACTACCTCAAGTTTTACAAAACACCACTAGAGAGTACTCATATCGATTGTAACCTTAACGGCGAGGTTATGATGTACCACAACTATTTTTCAACCCGAGTTTAACCTGCTTCTACTTGGGTACTGCTAATGGCTGACAAGGTAATTATACATTAAATGTTGCAGTTTCATTGTACATAAGACATTCTGTTCTAATTTTAGTTAGTTTGAAACTAAGACCTCCACTGCACTTTCCCCGTTTTTTCCTCCTATGGGGGAAGCTGCAGAGTAAGAAACATGGGCAAGTGTGGAGTTCCGTACTTCCCCCTAAATGGGTGACCAAGGGGAGTATTGAGCCTACACTCAAGCATAATAGTATGTAATTTTCATCTACTCATGTTGTGAATATGGGCACTTATAATCTGGGAACTTTTCACTCTTGTATAGATATTCGCTCCAGTAAGCAGGGAAAACGAAAGAGGACGTCTCGAGTTGGGGTGGAGATGGTCCCCTATGAAAATCATTGCCCCCAACTGATAAAAGCTACTGCGCATCCGCAAATGTGTGTTTCCGTGTTACAGCCATAACTTCCACATTTCCCTTTCCCATATAATCTCGATGAAATGTTCAGGAATTAAGCGAGTTGTGGTGGAGATGGCCCCCTATGAAAATCATGTGCCCCCCCCCCCCAAAAAAAATTGAAAGGTTAGTGCAAGGTACTTGAAGATAGATGTTTTGAGAGATGCTACTAAGTATGCAACGGATCATCTATACAATCGGGTTATGAATACGAGGAAGCTATGGGCCACACCCACTTGGCAGACTTTTTTCATTTCGAAGTTTTATGTAAACTTTTGCAATGTTGAGATAACCATTTGTAGTAGAAGACTGTTAAAAAACGTTCTTTTTCATAAGACTGATGACTTATAGCGATTTAAACAATTTTTAATGAAAATTCAAAATTTTGAATTTTGCAAGATTTTTTGTGTTTCTATATACCGTGTTTTGAACTTTTCAAAACTGTGAAACTTCATCAATTTCTGTCCGATTTTAACTTTGCAAAAAGCAAAATATGCCTGAAACAAGCTCTTCCACACATTTTCCTCTTCGCATTTGTAACTCCAACGACATGAGAAATGGAGAGATGCTCTACACTTACCCTATTTAGGCGGGGTAGGTGAGGGGTACGGACAAAAATTATAGTATTGCTCGAGAAACCCACTATAACTCAAAAAACCTTAACATAACTACAAAACTGGTTAGAGGATAGTCCGAGGGGTGTAATGAAAGAAGGAAAAAAAAATCTAGCTTTAAAATGAGTTTCTCAGGGTCTACCAAAGTTGAACTATGCAAATTGTACTCTGCACTTCCCCCGACGCACCTTAGTCTAATTATATGCCTCGGAGTTACTTGAGTGGGGCATCTCGGTAGCTGTACTCCGTGGTATAACACAAACACACACATACACATATCACATACACGGCACATATCGACACTGGTGGTCGTTCTATAGAGGCACTTCCTTTCATCCTCACACACCTTCCTCATCTTCCCTTGTCTTTAGTTATTAGTACTATTACTGTTACTATATTTAATACATTTTTCAAATTCATTTTATGGTGTGCTCCTTTGTCCTTTGAGAGAGTTTAACAGGAAAAAATAGATCACTGGACTTTTTGGTCCGTGTGGTTGTGATTTCCAGTTTTTTCCGATTATAGTCTCACAGTATTTTGGGTTCAGTTGATGGTTGTTTAGCAATTTAATAATTTTCGAGTTTCCCTAGTGGGTTATGTTTCTACGTCAACCTGCAGAGAAAACAAATCTCGCTTATTTTTAGTACCTAGTAAGGTTGAATGAAGTAAGGTTTTCTGTGATAAAACTCCGAGCTTGCTGATTCCATTACAGTTTCAGTTGTAGTGTTTACAGTAACTATAAATAGCGAAACCGTTGTAACAACCATACCATCGAACTTTATTGATCGAATTCAAATATACATTTTCTGGGATTATGAGGATTGGGGTGTAGACGGTCCTCTAAGAGGGTAGTGGTGGATATTTAGAGATTGATGTTTCAACATTAGCTACTACCTATGTATCGGATCATCAATCTTTAAATCGGGGTTATGAATACGAGGAAGCTTTGTGCCATAACCTTTGGCAGACTTTTTTTTCATTTTTATAGCAACCATGTTCCATTATTTGACGAATTTCCGGGTTGGCAATGATAAATTGAGTCATTTATCAAGGTCTCAGAAAGCCTTTCATTCACATACATTTTGTTTAGTAATGCATGCATTCCAGGGGACGTCCAATTGGAAAAGCATCAGATCAATTAATACCATTTGGTAAGCGAAAAAAACTTTTTCACTCGATGTAACTTATTAAGTATTTTAGGCAAGAAATAGTAGTCCTTCCCCCTCCCCCTCCTCACCATTATCCACCATAACATTTCTAGCGGCATGGGAGCCTCGAATTTGAAGAGCATTTTAAAATCCACGATGTACGACACACAACATGCAAATTCGAGCAATTTGGAAGATTTTTAAGTCGAACAAATCAAGAATAACGAAAATTGGTTGGAAATTGAGGCCTGGGCAGAATACTGTAAATTATGCCCAAAAATGCACCTTTTTGAGCATTAACCCCCCTTTAAAAGGCAAAATTCAAAATTCCGGCAACGTAGTGCACAACCGGATAGTTTTCCGCGGCGAACAAAAAACGTCTGCCAAGTTGGGTGGGCAGTATAGCTTCCTCACTCATTGTAACATGGACGTATAGAATCACTTGGCGAAAAAATTATGATTCAAAGAGTTATTGAATACCAAAATATTGGCGATAATATGCGGGATAGGGTTGCAGGTATTAATGTTTATAATAGTGTTGTAAATAGTTGTGGTAACCCACACAATCCCTGAAAATTTCATCGGAATTGGTTGAATAGTTGCGGAGTTTTGGTTGTAACAATAAATTTTAAGTTCGCGCATGCGCAGCGGCTATTGCTTGACCAATTTGATTGAAACTTATAGGGTGTCTCTTAGAAGATAGTCCCTAACTAACCTTCAAATTTGAGCAAAATCGGTTCATTAGAAACCGAGAAACCGAGGTTCCAGGAAATTCACGTTTGCGCATGCGCACTCGCTCCTATTGGTCCGAAGGTGCTGAAATTGATAGGGGACCGTCTAGGACCTAACCCGCACAATCCCTGAAAATTTCATCAAAATCGGACCACAGGTTAGTATAGTTTTGCCCGGGACAAGGATTGACCACAGACAGACCGACAGACAGACAGACAGACACGGAACCAAAATTGTTCGGGAAGCTCTAAAACGCAAAAAGCAAGTGGAAATTTTCATTTTGGAGGACATTTTTTTTTTCACTTCTTTCACGAATACAAAGCTTCCCTACCTTCGGTAGTGAGGAAGCAAAAGAACCACGAAAATCGATTGAGATCTAAGGCTTGGGCAGACGACATAAGATTTTGTCACACACACACACACACACACACACACACAGACATTCACCTACGGATTTGGATTCAGAATGGTCCAAAACGGATTAGCGTGTGGTTTTTTTTATGTTGCAACACTCATGAGTGTTGTCCAACTTTACCCCGGATTGATCGCATAAGGACGGCCATGTCTTACTGTGAGACGTCCTAAAAAGTGAGATTGTACACGATTTTTTTAAAAGGGTCCAAAATACGTGAAACGCGTCAAATTGATTGCTGAGACGGAGAAAAAAGTTTTCTTATCACAATTTGATCGATAGCAGCATTAAGGAAGTTTTTCTTGATTTCCTGAAAGTTTGGTTGCAAGGACTTCCGCCCTTTTAGAAGACACTGATTGAATTACACTACGAACGTTACTATTTCTACCGAATAGTTCTTTTACCGGAATAACTTGAATGGGAAGCTACCATTCTCAAACGTGTTATTGAAATCTTCCTGTGGAAAGTGATCAAAACTTGACTGTGAATGGCTTCTTCTTCTTCACATCTTCTCCGATTAGGTATTGCAGCCTATCGTTTTGAACATATTTACCTGGTGATGTCCAGGAGTGAAGCCGTAATAAAATGATGCTTGTATTTCGACCAAATCTGTAAATATTAGTCATCACACAGCTTAGAAGGACTGATGGTGCCAATTTCCGGAAAGTGTTGATCCCCATCCTGGGAAGAATTCTGGGTCTGCCTCTGATAGCAATGTGAATAATTTGTCATTCTCCACTTTTCACAAATTCAAGACGGAGAAAATTACATCGACAGTATTTGAGATACATACTAAAGAGATTTCATTATGAAAATTACACTGCCATCAAATATAATTATACGTTGTTACCCATGAGGTTGACCTTATAAAATAAACGAGAGAAATAATCAAAAAATTAAATGTTACTGCAATTGCACTCCCTTTTATCAACTCAAACGTTATTAAGGGCGGCAAGTTCGCTGTACTAATTGGATGACCGGTAGAAAATTAATGTAGATGTTTTAATGGACCGGGTCGTCGCTCCCCTCTTCGTATCATTATATTCATTGTAATTTACTGTCCTGACCCCTTTCATGGCTTTCAGTATTTTGCGAGGCAAGCGATATGATAAATAGTTAGGGCCGAGATTCCTATAGCCACTACATATTTACCACCGCTTTTCTTCCTACGCCGAGGGCCGCACAATAGATATTAATTCGCGAGGTTTGGGGTGAAATGGAAGGAGAGGGTATGAGAGGCTTTAGATGGGGCTACGCCCCCTTGGCGGACCCCCAAGACCCCACTACATCACTCCTTGATGAATGGACGCGCTCTGGTGGCCCAACAACAATTTATTTTCTATCGCTCTTCTCGTGGTGGCAGAAGGGTTACTTTTGCCCCTCTTGCTCCCGACGAAACTAAATCCTTCTAACAGGTTTCGTTCAATCGATGGCGATTCAATCTCTTTTATTTACTCTCCGTCGATAACTGCCACCGTTTTTCCTTCCACCTTCCAGGTCACGGACACAAAATGACCGTCATTCAATATGTACCTATTTTTGTGAAGGATTGGTTGTTCTCATGTTTGATAACCCATAACCGTAACCATAGGTAACCGTTGAAAATGCATTGGTGGTAGAGATGGCTACAATATTTTCGGTATCAAACCTAACCTTCTCAGCTGACCCAATCAGCTGGTCGTGAAGGAGCGCCATTTTGAATCGTAGTTCAGCAAGCTCATCCTGTTTACATACTCATATCAAATATTTCTTGGTATGCAAACAAAATGATGGTGGTTAATTCATTATTTTCTTCTAATTTATTTATTATATTCTTTCAAAGCAATTATTCAATTGTAATTGTGATCAGACTCTGAGGGATCTTGACACTATTCAAGAATGGTGACATGTAAGGTCCAACTGTCATGCTGACATGCAAACCAGGCTGACACAAACATTACCTAGTGTTGATTAAAAACTCTGGAAATAAGTTTTTCGGAATGAATATTGGAATAGTTATTTGTCACATTGAACCAATTTATGACTACTTGGATACCTAGGTATTCACATAGAGACCCAGAGACAAGAGCCTATTTACATCCTTTTCTGACTGTACATTGTGATATAAAACCTTCCTACCTTCTGATGATTTTGATCGTATTAGAAAGTAGTGAACACCTTTAGAAAGTAGTGAACACCACAAACCTAGATTTTCCAGAGTTCTTACTGCATTTTTTTGGGTCTCAAATACCTACTAACTACCGATTTAGCAGTGGCTTCCTATCTACTGGTTCATTCTTTGTCCAACAACATATCCCTGGTTACTTTAGAGGAGGTGTTTTGTTTCTACCTCCTACGAATGGGAAGTACAGATCAAACCTACTAAGACAGATATACAAACTTATAGACGCAACAACTAAATGCAGTCAATCATAATGAACCAAATACCTACCATTGTGAGAAAATACGGTATTTTTCAAAGGTAAAATTTATAACTATTGGTGGTACCTACTTACCTGAACTGACTCCCATAGTCTGTTGATTGTAGATCTGTAGTTAGGTCTGTTCATAGAGAATTGAATAATCTACTAAATTAAATGAAAACACGGCATTTATTCAGAAATTTCATTGTACGTTGTAACAATGTAAAATTCGCACAGAATTAACAATAGGTAGTAGACCATGAACTTGATTTGAAGAACAGAATTTTCGTGAGGATCAGTTGTTTTTGAGAGGTGAACAACGTGATATTTCCCGGGGGGACAAACTGATGTACTGATGAAAGAGAAAACTGTTGTACAAATGAAAGCTAAAGAGAACCTCACCACGAACGATAACGCAAGTGGAACTAGATAATTTGAAGCTGGTTATAAAAAATCTAAAATCATGGTTGTCAGGAATGCTGGGAGGCAGCGACACCAAAACGCTGATATTCTTCTTTTTTCGGAAAGTTCTCTTGTCTTTCCACACTTTTTCTAATCACTTTTGGCAAACCAAAAAATTAAATACCGCTTCCGTAACGAGAAGAGCAACTAATAACCACACAGATTGGCGTAATGAAAAACCTTCCATACAATCTTTGTTTACAACTGACGCAAAATGGCCGCCTTTGAGCTAGAATCGAATAACCGTTCGATTAGTCGATACATCGATTCTTTGTGACGTCACTCTGATAAAAGCGATTGCTGTTATCCACGATAGTCAATAATCGATTGTTTTCGGTATCAAACCTAACCTTCTCTGCTGACCCGATCAGCTGGTAGTGATGGGGCCACAAATCGAATAAAAATTTGGCCGTCCGTCCGCCGTCACTTTCCTCACATATCATTGACCGATTTTGATGAAATTTGGTATGTAGGCTCCATTTCGGGTCTAGTTGTGCCCCGAAGATTTTTGGTAATGTAGGTCACTTCTAAGGGTTGGAAAATAAGGTTTGAAATTTTGAAAACGCCCTAACTCAAAAAATTTTGATTTGAAGGTATTGTTTTTCCATCACTTTAAGATATTCCATTTAAGATCAATGCTTCCAAAATTCAAAAATATCGAATTGACGCATTACTAGAGGCTGCAGCAGCACTTGCAAACATTCAGCGAAACCAACTAAAGGTGATTGGAGCAACTATCACCTGGCGAGGGATATGACATGGCAAGTCAGCCAAGGAACTGATTCGGGCTGGTTACCCTCTGTTCATCCTGGAGTGGGTGACCACCCGAGTCCTAACACGAGGATCATTCATCTGGTCTAAATTCAGGGCTGCGGCCCCTCTACGGCGTGCCACGGCTCGAGCAAATGGGCACCGTGGGACTTGGAGATGAACTCGAACCCCATGGGGAGGAGAAGCGTCAACTGATGGCATAGCCAGAAGAGGCACAATCCTCCATCGTTATCCTTACTCCATCGTTTGTAGGATAAGGTAATTCAACCATGTCCCTCACCCCAAGTATTCTTACGACAGAGTTTCGTGTTTTTGATGATCACGAATGTAGATGTGCTTCATACCATTTCAACAGTTCCTGATTCATAATATATAAGAACTGATTTTTCCACCGTTGAATCGCTGAAATTGAATAAAATTCGAAAATCACACTTAATCTAATTTTATCTTACCTAAGTTGTAATCTAACTTCTCGTTTCATTTAATTCAAAAATAATTCTTCGTGTCTCTAAAAATATAAAACGTTGTAGTAGAATGATTGTTATCCTCAGTAGAGACCGGAACAATTTCCATCAGAATAGAGGCTTTCGAAGTATTTCTAAAAGAAACTACTAAATTTCCTCAATGAGCAGCTCTTGATTTCGGCTTTCCACGTGTAAACCATGTGGGAGTAAATGCCTAATATATTTCGTACAAGAGCTGTTACACATCCCTGCTCAATAATTATTTTGATGATTCTAATTATAAATTATTAATTTTGGTATCCTTGCCTTATACTTTATGCGCTTCATTCACTTTAAAAACATTTACTTGTTCATGAGCTCAGCAGCTCATGGTATTTCCTTGAATATTCATTAGCAGTGAAACTTTCAACCGAAAACTTCTCTGCCTCCGCGATAACGAAAACAGATTGCCGGAGTCCGGGTATCTGCAAGCCATTAGGCAACAAGCTGCGTATTCGAAAGGATTTCCGTATAGCTGGGGAGAGCCAAGTTTCAAAAGGCTCTTGACGTATTCTTACCGCTATCCGGCGTAGCGATCTGGACCCCATTTTAACCCCTTACATCCAAGGGAGGTAATTATGGTCATAGTCGCTAATTCCACCCTTATCGGCTGGGAAGGTCGGAGATTTCCCTATTCTCGAGTCCTTTGGGCTAATTACGCCCACTGAGCCTCTTTAAACTTTTTCTTTGAGCTCGGCGCATTAACTTTTTACTTTTTGCTGGGTTTCCAAAGATACCTAACCACATTCTGTACGGTTTCCTTGGTGTAGTATTATCGGCCATCCACACCATCGTACGATTCACCCTAAGCAACTGTTGTGGGTACGAATTTCACAAAATTGCAGCAGTGAATAGAACTTTAAAAAATCTAGTTTCGAACAGGAATACATGTATTTTTTTAAAACCTCATACCTAACTCATTACCAAGTGACGTCTGCCAATTCGGGAAATTTTTAACATTATCGTGAAAGTCATTGAGTAAATCCGACAAGAAGAAGCTTTTTTAACTTAACAATATTTTATTCATAATAAAAACAAGAAGTTATTTTTATTAAGATTTGTTAGAAGTTTGATAATGCTCGTAAGTATTAGTTGTCGGCCAGCTAAATGTTGTTTTTAGCATGGAACATGCTTTCGTCATCACCTAACTGAGCAGAAACGTGACTAAACAGTGGAACGAAAGTACCTAGCGCGGGATTTTGTAATGATTTTCCAAGAGAAATGTATGGCCGTTAGTTTCATACCACGAAAATCGTTCGCCACTCGATGAAAAACCCTCAATTTATGCGTAAATTTTGTATTATATTGCCAAAACAGCTGTAAACATGGACGAAGCTGAAATATACCTCTGATTTAAAAGAACTGTTAACAAAATTCACGGTAAAAACCAACATCGATTTAGTGGGTTATATTGATGTTGTTGGTTGGCTTGGTTTTTACGAATGCAATCAAAGGATGTAGTTGGCTGGCATCGTTTTTACCAAAAAGTAATCAAAGGATCTTGTAACCTAGGCTTTCAGTTGCGGTGTGTTCTTCGACGTTTTAGTTGTTTTTGATTTCTTAACAATAACAATACCTATGGCACATCAAGAAGTGAATGAAATGACGAGCAATTTGAAAAGCAGGCCCATGAAGAGCTAAATTAAAACAACAGACAACAAATTCCTATTATTTCGAAAGTTTTCGAGCTACGACACTCTTGAACATTCAAACCCTTAATTTTCATCCCTAGAAGTTACTAACATCAACCAAAAGCTATTATACGAACTATGGTTATACGAATTATTTTTCTATCAGCATTGTATATTTAATGATTTTTTTAACTTGTCAATATAATCTGAACAATTTTCAAATTTAGAGTTTTTTCGCTAGGAAAAATTCATCTTCAAAACGAGGTGTAGGTATTTTGTTTCAAGGATGCATTTTTGAAATTATAAGATAAACAAATGATCTTTGTAACAAGCACATTATTTCATTGAACGAGCCAGATGTGAAAATTAAATAATGAGTAAAAATTGAGACCAAGATCCTAATACGTAAAATTCATCTCGAAATAAAAATGTGATCTCAATAATTACCTGTGCCAACATTGATCGAAATGATATTCAGTTTTTTAAAGGTAACAACATGGTCTAGAAAGTGGAGGAAAGCAGTTAGCTCTCAGTAAAATTTCCTTGGAGTCAGAACAGTCGAGTTTGTCTGCTTTCTAAAGGAAAAACGCTACAAATTATTACACAATGGTTTTTTATTTTAATTTTAGCGAATTTTCAAGGAAAATGAAGCTATTGCAATGGCCTCAAAATTTTTAGAATCGACTTTTTCGAAAAATTTTCACACTGAAATCCGTTTTGGAACATTCTGAAACGATCCCTGAAGTTTTTCCAAAAATCATATGTTTATATATATATGTATATATATATGTGTCATTCCGGACGATAACTTGAGTAATTGTTTAAAAATTTTTTTTTAGTTTTTGCCAAAATGTTTGTAGCATCAAACCATAGGTCAAGTTCGTTAACCAGCAATTTTGGACAATCCAAAGTGGTCCAAAATTCAAAAAAACTCCCAAAAAAATGGGTTTTTCCCGTTTTTTGTGGTTTTTACATTGAAAATCATGGTAATATATGGTATATTCGGATTCAGCACAAAATTTCTGATATGAATGCATTTTTCAAAAATGAAAATTGTCCAAAATTAAGAAAAGTTTGTAGCTATATATATATATAATGAATACGTGCGTATATTTGTTGTACCCAGAAATGCAGTAGCCGTGTGGGTACTCTATGAGTTCGTAGAGACGACTAGAACATGAATATGGACTCCTAACATCTTCAAAGCATACCCAGCAATAATTTGCAGCGTATTATTAGCGAATTTTCATGCAAAAATCATGTGTCGGGGAAAGAAAAAAGAAAAGAAAGAAAGAAAGAAAGAAAGAAAGAAAGAAAGAAAGAAAGAAAGAAAGAAAGAAAGAAAGAAAGAAAGAAAAGAAAAAAAAAAAAAAAAAAAAAAAAAAAACAGTGTATTATTGAAAATCGCACGATTTTTTCGTACATATCGCGAATATAACTAAATGTTATCAAATTAATTACTTAGATGCGGTAACGCATCAAGGAGAAAAATGTGTGATAAACAAAAGGTGGCTTGTTGTTATGAGGTCGGGAACATACGAGCATGAACGCGATCTGTCGCACTCATCTTTAACTACGTCCTGGAGCTTCCACAATCAGAACGCTTCTCGGGCTCCCAGATTCAGCTTTCAGCCCAGTGATTTCACGTCTTCCAGGACGTCGATTATTGGTGTAAAAGTATGTAATAAAAACATATTGACATATATATAAACCAAGAATCGAAAAAAAAAACTTTCTACAACAAATTGCAACACCATTGGTCCTTTTCTTAACCACACCTTAAACTGAATGATTTCTTTGAAAATTCGCTCATTAATTCATGCTGCATGAATGGACTTTTTTCTATATAGATCACTTGTCTGCAAAGCCATCAACCATCCAACATGAAGAAAAACATCGATCGCATTTTGGTCAGCTTTAATTTGAACGGAGAATGGGCCTCTTTTGCGATTCACACTCGTGTTTCTGATTTATCGTAGGTTCAAACTTTAAATTCTCGTAGTGAGCGAACGGTTTGTCCTACAGAGCTCCGGGTGGTCTCTAAAAATTCTATAGAATCTTAAATTGAAGGAAAAACAATACCTTTATATACACTCATCTTTAACTACGTCCTGGAGCTTCCACAATCAGAACGCTTCTCGGGCTCCCAGATTCAGCTTTCAGCCCAGTGATTTCACGTCTTCCAGGACGTCGATTATTGGTGTAAAAGTATGTAATAAAAACATATTGACATATATATAAACCAAGAATCGAAAAAAAAAACTTTCTACAACAAATTGCAACACCATTGGTCCTTTTCTTAACCACACCTTAAACTGAATGATTTCTTTGAAAATTCGCTCATTAATTCATGCTGCATGAATGGACTTTTTTCTATATAGATCACTTGTCTGCAAAGCCATCAACCATCCAACATGAAGAAAAACATCGATCGCATTTTGGTCAGCTTTAATTTGAACGGAGAATGGGCCTCTTTTGTGATTCACACTCGTGTTTCTGATTTATCGTAGGTTCAAACTTTAAATTCTCGTAGTGAGCGAACGGTTTGTCCTACAGAGCTCCGGGTGGTCTCTAAAAATTCTATAGAATCTTAAATTGAAGGAAAAACAATACCTTTATATCGAAATTTTTTGAGTTAGGTAGGGCGTTTTCAAAATTTCAAAATTGATTTTGGAACCTTTTGAAGTGACTTACATCAACCAAAATCTTCGGGGCACAACTAGACCCCGAATGGAGCCTACATACCAAATTTCATCAAAATCGGTCAATGCTAAGTGGCAAAAGTGCCGCGTACGGCGGACGGACGGCCACATTTTTATTCGATTTTTGGATTCTACGTACCTTGAAACGTAAACCATCAAGTTTTGAGGGGGTGTTAAACATTTTTTTTCTTGGTCGATTCCAAAGGTTCATTATTGAAAATAATAAACCAAAAAGCAATTTTGATTATATTTGGTATAGGCTTCATTTGGGGCCTAGTTGTGCCCCGAAGCTTTTGGTTGATGTCAGTAACTTCTGAGGATTGAATTTTGCAAAACGCCCTAACTCAAAAAACGCTGCAAATTATTACACAATGGTTTATTATTTTCTATATAGATCACTCGTCTACAAAATCACCAACCATCCAATATGAAAAGAAAAAGAAAAAAAAAAAAAAATCAAAAAAAAAAATCAAAAAAAATCAAAAAAAAAATCAAAAGAAAAATCAACATCACCAACCATCGATTGCATTTCGGTCTGCTCTAATTTGAACGGAGATTAGGCCTCTTTTGCGATTCACACTCGTGTTTTGATTTATATATATATATTTCAATATAAACACTTAAATTTTCGTAGTGAGCGAACGGTTTGTCCTACAGAGCTCCGCGTGGTCTCAAAAAATTTTAAAAATTCTATAGAATCTTAAATTGAAGGAAAAACAATACCTTTATATCGAAATTTTTTGAGTTAGGGCGTTTTCAAAATTTCAAAATTGATTTTGGAACCCTTAGGAGTGACCTACATCAACCAAAAGCTTCGGGGCACAACTAGACCCCAAATGGAGCCTACATACCAAATTTCATCAAAATCGGTCAATGCTAAGTGGCAAAAGTGCCGCGTACGGCGTACGGCGGACGGACGGCCAAATTTTTATTCGATTTTTGGATTCTACGTACCTTGAAACGTAAACCATCAAATTTTGAGGGGGTGTTAAAATTTTTTTTTTCTTGGTCGATTCCAAAGGTTCATTATTGAAAATAATAAACCAAAAAGCAATAAATAACGGTTTTTTTCATAAATTTCAAGAGTACCTATTGAATTGTCAGAATTTATTGAGACCACACAGAGCTCTGTAGGACCAACCGTTCGCTCCCTATGGGAACTTAATCAGAAACGTGAGTGTGAATCTCAAAAGAGGCCTGATTTCCATTCAAATTCTATCAGACCAAAATGCGATCGTTTTCCGTTTCCCGAGATTAACTGTTTTTTGTCCTTAGCAACCAGTAACGAAATTTCCTAATGAAGGCACTCAAATTCCCCTACTTCTTCGAATTGAGTGTGAATCATTCTTCGAATTTGAGTGTGAATCAAAATCAACTTGATAGTGAAGCAATAACATGGTTGGTGGGTTGCAAAGCTGTGTTCTTAGCAGGCAAGTGATCTATACAGAAAAATAATAAACCTTAGTGTAATAATTTGGAGCGTTTTATCACTAGGGGCTTGGATGTCCGTGTTATTTCACTATCAACTTATGAAGGCCCATTCGAACCTGAAACTACTATTAGTCAGGTGATGATATTCGACGATTAGAAATTTACGTCACAATTCCAACGATACATTTTGTATTTTTGTGAGTTGATCCGTTCATATTCTATGGATCAGGTTGAATCTTCGAAAACGGGCAGTAATTTTGTAGTTTTAATACCATATAATGCATTTCGATCAGCTTGTTTGATAGGAAACACGAATCAACAGGTTTTATTACCCCGATCATCTTCAGGGTGATTGAAATGAGAGTACCTAAAAGGCCACAATCCTAATGCACTCCTGCTCCTCATACAGAGTTGTAATGTAATTTTAGCGTATAAGATGCTTTAGCTTCGGACTAACTAACTGATAAGTGTCACGCGAGAAGGAGTGTAACGCGCATGTGCCAAAGGCTCTAAGCAGTAAGCATCTGGGGTTCCAGGATGCTTACTTCCTGGCAAGGCCTGAAGGGCCGAGTTTTCTTTTATTATTATTTTTTTACTTCACTTATAATAAATTGCACAATTTTCTAAAAGAATTTTGCCTTTGTTCTGTGTTCCTGCAACTACCATGCGGTCGTTGTTCAACTAGGGCCCGTTCTATTCTAGCTGTAATAATTTTATTATAGTATAGTTATTGCGATTCATACTGAGTATGCAAAATTAGTTATCCTAATATACGCTCAAGCTATAGGCTGAGCAATTCTCATCCTCCAGGACGATCAAAAATAGAGACAGAGGAGAGATACCTCCCCAGTAGTGACACGTCTCCCATCTCGACGTCCTTCCCTTATAAGAACACGTCCTGACCTGTGAGGGGCACTTGCTCGCTTGTCCAACTAAACTTCTCTCTTGCCTATCTGCTGGATATATATCTTCTAAAACTCTGAATTTCTTATTCTTATTTATTCCAATAACTTTGCATACTCTAAACTCAAAAAATGTTTTGCTATCTGATAATTATTATTCCGAATTCACAAATTATCAGAGGGTAAAATAATTCAACTGGTAAATTGTGAATTTGATAATTCTTGAGTTCCAGTATCGACCAATTAAGATTTAAATGCGACGTCCATAGAGATGTGTTGCAATCAATCCTATAGCTTGAAAAAAATTTCAATTTGGCTATCAAAAATTGAGCTAGACGTCCTATGTTTCTCTCAATGATCGAAAGTCAAATTCTAGTTTGTTCCAAATTGACATGGAGACATAATATGTTGAGACATAATTGGTTGAGACAGTTGGATATTATCCAACTGTCTCAACCAATTTGAAACACTCTAGCTAAGAAAAAATAATATATTCGGTAATCAAAAGTAACAAGTAGTCTAGAAGGCGGAGAAAAGCAAATCTTTTCCTGTGTTAAACGTTTCCTTGGAGTCGTTATGCAGTAATAAAGAGAATATCGCAAGCAGCATCAAAATCTGTCTAGAACCGGCTACAATAAAAATATAAAATGCTGAAAACTATTACACATAGGTTTATAATTTTCTGTATAGATTAAGTACTCGCCAGCAAATAACACAGATTTGCCATTGCTACTACTTACCAACCATATCTTTACTTCCTAATCAAGTTTAGTTGAAGAAATAAAGATCTGAGGGTTGAGAACGCAACTCTGAGTGAGTACAACGCGAAGAAACGAACAATAATCGCATTTAGGTCAGATAGAAATTGAATGGAGAGTGGGCCTCTTATGCGATTCACGGAAGTGTTTCATTCGATTCTAAAAATGCAATACTATCTTTAATTGTTGGAAAAACAATATCTTTATATCGAAATTTTTTGAGTTCCGCCTTTTTAAAAATTTCAGCTCTTATTGTCAACCTTTAGAAGTGACTGTCATCATCCAAATTCATTGGAGCACAACTAGACCTCAAATGGAGCCCATATACCATATTTCATCAAAATTGGTTCATGCTTATTGACTGACAGCAAAAATTGTATTCGATTTCCGGTTTTACTTAGGTAGGTACCTTGGAACGTAAACCAACCAATTTTGAGGGGGGTTAGAATTTGTTTCATGGGTGATTGTAAAGGTTTATTATTGAAAAACGCTGCAAATCATTGCTCAAAGGTTTATTATTTTCTGTATAGATCACCCTTCTGTATAGATCACTGGTTCTCCATCAATAGCACCTACCACCATCTGTATTCTCCCTTGACCTTCCCTCTCAAATTTCAGCTTCCTGCGTTCAATAGGATTGAAAATGACTTCGGAGCTCACTCAGCTGATCAGTGATCTGAAGAGTGAAGAAGATCTCCTCGAATGCTGGAGACGCCTGGAAGAGCACTTCCATTCAATAGGATTGAAAATGGCTTCGGAGCTCACTCAGCTGATCAGTGATCTGAAGAGTGAAGAAGATCTTCTCGAATGCTGGAGACGCGTGGAAGAGCACTTCCGTTCAGTAGGAGTAAAAATGGCTTCGGAGCTCACTCAGCTGATCAGTGATCTGAAGAGTGAAGAAGATCTTCTCGAATGCTGGAGACGCCTGGAAGAGCACTTCCATTCAGTAGGAGTAAAAATGGCTTCGGAGCTCACTCAGCTGATCAGTGATCTGAAGAGTGAAGAAGATCTTCTCGAATGCGGGAGACGCCTGGAAGAGCACTTCCATTCAGTAGGATTGAAAATGACTTCGGAGCTCACTCAGCTGATCAGTGATCTGAAGAGTGAAGAAGATCTCCTCGAATGCTGGAGACGCCTGGAAGAGCACTTCCATTCAATAGGATTGAAAATGGCTTCGGAGCTCACTCAGCTGATCAGTGATCTGAAGAGTGAAGAAGATCTTCTCGAATGCTGGAGACGCGTGGAAGAGCACTTCCGTTCAGTAGGAGTAAAAATGGCTTCGGAGCTCACTCAGCTGATCAGTGATCTGAAGAGTGAAGAAGATCTTCTCGAATGCTGGAGACGCCTGGAAGAGCACTTCCATTCAGTAGGAGTAAAAATGGCTTCGGAGCTCACTCAGCTGATCAGTGATCTGAAGAGTGAAGAAGATCTTCTCGAATGCGGGAGACGCCTGGAAGAGCACTTCCATTCAGTAGGAGTAAAAATGGCTTCGGAGCTCACTCAGCTGATCAGTGATCTGAAGAGTGAAGAAGATTTCCTCGAATGCTGGAGACGCCTGGAAGAGCACTTCCATTCAGTAGGAGTAAAAATGGTGTTTCCGATTCAACTTCAGAATTGATATAAATTCATTATTCCACATGATTTATGTTGATTCGGTTCCAAAATTGAAAATAATAAATCTTATGTTTTCGAAAGTGAATCTAGAAGGTGTTTTTTGTCTCTAGATTTTCATCTATTAGATTACATTTTGTGGTGATATTCGGACAATTATTGAACACGCCTATTTTTGAAATGGAGTTGAGGAATGGAAGAGTTGTTCCCGTCAGGGAAGATCCGCCTCGCCGGAACTCTGTTAGAGAGGAAGTGATGAGGGAGTCCAACTACTCTGTGCACATTGCGTCTTCTAGGGAAATAAACGATATTGAGGGAAACGAGTTGGAGGATCAAATTCATCAAGATAGCTCCCGTGACTGTCAATGTGCAACATTGTCTGGAAGGAGGCCGAATCAGAGGGAGATTATCCAAAGCCATTTGAGCACTCCCAAGTTCCCGATTCCCATGCCTCGAAAGAACTTCTTGTCGTCTTCAGCCAGCCAGGTTCCAGCGAAACGCCTAAGTGAGCAAAGTCCACAGAGAACTCCTCAAGAAAGGATCTCGGAAAGCATGTTAAGATCAACAGAGAGTAAAGTGAACATTCCCGTAACTTCACTAGAACACTTTGTGGCTCGTCAATCAGGAGGTAAGGACTTGCCTAAATTTAGTGGTGAACCGAGGGATTACCTTATATTTATAAGTCAATTTAGACGATCTACTAAGTTATGCGGATATTCCAATGAGGAGAACTTGGGCCGACTACAAAAGTGCTTAACAGGGGAGGCCCGTGAAGCAGTTTATGCGCTATTGGCGCTACCAGATAGTGTTCCTCAAATTCTACGAATTCTAGAACGTAGGTTTGGGCGTCCAGAATACGTTATTGGCGAGATGGGTGGTCGTCTCAGGAGTATGCCAGAACTGATAGAGAACGATTTTGCAGCCATTATAAAATTCTCGTCAGAAGTGCAAAATTACGTTACGTCTGTCGCCACTCTTGAGTGCGACGATTACCTTATTGAACCTTCAATGGTGAAATGCTTAGTGAAGAAGCTACCACCATCTGTTAGAGTAAAATGGGGGGAATATTTGTGGGCCACATCCAAGTTTGCTACTCCTCGGGTAAATGAGTTGTCAGAATGGTTACAACAAAGAGCTGAGGCTATGAGTTACATTCTGTACGAACAACGTCCCCGTAATCTAAGGGAGTCAGGAGCGAAGGTAGGAGAAAAGAATAAAGCTGCTTCTCCGGGTATAGTCAATGAAACATTGCTTCATAAAGTTGATGAAACCCGAGCTTCTCTTAGGGGAAGTCATCAAATGCACGGAATAGATGGTTGTAAAGAAAATTGTGGAAAATGGGAAGCACAGCACTCACACATGGTGAGTGGGAGCGGCAAATGTAAGGCGGTTGTCAAAGTATTACCTGTACGTCTTCATGGACCTGATGGTTCAGTAGACACGTATGCTCTACTCGATGACGCTTCTACCATTACCTTGATGGATAACAGTCTAGCGAAGAAATTGGGACTAAGAGGACTACCACTACCACTTTCCTTAGAGTGGACAGGAGCAATGACTCGGTATGAGTCCAAATCTGAGCAGGTGAAGTTGCAAATCTCAAAATGTGAAGTTGGTAGCAAAAAATACTCACTCAACAAAGTCCGAACTGTAGATGGATTATGCTTGAGGCCCCAAAATGTTGACATAAACCAAATAGCCAAACGTTGGCCTTTTGTGTTGAAAGGTGAGGTGGCGTCCCTGAAGAATGCTCAGCCTCAAATCATAATTGGTCAAGACAATTGGCCGCTTCTGATATCCCGGAAAATATTTCACGGGCCATGGAATGGTCCAGTAGTGTCAAAAACATGGTTAGGGTGGGTCCTACACGGCAAGTTTCCTCAAAAATATTCGGAGGAAGGCAAAAGATCACATTTCCATTATGTGCATTGGGAGGATATTGAGTCGATAGAAAAAGACAAAGATGAACTGGAGGATACCGAACAAGAGAAAGATAGAGAGCGCAGGAGGAATGAACATGAAAATTTTGCAAAGGAGGAAAAACAACAGATGAAAAAACCCAAGACTGAGAACGAAAAGCAGCTGGAGAAAGAAGCTGATATGGAGAACGAAAAGCAGAAGAATACAGTAACAAGAAATAAAAAATATGGGCCAAGAAAGCGGAAAAGGAATAGTGTCGAGTTTGAGGAAAACAAGTCTGATCGACACAGCCTATTCTACGACGGAGACGTGGAAGGAAAAGATGAAATCAAGCTAGGGCAACAAAAGCCTCGTCTGATAGTCGCTGGTGGAAAACTGTTTCGCTTGGGAGAAAGGAGAATAAAAATTGATAACCATGAAAAGATGGCAGAGTTGGCTGCAAATATTGGCAACGAAGATAAAAATCAAGATGTGAAGCAGAAGAGAGAAGAAGCAGCATCAACGTGGAGTAAAAAAGAAAGAATGAGAGATGAAAAACGAAGTAGTAAAGAACGTGAGAAAAATGAGAAGGAGAAGGAAAACAGAAGAAGAAAAAAGCGGAGAAAAGGGAAAGATGTTGTAGAGAAGGGGTTGGTACCAGAAAGGAAGCGTCATGAATTTGATTTTGAGCAAGAAAGGAAAGAAAGAGAGTGGAAAGAAAGGAGAGAATAAAAGACGGAGAAAAAGATTCTAAAGAAAGGATTTGGCGCCCCCGAGAATGTTTCCGATTCAACTTCAGAATTGATATAAATTCATTATTCCACATGATTTATGTTGATTCGGTTCCAAAATTGAAAAGAATAAATCTTATGTTTTCGAAAGTGAATCTAGAAGGTGTTTTTTGTCTCTAGATTTTCATCTATTAGATTACAAATGGCTTCGGAGCTCACTCAGCTGATCAGTGATCTGAAGAATGAAGAAGATCTCCTCGAATGCTAGAGACGCCTGGAAGAGCACTTCCATTCAGTAGGAGTAAAAATGGCTTCGGAGCTCACTCAGCTGATCAGTGATCTGAAGAGTGAAGAAGATCTTCTCAAATGCTGGAGACGCCTGGAAGAGCACTTCCATTCAGTAGGAGTAAAAATGGCTTCGGAGCTCACTCAGCTGATCAGTGATCTGAAGAGTGAAGAAGATCTTCTCGAATGCTGGAGACGCCTGGAAGAGCACTTCCATTCAGTAGGAGTAAAAATTGCTTCGGAGCTCACTCAGCTGATCAGTGATCTGAAGAGTGAAGAAGATCTCCTCGAAGGCTGGAGACGCCTGGAAGAGCACTTCCATTCAGTAGGAGTAAAAATGGTTTCGGAGCTCACTCAGCTGATCAGTGATCTGAAGAGTGAAGAAGATCTTCTCGAATGCTGGAGACGCCTGGAAGAGCACTTCCATTCAATAGAATTGAAAATGGCTTCGGAGCTCACTCAGCTGATCAGTGATCTGAAGAGTGAAGAAGATCTCCTCGAATGCTGGAGACGCCTGGAAGAGCACTTCCATTCAGTAGGAGTAAAAATTGCTTCGGAGCTCACTCAGCTGATCAGTGATCTGAAGAGTGAAGAAGATCTCCTCGAAGGCTGGAGACGCCTGGAAGAGCACTTCCATTCAGTAGGAGTAAAAATGGTTTCGGAGCTCACTCAGCTGATCAGTGATCTGAAGAGTGAAGAAGATCTTCTCGAATGCTGGAGACGCCTGGAAGAGCACTTCCATTCAATAGAATTGAAAATGGCTTCGGAGCTCACTCAGCTGATCAGTGATCTGAAGAGTGAAGAAGATCTTCTCGAATGCTGGAGACGCCTGGAAGAGCACTTCCATTCAGTAGGAGTAAAAATGGTTTCGGAGCTCACTCAGCTGATCAGTGATCTGAAGAGTGAAGAAGATCTTCTCGAATGCTGGAGACGCCTGGAAGAGCACTTCCATTCAGTAGGAGTAAAAATTGCTTCGGAGCTCACTCAGCTGATCAGTGATCTGAAGAGTGAAGAAGATCTCCTCGAAGGCTGGAGACGCCTGGAAGAGCACTTCCATTCAGTAGGAGTAAAAATGGTTTCGGAGCTCACTCAGCTGATCAGTGATCTGAAGAGTGAAGAAGATCTCCTCGAATGCTGGAGACGCCTGGAAGAGCACTTCCATTCAGTAGGAGTAAAAATTGCTTCGGAGCTCACTCAGCTGATCAGTGATCTGAAGAGTGAAGAAGATCTCCTCGAAGGCTGGAGACGCCTGGAAGAGCACTTCCATTCAGTAGGAGTAAAAATGGTTTCGGAGCTCACTCAGCTGATCAGTGATCTGAAGAGTGAAGAAGATCTTCTCGAATGCTGGAGACGCCTGGAAGAGCACTTCCATTCAGTAGGAGTAAAAATGGCTTCGGAGCTCACTCAGCTGATCAGTGATCTGAAGAGTGAAGAAGATCTCCTCGAATGCTAGAGACGCCTGGAAGAGCACTTCCATTCAGTAGGAGTAAAAATGGCTTCGGAGCTCACTCAGCTGATCAGTGATCTGAAGAGTGAAGAAGATCTTCTCGAATGCTGGAGACGCCTGGAAGAGCACTTCCATTCAGTAGGAGTAAAAATGGCTTCGGAGCTCACTCAGCTGATCAGTGATCTGAAGAGTGAAGAAGATCTTCTCGAATGCTGGAGACGCCTGGAAGAGCACTTCCATTCAGTAGGAGTAAAAATTGCTTCGGAGCTCACTCAGCTGATCAGTGATCTGAAGAGTGAAGAAGATCTCCTCGAAGGCTGGAGACGCCTGGAAGAGCACTTCCATTCAGTAGGAGTAAAAATGGTTTCGGAGCTCACTCAGCTGATCAGTGATCTGAAGAGTGAAGAAGATCTTCTCGAATGCTGGAGACGCCTGGAAGAGCACTTCCATTCAATAGAATTGAAAATGGCTTCGGAGCTCACTCAGCTGATCAGTGATCTGAGGAGTGAAGAAGCCTTTGAGCAATGATTTGCAGCGTTTTTTACCCACCAACATTTTTTTTACCTACCTACCAACTTTTTTTTACCTACTAGCTAGGTACTACCTACCACACCATACTGGCTTCACACCTTCACAATCAAGTTTATTAGAAAGAACTAAACGCTTCACACTCGATTGGAAAAATAGAAAGCTTCACATGGAAATTTGATTACTGGTTACGCAGAAGGCAAAACTGTATACAAATCGAAGAAATGAACAGCGATCGCATTTTAGTCCGATAAAATTTGAATGGAGATTAGACCTCTTTTGCGATTCACACTCATGATTCTGTTTTATCAAAGGAAAACCTTCAAGTACTCGTAGGGACCGAACGGTTTGTCCTACAGAGCTCCGGGTGGTCTCAAAAATTTTTAAAAATTCAATGCTATTTAAAATTGGTGAAAAAACGATACCTTTATTCGAGAGTTTTCGAGCTAGGGCACTCTTGAAAATTTCAACCCTTAATTTTCACCCCTTAGAAGTGACCTACATCAACCAAAAGCTTCGCGGCACAACTAGACCCCAAATGGAGCCCATATACCAAATTTGAACCAAATCGGTCCAGTGTTGCTAAGAAAAGTGCCGCGTACGGCGTACGGCGGACGGCGTACGGCGTACGGCGGACGGACGGAAATTTTTTTATTCGATTTTCGTATTCTACGTACCTTGAAACGTAAAACATCAAATTTTGAGGGGGGGTTAAAATTTTTTTTCCTTGCTCGATTCCAAAGGCTTATTATTGAAAATAATAAACCAAAAATAATAAACCGAAATGTATAAACCTGGTAGTTTATTTTTATATACCTCAAATCAGGTCCTATTATAATATAATAGAGAAATATTATTTCTCTTATATCATTCGAAACTCTCTCGATTTTTTTTTAATGTCACTAGTTTTGAACAATGGAATATACAAAATTGGAAGGAAAGAAAGGAACAAGAGAAAATTGTTAATATTATCTAGTTATTTTATAATGATCATAAATGTGAGAAGTATCAAACTTCAAGGTATCAAACGCATCGGTCATGTCTCACACGTCAGTTCTTAATAGAGAACAACTAGCATGCCCCAATTCCACTCTATAGTAAAGGGGCAACGGCGAAACACAAGGCTAATATAAATTTAAGAGGGAGAGGCTATAAATTCGACCGTCGTGTACCTCAGCGTGGAAACAGCAGGAGAGAGGGCCGAGGACAGGGCAAATACTCCGCAAGAGGCGAGAATTTTTGACGGATGGACGATAAATAATGATTTGATAGATGATAGGTAGAGATTAGCCCCAGCCTGGCGGGTAGGAGCTCCTATTATGGGGCTCCATTCAGGTCCTCTGGACCTCTGATATATAGCCTACTGTCGGGCATTAATGTCAACAGATTTATGGCGCGTATTAAGTTGCTTTTTCCCTTCCAAAAACGAGGGAGGAAGCTTTTAAAGCTATTCAACACTCTTGGTCTCCATACAATATTTTCTCTGCGGGGAAATATGTAACGGCGCGGTACTTTGTCTTGCGACTAACTATATTGTCATTCTTTTACTCGTTCCTCGATATCACATAAAATCATACCGCAGCCCTAATAGGGACTTATCCTCATCTCATCAAGAATTCCACTTAAAGGTCTCAACCGGATTCCGCCAATAATTGACTTTATAACACGACTATGACATCCAATATTTGTTAACCTATCATTAAACCTATCATTAATTACTCTACTTGTTTCAACGTATTTCCTAGTAAATTAGGATACAAAAGCTGAATTATTTTGTAACTAAGAGCAATTAAAATTCAGTAGTTCTTTCCAATGTTTTATACAATAATAAAAGAGTTAGGTAACATCTATTAAAGTTTCTCAGGTCTTTTAAGCTGACTAAATAGGACCGCTTCTTTTGTATTTAGGTTCATTATTTTCAATAATGAACCTTCGGAATCGACCAAGAAATTTTTTTTTTCAACACCCCATTAAAATTTGTTGGTTTACGTTTCAAGGTAAGTAGAAGAGAGATAGAGATTATAAAATTCCGAAGGCGCAAACCTGCCAGACGCACCTTATCTATATAAGGTGCGTTTGGCAGGTTTGCGCCTATGAGCATGGCTATTGCATAGCTCTTGTTCTTATCGACCCAATATGTTTGATATTTGAATAAAAGCATGTTCTCTCTCGCTCTCTCTCTCTCTCGCTCTCTCTCTCTCTCTCTCTCTCAAGGTACGTAGAATCTAAAAATCGAATAAAAATTTGGCCGTCCGTCCGCCGCACGCCGTTCGCGGCACTTTCTTCCGTTATCATTGATAGATTTTGATGAGATATGGTATGTGGGCTCCATTTGGGGTCTAGTTGTGCCCCGAAGCTTTTGGTTGATGTAGATCACTTCTAAGGGTTGAAAAATTAGGGCTGAAATTTTGAAAACTCCCTACCTCAAAAATGTTGATATAAAGTTACCTATTGTTCTCCCAACAATTTAAGATAGTATTGAATTTTGAGAATTTTCAGAGACCACGCGTAGTCGCGAAGGGCAAATTGTTCACTCATTACAAGAAATTAGGAGTTGGACTCACGATAAGTCAGAAACACGAGCGTGAATTGCAAAAGAGGCCTAATATCCGTTCAAATTTTAGCTGACTGAAATGCGATCGATGTTTCTCTTCAAGTTGGTTGGTGGTAACAATGGCAAAGCCGTGTTCTTTGCAGACGAGTGATCTACATACGAAAATAGTAACCTTTGTGTAATAGTTTGCAGCGTTGTAATTTGCTGATCCACTTAATTTTGGTTTATTAATTTCGATAATAAGCCTTTGAAATCGAGCAAGAAAAAAAATGTAAGTAAAAAAGTAAAGTAAAGTAAGCAACCATTTCAGGTTGAATTTTCGTCCGACTGCCATTCTTGGCGTCGCGGACGTCATCAGCTGTCTCCCTAAGGGGAGATCAGAATTTGTTCTGATGATTTCGCTCATGGCTTCCCAAACATCACCGCCCTGGGTTGGAACGAGAGATTGCCGATCGTCTAATAGACAGAAAACTTTCTGCTGGCGACCAGACTCGAACTCGCATCCCCGCAAGACGGTTCTTATCCTATCACCGCAGTCAGGTACACTGTCCACTAGACCACCGACGCCCACTAAAAAAAAATGTGTTTACCCCCCCCCCCCCCTCAAAAATTTGATGTTTCAAGGTACGAAGAATCCGAAAATCGAATAAAAAATTTTCCGTCCGTCCGCCGTACGCGGCACTTTTCTCAGCAACACTGGACCGATTTGGTTCAAATTTGGTATATGGGCTCCATACGGGGTCTAGTTGTGCCGCGAAGCTTTTGGTTGATGTCAGTCACTTCTAAGGGGTGAAAATTGAGGGTTACAATTTTCAAGAGTGCCCTAGCTCGAAAACTCTCGAAATAAAGGTATCGTTTTTTCACCAATATTGAATAGTATTGAATTTTTAAGAATTTTTGAGACCATTCGGAGCTCTTCAGGACAAACCGTTCGGTCCCTACGAGTACTTGAAGGTTTTCCTTCGATAAAACAGAACCATGAGTGTGAATCGCAAAAGAGGTCTAATCTCCATTCAAATTTTATCTGACTAAAATGCGATCGCTGTTCATTTCTCCGATTTGTATTCAGTTTTGCTTTCTGAGCAACCAGTAATCAAATTTCCATAATATCGAAATTCATATTATGAAGTCTCTATTTTTGGTAGTTAAAAGTAGATAAGTAGTTAAAAAGTTAGAAGTAGTTAAAAGTTAAAAACTGGTAGGTAAAAAAAAAAGTTGGCAGGTGAAAAAAAAATGCTGCAAATCGTTGCCCAAATGTTTATTATTTTCTGTATAGATCACCCTTCTGTATAGAACCCTCCCTACCAACCATAAGTACAACTACCTACCAGGGCATTTTTCAAAATTTCAACCCTTCATTTCCATTTGGTTGGTGGTTGGGGTTGAAATTTTCAATAATGCCCAAGTAGGTAGTAGGTACCTATGGGTATATACAGAAGGGTGATCTGTACAGAAAATAATAAACCTTTGGGCCATTTTTGCGTTTTTTTTCTCGCAAGAATGAAAAAGGTTTTATGTATACAATTTTTAATTTAATAGATCATTCAATTCACCGTGAATAAATTATGGTAATTTCGCAGTATAATTTGGTTAATAAGAGAGAAACAATACGTGACCAATCGTAGAGGAGCGTGACGTCGGATCGAGTATGCAAAACCCGCAATACATAAAAGTCTTCACGGTGAGGAATACTTTGTGCGCCGTCCTTATTTCTTCTCCTGAAAGAGAAAGAGGCGAGCTGTGTTTAAATTGACAATTGACATGTACTGAAGTATGTAAATTACTATGGTAAGGGTGAATATCAGAATATTCCCGGCGCAGAACTCCACGCGTTCCATCAAGGTCGCTGATGTGTACATATATCTAGATCTTTGCAGTCACTTTCGATCGTCAGGATATGGGAATTCATGGCAGCATTCCGGAGGAGAGTATTCTGAAAATCATCTGAATAACATTCATCCCGTATAGACACATGGGATTGATCCCAACTTCCTTTTAAGCGTGCTGAAATCATCAGTCTCTGAATGGCCTAAAGCCCAACTTCTCTCAATGAGCTAGACCCAACATCCTTTGATTTTTGCACACTTGTAATGGGGGTGCGCCTTGATTTTGCTTCCGAGTGTACCAAGGTAGCGGAAGCTTTGTTTTCACTTTTCAAGGACGAAAAAAAACGTTCTCCAAAATCAAAATTTCCACTCGCGTTTTGCGTTTTAGACCTTTCTGAACAATTTTGGTTCCGTGTCTGTGTGTCTGTCTGTCTGTGTGTCTGTCATGAATTCCTTGTAACGCGCATAACTATACGAAGTCATTGTCCGATTTCTATGAAATTTTCAGGGATTGTGCGGGTTGGTGTGTAGACGGTCCCCTATGAAAATCATCATCCTCGGACTGATAGAAGCGACTGCGCATGCGCAAAAGTGAATTCCTTGTAACGGCCATAACTTCTACATTTTCCGTCTGATTTCAATGAAATTTTCAGTGATGTCACAGATTAGTATTTAGATGGCCCCCTATGAAAATCATTACCTTCCGACTGATAGTAGCCACTGCGCATGCGCAAACGTGAATTTTCTTGTAACGGCCATAACTTCCACATTTCCCACTTGATTTCGATGAAATTTTCAGGGATTATGCAGATTGGGTTGTAGATGGTCCCCTATAAAAATCATCACCCCCGGACTGATAGTAGCCGCTGCGCATGCGCAAACGTGAATTCCTTGTAACAGCCATAACTTCCACATTTTCTACCCGATTTCGTTGACATTTTTAGGGATTACGCGGATTAGGTTGTAGATGTTCCCCAATGAAAATTGAACTATTAGAAATTGAAAATTTCTAGGATTGGCCAGATTAGCGTGTAGATGGTTCCCTATGAGGGTACTGAAAGGTACTTTAAGATTGGTGTCTTGAGATTAGCTACTATGCATCGGATCATCTATATAATCGGGTTATGGATACGAGGAAGCTATGTGCCACACCCACTTGGCAGACTTTTTTTAGATTTTTAATCAAAAGTAGACTACATCCTGAGAATTTTGGCACCAACCGCGACCTTCTAGCGTGAGTCGATCTGTTTCTATGATTTTTCAAAGTTTCGACCGTTATGACGTCACGCCCCCCTCTCACCTGGGAGGGACCCCCCAGCCAACTGTGACGTCATAAACGGTCGGAACTTTAAAAGTTCATAGGAAAAGATTTACACACTCTAGAAGGTCGCGGTTGGGGTCAGTCACTTCTAAGGGGTGAAAATTAAGGGATGAAATTTTCAATAGTGCTCTACCTCGAAAACTCTCGAATTAAAAATATAGTTTTTTCACCAATTGCTTCCGAGTCTACCTAGGTAGCGGAAGCTTTGTTTTCACTTTTCAAGGACGAAAAAAAAGTTCTCCAAAATCAAAATTTTCACTCGCGTTTTGCGTTTTAGACCTTTCTGAACAATTTTGGTTCCGTGTCTGTGTGTCTGTCTGTCTGTCTGTGTGTCTGTCATGAATTCCTTGTAACGCGCATAACTATACAAAGTTATTGTCCGATTTCTATGAAATTTTCAGGGATTGTGCGGGTTGGTGTGTAGACGGTCCCCTATGAAAATCATCATCCCCGGACTGATAGAAGCGACTGCGCATGCGCAAACGTGGATTCCTTGTAACGGCCATAACTTCTACATTTTCCATCCGATTTCAATGAAATTTTCAGGGATGCTACAGATTAACATGTAGATGGTCCCCTATGAAAATCGTCAATTTCGGACTGATAGTAGCCACTGCGCATGTGCAAACGTGAATTTCCTTTTAATGGCCATAACTTCCAAATTTTCTACCTGATTTCCATGAAATTTTCAGGGTTTATGTGGATTAGGTTGTAGATGATCCCCTATGAAAATCATCATCCCCGGACCGATAGAAGCGACTGCGCATGCGCAAAGTCAAGTAACAGCCGTAACTTCAACTGTCCCCCAGGGGTCGCGGGTTCGAATCCCAGCCGAGGCTAAGTATTTTTTGATCCAAAAACATATCCACTCACCTAATTTTTCATCCGAATTTGATGAAATTTTCTAGGATTGTCCAGATTAGCGTGTAGATGGTTCCCTATGAGGGTAGTGGAAGGTACTTAGAGATTGATATTTCGAGAGTAACTACTATGCATCTGGTCATCTATATAATCGGGTTATTTTTGAATATTTTTCGGTCTGAATGTGATATTCAACTCATCTCCTGGTGTACCTAAAGGGGTTCAATGAAAACATGTTGGTAAAAACACATTTTTATCAAACTCGGAAATTATTTTTCGTTATTTTTACCTTTGTATACACTCCTGCTGTATCTATCGAAGAAGGAAGATGGTACAACATTTTAAGAATTTTGATATTGAAATGATAAACATTCACATTGAAATGGAAAAGTGTGAATTTGATTTGGAAAAGTCTGAATTTGGGTTGAATATTCCGAATTCGACCTCAAGCCACTGCAACCATTACTTGGAGTCAGAAGAGTGATCAATAATTTTATAAAAGATTCAAAAAACAAAAAAATACACAAAGGGTGGACGGCAGAGCGAACTGGTGCTTTCACGGTTTTGTGCAAGAAAGCGACTCGTACTAACCCCTGAGAGTGTTGGGGGACAGAGAGGAGGGTGAGGTCCTGCATGGAGGTAGTTTCTAGGAGCGAACTGTGAATCACAGCTCTCAGGATAGCCACTCTAGAATAGAAGCTATTCTGGGATCCTTGAAGAATTGTTTTTAAAAAACACCCGCCCGAGCGACTAATATTATTCAATTTCACAAACTCCAAACGTTCTACGGAGATCAGGAGGGAGGAAGAATACCTATTAGAAATAGGAAGAATCTATTTGCGCCTATTTCTAGCCAGTCTTCGCAATGAAAATCGTCATTGCAGTACAATCCCATTCTCAGTAAAGAATGAAAAATATATATTCCATCGCAGCCTGTCTGAGAGTCGGAGCTTTTCTTCGAGTTTTTGAATGCCTCGTCATGATCTACTCAAAAGAGGCACCGGAAAATCCGCTCTGGTATGCAAATTAAAATACATTTCGGGAGAAGTGAAGAAAGATGGAAGAGAAGGAAGGAGAGAGGGAAGCGAGAAAGAGCGATGAATGAGGGGTGTGGAGGAAGGCAGAGCCGGAAGGCCCGTATTGACTTTATAATTTGTTAGAACCACCCGCAACTTTTGTGGGGCGGACCGCGAGCTGTACGCCGCTCTTTGGAGTTTGATTCACAACGGCTGGAGGTTGTGAATTTCACGGAGAAGGTTAAACTCCGTTGTGGGAGTCCAGAGAACTTGGAGCGTGCCGAGGAAGTTGTTTCCGCGTTGAACTTCTTTCCTTAGGTCATTTGGCCTGGAGGTCATGATTTTCGAAATAACTCGCTCAGAGTCTTCACGCAGTTTGGATACACTCATAACAGACTTTCTTGGAAGTGAGACCCGTGTTTGGTTTAAATTTTATCGGATCATCAATCTTTAGAGTTTACCATCTAGTTCTCCAAGTTTTCTTTCAATACCTCCTGAACCCAGATTCTCCTATAGGCCTTATATGAGTACATCGGATAAATTCCGCGTAAATCGAGATAGTGCCTCTCTAGGTTCGTCGATGGACTTCTACGTTGGTTTGTTGAATAGAGGAGGTCTCAAAGTTCAAGATAATGTGGTTTTTCATGTTTTCTTCAATCTGCGAAGCCGCCAGCTCGTTCCAAAGTTGGAGCTCATCAATCGTTGACGCCCTCCCTAATTTTGATTTGAATTTTAATCGATGGATAAGTGCCACATTGCCTATGTTTTTATTACACCACTTATTTCCACATTTTTCCTACCTAGAGATGTGAATTGAAGTTTTACGGACCCTAACTCCATCGTCCTCAATCACGGGCGATCATGGGATGGAATACAATCTCAGTGTACACATATGAGTTCAATAGGAGAATGTAACCATTTCTCTCATTTCTCCAGGTCCATTAACTCGTCACTGTAAGACGATTTATTCGTTCTTGCCTCAAATTCGGTGTCAATCAACCAGGATATTGTCTTGTAATCCCTGATGAATTTCAATAATTGTAATTCATCAGTGATTACAAGACAATATCCTGGTTGATTGACACCCAATTTGGGGCAAGAACCTCAATTATTGAGGTTTAGTTCAATTTTCATCAGTGTCACTGTAAATATTTTTCCTCCGAAGAATGCCACTGACGAGCTCACTGATAATGATTCTGGGGAAGAAGATGATTTCCAAATGGGAAGTTTACCGTCAAGTCAGCAGAGTAGCACTGATGAAATTTCAGAACCGACAATTATAAGATTAGTATAAAAACATCTACGACAACCCAGCATCAGATCCATTACTGCAGCCTTTCCTCTTTCCCCTTCAAATTCTCGCTCTTCCCCTTCTGGATATGTAGTTTACCTCATGTATTAGGAAAAATATTCAGAAAATCATTCTCGTTATTCGCCGGGGCTAAGAGAAGAGATCGTTTAGATTTCATCATGTCAAACTTACATGTTTGCGAAAACGATAACCTGAGCGGACCAGATCGCTGTGCGAAGATTCCGATGACGAATCAGAGTCTGAAGAACTTTTCCCCTCACGGCCAGAATCATTCCGTCGACTAGTACATAGTCCACTACTTTGGAAGACATGGTTGCATACAGTTCATACGAGGTAAGTTTTGTATATTACTTCATTCGTGAACATAAAATTGTACTGTATTATTCTGGCATACAATCAGGAATTGAATTTTCATCGTATCATTACGAAGTTTCTTGCATTTTCATTGTAATGTAACGAATTTTTCCCTTGTCGGGATACCAATTCGATACGGCTACAAACTCTGGACTGGACGTACCAGTAATGGCTACGTGGTTTGGCTTGAACCCTATCAAGGCGCTGGAACATGCTCTGCCTACTGCAAAGACGATGGAATATGTTGTGGCGTTGCCATGTTGTGACGTTGATCCGCTCATTGATTAGCTTACCTTTTTGTAAGCTATACTTCGAAATCTTTTTACAAGCCCAAACCTTGTGGCGGAAATAAAATAAAACAGATTTATCAATAGGGATGAACCCACAAAATTTATTCAAAATTTGATAGAGAAAGAAAATCCTAATTCTCAGGGTTCCACAGATTTTTCAAAAATAACATTAATCAACTACAACTTAATTCGACCTACTTAATATCTCTTATACTCTTCTTAATCTTACTTAACATAGTACTTACAGGTACTTACAAAAATCTGTTGTGCTATTCTACGAAATGGACAGATTTTGTGGAAGGTTGAGGGTGAAGAGACTTCGGATTCCTGGCGAGATGGAGACAAACGGCTAACGAAAGTAGCCCGGGACAGGAACTGTCGAAAAAAAGGAAAAGAAACCAAAGAAAAATTATTTTGAAGTCCCAAAATTCCAAAAGTGGGTAGAGAGTAGATTGTAGAGTGCACATACCGGTACGAAAACGGATGTTTAGCTAAGAGCTGGGTCCTTTTCCAAATTTCTTCTTTTTTCTGGAAGACGGATGTTGACGGGTCCTCAAAGAGCGAAAATGGCATCCAAATTTCCACAATGTTTTGAATTTATATTTAAGAAAAATCACCAACTTGGTAGAACAGTATGAGAGAGAGAAACGGCATCGGCAGACGACGGGACCACAGAAAGAGCCAGGAGAGCTCGTGATCGATGAGTTCCTCACATTAGTGGAAGAGAGCAGCACTTGATAGAGTTCACCGAGACCGATCATTCGCGGGAAGTTTAAAATATTAATTTTCGTCACAACCCGTTGAAGGATCTATCAGAGAAGGGTATTATGGCTAGCAGCACACTACGACAAAACAGTGGTTCTATGATTTTCATGGAAGTCCAACCTTGCAATTATTCTTGTATTAGGATCTACGACGTCTACTTGTGATTATTGAGACCTGGAGTGTGGCGATATTTTTTACGACTAAGTTACCGATTTTCTGTGACGGAAATATATTGTGTTGAAGCCTTCATTACTTCATTGCGTTACATTCTCCTATTCCTCACATGAGTATGGCAGTTTTTGGGAGAAGTGGAGGGGGTTATTAAAAATGTTTTATTTACTTTTTTTCTAGTGATTAAAGGGGCCCTGTTGGCCAAAAAATAGGAATGAAAATTGAGAAAATCGAAATTTTTTTCTCGGAGAATCTGGGTTAAAAGCATTCGATTATTGGATCCAGTTTGGATCCATGGTTTGCGCGTGATCGGATACTTATGGGTAATGGAGTGATTAAAAAGGCCCGAAATGAATTGACACCTTTGAACGATGTGAAAGATCATGGAAAAAATCGATGGAAGAAGATGAGATCGGGTATGACTGTAATAAACCTAATACGGTCTAAACAGCTTGAAAAGTTTAACAACTGCTCTGAGCATAGGATTATTCCAGAAGATTCTACAGCCTAACGATTCTTAACATTGTTTTACGATTCGGAGGATCATTGTTGATTTCGTTCAGACGGAGAATGACGAACCGATAAACATTTCGAAGGGATGCGTTACAGAGCTATTCTGATTCTTCTTCTCGTCACTTGTGAGTGAAAATGGGATTCCATGGATTATTGGCATCATGGAAAGTTCCTATTTCCAAAATGTTTATGGTATGTTGATACCTTTTTTGAAGAGGGTTGCATGTAGGATTGCTACTTTTATCTATATCATGGTCAACAGTGTCTTCTCATCTGGATAATTTCCCCCTCAACTTAAGGTTGATGAAGTTAAACAATAAACGACCACACGTTCTGCCGGGCAAGAAAGTAAAGAATACGGCAATCGTAGATCGACTTAGAGTTTCGACTATAGTCATCATCACCGAGAGTACAGCAAGGGTTTCTTGCAAGGTTTTCCACAGCTACTGTAATTACCAATGGTTCATTGAGGGCTTGTTAACGGATAAGTCGTTGAAACTGGATACATTTGACCTCATGTTCAGTCCCCTCTTCCTACCCTTCTGCAAATAAATCAAGAATCATGGGATAAGAGGCTTAAGCCTGAGACTCAAAGTCATACTTGTTCTCATATTGCAGTTTGTGGAAATAGGTGGTGTCAGATCACGTTTGTGTAGCTCGTGTTTAGTTTTCTCAAGTTAGATTGCAGGGATTGGTGAATCGGAACATGCGTGAATTCCACTAGGTGACAGTGATAGTCGAGCTCAATAATGCTTTAATTTTCCCAATTATGGAATATGGATGGGAAGTATGAAGCCCTCATTACAAGTACCATGTCAATGAGCTCGAAAAGGTCATAGATTCCTTTGCTACCCTTTTCTGGATGCCGTTTTCGGCCACCAACTACCTCCATCAACGACCACTAACCTACTAATTGATCAGTTATGTTGAATCATCAAAAATTAACTTACTTTTAACTATTAACTAGATCTCCTATCGTCTGACTAAACTATATTTACACTTCTGAGTCGGAGCTCGTTACCACTGAGCTAAGGAAGCGAATGGACAGAAATGCGAAGAGGTCGCTGATCACAACATCTCCCCTCCCCCCCCCCCACATTAGGAAATCTTAGGTACTCCGTTACCTAGTCAGGGAGGTGAGAGGCAGCTTTGGCCGGCGTTTTCCAACCCAGTGAGAACGCGCTATTTTTGACTGGCTTCGGAGTTTTTTGTTATTCTTCCTTATTGACGGGGCGGGGGATCTGCTCACCTCAACGTTTGTCCGAATAGGCGGTGGCTCGACTCGTGTCTTGGGAGGGAGTTGTTTTGATGACCTAATCCTAATGAATTAATGTTTCTCTGAGAAATGCTGAGGAGACATCAAAAATTAACTTCCCTCAACCGGGCATCGATCTCCTATCGTCCGACTAAACTATACTTACACTTTTGAGTCGAAGCTCGTTGGTACCACTCAGCTAAGGAAGCGAATGGACATAAATGCGAAGAGGTCGCTGATCACAACAGTTAGACTTCCAGTCAATCAACCTCTGAGATTCTTCGAAAAGCGATCACGTTCTTCGAAGAAAAGCCGAACTAACCCACGACCTTTTGTATTAATACTTGTATGCAGAAAGAGAAAATATTACATTAAATTGTCAATATATAAATTCAATGTATTCTAAAACTATTGTTTTGGTTTGACTGTATTGGAAAATAAATAAAAGGTTCGATATCAGACTCGATTTTTTCGTCATTGATTCCATGTTTGAGGTCTTGCATGAAGATCGGCGCAGAAACTGAATTCGATGAAGCAGACTCCGGTTTTCTTCAAATTGATTAAAGTTAAATCCCATGAAAATGCAAATTTAGTGGTTAGTTCGAGCAAAAATAAAAAAGTAAACCAAACTGCTGTATAACTATACAGTTTCAAATTTGACTCTTGTATAGGTTATGCATATGCATACTTAAGGGCATATTGTACCCCCCCCCCCCCCAAATGGCGAATTTCGTGACCCATTATCTCAGCAACCCGCTGTCCGATTTTGATGATTTTTGGTTTATTATTTTCAATAATAAGCCTTTGGAATCGAGCAAGAAAAAAAAAATTTTAACCCCCCCTCAAAATTTGATGTTTTACGTTTCAAGGAACGTAGAATACGAAAATCGAATAAAAAAATTTCCGTCCGTCCGCCGTACGCCGTACGCGGCACTTTTCTTAGCAACACTGGACCGATTTGGTTCAAATTTGGTATATGGGCTCCATTTGGGGTCTAGTTGTGCCGCGAAGCTTTTGGTTGATGTAGGTCACTTCTAAGGGGTGGAAATTAAGGGTTGAAATTTTCAAGAGTGCCCTAGCTCGAAAACTCCCGAAATAAAGGTATCGTTTTTTCACCAATTTTGAATAGTACTGAATTTTTAAAAATTTTTGAGACCACCCGGAGCTCTGTAGGACAAACCGTTCGGTCCCTACGAGTACTTGAAGGTTTTCCTTCGATAAAACAGAATCATGAGTGTGAATCGCAAAAGAGGTCTAATCTCCATTCAAATTTTATCGGACTAAAATGCGATCGCTGTTCATTTCTTCGATTTGTATACAGTTTTGCCTTCTGCGTAACCAGTAATCAAATTTCAATATGAAGCTTTCTATTTTTCCAATCGAGTGTGAAGCGTTTTGTTCTTTCTAATAAACTTGATTGTGAAGGTATGAAGCCAGTATGGTGTGGTAGGTAGTACCTAGCTGAATTTCGTGACCCATTATCTCAGCAACCCGCTGTCCGATTTTGATGATTTTTTAAAATAATTTAGGTCTAGGTAAGATCTACAAATCTGCTGAAACAGATTTGGAAAATATGAATTAGGTGAACCACAATAAATTATCAAACTTTACGTTTTAGTGGCGGTTTGGCGTCACTTTGTTCACTCATGCCCGAACTATCTAACACATCATTTCAATAAACTGTTTCCGCATATTTTTGCATCTTGAATAGACAAATCTTTATAAAAAAAGAAAATGAAAATCGGTTCAGTGGTTCTCGAGATAATGGGTCAGATGCGTCAAAAAATGCAATTTTCAAGGAGAGCCGAAAAACAGAAACGTAACGAATCTAGCGTTTTCTCGTCGTTCTAATGAACTAAATTCTTGAAAAAAGTGGAAGTTATTCCATGGTGTTAGCAGATAATCGTGTCTTCCATGCTGTTATCGGTTGATCGTGTCTTCCATAGTGTTATCAGTCTTTTTATCGGTATCGAGCTTGTTTTTTCCTTTATTATCGGCGGAAGCTGGAAGACGAGTTGGAAGAGGAAGGCGAGCCAGACTACAAGGCGGGCGGCTTCTAAGCCTAATTTCAATATGTTTCTTTGAACTTTTAATATTGTTTAATATACCATTCTTTTCAGAATTGAATCTAGTTTTTTTTAAGACCAAAAAAAGTCAAAAATTTTTTTCTGGGGGTACTATATGCCCTTAAATGGATTTATTAGTCTAGTAGACATTCTAGTAGAGTATTAAGGACTGTTCTAACTTACCTACAGACGCCCAGGTAGGCCCGTATTCGAAGAGTTGAGAATATTTACCCTCCACGGAATAACCTGAAACTATCGTAACCTGCGTGCATAACCTTCCGAAACAGAAATATAAAATCTCTTCTACATCAGTGGGGCAAACATTCACACATAACCATGACAACCTCGACTCACTGTATTTCAGACACTCGATTCACATTCAGATATTCCGTTATTAGGAGTATACATGGGTCACTCCAATCGCAACTCAGATAAACAGATACCTCGTACTGCGCAAACTGTTAGAACATGGGTTTTCGAGCGTCAATCAGTTTTGATTGTTTGTCATGGATGGACGTTTAATATTACATACTTATATTCCATATATATATACTAGCTCTGGTGTATTTCCATGTATTATAAAGTTACTATTTCAATTTTTCTTGAAGTACCAAATCGTAGATAGCATCCAGCTCTTGAAGACAAGTTCTAGCTCTTGAATAAGAAAGGACAAATTTTTGAATTCCTTTATGTTCTTTCACCCTTATTTCCTCCATATCATTTTATGGTCAGTAGCTTTTTCTGCCTTCCTGAAAATTCGTCAAAAGTGATATAAGTACCTACTAAGTTTTTTTCCGCCACCCTCAAAAAAATTGTATAAAATTTCCGCAAGGTCTGATTAAAAAAAAGAAGCCTCCCACTGTCAAGATTTTGTTCGAAAAAGATAACGGAATTTTTGGACAATGTCTTGTGGAGGGGTTTTCTGTACGTCATACCTACTACTTATTTCCTCGCTCAAAACACCGTGAATTTCAACCGAGTGAGCAATTAATAGGAAAAGTAAACTACCCTTTCTTGGGACACCGAGTCGTTTCATCAAGGGGCTTCCAATATCGGCCCATTGTTCCGGCAAATAATTCATCCACTTTCTCTCGGATCTTTCCTCAAAAGGTCTTACCAAGCTTTTCAATGTCCGAAGAGTGGGAAAGGGTTGAGTTTACGGAAGAGGAGAGGGTAGGAGTTTAACGTGTGTCTGACCCACATAATCGTTCGGTTCCCTATATTGTGTTACAAAAATAAATGTAAGTGAGGTTGAACACAAAAAAAGGAACGAAAAGAGAATAATACTTGAATATTTCGATATTTTGACTCTGCCCTCGGAAAAACCTAAATGGAAAATCGAAAAATTAAAAAATAAATGAAAATTATAACAATTAATTCGATTTTGCAAAAATGAGTGAATCTATAATTTAATTTATTGTTTTCAAGGAAAACCTCTTATAATATAATTATTGGTGATAGTTACTAAAATGTTAGACCTTTGTTTTGAGTAGGTACTCGTACATACCTGTGATGATCTCACTATCTCTCTATCTCTCTGTGATATAGATAGAAGTACTCACAGCTCCAACAGCCGTGAAATTATTTCTACTTTATTCATGTAAGTAGGTACTTACATTAAAGCTAGAATTCGCATAAGAAGAGGAGAGGAAATTTTGGTGTAGATGGAGAGGATTCTTCTTCGCATCGATTCTTAGTAGAGCAGGTGTTCCGCAGGGAAGTGTTCTGGACCCACTTCTATATCTAATTTATACATCGGACTTCCCGGTTTCAGAGCCTAAGGAAGCACGTTGCTGTGCTGAGCGAAGGTTTGTGCGAGACTTCAACTTAGTAGCTGCAGGAATTGCAATACAGGAATGCAATACAGTGGATGAGTGGTGCGATCACTGGCGATTGACTATGAACCCTTCGAAATCCAGATTGGTGATCACTCTCTGTACGATACTTGGACTTTATTCTGGACAGACGACGGACGTGGAATCAACATATTCAATACCTATTAAGCTGTTTTACCAGGTTCCACCTCCTAAAGGCTTTTCTTGGACCACCCTCTAGACTTCCATTACAACTAAGGAGACTCCTCTACACATCGCAAGTTCGGCCAATATGGCTGTATTCCTGCAGGATCTGGGGCTCTGCATCCTAGTCGCAATGTATACATGTATATATTTACCACAAGAAAGTAAAAGTAATCGTTTTCATTTTTAAAGAAAAAATCTATTGTTATTTGGAGGCTGAGGTTTGTACCCCTGAGACTGCAACAAACCCCGAAATTCAGTTTACTCTGTAGGTTTTTCCAAATTCAAGGAATTCGATATTATTTGGTTGTTAATCGGTGCCTATTGGTGCGGTAATGCTGAAATCGCTGATGGCAGAATGACGACTTCAGCAGCAGATTCCTTGATAACGACTTCGGGCGACCATATACCTTTAGTCCCGATAGACAAAGATTTTGAGCTTCACTCTGATACAGAATGAAGAGTTTGGGTGGATATAACCCCTGAAGCACAACAGGCAGGTAAGTGTGTCTTAGGAATTCGTCGAAGTTCTCTACTGGCGAGTAGAAGGCTGCAGTAGGACAACTGATAAAGAAATTCTTGATGGACTTCATATCCTGTGAATAATATAACCATTTAGTTGGATATCCATTCAACGACAAATCAGTTTCCATTTAGTTTTAAAATATTTTCAGGCCGTTCTTACTAAAAAGGAATCCACATTAAATCTGAAACTTTTTTTGAAAACAACATCAATAAATTACTGTGAACAGTTTTAATCTGGGCTGGGTTCGGTAACCTCCCTATCTGCGTAATGTCCAAAGTCGATTATTGTTGTAGTTCAACCCACCTATCCAGTAATAAGGTGGGTAATTTTCATACGGAAATAGGCTGTTCACATCCACTTTATCGTACTCAGAAGCCATGGCAGATTTCGAAACCATTCGGCTGTTTGAATGCGATGCAAACCTGACCCGCATTAGCTCAGTCCTTCCTATCACCCCATTTATGATCTCCAATTTGCATGAAGCCAACCCTCATCCGCCTGATGTTACACCATCATGGAAAGTTAATGCAAACGAAGCACTCCGGTTAGTGAGGAAATGGGATACTCCTCTCCACCTCCCGGGATGATTCAACAACTCCAAATGAGCTATTGGCGAAACTATCTGTGACAGAGCTACGGCTCTGTTTCCACAACTCATTACCATATCTTAGATTATGCAAGGTGAGGCTGTACAGCTGCAAACATATTCAAGGTAGGGACTGTCTGCCGTTGGACCAGTTAGGCTCCTTGTAACAACTAATTATTCATTCCATCTGTTGAATAAACTCAATTCGCAAATAATTCATCCAGAAACTGTGGACCAAGCGGAATTTCTGCATCTTGAGATCATCGTCGCTCTTTACTCAGCACGGAGCACTGCTGAGCTGGACTATAATACAATTGTCGTGAGGGATAAACACCGCAATCAGTAATAACCCAAGACAGTATTTGCAGGTACCTAACATGATCATTTCCACTGAAAAAAATTTTTCTATATAGATCACTCGTCTGCAAAGAACACGGCTTTGCCATTGTCACCATCTACCGAACATAGCTGCCTACCCTAGTTGCGATTCACACTCGTGTTTCTGATTTATCGTAAGTCCGACCCTTAAGTTCTCGTAGGGAACGAACGGTTTGTTCTAAAGAGCTCCGGGTGGTCTCAAAAAATTCTAAAAATTAGATACTATTTAAAATTGGTGAAAAAACGGTAAATTTATTTCGAAAGTTATTACGAGCTAGGGCACTCTTAAAAATTTCAACCCTCAATTTTCACCCCTTAGAAGTGACTGACATCAACCAAAAGCTTCGGAGCACAACTAGGCCCCAAATGGAGCCTCTAAAGCAAATTTCATCAAAATTGGTCCATGGTTACTAAGGGAAGTGCCGCATTCGGCGCACGGCGGTCGGACCGAAATTTTTTATTCAATTTTAGGATTCCACGTACCTTGAAACGTAAACCATCAAATTTCGAGGGAGGGGGGGGGAGGGGTAAAAATTTGTTTTCTTGGTCGATTCCAAAAATTGAGCAAAAATTGTTACATTTAATGTAACAAACAATACTTTCCGTGATTTTACATCATTTTGTATGATACATTCAATAAATATTAATTAAGTACTTGCCATAAAGATCACTGTTTATAATAGACGGTGGACATTGCATAACTAAAATAGGGTAGGTTATGAGATTTCTCGACTTAAAGCTTTTACAATTTCACTCTGATCTCAACTTAACGATGCTCGTTCATGAAACGGTCGTATTGATTATCCTGCCAAGGCACACAAGGGATCGTCAAAACGTCAGTTCACACCAGTCGAGCGGAGTCGGTGATGGAAATTGCATGTTGGGGGGTAAGGGATCCCTTTATGTTCGTGAATTTGTTAATTCAAGCCCTTTTGAATACAAAGGGTGTATATCATCTCAGTCAGACCAACATGACACCACCCAATTCAGCTGGTTGTCAGAAGTGACGAAAAACGAAGTGGTTGAGGTTAAGAGATTTAGAGAATTTAAGGGACTTTAATTTCTGGTCTACATAAAACTGGGTTACTAATAGGAGGGATGATGGTTTCTGGCCTATACAAACCAGGTTATCTGGTTGGTATATTGAGGTACCTACTAAAAAATTACCTACGTGAATGGTAGAGGTTTTTTAAGGAGAAGTCGATTGTTAGATTATTAGTTGGTATGATCTCGTGGGGCAGCAACAGGGAAATAATATATTATATTGACTTCTCCCTCTCTCACCTAAATAGTCTTTACTGATGAGTACTTTGGAGGTGGAGAGGAGGGTCGACTAGCTGGTGTCAGCTGACCGTTTGGGAAGTTGTGATCCTTCGTCGCTGGTCCACATGATCACCACATATTTATTTAGAAATTCGAGTATGTTGGATTATTGGCACCATTTGTTGCTAATTTTCCGCATTCTGTTGGAAATCCAACTATGCAATACTACGAGAAAAATATCATCTCGAGCTCACGAGTTCAGGGATAAAATGGGATTGACTCGGACCTTGGACCAATCAGGTACTTGGATTCAGCTGAAGCCAAAGGTGCATGTAGAGGAAGCTCTCAACCCCTGATGTCCCAACAATGACCCTCCTACCTCCTCATAAAGCCTCCATAATAAATCAGGCAAGGATCAAAACTACCAGAAAAATGCAAATTATATGAAATATTTTTATGAAGTTTTATAATCGAAATTTGCGAGATAAAATAGCGAATTCAAGTTATATTTTTGTACCATATTCGTAGTTAGCGCTCCTAGTAGCGAACATGGAACTACTACGTACATTGAAATGTCTAGGTACCTATAATAAGGATGGCTGTGTAGTGGTGACGTAGTATTGTATCCGACATCTTGTAATGCGAATGTCTGCCTCCCTTGCTCTCTAAAATATAACGTTGTGTCGTATCTAATTGTGAACCGGATTCTCTATCATTTACCCCGATATACTACATTGGCGGCGAGGATTTCAGTTCGAACACCGTGTAAATCTGTTTACCTACTGCTCGGATTGTTTTCACAATGCAAGGTAACCGAAGTGACCAAGTTTCCGCCGTTCCAACAAACCACGTTGGCTACATCGGTACTCTCCATACATTTTCTCCAAAATCGAATCAGTGGGCGATCGCGAAACAGCGTATGAACAGTTTTTTTGCCGCGAATTCGATCGTAAACGATTCACTGAAAGTGTCGTTGTTTATAAACTCGTTGGATGAGGACGGCTACCGACTTATTGCTAACCTCACTGTGCCGGGTTCGCCTGAAGAGAAGACTTTCGCGGAACTCATTGCCTTGTTTGACAAGTATTTCCTTCCCCAGGAATCTGTATTCGCATCGAGATACAAATTTGTGAATGCAGAAAAAGGTCAACAAGAGCCTTTAAATGAGTGGCTGGCGCGGCTCAGGTCGCTGGGCTCGGCATGCAAGTTTTCGGATTTGGACGACCGAATTCTCGATCAATTCGTTTTCGGCCTACCCAAGGGCCAAATTAAGGACCGATTGTTCGAAGAAGAGCGTACTACGCTAACCCTGGATAGAGCATTGGCGTTGGCAACGGCCAGAGAAGCTTCACTGCACCAGTACGAGCTCTCTACTTGTTCTGTAAAGACGGAGCCAGTTTTTCGAATGGCCAGTGGCGGAAAATTCTTCAAGAAGGGGTCAACGGGAACCGGGAAGACACCTCGCAACTCGCAAGATGGAAAGCAACTCGCCTCGGATCGCCCGAAGTGTCGGATCTGTGGAAATCGACATACAGGGGTATGCTATTTCAAGGACGCTTCGTGTGGTATTTGTTCAAAAAACCACTTGACAAAGGTATGCCAAAGCAATTATTCTAAAGATGGTGATAAATCAAGTTTCAAACAATCTACATCAAATCGGAAAAAAAATGTTAAAATTCGAAATCATTTTGTAACCGAGGAAACTAACATGCCTCTTTATCATATCAATGCAGATTGTCAAAGTAAACCCTTCGTAACTAAACTGTTCCTTGATAACGTTCAAATTTCGTTCGAAATTGATACTGGTTGCGCTTCAAGCATCCTGCCTTTTTCTCTGTATAACCTGCATTTTCAACATCGTGAAATTAAACCTACTAATAAGATTTTCTTGTCATATTTCGATGCAAAAGCAAAGCCTTTAGGGGTCGTTGATGTAAATGTGTCTTTTAATGATAGGAATTATGGTAAATTATCCATGTTTGTGGTCGAGACTCAAGGTCCACCGTTGCTAGGTAGGTGCTGGTTCGAGAAATTTGGATTAAGGGTTACAGCAATCGAAGATCAAGGTCGTAGGGTAAATCATGTTGATTTGAAACAGGAGGATTTGTTGGCTGTGGTTAAGAAAAAATTTCCGAATGTTTTTTCTTCTAAATTAGGATGCTTTAATAAGGGGAAAATTCATTTGACGCTCAAAAAAGGAGCTCAACCAAAATTTTTTCGTCCACGGCCAGTGCCTTTTGCGTTGAAGGGCTTAGTGGAAAAAGAATTATTGCGCCTCATTGATGAGGGTGTACTTGAGCGAGTTGACTACAGCGAGTGGGGCACACCTATTGTACCTATTCTCAAGAGTGGGGGAACTTCGGTTAGAGTTTGTGGTGATTTTAAGGTCACTATCAATCCATGGCTGGAAATTGATCAGCACCCGTTACCGTCAGCCGAATATTTATTTCAAACCGTCCAAGGCTGTACGATTTTCGGTAAATTCGATCTGTCTAGTGCTTATCAACAATTAGAGTTAGATAAAGAATCTCAAGACATTACCACTTTAAGTACTCATATAGGATTGCTTAGGAATAAGAGACTACCCTTTGGAGTGGCTCCTGCCCCGGCTAAATTTCAAAAGAAAGCTGAAGCTTTAATTGAAGGTATTCAAAATACAGCAGTACTTTTGGATGACATTTTGGTGGGAGGCCGCACAGTAGATGATCTCATGACGAAGGTCGAAGAAATCTTAACTAGGTTGGGGAATGCAGGATTAACATTGGCAGAATCGAAGTGTGAGATAGGCAAGACATCCTTGAACTATCTGGGGTTCAGAATTGATGCTCAAGGGCTCCACACCACTGACGAAAAAGTGGCTGCGGTGCTCGACGCACCAGAACCGAGTTCTGTTAAAGACCTACAGGCTTTTTTGGGATTTGTCGCCTTCTTATCAAAATTCTTGCCAAAATTAGCTGACACACTACACCCACTTTACCAGTTACTTAAAAAATATGTTCCTTGGGACTGGAACTCACAATGTGAACAGTCTTTCTTGGAAGTAAAAAAAATTGTTAAGGAAAATAGGTCTCTGGCTCATTATGATCCTTCCTTACCACTTAGGCTGTCTGTTGATGGCTCGGGAGTGGGGATCGCCGGGGTCCTAACACAGGTACAGCAGGGGGTGGAGCAGCCACTGGCATTTACCAGTAGAGCCCTTTCCGACACCGAGAAAAAATATCCGGCCATTCATAGGGAAGCACTGGCAATCATTCATTCGGTAAAAAAATTCCATATCTACCTCTTTGGTAGGGAATGGTTGTTAATCTCCGATCATAAACCTCTAATAACTATTTTTGGGCCGAAAACAGGCATACCAGCTTGCAGTGCTAATAGGTTACAGAACTGGGCACTATTTCTAGCCAATTATACCTTCAAAATAGAACATGTAGCGTCCTCTAAAAATATTGCAGATTGGCTCTCACGGGCACCAGATTCCAGAAAAAAATATGTAACACCTAACAATGATTGTCTTACAATTAATTATGTTTTTAACGAAAATAGTGATCTGCCGTTAAGCTATGGTGACATAGTAAAAGCAACTAAAAAAGACAGCGTCATCACGAAAGTTGTTACATTTACTAAGTGTGGATGGCCCAGTAAGGTCGACGAAAATTTGACACCATTCTCTCGGATCAGGGACGAACTGCATGTCGAAAAGGACCTGCTTTTTTGGGGCTATAGAGTCATTATTCCTGCTGATTTACGCGCAAAAATTCTAGCTGAGTTGCATAAATCCCACATGGGAGTTGTCAAGCTCAAAGCAATGGCTCGATCGTATTTATGGTGGCCAGGACTTGACAGGGAGATTGAGTTGTTAGTTAAGTCATGCACTGGTTGCGCTAAATCTAAGGATGACCCCCCCAAAAGTACTCTGGTTCCCTGGGAATGGACGAATAAACCTTGGGTTCGCCTCCACATGGATTTTCTGGGTCCTATTAAAAATCATTATGTCCTCGTAGTGCTAGATAGCCATAGCAAATGGTTAGAGGCTTTTCCAACTAAGAATATGACAGCGGCAGTAACCATCAAGTTACTGCGTCAGCTATTTGCAAGGTTTGGGTTACCCCAAGAATTGGTGGCGGATAATTTCTCAGCTTTTGTGTCGGAGGAATTCCAAACATTTCTCAAAATGAACGGAGTCAAATTTAAATCAGGCGCTCCTTTTTCCCCCCGTACCAATGGTGCGGCTGAGAATGCCGTACGCACTATTAAACGTGCCATAAATTCAGCATTGGGAGAAGAGGGAGATTTAGACGCCATTCTCCAAAGATTTCTCATTGACTATCGTAATACTGAGCACTCAACCACAGGCAAAGCACCGGCGGAGGCTCTCATGGGTAGAAGACTTCGAACCAGATTTGATTTAATTAGGCCGCCTACCACTGAACAACTTGTACACAAAAAACAGGAAAGTCAAGTAAGGCATCATGGGGGTACTAATGAAAAATCATGGTCAGTCGGAGATCTCATATGGGCTCGAAATTATAGAAAAAATGAAAATAAATGGATAGCAGGAGTAATTAAAAAAATATATGGTCCTCGTAGAGTAGGAGTTTACATTCCAGAGTTGAATCTAAGTTGGATCAGACATGTTCACCAAATACGTGATCGTGTAGAAAGAGAGAGTTCTAATGACATTGCCACAATTAGTGGTCCTCTTCTTTCTCACAATGTTTTTCCCTCATTAGTTAGGGCCGTCGAAAATGTTTCCTGTCAAACTAGTCCAATTGTGAGCAAAGCTGTGAGTCAAACTAGCCAAACTAGTCCAATTGTGAACCAAACAGTGAGTCAAGCTGCGTCACAGACTAGCCCAACTCTCACTACTTTAAAATTTTCTTCACGAGGCCGTCAGATAATGAAGCCTCGACGCTTTATTAATGAATAAATAAGATTAGGTATAAGGGATGTAAGATCTTTCTAAATATTAATGATATATTATATTTACTAATTATGAATATGCATTTAAAAAAAAAAAAAAATGGGTTTGGAAATTATGTACTTATATGATATTAACAAATATGATAAGTATATGATATTATATTGTGATATTAACAAATTTATACTAATATTTTTGTCAAATTGATTGGAAATGTGATGTAAAACACTTAATTAAATGAAAAATAATGTACCTATTATTTGTGCTTGATAAAATTTTGAGAATTTTTTTTAAGGGGGGAGAAGTGTACCATATTCGTAGTTAGCGCTCCTAGTAGCGAACATGGAACTACTACGTACATTGAAATGTCTAGGTACCTATAATAAGGATGGCTGTGTAGTGGTGACGTAGTATTGTATCCGACATCTTGTAATGCGAATGTCTGCCTCCCTTGCTCTCTAAAATATAACGTTGTGTCGTATCTAATTGTGAACCGGATTCTCTATCATTTACCCCGATATACTACAATTTTACACTCAACCTTCCAAAGCCGATGTTTCGGGTACTGGCTAGATGGAAGCAGAATGAATGCTTTTATTTCTTACCAAAAATTCAAAAGTCGATCCGAAACCGCCTCATTTCTTTGATGTCAATTAGTAGGAGGATATTTCATTCTGTCCCAGAAAGGTAAACAACTTCCTCAAAAATCAATATGAAAGAAAAACGCAGCACAACTAGACCCTAAATGGAGCCAATATACCAAATTTGAACCAAATCGATCCAGGGTTGCTGAGAAAAGTGGCGAGTACGGCAGACGGATGGACAATTTGTCATTCGATTTTCGGATTCTACGTACCTTGGAACGTGAACGATCAAATTCTGAGGGGGAGGGGTTAAAATTTGTTTCCTCACTCGATTCCAATGGTTGATTATTGAAAATGATAAACCAAAAAACATCTGCCAAGTGGGTGTGGCACATAGCTTCTTCGTATCCATAACCCGATTGTATAGACGATCCGATGCACACCCCAATCCGCAGGGAACGTGAAAATTTCGTCAAAGTCGGATGCGAAATGTAGACGATATAGCTATTACAAGGAATTCACGTTTGCACATGCGCAGCAGGTACTATTTGTCTGGAGGCAATGATTTTAGTAGGGAACCGTTTAAACGCCAATTAGAACAATCCTACAAAATTTCATCAAATTCGGATGAACAATGCCGGTGTTGTAGCTGTTACAAGGATTTTACGCTGAAGCTACAGTGTGATTTTCATAGGACACCATCTACGCTTCTATCCCCATGATCCCTGAAAATCTCAGCGAAATCGGACCAGAATTGTAGGAGTTATGGTTGTCATTTTTTTTTTTTTTTTTTTTTTTTTTTTTTTTTTTTTTTTTTTTAATCTCCCCTCAAAGACAAAATGTCTTTTGTGACGGAGGGGGCACGCCATAAAACAAAATAAATAAATAAATCAAATATAATGGGGAGGACGCCCAGGACTCACCCGACGCCGGCCCTAGGGATGAGGGATGATGAGGAAGGTGGGGGAGGGAGAGAGGGATGAAGGGAAGTGCCTCTATAAAATGACCACCAGTTTAAATATGAGCCGAGCAGTACGCGGCGGGTGACACCACGGAGTACACCTACTGAGATGCCCAACTCGCGTAACTCCGTGGCACTTTTCCCGCATCACACTCCGCGCCACGACAAGGTCGCAGCCATCGCCCTGATGTTGTTGGGTTCCACTCCTTTTAGCTCTGACACTGCTTGCCGCAAATCATCTCTATCATACTTTCTTATCTTAGCCCGCCAGGTCTGCTCCATGTCCGTGCTGCCATTAACAACCTGGACATCCAGGATAATGCAAGACCTGTCGGGCTTGACGGCAACAATGTCAGGCTTCTTGCCCTGGTCACTTGGCATGTGGTATAATCTCTCCCTTTCAACATCCCAGCCGCTAGATGACAAGGCACCTGCTATCTGCTTGGCGACCGCATCATGACGTAGGATGCGGCCCCCATGAGTTCGTGGACACTGCTGCACTACATGATACAGGTGTTCATTTCCACTCCGACAGGCACGGCAAAGGGTATCTGTCATCCCACGACTACCCCTTGAACACCGTACCGCTGTTGGCAGTGTTGCCACGCGGACGGCGTGGAAGTTCCGGTAGTCATGGGCCCCAATGCCCTCCGAAGCCCAATCCACCCATTGGGATGAGATAAGGCTTTCGGAGCACTGTCGGAGTTCTTTACCATCTACTGACTCATGCAGGGCAGCAGCGAACTCAGCAGACGAACTGGGTTTTGGAGCAGATGGTGTTGCTCGGTCGCACCATGCTAACTGCTGCCTGACAAAATCAAGACCAGCAGCAACACGGGCGACCTCCCAGCTCGACCCTTGAAGGGCTAGCAGGCGCTGGCGGCGCAGAGAAGGGATACATGCAGAGAGAGCCACAATGCCAAGCCCACCGGATTTGACCGGTGCATGGATATAGGCACTTGGGACACCAGGTGGGAACCTCAGCCAAGAGCGCACAGCAGAGCGGACTTCTCGATCTAATTCCTGCAGCCTCCCCGCCGTAAGCCTACCAAAGACTAACCCGTAGGTTAGCTTCGGCAGTAAGTACGTGCGGAGGAGGCGCAGCCTCTGCTGTGGCTTCAATGGAGCCTTGGTGATGCGGGCTAGCGCCCTACCAAGGTCCACACGGCTGGCAGTAATGGTGGCCACTCCCATGAAGTCGACTCCAAGGCACCGCCAGACCTCCAACACAGATCAAGAAGGAATGGGGGCTTGTCCTATGACAAAACCCCCATCCACAACCTTCACTTTATGTTGGCGACCCGACGGGACCAAGGAGACCGACCCACATTTATCGGGGTTGACCACGAGTCCACACCTGGCTAGCTGCTTAGCAAATGCATTGAGGGCAATCTGCAAGCCCTCGCGGGTTTCTGCGAGTAGGATAACATCATCGGCAAAGGCCAATGCTTCTACTCGCACCCCAGGGGCGAGATCAAACCCTACTTCTGTGGGCAGCTTACCCAAGGCCGTATCCACGACCAGGTTAAAGAGGAGTGGTGATAGGGGATCCCCCTGGCGTACCCCACGCCCTATCCGTACATCCCCTGACACCTCACCTCCTGCCTCGAGGACCGTCACGCCTTCATGGTACAGACAGGCCACATACTCAATTAATCGAGATGGGGCCCCGACACCACAAAGGCAATCGGTCAGGGCAAGGTGACTGACTGTGTCAAAGGCCTTAGCGACGTCCAGAGCGGCGAGGTGGAGTTGCCGGCGTTTAATACGGGCCAGCGAGATGACAGTTTGGAGAACTGTAAGGTTCTCCGCTGTGCCATCCGCTGGCCGAAACGCTCTCTGGACGTCACCAATGACACCAGCCACCTGGAGGCGAGATGCCAGTACTTTTTGGAAGTGGCGGAAGACTACCGAGGACACTGAAATCGGTCGATAGCCTCCAGGCCCACTTCCCCCTTTCTTGGGAATAAATACGGTTCGGGTACGGGTCAACGCTTTCGGGGGTCTTCCCGCAAGCATGAGCAGGTTGAGGATGAGCAGCTTAATCGTATTTGGTGCTTTATTCCAGCGACGGGCAGAAACACCATCCGGTCCAGCGGATGTGGAGTTCTTGACACGGCACTTGTGTGCCTCGTCAAGTAGCACCGGCGAACACAAGATGCTGCGTAAGGAATCCCTGGTGGAGACTGGGGGAACCACTCGCTCCCCAGGGTTGTGGCTGGGAGCACTCAAAAGTGGCTCCCAGAAATCCACAAACTCCTGAAGAGGGGGCTGAACTTGATCTTCCCCAGGCTCCTCCAGTACCTCCGCAGCTACACGCGCCGGATGCTTCCTCCACAAACTCTGAACCCGGTGGTACTCCCGCCGTCTTGCTTGCTTAGCTGCTCTGCGACCTCCACGCAACACCACTCTGGGAGGAGGTCCCCCCTGGTGCTGCGTCACGGTCGCATCCCCAACCCGCGGGAAGATTCTCCCTAGATAGGCCGCAACCTTGTCCTCCAGGTTGTCCAGCCCTTCAACAGCCCGCCTCGCCAGATCCTGCAGGTAGGTGCTTTCATAGCCTTCAATACGACCTACCTGCCCCCCGAGCCTCAAGACTTCGGTCTTCAAATCGGCGAGAAGACCGGAGGTCCCGGGGGAGGGATACTGAACGGCAGACTGCTGGTCCATGCCAGCAACAGGAGATGCGGGAGAAGCCCCACCGCTATTTGCCAGGATAGCTTCCTGGACAAGCTGCTTATAGTGGGGCTTCAGGCGGAGGTTCTTGATGGCAATGACTGTGCGCGTGGGAAAACGTTCGCTTAAATAAACATTTATATTACGTACCCCATTGCGCACAGCCACCACCTCATCTGCCGCCATCCTGCGCAAATCCTCGGAAGCATACCTAGGCTGCACTCGTTCAATATCAATTTCTTCATTTGCAGCAACAGGATGCTTCCGTCTGACATGGACACCAAGGCCAGACCTGGAGGTGAATGCCCGCTCACAATGGGCACACTGGTGGTCCAAAGAGGCTGTGGAAGAGGAAGAGGGTAAGGATGATGAGGAAGAGGAGGAGGGAGAGGATGGCCGACGCCCCTGCCTGGGGCGCCTCTGAGCGCCTCCCCTAGAACCCCGCGTGCCAATGGGCCGGCGGGGGTTATGAGGCTCGGTTAGGTTTTTATCCATAACGGGGAAGCGCATATATAGGGTCAGGGGACCCGTTAACAGAGGTCCCCTCCCTAATCGCCAGAGGGTCATTCAGCCACCCCTGGAACTTCAAGAGGGGTCCACCAGGGAAACCTAATGGGACCACCTCTGTTCATCCCAGGGGGCCCGGGTTGCGCGACGGGGACGCATGACCATGACTTGGGTAGGGATAAGAAGGGCTCCGAGGAGATAAAAACACCCTCTATTACCCTACCCCAGGAAATAGACGTTTACGCATGCGCAGTAGCTACTGTCAGTCCGGGGGTGATGATTTTCATAGGGTACCGTCTAAACGTCAACCCTCACAATTCCAGAAAATTTCATCGGAATCGGACAATAACTTCTTATAGTTATGCCCGTAAAAAGGATTTCATGACAGACAGACAGACGGGCAGACGCGGAACCAAAGTTGTTCAAGAAGGTCTGAAATGAAAAATTTGATTTTGGAGATTTTTTTTTTTCAACCTTGAAAAGTGAAAACAAAGCTTCCGCTATCTTGGTAGACTCGGAAGCAATTGTTTCTGTGAAAATATACATTTACTACTACAAATTTTTCGTAGAAACTGAAACTGTGATGACAAACTTGACTGGCAGAGCTCCAGCACATGCTGTTCTGCGTGTCACAGGCTCTGGATGAAATTACTTTTAGTACCTAGTAGCTATTCAATCACTGTCAACCCCAAAATGCAACAAATTACCGCAAAAATACAATACAAATTCCTCCTAAAGTAACATTTTCTCACAATTAAAGATCCCAACACCACCTGTTGTGCATTAAAGAATGATGTAATCCAATAGAAATGGAATAATGTGGTAAACATCGTAAATTTCGAAGTTGGAAATATTGTAGAACCTAATTTCCCAAGTGAAAGGACGATCTCAATCTTGGGCATGTCCTGCCCCATTGTTGATTTGGAAATACTCGTAATTAGTACCTCAGAATACAGGATTTCAAAGATCGTATGATCAACGTGAATAAAGGTTCTGTGGTGAGGAGTCCACTCAGCTAGGTTTAGCCCACCATTATACTTCCGACTTTTAAAAACAAAAGTTTTTTTTTTTTTTCAAGAGACTCAGAAAACCCGAGTTCTACCTCGGGACGAGGGGTATAATTTGGTCTCTGGAGAGCGACCCCAGGAAAAAACTCACCTAAGGGACAACATCGGGAAAGGAGATAAGTTTGACAAAGTTGCTCGACGAAGCAGCGACGGGAAAGTGGAAATGAGGAGCGGCTAGGAGGGCCGACTTTTTTATATTCAACACCCTCCCCGGTTATCACCCCTCTAACCCAATTTTCGAGAGAGCCCTTGAAAAGCAAAGAATGCCTATTAAGAAACTTGTATAGCTCTTGTAGTACTGTAACGAATTTCCTATTGGTCCAGGTTTAGCTGCACCTAACCTACCCACTGAACGGTAGGTACTTCAAGACCGCTTCTTCGATCACTCCAGAGAAAAGGAAAATTAATTATCCTTAATGAAAAACTATAAGTTCCACCTTCTTTGTAGATATCGACCCTGCACTGTCCTACCTAATGTTTTCTTTTGAGTTCTCCAAAAATTACAAATTGTCTCTTTGCATCCTTGTGTATTTAACTCTCGTAACAACTTCCCTGGTGAGGTTATCTAGTTGTTCAACTTATTCACCGCGGTGAGCATAAGTCGTTCGACATCTTTCGAGGAAAGATGCGGAGAGAGAACCCCATGAATAATTCAAGGAGCGTAGTGACACGCCATGCATGAATGTTGGCTCCGTGTGAACGTACGTACCTTCGTTCGTGCACTTGATCTTAACCCTTCTGCTGTCTTCTCGAGAATTTCTTTCGCTCTCAATCCAAATATTAACTTCAAATATCAAGTTTGCTTATTTGCCTACCAATTTCTCAACTCGGTCCTGAGACCTTCTTTATACGAAAACATACTTGAACTTCTCATCTACCGAAGGTAAGGAGGGAGCTTCAAGAACGTGCAGCAACTCACAAATGATATCCTTCGTAATTCATACTAAAAAAACGTCTGCCAAGTTGGGTGGGCAGTATAGCTTCCTCACTCATTGTAGCATGGACGTATAGAATCAGTCTGCGAAAAAAATTATGATTCAAAGAGTTCGCGCATGCGCAGCGGCTATTGCTTGACCAATTTGATTGAAACTTATAGGGTGTCTCTTAGAAGTTAGTCCCTTACTAACCTCCAAACTTGAACAAAATCGGTTCATTAGAAACCGAGAAACCGAGGTTCCAGGAAATTCACGTTTGCGCATGCGCACTCGCTCCTATTGGTCCGAAGGTTCTGAAATTGATAGGAGACCGTCTAGGACCGAACCCGCACAATCCCTGAAAATTTCATCAAAATCGGACCACAGGTTAGTATAGTTTTGCCCGGGACAAGATTTGACCACAGACAGACCGACAGACAGACAGACCGACAGACAGACAGACACGGAACCAAAATTGTTCGGGAAGCTCTAAAACGCAAAAAGCAAGTGGAAATTTTGATTTTGGAGGACATTTTTTTTCACTTCTTTCACGAATACAAAGCTTCCCTACCTTCGGTAGTGAGGAAGCAAAACGCTGCAAATTATTACATAAAAATTTATTATTTTTCGGTATAGATCACTCGTCTGCAAAGAACACAGCTTTGTCATTGTTACCACCAACCAACATGAAGAAAAACTTCGATCGCTTTTCGGTCTGCTAAAATTTGAACGGAGATTAGCCCTCTTTGCTATTCACGCTCGTGTTTCTGTTTCATCGTAATTCCAACCCTTAACCCATTTCAAGCCAAGGGATGAAATAACAGAAAAGTGAGAGGAGGAGGATGAACTCTTTTACAAGATGGTGGCCGAAATAAGGCATAATTTGCTCACCAATTGAGAGCGAAAATACTCAAAATTGTATGAATTTTACATTTTGATGGGATTTAAGAGGCCTCAGTCATCCAAATCGATGTGATTTATCCGGCTCGTGGCCCAGAACGCTCGATCGCCCAGGAACGAACGGAGCCACCATAATCATGCTTTCATAACATTGATAAAGTACAATACAGTTTTAGAAGATTATTTATTTATGAATCAAGCTTTTTGTTTTCCATCACTTGAGGACCTGAGGTCGACCAAATGACTAATACACTCCTGGTCAAAATTAGAGCACCACCATCTATTTCTTCGTTTGTCCTCCTCTTTTTTTTCCTTATCAGGTGTTTATCCATTTGCACAAATTTTTTACAAACACAGAAGGAAAGAGGTAACCAAAAAAGGCACACATTCTTCAAGAAAAGGCGTTTTTAATCAAATTGAATCTTTTTTGTCGAGTACAGGAACAGCTTGAACGAGAAAACGCTGCAAATCATTGCCATAAGGTTTATTATTTTATTTATAGATCACCCTTCTGCATTGATCCCTGGCTACCAACTGTAGGTACCTACTATCTACTGGGGCATTTTTTGAAATTTCAACCCTTTGGTTGAAACCAACCTATTTAGTTGGTGATTGGGTTTGAAATGTTCAAAAATGCCCTAGTACGTACCTACGGTTGGTAGGGAGAGATCCATACAGAAGGGTGATCCATACAGAATAGAAATAAAACTTATGGCAATGATTTTCGTTGAAATTACTCGAAAATGGGGCGTTTTCGCATCGAATTTTTTTAAATCCATTTTTGAGTAATTTCAACGAAAATCATTGCCATAAGGCTTGAAAAAGCCTCCATGTGGTCCCAAAAAATTCCGAAAATTTTTGAGTTGGGGCGTTGTCAAAATTTCAACCCTTCAGTGATGAAGCGGGCGGCATGCATTACCACTCGGTTACCTTTTCACTTCACGTGACCGAAAATAACTAGTAGGAGTGAAAGACAATTCGGCGCGTTGGGGTATGGATAATCAGGTAGTTGATGGAAAGATACCTAGGGCCAATCAACGGGAAACATCCTTCATCCTTCTATTATGTAAAACATCGTGTAATTCCATCAGATACGGCAGTTGTCAATATTCCTGTTTCTTTACGCCACTATTCTTTCCACGAATGGGAATCTCAGTGAGCCGTGAAAGTACCGTTGAAAACGTAATCTCAGCTTAATTGTTAAACGGGTTTCCCCGTCCTTACGAATTGATTTACACTCGTGCCTCACGGAAGACCGAGGACGGGGTTCGAACAGCGGCGGAAGGTAAATTATTGAAGACGGTCGCGGTCCCCAACTCTCCTTTCCGTGTTCGAGATGTCCACACGTTGCGTCCCCCTGGTGGCCTTCTTGCAATTTTATGAGGGCCAACGGCCGGCCACCCTAACTCACAACGTCAGCCTCCTCTGAATCATTGAGAGACCAAAAACACTGTTTCCGCGAGGCAGGTTGGCCCTCATCCCCTCCACGATCCCCTTTCCCCGATAGCTGCATCAAATTATTACACGATGGTTCATCTGGTTGGATCCAAATCCTACATTGTCACACAATAGAATGGATGACGAGCCATCGATGGGTAGGTGTGCGGCAGAGATGGGCATAATCATAATCGTGATTATAATTGAGGAGTTTGATTCCAAAAGGTACTAAAGACCATTTTTATCAACATTGAGTTAACACTTTCCCAGAGTTTTAGGTTTTAGTTCTTCACAAAAGTGCGATCGTTTTGGAGAAAAAGATACGTTATTCCGAAAAATGAAGGTGAATTTTCCGTTTATTCTCAAAAGGTACAATTTCCAGCACAATGGCGGTCTCTTAACCAAAATTGTTGGAAAAAGTACTTTATCCACTTCGTATGTTTTCATTAAGTACTAAGTAAAGTAAAGTGAAGTAAGCAACCATTTCAGGTTGAATTTTCGTCCGACTGCCATTCTTGGCGTCGCGGACGTCATCAGCTGTCTCCCTAAGGGGAGATCAGAATTTGTTCTGATGATTTCGCTCATGGCTTCCCAAACATCACCGCCCTGGGTTGGAACGAGAGATTGCCGATCGTCTAATAGACAGAAAACTTTCTGCTGGCGACCAGATTCGAACTCGCATCCCCGCTAGACGGTTCTTATCCTATCACCGCAGCCGGGTACACTGTCCACTAGACCACCGACGCCCACTCATAAAGTACTATATCCACTTCGTTTGATTCCGAAAAGTACCTACTAAAGACCACGTTTTGTTTCAAAAGTACTATATCCATATATCTGATATTTCAAATCTCGTTAAAAATTATTGTAAACTTTGAACTATTTACCTTTTTTCCCAAAAACATTTATTATTATTTAGAAATATATAAAAAATAAGATTGTTATGACTCGTTGATTCAATTATTAAATAAAGAAGCGATGGAAACCCCTGAGTGAGTCAACACCCACATGGACAGACGAGGTACAGGGGAACACGTCACATGAAGTCACCCTTCCACCTCTCTCTCACTGACAGAAATTACCCAGAGTATATAAGCTAACTCAGGGGTGATCTGGTATGCAATCTAGTCCACTCATTCGACTTGTTCATTTTGTTCAGTACCTTCGCATTTGATCACTAGCTAGCTCCATCAGAGTGACCAGTTTGCCCATCAAAAGGCGCCACCCTCTGCCTCCATCTCACCTAGAGCTCTTCTCGCTACAGTAGGCTCACTAGGTAAATGTCCCACCTCCATCAGTCGGTCTCGTATGAGACGCCGGGGTTGTCACGACACATGAAGTCACCCTTCCACCTCTCTCTCCCTGACAGAAAGTACCTAGAGTATATAAACTCACTCGTAATCCTAGGAAAATCGTATTTTCAGGGTCATCAATCCTTTCGTGAACAAAATTCTTTCGATCTTGTTTTTGTCTCAAATCTCCTATAACAGGTTGCTTGGACTATGTATACCATAAGAAATGGCCTCTCCATAAATTTTCCTGATGTCATTGATGCCCTTTTTGAAGGTGGGAACTATTCTTTTCACTGTGCTTTCTACAGTGATTTAAAATGTAACACCTAAAAAAAACTTTGCTATTATTAGGCTACAAAAAAAATCAAAATTGAGGTAGCCGTTTGAGCGTGATTGAGTCACAAATAGGAACATTTGGAAATCATAATATTCATAGTAATGAGATACGACAATAGCAGACACTCATAAAGCAGAAAGGGCCAACGCAAGTAGAGGGCACAGTGGGAAGAGGATTTCCCATTAAATGCATTAGGGTAAACGCACCAGTCATTGGACACGTTTCAGTCGTTGGACACCCTATGAACGTGTTTTTTTTTTTCAAAAAGATTATAAGCCTTGATGTTCACTTTCTTCATCCATGCAAGTGAAAGAGTGAACCCTCCTGTGGACGTGATGTAACGGTTATAACTGTGTTGTAAACTACTCCAATTCATTTTCGAAATGAAACGTGGACAGGTCTGTTTTTGTAAAAATTCTAGTGAGAAACGTTAGCCAACCATGTGCACTCCTTAAGGTTTTAAAAGAATTTCACATCTTCCAAACGGATTCTTTTTTTTTCATTCTTCCGGTAAGTACAGTTCTTTTTGCACATTTTAGTCCTAAAGATTTTGGTTTAAGGTGAAAATTAAGTGTACTAGCTTGCTGTCCCAGTTGTTGGACAGGTGTCCAACGACTGGATCGATCTTTTTTTTATATTCTAGTGGTTGGACACATATTTATCAATATACCGGTTCAGTTTGAAGCGATTTTCAAAAAACAATTTTTCCGTTTTTCCCAAGTTGAATAAATGTGTATATTTGTTGGCTAGATCCTAGGTGTAGGGTTCATGGCAAAATGTGCTCATTTATTTCAACGAATGAATTCCAGGCGTAAATGGCACTCCTTAGTAGAACTTTGGTAGGTATCAGATGATATAAATAACAATAAAAACAGACAATGAGAAGGAAAGAAAAGGGAGACGCTTGTGTAGGCCTGCTACTTGTGGCGATTGTGTCGATGACCACAGAGGTAGCGTCCCGGCTTACTCGTGGTGATTGTGACGATTGTGGCGACACACCAGTTGTAAGCGGGATTTACGTTCGACAGGGTTAAGGTTTCGTTCCGCGGCGTAGTTGGTAGCAGCACGAGGTTGTGACGCCACGTGCCGATCCCAAGTTCACCGAATGACACAAAACCTAACGTGGCGAGCTCAGGTGGGGAGGGGAAGACAAACAAATATCGAAACAATAGTTAGTTTTACAAGGGTAGCGTGTGGTATTTACCTGTGACGAGGCGGTGAAGCGGCCAGTCGGATTCCTCGGGATGATGCAATCTGAAATGTTAGCCTTAAGGGCGTCCTACTGAGAAAATGGCGTCCGCCAAATGCGACGCTGCCGAAGGGGCCTACGAAGGCGTCTGAGGGACGCCTCGGAAAAGATGGCGGAGTGTGACGCGTCACCAAGCTCCGGTTTTTCACACTGAGGAACCAGGTAAAATGAGAAAAGATATTCAAATGCAGATTTACAAAAATAAAAGGTAAGTTTATTAAATATGCAAATGGTTTTCTGACTAGGCACACCGAAGGGTGTGTCGAAAAGAAGCCTGACGGGCGCAACAACACAAGTAAGTATGGCACAAGATTCAATGTTCAATAGGATAGATTTTCAGATAATGTTCAAATGTACAAATTAATAACTCCAATTTGACTTTATGTTTCAGGTTTCCAGAGTATATCAGTTCAACGTTCCAGGTTTTCAACAAAGGTGAGTATGGTAAGTATAGGTTAACTTTGTGTTGCAGGTACGAATTTAGCATTAAGTTACAACTTTCAATATTACGACTTTTGTCCAATTGTTTCAGAATTACTTCTACGCACTGTCCTAACTGCATTGGCCAATGGTTAGAAGGTAAGTTATAGTTTTCACTCACACGTGTCAGGGCCCTGAGGTATCCTTCCAGGTGTGATGTGGCGGTTGTGGTGGTTGTGGCGACGGACGTCCAGGGAATTCAAGTGTTCTTCCTCCAGATCAATTCGGCGCGAGACGGCAATTTCGATGGTCAGGGATCTTACGAAAAAGCGTTGGGAAAGTATTTAGGGGGACGGTTTGACTCTAGCAGGCTCAAGTTCACGGGCAGCAGGGCTCACGGTGACTCTTACTGAATATCAAGGGGGGTCTGCCTGTGGAGGGGGCTGCTCGTTGGTTTTGTTCTGGATGGTCCCCCTCCGCTCCCTCGACGGACGAGCGCCTGCCAGGTGGAGACTTCTGATTGGCTCCCCCCGCCGAGGGAGGGACGCTCTGGCTGGAGACGGCGTCTTCATGTTGAGGGGGGGGGTGACGTCACCTTCCGAGCTGACCACGGATCCGAATCTGACAATCATCGCCGCGGGTGGCTATGACAAATTCGGATCAGAAGGGAGTTAACGAATTAACCCAGTCTCTTCACTGGAAAGGTTCCCCAGTGAGTGGAGACTCACATCCCCCTTCCCTCCGGGAGCCAGCGTTGTCAAAGACGACGCTGGGTATTCCCAGAGGAGCCAAGGGACGCGCCTTCCTTATGGCCAGCTCGTAGGCGTGGCGACGACACCCGCGACAGTTGGCTGGGTCGCGCTGTGCCCGATGGTCCTCGGGGCACTCCGGCAGCGGTCGTCCCTGGCGGTGGAAATTCTTTAGACGTTGCCAGAACTCCTTACATCCCGGGCACCGGAAGACGAAGAGCTGTGGTACCTTCTTGGTGCAGACGGGACATTGACGCTTTCGGCTTATTCGCAGCACGATCCTCGGGTGAGCCGTAGGCGGTATCGTTTTGGCTGGTTCTGCTTCGTCTTCGCTGGATGTCGCGGGAGAGCGCCCGGGTGTCGGTGGTACGTCCCGGGTGGGGGACTCTTCGTAGGAGCTAACTCTCCCACGAGCGCGCCGGGGTGGTCGAGGCGTCGTTGGCGGCGAGTGCAAGGGTGTCAAGGCCACGTACGGGTTGAGCTGAGGACTCCTGACTTCGACGGCCTGAGGCGATGGTGACGGGGCGGGGGACGAAGCGGGGGGGCGGAGCCGGGGAGTGAGCCAACTTCTCCTCAGCCTCCGCAGACCTCGCCGCAGGTGCCTCTGCAGATAGCTGGTTGGTTGCCTCAGGTGTAGCGGTCTTCGCCGCAGGTGGCTCCACTACCACCTGTGCGTTGGCTGCCTTGGACTCCGCCACGGCTGCGTCCCGTTGCTGGATCAGTTGTTGTCGATCCAGCAGCCACTTGGTTTGGCGGTCCAACAACGCATCCCGCTCCTGCACGATCCTCTGGTAGATGGGAATCCACCTGTGTATCTGGAGGATCGTGAGGAGCGCCGAATTCCCGGAAGTGTGGCGGCTGGTCGGAGTGTCGCCACACATCGTGAATCGCACGAAGTTTGAGAGCGTCTCTAGTACGTCGTAAGGGTCGTCGGGTGGCGCGGGCGTGCTCACGTGTCCCGGCGACTGGTCTCGAAGGCCGGCGACAAACCTTTCCGTTCGCCTCCTCATTAGTTCCACCATGGGGTCCGGCGACTGGGGACCCCCGTCCACTATCCACTCATCTAGCGGTTCTTGTGCCATCCTACAACAAACAAATAAACGCCCTACTGTAACATCCTGCCTAGGAAAAGTGACTCAGGAATTGATCTCATTGTACTTCACACAAATAATTCTGGCCTTGTTAGGAAGGTAGCAGAAGTAACGGTTCGGCTTGGTCTGAAGGACCTAAGTGAAGTTTGTCGGTCTGAAGGACCCAATTGAAATTGGTTGGTCTGAGGGACCCAAGCTGAACTTGTTGGTCTGAAGGACCATGTGTCGAGGTCGTGGTCAGTCTTTCCTAGTAGTCAGTCAGTTTGTCTTTCGGCCTAAGTGGAGTTGCTTATAATTTACGGAAGGGTCACGCTGGCGGAACGAATATGGAGTGGTTCCGATTGGCGCCTCTCCTCTGGGTCTTTTCGGAGGTAGACCTTCAGGTGTCGACGGCTCTTCGGCTTTGCGTACCACTGGTTCCTGGTGAGGGCTGTTGCTGTGGCGGTCGTGCTTGCTGTGGCGATCGTGCTCGCTGTGGCGATCGTGTTCGCTGTGGCGATCGTGTTCGCTGTGGCGATCGTGTTCGCTGTGGCGATCGTGTTTGCTGTGGCGATCGTGTTCGCTGTGGCGATCGTGTTCGCTGTGGCGATCGTGTTCGCTGTGGCGATCGTGTTCACTGTGGCGATCGTGTTCGCTGTGGCGATCGTGTTCGCTGTGGCGATCGTGTTCGCTGTGGCGATCGTGTTCGCTGTGGCGAGTGTCCTCGGGGTGGTTGACCGGGTGTTGTGAGTTTCCCGCTGAATTCTCGGCTGATTTTCCCAAAGGGTAGCTGACGCTTTTATCTTCTTCACTGATCGAGGAGCGATCTGAGTGTCGATCCGCGTCCTCGAGGTGAGTCGGTTGTGGCGAAGCAGTCCCCTGGTTTGATTGTTCCGAAAACGGTGTAGTGGGAGCGTTCTCGTGAGATCCGGTCGGCACATCGCCACATTCCATCATGGTCGGGTTTGGATGCGGCCATCGCAACTCCTCATCAGAGTCTTCCATTGTTTCTTCCTGTGTCCCCATTTCCGGTTCGTGGCTGTTCCTTATTGTGTCTATGTCCGGAGTTTGATTGGATTTAGTATGGTCCAGGAAAGTATCATCCGGTACACCCAGCACAAAGGCCGGTTTGAGGCGGTTAATGTGTACTACCTGACGTTTTATGTCGGGTGAGTCCCTGATTTCATAGGTAACATTCGAGTGTTTTTTCAGCACCGTCCACGGTCCACTCCATGGACTCCAGAATTTTTTTACGACACCTGGGGGCGGCTGCATATCTTTTAGATACACCATATCCCCTGCCTCAAAAGAGCGCAGAGAGCGGCGGGCGTTGATGGCTTCCGTCCGTTTCTTCCAGGCTTCGTGTAGGCATTGTGTCGTGGCGTCACGGGCCATTCGGAGATTCTTCAACAAGGAGGACTCAGGTAAAGGTGTTCGAAGTCCTTGAAAGGTGTCGTTCGGGAGGCGTATTTCTCTCCCAAAGGTAAGAAAATTTGGAGTAAATCCAGTACTCTTATGTGGGCTGGATCGGTACGCTGCGAGTGCTACGGGCAACATGGTTTCCCAGTCCTTAGTTTTTTTGGTAATTTTCGCCAAAATGTTGGTCAAGGTTCGGTGGAAACGCTCGCACACCCCATTTCCTTCTGGGTGGTACGCGGTCGTGAAGATCTGCCGTATTCCCCATTGGGCACAAAGTTCGCGTGTCGATCCGGCGGTGAAGGCGGTTCCGCGGTCCGAAACAAGTCTCTCGGGTACACCGTGTCTCGGTATAAATTCCTTCGCTAAAATTTGCGCGACAGTAGAGGCGGTACAATTGGTGGTAACGTATGCTTCAGCATATTTGGTAAAATGGTCGATCACGGTAAGGAGGTATTTGGATTTTCCATTCGTCACGATGGGCCCCACGAAGTCGATGCCGACGATGTGTCCGGGTCTCTCGGGGAGGAGCGGCTTCTGAATCGGGCTTTTCAGATTCGTCGGGGTGTTGCGACGTAAACACGTTTCACAACGTTGCACCTGTTCTTTGACGTCTCTCGATAGTCCGGGCCAGTTCCCGAGTCGCCTCACCACCTTTTCCGTCACGTCGGCTCCGGGGTGTCCTGCCCACTCATTCTTATGGCATCTGTCAATCAACCATTCACGAAGTGAACTAGGGATGAGGGGTACCCATTCGTGTCTACCATCGTGTCGCACTCTCATTTCCCACACTCCGCTAGCTTTGCGCAATCCTTCCTTACCGCGACTCAAAACCATCGATTGGACCCAATCATCGAGATCCTGTGCTGCGATCATTAGTTCGCGCGGGAAATCGAGATTTACAACGGCTATGTCCATTCGACTCAATCCGTCCGCATGCTTCATCTGAGTTCCGGGTCTGTATCGGGGAACGAAGTCGTATTCAGCGAGCCTTAGAACCCACCTCCCGATTCGTGATGTCGGGTCGCGGAGGTGCATCGCGGCCGTGAGTGCCATGTGGTCCGTTTGAAGTTCAAAGGTCTGCCCCAAGAGGTATTCTTGAAAATGGCGGACCGCCCACACAACAGCGAGTAACTCTCTCTCCGTGACGGAATACCTGGTTTCGGCCGGATTTAGTTTTCGACTCGCATATGCCACGGGCCTCTCTTCCCCTTCGAAGTTCTGCGAAAGGACAGCCCCCAAAGCGGAGCCGGAAGCGTCGGTGGCCAACACAAAGGGTTTATTCAGGTCAGGAAAGGCGAGTACGGGTTCCTCGGTCAACTTGACCTTGAGTTCGTCGAACGCTTGTTGTTGTTTACTTGTCCACTCGAAGGGTCGGTTCTTCTGGAGGAGGTCGGTCAAGGGCACCGAGAGCTCCGAGTATCGAGGTATGAACCTCCGGTAAAACCCAGCCAGCCCCAAAAACGACTGCAGTTTCAACGCCGAGGTAGGTACGGGAAATTCCTTAATGGCCTTGACCTTCTCGGGCTCGGTAAGGATTCCTTCGGGCGTGATGCGGTGACCTAGAAAGCGAACTTCGTTTTTCAAAAACTCGCACTTCGACAAGTTCACTTGAAGACGGGCCTCGGTTAATCGATCAAAAACTTGAGTCAATTTCTGGAGGTGTTCCTCTCGAGTGGCGGAAAATACTATGATGTCATCCAGGTAAACGAGACAATGATCTCCGAGGATTCCATCGAGGGCATCATTCATGACTCGCTGAAATGTAGCGGGCGCATTCTTCAGTCCAAACGGCATCTTTTCGTAATGAAAATGACGTCCTAATACGGAAAAGGCCGTTTTCTCCCTTGACTCGGGGTGAACTGGTATCTGGTGATAACCCGATATTAAGTCGATGGTTGTGAACCATTTGCACTGACCTAACATCGCAAGGGTCTCCTGTAAACGGGGAAGAGGATAAGCGTCTCCTTTGGTGATTTTATTGAGCTGTCGGAAATCCGTGCAAAATCGCCAAAGCTGCTTTTCTCCCGGCGGCGTCTTCTTTTTGACGAGTAGTACAGGCGCACACCATGGGCTAGTAGATGGGCTAATTACCCCATTTGACAGCATGTCCTTGATTTGAGTTTCAACGACGTCGCGGAGGGCGTGAGGAACCGGGTAGGGTTTTTGTTGTGTAACGGTGGGTTGAGTCGTAACTATCTCGTGGGATACATTCAATCGACATCCCTCCCCCGTAGGTGGCTTAAATAAGTCCCGAAATTTACACAACAATTCCCTAGTTGGTTCCGCGTCCGACGTTGTGAGATGTCGTAGTTTCTCTTGCAAGGTCATGTCGAACTCGGGTAACGGGGTTTCCCATTGGTCGGTCGGTAGCTCCCCCCACTCCTCTTCTTCTAGACCGTCTGGCGTGGCGCTGGGACATACCTCTTTTTCATAGTTTTGGTTCGGGGGAATAATAGAACAAATTTCGGCGCAGGCCCTTTCTTCTCTAAGGGATTCGTGGGAACTCGTTTCATTAGGGGTATCGACTATATCGGGACATGGTTCAACACATGGGTCGATTGTGGCGAACCGGGTCGGGCTGTGCCGATCCATTGTGTCGAACTGTGTCGCGTTGTGCCGATCCACCGTGTCGAACTGTGTCGCGTTGTGACGATCCTCTGTGGCGAACTGTGTCGCACTGTGTCGATCCACCGTGTCGAACTGTGTCGCGTTGTGACGATCCTCTGTGGCGAACTGTGTCGCACTGTGTCGATCCACCGTGTCGACATAAGTCCGATGGTAGTTGTGGAGCATCCGATCGAGGCATTTTTCGAGGGAGGTTTTCTCATCAGAGTCCGGTGCGGGGTCCGTGCTGTCGCTTGCGTCGTCAACTTCCTGGAATTCGGTCGGCGTAGTGGGGGTTGCACAACGTCGTGAAATCGGTGTGCTGAAACGCACTTTCGGAGGAAGTGGAAGGTTTTGGGCCGGATCCTTCGTCAAGTTTTCGTAGTGGGGTGTATCGTCGTACCGCTCAACGGGTGTATCGATAGGGACAGAAACGCCCCTGAACTGCCGATTCCAAAACTTCAGGCTTCCGACGCCATCTTGATTTGTGGCGAAATTTGCCCGCACCTCCGAAATGTCGTCCGGTTTTTCGTAATCCACGCACGATAGTTTTTGCGTGGCGGAGGCAGTTGTTGCCGCCGAAGGGGTGCTAGGGAGAGGAGCGTTGTGATCATGAATTTCATTTTGATCCACAAACGTCCCAAATTCCCGCCCCTCGGGCCGCAACACTACCCCCACGCTGTAGATTTCCTCGGGTGTGTCGACCGGCGTATATGGGCGGATGACGCCTTTTGGGGTGCGGAATTTCATTTCCGGTCCCGTTGTAAACGTGATGGGTACCCTCCGAAGTACGTCGAGCCCCAAAAGATCAAGCGTAGCGCTTCTCCTTGCGAACACTAAAAATGTGTGCTCAAATACACATTCGCCGATCCTCGTGACGACGCGTTGTTCCCCGGAGAAATGTAGGAGCATTCCATCAGCTCCCCACGCGATCGCTCGGGTTGGGAGAATTGGAATCCCCTTTACGGGTGTTGAAAGTACCGAAAGCGTAGCTCCGGTGTCCAGGGTCATCTCTCGTTCCTCCGGGCCCAGTCCCACGGTGATTTTCATAGTCCGCGACATTGGAGCTTCCACGGCGGGAACATGTGCCTCCTCGATTGGCTTCTTGTAACGGGCGACCTCCATTGAATGTGCCGGCGCCATGACAGGTTGCGACACGGGGAGGAGACGTTTCTTTTTGTAACAATCCTCCTCCAGATGTTCTCGGACGCCACAGAAGTCACAAAATATGGTCTTGTTCGGGCTGAATGGGCAACTCACGGGGAAATGTGTTTTGTCCGCGCAAAACATACACGGATATCGCGGGGTTGGTTTCTCGGCGCTTCGGCGCTCGCTGGGCTTATCTTGGCGGTGGTCCTCCTCCCTGTGTCGATTGTGACGCTGTAGGGGTTCGTCTTTTCGCGGGCATCGAGCGGCGAAATGTTCAGGACTTCCGCAGTTGTAACATCGGCGGTCGTTGGTAATGGCCGCCAAGTCCCAACGTTCGTCTGTGTCGATTGTGTCGTCTAGGGTTTCCTCCAATTCCTCCGCCTTGCTCAACGCGTCCTGGATCGATCTGGGGCGATTTGTGATGAGCAGTGCGCTCATGTTTTTGCTGACACCACGTATGAAAGCGCTCAGGGTTTTTATTTCTACCCAGTCGTGGCGTTCGTGACGTCGGAGTTGTCCTCCTTCTTCCATGACGGCACACCGGGCGAGGCTGCGGACTCGGTCGGCAAATTGGCGGAGCGTTTCTGTGGCGTTCCGCTTGACTGTCCACAGGAGGGCGGCGGCGTGTTGTGGATTTTCCTTCTGGAACCACTTGATCATGTCGTCACGGACGATCTCGTAGACGTTGTCTACGTCGAGCGTATCATCCCGATCGATAAGGAATTGCTTAGCGGTTCCCCGCGCTTTTGTGCGGAGTAAACGGTATCGTTGTCGCGAGGTCAAACCCGTGGTCACCATATCAAAATTCGCAAAAAACGACACAACACTTAATGCACCGGTCGCGTCTGGGTCCCACGACTCTACTTCGAGGAATACCGAGCGCGGTATGTCCTCCCTATCGGCTTCATGTGTTACGTTATTGTATCGCTGAAGGAGAATGTTCATCTCCTTCATTGTCTGAGTCATTGTTTCTACAGCTTCCGTGCCGGAGGACGATTGGGTTTCGGTCCCCCTGTCGCTAGGTGTCGGATTATTGAGGAACATGGTAGCGATTTGTACTAACTACCACCTAGGCACGAAGAAGTCTGTCGGCGTGAATCGGTCTAAGTCGAGAAAAATACAACTACGAGAAGAGACGTCTTCTCGCGTCGTTTCGTGCGGAAGGCTGCTTCTAATGTCACTTTTCCTGTATAATAAATGGATGTACAGCCTACCTATTTTTATTTTTACCTGTCTCAGTGTGTTTTATTTTCAAGGTTTGTTTCGATAGACTCTAAATTTAGAACTGAGCTCGTGTCGAACGGCCTACGAGTTTGAGTGGGTTCGTGTGAGGCTTACTCACACCGGGATCCACTCCGCTGCCACCAAATTTGTAGGCCTGCTACTTGTGGCGATTGTGTCGATGACCACAGAGGTAGCGTCCCGGCTTACTCGTGGTGATTGTGACGATTGTGGCGACACACCAGTTGTAAGCGGGATTTACGTTCGACAGGGTTAAGGTTTCGTTCCGCGGCGTAGTTGGTAGCAGCACGAGGTTGTGACGCCACGTGCCGATCCCAAGTTCACCGAATGACACAAAACCTAACGTGGCGAGCTCAGGTGGGGAGGGGAAGACAAACAAATATCGAAACAATAGTTAGTTTTACAAGGGTAGCGTGTGGTATTTACCTGTGACGAGGCGGTGAAGCGGCCAGTCGGATTCCTCGGGATGATGCAATCTGAAATGTTAGCCTTAAGGGCGTCCTACTGAGAAAATGGCGTCCGCCAAATGCGACGCTGCCGAAGGGGCCTACGAAGGCGTCTGAGGGACGCCTCGGAAAAGATGGCGGAGTGTGACGCGTCACCAAGCTCCGGTTTTTCACACTGAGGAACCAGGTAAAATGAGAAAAGATATTCAAATGCAGATTTACAACAATAAAAGGTAAGTTTATTAAATATGCAAATGGTTTTCTGACTAGGCACACCGAAGGGTGTGTCGAAAAGAAGCCTGACGGGCGCAACAACACAAGTAAGTATGGCACAAGATTCAATGTTCAATAGGATAGATTTTCAGATAATGTTCAAATGTACAAATTAATAACTCCAATTTGACTTTATGTTTCAGGTTTCCAGAGTATATCAGTTCAACGTTCCAGGTTTTCAACAAAGGTGAGTATGGTAAGTATAGGTTAACTTTGTGTTGCAGGTACGAATTTAGCATTAAGTTACAACTTTCAATATTACGACTTTTGTCCAATTGTTTCAGAATTACTTCTACGCACTGTCCTAACTGCATTGGCCAATGGTTAGAAGGTAAGTTATAGTTTTCACTCACACGTGTCAGGGCCCTGAGGTATCCTTCCAGGTGTGATGTGGCGGTTGTGGTGGTTGTGGCGACGGACGTCCAGGGAATTCAAGTGTTCTTCCTCCAGATCAATTCGGCGCGAGACGGCAATTTCGATGGTCAGGGATCTTACGAAAAAGCGTTGGGAAAGTATTTAGGGGGACGGTTTGACTCTAGCAGGCTCAAGTTCACGGGCAGCAGGGCTCACGGTGACTCTTACTGAATATCAAGGGGGGTCTGCCTGTGGAGGGGGCTGCTCGTTGGTTTTGTTCTGGATGGTCCCCCTCCGCTCCCTCGACGGACGAGCGCCTGCCAGGTGGAGACTTCTGATTGGCTCCCCCCGCCGAGGGAGGGACGCTCTGGCTGGAGACGGCGTCTTCATGTTGAGGGGGGGGTGACGTCACCTTCCGAGCTGACCACGGATCCGAATCTGACAATCATCGCCGCGGGTGGCTATGACAAATTCGGATCAGAAGGGAGTTAACGAATTAACCCAGTCTCTTCACTGGAAAGGTTCCCCAGTGAGTGGAGACTCACACTTGTAAAAAAAGAAACAGAACCCTTCTGAAACTTACAAGAAAGCCATTAACGAAATCATAACAGGAGAAAATTCAACGGAAGAAGTCGGCCAAGAAGATTTGTTCTTAGGAAAGTCACCCTCTGAGGCCTTTGCTAAGGAAAATGATTAATCATCTAGTGACGTGATGGCCTGCAAACAACGTCATTCGATTAACTGTCCAACAACTGGGACATAAGTGTCCAATGTTAGGAACAAGTGTCCAACGACTGGTGATTTAAAAAAAAACGATATCGTACTTTCAAATTAACATTACAATTCTAATTTTAATCATATAGAAGGCAACTTCACGGCATTTTGGTTCATTGGTTAATACCGTGTAGGGAGGAAAATTAGACTAAATGTTAACACCCGTGAAATGTCACAGTATTAGTCTGATGATACTCCTTAACTGCCCAATGACTGGTGCATTTACCTTAGTCTGAGAAGTGTGAAGCAGAGTGGGAAGATTGCTTGTTTTCCCATCTGTTCACTTCTTTTTTCGTGAATATATTACAACTAAAATTACTATATATTACAACTAAAACTGATATTTTTAGGTATAGAAATAGTGAACAATCAAAGTTAAAAAGGTTTCACTTAGTTTTTTCATAATTATTGCTACAGACTGACGTTCTTGAGGTATAATCAACAGGTATTGGCCTCTTTCCAGCACACTACAACGATTTCGACTCGAAAAAATCACGTTATCAGTACCTAATCACTGTTGTACGGTTGGTCACATTTTTCTACCACAAAGAAGGAATTTTTCCAAAGTCTGTGAGTGGTTCGAGTGCTACAAACAATTTCTTAAGGCTCTTATCCCATCCCAAAATTTGTGGGAAGCAATATTTTACTGTGCACGAAAGGGTTAAATGCACGCAGGACGCCAATCTATCAGTAAAAAGTAAAGTACATATATAAAGTTCAGACGGACCGATGTTTCTCCTTAAAGAATAAAGTTTATTTGCGTTAGTTTGACAAATAGAGTTTGAATATTAAATTATGGTTTGAAATTTTACAAAAGACTCTTACCTTAAAGAAAATCGGTTTTAAAGTCGTTTTTCAACTCTTCAGTTCAAAATCGTCAATGAATTAGAAAGAGTAAAATTAATTGATAAGAGTTATCACATATGGTATCTAGGGGCTCCTAACAAAAGTGGAGTGATTCACTTTTACATCTCCCCCCCTCGGAAAGGCAATAGTTTGCTGATATGTAAAAAATTAGCCTGGGATCTACGGCTACCACAACTGATTTCATAAATAGTAGAAGACACTCTCTTCAACACTGAAAATGGTCCTTTTCTTATAGCGTCCAATTTGTTACGGTTGAGACGATTGCCAGTTTCCACGTATACCAAGTCCCCAACTTTAAATTCATGATTTCTTGTCTTCTGATCAATTCTTGCTTTATTGACCTGGTGATTCTTCTGGGAGTTTTCGAAGGCTTGAATTCTATCTTTTGCCAAATCTTGAGGTCGACATAGAGTTTGAGGAATTATCGGAGATTGCTTTCCCGTGAGTAAGTATAATGGAGAGAATTGAGTAACGCTATGGGTTGTGCGATTATACTCCTCAGTACATTCCTTAGCAAGAGCGGGCCATGGACGTCGTGATTGTTCATTGTTCTTACAACGAATTCGGTTCACTAGTGTCTGATTAAGCCGCTCATTTAGACCATTTGAAAAAGGACAATCAACGGCTGTGAAAATCAGCGTCACACCATGACCGCGTAGAAATGCCTTAAATTTCTTGGAGTTAATGCCAGCATATTGATCCGCGAGGATTATTTTGACCTTGTTCTTTTCCAAAATTGGACGTAGGAATTGAATGAGATCCGTGGCTTGTTGACCTCTAGAAGGATACGTATATGCGAATCTCGTGAAATGGTCAGCCAGAAGATGAAGGTAACGTTTTGGGGAATGGTTTCCTCCAAAGCCCCCAATGGTATCAAGTGACATTATATCAAACGGTTCCTTGGCTGGACCTAATTGTGATAATCGGCCAATATCTCGACATCTTCTGGATTTGTTTTTCTTGCAAATATCACACTGGTCACAGAATTCTTGTATGAGGGCATCCATTCGCTTAAAATAATAAAAAGGTCGTAATTTGGCTCTTATATGATTGCTTCCAATGTGACCATAGTGAGAATGGATTTTTTTGATCAAGTCTATGCCAAAATTCTTGGATATGAAAATTCGTTCTCTGTTTCTCAGTTTTTTGTATAGAAGATTGCCTTTATTGTAAGTATTATTATCTGGAGAAAGTTCATTCTGATTATCTTGTTGGTCTCGTTGAATATCCTGGATTGAAATCAAGTTAACAACTTGCAATACATCGTCTACATTCTCAAAAGATTCCAAAACTGGATTTCTTGAAAGTGCATCCGCTTCTTGGTTTGTTTTTCCTGGTGAATATGTAATAGTGAAATCATACTGAGACAAATAATAAACTAAATCACCGAGCTCTTCATCAGTTCTAGCTTTTACTTTCAAATTTTCTAATGGACGATGGTCTGAAACTATCTGAAACTTGTGACCAATGAGCCAATGTTGCCAATATCGTAACGCTTCTTTTATTGCCATGCACTCCAAATAAACAGCTTTTTTCTTCGCTTGGGAAGGAGTAAATTTCTTTGAGAAATAGGCTACTGGATGTAACTCTCCATCATCTTGAATTTGTTTTAAAACTGCCCCCACCCCCAGAGCACTTGCATCTGTAAAGACAAATGTTCTTCTTTGTGGATCAAAAATGGATAAAATTGGACTCTGGCACAAATACTCTTTTATTTTATTGAATGTTTTATCGCAATCGGTTGTCCATTGAAACTCAGTTTTATTGCGCAATAGGTTGTGAATAGGTTCAAGCATCCTGGCATAATCTGGAATGTATTTGTGATAGAAATTTATTTTACCTAAGAACTGACGAATGTTTTTCTTGCTATGTGGTCTCGGAAAATTTTTGATTGATTTCAGATTGTCATGATGCGGTCGGACTGAATTATATGCGAGGGTATGACCCAAGTAGTTAACTGAAAATTGAGCGAAGTTGCATTTTGACAATTTCAAGCGGAATCCCTCTAGTTTGATGGCATGAAATAATTTCTCTATGTGATCCAAATGCTGGTCAAAATTGGTTGAAAATATCAAGATGTCATCGATATAGTTTACACAAAAATCCTGAAGTCCATGCCGTCGGATTGCCGTAGCGAGTGCCCTTTGAAAAATAGCAGGTGAAGTTTTCAAACCGAAAGGCAATTTCTTCCATTGGTAATGACCAGATTGTGTAATAAAGGCCGTTTTATGTCGATCTTTTTCCCTTACTGGTATAGACCAGAAGGCAGAATTGATATCAAACACCGAAAACCACTTACAATTTCTTGTTTTTACTATGATGTCCTCAATTCGTGGGAATGGTTGTGATTCTGGTACCAAAATCTTATTCAGTTCCCGAAAATCAATGCAAAGTCTTGAACGTCTATTTTCCTCTTTCTTATAAGCCAGAGTTACTGGTGCTGCAAAAGGGGATTCCGATTCTTCTATCAATCCTTCTTCAATTAACTTAGTTATTTGATTATCTATCTCACGTTCGTCTGGAATTGAGCAACGATATGGTTTTTTTGAAATATATTTGTTTTCTGAGAGTTTAATGTGTGCCTCTGGGTGATCAACTTGACCAACGTCATATTTGTGTTTTGCGAATACTTCTATGTTCTCATTCAATATTTTGGAAATGCGTCTTCGTTTTTCACTATCTAAATGTGGCAGTTTATCCAAATAAGCCGAAGTGCTATTTTCAAAGAAGTTTACTTCCACTATGCTATCATTCGCAAAATTGTGTACCTTTTCTATTTGATCATCATTCACACGCTGGAAGATGTTTAGGCGTTCATCTTGAATTAACCGAAATTTTTGAATAGCATCTAGTCCCAGTAATACATCATATGAAAAATTATCATTCTTAATCACATGGACGTCTACTTCTTGTTCTATTTTATGAATCCGCATAGGTAATTTGATTTTATCATAAGTTTTCCCCACACCACTAATTGTTTTAAAAGTTTGTTCATTTTTTAACATCTCATCTTTAACATTTTCTATTATCTTAGAGTTTATTAGTGTTATGTTAGAACCACTGTCATAAATTCCAGTAACTTTATTGTTATTGACTGTAACAGTTAGTCTAATTAGTGGTGTGCAATCTAGTTTTTTGAATCTTCTTGGACATTATTAACTGCAATATCTTCGACTTCAGCTAAGTTCACTCTTTTGTCTTCCTTACTGCGTCCCTTATATCTACAAATCTCAGCAGGATGAAAACGACCTGGGTAGCCGCGCGACTCACAAATTCCACATGGTCGTTTTTCGACGAATTTCGGGTTTCTATTGCCAGCCACAAAACTATCGTCCTTTTGAGTTGTAGTAGTAGATTGAATGTTCCCTCTTCTTAATTTAGAGTATGTCTGTGAGTACCTGCGCAACTGATTCATTAGCTGTTCAGTCGTGTCTATTTCTTCTTTATCAAGACGGTCTTGGATGTGAAATGGAAGGCCAACAACTATATGATTTATGCGTGATCTGTCAGTCATCAAAGGTTCTGTTTCTAATAATAGCCGCTCTTTTTTTAGTGCATAATCTAGCACTGAGCCGCTAATGAATTTAAAAGTGTAAGCGAAGTAAACAGAACTCCAACTTTTATCGCTATAAGTTTGTAAAAAGGAATCTCGCCAGTCCACCCAGTTTCCATCGAGTGTGAGTTTGCATAACGTCGAAGTGTACCATTCAGTTGCGTTTTTTTCCAAAAATAGGCGTAATATTTGTATTTTATTCTCGTCATTAAAGACCTCATGTCTCTCACACTCTGCTTCAAAATTATTCATCCACTCATTAGCATTATCTTTTCCCTGAAATGTGTTCAAGACAAACTGTTTTTGAATGTGAGACATACTAATTTTCTTTTCTTCTTTAGCATTCAATCTTGCAGTTAATTTATCTATAAGTTTGATCAGTTCCGTTTGATTGTCTGTTGTTGTCTCAGGAGAAGCATGACGTGGGTTTAGTCGTTGATGCTGTACTAGTTCTTCCAAATACTCATCATTGAAAACAAAGTTGTCGTCTGCATCAAAATATAAAGGAACTATCGCCGAAGGCAGTGTAACCGTGATATTCCGGTACTGACCTAATTTCACCAAAGATTTACAAGCATTTCTCACAACAGGAATATTGAAAAGTTCTTTGTGATTTTGGATATTTTGATGCTCTAATGGGAAAGAATAAGTAACTTCATCTGATAGTAACCGAATCGTAGTTACTTTTATTACCTCAGAGTTGTTTTCCACCTCTCGTTCAAGATGGATTCGTACCTGTGTCGACTGCATCTTCAAGTCTTCAGGTTGACGAAAAACCGATTTATAAAGTTCAGACGGACCGATGTTTCTCCTTAAAGAATAAAGTTTATTTGCGTTAGTTTGACAAATAGAGTTTGAATATTAAATTATGGTTTGAAATTTTACAAAAGACTCTTACCTTAAAGAAAATCGGTTTTAAAGTCGTTTTTCAACTCTTCAGTTCAAAATCGTCAATGAATTAGAAAGAGTAAAATTAATTGATAAGAGTTATCACATATGGTATCTAGGGGCTCCTAACAAAAGTGGAGTGATTCACTTTTACACATAATCAACCATTTCATGATGGAGTTTTGTCCGACTGCCATTCCTGGCGTCGAGGATGTCATCAGCTGTCTGGACGAGGGAGGCCACCGAAAAACTCACGCTGCCGGCGATGAGCCTTGAACCCACGACCCCCGCAGAAGTCGGTTCAAAGTCAACCACTAAACAGGGACTCCTCAACGACCGTAGCCATACCGGCGTCTCCTCAATATAGACGTCAATCTATTACGGTAATAGACTAAGTTTTGATGTCCTGCGTGTCGTCCTGCATATGATTTTCGTATGATTACAGAGTAATCATACACTTTTTGTACGATTACAGCGTAATTATAGACTTTTCGTACGATTACAGCGTAATCATACAATCTTCGTATGATTGTAATCGTAATTATGATTATGGTTACGCCCATCTCTGCTTTTGTGAAATCTTCTTCAGGACTTCCCGCTTCGCCTGCATGTGTCGGAGAAGTAAAACCCGGAAACAGGACGCTGAGGGAGCGGAGTCGATCCATTGACTCGGATCGCAATAGGATTAACTCGTTAGGACCCGGGAGACGTTGACGGGTTAATATTGTTAGCCTCTCTCGAGCCATCCCTCTCTCAGATACACTTTATCTTGAAACAAGTTCATAAATCAATGACAGGCGACCTTGTCACCTCCAACCGGTAATGGCAACATGAGCGCCGCCCTGCCGACTCCTCCTTCGATTACACCGTGCTATTCGCATGAAGGCTTCACGGTCACCTCGTGCATTTCAACTTGATTTACAATCCGGTCGTCTGAAATCACCTCTGTGGTCCCGACACTGCCATTGACTTAGTCAACATCGCAAGTTCCAGAGAACGTACTACCTTCATACTACTAGGTTACTAGCATGCCAGCTTGCTTCGCTCGCTCATTCAAGTGAAACTATGGAACGCTGAAATTGTTCATCCTCATAATCATTATAGAAATGAAAACGCTGAAAATTATTACCCAAAGGCTCATGATCACTCGTTACCTACCACATACCTACATCACAATCAAGTTTATTAGGAAGAACTGAACGCTTCACACTCATTTCGAAGTAACAGGGATCTAAGGTTAGGAAAGTCGATTACTGATTGCTAAGGAAGCAAAACTCAGAACAACTCAAAGAAAGAACAACGATCGCATTTTGGTTAGCTAAAAATTTAATGGAGATCAGGTCTCTTTTGCGATTCACGCTCGTGTTTCCGATTTATCGTAAATTCAACCCTCTCGTAGTGAGCGAACGTTTTGTCCTACGGAGCTCCGCGTGATCTCGAAAAATTCTAAAAATTCAATACTATGTAAAAAACGTCTGCGAAGTGGGTGTGGCACATAGCTTCTTCGTATCCATAACCCGATTATATAGATGATCCGAAGCATAGTAGTTAATATCAAAACACCAATCTCTGAAAACCTTCCACTACCCTCATAAAGGGACCATCTACACGCTAATCTGGACAATACTAGAAAATATCATCAAATTCGGATGAAAAATTAAGTAAGTAGATGTATGTTATTGGATCAAAAAAATACTTTCCCGGGACAGTTCTATGCGCTACCTCTGAGCTATTGAGGACTAGTAATGTAATGAATAGGATTTGAGATTCTCACAGGGGACCATCCCTCTATGAATGAATCCCTCTATGAAAAACCATTCTATACGATTTTCATAGGGGACCATCAATATACTAATCTGTAAAATCTCTGAAAACTTCATTGAAATCGAATAAAAAATGTGGAAGTTCTGACTGTTACAAGGAATTCACGTTTGCGCATGCGCAGTCGCTTCTATCAGTCCGGGGATGATGATTTTCATAGGGGACCGTCTACACACCAACCCGCACAATCCCTGAAATTTTCATAGAATTCGGACAATAACTTCGTATAGTTATGCGCGTTACAAGAAATTCATGACAGACACACAGACACGGAACCAAAATTGTTCAGAAAGGTCTAAAACGCAAAACGCGAGTGAAAATTTTGATTTTGGAGAACTTTTTTTTCGTCCTTGAAAAGTGAAAACAAAGCTTCCGCTACCTAGGTAGACTCGGAAGCAATTGGTGAAAAAACTATATTTTTATTTCGAGAGTTTTCGAGGTAGAGCACTATTTAAATTTTCATTCCTTAATTTTCACCCCTTAGAAGTGACTGATATCAACCAGAAGCTTCTGGGCACAACTAGACCCCAAAAGGAGCTCATATACCAAGTATCATCAAAATCGGTACATGGGAACTAAGGTAAGTGCCGCGTACGGCGGACGCCGGACAGACGGAAAATTTTGGTTTATTTTATTCGATTTTCGGATTCGACGTACCTTGAAACGTAAAGCAACAATTTTTGGTTTATCATTTCTAATAATAAGCCTATGTGATCGTATCGCAAAAAATTTGTATAACCCCCCTCAAACTTTGTCACTTTACGTTTCAAGGTGCGTAGAATCCAAATTTGCAATGTCCGTCCGCCGTCCGCCGTCCGCCGTCCCCCGTCCGCCGTCCGCCGTCCGCGGCACTTTTCCTAGCAACACTGGACCGATTTGGTTCAAATTTGGTATATGAGCTCCATTTGGGGTCTAGTTGTGCCGCGAAGCTTTTGGTTGATGTCAGTCACTTCTGAGGGGTGAAAATTAAGGGTTGAAATTTTCAAGAGCGCCGTAGCTCGAAAACTCTCGAAATAAAGGTATCGTTTTTTCACCAATTTTAAATAGTATTGAATTTTTAAAAATTTTTGAGACCACCCGGAGCTCTGTAGGACAAACCGTTCGGTCCCTACGAGTACTTGAAGGTTTTCCTTCGATAAAACAGAATCATGAGTGTGAATCGCAAAAGAGGTATAATCTCCATTCAAATTTTATCGGACTAAAATGCGATCGCTGTTCATTTCTTCAATTTGTATACAGTTTTGCCTTCTGCGCAACCAGTAATCAAATTTCTATATGAAGCTTTCTATTTTTCCAATCGAGTGTGAAGCGTTTAGTTCTTTCTAATAAACTTGATTGTGAAGGTGTGAAGCCAGTATGGTGTGGTACGTAGTACCTAGCTGGTAGGTAAAAAAAAGTTGGTAGGTAAAAAAAATGTTGGTGGGTAAAAAACGCTGCAAATCATTGCTCAAAAGCTTCTTCATTCTTCAGATCACTGATCAGCTGAGTGAGCTCCGAAGCCATTTTCAATCCTATTGAATGAAAGTGCTCTTCCAGGCGTCTCCAGCATTCGAGGAGATCTTCTTCACTCCTCAGATCACTGATCAGCTGAGTGAGCTCCAAAGCCATTTTCAATCCTATTGAAAGGAAGTGCTCTTCCAGGCGTCTCCAGCATTCGAGGAGATCTTTTTCACTCCTCAGATCACTGATCAGCTGAGTGAGCTCCGAAGCCATTTTCAATCCTATCGAACGCAGGAAGCTGAAATTCGAGAGGGAAGGTCAAGGGAGAATACAGATGGTAGTAGGTGCTATTGATGGAGAACCAGTGATCTATACAGAAGGGTGATCTATACAGAAAATAATAAACCTTTGAGCAATGATTTGCTGCGTTTTTTAATTTTGGTTATTTTTTTTTCTTGGTCAATTCCAAAGGTTCAGTATTGAAAATAACAAAGCAATATGACCTTATGTTTATGGACATATTTATGTCACGAGATAGTAGGCTAGTAGAGTAGGTCGTTTTGGGGAGTCTTCCAAATGTCTTTAGTAACAATCAAGTATAGGAACAGAAGATGTACTCGTATACCACACTGAAGATGTCAACATCGCAATATCATTATTGACAACAGAGATACTAGCGTATGTGAGAACCTTAGCTACACTACCCGGACCGATAGAAGCTGCTGCGCGTGCGCAAACGTGAATTCCTTGTAACAGCCATAACTTCCACATTTTCCATCCGTCTTCAATGAAATTTTTAGGAATCATACGGATTAGAGTGTATATGGTCCCCCATGTCGTACGTTTTAACTACTATGCATCGGATCGTCTATACAATCGGGTTATCGATACGCGGAAGCTATGTGCCACACCCACTTGGCAGACGTTTATTGTAATGTTGACTTGGACTCTGCATCGCTAAGATACTGTAAGTATGGTGACTTCGGATATACCTGGCAACTTGGGTACCAGTGGTGAAGGGAAAGGTTCACCTCTGCTATCAACTCGCAGGTATATCTTCGGTCTTTTTGTCCTAGAGGATCTAGGCGCTTGGGTGGTCGGGCTCACCAACTAGGTTAATGAACTCGACAGCCCAAGTGATCGCACGAGTTGTTGGGGGGTTGATTTGAAAATGAATATTGGCTGAAAAGAAAACAAGACAAAAGTCGAAACACAGATAAATTATAAAAAAAGGTATTTACCTGTGAAGAATTTAGAATTAAAGATGCGTGGCGAAAAGCGTGGTGAAAAAGCGTGGCGACCTGAAGCGTCCCGTGGCGATTTATGCTGAAAGTTAAAAGCCTGAAGGGCTAAATGCAATTTGGATACACAAAGGTGCTCCGGCCTGATGGGCTTACGTGGCGGTCCTGAAGGGACTTGTCCAAACCTCGAGGCGTGGCGATGCACTAACCTCAACTATTAAATTGGTAACCAGGTATACTCTGACAAAAGGTAAACGAAAATACAAATATATGGCACTTTTATTAATTAAGAGACAACTTCAAAGTTCGTGGCGATTTGCATGAAGGTAAGTTTATAATGTAAATGAATAGTACTTTGTTCAGTATGGATTCCTAATATGTCGTTACAATCCATTAATCATTTGGTATTCAAGTTCAATTGCAAGGTCAGAAAAATCAATGGTTCAATCAGAAAGTCTACTAAAGTTCAATTTCAGATAAGCTTCGTGGCGAAAATGCTATTAATGTTATTATGTTTACTCTTATGACTACACGTCACTCCTAGTTCATTGGCCAATGGAATGAAATGTAATTTAGTTTGTGCACTCACGTTGGGGCCCGTAGGTATCCTTCCGATATTGTGTGGCAGAGGTAGGTTCGTGGCGACGCTGATGTCCAGGGGGTCGTACAGCGTGGCGGCTTGGGGGGAAAACTGTGGCGGTTACACGACTCACGGGCTGGGAGCTCTCGGTGGACGTTAACTGAACAGAGGTTGGAGAGGGAGTAGTGTCGTCCAGGCCTGACCCGAGGCTCCGTCTTCTCTCCCCCCTCCTCCCGCGAGGTGGTGTTGGCGGGGGCGGCGGTGATGGTGGGGGAGAAGCTCTTGCCGCTTCTCCGGCCGGAGGGGGGAGGGCGCTCAAGATGTTGGTTGGCGCCTTCTGATTGGGCCACGTTGACGTCACCTACGAGTCAGGCCGAAGGGGGTCGGTGGCGTTGACCCGGCCCCACCCTACTGGAGTAGCACTCCTGTGGGCGGGAGCCCACACCCCCCGTCCCCCCGGGAGCCAGGGTCGTCAAAGACGACACTGGGGATGGCTAGGGGTTCGGAGGGGCGCGCCTTCTTGATGGCCTGCTCGTAGGCGTGGCGACGGCAGCCTCGGCATCGGGTGGGGTTTCTCTTCTGGCTGTGGTCTTTGGCGCAGGTCGGCAGCTCCTGACCTTTCCGATGCATGGCCTTGAGCCGCTCCCAAAACTCCTTGCAGGCAGGACAGCGGAACTTGAACATCTTCGGTGCTGGTCTTGTGCACACGGGGCAGGTGATCTTCTTTCGCCGCGTGATCTTCACTTTCAACCCAGGTCTTGACGGGGGTGGGCTGCCTGCCTGCAGTAGGATCTGGGGTTCCCTAATGGGAGTGGGTAGCGGCTCAGGTGGTGTCGGGCAGTTCTTTTCCTCGTCCCAGTCTGAATCTGCAAAAATCCCAGTCCGACTTCGAGTTCGTGGCGGAGGGCTGGATGATGGAAGGGGGACGCCGCAGTCGGGGAGTTCCGGGGAGTACGATCTCGACGAGACGGAGAGGACCATCGCCGATGGAGCTGGGGAAGGGGCCAACTCCCCCACAGCTCCTGCAGACCTCGTCGCAGGTGCCTCTGCTGTTGCCTGTGAGGGTGCCTCAGATGTCCGCGTCCGTGCCGCAGGTGGCTCTGCGTCCACCTGTGCCTTGGCCCGCTTCGCCTCTGCGATGGCCTCGTTGCGCTCCAGGATGAGCGCTCGCCTATCTTCGAGCCATTGTGCTTGCCGACGGAGCAAGGCATTCCGCTCCATCACAATTCTCTGATAGGCCGGGAGCCACATAGCGACGTCGAGGGTCGTCTGGAGCGCCGCACGCCCAGTTGTCTGGCGGGCGGCGGGAGTGTCTCCGCACATCGTGAATCTCACGTAGTTCGCCAGAGTTTCCAGGGTGGGGAATGGATCGCCGATGGGTGCGACGGTCTCGACGAAACCTTCCGGTCGATCGGCCAGTTGTTCTTTGGCTTCCTCGCAGCGTTTTCGCATGGTGACAACGACGGGGTCAGGTGTAACGGGACCTCCGTCGAGCCCTAACTCATCCTTTGGTTCATGTGCCATATCCTACAACAAACAAAACAATATCCTATGTGACATCCTGGCCTAGGAAAAGTGACTTGCTTCAATAGGAATTCTACGTTGGTACTTCAACTTTTCATGCACGGCCGTAGTAGGACAGTGTAGCCATAAGAGGTAGGCGATCAGAAGGATCAAAGCGAAGTGTTACGACCTGAAGGGTCCAAGTTAAATTTGGTGACCTGAGGGGTCCAAGTGAAATGGGGTGACCTGAAGGGTCCAAGTGTAATGGGACCTGAAGGGTCGGTCAGTGTGATGTGTATGTGCCCTAGTAGTTTGTCAGTGTGTCTTTTTCCCTAAGTGGAGTAGCCTATAGTCGACAGTTTTGTGCCTTGTTCTTAATGGATAACGACTAGGTGTCTCCTCAATTTCTTCACAAAGTCTCTTAGCCGGTGGGTCTTCCTTCGCTTCTTCGAACTCTTCATCGGAAGATTCAATTGGCTCTCCGTCTTCATTGACTTCTTCTGTACATCGCACCTTGTGGCGGTCAGCGTTGCGATCGGCGTTGCGAGTGGCGTTGCGAGTGGCGTTGCGATCGGCGTTGCGATCGGCGTTGCGAGTGGCGTTGCGATCGGCGTTGCGATCGGCGGACTCGTCATGAGGTGTGGCGTGGCAGAGTGGAGTTTCGTGGCGATCAGCACGGCTCGTTTGAGGGTCGTCAGTCCCGTGAGGTACTTCACTTCTTTCCGTTTCACGTTCAGTGGAGCGATCGAAATTGTGATCCGCGTCCATGTCACGATCCAGTTCCGAAGGAGTGCTATGTTGGGTTGACGCCTCTTCTCGAGGTGTCCTCGGCGTGTGTTCTTTCGAGCTGGTGGTGGGTACAGGTGCTGGCGCCACGGCTGCCGGTGTCGACCAACCGTAACTTTCATACCAATCTTCTTTGTTTGTTTCAGGTGTCATCGTCGTATCGAGGGGTTCTGGTGTCGCAACGTCTCGTGGGTTTGACGAGGAATCGTTGGGATCAATGAACGTTTCGTCTGGTACTCCCAACACGAAAGCTGGTTTCAGGCGATTGATGTGCACAGTTTGTCTTCGAATATCCGGTAAGTCTCTAATTTCATAAGTAACATCGGAATGTTTCTTCAGTACTATCCATGGGCCACTCCATGGACTCCAAAATTTCTTCACAACTCCGGGTGGCGGTTGCATGTCCTTTAGATATACGGCGTCGCCTCCCTCGAAGGACCTCAGAGTTCGTCGTGAGTTGATGGCTTCGCTACGCCGCCGCCACGCCTCTTGAAGGCTTTGGTGGGTGGCGTCGCGTGCGATCCTCAGATTTCTCATCGTGGTGGTCTCATCGGCACGGGGTTTCAAGCTCTGCAGTGTTTCGTTGGGCATTCGCAATTCACGACCGAAGGTGAGAAAGTTCGGACTGAATCCCGTGCTTTTGTGCGGAGTCGAGCGATATGCTGCAAGCGCAATGGGGAGCATACTTTCCCATTCTTTCGTCTTCTTGGATATTTTTGCTAAGATGTTGGCTAGTGTCCGGTGGAATCTTTCACAGACTCCGTTACTTTCTGGATGATAAGCTGTGGTAAAAATTTGTCTTATGCCCCAATTTTTGCATAGTTCTCGTGTTGATCCGGCCGTGAAGGCGGTACCACGGTCCGAGACCAACCTTTCGGGAACTCCGTGTGTCGGAATGTATTTGTTTGCAAGATTTCGGGCGACGGTTCCAGCCGTGCAATCTGAGGTAATATACGCCTCCGCGTATTTCGTGAAATGATCCACGGCGGTGAGTATATACTTAGTCGTGTGTCCATTTGAGATGGGGCCGACGAAATCTATGCCGACGATCTGTCCGGGACGTTCGGGAAGCAACGGCCTTTGGATAGGATTCCGAAGTCCGGATGGTGTATTTCGTCGCGCACAGGTTTCGCAACGTTGCAGATTCTCTCGAACATCTTTCGCAAGTCCGGGCCACGTTCCAAGTCTTCGGACGAGTTTTTCTGTGACTTCAGCTCCTGGGTGTCCTGCCCATTCGTTCTTATGACAGCGATCAATCAGCCATTCTCGTAGCGAAGTTGGAATTAGTGGTACCCATTCGTGTTTTCCGTCTTGACGGACGCGTGTTTCCCATACGCCGTTCGTGTTGCGTAAATTCTCGTGTTTTCTATCGAGAACGAGGGCTTGGATCCAGTTGTCTAAATCTTGAGCGGCAATCATGAGTTCTCGCGGAAATTCGAGGGTTACAATCGCAACGTCGCCTCTACTTAAACCGTCGGCGTGTCCCATTTGTGTACCTGGTCTATATCGGGGTATGAAGTCGTATTCCGCTAGGCGTAATATCCAGCGTCCGATGCGCGAAGTCGGGTCACGAAGATGCATGGCGGCGGTAAGAGCCATGTGGTCGGTCTGAAGTTCGAACGTTTGTCCGAGCAGGTATTCCTGGAAATGTCGGACCGCCCACACAACCGCTAACAGCTCTCTTTCGGTGACCGAGTACCTGGTTTCGGCCGGGTTCAACTTGCGACTCGCATAAGCTACGGGCCTCTCTTCCCCATCAAAATTTTGTGAGAGGACGGCTCCCAAGGCGAAGCCGGATGCATCGGTTGCGAGGATAAACGGTTTCGTCAGGTCGGGGTAAGCGAGGATGGGTTCGCTGGTCAGTTTGTCTTTGAGTTCATCGAACGCCTTTTGTTGTCTCTCGGTCCACTCGAAGGGATTGGTCTTCTTCAATAGCTCGGTCAACGGAACAACAATCTCGGAGAATTTAGGGATGAACCTCCGGTAGAAACTGGCGAGGCCCAAAAAGGATTGCAATTTTACCATTGAGGTAGGTATCGGAAACTCCTTAATGGCTCTTGTTTTCTCCGGTTCCGTGAGAATTCCGTCCGTGGTGATGCGGTGTCCTAAGAATCGCACTTCGTTCTTGAGAAAATCGCATTTAGCGATATTTACTTGTAATCGAGCTTCTGATAGACGTGTGAAAACCTGGTTGAGCTTCTCGAGATGTTCTTCCCGCGTGGCGGAAAACACAATTATATCGTCGAGGTAGACGAGACAGTTGTTTCCGAGGATTCCATCGAGCGCGTCATTCATCGCGCGTTGAAACGTGGCGGGTGCGTTCTTCAACCCGAAGGGCATTTTTTCATATTGGAAATGGCGTCCAAGAACGGAGAAAGCCGTTCTTTCCTTTGAGTCGGCGTGTACCGGAATTTGATGATACCCAGCTATAAGATCGATCGTAGAGAACCATTTGCACTGTCCGAGCATGGCGAGTGTTTCTTGTAGTCGTGGAAGGGGGTATGCGTCTCCTTTGGTGATTTTGTTAAGTTGACGGAAGTCGGTACAAAAACGCCAAAGCTGCTTTTCCCCCGGCGGCGTCTTCTTTTTGACTAATAAGACGGGCGCGCTCCACGGACTAGTGGACGGGCTAATTACTCCGGACTCGAGCATGTCTTTAAGCTGTGTCTCAACAACTTCTCTAAGGGCGTGAGGAACCGGATAAGGTTTTTGTTGAGTAACGGTGGGTTGAGTGAGGATTATCTCATGGGATACATTTAAATTGCACCCCTCCCCCGTAGGTGGCTTGAATAAGTCCCGGAATGTATTCAACAAATTCCTCGTCGGTTCTGCGTCCGCTTCGTTCAGATGTTTCAATTTGTCATTGAGAACGGTGTCAAATTCGGGTAATGGCGGATCCCATTGGTCAGTGGGGACTTCTTCCCATTCCTCATTTTCTTTGTCATCTTGTAGGGTGTTAATTAACCCCCTTTTTTCATCGTTTTGAACATCTTCGTCGTTTTTCGAGCTTCGGTCAACGTGTGCTCCCTCAATTTGCATCAGTGATTTGAGGTGCTGCGTGACGATTTTCTCAATCTGCATGTCGGGTGTATTTTCACTTTTCTTTTCTTCTTTCAACATTGTTAGAATGTCAAGATCTGTATTTATTTTTTCGGGCGTGGTGACCACCGTGGCGACGTGGCGATTTGGCGTGGCGACCACCGTGTTGTCATGTTGGCGTGGTGTAACCATCACAGTATCGTTGGGTCGCTGCGGCGTGGCGATGATCACGTTTTCGTGGCGATCGGGCGTGGCGTTGAAGCTCCGTATCATCGTGGCGACGGGCGCGTCGAGTTTCCGGATTGCCCTTTCGACAGCTGCATCAATGTATTGGTCAAGCGACAATGTTTCAGGTTGTTCGTAGCTTGGGTCGAACCGAATGGGCGTCGCTTGTTCTTGCGTGGCTGTTTCTTCATCACCAAAAACGGTCACCATGTCCTCAAAACGTACTCTTCTTGGTTCTTCGGGGACTCTTTCGGGGTTTCTAGGCGTCTGTTTTTCATTCGGGGCTTCGTGGCGAGATGCGTGGTCGTACAGATTGACGGGTGCGTCTATCGGCGTGGTGACGCCACCATAATTCCTACTCCAAAACTTCATGCTTCCGGTTCCGCTGATGTTTGAGGCGGGCGTGGTCGGCGTACTCGTAGCGTCAGTATGCGCGTGGCGAACAGGCGTCGCTTGTTCGTCAACTTGGGGAGTGGCTGTTGCTCCCGAAAAGGTACTAGGGATGGGTGCGCTTGTGTCAAAATGTGGTTGTTGACTATCAAGCGTCCCGTTTTCCCGCCAATCCGGTCGCAACACCACCCCCACGCTATACGGCTCGTCGAGTAGGTCGACAGGAGTATATGGTCGTGCTTTCTCCTCCAGTGCGTGAAATTTCATGGTTGGACCCGTGGTAAAGGTAATTGGTACGCGTCTCAAGACGTCAAGTCCTAGCAAATCGAGTGTGGCGCTTTTTCTCGCGAACACAAGGAAGGTGTGTTCGAAAGTGCAACCACCGAGTCGCGTGACGAGGCGTTGTTCCCCTGCGAAGTGTAGCGGCATCCCGTCCGCGCCCCACGCGACAGTGCGCGTCGGAAGCAGTTTGATCCCTTTTACGGGAGAAGACAATACCGAAAGCGTGGCGCCGGTATCAACGATCATGTCGCGATCTTCGGGGCCTAGTCCAACGGTTATCTTCATTGTGCGTGACATGGGGGCTTCCACGGCGGGGATGTGGTTCTCTTCGGCGGGTTTCTTGTAGCGTACAACTTCCATTGTGTGTGCTGGTGTCATCACGGGTTGCGATACGGGGAGTAGGCGCTTCTTCTTGTAGCAATCTTGTTCCAAGTGCTCTCTCATTCCACAAAAATCGCAAAAAATTGTTTTATGCGGACTAAAGGGACAGTTCACGGGAAAATGTGTTCGATCGGCGCAAAACATGCAGGGATAACGCGGAGTCGGCTTTTCCTCGTTTCGTGGTTCATTTTGTTTGTCCCGGCGGTGATCTTCTTCTTTGTGGCGGTTGTATTTCTGCGTGTTGTCATCTTTGCGTGGGCATCGTGCGGCGAAGTGATCGTGGCTACCGCAGTTATAGCACCGACGATCATTCGTGACGGCCGCTAGGTCCCATCTTTCTTCTAAGTCGGTCGTGTCATCGAGGGTTTCCTCGAGTTCTTCGGCTTTGCTTAGAGCGTCTTGGATGCATCTCGGTCGGTTCGTGATTAGGAGGGCACTCATGTTCTTCCCGACGCCTCGGATGAAAGCGTCCATCGTCTTCTTCTCCACCCAATCGTTTCGTTCATGGCGTCGCAGACGCGCTCCTTCTTCCATCACAGCACAGCGCGCCAAGCCTCTCACGCGGTCAGCGAACTGCCTAAGCGTCTCCGTCGCGTTGCGCTTTACTGTCCATAGTGAAGCGGCCGCATGTTGGGGGTTTTCTTTTTGGAACCACCGCAACATGTCCTCCCTGACGATTTCGTAGACGTTGTCAACGTCCATGGCGTCATCACGGTCAATCAAAAACTGCTTCGCGATCCCGCGTGTTTTTGTGCGCAGTATTCGATAACGTTGTTGAGAGGTTAAGCCCGCGGTCACTAGGTCAAAATTTGCAAAGAACGAAACTACACTGAGTGCGCCTGAAGCGTCTGGGTCCCATGGTTCAAGTTCTAGAAATACTGAGCGCGGTAGGTCCCCGCGTTCACCCTCGTGTGTGGCTGTGTTATAACGCTGAAGGAGTATATTCATCTCCCTCATCGTTTGTGTCATGGCTTCTACTGCTTCGGGACCGACGGAGGAGTGTGTACCTTCTCCTCGGTCGCTTGCTCCCGACAAATTTAGAGACATTTTGTCGGTTCGTTAGAAAGAAGTGTAGGTGAATGTGTTGAGGTTTAACTACTACCACTAGGGTGAAAAATCTGTCTGCGTCTGTGTCGGTCTTATTGAAGAAAAAACAGGTTACTACTGGAATTTTGAAGAATTTTCGTGGCGATCGTGGCGATCGTGGCGATCGTGGCGATCGAGATAGGAGGCTGCGTTTACGTCACTTTTCCTATAATTACAATAAACGGATGCACATCCTACCTAACAGTATACCTGGTTAGACTATGTGTTTCGCTTTATTTAAGTTTGAATTTATGACTCTAAATTTTGAAAACAACTCGTGGCGATACAAAACTTACGATTTAATTTGTGGGTCCGTGTGAGGCTAACTCACACAAAAATCCCGCTAGCTGCCACCAGTTTGTAAGTATGGTGACTTCGGATATACCTGGCAACTTGGGTACCAGTGGTGAAGGGAAAGGTTCACCTCTGCTATCAACTCGCAGGTATATCTTCGGTCTTTTTGTCCTAGAGGATCTAGGCGCTTGGGTGGTCGGGCTCACCAACTAGGTTAATGAACTCGACAGCCCAAGTGATCGCACGAGTTGTTGGGGGGTTGATTTGAAAATGAATATTGGCTGAAAAGAAAACAAGACAAAAGTCGAAACACAGATAAATTATAAAAAAAGGTATTTACCTGTGAAGAATTTAGAATTAAAGATGCGTGGCGAAAAGCGTGGTGAAAAAGCGTGGCGACCTGAAGCGTCCCGTGGCGATTTATGCTGAAAGTTAAAAGCCTGAAGGGCTAAATGCAATTTGGATACACAAAGGTGCTCCGGCCTGATGGGCTTACGTGGCGGTCCTGAAGGGACTTGTCCAAACCTCGAGGCGTGGCGATGCACTAACCTCAACTATTAAATTGGTAACCAGGTATACTCTGACAAAAGGTAAACGAAAATACAAATATATGGCACTTTTATTAATTAAGAGACAACTTCAAAGTTCGTGGCGATTTGCATGAAGGTAAGTTTATAATGTAAATGAATAGTACTTTGTTCAGTATGGATTCCTAATATGTCGTTACAATCCATTAATCATTTGGTATTCAAGTTCAATTGCAAGGTCAGAAAAATCAATGGTTCAATCAGAAAGTCTACTAAAGTTCAATTTCAGATAAGCTTCGTGGCGAAAATGCTATTAATGTTATTATGTTTACTCTTATGACTACACGTCACTCCTAGTTCATTGGCCAATGGAATGAAATGTAATTTAGTTTGTGCACTCACGTTGGGGCCCGTAGGTATCCTTCCGATATTGTGTGGCAGAGGTAGGTTCGTGGCGACGCTGATGTCCAGGGGGTCGTACAGCGTGGCGGCTTGGGGGGAAAACTGTGGCGGTTACACGACTCACGGGCTGGGAGCTCTCGGTGGACGTTAACTGAACAGAGGTTGGAGAGGGAGTAGTGTCGTCCAGGCCTGACCCGAGGCTCCGTCTTCTCTCCCCCCTCCTCCCGCGAGGTGGTGTTGGCGGGGGCGGCGGTGATGGTGGGGGAGAAGCTCTTGCCGCTTCTCCGGCCGGAGGGGGGAGGGCGCTCAAGATGTTGGTTGGCGCCTTCTGATTGGGCCACGTTGACGTCACCTACGAGTCAGGCCGAAGGGGGTCGGTGGCGTTGACCCGGCCCCACCCTACTGGAGTAGCACTCCTGTGGGCGGGAGCCCACAATACATTAGAAGAACTCGCTATAATCTTATCATCACGATTTTGTCAGTGGAGTTGAGGCCGCCCAGGTCCAGCTGGTTTTCTCCCCCAAATTTTGGACAGATATCTGGTGAGAGCAATAAATGAATAAGATCATCAGTGTTTTTCTTCCGCCCAGCACCAAATTATTGGCATCACAATTGAATGACCATATCGGATTAACTACCCAATGAAATGTGGTAAATAATTTAGTTTATTTAAGTTTTCATGGGCAATGCCTGACAAATGAGACCGCCCCATCAATTCTACCCGACCCCTTGCACAATGAGAGCCCGAGGTCGTGAAACTATAATGAGCTTCCAATCAGTTCATTGTTACGTTCATGGCCGATTCTGTTGCGTTTATTTGATTCCGCCATTCAGGTGAGGGGGTCACAAATGCGTTTGTGCAATTCGAAATTTCTCCCAGTCGTTGGGGGCGACGCACTTGAATAAAACAGAAGCACTAATGCAGCGGCGTGCGTGTAGCGTTGTTTACCGTTTTGTACTGGAAAGCTTGATTGTACCACACACGAGTATTCATGCTCATGAGGGAAATGGTTGGAACCAAACTACCCAAAATCAGTTCGCTATAATAGTTACAATGCATGAAAAGCAACTGACTGAGCTATTGAATGGCAACTAACAATGCGCTGCACACTGTGAAATTTCGCCAATCCAGGAGGACAAATATTGTTAACGTTGCCTAAATTAGCGATAAAAGAATTTTTGGCCATCAATTGGTACCTAGTTGAGTAGAACTTGTGCAGCATGAGTATATGTGCGAATGAACCAGATTTCTTAACCATTTTGAACTAACTATTTTTATTTTTGTGAGTGTTTCCATTCCAAATTTTTTGCTAATTTCGATCGTATGTTGCCCTATGTATATATTTAAAAAAAATGATTTGAGTCTTTAGAGTTGTCTATAAGGTCTCCCCAGTAAAGACCAATATAACCTCCTGCTCAAAATTGGAGCACCACCATCCATTTCTTCGTTTGTCTCTTTCCTTCTTCCCTTATAAAGATATTATCCTGGGCCACCAAGGAGCCTTGAATCCGATAGAGCTAGTTTGAGACATGCTGAAAAGAAGAATTCGAGCCAGGGATCCACCACCAGACAATCTCAAGCAGCTGGAAACAGCAGCCAAAGAGGAGTGGAACAATATCCCCCACGACGATATCTAAAACTTGATTGGAAACATAGGTCGAAGCTTCCAAGCCCTCATCCGAGCTAGGGAAGGTAGTACCAAGTATCGAAAAGCAAAGTTGGCATAATTCAAAATTTTTTTCACATTTACAATCTTTATTATTTTACCACAAGAAGTGAATTTTTCTTCAATTTTACTAAAACGCCTTTTCCTCAAGAAGTTGTGCCTTTTTTGGTTACCTCTTTCCTTCTGTGTTTGCAAAAAAAATTCCAAATGGATAAACACCTGCTAAGGAAAAAAAGAAGAGGACAAACGTAGGAATAGATGGTGGTGCTCTAATTTCGATCAGGAGTGTATTAGTCATTTGGTCGACCTCAGGTCCTCAAGTGATGGAAAACAAAAAGCTTGATTCATGAATAAATAATCTTCTAAAACTGTACTGTACTTTATCAATGTTATTCTTCTTTTAACACAATCGAAAATAAAGAAGCTCTGTAATCGTATCATATTATATGATTAACTCGTAAAGGATGGCTTGAGCTGCACTTCAACATTATCACGACGAGGTTATCGTCCTGATCTCTTGTAGGTAATACCAAGAGGAGCCTACATTATTGATGTCTTGGTGGTCTCTGGCTTTGGACATTAATGCAGCCAAAATACAGAAGTATGAAGTTTACGCACTACTAGGGGCTGCAACAGCTCTTGCCAACATACAGCAAAATCAAATGAAGTTGATTGAGGCAACTGTTACCTTCCTTGGCTGGTCAGCCAAGGATCTGGTTCGAGCAGGTTACCTATTGTTCATCCTTGAGTGGATTACCACCCGAGTCTTGATAGTAGGAACATTTATCCGGTCAGAATTCAAGGCTACGGTTACTCGACGATGTGCCACAGCATGGGTAAGACCTGAACTCAATCCCCATAGGAGAGGATGCGTCGGCTGATGGCATAGCAAGAAAAGGCACAATTCTCCCTCCACCAACTCGGGGACAAGGTAGGGTAAAAGCACCAATTGTTGACACTATTAGAAAGAAAAATCATTAAATTCTGCGTTCCACAAAAGGGTTCGAGAAAATGAAATTTTCAAGTAGTTATTATGAATTATGAGTTCCTTGTGAACAGTTTGCACGTATTAGACTTACCAAAATATTTTTTTATATTATCATAAACGAATTTTTTCTAACATGGTTTTTTGCCTCCAATGTTGACACATTTGTCTTCGAAAATTCCATTTGTTGACATCTGCAGTTCCTAATGTTGACACCAATTTAAATATTGACCCATCGCTTTCCTGAATTTATTGCTCAAGGTAAATGAACAAGAGAGATTCGAAATAGGTTACAATATATTTCAAGAAGATACCTAATTACCTAGGAACAAGAACATACTTAATTAAAGAGCTACAAGAACGGAAACAGGGAACACAAATTTATCGGGATTGGCCCCATAAGATTTGGGCTTGGGCAGTTTGTATTTGACGTTATTGACCGGTAGGAGATGATTCCCGTCGCACGAACGCTTAAAAACATCCTCAGTCTGTTGCAGGGAAGAAGTGGTGTTACTTCCGCAGCATCTTCAGAATCAACGTTGACAACCAGGCAAACGCATTCCGTCTCACGTTTTTTATTAGGCAACACAGCCACAACCATGTCTCCTTCATTTATTCGTCCAACTTCTTCCTCGACATGGCACAACGTCCTAGTTCTTCCACGGTGGTGGTTTTCTCAGCAACACAGCGTTGTGGACTTAGTTTTGCCTGGTCGACTTCACTGTTTGAAGGTCCACTTTGTTTGCTGGCCCCTGCTGGTCAGGATATCGGCTCATCTTCTTTCAGCGATTCCTCCACTGGCTCCACTTCATTTGACAATTCCTCTTCCCTTCCTCCAATTACGGTATTCTGCTGGGCAACATCGCTGTCTTCATCCATGTCCTTAAAAATCTCAAATACATCTATGTCGTCCTCGGTGGCAATCGATGGGGCCCACTCCTCTGATTCACTTGAACTCTCTGATAGTGAGGAGGAACCTACGCTCCTTCTACTTTTCTTGATCGGTCGCGACTTCTTAACTTTCAGCTCTTCTTTCTTCTTCTTCTTTTCTTCTTTCTGGCGCTTCATGTCTTCTTTTGGTGTATTTGATAAAATATAGTTTTCTTTGCAAGTAGAAAAAAAAGTTGATGCCAACATTAGGAACTGAATGTCAACATTGGGATCAGACGGTGTCAACTTAAGGTTCCGGAACGTTAAATTGAAAAAGTCGATAGTCGTGATACACTACACAATCATTCAAATCCAAATATCACCTTAGCAACCAAATCAACAGTTTCCCCTAATGTTGACACAGGTGTCAACATTAGGACACAAACTATTTCATGAGACCCTAATGATGACACCGAATTTAACCATGTTTTCCTATTGAAATTTGGGGTTTTAATGCTTACACATTCTTCCTTATGTTATACATGAAGCAGACGATGTGAAATGGTAATTTTACTCATAAAATTTTACTTCAAAAGACTAAATTTGTTGACCTACCTCACTAACTTGCGGCAGAAGGATGGCGTCGCTGGAGTTACTGATACAGCTGTCATCAGCTTCAATTTCAGCCAGCCAAGTTATATCGGATATTATAACTAGTGGAGCCGGCCAACATCAATAACTACATTCTTATCAACAGAATGACGCTAATTTCGAGTACCTACAGTGACCCAATAGCTTATTTTTAAATTTTAAAATTGAAGTGTCAACAATAGGAATAGTGTCAACAATTGGTGCTTTTACCCTAATTAAATCTTGTCCCTCACATTTAATGTTCGGGATCCGATCTCGGACCCTAAAATCATGCAGCCAGATGAATATGACTGCTGAGTGCTAAAAGGGCTGATATAGTATTTCGACATACATATTTTTGTGTGCAATACCATCTACTGTAGCGGTAAAATATTTTTTCCAAGTTTGAATAAACTGTTTTCCAAGTTCAAATAAACAGAAACCCATTGGTTCTCCCAAAATCACAATTTCTACTCGCACTTTGCGTTGCATGTCGATCCATGTCCAGGGCATCAAAGTCTGATGTCGATGCAATATTCGTGGTTGAAACGGTTTTGATTCATGAACATCGGACAAATAGCAAGCCTTCTATTTGTGTTACGGGTTTAAGTCTTGTAATGGCTGAATTCCCAAAATTCGAAAAAGAAAAAAGTTTGTGAGAGACAACTCACTACACAAGTTATTTGGTTGAGTATCTCAAAAATCTCAATTATTTGAAAATATTCAATTCCTGGCTCCAAAGATGCTCACCGTTATGTTTCATACGTGCTAATAATTCCCTAATGGTGGGTCCTCAAATCCCCACTCTAAAATTAATTTTTTCATGTTTTTGGTCAGCTTTGTAGCGTTTTTTTTAGAACACTGAACGCACACGAGGATAGTGGAAGATGAAAATTTGGAGAAAAAAAAAGTTGACGCAGTCAGTAGGACTCGAACCTACGCTCCCAGAGGGAATCTGATTTCTAGTCAGACGCCTTAACCACTCGGCCATGACTGCTGGGTGCATTTCACGTAACGCACGGATCGACTCGATCCGCGCATGCGCGTTCTGGTTTGGTTGCGCAGATTCAACTACCTACCTGTTGGATAATTTATCAATCTTTCCACTCTTTGAGATCTTTACAGGTAGCCGGTATAATCATAAAGAATTATACAAGCTATTAGTGAACTTATCAACTTCTCTTCTTTCTGGACGTTCTTTTCGAGACCCTCACTACGAAGCTACACGTAGTAGGTAGCTAATAACCACCAACTGATATGTTAGTAGGTACCTATTGTAACAAAATTTGTTTTAGTCCATGCATGTTAGTGGAAAATTACTGGTGCCTGGACGAAAATAGAGTGTCAAACGGAAGCTTAAACCAATTTGCATGACTGTTCAACTCGAAAACTAAGGAGACGTAGAACAACTACAGTGTGCAATGTCCAAAACAGTATCTTGACATACTCCTGAGATTTAACCTAGTATTTTCAAAAGTAAACCTCATTTTGAACCAATTCCATCAAATTTTTTTATACAATTTTCATGAATGGTAGGGGAGGCTGCTGTACCTATGGACAAAATTTACATTTGCATTTTTTTCGAGGCCTATGTTCCAGTTATATGTCTGAAAAAAATGTCAGTTACCTTCCACAACTACTCCTACAAGCCAGGGAATTTTGTCATACTTGTACTAAAAAGTTTTATGTTCGAAAAAAATCTTTCCAAAAATGTTTTTTGGTTTATTATTTTCAATAATAAACCTTTGGAATCGACCAAGAGAAAGAAATTTTAACACCCCCTCAAAATTCGATGGTTTACGTTACAAGGTACGTAGAATCCAAAAATCGAATAAAAATTTGGCCGTCCGTCCGCCGTACGCGGCACTTTTGCAACTTAGCATTGACTGATTTTGATGAAATTTGGTATGTAGGCTCCATTTGGGGTCTAGTTGTGCCCCGAAGCTTTTGGTTGATGTAAGTCACTTCTAAGGGTTAAAAAATCAATTTTAAAATTTTGAAAACGCCCTAACTCAAAAAATTTTTACATAAAGGTATTGTTTTTCCTTCAATTTAAGATTCTATAGAATTTTCAAAAATTTTTGGGACCACGCGGAGCTCTGTAGGACAAACCGTTCGCTCCCTACGAAAATTTAAGTGTTTATATTGAAATATAATATATTTTTGATTTGATTTATATATACATATATATGTATTATATATATATATATGTATGTATATATAAATCAAAACACGAGTGTGAATCGCAAAAGAGGCCTAATCTCCGTTCAAATTAGAGCTGACCGAAATGCGATCGATAGTTGATGATTTTGATTTTTTTTTTTCCTCTTCATATTGGATGGTTGGTGGCTTTGTAGACGAGTGATCTATATAGAAAAATAATAAACCATTGTGTAATAATTTGCAGCGTTTTTTTTTTCCTTAGGTACAAAGTCTCAATCAACCTATGGACAGGGGTATTTGTACCTAAGTACGGACAAGGCAAATGAAAGGTCTCAGCTCATGAAAAAACATGTTTTTAACAAAACATCTTATTTACCTAGGTACTTCAATAAAGTTTAGCAAGTTTTGAGGGTAGAAAGATCAACTTTGCCAATTAGCGATAAAACATTTACATTAAATGTGATTAAATGTAAATTTTTTGTGCAGTAGAAAGATTAATAAATTTTATTAATCTTTCTACTGCACAAAAAATTTCACCCAATGTAATTTAGTTAATAATATGAAGTACCATGACAGTTTTAGCATCATGAGATCCGAGCTGGACAGTTTGTTGGAGATCGCTGATAGATAGGTCCCAACATTCATATTCAACCCCCCCCCCCCCCACCTTCTCGTCTTGGCCATCATGAAATTTCTTGCGCTCTAAGAACCCCAAATTTGAGCTGTATTATAAAATCCATGATCTGTGACACCCACCAATTTACACGTGACTCAAGATTCGATACTAAGTTCTCCTTGTTTAGAATTAGGCTTTGTTGAGTCCGGTCTTCCGTTTGGTTTGTTTAAGTCGTGGTAGACCAGTAGAAGTAGTACTAGTATTGTGTAATTCTTAATTGCTCGCTGTGTAACCCCCAACTTACTAATGGCCTGAACCATGGTCCTGTATGATCAATCATTCTCTAACCCATACCGGTTATGTAGTGACAACTGACTATACATAATATGTATATTATACCTATCTCGCAGTCTAGTTTATAGGAATGAGACCGAGAGCATCGCGAAATACAACGCAAACAGTCAAGCTTGATTTGAGCCGGGGTCCTCCTCCGAAAGTTTCCATTTCTATCCTGACTGGTGAATTTCTAATTAGCATTCTCCTTCTGACAACTCTGACCATCACGCTGTCATATCCAAAGCTTGGAACAGTTCTCCCGATTCAGTCTTCAATTTAAATGTCCTCGTACTGAACAGAAATATTATAGTAACCTTGGTTATTTACCTACTATACATACACAAGTTATCTTCTCTCGTTATTTATTGTAGTATCAATAATAAAATATTGTGTAGACATTTACGATATTATTATACTTATCCACACGATAATTTTCTTATTCAACACAAAATATCAAATTTGTACAATTAATTATTATAGGTAATCATTATTTGAGAAATAATCCTCGTACGATAATATAGTGACGAAACACCTAGACATTGCAAAAGAAGCTAGAAATTTATAAAAAATTAAATTTCAGGCTAAAAAATGTATATTTGTATTTTTTACGTACATTTTCTTCCTACATTGTACTTCATCCTTCGAATACAAGGTGTTACCCGTTGAGAAGTAAAAAAAAAATCAATAAAATAACGTCCTCTTGCGTTTTTTAGGTCGGTCAAAAATGAAATGCAATTTTCCTAATGCTTTTTCCAAAGGTATCTTCATTTTTCTTCCGAATCTACCAGAATAGTGCCTATTTTTCCAGATTGAAAAAAAAAGTTCTCCAAAATCAAAATTTCCACTCGCCTTTTAAGTTTCAGACCTTTGTGAAAAAAATATGGTTCCCTGTCTGCCTGACGGTGTGTCTGTGTGTATGTCATAAAATCCTTGTAACGGGCAAAACTATAAGATGTTGCCCAATTTCGACAAAATATTCAGCGATTGTCCGAATTGACATTTAGATGAGGAAAATAATTGGTCCCTGATTGACAGTTGCCTCTGAAGATGAGCGAACGTAAAACCCAATTTAACTGCCATAACACGTATTTTCCACCCGAATTAGATAGCATTCTCAGTAATTTTAGCTTGGGACATGCTTTAGCCATCACCAAACTGGGCAAAAACGTAACGAAACCGCGGGATTTTCACTAACAACCGACCCGTCTAGAGGGAAATGAATCGCCGTTAGTTTTTTTCCAACGAAAATTGTCCGCCACTCGTTGAAAAGCCCTCAATTTATGCGTAAATTATGTATTATACTGCCAAAACAGCTGTAAATATGGACGGGGCTGATAATTATATACCTCTGAACGACCTTACCTGAACCCTCTGAACCTAAGAAATGTAAACAACATTCGCGGTAAAAACCAACATCAGTTTAGCGGATTTTTATTTATGTAGTTGGCTGGCATCGTTTTTACCAAAAATTAATCAAAGGATCTTGTAACCTAGGCTTTTAGTGGCTTTTTCTTTAGTTAGTTCTTCGACGTTTTGGATGTTTCTGACATTTCAATAATAGCTTTTTTAATGCCTTTTGGACATCAAGAGGTGGATGAAATGACGAGCAATTTGAAAAGCAGGCCCATAAAGAGCTAAATTAAAACAACAAATAACCAATTCCTAGTAAAACGAAGCAGCAAACAAACACACACGGATAAAGCATGTTCCATGCTTTTTGAATTTTAGCAAAAGGCTCTAAAGGCAGTAACCATGTGTTGTGGACGGATAACACTGTCACTCGTACAGGGCGGGAGTCTCGGAGAGGGACGCCACCTAGCTGCTGACGAGGAAGGAATGGAAAGTGGAACATGGGAAAGGAGAGGGGCGGCCCTGTGACGGGAACTGGCCCGTGGTGGTCGAATTTGTGTGCTAGATAGTGACCTGATTAAAGGTGCAATTTTCCCTTGATTTTTCTGTGTGCGTTTCAGTTTCCCTCAGTCCCTAAAAAGGTGGTAGTGGCCTAGGAAAAGGGATTCAACACATGTAGTAACAATTTATTCGGTCAGGATATTGTTCAGAATTCTGTCGATGAGTATAAGATGCTCGAAACTCTGGGATTGCACAGATTGGCGTGTGGATGGTCCTATACGAAAATCACGCCTCTGGATCGAAAGTTGCCTCTGCGGATGCGCAAACGTGAAACCCTTTGTAACAACTATAACTTGCATTTCCCACCTGAATTCGATGAAATTTTCAGGGATTGTGTGGGTTGGCGTGTAGATGGTCTCCAACTGAGGGTAATGCAAGGTAAGTAGAAATCGAGTATCCAATATTTGGGAACAGTTTTCTCTTATGAATCATTCTAAATGGCTTAGTGGGGCGAACTGGTCACAAACTACTCGGACATGAGCAGTGTCCCAGTCAAATTGGATTGCTATAAAGTAAACATAAGGAGAATATTATATTTTCCAAATAGGTATGGAATCAGTAACCTCTCCAAATACCTACACTGTGTACCACTTTGTAGTGAGAAACTGGTACTTACCGATGAACCACAATTTTTAAATCAGTGTCTTCTCTTAATGTCTGGTCAAATGATCCAAGAGATAAAAACCCACCGTGAATGACAAGAAATTATAGCACGTCACCCATTGATTCCTAGGCGGAGATATAGGTAGCCATTAATTCTTAACTGAATGGGGCCTCCCCGAGCAATATGAAGTCAGTTTGCACACCTCCCTTGCCCTTCTAGAGGTTATTTGAGAGTCGGGATAAAGGGACCGGGACATTATTCCCTTTGATCGGGAACCAATAAAAGGGATGGTGTCCCTTTTCCTACAACGCCTTTAGGTTTCCTCTAAGCCCTTTCGCCTTTGTAATCTTGAGCTCCGTGGCGCCCGAACTCTGTTTATATCCCCTCCACTCTCCATCCTTCCCAATACCTTCCCTGAACCTCAATATAAATATATAATATACCAAAGTGGGGTTGAACGGGGGACCCCACACCCTTTGCACCGTTTTCCCAACCGTTTTCCTCCGAGCTTTTCCGAAGGACTTACCGACGCGTGGAAGTTTCCTCTTACGCGAATTCTCACTTTCAGTACATATCACAGCACCTGGAACTTTGATATTACCTCTGTTTTCTCCTTCAAGGCGTTTTCCGTACGCTCTCCCCGTTTAGCAGTGGGTGACCACGAGAAATACCGCATAAAAACTCAGATTCAGACGACCTTTAATCCAAATTCGAATCCTCGGGTTCTGATTTAATGGCATTCCGGCCTACAAAACAGAAATTGCTTTACCATGTTTTCTAAGTAGGTATCATCTCCGAGCAGAACACTTTTGGTGGAAATGAAGAAGGTACCTGCTGGATATACCAAGTTGAAAGATGTCTTAGTAGGTACTCATAAACCATAATATGGTTTATGTAATATGGTGTATAATATTATTATACACCTCGTCATTGTAGGATTCGCCTTGGTTTTGTATTGGTTCGTAGATTTGCATTGTTTGATTGTTTGCGTTCTGTTTTATTGTTTTCATTTAATTTGACTGTTTAAGTATTCATTTATTTGTTAATAACACTAGATTACAAAATTTAGGGGTGGTCTGGCTGCCTCGTTCTTTCATCACTTTTCTTATGGTATTTGGTGCGCTGAATCCGAATCTGACGTCAGTTTTTTTTTGTTTACGTCGGATTTTCAAGATATAGCTAGTTTTAAGATTTTTCTAGTTCTCACTTTTCTTCATTTTTAGTGAAAACTCATCTTGCTCAAATCTTCTCAAAAAGTACTCAGACTTATATGAAATTTCATGTAGAATCCGAATATGTACTTAGTTTTTAAGTAAAACTGTGTTAAACCCCCTATTTTCCACAAAACGTATCAAAAAACACCGGTTCTCAACGTTTTTTCTTCGGGTTTTCCCTTACATTTTGCCACTTGAAAAAAAAATTAAGGCTAAAAAAAATGTTCTCGGGCTCTTACTTTGTAGGGGGGACACCCCAGAGGAGAATGAGACCAATCGCAGCCTCCTAAACCCACTAATATCGAAGCAATGAGCTTTTTCATGGCACTGAGATGAAAATTCACAAAAACCGTTAGTTAATTTTTCGAGATAAGTATGTGCGTTCCTAAATCTGTTTTCCTCATATGGATTTTCCTTTCTTGCACATTTTTTATGCTTTTCATCTATTAAGAGTAAGATCGAAAATAGGTACTCAAAGGGGGAGTAAATCATAATTGGTAAACTCTTGTTTTGTTAAGTGATTTTAATTCAGTTTTACAAACGGAACACAATAAACTGCAGAAAAGTTAACGGTGTAAACCTGTTTAATGAAGGCTCAGATGAATCAATAGTTGGTACAATGTTTGGTTATTCCTCCACCTCAGAGGTTTCATCGCCGGCATCTGTGTAGAGAAAACTTCGCCGCCTGAGGTAAATCTCTTTTTAAGGTTCAACAATAGTCCCTCATCATGTGAACTTCCCAATACCCTTTGTACCGTTCTTCCATGGTTTTATATCTTGGTGGAACCTCTGAGGTGGAGAAATAACCAAACATTTTACCAACTTTTGATTCATCTGAGCCTTCATGAAACAGGTTTACACCGTTAACTTTTCTGCAGTTTATTGTGTTTCGTTTGTAAAATTGAATTAGAATCACTTAACAAAACAAGAGTTTACCAATTATGATTTACTCCCCCTTTGAGTACCTATTTTCGATCTTACTCTTAATAGATGAAAAGCATAAAAAATGTGCAAGAAAGGAATCCATATGAGGAAAACAGATTTAGGAACGCACATACTTATCTCGAAAAATTAACTAACGGTTTTTGTGAATTTTCATCTCAGTGCCATGAAAAAGCTCATTCCTTCGATATTAGTGGGTTTAGGAGGCTGCGATTGGTCTCATTCTCCTCTGGGGTGTCCCCCCTACAAAGTAAAAGCCCGAGAACATTTTTTTTTAGCCTTAATTTTTTTTTCAAGTGGCAAAATGTAAGGGAAACCCCGAAGAAAAAACGTTGAGAACCGGTGTTTTTTGATACGTTTTGTGGAAAATAGGGGGTTTAACACAGTTTTACTTAAAAACTAAGTACATATTCGGATTCTACATAAAATTTCCTATCAGTCTGAGTACTTTTTGAGGAGATTTGAGCAAGATGAGTTTTCACTAAAAAATGAAGAAAAGTGAGAACTAGAAAAATCTTAAAACTAGCTATATCTTGGAAATCCGACGTAAACAAAAAAAAACTGACGTCAGATTCGGATTCAGCGCACCAAATACCATAAGAAAAGTGATGAAAGAACGAGGCAGCCAGACCACCCCTAAATTTTGTAATCTATTAATTTAAGCGAATGTTGGTATTGTAACAAAACCAGTCCAGTATGGTATACTGTATTAGTAACCACTACAGTATGGTACACTGAAAATCGAAAATCACCAACAATAGCCGTGTGGGTACTCTATGAGCTCCTGGAGACGAGTAGAACATGAATATGGACTTCTAATATCTCCGTTAATAGCCTGTGCTTACACAATGTTAGCATACAACCTTATTAGCAAATTTTCAGGGAAAAGGAAAAGCCATAGCTTCAACTGAAAGATTTCTTTGAAACTTCCCACATCAATCCATGCTGCATGAATGGACTTTTTTTAAATTTGATTGTTAATTTTGCGATTACACGAATAAACCTTGGTCCCGTATCACTGGCAGAAATCACCTAGTAAAGACAATTATTTCAATCATGCAGAACTCATTGTCGAATTTACAGCAGTAAATATAGAAGGTTAATGAGAAGTAAAACTGCTTCATGAGTGTGCCATATAGAAATACATAAGAAGGGCTACCTAGTCAAATAGAATATTCAGATTGGAAAAAATCACAATAAAACTTTTTCAGAAAGCATTCAAAAAATAATTATATTTATAGATGTTTGGTAATCAAAGCTTGACATCAAGTGGTTAATTTTAACAATAAAAATATTGCAGTCAACATAAACATTCTCTTGGCTGTTGCACTTTAGTATGACTTGCTTGTCTAATTCAGAGCCAGCTGGTCAACACCTAAAATTGACCAATTACTGGGCAATATAGCCTCACCATCTAGGCACAGTGCCGAACAGAGTGTAATCACACCAATCAACTCCCGTATCCCTCATCGTAACAGGTATTCGAGGCTCTCAAGACGGCATAATTACTAACAACACTTACGAAAAATAGTTTATTCGGCGGAGAAGACCTTCAAGGAAGAACTGAGGGCAAACAAACGGTGTTTTGTGGCGAGGAGTGCCAGTGTGGCGATTGGAGTCAGAAAAGACGAGTTACGTTTGTTGGTAGCAGCGACTCAACATGGCGGAGGATGATTATACGTTGACTGACATGGCGGGTGTCTATCTGCTACCACACTCACGAGCTTACATGTTCTGGACAGGCCATTGGGTGGGAGCTGTTCCAGGACCGACACCCGTCCCTATCATGGTGGCCAGAGCTCTGGGAGGCACTCTTACTTACGTTGCCGTTTTTGTCGTGTGTTGGGGAAGTCTCAACGGAATAATGCATGGATCAGTATGTGCGACTTCACTTTAACATTTTTTAGTAGTTTATTCCTACAATTGCTCCATGAGAAACATTTATGTGGAAGAATATAATACATAACTTTGGACGACATTTTGTCAGGTATGAGCCAACATGAAAACACCTCACAATAAAACGAGTGGATCTTTCAGGTTTTTGTGTTATAGTTTGGGTTTAGACTGAGTAGGAGCGTTTTTAAATAAATAAACTACCAATTAACTAGATTATGTGGAATTTATTTTGAAAGAAAAGAGGAAAGATCAATAAAAATAATCCCAGGACCAACAGTGGATCCAAAATCATGAAAAAGGCGAATCATACCTTGAGGATGTCCTTTTGATAAAAAAGAAGGTATAGCCTTACAAATAAATCAGAAGCCATGGATTGCGTTCTAAATCCCAAGAAAGTTCTTTTGAAAAAAAAAAATGAAGGGAATAAGTTGAGCGACCGATTCTTTGTAGTTCAGGGCAGCCATTAATTATCAGTCGTGGTAGGTCCTACATCGATCGACGATGGAAAGAAGGATATAATAGTCCAGTCGAATGATGAAGAAGCCAGGAATCGAAGTTGGGATTAGCTCAATTTCTCATCAATCAGCCAGAAAGGAGGTAGGTAGTTGGCATGAAATTGAAGAGGCTATGGTTATGGAGCAGCTTTTGACGATGAACTGGAAACTGACGAAGCACTGCAGGCGTCGACGCGAAGATGGAAGGGAAGGCCTCTCATAGGATGCTTGTAGATAACGACACTTTACCGGTTACACTGGGTTCACTAGTGTCACGATTCTTAGATCTAGGTCTGTCTATAGGGCTAATGCAAAGTAAACATAGTACCTTTCAGTAGCTGGAGTCAAAGACTTTTATTCAGGCAAGATGAGAGAGAGAGAGAAAAAAACACTTTATTGAACATTGTAGAAGGAATGAAGGTCGTCAAGTACTCCAGTAGTTGTCGAAACGTAATGGATTTGCCGAAAGTTCAAAATGAGTTGCCAAAAGTTCAAATTGGTATGCCAAAAGTTTGCCAAAAATTGAAAATGATTTATGCCAAAGGCAAGATTATTTCATCACAGCCTCAATAATACGATTTCAGAGTAATGTTTTCATAAAGAGATTTCAATTACAGGGTACAAATGATATGCCGATGAATCTTATAATCATATCATGTAGTATATCGTCGGTACATAAATACTGCGTGTACACTAACCAAGAGCAAGGGCTCGGTCGTCTTGGGAGATGGATGAAACGCGTGAGTAATAGAGAGAAGAAGAATAAAATCCCTAAGACAATAACCGATGTAAGTTTATTGTAACCAATGTAATTTTTAATTCAATTACTTTGATCACATTCACTTACATAATTAATAACCTAATGTTATCTGATTGTATGTAGGTTACCGTTAGAACACTAAAGCTCTGAATAGTTTATGAAACATTGGAGAGCCTAGAGTCTCGTCAACGAGGATCTTGAAATTTTAATGAGAGTCTAGCCCCCCAACAATCCTTGTCGGGTTTCAGCTCCCAACACTTCAACAAACTACCATTCCTGATTACCATTGTAATAACTCATACTCTTAGCTATGTTAGTTCTCCAATAAAGGACACAAGGGAAAACCCTGAGTGACTCATCATGCCAGGTAGGTAAGGTGAGGTACGTGGGACGAACACGTCATTTGACGTTACCTTCCTCCACTCTCCCTTTACCCTGTTAAAGTAGTATAAAAGGAGGACTCAGGGCTTCCCCTTCATGCATTCGTCTTCTAACAATCGACTTGATTATTTCTCGTTCTACCTCGCCTTCTCCTAGAAGCCCAAAGTTCCTCGGAGGTCTCGGTAAGCACATCGCGCCAGCCTCCGCTCCCATTTCACCTAGTAGTTGTCTGCCCTCAACTAGGAACTAGGTAAATGTACTGCCTCCCTCCGGTTGGCGAGCAATCGCGCCGAGGTATGCAGCTGAGCTGAATTCCTTAAGCACTCCTGCATGCAGTAGGCGGTAACGCGCCAGACAGAAAGTGCTGTTCCATCCTTCACCTTCGTTGAGTAGGGACCAATAGAAATAGACAAGCCGAAGTGAAGGCTTCGATTTACATTACCTTCACACGACAACACGCCGACATAACAACCATAACTACCATTCTAAAGATTGTTGTCTCGTAATCGTTTTCGTTTCTGTTATTTTTTTCTCTCTGAACAGATATGGATGTGAAAATGATGCCAAGTCTCGTTTTATGTTGCGAAACGTGCCCAAAGTCATTCCATGTCAGAGCTGATCTCCAAAATCGTCACTGGTTCATGTCATAGAAATATGAGAAACGAAGACGATTACGAGACAACAATCTTTAGAATGGTAGTTATGGAAATCAGGAATGGTAGTTTGTTGAAGTGGCGGGAGGTAGCGCTGAAACCCGACAAGGATTGTTGGGAGCTAGACTCTCATGAAATTTTATGGAGGGCACTGCAGTATAATATCAATTACTTGGGAGTACTAATCTACGTTAATTCCCAATTTTCAGCATATTTTGAAGGTATGCCTATTAATTTTCTACTACAGTGGTACTTTGGCCGCATTCATGCTGCTAACTAAACTGGCACTAACCGGAACCACATACAACGTTCTGGTACCGGGACTGGAAAATGTTCTCTTGTTGAAATTGGCAATCGTGAGTGCTTAACCCCCACTATTCAATCAGGAACCAAGTCATTTCTGTATGAAACCAAGTGACAAGGGATTCTTTGCAGGCTCTAAGTTTCATGTCGTTGGGATTCGAGGTGGTTGTAGACGCTCTCATTCTCATGAACTCGCTCTTCACGTTCCGCAGAGAACTCATGAGGAGTTTTGAAGAGTGGAGGAAGTTGAACTTCGATTCAGAAAACCCAAATCAGTATAAGGAAGAACTAAAAGAAAGAGTACAAAAGCACATTGAACTGCTTACGTGAGTTTTATCATAGTTCATTGATTCATACCTGTTACGAAAAGATAGAGCTTTCAAAAAAAAAAAAATCAAATATCGATGATCATAATATGATTCCATAATAATCCATAATTCCATATTATGGAAAAAGAGGAATTGAACGTGTAAATTATGGACAATTTTGGGGTGAAAAATAACATTAAGGAGACAAAAGAAAAAAAAACAAAAACAAAACAAAACAAAAACATTTCTTGTTTTCGAGCTGAAAATCAAAATTGTTCAACTCCAAAAACCGAACACAACTCCACTCTTGTATTACTCGTACTTTACAACCAGGAAAGTTCGCAGCGGAATTTCTGACGCTAATTCATAATCCTCCATCATTTGCCACTACTATAATATATTATTATTAAATTTAAATTTATTAAAATATTTATTGAAAATTTATTATTATTAAATATTATTTGGCAATGCATATACTGTGCACACTTCTGGTATACAAGGTGTAACACGAGTGGTTCACGACCTTTCTCCCACGTGTTCTACAACTACTTTCCGACAAAAAAAGCTTCTTGACATTTTTTGGTATCCCCACTCAAAATGTTGAGATGTGCAAAAGGCGTATAAAAAGCAAAACTCGTCAAAATCGTGAAATCGCTTGTTTTTTAATCTTGAAGTCGCCTGGTAACCATATCGATTCATGACGCATATTTGTAAAACTACCCTACAAAGTGCGCCAAAATCTCAACTTTCCAACGATGTAATCAAAAAATATTTTACAGTTAAATCTAAGGGAGAAAATTTTTTTTTAACGCGGAAACGTGCATTCTTTTTCCCTGTGAAACCTTCGATTTCGTTGAATTAAAATGCACGTTTTTCCCCGTTCAAACAGTAATTTCTCTCTTTCTCTTTTTTTTGTAAACTATTTTTTGATTAACCTTTAGAAAGCTGAGGTTTTGGTGCACTGGGCATATTTGCAATTCTGCATCAAGAATTGTTATGGTTACCAGGCGACTGAAAAAACAGGCGATTTCAAGATTTTGACGAGTTTTGCTTTTCATACGTCGTTTGCACATCAGAATTCCACTTTAAAAAATGTTATTATACATAAAAAATGTTACGAATTTAACGCATTTTCCAACGGATTTTTTAGATTTGAGCTAACTCACGCACTGAAGGAGGTTGGTGAATTTATCGAGCAAAGATCAAAAACACGAAAAAAATTTCCAAAGTGAAAAAAAGGCATTTTGAGTGGGAATTAAAAAAAAGTCAGGAGGCACTTTTTGTCAGAAATTAGCTGTAGAACACGTGTAGAATGGTCGTGAACCACTCGTGTTACACCCTAATATTGATTTGAATATTGTGATGAAATCTTGGGTACTTGCCTGCCTTTGAACAACCAAAGTCAAACCAAAGTTTGATCAACAAAGTCTGGGAATTTCAGGATTTTCCAGGATTTGAGAGAGTTCAATAACTCCATGTTTGGATACCAAGTATTTGCGATCGTATTTACAACGTGCGCACTGTTATATGGGATGGCTAAAGTGAGTCCTACAATATTTTCTTTTGCAGTCTGAAATTCATTGATTCCTTTTTGTCTTCAATTGCTTCCTTAAAGGCAGAATTGTAATTTTCATGAAAGCTTGTTTGTCATGAACTCACTTCTGATCACTTTGGTGATTAGAATCAATGTTAAAATGATTTTAGAAAAGTATTTCGGACTAGGTTAAAATTGTACGCAATTTATTTTCCAATAATAGTAAAAAATGTGGGAACAAGTTGAAACTAAACGAATTCCTACTAAAACGAAATTTTCTCAGGAAACAGAAAACAGTCACAAGGTTTTCGTGCAAACGATGCCCACAGCGACTGCTTCCTTTCTGGAGTTCTTCATCCTTTGTTGGTGCGGCGAAGACATTAAATTCGGAGTAAGTTTCAAAATATTCCACGATGAATGTGAAACCTTGTTTAATGCTGTTGATGGATTAGAGAGAAAAACAATCCTGTACGTGGGTCCTGGGATTTTTCACTATTTTTAGGGGAAGAAAATATAAATTTTCTTGTACCCTTACCCTCACCCCGTGGCACTGCTGTCCTTGGAGGGCTGATTTCAGTCGTCCTGAGACTAAGTCACACCATCGTGCACTCCATCGAACCATCTCTTTCTTGGTCGACCTCTTTTTCTTCTCATAGAGGCTACTTCAGATGAACTTTTTTACAGGTCCTCTCATTTGTCATTATTTTCAGGTGTCCAGTCCATCTTATCCCTGCACCTCTAATTTTGGCAATTATATGGGGTTCACCGTACATCTGGTACACTGGATGTAAGGTACATCCACTGGATGTACTGGAGGTACAATGGATTTTCCATTGCTCATTCGCGAATACTAGACCGGAAATCTTTCTAAGAACTTTCTTTCTCAGACTGCAAGTTTACGTTCATCGGCTTTGGTGAGCTCCACGTTTAGCCGTAAAGAATCACTGAGCGCAGAATTGTTCTACACAGGAGCAGTTTCGACTTGCATGCTAGCGTTCTGGACCTAAAAATCGAAAGAGAAGCAAACATACTGCGATGTTTGATTTCCCAGCTACTTTATTTCGTCTTGTCAGGGTAGATCCCAAGTTTTACTCCGCATTCCACTGCATCTCTAGCTTTGTTTGCTCCTGTCAGCATGTAATTGGTTTTATCTACATTTACCCTGAGCTTAACTTCTTCTGCTCTTGTAAAAGTAAACATCCATTTCAGGTTGGATTTTCGTCGGACTGCCATTCCAGGCGTCGCGGACGTCATCAACTGTCTTCCTAAGCGAAGATTAGAATTTTGACCTATTGACCTCATTGGCCCTGGGTTGGGACGAATAGGAACTGCGACCGGCTTACCCGAAAATAAGCTCCCGAGGCGCACCCCAAACTCACGGCCCCTGCAACCGGTCCGAGTCTCGTCTCCAGAGACACATTCCGCAGCTCGCTCGGCCACAGCCAACCCACCTAATCTGCTCTTGTAGAATACTCAGAATAGAAATTGAGCTTCAATAAACAAAAACCATCAACTATGTACCTAGTAGTTGATAGATAGTGGAGTATCATAACATCCCCCCCTCCCCTTTACAACCCGTACTAGTCTGCCTGGTATTTTGGTGGTCGGCGGTCTCGCTGTGGTCGCGGTGATGGCGGTTTCACACAATGGAAGGCTGTTCTTTTGGGAGATCCAGAGGCGAAGGGTCTTGGAAACAATCGCGGGAATTGGGTGCTGCTTCAGGATCGTGGCATTGATTGAGGCCGGAGGTAAAGTTGGACCTCTTGGAGCAAGATGTCAAAACGAAACCGTCATCTCTCTTCCATCCTGCAAATGTACCACTGAATAGTTAGGAGTCGACTCGATCAGTTCTACTTCATACATTAGAGGGCCATGCTTACTTGTGCGTTGGTGGCTACGCATCAAGACTAGTCCTGGAGTTGTCAACAAATCTAGGAGCGAAGTACCTCTCCCTCAAGGTCTAGGTGGCTGGAACCTGCGCTCATCTAACAATCAGATCAACATCATTTGCATAGGCTAGGCATTAATCGGCTCATCAAAAATCGTTCCGCTCTCTGTGGCCTCCAGCTTTTTGATGACGGATGCGAGGCAGATTGAGGGTTGTTGAGGTGACGTCTCCCTCTCATCTTCTCCTGTTCATCTCGAACTTGTTTGAACTAGCCACCTGGATCTTCATGATTCTGGATATTTATGCCCCCACATACATCTTATGAACCATGGTCGATTCTTGAGGGTCATTATTAAAAACAATAAACCAAAAGTTACTACCCAATACTTAATAAATGTTTTGAGAATAAAATAAATTACTGATAAAAACAGAAATTTACCCCCAGTCATAGAGTTTAGAAATAATCAGATTTCCTCTAATTCAGTTTTCCCTTTCATCAAAGTTCGAACAGATTCACAGGAGCATCTACGACACAAACTGGTACGAAGCATCGCTGGAAGATAAAAAATCCATGACCATCGTGCTGGAATTCAGCAAGAACCCGATCATACTGACAGGATTCACAGTGTTTAAAGCTAATCTGGAAACATTCGTGGAGGTATGTAATTTCCAAAATCGATGAAGCAGACTGATATCCTCAGCGAATAATATAAGAGGGTTATATGTAATTATTTAAAGGGGTAACTGGTTTACATGTGTGGATTTCATTTATCAACTGACTAACGCAGGAAGTTTATCGTGACGTCACAGACTATGGAGTTAGGTACTTTGAATAATCGAATCTACCAGTAAGATTCGAAGACCTCAAATTTTCGGGGTCTCATTCGGTCGCCGTTCGTTCCTCGTTGCGGGTCATTATATCCCTAAATTGTAGGGATAAAAACTAAAAAGTTCTAGCTAAATTTGAAATTTTCAAGGATTTTAGAAGTTCATTAGTGCATGGCCCTAGGGAATTGAAAAACTGAACGATTGCTGCTGGAATCATCAAAATTGAACAATGATTGCCAGAGAAAAATGGGAAAACCCGTTTATAAATTCAGTTATGTTTTTTCCATTTTCCAGTTATGTTTTTTTTTTTATGTTTTTTTCTTTGTTATTTTTTTTTATGGTTTTCAATTCCCTAGGGCCATGCACTAATGAATTTCTGAAATGCTTGAAAATTTCAAATTTAGCTACAACTTTTAACATTTTTGCCCCAACAATTCAGAGAAATAACCTGGAACGAAGATCGAACGACGACCGACTGAGACCTAACAACTCTCTGTGGTATTATGTCTAGTTTGCCAAATTTCAATGGTTTCTCCAATATTATGATGGAATCAACTTGTTCATAAGGGATGTCTTTCTGTGAAGATCTGGATAAATAATATTAAGAAACATAAATTATGCGTTGGAACGAAGACTAATTTTTTTTTTTTTTTTTTTTTTTTTTTTCTTTTTTTTTTTTAACAATTTCCCCTCAAAGACTAAAGGTCTTTCTGACGGAGGGGGCACGCCATAAAACAAAATAAATAAATAAATAAATAAAATAATGGGGAGGACGCCCAGGACTCACCCGACGCCGGCTCTAGGGATGAGGGAAGATGAGGAAGGTGGAGGTGGGAGAGAGGGATGAAGGGAAGTGCCTCTATAAAAAGACCACCAGTTCAGATATGAGCCGAGCAGGACGCGTCTGGTGACACCACGGAGTACGCCCACCGAGATGCCCAACTCGCGCAACTCCGTGGCACTTTTCCCGCACCACACTCCGCGCCACGACAAGGTCGCAGCCATCACCCTGATGTTGTTGGGTTCCACTCCTTTTAGCTCTGACACTGCTTGCCGCAAATCATCTCTATCATACTTTCTTATCTTAGCCCGCCAGGTCTGCTCCATGTCCATGCTGCCACTAACAACCTGGACATCCAGGATAATGCAAGACCTGTCGGGCTTGACGGCAACAATGTCAGGCTTCTTGCCCTGGTCACTTGGCATGTGGTATAATCTCTCCCTTTCAACATCCCAGCCGCTGGATGACAAGGCACCTGCTATCTGCTTGGCGACCGCATCATGACGTAGGATGCGGCCCCCATGAGTTCGTGGACACTGCTGCACTACATGGTACAGGTGTTCATTTCCACTCCGACAGGCACGGCAAAGGGTATCTGTCATCCCACGACTACCCCTAGAACACCGTACCGCTGTTGGCAGTGTTGCCACGCGGACGGCGTGGAAGTTCCGGTAGTCGCGGGCCCCAATGCCCTCCGAAGCCCAATCCACCCATTGGGATGAGATAAGGCTTTCGGAGCACTGTCGGAGTTCTTTACCATCTACCGACTCATGCAGGGCAGCAGCGAACTCAGCAGACGAACTGGGTTTTGGAGCAGATGGTGTTGCTCGGTCGCACCATGCTAACTGCTGCCTGACAAAATCAAGACCAACAGCAACACGGGCGACCTCCCAGCTCGACCCCTGAAGGGCTAGCAGGCGCTGGCGGCGCAGAGAAGGGATACATGCGGAGAGAGACACAATGCCAAGCCCACCGGATTTGACCGGTGCATGGATATAGGCACTTGGGACACCAGGTGGGAACCTCAGCCAAGAGCGCACAGCAGAGCGGACTTCTCGATCTAATTCCTGCAGCCTCCCCGCAGTAAGCCTACCAAAGACTAACCCGTAGTATCTGGAATGTTTTACCTTCTTTATAGCTTCTCTTATTGACCGACTTCAACGCGCCGAAGGCGCGCGAAAGAGGAGGTACTCAATTCGGGTTGTCGTGGGACGACGATTTTTTTATAATCACATGCGGGTTCATTAAATAATAGTGAAAAAGTATCATTTTCCTGATCGTAACACTGTTCAGTTCAAAAATCGAGTAATTAGGAATAAGTATATAAGCATATATACTAATATAAATACTATAAGTATATATATAAAGAGTATAAGGAATAATTATATTATTTCTACATCATAGTACGTTACAGTGAATCTATTTATCGGTGAATTATTCACGGCGTTATACTTCGTGTTTTTCTATGTTGCAGTCTATGAGGCAGTCGTTCTCGTTGTACACTATCTTGAGTGAAATGGTATGAACTTCGAGGTGTTTCGAAATCTAGACGCCGTAGTGGATACAGTAGATAGGTAACATAAAACCTTAGTAAAGTTTTGAAGTTTCATGATAAAATTTAAAGATTGGTTCTCATGGCATTAATATCTGAACCACGTACAAATATACTTGTTTCAAATCTTGAATAAGATATACTTATCTCCTCATCACTACCACTATACAACACTACAATGATCATGGCACATCCGAATGATATCGGTGTACACTCAAGATACGACTCATCGCTGTATTGGATGTTAGAGGAGTTTGAGAGAGCTGCTTACAGTACAGGAGGAGTTTACAAATGAATGAAATCAACAAAGTAGGTAGACGGAAACAATAGGACTAACCAAACATCGTCATGATTTATAATCATTTTGATGAACGCCGATTCGATTTTCGGATTCTACATACCTTGAAGCGTACCTAAACCAACAAATTCTGAGAGGGGATTACAAAATTTTTTCTTGGTCGATTCCAGAGGTTCATTATTGGAAATAATAAACCAGAAGTTTGATCTGAAAATTGACAGGTAGATCTCCTGTTATGACGATGGACCTCCTAATTTCTACAGGTTAATCCCAGTTGTCAGGTATTTGGTAGAACTTCAATTTTTTGGAATCAATAACTGAAAGAGATCGGGTGGCAATAAACTCAGATTAGCGGTTTTAGTGTAATTAACGTCTTGACTGTTCATCATAGAGCGCGGAAAATTGGTGCACTGCATGAACTTGTAATGTTTTGCTACGAGCACGTGAATGTGTTGACACCAGCATCTCGGAGGCTACTGTGAGTGGGAGATCGTTAGGTCAGAAAGAAACGTACATGTAATAGGTAATAATAAATGAATTTTTGGTTCAGTTCCATCAGCTCTTATTTAAAATGATCCACTACCTTGACCTACCGAGCTCATTGCCAGCTGCATAAATATATCATTTCAGGATGTAGGTACTCACTCTTCCACGTCAAAACGTGATTAGAATAATGAATCACCTTGTACGCTCTAGTACAATGTTGCCCGGGGAAGAGAGGAAGAAAAAACGCTATAAATAATTCTGCGATGGCACTGCCCTACTCCACTTCGGACAACAAATGGCGCTATCAGGAGTGAGTATCCTGGGACGTGGGGCTACCCTGCTGAATTATTATGTCGTTAGCCCCCGTCCTAGATCACCCCTAAGGTGGCCTCTACACCCTCACCTTAGTCAAATGACCTACATTAATGAAAAGTTGGGGGTCATTTAGTTTTCAGACGATAGGAGGTTTATTTATGGCGATAATAATTATCCTTGTTTTGGTCGAGAGTGTACGAGAGTTCACATCTCGAAAAAGTAGACTCCAAGGTCCGTTGAAATATGGAAAACTATGTTTTAGAGACTGTGAAGTTACAGCGGAAGCGTTCCCCGAACAAATATTTTGGTCCAATTCGAAGAATGTGCAGAATATTAATGAACATCGTCGTTCGCCCTTTTTGTGGGAGTAACACCGACTAAACGGTGGAAGTCGGACAGGACAGTACTCTTATTCTCGCTCTGAAGAGATTTGTAAATCACTGACGATTTTTTGGTTTAATGGTTGATTTTTTGGATTTCTTTTTATTTTGGTTTATTATTTTCAATAATGAACCTTTGGAATCGACAAGGAAAAAATTTGTTCATCCCTCCCTCGAAATTTTTTGGTTTACGTTTCAAGAGAAACTACGTAGAATGCAAAAATGTAATAACAATTTTTCCGTCGGTCCGCCGTACGCCGAACGCGGCACTTTCATTAGTTTCCATGGACCGATGTTGATGAAATTTGGCATATAGGTTCTTTTTTTCAAATGTGCCCTGAAGCTTTTGGTAGATGTCAGTCACTTCTAAGGGTTGAAAAATAAGGGTTGAAATTTAGAAAACGCCCCTAGCTCAATAAATTTGGTAAAAATGCATTGTTTTATCATCAACCTAAGATGTTATTGAATTTTTAGAAACGAATTAGACCACCCGGAGCTCTGTAGGACCAACTGTTTGCTCCCAATGAGGACTTAAGATGCCTTATCTCTGTTCAAATTTTAGCTGACCGAAAAGCGATCGTTATTTGTTTCATTGAGTTGTATTCAGTTTTGCATCCAGTAATCAAATTAATCATGAAGGCTCCCAAAACTCATTATTCCTTCGAATCGAGTGAGAAGCGTGTATTTTTTAAAAATAAACTTGATAGTGAAGTTGGTAGGTAGTACGTATGCCCTATGGTCGGTAGGTAGTGGCAATGGCAAAGCCGCGTTCTTTGCTGACGAGTGTTCTATACAGTATGTCCCAGAAGTTATAGTCGACCCTCCGGCATTCCCGTATCTAATTACGTAAAAAAATGAGCCTATCGCCATTTTTCATTTTTTTTTTTTTTTTTGTTTTTGTGGAAAAATACTCTGTGCAGAAAAATTGCGGGCGATTGCGCGTTATTGACACTAACTTTGTTTTTTGAAATGGGAACCCCCATTCATGAAAAAATTCATACCCGAACCGATTTTTTTCATTGCGCGCAACTGGTACTTTTTCGCGCGCAAAGTGACCAGGGTGCGCAAAAGTTCTTTTTTTTAACTCCAAGTGTGGCACAAGTTTTTTCATTATTTTTGACGCTGAATCACGTGGTGAGGTCCTTTCTTCGATTTAATCGTTATTTTTCCAAATTTAGAAGGAAAACTAATGTTTTTGGACTTTATTTTTCCTCCCCTTTCGCAAATCTAGAAGAAAAAAATTAAAAGTTAAAAAATCTCTAAAAAAAATAAAGTAGTAACAAAAAACAAAAGAAATAATAATAATAAAATTAAAAAACCACAGCAACCCATGTGAATAATGATGACACATTCATTTTTTATTATTACTTTTTTTGGAACTTCAGTAACTTTTAATTTTTTTTTTTTGGAAAATTTTGAGACGAGAAGCTTTTTTAAATTTTCTTTTTTTTTACATTAAAATTGGACTACCTAGGTACTTTCCAATATCTTTTTCTTAAAATTTAGAAGTGAAGAATTTATTTTTAATCTCGCCATAGCCGGTCCCGAGCCCGTGTTGCGAAAGGGGAAGGGGGTCCAAAATCATAATTTTTCCTTCTAAATTTGGGGAAATAACGATGAAATCGAGGAAAAGGACCTCACTACGTGGTTCAGCGTCAAAAATAATGAAAAAAAACATGTGCCACACTTGGGGTTTAAAAAAAAGCACTTTTGCGCACCCTGGTCACTTTGCGCGCAAAAATTACCAGATGCGCGCGATGAAAAAAATCGGTTTGGGTATGCATTTCTCAAGAAATCCTACGTAGAATCTGAATCAGCAATAAAAAATGGGGGTTCCCATTTGAAAAAAACAAAGTTAATGTCAATAATGCGCTCAATTTTTCTGCGCGAAGTATTTTTCCTGAATTTTTTACAAAAAAATATGAAAAATGGCGTTGGGCCCATATTTTTACGCAATTAATTACGGAATTGCCGGAGGGTGGACCAAAACTTTCGTGACACCCTGTATATTGTGGTATTAATCTACCTATTTGAATGAATTCCTCAGAGAATCTTTGGCTTAATTGCCTTTAAGTAGCCCTTGGGGAGTGATTGTAGCAGATTTTTAGAGTACGGTATTGATTTGAGTTAGCACAGTATTCCACGACGAGTGAGTTAAAACAGGTGGTGATTGGTCAGAAATCGAAACTCTTCGAAAAAAACTCGACTGGCGATATTCCTGGTTAAATTTATCGTGAAAGGTGGGCAAAACGGCGACGGCGGAGGTGAGTCAGGTATTTGAGAACGATAAATTCCCCCCTTCAACTCCACACAATAACTCGGAATCTGAGGAAAAGGCAAATGCGAGGAGGGTTGCAAGCGGCCGTCTCTCACTCCTGGGACTTCTGGTGGTCGCCCGGACCCGCCGCCGAAGATCCTCCATATTTATGAGGGACGCCTCGACCCGCAGACCTCCAACGACTCTCGGTCACCCCTCAGACCTTCTCCATGAAGTGTTCCGGTCTTATTTCCCACTCGGCACACCGCGATATGTTAAACCCGCGGTTTTCCTCTCCACTCTTCATTCAGTCTTGGAGTTCACAAAACGGCAATTTGGACTGCTCGTACTTGTGCTGCTAGGATGAAACACTGACAAAAATTCAACTCTCACGATAATATTAAGTGAATAAACATATTGTTGGGAAGTTCTCCAATAATGTATAATTTCACCGAATTCTGTTCGCATTTTTCCTGAATAGTTAATGGTGTGGGATAGATGAAAATCGGGTTGATTTCGGAAAATAAGTCTCCTGTTATTTTTGGGAGACAATCAAAATTTATGATTTCAAAAAATAACCGGGAAAACGGACCTCTTCAACCTGAAGCGGGAACGCTCGCTGATTGGGCTGTTCGGATCGCCGTCTCCTCCCATTGTTGCCCAATGGTACGACGAAATCGTGTTATCTATGAGGAAAGTTATCAAACAAAAAAAACGCTGCAAATTATTACACAATGGTTTATTATTTTTTATTTTTCTATATAGATCACTCGTCTGCAAAGCCACCAACCATCCAACATGAAGAAAAACATCGATCGCATTTCGGTCAGCTTTAATTTGAACGGAGATTAGGCCTCTTTTGCGATTGACACTCGTGTTTCTGATTTATCGAACGTCCAAACTTTAAATTCTCGTAGTGAGCGAACGGTTTGTTCTATAGAGCTCCAGGTGGTCTCAAAAAATTCTATAAATTTTATAGAATCTTAAATTGAAGGAAAAACAATACCTTTATATCAAAATTTTTGAGTTAGGTTAGTTGAAATTATCAAGAGTGCCCTAGCTCGAAAACTCTCGAAATAAAGGTATCGTTTTTCCACCAATTTTAAATAGTATTGAATTTTAAAAAATTTTTGAGACCACTCGGAGTTCTGTAGGACAAACCGTTCGGTCCCTACGAGTACTTGAAGGTTTTCCTTCGATAAAACAGAATCATGAGTGTGAATCGCAAAAGAGGTCTAATCTCCATTCAAATTTTATCGGACTAAAATGCGATCGCTGTTCATTTCTTCGATTTGTATACAGTTTTGCCTTCTGCGTAACCAGTAATCAAATTTCCATATTAAGCTTTCTATTTTTCCAATCGAGTGTGAAGCGTTTAGTTCTTTCTAATAAACTTGATTGTGAAGGTGTGAAGCCAGTATGGTGTGGTAGGTAGTACCTAGCTGGTAGGTAAAAAAAATGTTGGTGGGTAAAAAACGCTGCAAATCATTGCTCAAAGGCTTCTTCACTCTTCAGATCACTGATCAGCTGAGTGAGCTCCGAAGCCATTTTCAATCCTATTGAATGGAAGTGCTCTTCCAGGCGTCTCCAGCATTCGAGGAAATCTTATTCACTCCTCAGATCACTGATCAGCTGAGTGAGCTCCAAAGCCACTTTCAATCCTATTGAATGGAAGTGCTCTTCAAGGCGTCTCCACCATTCGAGGAGATCTTCTTCACTCCTCAGATCACTGATCAGATGAGTGAGCTCCAAAGCCATTTTCAATCCTATTGAACGCAGGAAGCTGAAATTTGAGAGGGAAGGTCAAGGGAGAATACAGATGGTGGTAGGTGCTATTGATGGAGAACCAGTGATCTATGCAGAAGGGTGATCTATACAGAAAATAATAAACCTTTGAGCAATGATTTGCAGCGTTTTTCTTCTGTTTTTCGATTTCGAACTTTACTAGTTTTGTGAAACTTTGCATCTGGGGACTATAGATTTCTCGATCTCAGCGCTTCAAGTGGCCGTAAATGAACTATTCCAGGATGACGTCTTCCTCCCAGTTTTTTTAAAACGTTCATATTTTCCAAAGCTTCGAGCTTCCAAAGGCTTATTATTGAAAATAATGAACCAAAAAAAGTGCGAAATGTCATCGCAATATGGAACTAATGGTTTTAATTGACAGGGATAAGTATACTGTAGACAATCATGATCCTTCAAAATTGAAAATAATTGTTGTAAAAACCTGCTCCACTTCGTATAGTAGATAGTTTTAATCTAGACTAGCTAGAGGTGTGTCGGTACAGCTGTACCGGGACTGTGGAACCGAGTATCAAGTTGGAACGGTTCCACGCAGTGACAAAAACTCGACCCTTACCGGTCCAGTTCTACGGACTGATAAGATATCTTGAAATGGCTCTGGACCGGGAAGAGAATCTTTTCCATCGGTCCAGTTCCATCCTCACCAATCACAATGATCTGATCAATCATCTCATCAATCTGATCATTCTGATTGGTGAGGATGGAACTGGACCGGTAAGGATGGAACCGGACCGATAAGATATCATAGAGAATGGTTCAATGGCTCTGGACCAGTAATCATGGATCTTGTTCTCAGTTCCGTTCCATGTTGTGCCTGGAAGCGCCCTTACTACTTCCATGGACTGAGAATGGTTCATGGAATGGCTCTTGAGCGGGAAGTTATCTTCTGGACTGGTTAGCATGGAATTTGTCTCCATTATTATTAATTTATTATTGTCATGTTAAGTTCTTAAACTGCAACGTCATTATTCTTTCCTTGAATTGTTTGGTAACTATTATTCGTAATAAATTGCCTCTTTTGTAACACTTGTTCAAATTCCTTCCTTTTAGCGAATTGTCAAGGAAAATGATGCTATTGTATTGCAAGTTGAGATCATAAGCATGGAAGAACGACGATAGGGATTTGACTGTCTGCTTCATCCAAGCTGTGTGATTGGGATTTGATCGCCTGTACTGGTAATGGAACTGTACCGGTAATTTGGAACGGTGTCATCTTTGTTGGAACCGTTCCAGGGAAATACCTGGACCGACACACCTCTAAGACTAGCCCCCATCAATTTTGGCTCATGTCAAGTAATTGAGCCTCTGGAGCCACTGTAGGTGTGAACTAAGTACACAATCATGTCTGAGCTGAAGTCAACAGTCTGAAATCTACCCATCACGTAGGTATCTACAAAATTTGGAATAAAATTACTTGCTGTTATTACAGGTACAGGCGTCCCATCTCATCCATTCATTTCAATATTTAATTTTTACTTGTTGAAAACAAGTCGCAACAAATCGGTCAATAGATCGATATTGATCAATATTATCAATTCTCTATATCGATATATCAAACGTAATATATCCATATATCGTTTCCATCCCTACTGGCCCGTGGTTCACTCGCTTTTCTGAAAGAGTTGGCTCAAAGAGCCGGTTCTTTTTTGAGCGACCCATCTCTAGTTGTAAGTGTGCAGCATTCTGTTGTGTTTGGTAATGAGGAATGTCTCAGTCTCAGTAATCTGTACCTCGTACTCGTATTCTGCACCTGGTTAACATAGGTGTCAGAAGTGGAATTCGCGAGTGGAAGCAACTGATTGTGGTGTAAGGAGTCCTTGGTGCCATTAATATCAATGGACCATGTACATGCCAAATTTCACAATCCTGGAAATTAATATCTGATAGTAATGTCTTGTACGAGAGATAAATTTACAAGGCAAGTTTACCAAAACTGCTAAAACTCGAAACTTTTGCACGCAATAACTTTGCGTGCGAAAATTATTTTGTTATCACTTACGGATCACTTCCTTTTATTGATCCTAAATACGGGGAAAATCGAAATCAACCATTCACGCCGTTTTTACGTCTCTAAAGTTTTAAAATCAATTGTGATACCTAAAGGTAGAATATCGATAAAAATACGATTTTTCTGGAATTTACGATTTTCCCGACGATTTAACGTTCCTTCAATGTCTACGTTACAAAAAACCTTCACTGTTTCACAAATTACGCGTTTTTGAATCTTCGAAAACAAGTCAATAATTGAAACAATCTGTAATTCAGTACGAGTACATTATACATGAAAATACAATGTAAATTTGATTTTGTGAAAAAAATGTGCTGGTCCAAATTTTGATCCAATGCTCCAAGTATTTTCGAAATCTTGGATTCAGAACGATGGACACAGATATGTGATTATATGATATGTGATGGATATGAGACAATCCGAGGTTACTGATTAGTTGATGCATCGTAATCAGCAAAGAACACTGTTAATGAGGTGGGGGATGTGAAAGTTCATATAAAAAAAAGAGGTAGTGGCATAGGATGGTTGAGAATAACGAATTTCTAAAGAATTCCGCTACAGTAACACAGGAAGGCAGATTCAAACTTTTTGTGCATTCAAAAGCTGGTTAATTCATTGCTTAGGATGGAACTCTCCGAGAAGTTATAAGTCAATTTGTTCCAAGTCTAAAGAGAAAGAAGTATTTCAAGAGGCAAATAAAGCTACTTGTTAAAGACACACTGAGAAGTGAAACCCTCCAAGCGACAATCAAGTTTATGAGATGGTAACCGAGTTAGTAAACAGAATAGATAAAGTAGCGCTAATTGTATATTGTTCGTAGCCGGGAGAGCTTCAACGGTTTTACTATTCAAATTCGAAAGAAGGATTTTCCGAGACGAGCCGCCATGAGAAGGGAAAAGGCCGAGTTTTCCCGGTAAACAAAAGCTTCGGCCTTCCAACCTTCTAACTTGGTAAGGAGTTTTGAGGGGCGTTATCTTTCTCGGGGGCGTCCTTCCCGGAGCTTCTTTGATGGAAAAACTTAATAAAATCTTTCTCGGGTGAGAACGAGACGAGGGGAAGTTGTCGGTTCGAGTTTAGGGAGCGCATTTTCGCACTCGAAGAGGGAGTTTTAACGGAAGGACGCAGGTTGAGTGATGCATGCGTCAGCTGCCAAGATGGGTGGGCTCTATAAGGTCAGCCAAATAGGACTCTGTTTCTTCATGATAACGTAGACATGTATGGGTTTATCGCCAAGTAATGCCAGGGAATTGCTAACCACAAGAAATATTAAGTGTGACCGAGCAACAGTTACTCTGTCACCTGATTCGATGGAACGATTCTTCCGCTCTATCAAATCACTACTCAGGGATAAACCCCAGTCTATTTGCAGATATCGATCGTGTAAGTACTTACTTCCACACAAGATCATTTCCCGTACCCTCGTGGTTCAAGTCCGAAGATCTAATAGGTAAACGCTATTGATACTTCTCCTCTTTCATGTATAGATACAAGCCTCATTGAATATACGATAACATAATATATTATAAATACTGTGATAATATTTTACCTATTCAAATAAATTCTTCGGGAAATGGGGGCGTACTTACCTTCAGGAGCTCTAGGGTTGTGAATGACAACAATAAGATTGCTGCACAATTAAGAGAATTATATTTCAGACTCTACAACACCTATTTTCCTAAAGGCCTCAAATTATGAAAATTATTAGGTATTCTACTAAGTTAAAGTCCGTTGCGAAAGATAAAAGAAGGAGTGCCACTCACTGAGGATGCCCACCAGGTTGGTAGTGGCATCATAGAATCTTTCGAAGCTTTAAATTTGTCAGTTCTTGAGTGGTAGACCAGGAAGGAGGTTTCCAGGGTTGCTGATCCAGATCGTCTCGTAAGAACTGGCTCCGTGACGGTCCAATGGTTCGACGAGGAGAAATAACCAAAATCACTGATAATTGAAAGGTGAATAATTATCCACTTGCAAAGGGAGCCGCACAGTCGATGCCTCCCCAATGCAGACTGGTTGGTGCCCGAAGAACTCGAGAGCGGGAGAATCCTCTCTATCCGGCGTCAAATATCAGCTGATCGGCTGTGACCATTGTGATTCTCGAAGATCAAAATTTATAGATAATATAGATATAAGAAAAATAGTTACAAAGATTACAAAGAAGAGACTATTTTATACATTTCGGTTGATACCGTTTTCAAAATCTATAGGCAAAAGTGAAAAAGTGGATTGGGATTTCCACCTGCGGATAACGTTGGTTGTTTCTTGAAAGGTTTTTAGTTTATCTTCCGATGTTAAGTCCTGCAGAAGTAAAGGCGCCGTGAACGTTGCAATGAATTTTTTCAGACTGGAGAAGTGTGCTTTCGTTTTTTTCTTTTTTCGTTTTTCTCAAAATGTTGATGTTGTAACAATTGTCAAATGTGGCATCGTGTGACATGGCGAGTCAGCTAACAGGAAGATCGTCCACTCTTCTCACCACCTGGTTATTGACCCTGAGGTTCAGCTGTCTCTGCCTTTCCGAAGTAGAATGCTGGGCAGTTCTTGCAGAGAAGCTCATATACACACATGGGTGTTTGGCACTCTGCTGACCCTTTGCATTTATATGTGTTCGGGTTGTTGGCAGATTTGAACATCTTCCTCCACCATCAGGGGACAGACTTTGCATCGTGGTTTACGGCATGGAGTAAGTCCTGGTGGTGGAGGGTCTGTCCTGTTTCATGATCGGCGATGCGTCAGAGTGTCACCAATTGATGACGCTAGTCTGTAAGCCACTGATGGTACATTTGTGACCAATCTTTTTGTTGCTTGGAGGACAGACGTGGGTAGAGTTCTTTCAATACTTTGTTCAACTTTTCAACTACGAAGAAGTAACTAGTAACCTAAGTCTTGTTTACTGCTAATTCAATTTGTATATTTCATCCATCATCCCTAGTCCTAGGTTGATCTCCACCAAGAAATAGATATTCTAACGAAACGTTAACTAGGGATAGAATACAGCAACGATTAAATTATTCTCATTAATTAATCAGATTATCCAGATCCCCTAGAACAATACTGTTTCATTGTCAAAAAACCTTCAGAGGCCTTGACGCATTCAGAGCTGCAGTTGACGTGCTAAATTACAGTCCAGCAGTACATAAAATGGCTACATCCGGAAGATCTACGAACTTTTGAGGCTTCCATAGTCCACATTGGGAGGAAGTGAGTTCAATTTCATTACTGAGAGCAAGAGTAATAACAATTGGAAGGAGACATCATTTTTCTCCATATTCACCGATATTGGTGATCCACGAATACAATAACGGAGACAGATCACACAAAACCCTTGGAATCTCAAAGAATGTTGATTGGTTTTAACGTGAAGAAGGAACCGTTCCACGAAGCAATGAGTCAAATAAGGAAGTAAGGAGTGATTCGAATGAGGGAAGAAAAAGCAAAAGAAAAAAAGTCTACCAAGTGAGTGTGCTCCATTGCTTCCTCGTATCTATAGGCCAATTGTATTAATGACCCGATGCATAGATACCGTGCACTACTCTAATAGGGAACCTTCCACACGTCAACCCGCATAGTTTCTGAATATTGTTGGAAAATGTAGAAATGAGGAATTTCACCGATTTCTGTTTGCATTTTTCCTGAATAGGGTGACTCGCCCAATGAATGAACACTTAAGCTCTTAGCACACTAGCGACGAACTTTAATGTCTATAGTTCTTAAAGTTGCAGTACTACACTACTTGAAATTGTCTGATGTTGTTTAAAATTATGTAAGGAACAAGAATAGCATGGGAGAAGACGATAAAGATTGATTTTTATAGCTAATTTTCCACAATAAAGGAGTTGATGTATTTCACCCCATGAATGAACACTATTTCCTAGTGAATGAACCCTGAAATTCCAGTGAATGAACATTGTAGTTCATATAGTTCATTCACTGGATAGGATAGTTATTTAAACAAGTTGAGGCAAAAAATCAGCAGTTTAGTTGTTTTCTTCACTTGGGAAGCCTCCATTCGATTTAAAACCGTGAAATAACCCTCCAGCCAGTGAATGAACAGTCATTTTACTGTCGTTCATTTACTGGTTGGTGGTCATATTTTAGCTCCCACAGTATGAACACCCAACAAAACATATCATAATCAAAAAAATTCCCTTCTACCCAATTAGTTCTCTCTAGAAAAACATATCAGCTACAATAATAAAGCATGACATTGACTGATTTAGCATTTTACTTTCCTCTAAACACTAATCCCCACGTAATGGCCAACTCCATTTCTTACCCCCAGAGACGTACTTGGAGACAGACCTGCTGATAACATCAAAACCGAAGAAGATGGCAGACTTTTTTTTATCTACTGCTTCACCCTGCTATCTATGATATGTTGATGGAACTAATGAAAAACACCGTTATCACCAGGGTGCATCACAAGCCTTATTATTCCCAAATAACCTCGTACTGTTCATTCACTGGGGGGTGTTCATTCACTGGGCGAGTCACCCTAGTTAATGGTGTGGGATAGATGAAAATCGGGCTGATTTCGGAAAATAAGTCTCCTGTTATTTTTGGGAGACAGTAAAAATTTTCAATTTCAAAACTAACCGGGAAAACAGACGTCCAGCGGGAACGCTCGCTGATTGGGCTGTTCGGATCGCCATCTCCTCCCAGTGTTGCCCATTGGGACGACGAAATCGTGTTTTCTAAGAGAAAAGTTATCAAACAAAAACAGAGGAAACTTAATTTTCCCCCATCTCGCCTTTTCCTATTTTTTTCTTCAGTTTTTCGATTTCGAATTTTAATGTTTCATGAAATTTTGCATCTGGGGACTATGGATTTCTCGATCTCAGCGCTTCAAGCGGCCATAAATGAACTATTCCAGCATGACGTCATTTTCCCGTTTTTTTTTTAAACAATCGTATTTTCTACACTGTTTTGTTTATTCGTAAATTAGGAAGTTCGGGCTGAAAGTTTGCCTTAGGGGGTTTTTTTGGTGCTGAATCCGATTTTGGGGTCAAAAATAGCAAAATTCCGACATGGTGAAATTCCTCATTATGGATGTTACAAGGATTTCACGTTTGCTCATGCGCAGCGGCTACTATCAATCTGGGGGTGATGATTTTCATAGGGGAGTATCTACACGCCACAATCTTTGATAACTTTATCGAGATCGGATGAGAAATGTAAAAGTTATGGCTGTGGCTAGGATTTCATGGAACACAGACACACGAACAGACAGACACACACGAATCCAAAATTGTTCAGGAAGGCCTGAAACGTAAAACACCAGTGGAAATTTCGATTTTTGAGAACATTTTTTTTTCTTTCCACCTTGAACATAGCTTCCTCGTATCCATAACCTGGTTGTATGGATGATCCGATGCATAGTAGTTAATCTTAAAATATTGATCTCATACAATCTCTGAAATTTTCATCAAGATCCGAGGGAAATGTAGGAGTTATGGCTGTTATAAGGTTTTTACGTTTGCGCAAGCGCAGTGGCTACTATCGATCCGGGTGCGATGATTTTAACAGTGGACCGTCGACATCTCCACCCTCCCAATTCCTAACAATTTCATCGTAATCGGACAATCTTGCAAATGTATTTTTTCAATATAAAATTATTATTTTTTCAGGGAGTTGAGTTCGAGTAAATAAGACCATAATAATATTACTTAATATTATGGTCTCCTGATATTATCAGAAGAACGAGAGGACCTCCATCATTTATAAAATTTTAGAATTTCTTCCACTTATTCGGAAAACCAAAATCTCTTCAAAATACCATGAAAATTCACCTTCTTCGCTCAAATCATTAAAAATGGTTTAATTCAGTCAGTCAATTTTGGTTTATTATTTTCAATAATGAATCTTTGGAATCGACCAAGAAAACAATTTTTAACACCCCCTCAAAATTTGATAGATTACGTTTCAAGGTATGTAGAATCCAAAAATCGAATAAAAATTTGGCCGTTCGTCCGCCTTACGCGGCACTTTTGCCACTTAGCATTGACTGATTTTGATGAAATTTGGTATGTAGGCTCCGTTTGGGGTTCAGTTGTGCCCCGAAGATAATGGTTGATGTTGGTCACTTCTAAGGGTTCCAAAATGAATTTTAAAAACGCCCTAACTCAAAAATTTCGACATAAAGGTATTGTTTTTCCTCCAATTTAAGATTCTTTAGAGTTTTTAGAATTTTTTGAGACCACACGGAGCTCTGTAGGACAAATCGTTCGCTCCCTACGAGAATTTAAAGTTTGGACGTACGATTAATCAGAAACACGAGTGTGAATCGCAAAAGAGGCCTAATCTCTGTTCAAATTTTAGCTGACCGAAATTCGATCGATGTTTTTCTTCATGTTGGATGGTTGGTGGCTTTGCAGACGAGTGATCAATATAGAAAAATAATAAACCATTGTGTAATAATTTGCAGCGTTTTAACTTAAAGTCCTCATTCAAAGAACACAACAGTTTATTTCTGTACAATACAGAACCGTATTATATGGTCATTCTTCATGTTCACATCATGAATATTCTATGATTTGTTGTGTGATTGAGTTCTCACAACTTGTAGTTTTTTTACACTATGTACTTTTTCAAAATTGACGTCGATGACTAATATAAATAGTTTTTAATCTTTGATTAGAAAGGGAACTGAATTTACTTTCTAATAAATCATATTTATTCACTCAAATAACCTTCTCATAAGAACTGTATCTCTCGTGTACGTACATATAAATAGTGAAGCCGGCGGTTGGGCCCTTCTTTCGGGCAACCTTCCAGAGGTTAATAGCTGAGATTTATCGGTGAAGGCTGCGGTTATCTTTCTCTGGAAGAATAAAGACGGCCAAATACAGTGAGCTTAGCTGATGGCAATCCTAAGGGTTTCCCCTTTTTCCTAAGCCCTGCTCCCAAGCCTTTTCGTGCCTTAGCGGGAGCGGCTCAGGACCTTTTAAACAATCCTGGATCCTCCCCGGGGTTGGAAAAGGAAAAGAATGAACAAAGTTCTTGTTTCATGATCTGGGGTTTCTCGACTTGTACGGGGTGTTTCCAAGAGGGGGTGAAGGAGGCAGGAGTTGGTCTCGGGAATGGAAAACTGTGATCAAGGGAAGGTTTGCCGATGGGCCAGTTATTGGAAAAGCTGGTCTTCCTTCCAACTGAAGTTTCTTCTTTTCTGTGGAAAGGAAAAGAAACAGTACAGGAGTATCTAGTGTTACCCACTTACTACTACAAGACTTCAAATTCGACGAGATAACATCAATGAAGGACCAGGAACTGCGATAGGAATGAATTTTGACCTGCCGCTGAAATACAGCTCCACCACTTGTGATGCACAAATAAATTTTAGTGGGGTTGAACCCACGAGAAAAAATGTTTGATCTACACGAAACTTCCTCCTTGTTTGCAGGAGAACCAAATAAATTAATCAATTTTCTAATCTTGATACGTCTTGTTTATTTCACGAATATAATATATTCATATTGTGGTGCAAAACCTGCAAAAATAAATACTTCTCAGGAAACCACAGATATAATTATTGTCAGTATGCGGAATTAACCAGATTCTGTGTACCAACGATAATCTTAACTGTACTGACTTAGCTCTTAGACTTACTATTCCGACGGCCGTGGAATTAATTTTAAAGGTTTAGACAATTTGCTACTTATGGCATAAATATTACGGAAGCAGAACCTGTCCTCGAGATGGAGACGGTAAAAGGGAATCCAAGGAGAGAAATCGTCGCCTCAACTTTTGGTTTGTCAAAAAGCTTTGAATAGAGTTTCGTGTTGTACTCTGTACATACTCAGCAACCAAGAATCAAATATCCTAATGGCGGCATACACAACTCTCAGTTAGCGATGTTATTGATAATAGGTGAGTGGGTAGAATCAATGGAAAATCCGCGTTTAAACAAGCTGGTGACCCGTACAATAATAAACCTTTGAGTAATAATTCGCAGCGCGTTGGATTCCATGTTCCTCAATCCATCATTTTTTGACGTCCTGCATGAATAATTCATTATTATTCAATAAAAAATTATTTTTGTCGTCCATACCATTGGTGATGATGAAGCATTTCAGATAATTTATTTTTCCAAGTTCGGTTAGCATGACATTTTTACAATATCTTACAATAATTTTATCGGCTGAAAGCTTCAACGAGCGAGTCTAAATAATTTGATATCACCAAATAACTTGATACTAAGAAACCACGCATACTCGTGTACATTAGGAACATAAGATTGACGTCACCAGAAAAACTGTTAATTAGCAACATTATGTCAAGCGATATGAAAAATATTTTTGAAAATGAGACTGATAAAGATCCTACTCTGGGCGTCATAAAAAAATGCTTGATTATTAATAACTGGCCTAATAAATTAAATGAAAAATGGAGGGAGTTTTATCAAATTAGACTTGTACTAAAATTGGAAGATGGTATTATTTTATTTGGAAACAGGTTAGTAGTACCAGCCAATCCACAGAAAGCATTTTAAATCGCTTACATGACTCTTACATCTAGGCATCGGCAAAACTAGGGCCAAAGCTAGTTCAAAAGTTTATTGGCCAAATATGTCGAAAGAAATCGAAACCCACATTAGTAAATGCCCATGATTCCATCCGAAATACCCCTGTTACCTTGGTACAAACTCGGTATGGAAATACTAGAGTTTGAAGATAAAAAGTCCATTCATGCAGCATGAATCAATGAGCGAATTTTCAAAGAAATCTTTCAGTTGAAGCTATGGTTAAGATCTATTTTCAGTATACCATACCAACATACTGTATGCACTGGGTATGCTTTGAAGATCTTAGGAGTCCATATTCATGTTCTACTCGTCTCGACGAACTCTTAGAGTACCCACACGGCTATTGTTGTTTTTTTTCTAATTTCAGTATACCATACCAACATACTGTATGCACTGGGTATGCTTTGAAGATCTTAGGAGTACATATTCATGTTCTACTCGTCTCTACGAACTCATAGAGTACCCACACGGCTACTGCATTTCTGGGTACAACAAATATACGCACGTATTCATTATTTTCTATTTTCAGTATACCATACCAACATACTGTATGCACTGGGTATGCTTTGAAGATCTTAGGAGTCCATATTCATGTTCTACTCGTCTCTACGAACTCATAGAGTACCCACACGGCTACTGCATTTCTGGGTACAACAAATATACGCGCGTTTTCATTATTTTCTATTTTCAGTATACCATACCAACATACTGTATGCACTGGGTATGCTTTGAAGATCTTAGGAGTCCATATTCATGTTCTACTCGTCTCTACGAACTCATAGAGTACCCGCACGGCTACTCTATTTCTGGGTACGACAAGTATACGCGCGTTCTCATTATATATATGAATATACCCATACTTTTCTTAATTTTTGGACAATTTTCATTTTTGAAAAACGCATTATATCAGAAATTTTGAGCTGAATCCGAATATACCACATATTATGATGATTGTGAAGGTATTAACCACAAAAAACGGAAAAAACTCGTTTTTTGGACTTTTTTTTCACTTTTTTTGAAATTTGGACCACTTTGGATTGTCCAAAATTTCTGGCTAACGAACTTGACCTTTTGTTTGTTGTTACGAACATTTTGGCGAAAACTAAAAGAAAAAATTCAAATAATTACTCAAGTTATCGTGCGGAATGACATATATATATATATATATAAGTAGTAAGTGGGCACGTTGAGTACACTTCGACTTGAATCTCTGATGTTTTTACTTTCGACTTGAATCTCTGATGTTTTTACTTTCGACTTGAATCTCTGATGTTTTTACTTTCGACTTGAATCTCTGATGTTTTTACTTTCGACTTGAAGCTCTGATGTTTTTACTTTCGACTTGAGGCTCTGATGCTTTTTATTTTCTGTTAAATCCTGTTAAAAATACTTTTCTGTTAATTCCTGATAAAAATACTTTTCTGTTAAATCCTGTTAAAAATACTTTTTTGTTAATTCCTGATAAAAATTTTCAACACAAAACATCACAACACATTTTTTAACACAAAACATCAGAACCAGTGACTTTTTCGGTTTAGCGACTTGAATTCCTGATAAAACTTTTTTTTAACACAAAACATCAGAGCCAGTGACTTTTTCTTTTGGGGGTAAGTTTAAAGAATATTTTTTCCCATTAGAAACTCTAAAAAATTACAGTAGGTTTTAATTTTTAGTGACAGGTGCCACTAAAAATTGTATATATTAATTATAAAATGTTTACGTTCAATACCCCCAAGGTAAAGTATCAATAATATCGGTTTCTTTGTTTTCAATTATATTTCGTTTATCATACAGAAATCTAAACTCTTTTTCCACTTCTTTGTTTACTAATGTTTTATCTTTTACATTTCGCGTAATCATGTTATATTTAAGCTTAACGTTGTTATTTCTTTCGTTAAAACTTTGTTCATAGTTTCTCTATTTAATGATTTTCCGTTTTGGTAATTTAAAGTAAATCCTTTAACTTTCATAGTTTCTTTCCCTTGATTGGTTATATAAGCGTAACTCTTTGGTCCAGTACTAATCCATTCTACGATGTGATTATTTTTTCCCAATTCATCAGTCCACTCACCTAACATACAACCTGTTTTTACAAGAGTTTTTCCATCATCAATGTAAACAATACTATCAGTATCATAATACGCAACATTATCTCCCAATTTATCAAGCATATCATATAGTCTCAATCTTGCATTTGATGTAGTAAAAGCTGCAACGAAAACATTTGTTGAAAAACTATCTTCGATGTATTGATTCAAAAATTTATAAGATATTTGTACGATATTGTCATTCAGAAAAAGGCATGAGTCAATTTCTAGTCTGTCATCTAAAAGTATATCGTACCATCTTGTTATATCAACAACATATTCAGATTGCACCATATTCAATCTTTGCCCAAACTTTCCCCACAAAGAATTCAAGCAAATCTTTGCTACTGCTCTCCGTCCAGGATTTGGTTTAATACTCTCTTTTTCTAAATCTATATCGAGACTTTCTTTAACGCTTTTATATATTCTTCAATAGTTTCAAAGTCGCTTTCCCACGGACTAGTCTCTAGTTTTATTTTCATAAATTTTTTTACATATTCTTTGAACAATTCATTACTTTTTTCTTTGAAATGCCATACTTCGTAAATTTCTTGAATCTTATAACCTTTTTCAATAGCTTTATTTACTTCATCTGTAGTCCAAGTATCAACCAGAGCTCTTTCATTTTCATCGTGTGAACAAGTATTACATTTATCTACAAAACATTTTTCGCATAAAATAAATAGAAGTTTATCTCTTTTGATCGGTAGAACTGGGTGATATAATTTTTTAGGAGGTAATATTTTACATTTGATTAATCCGTACCAATTTTCATCATATTTCTCAGGTTTATGAATTTTTGTTGGATGACCTAAGGGATAATAATCGAAATATTGAACTGTTGGATACAAACTACAAACATCGATATATCTTAATTTTTTATTTACGACTTTCAATTTACTAGCATTCGTTCTACCACCATAGAACGCATCTCTAGGATTTAATGGTTCAATAACGCTTATATTTTTATTTAATGATGATTTATAAGCTTTCGATTTTAACCAAATACATTCCCACTTTTCTATCAATTTAAAACCGGCATTTTTTATTTGATTACTCCTTTGATTAGTTTTTTCTAACAAATCGCCCATAGTTTCATTGTTTACATTATTAACAGTATCTTCGTGGAAACATTTTTGACATCCATGCCAAAAACAACCATGATACTGGTACACGGTATTTGTTGTTTTATCGTAACCATCAACCTTTGCTCCACAAATTGTAACTTCTCCTCCGTTTAAAGCATGTTGTACATTTTTAAAATTACTAAGCCAAGATATTGAACCTTTACTAAATGTTTCTTTTCTAATTTCTTTATTCACAGCGATAGTATTTTCTTTGAGATGCATTGACCGAAAAATGGCCATGCAAACACTCGCTATAGTTAAATATTGGAAAGGATCGATATTAGCTATGTCTAAAAATTGCTTCCTAAATTCAATACAGCCCCTTCGCAAAATATCGACATCTGATTCACAATATTCTAATATTTCTTTCTGAAAGTCGAATATATAATTTTCCTTTACTTTTTCAGCGTGCCATTTCAAAAATGCTTTTCTTACTTCGGGTTTCATTGAATCAGCCCCATAAAATTTAGTATCAGGAATTGACCCAACGTAATTTTGATTATCTCGAGTATTGAAATAATGGGGGAAATATCCTTTTTTTAGTTCTGTTAAACCGAACGTTTTTGGAAAAGCAGATAACGGAGATGCAACGAAGTTAGAACTATCAATTACTTTTATCATTCTGCGAATATCCAACAACATTAATTTGGTTCCATTATAAATTGTGTAAGGTTTCAGAGTATTTTCTACGCAATATTTCAAAATGAAATGGGAATCGTATCCTTTGGCGTAATGAGCAATTGCGGTGTACCCTTTGTGTTTATCTGAAATTAACCACTCGCAAAATTCCTCATTAGTTTTGAAAACGAATTTAGTACCATCAAGGTAGTGAGCTATAACAAGATTTGCCTCATGAGTTCCTGTTTCTTGCATGGCCTCGTAATCGAAAAATATGTATTTTTCAGTGAAATTACAACTTTCGAGTTTCTTACTGGATTGTTTATTACAAACGCAAGGCTTAGTACAATACCCACCTTTCTGTCTGTTTGGGAGCATGAAACATTCATGGCCACCTATATCGTCGAATATTTCTTGACAGTTTCGACATTTTCCAGAACCACATCTATGTTCGTCGGTTCTTTTGCAAATTTTCCCACAGTTTAAACATTTATAGATTATTTTACAAACTTCTTTATGATTTTTAAAGCAATTATCATTATAACAATAACGGTTACAATCGTTACAGAATATTTTATTTTTATCTTTTTCATCGTGTTGTATTTGTTTACAGAGTGTACAGACATTTTTATTCTTTTTACATTCATGTTTCTCTTTATTATTATAGGGAGTATCACAATTTTTACAGTAATATGAGGAGGCATAAAAAGCTGCTACACTATTAATCAGGTCAAAATGATTTCCGTCTTTATAAAGATAAATTATAGTATCTTTCTTTTCTCCTTCGTAAATAACGGTATTGAAATTTTCGGCACAGATAACTTTAACTTGAATGTCTAATAATTCTTCAACAACTTTGATATCTTGCAATGTGAAACCTTCCTCGGTGTATGAACCCATTTTTTCACACAGCTTTTTTGCAAGTGTCGTTTGGAGTGCCCTTCCCTTCCGAATATAAACTAGTTCGTTTTTTGTAAGTTCTCTACCGAAAATTTTATTAGTATGATAAGTTAACGCGGTAATTATGGCTCTTGGACAACACAGATTATCGGAATTTTTTATTTGAGTAATACATTGTTTCGTATGTTTATTTTTGGCTAAGTTCAATATTTTGACGCCTTTGCTCCTCTCGGTAAATTAATGATTTTAATGTGAAACGTAGTATTTGTTATTTCAACGTTTTCGTTGGAACTAATAATGTTGCTTACGTGTTGGATAAATTCTTTAGCTTGTATACGAGATAAAACATTTGATTTACTACTTAAATCTTTCGATATATCATGGTGAAAATGAGGGTTTTGGGCAACGATCATAATTTTATCCCCGGTTTGGAAATTAGATTTTTCTTTAGCCAAATTTAACATAGCAAATACAGCTTTTTCGACTTGTATGATATTAGATAATTTTATACAATAATCGATTTCTGTAGTTTTAAATTTTTTAATGAATCGAGATTTAGTTTCTATAATAGTAAAAGGAGATTTTCGTTTTTCTTTGTTTTCACTAATCAAGTCATCTTCGAATTGAACATTTTTCCTGTTTTTACTTTAAATGCATGCCCTTGTGGGTGCATTAGATGTTCGATGATATTGCTTTTTTTATTCGATTTTTTAATTTTAATATGTTTTTCTTTAGCTATTTCGCGTAGTTTTTTAACAGTTAGTTTTTCTAGATCACTTTTCTTAAAGTATACATTTTTAATATCATTTAAAGCTGTAATAAGATTATTTTTCTTCATTTTATAAACACCTTTTAAATTGTAATCTTTCGCTTCATTTCTCAAATCTTTAACTCTGAATCCTTTCTCAGCGGTTCTTTGTTGAGGTTTAAGAGTTTGGTTAGGGTCGTTTTTTAGATGGAATGGTGTTTTTAAATGACGAGCCCAGTTTTTATATGTGATTTTTTGATCACATTTTTCACAGATTTTATCTGCATATCGTTTTTAATAGTATCCATTTTATTATAGGATATATAACTTTTCGTATCGTTCATTTTTTTTTAGAAAAGAGATTCCTTTAACTAACCCCTCATTTTTTTAGCCGGTGACTTTTCTAGTAATTTCTTCAAAGACATAACACAATTTGATTTTTAACAGTAAATACCTCGTACCCGTCTGCCAGACGGGTACGATGAAAGGTAAATACCTCGGACCCGTCTGGCAGACGGGTCCGATGAAAAGGCAAACACAATTTATTAAAGGTGGTGTCTACGAGACACCACCTTTAAAATCAAACACAAGTAGAGTAGATTTTAAAACCCAATTACTAAAGGTGGCGTCGAATCGCCTCCACCTTTAACGTTAAAGTCGAATACAAGTCGAGAACATTTAAAAAAGATTTCAAAACTCTTAAAGGTGGCGGCGAATCGCCTCCACCTTTAACGTTAAAGTCGAATACAAGTCAATTTGATTTTTAACAGTAAATAAGTGACCCCCGTCGATTCGACGGGGGGGTCTTAAAGACGAATACAAGTCAATTTGATTTTTGAAAACTCTTAAAGTGGGGGGGGTCCGATTTGGGACCCACCCTCTTTAACGTTAAAGTCGAATACAAGTCGAGAACGTTTAAACAAGAGCTTTCAAAACTCTTAAAGTGGGTGCGCGAATCGCCCCCACCTTTAACGATAAAGTCGAATACAAGTCGAGAACATTTAAACAAGAGCTTTCAAAACTCTTAAAGTGGGTGACCAATTTGGCCACCCTCTTTAACGTTAAGTCGAATACAAGTCGAGAACATTTAAACAAGAGCTTTCAAAACTCTTAAAGGTGGGGGCGATTCGCCTCCACCTTTAACGTTAAAGTCGAATACAAGTCGAGAACATTTAAACAAGAGCTTTCAAAACTCTTAAAGGTGGCGGCGAATCGCCGCCACCTTTAACGTTAAAGTCGAATACAAGTCGAGTATATTATCACATAACATTTTATTTATATAAAAGAAATCTTTTATATAAATCATTCTAGAATTCTGTTTTTTGTAGTTCTTGAGCATAGAAAGATCCTTCAATCTCTTCGTCGTTTAAATCTTTTATTTTGTAAGTAATCGGATTTGTTGGTAGAATTCCAGAAACCACAAAAATTTCTCTAGTCCATTTAGCATCATATTTATTCCCAAATGTTTTCTTAAATCTTGTTATTCGAACTCGATCTCCAAGAGAAAACTTTACTTTTTGTGAGGCTTTTTGGTTCCTAAACAATCTAACTAACACTTCATCTTCGTTGTTTTTATTAACTTGTACAGGTATCATACCAATCGATCTATGGAAATCTTTAAAAAATTGCATTGGGAAACGCTTCAAAAAACGCATTGGAAAACGCTTCAAAACGCAAAAATAACGTTCCTAAAGCGTTTAAGCGATTGAGCGTTTAAAGCGATTTAAAAAAAAATTTTTTCCTATAATAAAAACATGACAACAAAAATTACTTTAGAACAAGCGCTTAGACAGAAATACAAAGAAGCGCAACTTGAAGTTATGAAGGAAAGAGAAGCCAAACTTAGAGAAATCAAAAAGATTGATCAACCTCCTGAAAAAGATGAACAAATATTTTTCACAAAACCAAAACGTAAACCCATTAGTGTAGCTGAAGCTGATGAATCGATCAAACTTACAAAACATTTACAAAAATTAGCAAAACAAGAAAGGGTTAACCAAGCATCTGATAAGGAAACAAAAGAAAAGGCTTATGAACCTATAACTTCACGATTAGATAAGGTAGAAAAAGCAGTGAAAAAAACTGATGAAGATCTTGGTAGAAAAATTAGATCTCATTCCTACAATAAAAAAAATTTAATCCCTTGGCTATCAGCTCACCTAAAAAGTTTCTTTTCATGAAGATGTTGATGGCGAGGTTCAAGGTAATGATACTGAAGATACATTAAATCAAAGCTCTTCAGGTGATGATGAAATGGAATTAATATTACAAAAAAGTGTTGAATTACCAAGCTCTTCTGTAGGCCCTTTAGGTATTGGCTCAATTGCAGAATTATATATTCTTCATCCTGATAGACAATTTGGAATATACCCTTTAAGAAATCATATCTTTATTGGAAATAAGCAGATACGGGTAAATGGAAATGATATTGAAATAGAAAAATGAAATATTCCGGTACTGAAGGCTTATGGAAGCTCTTAACAAAACCCATAGCTTCTGATATTCCATCCAAAGATTAATACACTAATGAAGACTTTAACGCTTATGCAAAAATCCTCATTCAACAAATAGCATGTTTCAAAATAATAATCCCGAATCTAAACAGCCAAAATCAAGTGTTAGTAAAAAATGGAAAGAAATCATAAAACCTATCTGGGAGTATAGTAAAAAGAAAAAGACTGGTACCGGGTTGATTAAATATACTGAAAATCCTGTAGAATTTAAATATATAGATAATTTTGAATCAACTTCAACAAAGACTATACTATTTGTATGCGCAAGAGCAGGCAGGAAATAATAATTTTCACAATGAAAAATTGGGAATTATAAATTTCATTAAAGATCAACTGGAGAAAGATATTGATAATCCCAAGGGAACTGAATACTTGATTAAAATTATTAATATTTACCCAAAAATATGATAAAAAATGGTTCTGGTATTTTCAATACTATTCTTAATAAACTAGATGGTTTCGTACCTGAAATGCATCTCCCAGGTGGTTATCAATATTGGTGGACCATTTACTAAATTGGATAAGAGATTAAATAGAGGTGATGAAGGTATAAATAGTCTTGATAAAGCTTGTAAACACACGACATTTTTATAGGGATCATGAAAAAACAAGTGATAGCATCTTGCTGATAAACAACTAGAAATAGAAGCTGATAAAATTATGAAAAGTTCAACAAATATCGGTGAAAAATTGGGGAGCTTTTGCTGTAAAAACTGGTATGAAAACCAAACGGTTCTTTGGTATGGGTGTATACTAATTAGACCCGGTAAATTACCGGTCTAAATTAAGGTATTATGATTGTTTTTAATTAGACCCGGTAAATTACCGGGTCTAAATTAAGGTATTATGATTGTTTTTTATAGAATTTCGATTCTATAAAAAAAACTTTTTTCCCTATAATAAAATGATTACACATCAAATAAATTTGTCAGAAATACAAATGAAAAAAATAAGATCTGCTTATAAAAAACGTGTTCCAGTAAAAGTACGACTGGCTTTTGCAGATATTAGTGGAAAAGGAAATCATAAAATCCTGTTAAATGAAACTCAGAAAAAAAAGATAGATAAATGTATCAAAAACAAAAAAGGGTTGGAATGGAAATGAATTATGATCAGTTGCAAATAAATCATTCAGGCGGCTTTTTACCCTTAGTTTTTGCAGGATGGGTGCTCTTGGGGGCAGTATTGGGTGGTGGAGCTGCAGTAGCTTCCAGCGTTATTGATTCTAAGCATAAATCTGCTGAAGAAGCAGAAATCAAACGCCATAACTTGGAAATGGAGAGATTAGCACAAAACGCAAAAAGTTTAAGTATCGGCTCTGGATTGAAAAAGAAAAAATCTATTTCAACACCTAAAAAGAAACCTACCAAATCAAAAAAAAAACCTACCAAATCAAAAAACTAAATAGCTTCCAGCCTCTTACCAATTTTGATATTGAAAGATTATCGAAAGAAATGAAAATTAAAAAATTTCAAAGGAGTTTTCATGAAGGATGAACTTCCTGATCGGTCTAAGTACGTTGAATGCGGAATTATTAATTTAGAAAAATTCCAATCAAAATGGCAGTCACTGGACTTGTTATTTTAAAAAATCCGAAAAAGAAAAGTATTATTTTGATTCGTATGGTAATGCACCACCACCAAGAGAACTTGTTCAATATTTAGGTTCGGGAAATTTATCTTATAACGAGGAACAAATCCAAACCAATATGATCCTCCTATCTGTGGACATTTATGTTTATTAATTTTGAAAAAGCTATCAGAAGGACACGATTTTGTAAATAGCATGAGAACATTGAAGAAAAATCTTAATTTCTTTTATTAAATTTTATAGTCTTGATATTTTTATAAGAATTTCGATTCTATAAAAAAAACTTTTTTCCCGAGGAATTACACTCACCGAAATTTTAAATTTTTTTATAATAAATATGTTCTGTTTTGAATCTTTCATCGTGTATCGATAAGATATTCGTAATTATAATATTTTTAATATCCCTAGTTTTCATCTATATTATAAAGGAAAACTGGAATTAAATCGTAATATACAGGAACAGGGAAATTGGAAAAGTATTCTAGATAAAAATAGGTTTAGGTCAGTTTTTATAGGGATTCCCTATAAAAATTATTCCACTATCTTGATATTTATATAGAATTTCGAGTCTATAAAAAAAAACTTTTTTTCCTATAATAAATAGGTATGAATGAAATTAAATCAATCTACTCGAAATACGATTCTGAAATCACAAGTATTGAGTATCAAACAACTTTACTCCCGAATCTACTTTGGAATTGAACTCTGAGAACAAAAGAACGGTTTTCAAATTGCCTCTAGATGATGATTTTTGAGCAGCAATATTAAATATTACATTGATGGAAAATACATTCCTAAAGAGGTCACAAAAACATATGGAACCAATGATACAGTAAAGATGATAGACAATTTTGTAGCACATCTTTTTCCAAAATTGAAATAAAAAACACAATACGATTATTGATGAAATTGAAGAACCAGGTATTGCTAGTACGGTGGTGGGTATATCTTCTTTCTCAGCACCAGCAGACTCTGCTGGTAAATTAATAAATTCTGGTTTCAATAGTAAAATGATAGGTGGTGGAGATTTCTGCGCGGATGGTAACTTGGCTGATTTAGGTCTTGGATTCTTCAGTGATATCGCTCCAATTTATAAGGAGGATTTGAAATCACATTCATCAGAATTCTGACGATAATGTACTCTTTCGTTACAAGAATCCTTCCACTCCAACTTCTACTGAAGCTGTAGAGGGAAAAGTGGTAATACAAAACTTTCTACCTTCGAGTCCCAATAATCCAATATGAAAGTTCAGCAAAAGTTAAATTAATTGATGAACTTAGTGCCGTTCCTTATTTGTTTATCTTTAAAAAATTGCAATGTATTGAACACCAATGTCACTGAGAAAAGGAATCCTTGAATTTCAATATTAAGATAGTTATAGAAATGTACAGAATCCGATCTGGGGAGTTGTTGTCTTCCAAACAGCCAGAAAAATGATCAAAAGAAAGATAATTCCAAATTTGATAATTTGAAGGTTAAAAATATTAGTTTTGAATTAGCAGGAAATCATTATCCTA